>CM028131.1:1342717500-1344145000 GCA_016271365.2 Neoceratodus forsteri
GAGTGAAGCTGGGTGGTGGCAGCATATTGAGGTGACCATTCTGGCATCTGAAGGGTTGTGAGAACTGGTAGGGAAGTGTGGACTGATTTCTGGGAGATCCTATCTGTGACAAACTGGTTGGCATCAGTGGATCTTAAATAGCTCTCAATAAAAAGATTATCTGTCCACTCACTGAATAAGTTATACAAAAGTGGATACAGTACATACTACCATTTTATTTTGGTGTAGGGAAGAATAGATTGTTAGACGACACCGTGAGCCATATGATAAATGCACATTGACAAACCTTCAGGAGCTGTGCAGAGGAGAGGACCTGTCTTTGAGAAATGCAACCCTCATAGACCTCCTTAAGAAAAGCAACCTGGGAGGTGACGTGAAAGAGGTAACTGGTAGCCAAAGTCATGATACAGGAGCTAGTGAGTGTGAACATGAGCCAGATCTCATAACTAGGGCAGCTTTGCAAGCAGGCCATATAGAAATCATGCAGCTGGAGCATGTTATGGTTGATTGAAGGTAGAGGCGGAGTGCAAGAAGGCAGATGCTGAATGGCAGAAGGCAGATGCTGAGTGGCAAAAGACAAATGTGGAGCTGGAGACAGAACTGCGAGAAAAGCAGCCGCTGGCATGGGATCCAGATGAGAGAGGAGCGACAGCAAGACAGAGAGAGAGGAGCAAGAAAGCAGTACCAACATGAGTGGGAAATGCAGATTCTGCACCAGAGACCACCACCACAAACTGTACAGACTAGCATCAGGAGTTTTACCCAAGAGTCCAAAATTAATTCCAAAATGTTTTGCAAATATCAGGAAGGGATGATCTTAATGTATTTTAAAAATCCTTTGAAGGAATTTGTGGGCAATTTGAATTGCACAGGGCTACTTGGGCAATTTACCTTTTGCTACTCATTACGGGTTAGGCGTTAGAAGCCTTCACCAGAATAGGCAATGAAGATTGTATAGACTATAGCAAAGTGAAAAATGCCTTGTTTAAGCATTTTGACTTGACAACCAAGGTCTAGAAACAGAAATTTAGAGGAATAAGGAATTTAGAAGAAAAGAAACAAGATAGGTTTCAGGTGTAGCTTTTGAAAGCTAGTCTCAAAAGCAATTTTGTTCGTCCAATAAAAGCTACCACCCACAACATATTTGTTTTTTTTTTTTTTCCTTCTACATCATCGACTGGACTAACAGGGCTACCACATTTCTTTGGCAAACATGGAGGATTAAGGAAGGAAGGAATGGGGAGATAGCTATTCAGAAATGTGCGTTCAGTTAGGCAGTTTGTTAGACCATTGGCTAGTTCCAAGGAACAGATCAAGGATTTGTTCACAGAAGAGTTCCTTAAGACTGTACCAGAGAAGCTGATAATATGGTTCCTGGATCAGACTCCTAGCTCTCCAAAGGACGCAGCCAAGAGGACTGATCAGTTTATGTCTAGCCTATCATATACTCAGCGCAAAAACTGTGTGGGAGGGATATCAAGGGGTTTTAAGGGAACTGGGTGGTCAACCTAGGAGAAGACAGCCTTTGCTGGAATAAAAAGGGAACCCGAATGGTTTCAAAATTAAGGAGTCAGCAGAGCTCAAGTACAATATCTGCCAAAAACTGTGACACCTATTGTATGACTATCCAAAAACACAGAGAAAGGAGTGAGTGCAGGTGGAGGGGGTGGCTTAGGAAGCACCCAGCAGCTAATGGCCTGTACGCAGAGTGCAGTTCCCACAAACTCCACTTTACACATGCAACCTGTACTAGTTAATGGGATGGTTACTCAGGGATTAAGGGACACTGGAGCCTCCATTTCAATGGTAAGGCAGGATTTAATTCACCAGGACCAGCTCTTGCAGGGTCAGTTTTCCAGAATTAGAGAAATGATCAGTCATGCAGTCTCAGTGCCAATGGCCCAGATTTTTCCAAGCTGAGAAAGTGGACAGGGCATATGGGAGGTGGGTGATGTACTGGACCTTCCTGTGGATATAATTGTGGGTAATTACTTTGATAGTCAGGCCAACATTGTGTGCATCACTACCCTTAGAAAGCTAGGGAACAGACTCCTGAGGACACAGAGGGGACAACTGGAAACAACCCTCCTTCAGTAGCAGGGGAAGTTGCAGCTGAAAGACAGGCTGGGAGCAGCAGTTCTGAGTCACAGCTACAGACTGGAGAGAGCCCAACTGGTGCTGCTGTCCTACAGGAGGGTGTGTTTTAAGGAATATCAGGCATGCAGAACTGGGAAGAGCTCAGCAAGCTGACTCATACCTAGAGAAACTAAGGTAGTTGGCCGTAGGGGTTGGAGGTGACTTTCAGGGTTTGGAGAAAAGGGAGGTATACTAGGAGAATGGGTTTCTTTATTAAGAGTGGGGTCTGAAGGTAGGACCAGAAGAAGGGGTACTTAAGGAGTACAGTAAACAGCTTGTGGCCCTAGCCCATGATATACCCTTTTCTGGACAATTAGGAGTCAACCATAGAAAAAGTGTCTTGAGTAACAATTTTGACTGGCCCAATATCTTTAGGGATGTGGCAAACTCCTGCTGGACTTGTCCACATTGCTAGAGGGTGGGAAAGGTTGGGGACAAGGTTAAGGCAGTTTTAATTCCCCTGTTACAGAAACATGGAAACAGAGAGGTTGACATCAGATAAGGACCGCAAGGCCCATCCAGTCTGCCCATTTCTTTTTCTACCTTATAAACGTGCCATCGGCCTTTGCTCTGTCAATGGCCTATCTGTTCATACTCATCTGCATTGCTCCCTTATGCCTATCCCATGCCTGTTTGAAGACCTGTACTGTATTCATATCCACCACTTCCTGAGGTAGGCCATTTCATGCATCCACCACCCTTTCTGTGAGAAAGAACTTCCTCACATTACCCTTTAATCTGCCTCCCTCTAATCACATGCTGTGTCCTCCTGACCTATTTTTCTTATATTGAAACATGTTAGACTCTTTCACCTTGTTAATGTCCTTAAGGTGTTTGAATGTTTCGATCATATCACCTCTCTCCCTCCTTTGCTCTAGGGTATACATATTGAGCTCTGTTAATCTGTCCTCATATGTTTTCTGATGCAGTCCCTGCACCATTTTGGTTGCCCTTCTCTGGACTGCCTAAATTTGGTTAATGTCCTTGTGAAGATGTGGCCTCCAGTACTGCGCATTGCTCCAGATGGGGCCCTTACCAGTGTCTTGTAAAGAGAGATTATCACCAGGGCCCCGTGTTTTCCGCGGTTCCGCGGCCGTGGAACTATCCGCGGAAAATTGCAGAATTGTGAGTCACCCGCAGAATTGTGCCTCAGCCGCAGAAGTCACAGCCGGCAGTGGAACTGCCACGGATGTCAAGGCCGACTGTGGAACTCCCTTGGAATTACAAATAAAAAGGCAAAAGCACACATTAAAAAACCCTCCTGGCAGTACTACCTGGCATTTTGAGAAGCCCCTGATCTGACAATCTAGCTTTCTCGACGATGAATTCTCAACTTGCATCTTACCGGCAGGTATTTGTTACTGACAGCAATAATCGCTAGTAAAGTAAAAACAAAAAAAAAAAAAAACACATAGCTGAAACCTGCACAGGATAGCTGGTGAAATAAAAAAACATAGACACAGACCTAAAACGGTAAACCCGTATGCCTATTATCAAGCCCAAATTGAAAAGGCATCTCGATTTCTTTCCTGTCATGATTTTCTCGGTTTTGCACAAAATAGCAGGTTAGGTAAAAAAACAAACACAGACCCAAAACCTTAAACCCGTATAGCTGCCAAATACTAAATGAAAATGAAATCCCGGCAGCAGTCAGCAGCGAATAGCTAGTAAAGACTCGATTTCTTTTAAGCATGTTGTAATGGGTGTGATGAGCGATCTTTTTTTTTTTTTTCAGAGGTTGTCATGTTATTTAATTATTTAAAAATCACTGTTGTGGTACCAGCGCAAACAGCGAAAAAATGCAAACAATTGGGTTGCGCAAAGAAACGGAGATCAAAATATTCATCATTTAATAACTAGCACAACAGAACTGTGGCAAATAGAATTTATTGCTAGATGCCCCGAAAAATCATTTACCATGTCTTTCTTTTCTCCACTGAAGTCGACTTGTTTAAGAGTCAGAATTCAGTATCGCAGACTTCTGCCATAGTGCTGCCTGAAGACCAGGTTTCCCTGAATTCCACCGATTGATCTATCTCTTTGTACTGGTACGTACAATATACTGGCCAGTCTCCCCGGTACCTGCTACAGTGAGTGTTGGGAGGACTTTGTCCACGGACAAGACACTGCCGGTCCTCATTTTAAACATGAATGTGAACAAAACTGCAAAATACTGTCCAGCTCACTGTATGTGGAGCTGGGATTTCAGACTCTGCCATGTATTTCTGTGCCCTGAACTCCATGCAGGACCCCATCACCTGCATCGTCTCTGAAGGGAGAAGTTAACATGCAGCCTACTAAAAGTATTGGTAACATAATCTGGCATTCATAGTGCAGCGCTAGAGGTTGTGTTTAAATTCCTTGGAAGAGTTCCCTCTCGCCCATAATAATACTTAAATTCTGGAGACTGCGTGCGTCCTAGTGCCCGTGCCTCTCAAATGTACCTTACCCTTAAAATGAGTTTGTCGTCTTTCTCGCATGGAAATGGTGCTGCCCACACAGATATATGTGCTGTAAATTGAGACTTTAAAGCAGAAATTCATAATGTTCTAGGATGCCTAGTCAAAAGTAAACTCTGCACAAATAAACACCCTGGTTTTCTTAAAGCTTACATGTCTCAGACTGTGTCTCTCATTGTGATGGTCAGTGTCCATGAGCGATCTGTTCTAATTAAAAATGATACACCTGCCTCTGCAATTACAGGCAACCACAAATAGTTTGCTGCTATTACTGCCTCTTTTAGGGCATTTTGTTCTGTTCAGGTTATTGAGAGAAAGTCGGGCTAATTACAGTTAGGGTGATTGTTATGGATTGAGACCTTCAAGGGACTGCAGGGTCAGGCAAAACATTGTTGGACATTTGAGTGTCGGGAAACATACAGGATCCCACACTAACTCCCATCCTCCTCAGAAAAAATCCTGATTAGTTGCTCGCCAAACGAAAGTGCAAGAGCTTGGTTCTGGGTATTGGGACATGACTGTTACTGGCAAAATTGGTGTCCTACAAAAGGTCCCAAAGCACTGCACACCTTAGTCATGTCCCTTCATTAATTTTTTTTATTCTCCTACTGTGTTAGTGTTCTTCTACAAATCCCCTCTCCCAGTGTTAGGGCAAGTGGCGAATTTGAGCTGGCGCGAGAGAGAGAGAGAGCGCTGTCATCTTCATAGCTAAGCTGCAAGCAGCATGAAATGTAAGGTATCGCGTTAGGCTGTGACCTCCCAAATGGATCTGACCTCTGAAGTGTATGCAGGTGACGAACTTCGAATATTCACCAAATGAAGTTTTGAGCACTGGGAGCAGAGAGCAATGATTATTGTTTTGGGGTTTAGGTAGTATGAGCTTAATTATATATTAAATACCCTATCCCATCTGCTGACTGACAGTGACTGATAGTGACCTCTTCTGTGAGGCAAAATTGAGAGCGAGAGAGAGAGAGCTGCCACAGGTAAGCACAAAGGAGCGATTCTGGTTTTTAGTTGTTTTGCATTATTAGAGTATTTTACTTGATTTGATAATACAAAACAGCTTTGCGCTAATACCGCGCTGATGTGCTCACACTGTTTTTTTTGTGTTTTCTACCCATTGGGGGAAAAAGTTGACAGTAAAGTCCTGTGTCCATGGGTGCTCTCTACTTCTTCCTCCCCAACTGCTGTGTGTGTGTGTGTGGGGGGCTATTGTGTGGTTGTTGGCACTGAACGTCAATTCACACACACACACACACACACACACACACACCATGGCAAGGCACTAGTCATCTGGAGTTAATGCATGTCTGGGTGTGCAACGAGGCACCATGTGTCTTCACCTCCATTAAGTGGACTAACCCCAGACAATCAATGTCTTGGAGTATCTTTGGAAAAAAAAGTTAAATATTTATATTTTAGAGTTTTTTAAGTTTAAAAATAAAAAGTAGTCCTTAATTTAGTTTTGTACTAAGTGGTGCTGTTTATAAATGTCTCATTTGGTTTCCATTTTTAACGGTAAACTTATAAAAAGTAAACATGCAGTTGTATTTTGAATTTTGGTTGGAGTATTCTTGTTGAAAGCAGTAAGCAAGCTCTAAAGCTGGGAACTGGTTTTCATTAAATGCCAGTTCTGGATTCTGACATTCATATCTGGTATTCTGACTTCCTAAAAAGTCCAAAAGCAGTGGTGGCTGTCTCTACATAATTACATGGGTGAGAAATGCTTCCCAGTTCTGCTACTGCCAACCAAATTATACCCCACCTCCCCCTCCACTGGGACAATGAAACAATGAAATAATTGTCTCTAAGTATTTGTTTATGGCATAATCTAGTTTGAAAGTGCTATTGTGCTTAGACAGAAATGTATTTTATAAGCTTGTCATGCTCTCAACAAGTATGAGTGCTATCTGTCTGTATTTGTGTGAGATATGGCAAAAAAAAAGAAAAAAATTAAGGGTAAAAATGTGCCGCAGAATTGCCGCAGAAATTGGTGTTGAGTGCCGCAGAAGTTCTGCGGCAAATGAGAACCCTGCCGCAGAACTTTGGTCTGGCGTGTCAGTAGAAATCCGGGCCCTGATTGTCACCTCCTCTTCCAACTTGTGATACCCCTACTAATACACCCTAACATCCCCTAGCCTTACCTACTGCTTTAGCGGTCTGCTTGATGATTTCAGGTCATCAGTGATGATGATGCCCAAGTCTCTTTCTTACCTTGTGACTGCCAGCAACTCCCCTCCCAGCCTATAGGTGGCTTCAGGGTTTCTCTTCCCTATGTGCATGATCTTGCACTTCTTTGCATTAAACCCCAGTTGCCACTCTTCTGATCATTTTGCTACTTTATCCAGATCTCTTCTCATTCTGCCCACCCCATCTGGATCATCTACTCTGTTGCAGATCTTGATGTCATCTGCAAACAGACAAACCCTACCCTCTAGTCCATCTGCAATGTCACTGATGAAGATATTGAAGAAGACTGGCCCCAGGACTGATCCTTGAGTTACCTCACTTGTGACTTGCATCTTTTCTGACTGTATACCGTTTACCACCACACTCTGTTTTCTGCCCCGACAACCAGTTTGCCACCCAGCTGACCAACTTCTGACCCACCCTGAGCCTACCCAGCTTATTAATCAATCAATCTTCTATGTGGAACAGTATCTAAAGCTTTGCTGAAGTCGAGGTAGGCAACATCAGCTGCTACCCCTTGGTCCACCACTCTGGTTACCCAGTCAAAGAAATCTATAGGCTTAGTATGACAGGACCTTCCTTTTGAAAACCTATGCTGTCTTGGATCCTGTGCTTCTATGGATTCCAGGTGTTGCACTATCCTTTCCTTAAGGAGTGCCTCCATAATCTTGCCCACTACTGAGGTAAGACTGACTGGTCTGTAGTTCCCTGCTTCATCCCTGCTACCACTCATGTAGAGCAGGATCACATGAACCCTTCTCCAGTCTTCTGGGACCTCTCATGTGCTCAGAGACTCACTAAACAGTTCTGATAATGGCTCTGCTAGTTCCACCCTTAGCTCCTTTAGTACCCTGGGATGTATGCCATCAGGTCCCATTGCCTTGTCCACCCTGAGCTTATTGAGCTCTTGTAGGACCCTTTCTTTTGTGAAGGGACTAGTGCTCACCTCCCACCCCCTCCCTCGTGTCCATGATGCTGAGCTGTGGGCCCTGCCCTACCTTCTCTTCAGTAAATACTGAGCAGAAGTATCTATTTAGGATAGATGCTTTTACATGGTCCTCCTCGTCACACGCCCTCTAATCTCCTTTGATCTTAGCAATACCCCTTCTGGACTTTCTCCTTTCACTTAATGTATCTATAGAAAGTCTTGTCACCTTTTTTTACTGTCTGTGCTAGTGTTTCCTTGGTTTGGGCCTTTGCCAGCCTTACTGCCTTCCCTGCTTCCCTTAGGGAAGTTTGGTATGCCTCCCTATCTTCATCCCATTGCATTCCCTTATATTTTCTGAAGGCCAGCCTTTTGGCTCTGACCCTTTCTGCTACTTTTTTGAGAACCAAAGTGGTTTCCTTCTTCTTTTGCACTTCCTTTTCTCTGTAATACAATGGGAAATGCCACTGTAGCAAGCTTCTGTGGACATAGTGGGGCCACTCAGTGCCACAATTCACACAAGCAAGAGGTACATTTTGGTGGTCGTGGACCATGTCACAAGGTACCTGGAGACCATGTCTTTGTTCTCCATTAAGATGGGAAGAAGTGGCCAACAAACTTCTGGGCATATTCAGCTGGGTGGGGTTTCCCCAGGAGATTCTGTCAGAGGAGGGCACCAATTTTATGCCTGCCCTAATGACTAGAGTATGGGAGAAGTGTGGGGTACACAGCTCAGGGCTTCCCCATACCACCCCAAGACTAACAGTCTGGTCAAGTGTTTTAATGTGTCTTTTAAATCTATGTTAAGGGCATTTACCAACCAACATGAGAGAGAGTCGGACAAGTACTTACCACATCTCTTATTTGTATATAGGGAAGAACCCCAGTAGTCCACAGGGTTCTCATCCATTGGTCTCCTGTTTGGCCATAGGGTAGGGGGGCCCCTAGATTTAGTAAGGGATGAATGGGAGGGTGAACTTGCACCCCGATGGGATTTTGTTGTGGAGCATATGCTGAATGGCTAAATGAGCTCATGGGTTTCACCCAGGAACACCTACCTGCTGCACAACAGGGGCAAAAGGCATAGTAAGATTGTGGGGCCAGAACCCAGAAGCACTACATCAGGCAATGGGTGACGATACTTATCCATGTCTGACAGAATAAATTCCAGGTGGCATGGAAGGGTTCTTACTCAGTGGTCAGTCTGCACCATATTGCTCACGTGTAGTTTGATCTAAGTTAGAGCCTTCTAAATTATAAATATATCCCTTGCCAATGCTATGCAGTGGTTAAAAGGAAGCATTACTTAGACTTACAGACCATTGGCCCTATGCACAAACAGGAGGGTAATACACGCCGGAGGGGTGTTACCCACCCGTGGAGTTCCGCACCTGCAGGCAGGTGCACACTGGCTGGTATTCACTACCAGCCACCACCTGTTTGTGGCCCCACCCCACCCCGGCATGCAGGACACCACAGGGTGGCCTGGGGTGGAGTCGTGGACCCGGCTGGGCATCCAGTTGGATGCCCAGATTGGGTCACAGAGTAGATCCCCTACACAGCAGTGCGCCCCACAGAAGACCAGTGGCTGGTGGCTGTGGCAGTGAGAGGGGGGCAAAGCTGCCAGCCCTCCTGCGATGTGGCCCCAGAGCAGGTTGCAGTGATAGGGTGGGGTCTGTTGACGGTGCGGGGGCACTGTACCCACCACATGCCTGGGGGACCAGTGGGGGTTGGCGTGATGCCGCTTGGGGCAGCATCCATTGGCCAGTGGCCCTGTTAGGTGTGTGGGTTTGGTGGAGGGGAGGTGCCTGGTAGGAACCATGCACTGATGTGTGCTGGGTGGCACCAAACGGCCATGGGATGGTCCATCTGCAGTGGTCCCAGTGGCAATACAGGCTGTCTGCCCCATTCGGGTGGTGTCCAGTTGTGTGTGGGGGGTGCGTAGGGGACTTATGGGAGGGTTCTCCATGCCATACCCTACACCCTCCTTCATACACTGTGGCCAGCACTATGTGCCATTGTGCATGGCGTGTAATGCTGGCAGCCTGCTCCCCCCGCATGGTGTGGTTCACAGCCGTGGGGGATTGGGTCCATTGGGTCTGTGCACCCCCCCGTGTGCTTCCCATGCAGTGGTGCAATCGGTGCAGAGTGGCTATTGCGCCACAGATATGCAGCGCATAGCCACTCCGCCCATGCCTAGAGTCCTTTGGATGGTTTGGCCCATGCAGAGAGTCCTTTGGTTGGGACAAAATACAACAAGAAATATTGATGTCACTTTGATTTTGCCTTAGCATTAGTGCATAAAAGACCCTGATTCTCCAGTACCATGTTGATTGGGCATTTTGTGCAGAAATGCAGGTTGGGCAAGGCTGCAGTCAGGTCATTACTGAGGATTTGCCTGCATGTGAAGATATAACAATAAGAGTGCAAATGTAACACTGAAAAGTTTAATGTTCCTCTTGTGAAAACAGGGGTGTCCAGTTCCTTTATGCCTCTAAAAAAACATTTTTTCCCCCACTTTAAAAATGTTATAAATCATTGTTTGATGACTTATAATAGGTTTATAATAACTGAGTGATGTTTTATAAAAGGTGTAATTTGTTGTTATAATCAGCTGGTTATATTCACAGGCAACGTAACTGCACTGAACTCTCCTCGCAACCACACTTTCTGTGCACTAACAGTACACTGACTTCCTGCATTAAACACCGATTGAAAATTTCTAAGACGTATATGACTGATTTACCTTTTCAAATGCAGTTTCTCACCCGTGGCTCCTTTCTCTGCTGCATTTCTTCCACAGCAGTAAAACAAAATCAAACAGCAATTATATAAACTAAGGCATGGGCTGGTGAGTGGAACACAAATTTTATACACACCCATGGTGTGTGATGCTTGTATAAAAACCCTTGAGCTTTGCTCTTGGGATTTTTGTAGCACCACAGACCTTAGGTGAAATTCTCATTATGTACACCACCACATGCATTATTCTAAATATAGAGTGATGGGACAGTTGCTTACAGTTGCAGCTGTTTAATCTCTAGTGTTTTTGGGGTGCTAGAACTGCTCACCTTTGGTTTACTGTTATCTCGCCCTAAGGACACACAAGGAAACATTCCAACAGCTGTAACAGACTGTCCCACCATGACATAAAATAGAGATCTTCAGCAACTGTAGGCTTATTATATCATTATAATAACTGGTTAGTGATGCTTGTCAACTGTGGGCATTAGCTGTCAAACTCCATAATATATGGGTGATTATACACGTATGTGTATAACAGAGTTTGATTATTCACATATGTGTATAATCGCCCATGTATAATGGAGTTTGATTGTACACATGTGTATAATCACCTGTGTATAACGGAATTTGGTTAAGCACTTTTGCAAAAATTCTAAAATCAAAAATCAAAGGAACCATAGTATAATATGAGCTGGGGGCAAGACCTATTATTGCTTGCCACTTATTCGGTGGTGATACTCATTTCTATTTCTCATGTACCAGTTATTATAAAAAAAAACATAAAGTGTGTCAACTGAATTTTATACACACCTCAGTGTGCGATGCCTTGACAAACCCCTTGAGCTTCACTCTCGGAGTTTATGGGGCATCACACACCTTGGGTGTGCATAAAATCCTCGTTATACACACTTCCCCATGCATTATTCTATATGCTCTTCTGCAGATTCCTCCTGATACATTCATTCTTCCTGTTACTTTATGATTTTCTGAATTTTCTTGTCTGTGTTTTGGGGGTCTGTATCGATGTACTTGTGGTCCTCTTATGCACGATATAACTTTGCTGAAAACATAAGCATGTAACTAACTTCAAGTACAGCACATTATGTTAGTACCCCACCAAACCCTTTTCTTCTTTGTCTTGTGGGGTAGCTCAGGTTAGGAAATCATAGAATATAGAAACAGACTTTTGACGGCAGATTATTTATATTTATTTATTACACTTTGGTAACCGGGTGAGCCCGCTGGGCCCCGGAGGTCCCTTTTTCAGGAGTGACCCAGGATTTACATAACATAAAATACATCACAATACAGAACATGTAGAGAATACACTCACGATACAGGTTATACATAGATGAACAGTCAGCTGGCTACATATGCTGAATTCGGCATTAGGTTAGTGCATTCGTTATTGATACTACCCTAGCTGGGGGGGTATAAGCCGCAATGTCCGGAGACAGGTTTTGGGCTGTGAGGTTTTAGGCATCTGATAGGTGGACCCGTCCCTTTAGCAACTGCACTTGGAGGTAGCCAAGGACTCTTGGCCCACCCAGTCTGCCTACTATCAGATAAGCCGCAGATCATAGTTTCACCAACATCCTACTTCCTCCTACCTCCCACTAGAATTGCATTTGGTCTGTTCCATGCATTCTTAAATTCTCCCACTGTTTTTGACCCCATGACCTCCTCAGGAAGGCTGTTCCATGCGTCCACCATCCTCTCTGTGAAAAATACTTCCTCATGTTGCCCCTGAGTTATCCCCCCCCATCTTCACATTGTGCCCCCTTGTTCTTGCACATCTCTTTTTCTGAAAGATGCTACCCTCTTGGACTTTGTTGATTCCCTTGAGGTACTTGAAAGTTTCTATCATGTCCCCCTCCTCCCTTTCCTTGAGGCTATACATATTAAGCTCTTTTATTCTCTCTTCATATGGCTTCTAGTGCAGACTCTGCACCATTTTAGTTGCCCTCCTCTCGACTGCCTCCATCCTGTCTATGTTCTTGTGGAGATGGGGTCTCCAGAACTGCATGCAGTACTCCAGATGGGCTCTCACCAACTGTCTATACAGATGGAAAACAACTTTCAGTTTTCTACTGGTGAAGCCTCTCCCTATGCATTCCAGGATCCCCCCAGCCATCCTTACTGCCTTCTCACATTGCTTGCCTACCTTTAGTTCATCTGATATGACTACCCCAGGTCCTTTTCCATATTTGTTGTTGTTAGTATCTCCTCCATTGTGTACTCTTCCCATGGGTTTTTATTTCCCAGGTGCATTACTACGCACTTCTTTGCCCTGAATGGGAGCATGCCTCCAACTTCTCCTCATGGGAACTGCGCCTTCACTGGTGGCTCATCCACGGTGACCCTCTCGACTGCCAGACAGCCAGAGACCTGCAGACTACTCTGCCCTGAATGGGTGCACACCTCCAACTTCTTCCCATGGGAGCTGTGCCTTCTCTGGTGGCTCTTCCACGGTGACCCGCTCGACTGCCAGACAGCCAGAGACCCACAGGCTACTCTGCCCTGAATGGGTGCATGCCTCCAACTTCTCCCCATGGGAGCTGTGCCTTCTCTGGTGGCTCTTCCACGGTGACCTGCTCGACAGCCAGAGACCCGCAGGTTACTCTTCCTTGAATGGGTGCATGCTTTCAACTTCTCCCCATGGGAGTTGCGCCTTCTCTGGCAGCTATTCCACGGTGACCTGCTCGACTGCCAGAGACCCGCAGGCTACTCTGCCTTGAACAGGTGCATGCTTCCAACTTCTCCCTGTGGGAGTTGCGCCTGCTCTGGTAGCTATTCCATGGTGACCCGCTCAACTGCTAGACAGCCAGACACCCACAGGTACGGACACAACTAGGCCCTTGGAGCCGCTGCCAGGCTAGAATCTTGGTGCTTTCTGTCTCCACTGGCTGATTGGTGCTATATCCAGTTCCTCAGCCTAGACTGTACACTTGGCCTTCTTCTGCCTTCCCATTACCAGCTGGTTTCATCTCCCTAAGCTGCTTCCATGCACTAACTTTTTATATTATTGGTTTGATTTTGCTGCTGTGTATACTGCATAGATTTCAGCATTTTATCTGTTTTGTATATGAACATAAGAATTTGCTAGCATTTGTCTAGACTCTCTAGAATCTACATTGCTGTAATTTAAATTGACAAATACTGCTAGAATTTTTTGACTGTATACTCCTCTTTGTCTTGTAACACTGCCTGAGCTGACAGAGTTGCGCTAAGCATTCCATGGTACCCCATATCTTTTTATAAATTTTCTTCTTTCTGAATTGAGTCTCCTGTAGTTTCACATTGCTACCTATCTCTGTCCTTTGCCCTGAAATTTTCTCTCTTTTATCCCTGTGCTTTGCTGATCTGTCTCTCCCCCCCACAGGCCAAGGTGTTATAGCTCTTTATTTTATTGTTCCTTTGTTGCAGAGCCTTTTGTTATGAAATCCGCCTTCCAGCCAGCTTGGTGCTGAGGGGATTAGCTGCCATTGCCCTTGCTCCTTTAAATTGACTGTCCTTCTCCTCCACAGGCTACTCTGCCTGAATATGTGCATGTCTCCAACTTCTCCCTTGGGAGCTATGTAGTCAGCGGAATAGAGGGGAGGAGGTGGGGAAGGTGGTGGAGGAGAGAAGGCGGACAAGGTGGTGTAGGTAGTGAGGTGATGATGAGGATGTATTAAGGTGGTAGGGAGGAAAGAGGTATGGAATGATATAGGGGCAAAAAGGGAAGAGGAGGTGGAAGGAGGTGTACGAGGGAAGATAAATAATTTGTCTGTTTTGTATCAATGCCTAGAGTCTACAGTGCTGTGATTTAAATTGCCAAATACTGCTAGAATTTTAGACTGTATGCTCGTCTCTGTCCTGTAACTCTGCCTGAGTCGACGGAGTAGAGCTAAGCATTTTTCTTTCTTTTTTATGTTTGCTTGCATGCATGTGCAAGAAACATAGTGCCATCATCCGAGTTTTCAGAGGTGTGGCACCAGTTTTCCAGTTCAGTCAGTGTGTTTGCAGGCACGGCCACCATTCACCAATGAATGCTGCAGCTGTCTATGACAGCAGTTGAAAATGCAGTGCCGTACAGTTGAAAGGGAGAGCTACGCTTTAGTAAGCAGCGATAAGATATCACATGCTCATGCGCACCTCACGCACACACACACACACATGCACGCATACTGCGTGCTCATGCGCCCCCCCCACGCACACACTGTATAGCCGACGGGTGGCCAATCCCTCATCGGCTGTGCTGCTCTCCCCCCCCAACAGAGTTCCAGGTGCCACGCTTGAAGCCCACCTCAGCGTGGCAGTAGTCTGCACGGCCGACGGGGTCCCCAGTCCCCGTCGGCTCCACTGTCTCCCCAAGAGACGACTGGTGCCACGCTGGGAGCCCACCCCAGCGTGGCAACAGTTCTATGGCTGACGGGGTGCCCAGTCCCCGCCGCTCCACACTCCTCCAAACAGCCTTGCAGCTGCCATGCTGGGAGCCCACCAGCATGGCACAAGTCCCAAGGCTGCCTATGAAAAAACCTGAAAGAAAAACTTCCTCGCTGACTGCCCTGACCCTCCCCACCCACGCCACTCCTCTGTGCATCCACCTCCCCACACGCCCACCTCAACCCATACTTACCTCTGGAGTCCAACACTACGATCTCCGGTGGACTGGGAACATGTCTGCACTCTTCAAAGCTGACCGCGACCTGAGGAAATGCCGGTAAGCTGTATAATGTAATAAATCGTTTTTTTCCAACTGTAGTGCATCTCTCAGACATTTTGGGGAATTTTTTCACCAAATTTTCAACATGGGGTTTTTGGGACCCCACCTCATGAATTCTGTCACTGTCATTTTGTTAATCTGCCCTGAAAGGTGATTTTGTGGTCACTGCACGGAACCACCTTTCGGGACTGATTTATGAAACGACAGTGTTACAGTTCATGAGGTAGGCCCCCAAAAACCTATGTTGAAAATTTGTTGAAAAAATTCCCCAAAATGACTGTTTTACGAGTATGCGTTGCACTGTTCTTATGCAAACTTGTAAGTTCGCGAATTTTCTATATGTTCACTCCAGATTTTTAACATTGCCATTTTACCACACCTCCTTATGAGCAGTACAGCTGTCATTTCTCACATCTTGCCCAAAATGTGTTTCCGCACATGTAGCGCACAATGGCGCAGTTGGTGTGTGAAATCAATGTTCGGAACAGATTAAGAAAATCACAGTGACACTGTTCATGAGCAGAGGTGTTAAAATGGCTATGTTAAAAATTTGGTGAAAAAAGTCCATAAAATGACTGTGTTACGAGTGTCCATTGCGCAGTTTCCACGCACCCTCGTAACTTCATGGCTTTCTAATATTTTCAGTCCAGATTTCCACCACTGGCATTTTTCCACACTTCCTTATGAACAGTACAGCTGTCATTTTTCACACCATGGCTGAAATGTGTTTTCGCACTTCCAGCGCAGAAATGCGTGGTCGTTGTGGGAAATCACTGTTCGGGACAGAGTAAGAAAATCACAGTGACACTGTTCATGAGCGGAGGTTCCAAAATCCCTGAGTTGACAATCTGCTGTAAAAAATCCCCAAACTTATTGCATTACAGGTATGCGTTGCACATTTTCTAGGCAAGCTCGTGACTTCACCAGTTTTTTTAATATTTTCACTGCAGAATTTCAACATTGCCATTTTTTGTACCTCCCCATGAATAGTACTGCTGTCATTTTTCACATCCTGTTCGAAATGTGTTTTCGCACCTGTGGTGCCAAATGGCGTAGTCGCTGTGCGAAATCGGCTTTCGGATAACAAACTGATATTGCCACTGTTCATAAGGTGGGGGGTCACAAAAAACCCATGTTGAAAATTTGGAGTGAAAATGCCAACGAACGCCTGAGGCATTAGGGTTTCGACCATAAGGCCCCAGCCTGTAGAGACTGACAGGCATCAGGGGTATGACTTGGGATTCTCACCTGTAATGCTCATGCCATTTCACACCCTGCAGCCAGTGAGAGGCATCAAGGTGTGCCTTGGATTCTTCGGCCCCAGTGTTCACCCCATTCTCCTATACAGGACCCATCTCACCGTATTTCCTGATGGAATGTGGTGAGCATAAGGGCTAAAGACCCCAAGGCACACTGTGACACTTGTCAGTGTCTGCAGGGTAGGGTGTGGTGAAATGGTGTGGCTGTTATGCCTTATGACCCAAAGGCACACCCCAATGCCTGTCAGTCTCTGCAGGGTGGTGGTGGGGTTGGCTTCAGTTCAATACTTCACTGCCATTCCTATTATGCAGCTCTCTAACTCCTACACTACTAGCAAGCAAACATTCAACATTGACAAATGCTGTTTTTTTTGTGCTGACTTTTCCATTCGTAGATTATATTTTCTAGCCACTAGAGGGCTATATCTCTGGTACGAGTGAAATTTACTATGTCCATTCCACCATTAGTGGGTTATACACAGCTGCCACTAGGGGCTCCTATCCTATCTAGCACATCGCATGTTCTGTTCCCTAACTGTTATCATCACAGCTCTGTGTACATTTGACGGCTTCCTCTGCCTCCTTCAAAACCAGGGCTATATGCGAGTTCTTTCTCCTATGAACATGGGCTACGTCTACCTTCTCCAATCCCTCTCTTTCATACTGCCATTGATTCTAAGCAATGGCACTTCACAAGGTGATATGCTAGGTCCCCTATCGCGTACCATCATCAAGCATAGTCTCCATTATGACCCCTGCTTTATCACAGGTAATTTTTAACTGTTAACCAAGGGTCACTGGTCCTGCCACTGGCTCCTGCTGCCTCCACAAGGGTGGCTTACTGCTGGGGTCTCTGCCTCATACCCCACCCTAATTACTGCACTTAAGCTCACAGTACTGCGCTTGGAACACAGAAGGTGCCTCAGCCCCAGAAGATTCAGTAAGCTTTTCTACAAACAGCTTAAAGGGAGCTTGCTCAGAATCATCCTACTTTTACTTCTTATGTCAGGCAACGTTCACCCTAACCCTGGCCCTGCTGGATCTGAGTCCACACACAACTGCCCAAAAAAGGATCCATTAAGTTGGCAACTGTCAACATCTGCAGCTTGCAGACTAAATTGGATAACCTTCAGGTATGGATCTCGTAACATAGCCCTGCCATTCTGTCAGTGGTGGAAACATGGCTTTCACCAAAGGTTCCTGACTCTGCAGTTGCTCTACCTGGTATACCCTTTACTGTCTGGATAGGCTCACCAAGTGAGGTGGTGGCTGTGCCATCTACCTGAAAGAGATACTCAAAGGATATGTCCTGCCTGTGGCCAATCTGGGCTGCATGGCCTAGGCGCTAACCATTAAAGTACTGCTAGGGGCCCAGAATAAAGCTTTGACAGTAATCTCTGCCTGTGTTCCTCCAAAAGACAGTAGGACAGGCTTCCACAGCTTAATGGACTACATTCATAGCCTCAACCACAAATCTAAAACTTTAGTACTGGGTGACCTAAATGTCAGCTGGTTATCTGCTAGTGCTTCTCGAAAACAAAGATGCTATCTCGTTGCTCTACCATACCCAACTTGTTACATCCCCAACAAGGACTAACTATAAGATGGGAACAAGTACCCTTCTGGATGTGATACTCTCCTGCCACCCAGAATGAACCTCCAATGTGGCAGTACATCCAGATTCTATGAGTGACCACTCCCGTTTCCTGCAGTTGGTCCAATAAATTCTGCAAGCCCTCATCTCTGACAGTCTACAGTAGATTGTTAAAACGTTGACATCTGGAACATCTAAAAAATGACCTCAGCAGCACTGACTGGTCCCCTTTCGATGCTTTTGATGACGTCAACCTAGCACTGGATTATTTCATAAAACAATTCAACAATGCCTCTAATACCCATGCTCCCATTAAGAAAATGAAAGTTCATGGCACTGTAAACCCCTGGATTACACCAGAACTCATTGCTATTACGAAGCAGAGAGAGCACCTCTGGCACTGTGCCAGGGCATCAGGCAAACAAGCAGATGTTCAGGAATACAGGAAGGCGGGGAATGCCTGTACACATGAAATCCGTACCATGAAATCCAAACATCACAGGGAAACGCTTGCCAATACCTGGGGGAAATAGCAAATACTTTTGGAGCAACATAAAAGAAGTCACCGGGAAAGACTCTAAGGTCTCACCCTCCATGCTCAATATCGATGGTATTCCAACTCTGGACCCACTAACCATAGCAAACACATTCAGCAACACATTCACGGAGGTATCCACTGTCCTCTCTTCAGACTTCTTCATGAATAATAACTCACCTAGTACCTACTGTCCTGCTAATAACCCCCTTGAGCCACCTCCTTTTCACTTCAAAACGGTCTCAGCACGAATGGCTAGGAAACACCTTACCAAAGTGTTAGGTAAATCACAGCATGCTGGTGACTCGCTGGATCTTAAGCTCATAGCTCTCACCCTTGAGGAAGTACTGATGCCCCTCACTAAGATCATCAATCTATCACTACAACTCTCGCAATTTCCTCAAGTTTGGAAATCAGCACTAGTCACACTGGCGCACAAGAGTGGAGACAGGATCCATCACGCAAATTACATGCCCGTATCTATCCTCCCATCAATATCCAAGGCACTTGAACGCATTGTTGCTGACCAACTGGTGGACTACCTTGAAAAATACTCTATCCAATGCCCGCAGCAACACGGATTCTGAAAGGGGCACAGCACCACCTCAGCCCTGATGGAATTCAATGGCATTATTCATTAATCTCTGGATCAGGGCACCTTAGTAGGAGCTGCCTTCATAGACCTTACTAAGGCATTCGATACTGTCCATCACTCGCTACTCCTCCTACAGCTTACTGCTACTGGCCTCTCCTCTGACACAACACTTTGGCTCAAAAGCTACCTTGAAGACTGCTTTCAGTGGTGAAAATAGCCAATGCTGTATCTGACCGACAGCCCTTCTGCTCTGGCGTGTCACATGGCTCAATCCTGGGTCCACTCCTGTTCAGCATCTTCCTTAATAATCTACCTCGTTTCTGCCACCAAAGGATCCTCCTCCATGCAGACGATGCGGTTATCTACTCCAGCAGCCATGACCCCAAGCAACTGGAACTTCACCTTAGAGTGGGTTTGCGGAAGTGGAGGACTGGTTCTCTATACATAAACTGATCCTCAACTACAAGAAAACCAAGGTAATGATGTTTAGCAGCACCCAAAACAAGCACAAATCCCATACACTCACCATCAAAAACTGTCTTGGAGTCCCTCTTGAATAAATACCGCATTTCAAATACCTGGGGGGTCACATTAGACAACTGTCTATCCTATGCTAAACATATTGATAATGTAGCCAGGGCTGTCAATGTCAGGATTAGTCTCCTACATAGACATAAACACTGCCTTACTAAAGAAGCCCTCTGACTTGCTATGTATGGTTCAGTTATATCCACTGTAGACTATGGTCTTATAATCTACGGAGCAGCCCCCATGTCTTCATTGTGCAGGATATCCATTGCTCTGAACAAGGCGTGCAGACTACTCACAGGGTGCACACGTTTCACCCACACCTGTGATCTTTACACTGAGAATGGTTGGCTACAGCTCTCCAGGAGGATCCAATACCAAACCTGTCTTCTAGCCAAAAAAGCACTTCGCGGCATCCTGCTAACAGGCACCGAAAACCTGCTAAGTCCCCACTGTAGTTCACAGCATACGCGAAGCTCAAACAGCCATCATCTCAATGTTCCTAGATGCTGGACAGCCCAGGGGCAATGCTCATTTGCCTACAGATCACCTTACTGGTTTAATACACTTCACAGTGATATAACTACTCTACCTAAATTGGGACCATTCAAATTGAAGTTACGCCAACATCTCACGGCCAACAATTCTTGTGACTGCTTCACCCGAGACTCCCATCTACTGGCATTCAATCTTCTCCTCACAACTAGATAACCCTGTATCTCTGTGGTTCCCTTTATAATTCCAAGGCTACCCCTTTTAGCACTTGCCAATAAGGCCCCTAGCTTTTCCCGTCCACCTCACCCCCTTCTCCCTCCACCAACAGAAAAGGCCTAAGGCTGCCACCTCCTACCTTTCTTACCCCTACCCACCTCACCCGTCCCTACCCCCCACACCAGCTTGACAAGACCTATGGCTGCCACATCTTCCTTCCTTCCTTCCTTCCTTCCTTCCTTCGTTCATCTTTATATTTCCCCTCTCATCTATGCTTTCCTCCTATTAGAACAATAAAACTGTGCATTGATACATATATATTTGCTCACTTTATTTTTACTGTTTTGGAAACATTGTACTTTTACTCCTTTGTATGTTACGTCTTCTCTCCCCACTGATGTGGAACCTTTGTAAATGAGCTGTCTGTGCTCAGAGGCATTGTAATCCAAGAATAAATTAAAAAAAAAAAAGCAACTAAGCTGTCATTGTTTTGACCATTGCTCCAACCTTGCCAAGTCCATTCTCATCCTCCTATCCCCTTGTGTATCAACCTTGTTGCAGATCATTGTGTCATCTGCAAAGAAGCATACTTTTCCTTCCAGTCCCTCTGCAATATCACTTATAAAGACATTAAAGAGGACCGGTCCCAGTACCGAACTCTGTGGTACCCTGCTAGTAACCCCCCTTTCTTTGGAGTGGACTCCGTATACTATTACCATCTGCATCCTGTTCTGCAGCCAATTTTTTACCCAGGTTACCACCCTGGGACTCACTCCCAGGCTGGCTAACTTGTTTATTAATCATTTGTGTGGGACTGTGTCAAATATCTTGCTAAAGTCTTGGTAGGCCATATACACAGTCCCTCCCTGGTCTACTACTTTGGCCACCCAGTTAAAGAAATCTGTTAGATTCATCTGACATGACCTTCCTGCTGTGGATCCATGCTGCCTTGGGTCCTGTGCCCCGCTGACCTCTAGGTACTCAACAATTCTTTCTTTCAGAAGTGATTCCATCATTTTTCCTACCACTGAGGTTATACTAACAGGTCTGTAGTTTCCTGTCTCTGCCTTGCTCCCACGTTTACTAAGGGGAAATCACATCCGCCCTCCTCCAGTCCTCAGGTATCACACCCTCCTCCCATGATTTCCTAAAAAGGGTAGTCAGTGGTGCCACTAGTTCTCCCCTTAGTTCTTTTAGAATTCTGGGGTGAATCCTATCAGGCCTCATTGCTTTGTCCACCTTCAGTTTTAGGAGTTCTTTCAGGACCTGTTCTTCTGTGAATGGACTGGTATCAACCCCCCTATCCGGTGTGCTTCTCTTATTTGGTTTAGGTACCCCCCTTATTTTGTGAATTCTGAGCAGAAGTATTTGTTCAGTATCTCTGCATTGTCACTGTCACCCTCTGCCCAACCCCCTCCTATATGCAGACGATGCGGTCATCTACTGCAGCATCCATGTCCCTAAGCAACTGAAACTTCACCTTCAGAGTGGGTTTGCAGAAGTGGAGGACTGGTTCTCTAAACATAAACTGATCCTCAACTACAAGAAAACCAAAGTAATGATGTTCAGCAGCACCTGAAACAAGCATAAATCCCATACACTTACCATCAAACACTGTCTTGGAGTCCCTCTTGTATAAAATACCACATTTCAAATACCTGGGGGTCACATTAGACAACTGTCTATCCTATGCTAAACATATAGATAATGTAGCCAGGGCTGTCAACATCAGGATTGGTCTCCTACATAGACATAAACACTGCCTTACTCCAGAAGCCCTCCGACTTGCTATATATAGTTCCATCAGATCCATTTTAGACTATGGTCTTGTAATCTACGGAGCAGCCCCCATGTCTTCTTTGCGCAGGATATCCATTGCTCTGAAAAAGGCATGCAGACTACTCACAGAGTCCACTTATTTCACCCACACCTGTGATCTTTACACTGAGAATGGTTGGCTACAGCTCTCCGGGAGGATCCAATACCAAACCTGTCTTCTAGCCGAAAAAGCACTTCTCGGCATCCTGCCACCAGGCACCGCAAGCCTGCTAAGCCCTATTATAGTCCACAGCATACGCGAATCTCGAACTGCCATCATCTCCATGTTCCTAGATGCCAGACAGCCCAGGGGCAATGCTCATTTGCCTACAGATCACCTCACTGGTTTAATGCTTTTCATAGTGATATAACTACCCTACCCTACCTAAATTGGGACCATTCAAATTGAAGTTACGCCAACATCTCACGGCCAACAGTTCTTGTGACTGATTCACCTGAGACTCCCATCTACTAGCATTCAGTCTTCTCCTCACAACTAGATAACTCTGTATCTCTGCTGTTCCTTCTATAATTCCGAGGCTGCCCCCCTTTTCGCACTTTGACAAGGCCCCTGGCTACTCCGTCCACCTCATCTCCCAGGACCTTAGCCCTCCCACACCAGCTTGACAAGGCCTATGGCTGCCACATCCTACCTTTCTTACCCCCTTACACACCTCACCCCCTGTCCCTACCCCCCACACCAGCTTGACAAGACCTATGGCTGCCACATCCTACTTTCCTTCCCTCCTTCCCTTCCTTCCTTCCTTCCATCTTTATCCTTCCTCTCTCATCTATGCTTTCCTCCTATTAGAATGATACACTGTGTATAGATACATATATATATATATATATATATATATATATATTATATATATATTTGCTCACTTTATTTTACTGTTTTGGAAACATTATACTTTTACCCCTTTGTATGTTTTATCTCCCCTTCCCACTGATGTGGAACCTTTTTAATTGAGCCGTCTGTGCTCAGAGGTATTGTAATCCAAGAATGAATAAAAAAAAATAAAATCTAAGCTGCCATAATTTTGACTATTGCTTGAACCTTGCCAAGTCCATGCTCATCCTTTCCACCCCCCATTGTGTATCGACCTTGTGAGGGATCATTGTGTCATCTGCAAAAAGGCATACTTTTCCTTCCAGTCCCTCTGCAATGTCACCTATAAAGACATTAAAGAGGACCGATCCCAGTACTGAACTCTGCGGTACCCTGCTAGCAACCCCCCTTTCTTTGGAATGGACTCCATTTACTATTACCCTCTGCATCCTGTTCTGCAGTCAATTTTTGTTACCCAGGTTACCACCCTGGGACCACCTCCCAGGCTGGCTAACTTGTTTATTAATCTTTTGTGTGGGACTGTGTCAAATACCTTGCTAAAATCTAGGTAGGCCATATCCACAGTCCCTCCCTGGTCTACTCCTTTGGTCACCCAGTCAAAGAAATCTATTAGATTCATCTGACGTGACCTTTCCACTGTAGATCCATGCTGCCTTGGGTCCTGTGCATCTCTGGCCTCTAGGTACTCAACAATTCTTTCTATTAAAAGTGATTCCAGCATTTTCCCTATCACTGAGGTCATACTAACAGGTCTGTAGTTTCCTGCCTCTGCCTTGATCCCACTTTTATTAAGGGTAATCACATCTGCCCTCCTCCAGTTCTCAGGTACCACACCCTCCTGCCATGATTTGCTAAAAAGGGTAGTCAGTGGTGCCAGCAGTTCTCCCCTTAGTTCTTTTAGAATTCTGGGGTGATTCCTGTCAGGCCCCATTGCTTTGTCCACCTTCAGTTTTAGGAGTTCTTTCAGGACCCTTTCTTCTGTGAATGGACTGGTATCAACCCCCTATCCAGTGTGCTTCTATTATTTGCTTTAGGTACTCCCCTTCTTTTGTGAATACTGAGCAGAAGTATTTGTTCAGTATCTCTGCTTTGTCGCTGTCAACCTCTGCCCACCCCCTTCCCTTTATTAAGCTTCACTATCCCTCCCTGGTCTTTCTTCACTCCCTAAGGTACCTGTAAATGGTTTTATCCCCTTTCTTAACTGAGCTGGCTATCTTTTCCTCAGTTTGGGCCTTTGCTATTCTGACTACCTTCCCCACTTCTTTCTGTTTTAACTGGTACCATACCTCTCAACTGTCCCTGATTTTCAGGGACGTCCCTGATTTGGCCGCAAAATTTTCCTCTGTCCCTCGTACAATTTGTGTTTTTGTGACAGAACAGTGTGGATTAAAATCACAAAATATTGTCAAACATTAAAGTTACAGACTTGTTTTTCTTTCAGAAAATGCATCTTAACACAAATCCCCTTATTGTATCAGCTTTCTAAGTGAATAGTACCAATTTTTAACATGTGTCCCTGATTTTGGGTCTTTGTCCCTGATTTTTTTGAGCCTTGTCCCTGATTTATGAGGCAAGAGGTTGAGAGGTATGACTGGTACAGTTCTCCATCTTGTTCCTTCTGTGTTTCCTTATACTTCCCAAACGCTATCTTTATCTCCCTAACCTTCCCCACCGTCTCTTTTGAGAACCGTAGTGTTTTTTCCTTGTTTTTTTATTTGCTTCACACAAAGGCTTGTTGTCTCTGTGATGACAGTTTTGATTTTTCCCCATTGTTCCTCCACCCTACCTTCTTGCCTATTTGCTAGTGCTTTTCTGAGGTTCTCCCCCATTTTGCCAAAGTCAGCCCCCCTAAAGTCCAATACCCTCACCTTTGTATGACTTGACTCTATGGCAGTGTTTATCATGAACCGCACTGTTTGGTGGTTGCTTATTCTCAGATGGCTACCCACTTCTAAATCTGAGAACCTCTCTCCATCCCCGTTTGAGAGTATGAGGTCTAAGACTGCTAACTCCTGAGTGCTGTCTGAGACATGCCCTCTATAGGGCATTGAGAATTACCCTGCTCTTGGATGTGGCTGCAGCAAACGTGCTTCAGTTACCATCTGGCATATTCAAGTCCCCATCAACAATGTTGCCCCTTTTTCTGCCATTTTAAGGATGCCTTCTATCATTTCCTTGTCCATTTCCTCCCCCTGAGATGGGGGTCTGTATTCAACTCCCGTACAGTTTGTGGTGCCATTTCCAGTGTCCAGGGTGACCCACAGTGTCTCCTCTCCTACCTGTTTACCCCTTAGTTCCATTGCTTTGATCCCTTCCCTTACATGGAGAGCTATTCCTTCTCCACTTTTACCCTCCCTGTCCCTCCTGTAGATTGTGTACCCTGGTATGTTGACATCCCAGTCGTGGTTCACTGTGTACCATGCTTCTGTGACTGCCATGATAACCAGGTGTCCCGCTTCCATCAAGGCCACTAGTTCAGGGAGTTTGTTACCCAGACTACAAGCATTGGTACTCATCGCCCTCCATTTTTTGATAGCCTTACCTCTTTTAGCCCCATCCCTGTCCTTACTGTCTTTGCCTTTTTCTCCATTGACTCCTATCCTGCTCCCTATCGACTTCTTTACCTTAGTGTTTACCTTACTAACTACTCTGTTTTATTTGGGGAGGCTGGGATTTCCGTGCTTCTTTCCAGTGCCTTTCTCCCTTGGCCAGTTTAAATGCTTGCCAATGAAGCATTTAGACCTCTCACCTAGGACCCTGGTTCCCCTCCTGGACAGATGCAGACCATCATGCCAGTACAGGCCTGCATTCCTCCAGGTGGACCCCAGTCCCCAATGATGCCAAAACCTTGAGGTCCACACCAGTTTTTCAACTATTCATTGAATCCTGTAGTGCAAAGTACCCTAGCCTCACCCATGCTATAGACAGACAGCACCTCTGAGAAGGTTACCGTGCATGCTACTTGTCTAAGGCCCTCCTCAACTCTACAAACTCCTCCTGCACTGCTCTGATCCCATCCCCAGCCAGGTCATTTGTCCCTAGGTGGACAATGATAGCCAGCTTCCTCTCCCATGCTGCTGCTCCCATGATCCAGAGGATTCACATCCTGTCCCTCCAAGCCATGGCGCAAGGCAGGCACCTTCCTATCCCCATCTCCCCTCAATTTTACCCTCCTAATGATTGCATCCCCCATCAGGAGTTGTTTGTCTCCCCTGTGGGGTCTTGTGCCATGCTTCTATGGGTCTCCTTTGTGGAGGTTCCCAGCATCCTCCTTAGTCTCCACTGTGGGTGCCTCCATAGAGGAACCACACTCCACCAGAATGGCATATGAATTGTGGATAGGTACAACTCTAGGGATGCACCTCTGATCCATCACCCTCACCGAGCCCACCATGGTTCAACCACTACTCCTTCTTGGCAATCTCTGAGGCAGTAGCAGTGGCAATGGCCCTGGTGGTCCCTGGGTGGGGGAGAAGGTTTCCTGAATCCCCGCCAGGTCAGCCTGGAGACAGGGGCAACCTCCCCCCTCAGACCAGAGAGGTGCCTGCAAATATGGCAGCATCGCAGCCTCTTGAATGTCTCCCGAAAGACTGCCACCCCACAGCCAGTGCATTGCACCACTCCCCACATGTCTCTCTCTCTCTCCCTTCCTGTTTAGTTGTTTCTTTTTTGTTAGTGTGTGTGAACATGTGTGTGCATCTACCCCCTATGCAGCGTGCTGGGCTGTTAAGGTTATGACAGGTGTATATCCTTTGCCCTTTAAGGGAAGTGATGTCAGAACCTCTGGTATAAAGGAAATGATGTGCTTGAGATGGGTGGGTGAGGCGCAGGGTGGGCGGGACAAAGCCTGTGCCCCCCAGAAAAAAAATCAGCTACAGCTCTGACTCACTGCCGTGGTGCGTGTTTTCCTTCCATTCAGCAAGATAACCTGCACAACAATTTAAAAGAAAATATATCCTGCAAAAAACAGTTTCAGTCAGAGAAAAATAAACCAGTAAACTGTACAAGCTGTAAGCACAAAACAGTAGTAAAACCTGTAAGCACAAAACAAAATAGTAACACAACAAACACTGCTTAGCCAAAAGAAGCCTTAATGTTTCTCCTTGCACTGTTAATGTTGCTCCTTGCTCTGTCCTTTCAAGCAAACCTTAGAAGAAAAGAGCTAAAGTGAAGCTTGGTGCTTTATGCCAGAAAACCTAGACACTAAAGAATATTGCATCTTCAGAAAAAAACTATAGATCTTCTTTAGTATGTAAGAAACCCAAATAACATGTGGCTGCAAGTACTGGATCTCTCTCACCAACACTTGTGGTTGTCTGCAAAATCAATGCATGACATGGGTTACAAACCCATGGCATGATGCGCCATGTTTTGTAGGCCTTCTCTAAATAGGGGTCCATCACATTATCACTGGAGTGCTGTTAAACTTTCTTTTTATTCATTTTTTGAAAATGAAAATCAAATATTGCATCTTCAGAAATAAACGATAGATAACAGTAATTCATCTTTGTTACAATTTTTGACCAGGAAAGACATAGCTGAGGCTTGTTTCCAGATACACCTTGGGAGAACAGGAATGTTAAATGACTTGCTCGTGTTCACACAGTATGCAAGTGGTGGCTGTGGGATTCAAACCCAGTTCTCCATGTTTTCAGCTCAGTGCTCTTAACCACTATACTATACTGCTTTAACAATTATTATGTATAAATGCATGTCTGTTAACTATGTAGTCTCTAGAAAGAGAGAGAAAAAATGGAGAAATAAAATTATTGAATAATAGTATGGAAAGTCCTGTAATGGAAATCCCAGAGGGCTAACAGTACTTTACTGATGAAGCAGATATCTATTATTTTTATCCATAAATTCCATTAGGACTATATTTACTGTACACTTAGGTTGGGCAAAGAGAAAAATTTGCAGCTTGAAACAGAAATAAATGACTTATAATACAAACAAAAAGGTTATCTGAATGTAAATCATCATACTGATAATTTATATTTAATGAAAGCAAGTTGCTTTCAGTTAGATGTCAATGAGAATTTCCATTTATATTAAAGTGCAAAGGGAAATAAAGTCTTTCCCTTTACCATATTTTCAGTTCATTTTGAGAGTGTTTATACATTAAAAGAAAAACGTATTCAAAGATTAACATAAAAGAACCATTTTATGACCCTCCAGTCACTAAACACATTTAAATTTTTAAGGAGTGTGTTTATTCAGCATCTGAAGTTTCAAGTTCTGGGATCTAGTCTGAGCTTATGTCGTCTTCTACAGTCCTTTGGTTTACAGTACATTTATTTTTTTATTTAAGAGTTTAACCAGGAAGGTATGCTGAGCAGAGTACTGCTCTATTCCAGATGCGTCCTGGGGACAGGAATAAAATACACAGTAGTACAGTAATACAGCAGGGGTACAAGCATGGTACATAATGAAAAAAGGTACTGCAGTGAAATAAGGGTACAGCAGCAAAATAAGGGCATGGACATGGTATTATAAACAGGATAGTGCAGTCATTACATTGATAATCATAAACAGATAGTAGGAGCAGCATGATGATGAGTGCATTGACAACAGTAGGTATGGCTACAGGGCAGACACAGGAAGAGGTAGGTGGCCTAAGAGCAGTTAGTGGTGTTAGGCACATAAGCAGGTGGCACTGAAATGCGCTGAGAGAAGAATGTTGAGATGCTGGGAGGGAGAGGTGTGTCGAATGTCTGGGGGGAAGGAACGCTATAGCTTAGGTATTCTATAGCTGAAAGCAGCCTGGCCTTTCGAGGTGGACCTAAGGGGAATATGTAGAAGATGAGTGTCATTTTGCCTGAGCTTGTAGGCAGGGGGTGAGTGGGTGGACAGGGCCGAAATTAGGTATGGGGCAAGGACTGTTCCCAGAACATGGCAGTGAGGTGAGCGCAGTGTGCCGATCTGCGGTCTTGCTGGGAGGGCAGGTCCAGGGGCTGATAAAGGGTGCAGTGATGGGTGGAGTAGGGACAGTCAAGGGCAAAATGACAGAATGAAAAAGGGAGTCCAGTCTGGACAGGGCAGACTTGGGGGCGGCACTGTAGACTACATCTGCATAGTCAAAAACTAGCAGAATCATTTTCTGTACAATTGCCCAACAGATTGTCAATGGGATGCAACCATGACTATGATAAAGTCCATCCAGTCTGTGGTGGAGTTTTTTGTGGAGGTCATCGATGTGTACAGAAAAGTCAAGGTGCTGGTCGAGCCACGCCCCGAGGTATCTGAAGGAGGGGCATGCCTCCATTGCAGTCCCAACTAGGGTGTGGAAGGTCAGGGAGGGAGAGAGCTGTAAGAGTCTCTGCCCTGTGCCGAAGATCATAGAGACTGTCTTCTTGGTGTTGAGGTGAAGCTGATTGGAGCGAAGCCAGAGCTCAATGCTGTTGAAGTCCTGCTGCAGTGTGGTTGCCACATCAGTTGCGGAGGGGCCAGATGCATACAGCACCATGTCGTCTGCATACATGTGAATGGAGGTATGTGGGCAGGCAGTGGGAAGGTCATTTAGGAAGCTAGAAAACAGGAGTGGACCCAGGATGGAGCCCGGCAGCACCTTCGACCAGACAGGGAGGGGATCTGAAGTGGAGTTACCAATTCTGACAGATTGTGTCTGGCCAGCTAGGTAGGACCGGACCCAGTTGGTGGCCTTACTAGAGAGCCCTGTGTTGGTGAGCTTTGCCAGGAGAAGGGAATGTGATACTGTGTTGAACGCCTTTGCTAGGTCAACAGAGATGGCTGTGGTGATGTGTTCTTTATCAGTGGCAGAGAGGATAGAGTCAGTGAGCCCCAGCAGAGAGGTGGTGGTGGAATGGGCTTCCTGAAACCAGACTGGTGAGGGGTTTAGAAGGAAGAGCAGTTGAGGAAGGAGGAGAGTTGAGCTAGGACAAGCTTTTCTTTAATTTTCACCAGAATGGGAAGAAGGGAAATAGGGCGGTAGTTACCCGAGGCAGAGGGGTCACCTCTTTTTGGGAGTGGAATTACAGTGATATGCTTCCACTCAGCAGGTACCAATGTTGAAAAGAAAGATAAGTTAAAGAATGCTGCCAGTGGGGGCGGCTATGGCAGGGGCCGACAGGTACAGCATTTTGGCATCGAGGGTTGAGGGGCATTTGCCCTTGGTCGGGTTGAGACCAATAAGGACATTGTGCACCTCTAATGGTGTAACTGGACGAAAGGAGAAGGAGGTAGGTGGGCGGTGGGACTTGATCAGTCACACTGCGGGGGTGGGGGAAGGGAGAGAGGATATTAGTGCATCAGTGCAGCTTGTAAAGTAGGAGTTGAAAGCAACAGTTACAGCTGGAGGGTCGGTAACCATGGATGCACCTAAGTTTAGGGTCGGTGTTGGCGGCTGGGGGGGGGCAAAGAGTGATTTAAGAATCTTCCAGATGTTAGCTGGATGGTTTATGTTTGTGTGAAAGGCAGTATTAAAATACTTTACTTTTGCTGGTGGATTAATTTAGTACGTGTGTTGCACAGAGCACGGTACTTTAAGCATGCTTGAAGCAATCCAGACACCTTAAAAAGCTTTCCAGGCCAGGTCCCTTGCTTTGAGACTTGCTGTGATGTCAGCAGTAATCCAGGGCAGATGTGCACCATGCATCCTGGACCGTCTTAAGTGGGGCATAGTGGTTCCAGACAGCAAGGAACCTAGTTTTGAAACCGTCCAGAGCAGCTTCAGTGGAGGAAACTCGGTGGATGAAGGACAAGTCTGTAACGAACAGGTCATGTAGAAGGCAGTCGAGGTCCAGGGGTTTGTAGGACCTGGTCAGGAGGCTGTTTGGGGGAGGGGGTGCCTTGGGCCTGAAGATTTTTCTGACCATGTAAGTCATGTAGAGGTGACTAAGGGAGTCAAGGAGCAGGCCTGCGGCTAGTATCCAGAGCAGATGGGAGATGAGTGACCAGTCAAGGAGAGAGTAGTTTAACGTTTTGTGATTTAGGCAAGTGGGCTCCGTGATCATTTGAGGAAGATTTAGGTCACCTACTTTGCTCCGTAGTTTGGAGTTTGCACGGGAGAGTCAGTTTTGGTTGAAGTCCCCAAGGATGTGAAGCTCACCCCGATGCCTGGGTTTTTAGGTGACCAAGGTGGTCCAACATGGCGGGCAGTGATACGTCGAGGGTTAGTTTTATTAGAAGCGTGTCTATGAATTGTGTGGGGGTACATTAGGGAGATGGTATACTGCAGTGTAGATGCTACATATATGGCAATGCTGCCACATCTTTTGCAGCCTGGCCGGCCATGGCTGATAACAGTGTAACTGGGGATTGCGATTTCTGAGTCTTTATTATGGGGCTTTAACCATGTCTCTGTAATGATCAAGATTTCAGGGGGAAGTATGAGAACAGTTGTTCGCAGCACAGTAGTTTGAGCAGGAGGCTGCATATGTTTAGATGCAGCAATTTCAGACTTCTGGGGAGTCGTAAGTGTGTTGTGGAGGCTGGATTGGGAGGGGAGAAAGGTCCAGGATGTAGTTTAATGTTCCTGGATTGCATCAGGAGGATGGTGATAAGAAGTTTGGTTAAAGGCCCCACCCACGTGGACTTATAGGGAGGGGCAGGATCAAGCTTGGCAAGCACTTTGGAGACACGAGTGGCAGAGTGCAGGGCTATTTGACCTAGGCGGAAGGAGGGTGGAAGGATGAAAGGACCTGTAAAAGGTTTTGGCAGGTGAGTTTTATGGAGTTTGTCATCAGGGGAGGTGCTGGATGGGGGAAGGGGACTGGACTGGGCATGAAGTGTTTGCAAGCTTTCTATCAATACTGGCCAAGAGGAGGGTGGAAGTGATAGCAGGGGTGCCAACAGGGAGAAAATTAGCATGGGAAGTTGCATGGTGGTAGGGTTTAGCATTGCAGTCAGTGGGTGCAGTTTTGGAGGGGTATCTGATTACCTGAGAGAGGTTAGCAGCCGCTAGTGGCAAGCTCATATAACCTGCAAATAGTAAAGTGACGTGATTGGTTCCGAGCGCCACGTGACTTTTCCTATATAAGAACAAACTCACCAAGGGTGGTGGTGGGGCAGTGGGGTAGCCAACGCTTCCATCAGCAGGACCACTAAAGGCCAACGTAGTATTGTAGCTGGGTCATGTCTTGCATGAATTGTGAGCAGTCCTAAGATTTGTTTTTGGTAAATGGTGCCAAAAGTCCTTGTCCGTTAAACCGCAGATTTTCTGTGGTTTGTGCCTGTTGCTTGGGGATCCGTGTAGCTCTGGGTAAGGCCACCTCATGACTGCTACCCAGGAGGGGAGCTTGGGAACTGTGTGGCTGTTGCTTGGGGATCCATGTAGCTCTGGGGAGGGAGACCCTCATGATTGCTACCCACGAGGGGAGCTTGGGAACTTTGTGGCTGTTGCTTGGGGATCTGTGTAGCTCTGGAGAGGGCAACCCTCATGACCGCTACCCATGAGGGGAGCTTGGGAACTGTGTGGCTGTTACTTGGGGATCTATGTAGCTCTCGGGAGGGTGATACTCATGACTGCTACCCATGAGGGGAGCTTACCAGTATGAATGCATGATGAGACATACTTACAGCTGTAAGGGACTGTTTTTTTTTTTTTTTTTTTTTTAACCAGGAGAGACACACTAAGCTGAAGCTTGTTTATAGGTGCGACCTGAGAGCACAAGGAAGTTAAGTGACTTGCCCAGGGTCACACAGTATGCAAGTGGGGGCTGTGGGATTCAAAACACAGGTTTCCAGATTGGCAGCTCAGAGCCTTAAACCACTGCACTATACTGCCACATATTCTGTTGCTTTATTAATATACTTTATAATACAGGGCACTAGCAACTTCAGATCTGTCATTTCTCTTCTGAAGATTACTCCTGATCCATTTGGTCTTCTCATTAGTTCTTAGTTTTCTAAATTTGTTTGCACTACAAACCCACTGACAACTGACTGAACTCAAGTTCATCTTTGCTGCCACTAGTTTGTTGCAAAATCCCCATTGGGTTATTACGTTCTTGCCCAACTTCTGTAACTGCCCACAATGTGTAAGGTATAGACATAGGAATCCTTGTTTGGTTCAACCATGTCTGCTTTTATACCAGAAGCAGTCTCAGGTAGGTTCAGTAATGTGCTTTTATAGTTAAGAAGTTCATTAATGAAGTCACTTTATGAAAACAGGATCCTTGTATTTTTATAACAGTTCATCTGCTCATGTTGTTTACTCTCCACCAGAGGTCATGATACTCAGCTTGAGACATCACAGCCATTCCCATGGCAATGGAATGGGATGTCACAACCAAAGATCAGGGCTTCTGACAGGGAATATGCTGTAGGGACAGATGAACTCAAGTGGATAAAGCTGATGTGTTTATACAAATCTCATCAGTAATAAATAAGTGAGAGGACAAATCTATATAACATAAGAAATAAAAGCCAGCTTTCACCTGTTCATGTTTTTTTAGAGTTTTCCCAGATATATCAGCAGCTCTTTAAATCTCAGGTTCTGGGATTATGTCTGAGCTTACATCATCTTCTACAGGTGTCTCACCATATACACATGAAACAGGAATCACTAGCAACTGCACACAAGCCATTGCTCTTTGGAAGTTGCCCCCCGATTCATTGGTTACTCCCATTCCTTTTTGATATTCTGAATTTGCTTGTCTGCATGCTTAGGGGTCTGTAAAGATATGTCACCAGATAAACAAAAAAGAGGGATCACTAGCACCTGTTGTTGCTCTTTGGAAGTTGCCTCCTGATCCTTTTGTTACTTCCATGCCTTCTTAATATTTAAAATATGCTTCTCTGTGTGCTTTGGGGTCTGTAAAGATATAACAGTAGTCCCTATCTACAAAGATCAACTTAGCTGAAAACATAAGCATAAAGTTAACTTCAAGTACAGCACATTGTCTTCATAAACCACTTGTTCATATGCTGGCCATGCTGTGGATCGGGTACTTAAGTAACTAAGCAAAAATGAGAAGTGACACTAAATATTACAGGTGACGAATGCAATCAATAACTATTTTTAAAATTAATATTTGAGATTTATATCATCTCCACTTTCTTTTGTTTGCAGTGCAGATAGGTAATTTATCTCCACTGATGAGTATGATCTAAAGATTTACTCAGAAGATATATCATGATTATGTTTATAAGTATGCCTACCGTGTTTTATTCATAGAATTAAAATTAATAGGCTCAGAATGTTGGTGAATGGTTTATTGGTTTGCTGTGTGCATTTTTATCCACAACATCTTAACACTTGATGAAGTTTCATTTGCACTAACTCAGTGTTATAGACTATACATGTTGCTGCCTACCTGGGTGCCCAGCTTGTTTTTCGTTTTTGAACCTACGTATCCATGCCAAGAGCACTATGTCTTTAGGTTCTGGAGCCACCTCCCTGTGCCTCTCTAATTCATAGAAATAGAACACTTTAAAAATTAGATTAGGGCGGATGTTTACGTTTTATTATGTCTTCTTTGCTGAGTCTTTAGTCTGAAGTTTTGTTTGCCTCCTGAGTATTTATCCTCTACAATCCACTTCCCCACCATGTCCCAGAAAGGGGAAGTTGGTGGGGGTGGAGGAAAGCGCATACCTTGGGAATATCTCCATAATTTAACTTTACTCTGGTCTATGAATTATATAGCAAAGCTCATAGCATTTAATTTCAACTAGTTAAATGTATCTTTTGGCTTCCAGTAGTAATTCATTTTTAACATATATTTAGATATGAATCTCATCCTCACATCAGGTCATTGGCTATAGAGAACATGTAGTAAAGATAATTTATGTGATGTGTTTTATTGTATGTACGTGAGTCATCAGGACCAATACCGAGACTGAAACCAAAACCAGACCTGGTACTAGAACCAGTGCCCATGCCAGGGTTCATATGACAAAGTCTAAATCTGATGCGTTCTGTGGTGATTAGATCTGTCTTTATTAGGTTAGTCACTAACAAAATGAGCCGAAATGTATGTGTTGTCTAGGAAGCAAGGTCTTGACATATGGCAATTTTTGTGATGACAACTTTTGCAGTATCTGAGATCTGCAGATGCCATATTTTCTAAAAGTCTAACGTTTTTCCTGTACTTACTATAGAATTTTTTGATCTTGCCTACAGCTTACATGGAATGGCATTGCTTTCCCAAGTTTGCTGGGGACATGTGTCATGTCATAAGGTAATTCCTTTACTAGGTCTGGTGAAAAAAAATATGAAATGGTTCCAGAGTTACAAGGCATTAAAGTTTAATGTTTTCCCTTCTGTGCATGCTTAGTAGGGTTTTTGAGAAAATATTCTGGTGAACTGAAAAATTAGATGTTCCAAATGCTCATTTTTGATTTTGCGCCACTTGAGTGGCATGGCACCAAACTTTTTTCATGTTCCGTGGCAACCACCATCTTGCTGATTTTTTTCCACGAACCAACAAGTGTGAAATATACATAAATATGCTGTCATTTTACGAAACAAACACCAGAACCTAGCTAAAAGGGTCCTGATTAGCTAGATTCTGTTTTAAAAAAAGGAAAAAATAGTTGCCACAAATACATTTCCAGCTTAGCAAGACGAGCTGTTTCCCCACATTCTCTGTATGAGAACAGCAAGAATTTCACGATTTCTGTAGTCGCAGCTGGAACTCGTGCTGCTGGCTGCAGTGTGAGCTGTGGTGGGGCCTGTATGAAGAAAGGTACAACAAATTATGTTGGCAACCTGTGAAGAGACATAACTTCTGTACCTTTGAAGAGTGTATCATTATGAGTCAGTGGCATGGAGCTGTACCTTGTGCTTCGGATTGGAGGCTTTTGGGCTGGGGGGAGGGGTGAGCATCAGGGTTGACAACCCCCAAGGAAGACCCCACCACTGATTCGCCAAGACCCTGGAGACCCAAAACCCTAATGTTTTTTCCTTTTGCTGCTTGTTGGTGGGGGCGGGGGCAGGGCGTTAGGATTGGAAACCCTAACGCCGCATTTCCGTACTTTTGTGGCGTTACGTTACGCTAACTAGTGTGTTAATGAAGTTTCTGCAAAGTGTGTAGATATATATATATTATACTGGTGCGGTAGTGCCAGTATAGTTAAGGTGAAAGGTAACTTCTATGTTGAACCCAAATTTGTGAACCTTAATAACTTTGGAACCATTCAATGGATGTACATGAATGTTGGCATGCATAATATCTAGGGATAGGTGTTTTCATGTGCCAAACATCGTGCAAATACATTGTGTGGTTTCTAAGATACAGAGTGGTGAAAAAAACAGAAAAATCTGTGTCTTTTTGCCATTTCTTTGTCCACCTGGATATCAGAAACAACTTTAAGTTGTGGTCTAAATTTTTCAGGGTAAAAAGCCTTTGCCTCACAGATGTGCCTTTTGAAGGTTTGGTGAAAAATATTAATCTGTTCAAAAGTTATTACATTTTTAATTTTCCCATTGTTTCCTATGGGAAAATGTATATGTCAGGCACAAAAGATTTGAATTTTCACACAAATGATACTTTGCACAAAATACAGTCCTTTTTTCACAAAGAAGGGAAGTATTTTGCGTATGTATCACACTGGATTGAATAAAGGGGCTCTGTTGTGTCCGCCATTTTGTATTGCCTTTAGGGAAGACCAGTGTGTTGAAAATATGCAAAAAAAACAATGCAATATATATATATATATATATATATATATAAAAAAAAAAACTTAGCTAAAGGGGACCCGGTTAGCTACATTCTGATGTTTTGGTTTTTGGTGGCCCAATACAAGTTTATTGAGCTTCTGAAAAATTGGGTACCAGCTTAGCGAGAGGACCGCTTGTCTCCTTTTCTCTGTATGAGAACATCTGTATTTTCATGACTTCTGCAACTGCAGCTGGAACTCATGCTGCTGGATGTGGAGTAAAGTTTGAGCTGCTCCTTTTCCCTGGTGTCTAGTGGCACCTCCCGTGTTTGTTGTCCTGGTGTCTAGTGGCACCCCCTACCCTCCCATTACTGTTCTTTTATTTAGCCCACCCAAGCAGTGTGGGACACTGGGGAGCCCACTCCCAGTGTCCCCATAAACCTGTTGGGGAAAAAAAAAAAACAGTCCCCCGATGTGTCTGTAAATTTTAAACCTGAAAAAAAAAAAAAAAAAAAAAAAAAAAAAGGGTTTCTCGTTGGCTTTGTCGTGTCCCTCCCCCTTACCGTATGCTTACCTCTGCAGGTCATGCACTGTCATCTTCTGTGCAATGGGACTGGATCGCTCTTCTGACTGAACTGATTATGTGACTTTGCTAACTATAGCATGTGCGACAAAAGCTATAGCTTTTGTCGCACATGCTATAGTTTGGAAAGTGACAGATTCAGATTCAGATGGTGTGTCTGGTAAAGAAAAAGAACTGCAACAGTGGTGCTTCTTGGATGGTGTAGAGGATAAGGCACAGAGCTGTGGATCCAGGGGTCCTGAGTTCGAGACTAGTGTCTCCATATTTTTTTATACACCTACAATGAAGGAAAAAAAATGAAAGACACAAGTTTTGAACCCAGGACACTTAGGTCCACAGTCACGTGCCCATCCTGCTACATTATTGGAGAAGCATTATTTGATATGTGCTTCTTCTCCTCTTAATAATGGTGTAAATGTTCGTAGGTAGATGGTAAATGTTTGAGAATATGGTATGTGCAAAAAATAGGCATATGCTATTTTTTGTACAAACCACTCTTTCAAATACTTACCATCCACTTGCGGCCAAGCATTGGCATCATTGACAGCCCCAGGGCCACAAGTGGATGCTGCCCCCAAGAGTATGGGACACTGGGGAGCCCACTCCCAATGTCCCAAAACATATGTTATTCTCCCCCCCCATGGTGTAGGACACTGGGGAGCCCACTCCCAGTGTCCCAAAACATATATCATTCTCTCCATTCCCCCCACAGTGTGGGACAATGGGGAGCCCAATTCCAGTGTCCCGAAAATGTGTCTCCCTCTCCAGCGGTGTGGGACACTGGGTAGCCCACTCCCAGTGTGCTAAACATGTGTCTTCCTCCCTCCAGCGGTGTGGGACACTGGAGAGCCCACTCCCAGTGTCCCAAGATGTTTTTTTTCCCTATAAAGAAGAAAACCATCCCCCGATGAGTTCTTTTCTTTTTACCTGAAAATAAAAAGAACAGTCCCTCGTCGTCCCCCGCTTTCTTCCTTCCTTCCCCATTCCAAGCCTCCCACTGAGGACCCACCTCCTCACACCCGCCTTACCCTTTACTTACCTCTGGGGGTCATCCACTGTCATCTTCTGTGGACCAGGACATGTCTGCACTCTTCAAAGCCGAATCACAAATTGAATAATTAAGGTAAGTGCCTTATAATGTATTTCATTGGCATTTTCAACTTATGTTAATATCTTTGGCATTTTTAGGTATTTTTTCACCAAATTTTGAACATGGACTTTTTGGGACCCCACCTCATAAGCACTGCCACTGTTAATTCATTTCTCGGGCCTGTAAAGTGATTTTGCAGCCGCTGTATGAAATCACCTTTTAGGACCGATTAATGAAATGACAGTGCCAGTGTTCATGAGACAGAGTCCTGAAAAGCCCATGTTCAAAATTTGGTGCAAAAATACCAAAAACACCTGAGTTACGCATGGTCATTGAAAGTTTCTTACACGCGTGCACCTAGCTTTGACAGATTTTAATATTTTCACTCCAATTTTTCAGCATAGACATTTTTTCACACCACCTAATGGACAGTACAGCTGTCATTTCTCACATCCTGCCTGAAATGTGTTTTTGTACCTGTAGCGTGGAATGGCGTGGTCGTTGTACGAAATCAACTTCTGGACCAATTAATGAAATGACAGTGCGAGTGTTCGGGATGTGGGGTCCTGAAAAGTCCAGGTTTAAAATTTGGTGAAAAATTCCTTAAAATGGGCAACTTACTTGCATTCGTTGCAACCTTTCTACGCAGGTGCGAAACTTCGGTAATTTTTAATAATTTGACTACAAATTTTCAAAACAGCCATTTTTTCACACTACCTCATGAACAGTACAACTGTCATTTTCCAAATCCAGTCCAAAATGTGTTTTTGCTCCTCTGGTGTTGCAGTTGTGCAGAATTATGTTTTGGTGGTGATTTAAAATTTTGTCTACCGGATACATGTGCTGGTTTAATAAGATGGCTATGCTGATAATTTCATTACACATCTACGGAGGGATGGGTGCACAGGGTCTGAAGGACCCTGTGCTCCCACAGTAAAATAAGGAAAATCCCCGAGCATGGGAGCGCAGATCCCAAAAGGGTCTGTGCTCCCACTGTGACATAAGGACAGTTATGGAGTTTGGAGGCCCTGTGCTCCCACAGAGAAATAAGGATACAAGTAAACTGTTTGAATAAGTAAGGAAATTAGTTGCAAAAAACTTCATTAATGCATCAGTTAGGGTGTTTACTAAAGCAACAAAAGCAGGAAACTGAGGCGTTGGGGTTTCCAACCGTAACGTCCCACTCCCACCCTGCAGACACCGACAGGCATCGGGGGTGTGCCTTGGAGTCGTGAATCCTAACGCTCACCGCATTCTTGTATACTGTTCCCATTTGAGCTTATTTACTTATGGAATGGGGTGAGTGTTAGGGTCCACGACCCCAAGGCACACCCCCCATGCCTGTCAATGTCTGCAGGGTGAGGGTGGGGCATTAGGGTTGGAAACCCTAATGTCTCATTTCCCTGCTTTTGTCACTTTTGTAAACACCCTAACTGATGCATTAATGACATTTTTTCAATGAATATATACACACACACAAAAAACAAGGGGTGGGGGAAGGGCAGCTGCAACGTGAGGTGCTAGCTGCACAATTGAGCAGATGCGATAGACCAGGAGGTCTGTTTCTGCTGGCACATTCATATGTTTGTGTGTATATATTGTTCCCAGTAGGAGAAATAAGCAAAATGACTTTCTCACATTCTTAAAAGCAATAAGTAAAAAATAATTATCTCATGTGTACATTGTAATTTAGCATTTCTATCATAAAGCTGTTATCTTGGTTAAGTCTAAATGAAACAATTATACTCCAAAAAGCAGTCTTTCTTGGCCTGAACGGTACCCTATGACCACTAGTCTTTTTGCATGAGAGAACCAATACTAGAAACTCAGAGCTGGTCAGTTCCTTACCGCATTGTCTGTGCTGTCTGTCTGTGACCCATCAGCGAAGACTAACTCACATGGCAGCCATGTTCCTAGAGCTTGCCCCCGGAGCATCCAGCTGCTTGCAGGAAGACTAGCATACTTACAGTGTTGTCCCAGGGGGTTTTCCAGGCTGGAATTGCCCAGATGGGGAACATGGAATTTACAGCTAATGGCTATGCTGTCATAATGGTCTCATAAGTTCTAGTAAATAGTAACATAAAAAATGGTTATTTTTTCAAATGTCATTTAGCTGCCAATGCCTATGAGATGAAGGTAAAGAAATAATAAAAAAAAAAAAAGTACACAGTTGTTAACACCTCATTGTTAGAGAGGTGTTTACAGTCAGAGACAAGATGGCGTGATTTGATTACAAGATTTCTGCAGACACTGTGTAATTCTCCTACGTTTGTGATCTTTGCATAACATAAGCTGAACTATAAGCAGTCTGCTTTTTATTATAACGTGTGTCGGGCCTTGTTTGCACCAAGATCCTCTTGTAGTTAGTTTTGGCTAGAATGCTTTGGCCTAGCTGAGATGTATCCAGACTCCGGTCCCTTCTGGTTACTTGTCCTTGGTGTGGTCTGACTGGGCCTACTTGTACTCACCCAGAGGGAAGTGAAGTGTCCAAACAGTCACTATATGGTGTTATTTCAGTGTTACTGGAGCAGTGTACACTTCCTGCACACTTCATTTCATAATGCAGTCCATCAGTGTTTAATCAGTGCATCTTCAGGTCTCTTTTGGTGTACATGCAGTGCTGATACAGTGTGTGCGAATTATGTTAATTAGCACTGTAATCACACTGCAAATGTACTGCAATTAGCAGTGTTTTCAACACTGCCTGAAGCAGTGTTCTGTCAGCAACACTGCCTTAAGCAGTTTTGCACTGCTTTTTCAGTGTGTGCGAAATTATGTTAATTAGCACTGTACTCAAACTGCAAAAGTACTGCAATTAGCAGTGTTTTCAACACTGCCCGAAGCAGTGTTGCATTGCTTTTTTAGTGTGTGCGAATTATGTTAATTAGCACTGCATCAACACCTGTAGTGCACTTCAGTGTGCAGTGTGACTTTGGTAGCACTCCCTGTCAGCAGTGTTGTAGTTCTGTTTCAGTGTATTAGGCTGCATTAAAGGTGGCGTCGCATAAAATTCAACAAAAACAAAACAGTATTCATCTGCAAGTATCTGCAACCTCAGCAGAGGAAGCTTTGTTTAAGGGTTCCTGAGTGAGAAAGTCGTCTGTGAATTCCAAAGAAGATGGAGATCTTGAGGGCTATGTCTATAGGAGGTACTAAAGTCTGTTACCCCATGTTTGACTCAAAGTCACAAGGAAGTGGGTGGACATTTAGGTAAAGGAATGACCAACAATCATTCTGGTTTGCAGAAAATGGTATGGGAGCCTCCCTGATATGCAGGTCCTCACCAGTATTTCCAGGTTTATCTTCAAAAGGAAAAGAGAGCATCTTCGGACTGGGTGCACATGCACGGTGTGGAAAATTATTTTCGGTATCAAGGGGCTGTTCGAGTGAAGTGTGTATGTGTATATGTATATATGTGTGTGTGTGTGTGTGTGTGTGTGTGCACACGCACACATGTCTGTGTGTGTATCTCTCTATATATTATATATATTTCTATCTATCTCTATAATGGGATTATCAAATCCCATTGGACAAACACCATTAGGTGACTGTGCGTATATCGTAGTGCAACCACACACCTGCACTTTTACTCCCCTCCAAAACAATTTTGCCACTTTATAAGATAGATAACCCACTGTGTGGTGTGTGGAAGTGCAGTGATATACACACGACTTGGGTGGTTGGTGCACTCGGCCTGCGGCCTCATGTGCAACAACACACACCAAGGTGTGCGTACATCAGAGCATGACCGCACACCCTACAGTGGGTTATTACACACACACACACACACACACACAGTACTTGTTGCAAAACAAAAACACTACATCAATGCAGGCATTAGAATGCAAAGCACACAAAGCAAGAAAATGAAAAACAGGGTTTGAGCCTCACGAGTCTTGGCAAATTGATTGTGTGGTGTTCCTGGAGTTCCCAACCTTGATGCCCATCCCATACCCCCACCAGCCCATAGTCTCCTTTCTAAAGCACAAGGTACAGCTTCAACCCAGTGCCTCCATAGCAGCCATTCTGACCTGTAAAACAAGAACAGCAATGGGCTCACAAAGGACTTGCAGCTCGTTATGAACTATTATATGACAAACAATGTAGGGTAAACAAAAAAACAATACTTATCTGATACATATGGTCAGTGTCCTCCTACTCCCAGTCAATGTCCTGTCAGACCTGTAGATATAAAAGGGAAAATGGGTCAGTATGAAAAATAAAAATACTGATCAGCTGGGTCAGTTGGGAAGGCTCTGTAGAGGTTAAAATAAAAAAGTGGGTTTTGGGGGGGAGATACCAGACCTGTACCACACCATCAACCTGGCTTTTAGAATGGACTCAGTCACTCAGGGGATGTCATGGTTGGGGGAGGGAGGAGGAGGACTCCTTGCTCGTGCCTCTAGAACTGATCTTTTTTGGGGGTAGGTCGTCATGTTGCTCCACACATCAACCAACACAGGGTAGGATAAAGATGCCATGGAACAGCTATTCAAGGCAGTGGATCCCCCCCTCCCTTTTCCCAATCTGCCTGTAGAATACACAGGAACACAGGTATGTGATGGCAGAAAGGGACCGCAAGCCCACCTAGTCTGCCCAGATATCCACTAGGCCTTTTCTGTAGTTCCCCCATGCCAGTTGCCCTCTGTGCTTATCCCACGCCCTCATGAACCCTTCCACCATTTCTCTCAGCAGCCCATTCCAGTTGTCCACCACCCTCTCAGTGAAGAAGTACTTCCTAATCCTTCCTCTAAGTCCCTCCCAACCGATTTGGAATTTCCAACTACCATCCATTGCAGTATAGCACACCGCAGCAGGTCAACTGTGACCATCTCTAGGCAGATATACACAGACACAACCAGTCCCAGAACTCCCTGCAGCTGGCAACAGGCAATAGAAGTTCCAATAGCCTGCAGTGCACATTTGAGCCTACACAATCTCTTATCAGATGTTTTCCACTTCTGCTCTTCTCCAGAGGATAAGTCAGTCTCTGACAGAACTTAGCTCAGGGAGTTCAGTGGGGCCAGTAAACCAAAGCTGAGAGCATATATAAACTCTTAACATGCGCTGTAGGACAATCTCCCACTGCAAAGAACTCCAGGATCTGCTGTAAATGAAGCTATCAGTGCAGAATCCAGCAAAACCAGTCTTCATAATCCACTACACTACAGCACACAGCAGGCAAACCAAAATGTTTCCACATGCAAAGTGCACGTTGGCACCAGACCCACACTTGTGTGGGACCCTTGACACAAGCGAGCCAGTGGGTATTGTGGTAAGGAGGGACAAAACCTTTTACATGCAGGTACATCAGGGAGAAAAGGAAGGCAAGGGGAGATACTGAGTGTCTGAAATGGGTGGATGGAGGGAGGGTAAAAGATGACCGCCAAAAAGCAGAAATACTGAACAAATACTTCTGTTCGTTTTTTACAAAGGAAGGGGCAGGAAATGGGCCAGCATTAATAAGGATGGAGAGATCATAGAAAAGGACACCGCTCCCTTTGCAAAAGAAAGGATCCTCATGGAACTGGCAGCAATAAGGCTATGGGCCAGAGAGATGCATCCCTGGACACTGAGGGAGCTAAGGGAGGTGTTAGTAGGGCCTCCGACTACCCTGTTCACCCTGTCTTTGTGAATTGGTGACATGCCCAGGGATTGGAGAAGGGCTGATGTGGTCCCACTATACAAAAGTGTTAACAGGGAGGATGCAGGAACTACATACTGGTCAGTCTGACCACAACAGTGGGAAAAGTAATGGAAATACTGCTGAAGGAAAGAATAGTGGAGCACCTGGTTGTCAATGGTCTATAGGGGAAGTGGGGGAAGGGAACATTGTTTAACCAGGAGTAGCACACTAATCTGAAGCTTGTTTCCAGATGCAACCTGGAGCACAAAGAAGTTAAGTAACTTGCTCAGAATCACACAGTATGCACTTAGACTGGTTGTTGGATCAAACCCAGGTCTCCAGATCTGTAGCTCAGAGCCTTTACCCATTGTGCTATACTGCCTCCAGGACCCAAGGCAGTTTGGTTTTATGGGAGAGAGGTTGTGCCCGACAAACTTAACTGAGTTTTTTGACTGGGTAACAAGGAAGGTGGATGGAGGAGGATGTGGCCTACCCAGATTTCAGCAAGGCCTTTGACACTCTGCCACATAGAAGGCTGGTAAATGAGCTGGAAGGCTTAGGGGTGGAACAGAAAATAACAAGGTGGGTCGAGAACTGGTTCAAAGACAGAAACCAGAGGGTGGTGGTAAGGCAAATGGGGTGCATTCCAGGGTGGCAGTGGTGTGCCCCAGGGGGGGGTTGGTGCTGGGATCCATCCTTTTTTAATATCTATAGCAACGATTAGCTCAGTTCCAATCAGGGAAGGAGAGCTGTTCTTTCCAGACCGGGGCTTGTCGCTGGAAGTGGTCTGGGCAGGCATTCTGGGGCTACATCGGCAGTGGGAGAAGATGGGATCACATTGGTGATCAACAAGGAAGCTCTTGCTGGCGAGAGACAGGCAATGCATACCGGGTCCACATCAGCCACAACTTTACAAGCCGGCGACTCAGGAAGGAGCAGCCAATCAGTGAATAGGGCGCGAACCTTTGACTGTGTGACTGGGCCTCAAAGGCAAATAGTCCAGTCGCAATCAGAGGAGGAGAGCTGTTCTTTGTTCCACACCACCTACCCTGGCCCCGACCTCTATTAAATGGTTGGTGAGGGCGGAGCCTTGGAGGAGGACAAGTCTAGACTGGGCAAACTGGAACACTAGGAAGCTGGATTGTTACTGATTGGGGGAAAAGGGTCCTGTACACTGTGCTGCTTGGGCAACACTGACTACTACCAGGAAGGGGCATAGTGAAGCAGACTGTATAAATGACTGTATGCCAACTACATCTGTGGGAGTAGGCAAACTGTGAGTGAAGTGATTACTGCTAGGGTCTCTGAGCTGGCTAGTGTTGTGATGGGCTAATTTTGCTTGTGAACAGTCTTCTGCTAGGGCTAGAAAACTGGCTACTGTCAAGAAAGGGGGAAAATTGCTGTAATCGGAGGAGGCAAACTGCTTGGGTTTTAGTGCAACACTGACTGAATTATTTCTGTTAGAGGGCCGCACTGCTCACCTAAAATGAGGGTAGACTTGGGGGTGGCCAAAGCGGGCACCTTCGGTAGAGTGATTGGGTGTACAGGGGGCAATAATATTAAATTGGGCAAGGAGGCTCAGAGGGTGCCCAGTGTGTTTTCAGTTGGCTGGTCTTAGGGAGGAAGTAGAGGGGATCAGAAAGCAGCTGGAAGGCGGGAGGTGGGGAGGAAAGGTGGAAAGGACCTCGAGAGTACACTAGCCAATATGGCATAACCTAGGAACAGGTGGACAAGGATCATATGGTTACTCATGAGGGTGGGGCACGAAACAAGCAATGTATGGAAATCACTTCAGAGGGAGGTGGCTGATCAGAAGGAGGGGGACAGGAGAGAAGCAAGTCAGGGCAAGCATCACACTTACTAATTGATTCGCCTTTGCTATATACGGGAGATGAGGGAGAGGCTGGCGGGAGGAGGGGAGCAGGCAGACAGAGAGGGTTTGGTCAGTAAGCTGGGGAGATGGGGCAGGAGAGAGAGCCAGATCCACAGAAGGGGGGGGGGAGAGAAACATTAGCCGAGGTGGGGAGGAAGGGGGAGTGCAGAGTGAAGCCAGGGTGGGAGGAGGGAGGACTAGGGTTGGGCAAAGCATCCAGGTTAGGGAAGTCAACCAAGGACAAGGAATACTCTAGATAGGCCAGCTTCAGGGCAGGAGAAATCAGATGAGGTGGAGAGGAGGGAGGGAAGACGGGTAGGGACAAACACAGCAGATGGGGTGAAGGATGGAACTTGGAGGGGGAGGCAAGGAGGGAAGCAGTAGAAGGGAGCCTGGGGATCTGAGATACAGCCCAGAAAGAGTCCATGGAGATCTGGGTTGGGGCAATCTGTGCCACCCAGGAGGTTGGGGGGCAAGGAGCAAGCTGGGAGCTACAGGTAGAATAATGAGCATGGTAGGCAAGTACAGGCTTGTGATCCCCAGGCTGAGGGGGTAAGAGAAGTGTTGGGGTTGATGACAGAAGGAAGAGCCTGGATGGAATCTAACGGGCCAGTAAAGTGGGGGAGAAGGTGATCCTGCTGGGTGAATCCATGACCTGGGGCATCCAGGGGGAGGGAAAAAGCAGCCCAGTCAAGGCTAAATGTATCCCAGGCCTAGCCGTACACAAGGCCAAATTCCAGCTATACTCAATAGCATTGGAATGCGGGTAATCCCCAGACAAAACATCTGGGAACAAATGACTTAGAGGGGAACAGTGAACTAGAAATCCAGACAAGATTCCAAGAACTGGCCATAGGTTTACCACTCTTAGAAGCGCTAATCTTTCTTTGAGATTCTGCCAGTACCTAGGTGTCCAGGGAGACCAAACATAAACTTAGAGGTGTGAACCAGTGGCTCAGGGACTGGGCGTAGGGCAGAAGGGTATGTGGCTGGTGAATCGAGGATACATGGGAGGACAAGGGGTTATGCTATAGATAGGCTACACCTCAACTTGAGTGGGAGGGCGATTTTGAAACTAAATCTTGCTGATCTATAGTCGAGGTGGAGTTTACACTTGTAAAGGGGGTTAAGTAAAAGAGTGGCTCCAGGAGGGCTGCTCGAGGTCCAGGTCCAGGGCATGAAAAGGCAGGTAATCTCATCTAAACCATCCAGAGCTGTGCAAGAAAGGGCATCTAGGGACTGCTCAAGGTCGAGATGACTGGAGAAGGGAGAGGGGTCAGAATGGAGGACAGCCCTGATCAATGCTAGGAGCATGGGCAACAAAATGCCCAAGCTCCAGGTGATACTGGTTGAGGGATCAGTGGATGCGGCAGCAATTACTGAGGCATGGGCCACTCAGAAAAATGACTGGTACCTAAATTTGGTGGGCTACAAAATATTCAGGAAGGACAGAGGGAAGAGGAGGGGGTGTAGCGCTGATAGTCAAAAATGACATAGCGGTTAGTGGAGTGGAGGAGGCTGTAGGGGGAGGTAAGGAGATCTGGTAACCCTACAAAAGAGGGAGGTAAAGATTGAATAGGGGCATGACAGAACCTCTGCAACGATGGAAGAGGCCCTGAGGACAAACTAGTTGAGAACATCAAGGGGCAGCCTGTGACCGTGAAAAGGGAATGATGGTGACCAAGGGTGACCTTAATATGCTGGGACAGACTGGGACATCTATGGCATCCTCTGTGCTGGGAACAGAGACTGATGGATATGTTCCAATATGCCTTCTGGTCCAGCAGGTGGGGAACCCACTAGGAGGAGCGGATACTGGATTGTGTCTCAGCAGACAGTGACCAGATAAAGGGCCTGGAGGTGTGCAGCCTGCTGGCAGGTGGTGATCACACTACAGTCTGGTTTTGCTGTATCTGGGAGGATAACCATTCTGAATACAGTAGTAGTGGACTCTAGGGAACGGACTTCGTGGGCATGGGCAGGATTCTACAGGGAACTTGACAAGATTAGGCTGGGATGGATGCTGGCAGCTTGTGGGAAGCCATTACATGGGGGGCAGGAGACTAACAACCCTGTACAAAGGTAAGGCATAAGCATGGTAGAGCACAAGCTGTGGGCAGGGACCAGGAGGCACAGGAGGCGTGAGGATCAAAAGGGCCTATGCATGTTTTTGTGAAGCACTTTAGGGGGGTAGGGAGAGGGGATGAGTTGATGGCTGAAGGGTCACCACAGTGGTGAGGGAGCCAAGGTAGGAGGAGCAAACCTGGCTAGGGATATCCAAGGGGAAAGGGATTCTAGATACACAAGGGAGAAGAAAAGAGAGGGCACGGATCAGCATAATTAGGACTGAGGAGGGATGGACTCAGGAGGCAGGGGAAATCAGGCAGAGGTGCTAAATGAGTACTTGCCTTGATATTTACGTGAGGGAGGCAGGGATCCCTCCAGCCCAATGGGAAGGAAGGGGAGCCAGCAGAGTTGAGAGGTCAGATGGAGCCTGAGAGGACTGAAAGAAGTTGGGTACAGGCTTGGCCCAAGTTCAGAAGAGAATGGCAAGTTAAATGAGGGGTGGGCTGGGAGGAGGGAGAGAGAAACCAGTGAAAGGGAGAAGGCCCTTGACATTAAAAACTGATAAGGCACCGGGACCAGACTGGTTGCATCCGAGGGTTATGGAGAATTGGCTCTAGAGCTAGCAGCACTCAACACCTCTCTGCTGACAGGATGGGTGCTTCAAGACTGGGAGGGTGGCTCATGGTGGTGCCTGTCCACTAATGGGGGTCCAGAGAGGAGATGGGAATTACAGGCTTGCCAGCCCAACGCCTGTGGTGGCCAGCAATGGAGGGTGAATAAGGATAGGCTCAGGAGGCTGGAAAGGTTGGGGCAACTGGATGATAAACATTATGGTTTCATCCCGGGAGATCGTGTTAGACCAACCCTATAGATTTTTATGACTGGTCCTGACCGCATAGACCGGAGGACGCCCTATACCTGGATTTCAGTAAGGCATTTGATTCTGCACCAAAATGGGCTGCTATTAAAGCTGGGGGTGGAGGACAGGTTGCTCTGATTGGGGGCTGGGGGTGGAGTGACAGTTGCCTGCAGATTGGGGGGTGGGGTGAGAGGACAGTTGCTCAGATGGGTAGAAAATTGGCTAACAGGGCAAATACAGAGGGTAGTGGTAGTCTCCACAAAGTTTACTAGTGGGGTCCCCTCAAGGTTCGGTAATAAATACCCTGTTCAATGCCTATGTCTTCGATATGGGGAGGGCGGGTTAAGAGTAGGATGAGTCTCTTTTATGGATTAAAACTGGGAGCACTCGTGGATTTGAGACGAAGCGGTTAGAGACAGTCCAGAGGGACCTGGATTCTATTCACTTTGCCCACCACTGTGCTGCACTGGTTCTCCGCCTTCAGGTTATCTGAAATTATAATCCCCAGATCTCTGTCCTGCTGAGTTTCCCCCCCCCCCCGGTGTGAAAATGGTTTGCGGGTTATTACCTCCAGAGGGAGGGGTGGTCAAGGAGGTGGGGGACTGAGGTTTAATGCAGGGAAATGTTGGGTGCTGCATCCGAGGGTCAGAAACCTGGGCCATGTATGCACCCGGGGGTGTCATACTGCAAGCCACAACGAGTAAGCGGGATCTAGGGGTGGTGGTAGACGTCAAAATGAACAACACTAAAAATGGCAGAAGAACTGTGGCCAAAGCAAACTGGATACTGCATAGCCAGGGGATTGCATCCAGGAAGAGGAGGTGATCCTCCTTCTGTAGTAATGCCTTGTCAGACCACATCTCGGTACTGCATGCCCTGGGAGACCTTACCTAAGGATGACTTAAACACTGCTGCGAAAGTGTCCAGAGGAGGCAGCCAGATGCTTCTAGAGCATGGGAGGAAGGCCCTACGAGAAAGGCTGAAGAGCTTGGGCTGTACTCGCTGGAGGAGAGGAGACGGGGACAAGGATCGGGTCTTCAATATGTAAAAAGCAATAAAGAGGGTACCAAAGAGATGTCTAGACCAAAGAAGGTGGGAAACAAACTCAGGTGACATGAGTGAAGCTAGAGGAGGAAAATTACAGGGGATGCAAGACCTTACTCATTGACAGGGTGGTGGAGCCCTGGAATGCACTATCCAGGAGTCTGGTGGAGGAGGCACAGTTGAGGGCTTGAAGAGGGAGGGACAGGTTCAAGAGTAAACTGAAGAAGAGGATGACCTCTGGGGTTGGGTGGGAAAGAAAGAACCTATTAGGAGGCTGGCTCGTCGAGCAGACACAACAGACCATCTGGCCTATTCGGATGGCTTTAGTATGTTAGATACAGAGGAGGAACTGCAGGAGGAAGGTGTGCCTATTTGTAGATGATATAAGATCTGCAATAGGGTAGACACCCTGTAGGGAAGGTGGAGGCAGTGAGGAGGGCCTAAAGATTCTGAGAGGTGGTTGAAACTTACAGCGAAATTAATGCCAAAGTGCACAGTAATGCACATGGGTGTAATAACCCGGCAAACCATTTTCACACGGGGGTGGGGTAAGGAACCAGCAGGACAGAGATCTGGGATTATAATTTCAGATAACTGTGAAGGGAGAACCAGTGCACAGTGGTGGGCAAAGTGAATAGAATGCTGTGTGCATACTGGAGGGAAAAGGGAGGTGCTGATGCTTTATAAATCCATGGTGAGGCCTCACCTTGAGTAGAGGGTTTAGTTCTGGAGGCCTCACTACACAAGGATATAAGACAGGATTGAAAGGGTTCAGACAAGGGCAACCAAGATGGTGCACGCTATGCATAGGCAGCCTTATGAGGAGAGGTGGAGGGAACATGATCTGTACCCACTGGAGACTAGTAAGCTTATTTGCAAGGAAAATAAGTGCTAGAACTAGGGATCATAAACTAAGATTAGAAGAAGGAAGGTTTGGGGCAATGTGAGGGGGCATTAAATTACTGAGAAGGTGGTGGAGTCCAGGAACTGACTACCAGAAGAGGTGGTGCAAAATGGTGAAAGGATTCAAGGGCATGGAATACACCAGAGCTGATCCAGTGGCAGAGTGAGTCTCGACAAAGATGATGATTGGGGGTGGGAAGGGCAGACTCACTGGCTAAATGGTCCTTTTCTGTCACCAGATTTCTATGATTCTAAGGCAGTTAAGTAATTAGGACTTACCTGTTCCATCAGAGTTGGGGAGTTCAGAGTTGGGGTGTCCTTGGTTTGGGGTATTGTGTAGGACCTGAAAGGGAAGAACAGAGAAGGCTGAAGGGACACAGGTTCAGAGGTGCTAGAGGAGAGATTAGAGTGTTAGAATTAAACAAAGATATTTATCTGATTGGTATACGGTCAGACCTCAGAAATAAAGGGAAAAATAGATCAGTATGGGAAGTTATAGGCAAGAGAGAGAGACAAATATGGTATATAGCACAGGAGTAAAGGAAGAGAATTTTCAGAGGAAAAGACAAATTAGGCTAAAGCAAGGAAACTAGAGATGGAATAAGAAATGCAGACAACTAAGAACAGAGAATAAAGTGGTATTTGGGACTCAGCAAAAACCCCTCTTAGCGCCCCTAGGTGACCTGCAGGTAGCCAATAAATTTAAGTAGTAGTCCAGATGGGCAGGTGGGAATGCATTTGGGCTAGTGGCCCCTATATTATTTAAAAAAAGGGGACACTGGTGGTTCATGAGTCTTGAGTTGTCCTAGGAGGCCAGTGGTTTGTGCTGCAGGCTCTGGTGATATAATGGCCCCCTCATGGACAGTGGCAATTTTTTTTTTTTTTTGGTATTCTTTCCCTGGGAACCCAATGTGTGTGTGTGTGTGTGTGTGGGGGTGATGTCCTTGGGCCCAGACTGTATGTAGCAGGCAGGAGGCTGTTCAGAAATTCAAGGACCAGAAATGCTGCTGTTGATAGGCAGAGAGTTTAGTGCTACTGAACTACAAATGACAGTAATGGCAGTGGCACTATCAACTGCCAATCCAGAGGAGGGCAACGAAAATAGCTAAGGGTCTGCACCATAAGCTATACAAAGAGAGACTAGTTGAATATGGATGCCCTTGAGGAAAAGGGCCGGGAGATGGACAGAAAATTTCAAGCACCTCAAAGGAATCAACAAAGTCCAAAAGAGTAGTATATTTCAGAAAAGAGATGTGCAAGAACAAGAATCCAAATTTGAAGATAGAGGAGACTGCCTGGGGCAAATATGAGGAAGTATTTTTCACAGAGAGGGTGGTGAAAACATGGAATGGCCTTCCTAAGGAGGTTGTGGGGTCAAAATAGTGGGGACTTCAAGAATACATGGGACAGACATGAACCAATTCTACTGTGGGTAGGAGGAAGTCAGCTGTTGGATAACCAGAATCTGCAGCTTATCCACTAGGTAGGGAAATGGGTCATTGAGTTGCCAAGTGCCCTTATCTTCCATCAAGGTCTGTGTGTCTATGATTCAGCCCACAGAGCTCAGGTCTGTAACTGCTCATGTGTGTGGAATGAAGATGGTCGTTTTTGGGAGGGGAAGAGACTAGAGCAATATGTCTCTCTCACCCACTGTAGCCAAGTGGCATGTGAAGAGCCCCACAGGAAGAGGGTCTGAGGGTGGGCAGCCAGCAGTAGGTGCAGGAGCCTTTAGCTGGTGACATGGTGGTAGACTGTAGGTGCCCTGAGGGCCTGGTAGAAAGGGACTGGGAGAGCAATGCACAAGATAGGGACCACAAAGGAAAATCCACAGTGCAGCTGAAGGGCAATGCCTGAATTTGACTTAAAGTAGCTGTGGTGGAGGCAAACAGGGGACGTGTGTGCTCCTTGATGGGACCATGAAAGCGAGCAAGTACTGCATACAATAGAGTCGCACAGCAGTTAATGTCAGTACCAGGGGCTAACAAAAGTTTTTGGGGAGGAAAAGACAATAAGGTCCAGGACAGTTTGACAATTAAAACACAGAGCACTAAAGAGAAAGAGCTCTGATGGGTTATAAATATTAAAGTAAATTTATGCAATAGGAGTGATATAAATGAGTGTGATAAATCCATTTTATCCGAGCATGTACGTGTATATATGCAGAATCTTACATTTACACATATATTTATTATGGTCATCCTTGATTAATGTGCATGGTGGACTGTGTCACACATCCCCATCCCTCACCCCCGTTGTTTGACACTGCTTACTGGTATCTTGCTTTTAGTTTTGTTTCTTCCAGGTTGACCGTCCCTCAGCCACACCACGTGCCATTTAGTCATACTTCTCCCCATTCTTCCCACTATCATACAGTGATCATCTGTTTCTGTTTTAACTTTTTTTTTGCTTTTCTACCAAACCTTTTTCAACTGGCTGCTCCAAGCTGTCGCACTCCTCTGCATTTTGTTGCCGTGTCCTCGCCACACCTCTCGATATAAAAACCAGAATTTTTTTTTTTTTTTTAACACTGCTTCCTCAAAAACTGATAAGCCTTCACTCTTACTCTTCCACTCTAGTTTCCCAACCTCGCTACAACTGCCACCAGAGCTCCCCCAGCACATAGAAACTGTCAGATTTTTTTCTCTTACACCGTTGCTCGCAAACCCCACTGGTGATGAGCTCTCACTCTAGGTCACACTTCTGCTGTGGTTTCCAGACCTCGCCATACTGCAACCATAGGCTCCTGTGAAGTCCTTCTCTGTAAACTCTAATGGTCTCTTGTGGCCCTTATGGCTTCCTCTTCCTTCTTATTTAATGAGATTTCCTATGTCTATGTACCACACATGTTTGAAGCTTCCCCACCACATTTCACCCTGACCTCCAACACTATAATGCTGTCTGTCTGTTCCAGGTGTCTACTCATTCTTCAGTGAAGTAGTAATTCTCACATCCATCTTACCCCACCATTAGCTTCATCATGTCCCATGGTCCTTTTTCCATTTGAAGAGCCCCAGCACCCTGTTCATCCTTGAAGTACTTGTGGGTCTCCATCATGTCCCCTTTTCAGGTTTATATGTTGAGATCCCAATCTCTTACAGGGCTTTTGCACAGCCCATGTACACATTTTAGTTGCCCTTCATACTGCCTACACCCTATGGCCTTTCTATGGTGCAGCTTCCAAACCTGACACAGGACTTTAGGCCCGTCCACACTACCTCTGTATTACAGAGTGCCCAAACCATCACGCAATGGTTTATTGCTTACACCTGTAACGTTATTATAGTTGAGTTAGAATCGTTGTTGAAACTGGCGAGGTGGTTTCAACAACTGATATGAAACCGTTATGCCTCGTAACGTTACTATTGGCGCAGAGGGACGTGTGGCACTGGTCCCTAGCGTGTTAACGAGCTGTATCAGGATCGGTGCCAAGTGGCAACGGTCGCCTGGCTTCCAAGTGGAGCGGTGGTGCCGGTCCCAAATGACACCGCAGCAGTGTGGACACACTGTACCACCTGTCGTGCTGTACAGTTTCTATCTGTTACGGGTCTGAGAGGTGGTGTGATGGGGCTCAGTTGGATCTCACTAATAAGGGATTACTTGCAACACCACCACCTCTCCCTCCTCCTGCTGAAGATACCCTCCCATACAGCCCAGCATCTCTTCTAGCCCTCACCCACCGCTTTGTCACGCAGCCTCAGCAACTTAAAGAGACTTACCAAGGTAAGGTAACTGGAATGGCCCCTGCACTATATCCATTGGTGCCTTGTCTGAGGATCTCTAATGAAGCTATTATGTCCCCAAATTTAAGTCGCTAAAAAGTTCTGTCCTTCATAAAAATATACAAACCAGGTCCTGAGAACTTCCTGTTAAGCTATTGCCACCCCAGCTCCATCTTCATTTCAGCAGATGATGAGATGCCAGTGAGAGCGCTGGGCGTTCATTCGCTCTGTAATGGGCGCAGCTTTCCATCGATTTTAATGACGAGGACCACCTGGCAATGAAACGGGGCACTGGGGTCTGGTAACAAGGCCTTATTAGTTGAACAGTGCCTACATTTATTGCCAGGTAGTCAATTATATAGTTTAAAATCATCAGAAATGCTGCCCATTACATGTAATGGAGCGGCGCCTCAGCGCCTTTACTGGTGTCTCGTCATCCTGCTAGTGAGCATGAGGTGCAGCTTGTGCAGCAGAAAACAAAAACAAAACAGGAAGTCCTTGGGACCCAGTTTGTATATTTTTATGAGGGACAGAACTTTTAATGGCTTATAAATTTAGGACATATTATCTTCCTTGGGGTCTTCTGGCAAGGCACCGAAAGGTATGGTGCAAGGCAGTATCTTGGCAGTCTCTTTAAGATCATAATAACTCCAAGGTCCCTCCCGCTTAGTGATAATCAGTACCAACCCTATAAAGCAGCTCCTGGTTTCCTATGCCCTAGGTGCACAATTCTACACTTTGTCATTGAACCCCAACTGCCCCAATCTTGACCACTTTTCGAGTTTCTCCAAGAGGCATGTACATGCTCTCTGCTCCCTTCTTAATGCCCACCCTATAAATTTTGTATTGTCTGCAAAAGGCATTCCTCTTTGCCAGTTTTTCTACAATGTCACTTATGAAGACACTGAAGAGATCTGGCGCTGTGTACTGAGCTGAGCTGCTCACTGTCCTGGTACTGTAATAAGTGCCATTAACCATCACCCCTGACACCTTAACCCCACCCAACTACTACCTGCTTTCCAACCTGCATTTGGTTGCCCCCCTTCTGTTCAGCTACCACAACACTCATCACTTTGGCATCTGCCAGGACTTGTTCCACCACAGAATGAATCCAATATGTGAGCAGCTGCTAGGTAGTCAGGATACGCTTACATGTTCTTCCTTCCCTAGGACATAAGCGTACAGGGTGCACAAACACATGCACAGACATGTGGCACAGCACCAGTCAAGGTCTTCCCACCCATGGGCTGCTCCCACCTGCACTGCTACTTGTGTCACTCAGTTGGCAGTACTACAGCTCAGCTGGCTGTCCTCCTTCCCCAGAAGAGAGCCTCTTGTATAACAGTTGATCCTCCTCCTCTCTCCAGAGGCCCCTGACACGAGCTCATTCCTGAACTAAGGTCACTCATCAGAGGGTCATAGTGCTACTGTTAAGCTGAAAGGCACACATATTAACCAGTTTCTAATTAATTTTACCACTTTGGATCACTCCTAAGCTGATCAACTTCTTTAGCCTCGCCCCCAAATAGTCAACCACCTCCCTCTGCTAGATCACCCTTCCAGGCACAAGACTATTCTCCATGCAGCGTGACAACCCTTCTAGCCCCAGCTCTCACATAATGAGCACTGGAGCAGAGCACCACACAGGCTCTGGGCCCGCCACCCAGCCAGCCACCCTCCCTACATCTGGACCCAGCTCCAACTACATTCTATACAACCTCATGTAGCTGAGCACCACCCAAACCTCCACTCTAAACAGACCACATATCTGAAGCTGTCTCTCCAAGCCCATGGACCAGCAGTCCCCCATATAACCACTCAACCTACAGCCAGATCCACCAGAAGCCCCAAACCAACCCTACCATCGAACCACCCACCCTGCAGCTAGACCTCGCTTCCAACCTTGAACTAGCCCCACCACCACCCCCACCAGCTACTCTCCCTGCTGCTGGCTCACTCTTTCATGCCCTGGACTAGCCTCCCCCAGCAGACAACCCTCCCTGCAGCTAGACCCCGGGTTCATTCACACCCACAGACCAGCCTCCCTCCCCTCTGCAGGTTGAGTAACCTCCCCAGAGCTGGACACCCTTTCCAAAAGCTGGACTCACCCACTGTCCACAGCAGAACCTCCCTACACCTAGACCCCCAAATCACCCTTCCTCAACCATGGACCCCATACTTCAACGTAGTATTTAAAAAAAAAAAATGATGTGACACTAACATATTGTATTTGCAGTGTCAGTGGCTCAGCAGGTAGCACACTTGCCTCTGAGGCTGAGAGATCAGAAGGCAGTGGGTTCTATTCCCATAGCAGGCACTTATGTTAATATCCAATACTGATGCTATAGTGCAGCATGAGGGGATGGCTACCCTGAGGCACTGTCTTCAGGTGAGACGTTAAACCGAAGGTCCCATCTGCCTGTTCTGATGGTAGTTCAGGTGGATGTTAAGATCCCATGGCACTTCTCGAAAAAAGTAGGAAATTTTTCCAGTGCCCTGGCCATATTCCACTTCTAATTCACTAAAAATACCACCAACAGCTTAATCTGGTTCAAGGTCAGTTGGCTTTCATCTGTATTCCTCTCTCTCCAGGTCGTGCCTGAAAATAGGCAAGAATCTGTCTAGTGCACTTAGCCAGTCAACAAAAACGAAATGAAATAAACATAAAATATAAATTAATGCAGTCTGCAGCAAAAGAAGAAAAAAAATACACTGATCCCCAGATTACAAAATGGATTAATACATGCAACTGTTAAAGACAAATATTAAATGCAAAAAAACAGTTCCCCCACAACCACACTCAAATATCTGCAGTAAATAATTCTTCCTTTAGGGTAACTCCAGATTTTCTTCAAATTAAAAAGTTGTAATCTTTTCTCTATGCATTCTGAATTTGCTCAGGTATCTTCCTGCTGTTCGCTCTCCTGCCCCACCAACACACTCTACAAAGTAACTAATCATCAAAAATTCCACAAATAACAAGTAATCTAGAGGCACAATGCATCCTAAACACTTTGTGTCTGTGGGGGGCGTTGACTGAAGATAAAATGTATTTCAAAGTTTAGCCGAGAGTTCAGAGAAGAGAAAATGTTTTCAAGGACAAAACACTGATAGTGAAACCTGCACAGCATTTAATTTAGAAAAAACAAACACCTGAGTGATAATTCCCTTACTGTATTTAACATTTTAGGGAGTTAAAAAGATGTACTTTTTAAATATAAGCTCTTACCTTAACATGTAAATCTTAGCTGTAGGAAACTTCAGTTGTTCAAAAATGGAGACCACAGAGCGCTCATGCAGTTTCATCAGACTGAACACAGACAGGAAGAGAGCTGGGAAATGTAGGCCTCTGACTGAGTAGACTTATGGGAAAAGTAGTTTAGAATAGACTTTTAATAAAGGGGCACTGCCAACTTGTTTTTTACCATATTATTTCCAGGTAAAACCCCACATTTTATGATTGCTTACCTTCTCTAAAATTTATTAGTGTTGCTGGTTGTTTTATCTGTCTCCTTGCTTAGTAGAACTGTAATGCACAGTAATGTACCCAGCCTTGATTGACTAATTTAAATCCTAAAACTACTCTGCTGACTGTAATCTTCATTCATGATTCAGTTGTATTAAAAAAAATTATACTTTTAAGAGCATTGCAGATCTATTTCTAATCCTCATTTAGCAATAACTTACTCTTGAACAACTAGTCTGCTGAAATACTTCTTAGAATTTAGTATTCTTAGCAGTTATATTTTTGAATGATGATTAAAGATTATTAAAAATGACTAAAATTAGTCTTTGAAGGCAAATTAATGAATGCTTTAATACTAAATTTAGTATTTGACTTCAGTGAGGGTTCTCGGTACAGCCCTTTGGGCCTGTACCTCCCATGACCACTCACATCTTGAACACCCCCTGCCCAGATGACCACCCAGCTGGACAACCATATCAACATCCCAATAGACCTCTCCCAAGTTGTGAACCTTGTCTGCCGCTAGTCCACCCTACAAGCCCCAAACCAGCCTCTCCCCATCAACTATAACCCACCCTGTAGCTGGCTGCTCCAGGCCATCCTTCCTACCCTCAGACATGATCCCCCTGCAGATGGAACCTCCAGACCTGCCTCCCACCTCAGTAGACCACCTCCTGCAGCTGGACCAACCTCCCAGTCTCACTAAACAAAGCACCCTCCTTAGAGCTGGACCAGCACCCTCTAGATAACAACTCTTTCTGCAGCTGGACCCACCCACACTACCGTCTTGCCCAGATACCAGTTGCCCATCCCACCACTGACCACTCTGGTTGCACATAGAAAACCCTGCCCTGCTAGGTACCCTTTTATAATCCCAACGCTTATTAGTCTGACATGCTGCATCTCACACACAACAACCCAACAGCCCCAGCAGCCCAACACACAGTGGCCTGACCTAAGACAGCGCCTGACACACTGTCAGGCTAGAGGAGGTTGGGATGTTGTGCAGCTGTTGAGTGGATTTTCCACAAACACATGAAGCACCCAATCCCAACCTATGCCACCCATCCCAGGACCTGAGACACTACTGAACAGCACGGACAAGGTGAAAACACCCACCCACTATGTAGTGCACCTTCCGAGGACACACTGACCTGATCACGGACCCCCTGGTAAGGATAACTGTCTCACCATCCATGAGACAGGGATGAAACAAATAGCCGTGCATGCCCCAGTGTGTTGACCAGCCATCCCAGGCAGCATGGCAGATTGTCCGTGCATCCCTGTATGCATGATTATTTCAGCTGACAGCCAGCCAGCTGGGCATGCATGAAGGAATTGGAATACCATGCCTGTTGGTTGGTGCATGCATGACACTGCAGACACACAGCAGAGCGGCACAGCGAGAGCATGGATAGCTGCACCAGGAAATGGTCCACAGCAACACCACATGTGGATGCCAGGACACAGAGCAGCATGCCATCGCACCAACCATGCAATGTGCGCATGTGGCCGTGTCATGCTAGCCCCCTATGGGCCTGCAGTAACCACACAGAAAAAAGTCTGGAGGTGTTTGGGGGGAGGCCTGTGCCACAGGAGCCCACTGTGGCATGAAGGCTGCCAGGTGTGTTGTGGGGGATTCCACAAGGGCCCATTGTGGGAATGCTGTTACCACACAGTTGCACAGCTGGAAGGAATGGTGGGCACTCACACAGCTTCAGACCTGCAACATGCGAAACACAGTGCAGATGCGGCAGTGTGCAGTGGGCTGCTTGGCGATACCCAGCAGTGTTGTGATGAGACATCACCACAAGGTTGGGGTGCATGTTAAATGTGGGGGTGAAGCTTTATTCAACAGTAGGGGGCCACAGTGGCAACCTGGTGTCTGTGCATGATGTGTACTGTGAGTGTACAACTGTCAGGTGCTAAGTCACCATGGAAACCCTACAGGGTGGTGTTGGGTGCCATGCCACAGAGGAACTTCAGCAGCTTGCCCTTGTCCTTGGATGCTAGTACTATCCTTATCTACTCCTCATAGCTCTTTTTGGGTGGTGTCCATGGCAGTCCACAATAAATGCCTTCCCTGGTGACATAGGTCCATTGCTGTTCCCTGTGGAGTTCTGCTTGCATTGTCATGACCCCTACATGCACCTTCCCGTGCAGGGCATGGAGATGGCAGTGCCAGGTCTCGACATTGCTTTGGGTCCACAGCATACTTCGCTCATTGAGATCTGCAACCAACCACAGCTGAGTGGGAACATGGGGTCAGATCTGTGGCACCTTGGTCACTCCACTGTACAGCCATATCCTGCCCAGCACATGTGTCTGCTCGAACAGTAGAAGAGTGTGGTGGCATTAGGCGATGGTTGACTTTGGGAGGCTGAATGCTGCTGGAATGTCCTGTTCCAGGAGATGGGCGAGGGTCACGAGTTCATGGATCTTCAGGCTGAAGTCTGGGTCACTTCTGTATTGTGGTGCAAGGCCAAAGCTCTGGACCTTCCGCCACACAATCTACCCAAAGTGGAACAGGTGTCCCTTGTTTATGGTTTGTGGAAATTCCATCTTACAGGCATTGATCACAGCCTGCTCAAAGTCAGTGATGATTCTAGGTGCTTTGAGGGTACAGGACTGTATACTGGCATATTTATTCAGCTCCTGGAACAAGGTGCAGTAACATTGCAGGCTCTTTGTCGTCATCAGTGTATACATCAATGACATAATGAGGTTGTTAGGGCCCATCCCCATGGGTGCATGGATGGTGTACAATGAGTGAACAGGTGTGGCACAGTCTTGAATGTACCATCCATCATCCAGAAGGGTGCCTGTGTTAGGTCCCTGATGTTGTCCTCTGTGGTGAGTAGAAGGACCTGGAGGGTGGTGCTGCCGGTGATCCTGCTGTACCATGGCCATCCAGTCACCGTCTGTAGCTGCTTGGGGATAGTGAGGTCAGCCAGTGTCACTGGTTCTGGTTAGAGGTTCTTGCAGCGGGTCCTGTTCACAATCTGCAGCAGGGCCCTCTTGCTTGGCAACTGTTGCCACAGCTCAGTGGTCACTGCAGTTGCTTCACTCTGCAGTAGCTATGCGGGGCTAGCCACGGTGCTGTGTACCTTCTACTTGATGCCTGCCAACACCTGTGCTCGTAGAGCATCTGTCACCTCCAGAGCATGACTGTGCTCATTCTTTTTCTTTAGGTGGTGCTGGCCATCCTGGAGCAGTGTGATGGCCTGGCCGAGGCAGGACTTGGACTTATGGTGCTGGCAGCACCGTTACACTGTCTCATGCCATCCCGGTGGTGTTGAGGGTTGGGCGCTGGATGCCATACCTTGTGTCACGCCAGTGACCCAGATTCAGGATTGAGCCTGGGCCATCGGGGGGTCAGCAGGGGAGGACTGGGATCGAACATCCACAGACTGCTTTCCCAGTCCTGGGGTGGGCTGGGGAATTTCAACGTGCTGTAGCAGCCCCCTGGGGATGCTCAGGGGCACTACTAGTGTCAGTGACACTAGATGGGGGAGCACGGCAGATGTTGGTACGTTGCTCCTGGATGTCGTTGCACGTCCGTGCTACTGGGTCCAATAGAAGGAAAATGGCTGGGCATGACATTTCAGTTTGATAGCTGTGCTCTGAGCCACCCGGAGGACTTTGGTGGAGTCCTGTTGAGGAGGGTCTGGGGCTGTTCTGGCTGGTAGAGCAGAGGGGGAGCTCTCCAGCAAGATGGCATGATGGCCGTCCCTGATCCTCCTGGGTGCAGTTTGAGCTACCCAGCTCTCCAGGTGGGTGGAGCTGGTTGCTGGATGCCCCAAGCCAGAGTGTATGCCACAGCAGGTGAAAAATATGATATGTTAAAAAAACAGTACACTGTTTCATTGCAGGTCCATTCATGGACCAGGAGGAAGCCATTCACGTTTAGCTTGGACTTTCCCTTCCTGAATGGTACCACCTCACAGATTGTCCATGTTGTTGGGGTTGCAGTTGAGCACCCTGGTCCCTCCATGGCTTCCACACTGTCCTCCATTGTGCCAGAGGACTGTGCAACATGACCGGCTTTGGTTCCAGCTCAGGCATTCGAGTGTGATTGCACCCTGCTTGCACATCACACTGTGGGCCACACCTGCGGCAGCTGCTACTTGTCTGTGGGTGGTTTGTACCAGTACTGTAGTGCCACTGTCTGCCCACAGTCCCAGTGCTTCAAGGCTGTGCTGTGCACCATGGTCACATTCAAGTTCTGTGTCCAGTGTCCTGTGCCCCTATCAGCTACTGTGCTACAGTGGGGCTATGCTCCATGGTACACTTCCCTGCTGTCCAGTATGCAGGGATGCAGAGGTCCCTGTGTGTTGTGCACTCTGCCTACAAGTCAGTGTCCACCTACGTAAGCTGGACTTTGCACCCCCCAGCATTGGCATCCGTAGTTCCCATGCATGCCTTCAGGAGTCCATGTCTGTCCACTGCCCCCATGCATCATTTTCTGATGCCTACCTGTTATCTATGTTCTCTTCAGCTGTAGTTCCCTGACCTGAGACTTCTCTGGTAAATGATCTATTGTAGCCCTCACTGTGCTCTTTCCTATGAGGTTTGCATTTTCTGCCCCTCTGCCAGTTTGTTTGTCAGAGTTTCAGTTCACCTGCTTTGTTTACTAACCACTCTCCCTGCATCTGAAATGGGCCCTACCCAGCCAACCACTCTCCCTGCAGCTGAGCCACCCTTTTGACCCCTGGAGAAACCTTCCCCAAGGAAAGCACTGTCCATGACCATTTCACAGTTACAAGGAGGGAGGAAGAGGCTCCAGCTGAGTAGGAAGCAACTGCTGGTGGGGGACTTAATTAAGGGGATAGACTTGTGAGCAGGGTGGGGTAAAGGAGAGGGAGGTGAAATACCTGAGAGGTACTTTGGCTTGGAGGGATGAGAGCAGATACAGTGGATCATTAGGCAGCAGGAGATGAGAGGGAGCTAGGTGTCATTGTCCACCTGGGGACAAATGACCTAGCAAGGGATGGGGTAGGGGTAGTGCAGGGAAATTTCAGGGATAGGGGGAGGATCCTCAAGCATGCATGGTGGCTTTTGCCAAAAGGTTGCCTATATACATCTTGGGAGAAGATAGGACTCTCCACATGGCTTTCAACAGTTGGTTAAAGGCATGGTGCAGGGTGGGGCTCAGTACTATGAGTGGGCCTCTTCAGTGTCTTCATAAGTGAAATTGCAGAAGAACTGAATGGGAAGGTAAGTCTTTTTGCAGATGCCACAAAAACCTGTTATAGGGTTGACACTCAGGAGGGTGTGGAGAAGGGTTCACCCATGCTGGTGTGACAGCCATGTTGCTGATGCTGATTACAACACAGGCCACATTACAGCACCAGGCAAAATGTATCCTGGGAGTTACTCCACCAAAGAGTCCTCCTGGGAAACAGTCTCCATTGGGCCCCCTCCCCTAATTATCCCACAGGTCCAGGTTCTTAATTTACCTGTTCTCCAGTCCTACCCCATCCTACAATCACCCCACAGGTATACAGTAGATTGTTACTATCCCTGATGTTCAGTGGTTCCCATTTATTTATTTATTTATTCATTCGTTTACCGAGTAGGTGCACTGGTCCGAGAACCATTTTCAGGCATGACCTGGGCCATTGAGGATGGCACAGGAATAAAAGCAAGTACAAAAGAGGCTGAGACAAGGCATACAATAGACAGTAATAAAAATATACAGGATATTTATATGAGGATATATATAAACTTGCAGCGCAATGGATAAATAACATTTATGACAATAGCAGGCACAGTAGTAGCCAAGTTGTAATACAAATTAGGCATGATCTGAGATGAGTAAAGGAAAAAGTGCATCATGGCAGTGTAGGTATGGACCAAGAAGGAAAAGGAGGGAAGGGAAGTAGAGGCATGATAAGTTGAGAGGGCAGGAGCAAGTAGTGGAGGACAGAAAGTGAGATCAAAGGAGAGAGTGGAAGAGTCCTGGAGAGTCAGTGGCGCTAAGTGGAGTGGGCAGGTTGTTCCAAAGGAAAGGGGCTTCAGATGATAATGCACATTTACCCATACGGTGGAGACTAATGGGCACTCAAGCATGGGGCCAGCAGTGAGGCAGAGCTCTAGAACAAACACTTTTTGCCAAAGGAGGTGGGATTGCGGAGAGGTAGCTCGGTTTTGGATAGCCTTATTGACTGTGCTGGCCGGGAGATAGGTCTGTTGGGCTGATGGGGAAGCCAACCCAGGGTCTGATAGAGTGAGCAGTGGTGTGTTGAGTAAAAGTCCTTGCCCTCTGTATATCCAAAGTCCCCACCATGACCCAGTTAGTTCTTACAGCAAATACTACCCCCTGGTCCCCAGGCTTACTATATATTTGACACCCTTCCACATTTGGCACAGACCATCCTCTCAACTCCTTGATCAGGCACAAAATGGATGATAGTTCACAATCATGTGCTAACTGTACACAGCTGTTTATACAATAGGCACATGAGAGCAAAACTGGCGTTCTGTCCTCAGTTGGTCACAGAGGTTAGCAGAGTGTCTGTGCCAATTGCCACTGTGGGGAGAGTGTATAAACATATGGTGGGGGGCCATGAATGGTGCAAGTGGTGGGACTGGGTGGGCAGGTAGTTACTGGCAGTTTCCAATGTATGGAATGGACAGCAGCACCACTGAACACCAAGGGAAGTGTGATATTACTGATGGTGGGAGCTCAAAGGGGCAGTTGTAGGAGGCAGGGGGTGATACTACCTGGTTTAGGGAGGCAACATCTTTTAGAGCCATTTACCAACTGGTCAGAGACTCACTAATTATGTTATTCAAGATATGATTTTGTGATCCTACCCTGTTTTTGGGGTGCAAAGTGTTGTTTGAGAGTCACTTACCCATTTAGCGATCGCAAATGCTCTTTGAATGTTCTGGTCTATGTGAACAATAACAGTCCATTACCAGTAAGATAAAGACAAGTGAACAAACACAAATATGGAATTGAGAGCTGTTCTCCATGAGGTTGATAATGTAATTTATCTTATCAATGCGTTAGAGTACAGAGTATGATGAGATTAATACTGGTACCAATGTGCTACCACATGAGTCTAGGGTTGCTGTGAAAGGTACCAAATACTGAAATGTTAAAATAACGCAGTACCATTGTGCTACCAGTGTACCAGTATTTGTGGGAGCTGACAAAAATCTCAAAATTTCATGATACCATTGTATTACCAATGTATGTGTGAGAGACAGAGAAAATGGTAAAAAATGCCTTAGGGATACCATTCTGCCAGTGCACTACCAATGCACAGAGGAAAATATATATATCACCTACCACTGTGATACCAGAGTACCACTGGGTAGTACTATTGTGGATTTTTCAGCTGACCACAGTACTGCCATTGCTATACTGCTATAATGCCATTGTGACAAATTCAGTAAGGGTAACCAGATTGCTGAGACAATGCAGTGCTAAAGAAGTGTGATAGAAATTATAAAGTGTTGCCACTACTACTGCAGTGTGCAGCAAAAATTAGTGAAGGAAATACAGTGCTAAAGAGGTGTGCATGAAAATCTAATAATTATTTGCAGTGTTCTTACAGTGTGCATCAAAACATAAGAAAGATTGAGCAGTGGTACAACAGTGTAGCAGAAAGTCAGTGCAGTGTATTAACAGTGCACTGATGAAAAGCAGTGCTTTGTCAGTCTGGACTGAAATAACACTGAAATAAGACTGAAGATGGAAGTGTACACTCCACTTCCCTCTGGGCAGGCTCAGATCCTGGAGAAAGGCTTCCCTGGTAATACCTGTTTATATGAGGTAACCATGTTGTGTTGCTCCTATCATTTTGTTTTTTTATGATTTCCTAATGACCTCTAAATGGGGGCAGAAAATATTAATAAAAAGATAAAACCTTTACTCTGCACTCCACAGGAAATTCACCTACTGACAATGGATTTAGGGCAGAGAAAGCTTGATTTTTCCATGCCAGTGGCTCAAGCATTTCCATACTGCCTGAGGGCAAGTGATGCTAGCGTACTTTGCAGCTTTCATGCTTCTGTCTCACAGCTTTGTTCTGACTGCTCTGTCTTACTCAGGCAAGATGTGCGTGTGTGTGTGTGTGTCTGTGTGCTTGTCTAGTAAAGCTTTCAACCGGACATGATTTTGAAGTCCTATGTATTTTTCACTGCAATATTTATTGTAAGTATATAGGTTTTTACATATTAAAATAATTTCTCAATACTGAATGATTCACTCACATATCTGGAATGTTTAGTATGGTATGGGCTGCACTGTGAACCAATGGGCGTGCAGCCCTGCCGAACTAATCAGTCGGGCGGGCAGGGTGGCAGGCTGGTGGGGTGTTGCCGCCGCCCGGCTGATTGGGGAGCGGGCAGTGGGCTCAGTGGGTGGGTGAGGGGTACACTAGGCCACCAGGGTAATAGGATTATTTTATGGTTTACAGATGCCCGCGATTCGGCAGTGATCGGTCCACTAGACCACCAGGGATATTGTACGTGTGTGTGTGATTTAATCAGATGCCCGCGATCGGGCAGCGATAGGTCCACTGGACCATCAGGGATATTAGACAAGGTTTCTTTATTGAGACAAATACCCACGATCGGGCACATAGTAGTCCACTGGACCACCAGGGATATTAGACGAGGATTTTTTTTTTTTTACAAATGCCCGTGATGGAGCTGCAGGGGGCGTCGGTCACAGATGGCTACTGCCTGGCAGAGCGCCAGGCATAAGTCGTCAGGGATCGGCGCATCTGCATGCTAATGGGATGCAAATAGGGCTATAATGACATGCAAATGGCCCCATGTGCGCCTTGCATAACTTATGGCCCCATTTGCATGTCCCCTTTTGAATATCGCAGTAGGGGTGGCCAGGGTGCGATATTCAAAGCTTCTGTACCATAGCACAGCTCCATTGAATATTGCCCAGGCCACACCCCTGCGCAACAAAGTTTAGCTGTGCCCAGGCTTGCGCCACAGCCTGGCGCAGTTTGAATATCCGGGCCTTGGAATAAATGATTTATCTGCACATTTATTTTTATTTTATTTAGTTTTCATTGACTGGGTAAATGCATTAGACAAATTCTGCCTATTTTCAGGCACGACCCCGGGGGGGGGGGGACAGATGAATGCCAGCTGATTTTGAACCAGATTAAGCTAAGCAGTTTGACTTCAGACACCTCACTCGTGGATTACACCACTCGTGAGGTTACCCAAGGTCAAACTGCTCTTGTGCAGATAAATCATTTATTTCACTCATTTCCATTGCATATCCCTTATATATCTAAATATATTTTGAGATATCTCTCTTGCACATGTTCTACAGTAATAGCACATGCTGTAATTGCATTGTATGGTATAGTAAATAGTGTTACTACATTATTTCAGAACACATGTACTATTGTATAATGCTGCTTTTCAATGTAATACTAAACAGAGTCTATCGTAAGTGTATTTTATGTATTTGTGTTTGAAATGTGGTTCTTCCTTTCTGTTTTATTTCCTGTTGTTTTGCTTTGCACTGTATACCTGTTTGATTTGCACGTTTCAATACACAGATGTTTTGGTCTGTTTCAGTCATTTGCATGGTTAACAGTGGTGCAGGTTTTATGACAGTTTCAACCTTGTGACTTGCTATGTCTCATAAATATTGAGCCACCCCAATGCGCGCATCATTTGTGATGACAGACTCTGGATCAACTTAAGCTGGCCATGTGGTGCCGCCACAGCTGCAGTTCTACGGCTCTCTTGCCCTGTACCAGGATGAGGTTGGGGTGATCTAGTTTCTCAGCATGCTTGATATAAGTATAGGATAAACATACTGTACAGACTTTTTTTTTAAATTGCCCATGCAGTGTACTGTAGTTTGTTTTAATTTCCCATGCAGTGTACTGTAGTTTTGTTAATTCCCCATGCAGTGTACTGTAGTTTTGTTTAATTACCCGTGTAGTGTACTATAGTTTTGTTTAATTACCCATGCAGTGTACTATACTTTGCTTAATTCCCCATGCAGTGCACTGTAGTTTTGTTTAATTAGCCATGCAGTGTACTGTAATTTTGTTAATTACCCATGCAGTGTACTGTAGTTTTATTAATTAGCCATGCAGTGCACTGTAGTTTTGTTAATTCCCCATGCAGTATACTGTAGTTTTGTTTAATTCCCCAAGCAGTGTACTATAGTTTTGTTTAATTACCCATGCAGTGTACTATAGTTTGTTTAATTACCCATGCAGTGTACTGTAGTTTTGTTTAATTACCCATGCAGTGTACTACAGTTTTGTTTAATTACCCATGCAGTGTACTGTAGTTTTGTTTAATTACCCATGCAGTGTACTACAGTTTTGTTTGATTACCCATGCAGCGTACTGTAGTTTTGTTAATTACCCATGCAGTGTACTGTAGTTTTATTAATTACCCATGCAGTGTGCTCTAGTTTTGTTAATTACCCATGCAGTGTACTGTAGTTTTATTGATTACCCATGCAGTGTACTCTAGTTTTGTTAATTACCCATGCAGTGTGCTCTAGTTTTGTTAATTACCCATGCAGTGTACTGTAGTTTTGTTAATTACCCATGCAGTGTACTGTAGTTTTATTAATTACCCATGCAGTGTACTGCAGTTTTGTTTTTGTCACTTATTTTGTGGGCAGTCCTCTCTTATGGCTAATGAGCTTGAAGCTACTAAATATGTATGAGGATAGCACCATTCTTAAACTCTGTTCCAATATTATTCCCTTATAAATGGTGGTTGGTGTCATGCAAATATTTTCATATATATTTAATAGTTTTGGGCTAATTTATTTTTGACACTACTGTTCCTATTCTGCTTGTTTATAATCTTACATGGAAGCCCCCCTCAAGCAGATTGCCCATTTCAGGCTTCAAGCGAGCCTCACTGGCTTCTCCCAGACCTCAACCATCAAATATGGACTCTCATACAGGCCTGGGAAATCCCAGATACAGGGGAGAAGCTGTGGGTTATGGTAGGGAGTCTGGAAGAGTTGTTGAGCAGAGGCTGGTGGCAAGTCAGGTACTTGGCCGACTCTTACAGCGAACAGAAGGGCATGGGCAGGTGGAAGTAGGACCTGGAAGCTAGTAAGAAGAAATGGTGGTCTAAACAGAGAGTATAAATAAAGATGGGTAAAAGTAGGACCCCACTGAAAATGAGCTGTTGCTTCTGCGCTTGGCTATCATGCATGAATGCATTTTTAAACATGAGTAAAAGTAAGACCTCACTGAACACGCGACAGTTCAAAAGCAGCCAGTGTTGGCTGTTGCCAGCTCTTGTTTCCTTGAGCGTCGAGTGCTTCGAGTTTATTAGTAATACTGTACAAGACTTCCTCCAGTTAATGCAATCATTGGGCCTGACACAGGTGGTTACCTCTGCAACCCACTCTCATGGTCACTCCCTGGACCTTGTCTTCTCACTGGGATTAGAGATCACTGACCTCATAGTGGAACCAGTTGTTTGGTCAGACCATTATACAGTGAAGTTCTCGTTTGAAGCCCCCCCTATAGACCCTCTGCTATGGAGATGGTTCAGTACTGCCCTTTGAGGTGTTTGACCTCAGAGGGTTTTACAGCGGTGCTAGATCTATCAGGTATGACGAGAGCTTGAGCAAGATTTGCAAAATCTCACTTTTGTCCTGGTTTTCACTGGTTGTCCTGTTTTTGTTCCTTTTTTTGTCTATGTTTCATTTGTGCCCAGTGACATTCACATTTCAGCACCACTGTGGAGCTGCTCGAGCTGGATGACAATTTTCTGCTGTGCCTACCAGCGTTGTGCCATGAAAGATGTCTCGGCGGTAGTCAGATGGTAAAGGGTAGCACCGTAAGCACCTTTTCTTCTGGCTTAGGCTGACTGGGTAATGCAAGGGTGCATGGTGGCTGTCTGCCTGCCAGCAGCTGAGGGATTCCAGAGTCAGACCAGGGAGGCATTTGTTTGTTGGCATTGTGAAGAAGGTACAAGGAAAGGTACCATATGCTGATTCAGAAAGATGCTGTGGTGCTGGGAGGGAGTGAAAAGTGAAGTGTTGAATTTATTTGAATGTTAATGTTACTGTGAGTGGGCGGGGCTGGAGCAAGCGGTAATGAATGACTGTGCAGCCTGGCCCTTGTCCGCCTGGTTGGGAGCGAATACACGGGAGTCGGTTGGGTCATGGACAGGATGGGTGCAGAAAACGAGGTTTCTTTTTTTTTCACTTTTCAGCTCCATATTTTTTTGTAATGTGCATCACAGCCTTGTCCACCCAGTGAGGGAGCAAGTGACATGGGGCTGTGGGTTGTGGTTAGTTTGGATCATCAGGTGCAGAGGTTTCTAGGGTGCTTGGGAATATGAAGTGGTACTTCTCAGGTTCTGAGAAAGGTTTATGCCTTTTGGAAATAATATTGGAATCAATTTAATTCATCTCTGTAGCAGCTTTGTTCGGAAGCTGCACGGCATTCGAGTTTGACTGACTATCTGACAGTCACATTTCACTAAGAACTGAAATCTTTCATGCTGTGTATGAAAATGTGCTTACCAGTGTGAGGGTAGGGACATGTTATGGGTTACAGTTAGGGTTTCTCTAAAACAAAAACCAAAAGGAATTATTTCCAAATTGTAACGTGTCCTAGTTTTAGGCTTTGAAAAGTTGGCAGCTTTACCCAAAATGTAACCCAATGATCTGGTTTCCTGCATGCCTAATGTGCACTTTGTCTCAGATTGTATTCCCCGGAGTGTGTTAGGCACCTATGCTCTAAGGAGCTATTCCCTAATTGCCCTCCAAGTTTCAAAGGTCAAAACTCGTTTCGACAAAGCTGCTCTAAGCTTCTGTTTACCCACATTGTGGAACGGTTTACAAAGGAACTTGAAGCTGAGCTGCCCTATCTTCAAGGTGCTCTACGATCACTACATGAAAGCACCTTGCAAATGTTTTCCTCACCGCTAGCCCACTAATTTCGCAGCTCCCCCTTTCCATCCTGACGCTCGCCATGTTTCTACCCCTGGCTCTCACTCTTTCCTTATTGACTCTTCCTGCTGCACCCACCCTTCCCTGTCTGCTCCAGCCTGGCTAAAGTCCCACCCCATCCATAGTTGTGTCCTAATTATCTACCCCTCCGCCGTCATTATCATAATAAACAAATACGACAGCCATTGTCACTTTCTGTGATTTTATCTCAATTTTTCCCCCAGTCGCCAGTAATATATCCCTCCTCTTCTTTACCTCTATAACCTGCCACCCCATACATGGCCTCTTTCCCCTATATGTGTAGTTGCTGGCTGCCTCACTCAAAAGATCTCTGCTAATAACCCCTGTGTGCCTATGGTTGATTGTACATCTGCTGACTTCTTCAATTGTAAAATAATGCTGTTTTTTTTTTATATTTATTTCAACCTTGTGCTGTACTGTATACACTGTATATACTTTTTCTTCCTTGTATATTGTTGCTTTTTGTATACCTGCTTCTGTACTGTACTTTGATGTATTCATGACCAGGTCCACCTTGCAAATGAGCCTTGCTCAATGGTGCCTGCCTGGATAAATAAAGATTTTGATTGCTTGATTGATTAATAGTCAGACCTGCATTTCTGATAGATTGAATAACTGCTGATAGGTGGTCTAGTTGGCTTTTCCAGTCTGGACTGTACCCCACAGCATCATCCAGGTAAGCAGCACAGTAACTAATGTGAGGGGCTGGAATTACATCCATATACTGCTGGAATGTAGTGGGTGCACCATGTAAACCAAATGGCATGATGATGAATTGATGGAATCCAGTGGGAATGCAAAATGCAATTTTGTCCCTGGATTCTTTAGCTAGGGTAATTTGCCCATGACCCTTGCTGAGATTGTGGGTACTAATATACTTGGCACTTCCCAATCTGCCCACCAAATCATCCATCCTGGTCACAGATGAGCTGTCAAATATGGTTCTAAAATCACGGAAGATTCTTACACCCCCTTCTTTTTTATTTACAATCACCACTGGTAATGACCAAGCACTTCTCAATTCTTCAGTGATACTCAACGCTTTCATTATGTTTGCTTGCACGCATGCGCAAGAAACATAGTGCCATCATCCGAGTTTTTGGAGGTGTGTCACCCCCTCTTCCAATTCAGTCAGTGTGTTGGCAGGCATGGCCCCAGTCCACCAATGCATGCTGGAGCTGTCTATGACAGCTCCAAAATGCAGTGGCCTACAGTTGAAAGGGGAGCTACGCTTAGTGAGCAGCGATCAGATATCACCTGCTCATTCCCAGCTCCCCTACACGCGCTTTACGCGCGCATACTGCGTGCTGCCCCAACACAATTCGTGAAGCCATGCTGGTGCCAACCCCAGCGTGGCACCCATTGTATAGCCGACGGGGTGCCCAATCCTCGTCGGCTCCACTGTCCCCCATGCTGTCACTCGATGGGGTGCCCAACTCTGTCGGCTTCACTATCTCCCCGAAGTTAGGGTGCCACGCTGGGAGCCCACCCCAGCGTGGCAACAGATGCCATGGCCGACAAGGGTGCCCAATCCCCGTTGGCTCCACGCCCCCAGCTGATCCTTCTGCCATGCTGAGGCCCACCCCCAAACACCACGCCGCCGCATACCGTGCTGCTCCCCAAGCATAGTTACGTAGGCCACGCTGGTGCCCACCCCCAGCGGGCCACCCATTGTATAGCCGACGGTGCCCAATCCTCTGGCCGCTCCACTGTCTCCCCCATGCTGTCACTGATTGGGTGCCCAATCCCTGTCGGCTTCACTATCTCCCCTGTGCCAGGGTGCCACGCTGGGAGCCCACCCCAGCGCGGGCAACAGATGCCATGGCCGACAAGGCTGCTCTAACTGCCGGCTCCATGCCTCAGCCGCCCTTTTGCCATGCTGGGAGCCCACCCCAGCGTGGCAAACGCCCCTGCGTCGCCCAAATCCCTGTAAAGAAGAAAACCTTCCTCGCAGTCTCCCTGCCCCTCCCCAACCCGCACTCCACCCACTGCGCACCCTGCCTCTCATACCCCCTCACCCCATACTTACCTCCGGAGCACGGCGCGATGATCTTCGGTGGACCGGGAACACATCTGCACTCTTCAAAGCCGACCGCGAACTGAGGAAATGCCAGTAAGCTGTGTAATGCGATAGATAGGGTTTCTTCAACTTTGTTGCATATCTCAGGCATTTTTTGGAATTTTTGCACCAAATTTTCAACATGGGGTTTTTGGGACCCCTCCTCATGAATTCTTGCACTGTCATGGCGTTACTCGGGCCCGAAGGGTGATTTCGCAGCCACTGTGTGAAATCACCTTTCAGGACTGATTAACAAAATGACACTGCCAGTGTTCATAAGGAGGGTCTCAAAAGCCTATTTTGAAAATTTGTGGAAAATTCCAAAAAATGACTGTTTTACGAGCATGCGTTGCGCAGTTCCTACGCAGGCTTGTAAGTTCGCGAATTTTCAATATTTTCACTCCAGATTTTCAACATTGCCATTTTACCACACCTTCTTATGAGTAGTACAGCTGTCATTTTTCACATCTCACCCAAAATGTGTTTCCGCCCATGTAGCGCACAGTGGCACAGTCAGTGTGTGAAATCAATGTATGGGAGAAATTAAGAAAATCACAGTGACACTGTTCATGAGCAGAGGTCTTAAAATGGCTATGTTGAAAATTTGGTGAAAAAATTCCTAAAATTGACTGCTTTACGAGCGTGCATTGCGCAGTTCCTACGCACGCTCTTAAGTTCGTGAATTTTCAATATTTTCACTCCAGATTTTCAACATTGCCATTTTACCACACTCCTTATGAGCTGTACAGCTGTCATTTTTCACATCTTGCCCAAAATGTGTTTCCGCCATGTAGCGCATTAATGGCACAGTCGCTACTGAAATCAATGTATGGGACACACTAAGAAAATCACAGTGACACTGTTCATGAGCAGAGGTCTTAAAATGGCTATGTTGAAAATTTGGTGAAAAAATTCCTAAAAATGACTGTTTTACGAGCGTGCATTGTGCAGTTTTTATGCACACTCGTAAGTTTGCAAATTTTCAATATTTTCAATCCAGATTTTCAACATTGCCATTTTATTACACTTCCTTATGAGCAGTACAGCTGTCATTTGTCACATCTTGCCCAAAACATGTTTCCGCCCATGTAGCGCACAATGGCGCAGTCGGTGTGCGAAATCAATGTACAGGACACATTAAGAAAATCTCAGTGATACTGTTCATGAGCAGAGGTCTTAAAATGGCTATGTTGAAAATTTGGTGAAAAAATTCCTAAAAATTACTGTTTTACGAGCGTGCGTTGAGCAGTTCCTACGCACGCTCGTAAGTTCGCGAATTTTCAATATTTTCACTCCAGATTTTCAACATTGCCATTTTATTATACTTTCTTATGAGCAGTACAGCTGTCATTTGTCACATCTTGCCCAAAACATGTTTCTGCCCATGTAGCGCACAATGGCGCAGTCGATGTGCGAAATCAATGTATGGGACAAATTAAGAAAATCACAGTGACACTTTTCATGAGCAGAGGTCTTAAAATAGCTATGTTGAAAATTTGGTGAAAAAATCCCCAAAATGACTGTTTTACGAGCGTGCGTTGCGCAGTTCCTATGCACGCTCGTAAGTTTGCAAATTTTCAATATTTTCAATCAGATTTTCAACATGTAATAATACCCAACAGGGTGGGCGGTATTGGAAATACCCCGGACTGCCCAGGGGTGTAATGAGGCACTACGCTCCGAGGCGGAGGGCCTTATAGCCCTGGAAGGTCCGGTATTTCAATAATCACCTCTGTCGGGTATTATTGCGCTTAGAAATGGGACTGTAAAAAAAATTATCACAAATTTGTAATAAATAATTAATTTTAAATAAGTTTTATAATTAAATAGTTCCTCCGCCTTCATTAGAACCATGGCCTTTTGTCCTAGTACAGACCCCATAGTTAGTAAGATGTTATATGCAGTTAGCACGGCTGGCCCACAGCAACCTTTTGTTGTTAGAACCCCCAAAAAAAGTTTTGTTCAATTTTCATTTCCGAGAATATGTTTTTCTGCCACAATGCTTTTGGTGTTTGTTTACACAGGGGCCAGGATGTGTTGCGATCGCAGTCGGCAGAAGGAAGCGGGTTTGGTAGTGTGACTATATTCGGGAGACAGCCAGTTGTTCAGGTCGCATTTTTTTTTTTTACGTTCCTGATCCCCGGTTCAGGTCTCATTTTTTTTTTGACGTTCCTAATCCCCGGTGCCTGCTATGACAACCGGCCTGTGTTTTTTCTTTATACAACTTCCTGGTCCTCGCTGCCTTCCACAAGAACCGGGAGTGTGAAGAGGAGCGTCCGTTTTGTTCAGCGAGTGATATTGCGCAGATCAGCTGAACTGGAGGAGCCGAAAAACGAAGAAAATAAATCCTGAGGTACTGCTGTCATGGATCTCTACTGTTGGTACATTAGGAAAGGGGATCCTTGTGCTTTGGCTTTTTTTTGTTTACGAGTCAGACAGAATGCGGGCACAGCATAGTGCAGTGATGAAGGACTTTCTTAGGGAGGAGTCATGCCCGGTCTTTCGATAACTGAGTGGGGCAAAAAGCTTACTTTTATTTGATTTGCCTGATTGAGTTTAAAGATGAGGACAAGGGAAGCTGTTTTCATATATTTTGTAAAATTACTTATTTTTTGTAGTGATGAGGGGAGTGAGGTTTTGGTGGGGGGGACAGTAGTTTCGCTAAGCGAGAGAAAACATGGCGGGGATTTCAAAATTTCCAGGGTGCTTTCAGCCAATTAGAAAGTCGGCTGGCCATCACTGTACAATGCAATGCAGTAAAGTGGCAGTTGGACTGGCACTTATTTTTGACTCGGCATCTATTGAAAAATAGATGCCCAGGTTAGAAGTGGTTTTAGCCAATCAGCAAACAGAACACAATCTTGCCATTTTCTAATGCCATTTTATTACACTTCCTTATGAGCAGTACAGCTGTCATTTGTCACATCTTGCCCAAAACATGTTTCCGCGCATTTAGCGCACAATGGCGCAGTCGGTGTGTGAAACAAATGTATGGGACACATTAAGAAAATCCCAGTGATACTGTTCATGAGCAGAAGTCTTAAAATGGTTATGTTGAAAATTTGGTGAAAAAATTCCTAAAAATGACTGTTTTATGAGCGTGCATTGCGCAGTTCCTACGCACGCTCATAAGTTTGCAAATTTTCAATATTTTCACTCCAGATTTTCAACATTGCCATTTTATTACATTTCCTTATGAGCAGTACAGCTGTCATTTGTCACATCTTGCCCAAAACATGTTTCTGCCCATGTAGCGCACAATGGCACAGTTGGTGTGCAAAATCAATGTATGGGATACATTAAGAAAATCACAGTGATACTGTTCATGAGCAGAGGTCTTAAAATGGCTATGTTGAAATTTGGTGAAAGAAAAAATTCCTAAAATTACTGTTTCTGGGCGTCGTTGCACATTTCCCTACATGCCTTCGTGGTTTGCAATTCTCAATATTTTCACTCCAGATTTTCAACATTGCCATTTATTACACTTCCTTACGAACAGTACAGCTGCCATTTTCACATGTCACCAAAAATGTGTTTTCGCACATGTACCGCACAATGGTGCAGTCTGTGTACAAAAGCAATGTTTGGGTCAGATTAAGAAAATCACAGTTACACTGTTCATCAGCAGAAGTCATAAAATGGCTATGTTGAAAATTTGGTGACAAAAGTCCATAAACTGACTGTGATACAAGTGAACATTGCGCAGTTTCCACGCACCCTCGTAAATTCATGATTTTGTAATATTTTCAATCCAAATTTTCACCAGTGGCATTTTTCCACACTTCCTTATGAACAGTACAGTTGTCATTTTTCACAACGTGGCCGAAATGTGTTTTCACATTTTTGGCGCAGAGATGCGTTGTTGCTGTGAGAAATCATTGTTCAGGACAGATAAAGAAAATCACAGTGACACTGTTCATGATCGGAGGTCCCAAAATGCCTGTGTTGATAATCTGCTGTAAAAAATCCCCAAACTAATTACATTACGGGTGTGCGTTGCACAGTTTCTATGCACGCTCGTGACTTCACCATTTTTTTAAATATTTTAACTGCACATTTGCAACATTGCCATTTTTTACACCTCCCCATGAACAGTACAGCTGTCATTTTTTACATCCTGTTCGGAATGTTTTTGCACCTGTGGTGCTAAATGCCATAGTCACTGTGCATAAGCAGCTTTCGGTTAACAAACTGATATTGCCACTGTTCATGAGGTGGGGTCACAAAAAACATGTTGAAAATTTGGAGTGAAAATACCAACGAATGCCTGGGGTATTAGGGTTTCCAACCATAACACCCAACCCTGTAGAGAATGACAGGCATCAGGAGTGTGACTTGGAATTCTTGCCTGTAATGCTCATACCATTTCACACCCTGCAGCCAGTGACAGGCATCGAGGCATGCCTTGGACTCTTCAGCCCCAAAGTTCACCCCATTCTCCTATACGCACCCATCTCACGTATTTCCTGATGGAATGGGAGTACGCATAAGGGCGAAGACCCCAAGGCACATGTTGACACTTGTCAGTGTCTGCAGGGTGGGGTGTGTGAAATGGCATGGTCATTAAGCCTGATGACCCAAAGGCACACCCCAATGCCTGTCACTCTCTGCAGGGTGGTGGTGGGGTTGGCTTCAGTTCAGTACTTTGCTGCCATTCCTATTATGCAGCTCTGTAACTTCTACACTACCACTGCCAATGCCAGCAAGCAAACATTCGGCATTGACAAATGCTTGTTTTATGTATTTCCTTAACCACGTCTGCTCTTTAACCGCTCTGGTAATTTGTATGTCTTTTGTCTGATTGGGTGTGCATTCTCTGTTACTATTATGTGCTTGGCCCCTTTTGCTCAGCCTGGCACTGTGGTAAAAGTACTTTTAAATGTCTTTACCAGATTACGAATTTCTGCTTATTTTTCTGTAGGTAAGGAAACATTCACCATTACAGCATCAGAAGTTATAATTTATTCTAGTCTGTCATAACTCATAAGCTGTATCAGTGTCTTCTTCAGCAGTTTCTGGTAATAATAACAAGCAACCTTTGGTGTTTTTTTTTAAACCTATTTCTTCAAGAGGTTAGCATGGTATATCTTGGTATGATTTTTCCTATCAGGAGTTTCAGCCTCATAGTTAACGGTACCAATGTGTCTAACCACTTTAAAGGCCCCTGCTGCTTCATTAACAGTTTGTTTTCTGTAGTGCATAACAGTAACAAGACCTTTTCACTGGGCTAATAGAGGATAATGTATGGTCCACGATCCACAACAAGCGTGTGTGTGTGTGTAGCCATTGAGAGGTTGCCATGGCGACCATTTAAACCTCAAGAGTGAAGCTCGAGAGGTTTTGGTCATCATGGCAACCTCAAGATGGCTACTCATGCTTGTTGTGTTTAGTGGACCATACATCATCTTTTATAGTGTGTGGTCCACTATACACAAACTAGGAACTGCACCCGCTCCGAAAAATGAATTTTTTTTTTTTTTTTTTAAATCCACTCACTTTTATCAGCACTGCTCTTGTCCAGGGTCAGCTCTCACTGCCGTTAACGTTTCAGGAAGAGCCGAGGTTAGTGGAATGCACAAGTGAACATGTTCCATGTTGTTGTGTTGCAGTAGCAACGTATCTAGTACAGCACAACAATGAAAATGACGTAGCTATTGCAGCACAACAGTGTTGTCCTAGGTATAGATTTCCATATAGAACAACCTTCTACCATACACTATAAAATATTACTTACATTCTGTGGTGCCCAAAACTGACCACAATATTCCATGTGTGATCTCACCAGAGATCTGTATATGAGCAATATCACCTCCCTACTCCTGCTTGTAATGTTTCTTTTTATACATCCTATGATCCTATTGCATTTTGCCACTGTTTCATTACACTGTTTGTCGAATTTCAGATCATTTGATGCCATTACTCCAAGATCTTACTCACTTTCATTTGTTTTTAGGATGTGATTACCTAATTTGGGTTGCTTTAGAAGAAGAAGAAGAATCAGCATTTATATAGTGCTTTTCATACACAGTATCCCAAAGCGCTTTTACAAGCAATGCTAGACTGGTAGTGAAGCAACTGAATGTGTGTGGTGGTGGCCATATCGCACATCATCACCCACACACAGCATGGATAATTGCATGAACCGGTTTATGGGAAGGGGAATGTTGGCCAGGACACTGGGAATGTTCCCTGCTCTTTTTGCGAAGAGTGCCCTGGGTTCTTTTACTTCCACCTGGACACCCACCAGGACAACACCAGGATGGGCAGAAGGGACTTCGGTTTAACGTCTCATCCGAAGGATGGCACACCCCAGCAGTACAGCACCCCCCAATACTGCAGTCGGATGCCAGCAATTTTTAGGTACAAGTCCAATCCCGGTGTGGGACAAGAACCCACGACCTTCTGGACCAGAGGTGGATGTGCTACCAACTGAGCCATGCTTTACTGTTCCTCTTTCCAAAATGCATAACAATGCATTTCTCCTGATTGAATCACATTTTGTTACCTGTAGGCCACTCATAGAGCTCATTCATTTCTTCTTGTACTTGGTTTACTTGTTGGTGTGTTGCAACTATATGACCTATTTTGGTGTCATCAGCAAACATGTGATCCACCTGCCTGTGGTAACATTCATACTAGAGATGTGCATGCTGAACAATGTGGGTCCCAACACTGACACCTGGGGCACCCCTCTGGCCACACTCCTCTTGCCAGAATCCACTCAGTTTATTCTAACTGTTTGAGCTCTATCCATCAGCCACTCTTTGATCCATATTATGATCCTACTGTTTAATCTGTAATTCTCAAGGCATTTATTCAGCTCAGCATGTGGCAGCATATCAGATGTCTTGGCAGAGTCAATATATACCACATCCACTGGCTTTCCGTCATCAGGTACATGGCTGACCGTCTCGAAAAAGCTGATCAAATTAGTCTGTCATGAGCTTCCCTTTCTAAAGCCATGTTGATTTATGACCTACATCCCCAGATTACTCAGATGGTTTTCTTTGAATTTTCTCAGGATAACCTCCAGTGTTTTTCCTATCACCAACCTGAGGCCAACCAGCATGTAGTTTTCTTTCAGTGCCTTGCTGCCTTTCTTATGAATTGGCACCACACTAGCCTTCCTCCAATCATCTGGCACCTCATCCCTCTCCAAAGATTTTTCTGAACCTTTTAGTTATCAGATCAACCAGTTCAGACACAATTTCACTTAGTAATAATGGCTGTCCCTGAAATTTGTTCTTATTTAGTGATATCAAGTCCTCTGTAATTTCTACTGCGTTGTCCTTATCCTGCAACTTCACTGTTTTTAAATGAAATGTGTATACTGATCTAAAATAATTGTTTAGGAGATATGCCACTTCCTTGTCATTTGTAATAGATGTACTACCTTCTTTCAGGGGTCCCACTGCACCACATTCTTCCTTCTTGCTCCTAACATATGCCCAAAACATTTTGGAGTTTATATGGGAATTTTTGGCTATATAATCTTCCTTTTCCATTTTAACCCTTTTTATTAACCAGTCTTCATTCCTTTGCTTGCTTAGTGTACTGATCCCAGTGATGAGAGTTCCCAGAGGTCTCAGCACATTTATATAACTGCCTTTTACTCCTTATTGTGTCTAGTAGCTTCTTGTTTAACCAAATTGGTTTTGCACTGTTTTTAGTATTCTTATTTCTTTCTGGGACAAACTTGCTGTCAAGATTTTTAATTTTGCTTACTAGGATATCCCGCATTCCCTTTACATTTTTATTTCCACATTCCTCTTTCCTCCTCCATTTACTGAGTTCATCCTTCATTTGTTTAAAATTAGCCTTGTTGAAGCATTTAATTTTTGTACAGCCTTTTGCTTTGAATAATTGCTTCTCTATATCAAAAGTGACCATCTGGTGGTCACTATCCCCCCAGTGGCTTTATGACATTTTAGTCTTGTATCACCTATTCCCATGTGACTTAAGAACATGCAAACTGTTATTTCGTCTCAAAGCTGTCTTGACAAACTGCTCCATATTTAAATTTCTTATGTTATTCACTGGTCTGGTATCTTGGGCACTCCCACACTCCTCAGTATCCCAGCTGATGTCTGGCAGAGTCATGTCCCCCATAAGTATGAATTTTTTTCCCTACATGGTTTTTGATTCCCCCTATAAGTTCTATATCCACATTATCTGGCTGGTTTGGTGGTTTGTAGCTGATACCCATCATTATGTAATCATGGTTGTGTACACCCACTCTAATCCATATGGTTTCATTTTCAGGACAGCTCTGCATGTTTAGCTCCTCTGCCAAAAGGTTATTACTGATGTAAAGAGCCACCCTACCTCCAACTTTATCAACATGATCCCTTCTAAATAAGGTGTATCCTTTTAGTTCTTTTGCCCATGTATCCTCCCTGGACCACCATGTTTCTGTTATTCCAGGTTCTGTTAGTCTGTTTTGGCAATTCCCTCTAAATCTCCAAATGTATTATTTAGGCTGTTTGCATTAATTATTAAGTAACTCCATTTTTCACTTTTAGCATGCATGGTAGAGGTACCCTTTAAACATGTCTTTACATGTTCTCCTATTGGTGGAATTTCGACAGTCACATTTTCAGATACCCTTCCTCAATTCCCTGGGTAATTAGTTTAGATGCCTGTCCTGGTATTTGTTTAACCTGTCTCTCAGTCTTTTTGCCCACAGTAAATTCAAATATTGTCTGTCTCTCCTATACAGATCTCTTTGATTTCTGAACACCTCCCAGTTGGGTACGGATTTGTGACCTTCCTCTGCTGTCCTGTTTTGCAGCCAATAATTAATCTTCTTTTTTGCTCTCATTCTACCTGCCCCTACCCTTGGTACCAGTAGAATTACAAACACCAGTAACTTGCATTTTTTTTTGGTTTTCAAGAAATGTCCCACCTCAGCAAAATCATACTTTATGTCATCATCAGGTTTGTTTCCTATATCATTAGTTCCTAAGTGCAGGACCACCACTTGACTATCCCGAGATCCCTGCAATAAGCCCTTAATCATATTTTTCACATCACTGATCATGGTACTTGGTAAACAAGAGACAGTCGCCCTGTCCTTCTTTCCCTTGCATATTACACTGTCTGTGTTTCTTATTATTGACTCACCAATCACAATGGCTTTAATGCAGCTTACCCCTACTCCCTCTATTCCTTCCTTTCTCTCTCTCTCTCTCCTTAGCTCCACAATTCATAACTAGCCCTTGGTCTGTATTACTTCTGTCTGTTGTGGTTGGTAATGACACAGTTTCAGCAATCCCTCTTTCCTCTAAAAGTGCTGTTAGTGGCTGATAAGTATTTGTTAGTGGTAACTTGTAAGCCTCCACCACTCTCCCTCTTTTTGCTCTTGTTACTCTGCCAACTACTGTCCACTCTGGTATGCTATCTGTTGACTCCAAACTGCTCTCATGAGTTTGCAGCTCTACCTCAAATCTCCTCTTCCTCTTCTCTCTAGCTTGTGACATATTATTTTCCCTAGTATGTATGCCACTAGGATCTTCCTTGTCATTTAATTGCTCCCCTATATTATCCTCATTTAAATTACAACCTGTGTTTGGGTTTTTTACTGCATTAAAATACTATTCATGTGTGCCTTGAGTTGCTCTGTATTTGTATTTTCATTTACTCGCTCTCTCTCTCTCTTAGTATACTTACTTTTTCCTCTAGGGCTTTGAGGTGTATGCAGTTATCACATATAAATTCAATGTCAGGGTAATTTTCCTTGCCCTAGGTAAACATTTGACATTTCAGATTTTGATTAAAATGCTCAACAAGATCATCTGTCAGAGGGTGATGAGGGGAGGTTTTTATGGCACTGATACTTAATAGTCAATACAGCCCCTTCAGCAATGCAGCACCAAAATTACTACCTTGATTAGTAATGATATCTTTAGGTATGCCCACCCTGCTGAAAATTTTGGCAAGCTCTGCTGCCGCTTTAGGGGTGTGACAGTATGCATTGGAATTGCCTCTAGGTATCGAGTAGCATAGTCCCATAATATCAAACTGAATCGATTACCCTTTTTACTTATGTTTAAGGGGCCCACCATATCCATTGCAAATTCTTTCAAAAGGCACATCTGTCAAGGGTAGGAGCACCTTGTCTTTGTTCAGTCACTGGGGCTATTTTCTGAAATTCAGCACAAGAACTACATGCAGTAGGTAGCAGCATCCTCACAAATCCCAGGCCAGTAAAATCCGTACAATAATCTGGCAAGGGTGCAGTCCCTCCTCGAATGTTCAGCCATAGGACTATCATGTGCTGTCTGTAACAACTCAGTTCTATACTTCTTTGGTATGACCAATTGTTCTATATGTTCCTGTGTCTGAGGATTAACCCAGGCTCTGTACATTAGCCCATTATGTTTTTAAACATTGGCTCACCCTGTTTTTACTTCACCCCCCAGCTGCTTAAAAAACCCTTGGAGAGAAACATTGCTAGTTTGCTCAGAAACAAAATTATAATCAGTTATTAGTTTAGTTTCAGCATTTTCATATATCAACCCCTTACATCCATCAGTCTTTTGTTGAAACTGTTTTTCCAGGCATTTTCTTTCTTTCCTGGACTTCTGGATCTTGGAGCTGGACTCAAACACGTCTGAACTCAAAGTCTCCAGAAGGAAAAGATTTGATTTGGAAAAGAGTCCCCAACATCTTAGATTTTCATTGCCTGTGCTGTTGGTATCACTGGTGGCTCAACCATAATACTCTTGATACAAGCAGTGAAAGCTAAATTTGAAATGCAGTTACTATATGGGGCAGAATGCTGGGAATTTAAAAGTTACAGTAAACTCACTGTACTATCGTTTAAAATGTTAAGAAATGTCATGTGGCTGGGGTACTCATGCCCTGCGGCCTATGTAAGGGCTGAAGTAGGCTTAACTAACATTAATGCCCTAATAGAATTTCAAAAAAGTAATTTCTGGTTGAGATTGATAAGACTGCCTGATACCTCATTAGCAAAACAATCTCTGGCCGAAAAAGAAACTTGATATGCTATGGGCTACAAAACTAAATACTGGTATGCAACATTAAGGGTACTGTTAAGCAAACATACGCTAAATGCTTTAAGGAAAGCTGTGTAGCAAAAAAAAAAATAGCTTGAGTGTACAATATAAAAAATACATAACCAAAAAAGTTTACTATTTTTGGAATAACAAGGACCTCAATGCTATTGCCAAGTCCCACTTCTTAGAATGGTATGCAAAAAATAATACTTATTTTGTGCCCAAAGCATACCTTGCTATATTAACAGACGTAGAACTCCGGGCAGTGCTCATCAGCTACAAATTTGAACTTTTCCCAAGCAATATCCTATTACATTATTATAAAAAAGGTGAAATAGAATCGGGAAACTGTGATTGTGCTAGTGGGGGGATTGAAGAGCTACCTCATGTGATGTGGGATTGCCCCAGGTACTTAAAAGAAAGAACACACTGGTTGAGTCCCTTTCTAAGTGATATGTATGAAATAGACAAGGAGACTTTGAAAAGTATTTTAATACACACAGGGGATGTCTGGACCATAGAGAGAGAGTGGCCAAATATTTTTGTGACATTAGTAAGGTTAAAAGAAGACTTACTACAAACTAACATATACAGAAGTCCTGTGTTACACAAATCCTTTGTTTTAGATGGAATGAGTGCAATATTAATGCTGTAAAATTTCTCTCTCACCTATGTACTGTTTTATCCTTGTATATGTATCGTATGTGAGCTGTATTTTAATGGTAAAGGCTTTTTAAGCTACACAATAAAATATTTTGATTGATTGATTGACATTCAGCACAAGGACAGCATGCAGTAGGTATCAACATCCTCATGAATCCCATGCCAGTAAAATCTGTACAACAATCTGGCAAAGGTGCAGTCACTCCTCGAATGACTGGCCATAGGACTACGATGTGCTGTCTGTAACAACTCAGTTCTATACGTCTTTGGTATGACCAATTATTTTACATGTTCCTGTGTCAGAGGACTAACCCGAACTATGTACAGTAGCCCATTATTTTTTTAAATATTGGTTCACCCTGTTTTTGCTTCACCCCCAGCTGCTTAAAATAACCTTGGAGAGAAACATTGTTAGTTTGCTCAGAAACAAAATCACAATCAGTTATCAGTTTAGTTTCAGCATTTTCATAAATCAACTCCTTACGTCCATCAGTCTTTTGTTGCCACTGTTTTTCCAGGTATCTTCATTTTTTCCTGGACTTATGGATCTTGAAGCTGGACTCAAACAAGTCTGAATCAAAGTCACCAAGAGGAAACGATTTGATCTGGAAAAGAGTCCCCAACATCTGAGATTTTCATTGCCTGTGCTGTTGTTGTCACAGCTGCTGAAACAGTATGATTTACTTCCTCTGTAATTAACTTTGAAAATCCTGGAAAGTCATTTCCAATAATCACAGGTACAAGTAACTTTGGTACTACCCCCACTTTCCTTTAGTGCAACAGCCCATTAATGTTCAGAGTCACTTTGGTAGTGGGATAGTATCCAGTGTCTCCACAGATACAGATGACACCAGTACCTGGTCCTTTTGCACAGTCCTTTCCCAGAACTTCTGCATGCACCATAGTCTGTCTGCTTCCTGAATCTATAAGTCCCTTCACAATCTTAACTCCCACCTTGGCATCTATTAAATATTTGCCCCAATTTGCTAAGGCCAAATTTGCTCAAGTGTTACTGTCCTTATTTTTTTATGGCAGTTTCTTGCAATATGGCCTGGCTTATTACGGTTGTAGCAAATAATGTCTTTGGGTGCAGATTTTGTTAACCCCCCCCCGCCCATCAGAGTACTTAACTGATCTGGATTTATAGTGGGGAAAAAGAGGGTCTTACCATTCCTTGGCTGTTACTTCACTGCTGCGGTATCTGTCTGGCCATTTTATAGCCCTTAGCCAAAGAAATGGCCTTTTCTCCTCTTTCTGGTTAGTGTTCTTTTATCCAAAGCTGCACATCTGTAGGCAGGATGTTGATGAATTACTCCATTGCAAATGTGTCGGTGATCTGTGGGACTGTTTTACCCTCTGATTGGAGCCATTTAATGAGGAATTCTCTGAGTCGGGTAAAGGCTTCTCGCTGATTGTCAACGGAGTGGTACTTTAGGTCTGTCCTGAGATATCATACTGTATCTTCTAAGGATTTCTCTTTTCACAGGTCATAATTTTCTGACTATGCACTGTCCATATTGCTGTAAGCAACTTGGGCTTTACCTGTCAGATAAGGCACCAGCCTGATTGCCCATTGGCAGACTCCAGCAACCCTTTCAAAAGTGATCTGTACCAGATTCTCCAGTTTTGATAGCTTGCAAGACATCCAGCCATCATTGCTCCTGTCACCCTTCCCACCCCACCTTCCCTTCCCTTCCCTTCATCTCCTAGTCTGAACAGGTACAAAATAAAAAACAAATAAAAAAACAAACACATTTTTGTCCCAGAGTTGGTTTCCAGTTTACAAGCCTGTAATCAAGCATGTGGAGGTCAAATGCATCTCATGGCAACCCCCTGTGTTACAGATTGTTATCTGTTTAGGAAACCCAAATAGCTTTCTGCAATCGTTGCGACAATGTAATTATATACATTTGTAAACCAAAGGATCCCAGTTTCTCATCAAGATTCACATATATTTCTTTTACCACAGAAAAGCAAAGGGAGGGGGAGAGAAAGAATACAAACAGCAAGTGAAGGAAGGGAGTTAATGGGGAAATTGTGAGACCATTGGAGAGGCCAATTCCTAGATGCCACAAAAAAATCTGATTTTGCAATGAGACTGGCAAGAGACGGACAAGTGGTAGAATAGGAGAGGGCAAATAGATCCTTGCTTTTAACTCTGCATAACAAATGGGACAGGATCTTACCCAGCCTTGTCGCACACTTCCCTCCCACACAGAGATTCTTCATTCAGCTATAGTGTTAATGTTTTCTGGCTTTTATTGAAGGTGAATGACAATGGAAATATTCTTAAACTGCTACTCTGTACATCCTCACGAAACCTGTGAAGCCTGGGGCTGGTGAACTGCCACCCTTGGTCAAGTCTGACTCACAGTTGCAGACTTCTACCATGGCTGAAAAATTTTCCATGACACCCTGAATTCCCTGCTGTCTTCACACACAGTTTTGTCAGCAATGAAACATTTCGTTTTGCTTGTCTATGCTGGAAGAAAGAAAAAAGTCAACAAGACTTTAATGTCACCTATTGTTCAAGTTTGCTGAGAGCATAGATTAGCTTTGGCAGATGGAATCAGAAAGCATATCACTGTGAACCTACAAGATTTCAGTCTTTCAGTAATTACTTTACTTCATTTAATTAAAGGGACACTGTCAACCTTTTTTTGCATTATGGTATTTCTACGCAAAGTCTACATTTTATGATTGCTTTTGTTCTCTAAAATTCATTGATCTTGTTAGTTTTTTAATCTGTTTCCTTTCTTAGTAGTTCTTGGAGTCTGGATTGATAACAAGCTTGACTATTCTGTCCATATTGAGGAGCTACTAAAGAAACTGAGACAAAGGCTTGGTTTATTTTTTAGAATAAAGCACTACCTCAACAGAGACTCCAAAAAAAGATTAATCCAGGCTTCATTCCTATCCCTCATTGACTATGCTGACTTTCTGTATGGACATTGTTCACTCCCTCTTAAATAAACTGGACACCTTATACCACAGGTCCATCAGATTCATTACTGACCTTCCCTTCAGCACCCATCATTGCTCCCTTTATAAGGCAGTTAACTGGACATCATTACAACACAGAAGAAATAGGAATGCTGCAATTTGATATTCAAAGCCTTATCAGGCAAGCTACCTACCTATATCTCAGACTGTTTTACTCAAATTACTCTAGGCCATACAACAACAGGATCAGCAAAATTATCATTCTTAAGGTCCCAATGCCTGCACCCAGTTTGGGAGGGCTGCTATCAGCTACTCACTAGCAATTGTTTGAATTCACTCCAAAAAACCATGAAGCTAAATAACCTCCTACCCTTAATATCCTTCAAAAGATTATTCACCACCCTATTCCCAGAACTCTGCAACTGCTTCCACAAGGCCTAAACCCCGGCCCTACCTACCCCCCTTTTTTTCATGTTCCTATATGCTGATAAAACTCCTGTTTCCAGTCCCAAGATTCACCCTCAAAATGCCTGCTAGGTCCTATAATCTACATATTACTCCTGATGTGCCCATTGCCTTCTGTCTCACAGATTAAAAGTTTTAATGTGCCGTGTACATATGTATATTGTTATATATTAGCACTTATGTCATTGTATTACTGTTTATGTTACCCCTGTCATTGTATTACTGTTTATGCTACCCTTGTCAATGAAATAACACTTGCACTTCTTGACCACTCAGGTCCATCTTGTAAATGAGCTATGCTCAATGATGTTCGCCTGATTAAATAAAGATTTTGATTGATTGATTGATTGATTGATTAGTAGAACTGAAATGCATGCTAATTGTGTAATTATACCAAACCGTGTTTTGTTAAAGTAGCAGGACAATGAAACAGTTCTTCCAAAACAGCTAGATACTTCCTCAGCTGTAGACCACAAGTTTTTGATTATTTTTTCCTATCCTAACCCTTACTGGTCTACAGTGGTATTTCTAAGTCAAATGTGGTGGCCATCTTTTTTTTCTTGAGAAAAAAATCTAAATAAAAACAGTAATAAAATACTCACATTGTGGTGGAACTACAACATTTTTACCACTAGATGAAACTGGGAAATGCCTGGAATTTTACATAGTGAAAAAAGGTAGGGTCACATTTTTTGCCCAGTTTCGTTGCACTGCCACTTTAAAATCCCTGATCTAGGCTTTTTACATACCTCCAGAACAGTAGGAAAATCCCCAAACAGTATAGTCATTCATTATTCAGTAGTCTGCTCCCCTCCCACTGCATTGTGTCTAGACTGTGTTGTGTGTTTCCCAAATCCAGGAAAGATGCAATGGGAGTTGATCAAGGGAATGTAAACAAAGATATTTATTTGTGTGGTAACACCAGTGTGGTGGACCATCTGTGTTTCACTTTGTAAAGTAAAGATGTGACATTTTTTGTTACAGTTTTGAGCTTCATAGCCCATTTCCTTGAAGCGGTGATTGTCTGTCTGTGCCATAATTATAAAATGTACTACTGTCCAGTAAGGGATCATAACTCTGGCCGAACCAGCAGATAACTGATCCCTTTCCGCTTCCTGGTCTGCCTGCTCTGCCCCCACGCTCCGGCGTTTGTGACGATGTAACTAGGGAAGCGTGCAAGCACTACAGATTCTGGGGTTCATTTTCAAAACATTTTACAGACGTTTAAGGCCTTGATAAAAATGAAAGTCACCGACAACTAATATGGTCCCTGTTAGTTGAGCGGTGGCTTTCATTTTTTTATCAAAGATCGCTTAAACGTCTCTAAAAACATTTTGAAAATGAGCCCCTTAGACTTGCATGGGGTATGCCCCTGCGCTTTCCCTGGTTACGTGTCATGAAATGTCGGAGCGTGGAGAAGGAGCAGACGGACTGGGAAGTGGAAAGTGATTGGCTGGCCGGTGGTTCAGCCAGAGTTATGATCCCTTCCCTCCCTTACTGGACAGTAGTACATTTTATAATTATGGCACAGACAGACTATTGCCGCCTGAGGGAAATGGGCTATGAAGCCCACTACAGAATGTCACAACTTTACTTTAAAAGAAAAATGGAATCTGATTCATTCTTTCAGTTACATAAACAATTGCTACAGAATGTGACCAATCATAAAATGTGCTCTTTAAACTCGGGACATTTTGAGGCCTAAGGGGTTGACATTAGGGCTGTAGAATACCTCTTCCCGAATATTTGGCATTTGGCAGCCAAATATTCGGGTTTTCGGGTATTTGGAAAAAAGTATCAGCTACCTACAAAAAAAACGCCCAGTCCAAAACCAGGTAAAATGTAAACCCCATCCCCTTAACCTCTATCTATGGCTCAATTACACCTTCCTGCCCCCCAGCACCAAGAGGTGTGGGCAGACTAAGCTTCTATGGAACCCTATATAATTATGTTTCTGCCTAGAAACTATCCTCTGTATTTTTTGTCTCCTCCCCCTCCGTGTCTAGTCCCTTACAGTGACTCCTGCTGCATAGGGTAGAGATTGCCCTATAGATTATCTGTTTATTTTGCCTGTCACATTCCCTGCACTGACCCCTGCTGGCCATGGTGAAGATTGTTCTATAACCTGCCCCAGGCATATGTAATCATATACTGTAATACACAACGCAGTGTCAAATTAAAGTGACCTGTCACTTGGACCTATCAGTGTGGGATTAAAGTGACCTGGCAAGAACTGCGTTATTGCTTTATGTTCGCACACCCTTGAGTATGTTATCCCACTTATAAAATGGGCTTTTTTTTTGTTAAAAGAATGCCGTTGTCAGAAAATAGTTAATAATGGTATGTGACATGTTTTGACTGATGAGGTTATAGGATTTGCATGGCACTTTAGAAGTAAGAATATAACACACCGTACAACGTGGGTTGTGTTGTAATAACCCACACTCTTGGTTGCATTGTGAGGCATGAGGCAAAGCCAAGTGCCTTCAACCACCCAGGGCATGGACTGTCACATTTTAAAGTTGAAAATGAAACTATTTTAGTTGGCCCAATTGTCAGGTGTAGAGATTTAAAAAAGCAATTAACAAATCAGGAGCAACTTTGGACAGCATAATATTTAGAAACAATTTAGCATATATGTGTTACTTTTTTCTCATTTCTACTTCACTATTCCTAATAATTTAAGACATTTGTACAGTATGAAAACATGACTTTTGTACTTTAGAACAGAGCTGCTCCAGCTGCTTAGTCTTCACCTGATGTCACAGTCCTTGCTTGTGATATCACAGTAAATTCCACAGTGACAGACTGAGATGTTACAAGCAGAGGACTTCTTCTTCTTCTACCTCAGGTGGGGACCAAGCCATGTCAGAAGCTGAACTGGAAGGGGCAGAGGTACAGTACTATTTTCCAGTGTAACCCCCCCCCATGGTAGGGCTTACTTTATGGCTCTTGGGAGCCCAGTCAGCAGCCCTGTCACTGTTTTCCTCTCCTCTGCCCCAAGGGCTGGGACTGTTGCTGCAGGAACTGGAGGTGGAAGTGTGAAGAGGAGTGCCTTGCTTTTTGGTGTACATGATGCCATCCTGAAAGTGAGGCCTCACTGCCATACAGGAGGATCCCAGCGGCACTGCCACCAATGAGGGTGAGTATGTTGGGTGTTCGAAACTGGGACTTCCCCTGATAGCTACTCCACTGCACTAGGCTGTTAGCACAACCACACAAACATCATCTGGGGGAACAACATATTGTTTAAGGATAGGAGTCCTCACAAACTAAATAACCTGGGGGTCAGTACCCCTGAAAAAGCAGGGATATGCCATCTTTGCAACTTCTGGCTCCAGGAGAAACTACAGTGTGTCCAGAGGGTAGACACAGCAGCCCATCAGACCGCAGGACCCTGCAGCTAAGTAGGATCATTCACTAATTCACCTGTGAGTTGGTGACCAATAATGGGTTGAGTGAAGCCTGACAGTCCCCTTCCTATGTTTAACAGAAGAACTGATCAATTGGAATGCTGGAAACTCAAGCTGAGAGAGAGAGAGAGCTTTTGCAGCAGTAGATCAGTCTGCATGGGAGAGAGACTGGAGGCTGCCTGACTCTTCCAATGTTTGGAGGTCTACCTTTGCTTCCACAGCCAAGTAGCAGAAGGAAGTGCTGGGCTTCTAAGCCACAGAGAGTGTAAGCAACACTGAAAGAAGGACATCCTATCAGGATAAGCCACCCTATGGTTTGTTCTTCAGTGTATGTTGAGAGACTGTGCTAATTTCAGACCTGAGGGTCTGCAGCTACAACACAGTACTGGTGTCTGGGAAGACATCATTACCAGCCACTACAGCTTGAAGACTTGCCCACCACACTGTGACGTTGTCATGTAATGGCACTGGTCCGGCTGTGGGTGTTTATACCTTAACTGAGAACTTGACCATCTGAGAGACATCTGAATTAATGGAGAGATGCCAGAGCTGTGCTGCTCTGCCAGAGTTGAACTGACTACCTGAGGTGTAGCTGAGTCAAACCCAAACTGAGCTGAGATAGACAGGAGGCAGTGTCTGAGAGAGAAAGTTGAACCAGAGACATGTACATCCAGTGAGGCCTGCATTATCTGGAAACCATGCATTAACAAACAGGCCTTAGTTTAGCAACTGTCTGTAATGCCCCTCCCCCCATTTGGGGGGCTTACTTGTTGTGCCTCTGGGTGCCTCCCGCTGTCTCCTGGTGTCCGCCTGGTCTCCGCAGCACTTTGCCATTCCTCCCAGGTCTCCCTGTTTAAATGAGCCATGCAGGGCTCATAAGATCTATTTGCAAGTGGCTGGCATGTCACAGAGCCATGGCTCGCACATTCGTGGAGACGCCCTGCACGTCTAGACCACCGTTGCAGTCAGAAAAGTGATGTGTGTGTGTGTCCTACCCAGTTCCTGGTGCTGTGGCTAAGTTTAAAAGGCAGCGGGGACACAAACCAAGTGGGGGAAATGTTTTAAAATAAATTAATCGACAGCCACCGTAAGCACTGCCTCTGGGGCACCAGATAAGGTCAAGGGGCAAATGTCAGGGCAGTAGTGCCCTCATAAATATTCATGAGCTGCTGTGTGTTCCTAGGGGCAGTGTATAACGGGAGCAGTGACTCCCTAGGGGGAGCAGCTAATTTATTTAAAAGTGAACTTGTTTGCAAGAGAACTGTTGGAGCTTTAGTACAGTGGGGAATTTAAATAAAATTAATGTTAATCCTGGCTGCACCAGAACTTGATGTGTGAGGACAGTGAAATAGACTGCTTGCAGCCACCATTTTAACGGGTAATAACCAATCGGAAGCCAGACTTTAACAAAAGAGCTTCTGGGAGATGCTAGAGACTTATGGGAGATTAACTGGAACGATATCTAGGCACCAAAACACCAGCTAATCAATAGCTGGGAACTGTTTAAGACAGGTTTGGCATCCAGTAAGATCTTTGGAACTCTGTCCCATATAAAAGGGGGTGGGGAAGCTAATAGAAAAGGTCACATTTGGAGAGACATCCCAAGAGCTAGTGTGTGTGCCTATGCTGAGCTTGCTGGCTCTCAGGGGTTAGGCCTGACTGGCCTAGACTAATCTGGTCGTCAGTCCACGGGTTCAGATTGTTCCAGCCTAGGTAGCTGCTGCCTGCAGCTGCAGGAAATCTGCTCCAGAAGTCTGGGAGAGAAGACCAGCCTGCATCCTACCTAGAAGGACCAGAAAAGGCTGTGTTTACATATAAATGTGTTTGAGTTGTTCAAAGTGTTGCGCAGCCAAGTAGTTTGAAAACGTTCATGTTGCATGTTTTCCTCGGCCTGAGTGACTTGTTCTGTCAGCCTGAAGACCATCATCATCGACGAGGACCACAAGGGACTTCACCTCCATTCATTTCCAACTGTTTCTACAAGTCTCATTTCGTCTGAAGATTGCCTGGTCTGTGCGTAGTGCGAGTAAACATCAGGGTAGCTCCCTGCAACAAAGATCAAATATCATTGGTGTGTCATCTGATTTGATTGTAATCGCTAATTATTTTGGACTGAGCCATCCGGCTTTGGATTACAAACTGTGAGTAAAGTGTATGTTGCTTGTTTTCTTTCCTAAGGGCCCCAACAACAGCTGTAACGTCAGCCTAACCCGGGAAATGCTTCAGGCTAGCCTGAATAACAACTGGGTATCCAGAATGTGCCAAGTGTGCCAAGTGCGGGTATAACATTGCATTCGGGTATTAATTGTGACTATCCGATTGATGACCAGTATAAGCTACTAGAGGGGTTACAGGGGGGTTACAGTGTCCTGGAGGGCTATAACCATAGCAGCTACACTACTCTCAAACCAACCATCTGGGTGGAGGCACCCATTCACAGAGCCCAGGCCCCTCAACCTACATCGAGGCACGCAGGCAAGGGTAGTAGCCCATAGGATAGCTCCACCTAGGGGTTACATAACAATGTGTAGACAGTTCAGGGTTTCAATAAATTTTGGGACTTGACTGTAGAAAGACACTTATCCATTCAGTGGGTTTCAAAATAGGCCATATGGTTTTGGATACATCTAGGGCACTTTAAATTGGTTTATGTATTCTTTCACCTGTGACATGTGCAATGAGACTGTTGATGAGCCTGCACAGATTCAACTGCTGGGTATCCAGTAACTATACTGGATGTTCTATAAGGGATTAGGAGGTTGCAATTGGTACTAGTGAGGGATTGAAGGTGGGGTCTGTAGGTATATACAGAGTGGGGAAGTGTGAGATGTGAAGGGTGGAGTGGGCTTTGGGAAAAGTGTCTACCATTGGCAATTGTTTAGTTGAACTGAATTTGAATTACATTAGTCCCTAAATCCTTTGTTCCTGACCCCAACAAACTCGCTTATTGTAGATGCCTTTTACCACTGTGTTCGCTGTATTTATATTGAGTATAAACTGCAATTGTGTTTGTTCTGGTGTTGCAATGTGTGGGTTTTGGGTGGGTTGAACCTCTAGGCCACAATGGGTTGTTATTTTTTCCAAGGGGGCAATTGTAGTAGTAAGTAAGTAAGTAAAGTTTATTTATCTAGCGCCCCATCCCAGAGGCTCTGGGTGCTGTACAGGCAGGCAGGAGATAGCAATAAATAAAATACATAAAATCCAACAAGCATAAATCAGTAATGACAGTGAGAAAACACTGCTACACGAGTAAAATCCCTGTTCAAAATAAAACAATTCAGCAGTCTATGGTTCCTAAAACTCACAAGCAATTAACAAACACCTCAATAAAAAGATGCACCTTCGGACCCCACTTAAACAACTCCACTAATGGGGCCTCCCTTAGAGATCTTTCCATATGGCTGGGCCTGCCACCTAAAATGAACAATCTCCAGAGGTCTTCAGCTGGGACCTAGGAACCGCCAGGAGGCCTTTGGTGGAGGAGCGGAGCGAGCACACAGGGTGGACAGGTCACTCAGGTAGCCAAAGCCTGATCCCTATAGGGCCTTATAGGTGAGCAATCCCACCTTGAAAGTGATTCTTCATCTCATTGGCAGCCAGTGCAGATCATGCCAGACCAGGGTCACATGACATGACCTCGGAAGGCCCATCAGCAACCTGGCCACTGCGTTCTGCACTAGCTGGAGGCATCAGAGAACCCCTCCACTGATCCCAAGGTAAAGAGCATTGCAGTAGTTGAGTCTAGATGTAACAGAAGTGTGTACTAGTGAGGGCAAGTTGTCAGGTGGAATTAAGGCTTTGATCTGGGTGATATTCCTAAGGTGGTAAAAAATGCACCAGACAACGGATGACACCCGAACCTCAAGTGTCAGTCCATTGTCAAGGATAATGAACTGATTTTTCACCTTAGTAGATGCAGCCAGAGGAATAGGGCCAAGGAACAACCCTATTCCCATCCCAGCAGCACCCACATCCCACTGATGAACAGGCTCAATCACCAGCACCTCCGTCTTGTTGGGACTGAGTCTCAGCCAGCTAGAGGACATCCAAAACTGGATCCTGGCCAAACATTTATTAAGCACCTCCATGGCGTCACCCATCCCGGGTACAAATGACATGTACAGCTGGGTATCATCTGCATAACAGTGAAAACCCAGGCTGTACTATCTAATGATCTCACCCAGTGGAAGCATGTACACTGCAAACAACATAGGTGACAGGATCAAACCCTGAGGAACTCCACACGTCAGGGGCTTCGAGCAGGAGAAGAAAAGTCCACATCACTACCTTCTGCATCCTGCCTGTGAGAAAGGACTCATACCAATTATTGACAGTACTGGTGAGTCCACAGAGCTCCCCTAGGCAATCCAGTAACACTACCTGGTCCACAGTGTGAAATGCGGAGGAGAGATCGAGAATGAGTATTGACCATTCCCCTCTATCCTTCACCCTGAGGAGATCATTTTTTCCCTTGACTAATGCCGTTTTGGTGCTGTGCCTGAACCTAAATCCTGACTGGAAGATCTCATAGATGTCATAGGTCGCAAGGTGTGCCTCCAGCTGGAGAGCAACTACTTTCTCGATAACCTTACCCAAGAAAGGGAGGTTAGAGATTGGTCTATAATTCATCAAAATGTCAGGGTCGAGAGATGATTTCATTAGGAGTGGCCTCACCAGTGCCTCTTTCAGGGCACTGGGGAAAAGTCTCTCTGAAAGTAAGCACCAGACAATCTCAGCAAACACTGGAGCAACAGACTCAACACATCCCATTAAGAGATGGGTCAAGCCCGGGTTCAGTTCACAATATGTAGGCCGGAGCTTCAAAATCACTTCATGTACCTCTATCACCCCCACTGGCCTAAACTTGTTCCAGACAATAGGAGTACTTCTGAAAACGTATGACTCACCACTGCAGGGCTGCATCTGCCCCATTGGGGAAATCCCAGCCCTAATAGAGGACACCCTGTCAGAGAAGAACATTTCAAACTCCTTGCACTGATCGACTGAAACTGCTCTTTTCAACTGCAGACAGGCAGGATGGAGTAGCCTGTCAACAGTCCGAAAAAGCAAAGTCAGTCTGTTCCTCCCTGCAGCAATCTCCCCGGACAGGAACAACTGACTTCTTATGGTTGATTGCCCTTTGATATTCACCGCAGTGAATTCTCAAAGCCAGTCTATCCTCCTCGGACTGAGACTTCCGCTAACGGTGCTCAACCCTCCAACCCCTGGTCTTCATCTCCTTGAAAGTCCCATCAAACCACTGGGATCTCAAGCGAGAAGATCTAGGTCATATATGGACTGGTGCGACAGAGTCCAGTGCCATGGAGACAGCACTATTGTATGCTGCCACTGCGTCACCCACACCCGTCGCACAAGCAACACTCACACCAGATCCAGTACCGCTATTAGTCCCTCTGTGGACAACCCCTTCAAAGGGCATTAGCGAACCATCTCTGCATGGGAAGGACTAACGGGGGGGTGAATGAGAATGCTACCATGCAGTGATCCAACCACACGACCAGGTCAGTCTTGAGGTCGGAGACCTCAAGCCCCAGTGAGAACACTAGGTCCAAGACATGGTCGTGGGTGTGGGTTGCTGAGGCAACATCATGTGCGAAGCCCAGCAAGGTCACTGACTGGAGGAAGTCCTGACCAAACTGTGAGAATCTGTTGTTGATCAAGGCATTGAAGTTATCCAGAACTAACCATCTGGGTGACTCCAACACCTTCATGGCGATGAAGTCCGTGACTTCCTGCAAAAAATTCCCCCTCGCACCCCGCGGGCCAGTATATGAGAAGGATTTTGCAGCCTGCACCTGGACCCCATGCATGGCCATGCATTAAAATGATTAAATGGAACCCATTAGGTACACGGAGAAGTTCAGGTTGGATCTAAAACAGGGTTTTACTATGGTGCTGCGACATCCACAGCGCCGACATCCCCGACAGCGACAGCCGCAATGCCAAGTGTCAGCATTGCACTGTCGGGGATGCATCTTTGTTTTAATGGGGGGCAGCACCCCCCATGTGGTTTGCGTACAGGGGTTCGCTGTACCATCGGTGAACCCTAAAACAGATGGACATACCCCCCACCCCTGCATTCCCTCATTGGGCAGTGACACACCTAGAACGAACCAACATCATCCCCCAACTAGGTTTCCATAATGCAAGCCAGATCAACTGAGGAAATCAAGTTCGGAATAATTGCGGTCTTATTACTAATCGATCTGGCATTGCATAGAACTGCCTGAAGGGGACTGGTGGAGGTTGCTGACTCAATGGCTACTTGCCCACTTGGTCCGGAGGGATCTCTGGGTATTGGTGCTAAACATGTCTGGCCTCTCCAGGCCCCATTTTGGCCCAGGGTGCCTCCTGGTCCTGACCACCCCAATACGTCTTACTCCCTCTATACCCCCAACCCCCCACTGCCTGCTATTCTGCCTTCTCCCAATCCCGACCTTCCTATAGTGCCTAATCACTGTAGCTGATAAAGGGATGTTGGTGAAAGGGCAGGGGTCAAGCAACAGGAACGATGGGTAGGTAATCCACAGGGGTCTGAAGCCAAGGCACATCTTTCGACTACTGTTTACCACATTAAAAATCATCCCATATATATTAACCAAATAAATTACCCCCTCTCTTAAAATCTATGTAACCCCTAGATGGCGCTATCCCAGGGGCTACTACCCCTGCCTGATTTGCCACTAACAGGTTGAGGGGCCTGGATCCAATGGCGGGTGCCTCCACCCAGAGGTCAGGGTTTGCAATAGTTAAACTTACTTGGTCACAGCCCTCTGGGACACTGCAACCCCCCTTTCTTCCCACTAGTGGCCCACACAATATATCAGAATTACCTCACAGTATACACTTATCCCCAGGGCTGGTTCAGGCACTGGGACCTCCTGTAAAATAAGATACAGTGCAACAGTCACAGTACAATACTTTAACATAGACAAATACCTCAGGCAGTATAACTTTGCTGAAACAAGCAGCTCTGATTTATTTAGGGGAATATAACAAGGACAGGGGAAATCAGGTTAATTAGCTTATCACTTTACTCATCACCTATGGCTCTGTGCATAGGCCTCATCCCTACCAGTTACTGTCCCTGGGTACCCAAGCCCTAGTGGCTAGTCCAAACCGTGGCAGCTGGTAGGGGCCCTTTCCCACAGAGAAAAGAAAAATTAGTTTAAGCAGTCAGCAGTACAGTGATTCCATTTGGATTCAATGTGACGATTCAACAGGGAGCGACCCTGAATTAGTACTCACGACCTCCAAACAAGATAGGGTCCTTCAATGTCAGCAGGGCTCACTTGAGCTAACCAAGCCTCCTCACACATTTATATGGTGAACAGTAACAGGCAAAAGTCCTTTAATGGCAGTAGGATTCACTTGAGGTACACAAGCCTCTTCCACATTTATATGGTAAAACAGAAAGTACTATACCAGGCAGGCTGCTCTTCATCCCGATCGCAATTACTGCACAATACCCGGGAGAACACACAGCAGATTCAGTTCCTGACAGACCGAGTGCAATTCAGCAATTTCTCCAGTCTTCTACAGGGTGAGCCTGGTTTCTACTCTTCAGATATCCTTTGATTCTCTTCACAGGACGGATTCAGTCCTAACAAGCAGTTACACAAGCTGCAGACCGGAACTCTGGCCTTACACACGTTTCCCGACTAAAACTGCACACTGAAAAAGCACAGGGCTCCTTCCTTCTTCACTGCCAGAGCTCAACTGAAACTCCAACAGACAAAACCGGCACTTCCTTTGAGCTCCTCCCAGTTCTTGACTGGATTGGCTGTCACTCAATAGACTGCTCCTGTTGGTCCAAAAGGCGCCAAGTCTAAACTACATCTCCCAGAGTCACTGCCCATACAATCCTCTTGTGGCTGGCTCAGATTATGAGTCCAAGTTCTGATTCGTCCAAGGCACCATTTTAGAGCTAGCTTACCCCACACTGATTGGTCCAGTTCAGCAGTTCAAAACCAGAATGGGAACTAGGCAGACACAGTTCTGACTGCAAAGAAAGCAGGTTAGACAAACTGTAATTTCATTATTACTCTAAATGGTTTCTGGCAAACAGTTACATCTTTCAGATAGGTTCACTTTGCACTCCTAGTGACTGCAAAATGGAGTGAATTGGCAGCAGCTCGAGTGGTACTCAATCAAAGAAACACACAGTCCCCCATACAAACTAATTATGTCTGCAAGCAGACAGCTCTTAAAGAGACAGTACCAGAGGTTCTAAAAACACTCACTGATATATGGCTTAAACGCCAAACACCATTCAGGCTTGGAGCATTCAAGCAAGCTCCTGGAAGTCTTTTGGGAACCCCCATTTACAGGGGGGTTACATCTAAATACAGTATGTAATAACACAAAAATAATAAATTACCCCTCCCCAAATTTGGTAAAAAGCAAAATAGGGTAAAACAAACACTTTCCCTCACTACTACCCAATCCCTCCCACGCCCACTACCATAGAATGTTAATAGAACAATAAATTAATACAACATAAAACTATAAATAATACAGCAAATAGGAGAATCCGATAAGGTGCTACGGGAGAATAATATCACAACAGTTCAGTTCCTCTTAGGAAAAACGGTGCCCTTACCACCGTAGTCCAGGACTGTCAGTAGAGAATTATAAACTGCTCAGAGAAACATAGCATTCATATAGAGGGTTTCAGGGATCCGCTTCACACTTTCCTCAGCACTGCTGTCACCAACGCTGAGACAAACAATACAGGTCAAGCAGTTCAATTCTAGATAAACTAGAGCTCTCACCCTCAGGATCCAAGACATGAAAGTCACTTCTGTAAGTTCCCAGCACTGCTCTTACCAGTGTTGGAACATGACTGAAAAAAAGTCACACAGATGGCTGTAATTCAGGCAAGTTCTCACCCACTGGATCCCAGAAACTGTCTGTTTTTTTTTTTTTGTTTTTTTTTTAGTCTTTGGTAACTGGGTAAGGCCCACTAGGCACAAGTGCCTGCTTTCAGGGGCAACCTGGGAGCACTGGGCAGTTAAGTGACTTGCTCAGAGTCACACAGTATGCAAGTGGAGGTTGTGAGAATCAAACCCAGGTCTAGTCTGCTAGATGTATCAAGCTCATTCACAGTTTATTACTCTAACCTCTAGGCTATACTGCCAGCCCAGCTATTGGGACACGCTGAAGTCTGCCACTTCAGTCACTAGAGTAATTATGCCCGCTTCACTAACTCCAGCAATGGGTTGATAGTCTAGCTGTTTTCCAACTGCTTGGACACACAGAATGCGGCTGCTTCGACTGCAAGAATTGTATGTCCGCTCCCCTAACTCCAGCAATGCTAGTTAGTCACCAAGTCTGTTTTATCTTCCCCTGTGTAGAGGCAATGTGCAACTTATTTCAACTTTGCTTAATGCACCCTGCCAGGAGTGTAACAAGCTAGACCCCTCAACTTTATGTGAGTCCAGAATTCAGGGGTCGTACCATGACGCCCAGGTACATCTCCTGAGAGACCACTGGGATCCCCCATTTACCATCGGATTACTCACGAAGACCCCAGTGCAAGTCGAGAACAATTTGAGAACCACCCCAAAGTTATTTTTTTTAAATCAAAATGTCCTTCCTGCATTGATGTGCTGACAGAATTGATGCTGATATACCTGAGGCTTTTTGGCATTAAGATAGAGCTGGTTTAAGTGGAACCAGCACCTGACATTGATAAAGTCCCAATACAGGGACAATTCCAGCTCAGGGGCTGAGGCACTAGAAGCAAAACGTACTGTGTCATCTGTGTATATATGAATGTGTGAGGAGTCACAGAAAGTTGAGGTAGGGCATTTAAGAAGATGGAGGTGAGGACTGGACCCCAAAATGGTACCTTGTGAGACTCCAGAGTGGATGGGGAGGGGAGAGAGGATGTTCTCACAGTGGACTGACTGGTGATGAGTAGAGATGTAGGATCAGAACCAGCTGACTCTGAGTTCAAAAGACCAGCATCACCAATTTTTCCCTGAGGATAGCGCGAGCCACAGTGTTGAAGGCCTCTGCAAGATTGATACAGTGGCTACAGTGAACAGTCCCTGGTCCATCCCCTTGAGACAGAGTCAGTAATGCACAGGAGGGAAGAAGCAGTGGAGTGGGATTTGCAAAAACCTGACTGGAAGGGGTGAAGAAAAGAGGAGGAGTTGAGAGTTCTGAGAGGTCAAGTTTTTCTTGCACTCGAGTCAGTGCAAAGAGAAGGGAGATGGAATGATAGCTCCCTAGGAGTTATTACACTTACATGGATATGAGTAGTGACTGAGCAGAGTAAGGAGTAGCTCCACCCCACTGAGCAGAGTGAGTAGTAGTTCCAACCCATTTTATAACTGTCAGCAATTAATTCCCTGTAGTGGCCTTGCCATGAAGAATACATACTGTTCTATAATCTATCCCTTGTATTTTCCCTGTCCCTTCTCTCTACAGAGACCACAGCTGCTTAGGGTTCAGACTACCCTTTAACCTATCTGCTGTACAGTATAAGCCTCAATGTCCCATTCCATTCACAGAAACAGTGCATATCCAGACACAGAGCTCCACACCTATGGATTTAGTAGTAAGGTGTAGTCAAATCTTTATTTTGACAGGATAAACACTTTAGGACCAAAGGGCACTATTTTCAGTTTTCCTGCATACATATTTCCTCATACAACATGTAACCCCTAGGTGGCGCTATCCCAAGGGCTACTACCCCTGTCTGCTTGGCTAGTAGAAGGTTAAGGGGCCTGAGTTCTGAAACGGATGCCTCCACCCAGAGGTCAGGGTTGGTAGTGGTCAAGCTAACCTGGGCACAGCCCTCTGGGACACTGTAACCCCCCTCTTTCCCCTCTAGTGGCCTCAACACTGTACAGTAATCGCTTTTTACAATATCCCTGGTACACCACACAAGTACTCACACTGTTTGCACTTACCACCAGTCCTAGTTCCTCTGGCTCGACCCTGGGGACCCCCTGTAAAACAAGGTTATGCAGAGCAAATAGCAACAGTACAGTACTTTGAGCACAAACTGGAACCACAGTCAGATTACATGCAGAAAAAGTTAGATCTGATTTATTCAGGGGACTTGAACAAGGGAAGGGCAAAATCAGATTAATTAGCTTAAAGGTTATATCAATCAGCAGTTAGTGCGCTTTGAGTCCCCCACACAGTCACACCTCTGGGTACCAGGTGGAGAAGAGATGGGCTAGCCAGGACTGTTGCCCGGGTTGGCTGGTCGTCAGCTGGTTGGGGCCCTGTGATGGAAAACACAACATGCACAGTACACAATATTTGTAATCCGAGCCAGAGGGCTCAGTTCATAAAGGAAATGAAACAACAAGACAATCAGATGACACACTCAGATTAAGCTGTTGTTGCAGGAAATACCGTGGTATTTACTCGCGATACCAAGACTGGACACAGGCTGGACGAAATCGAGACTGCAGGTGGTTGATCTGGAATGCCAGGGAGAAGTAGAACTCACCGAGTCGCAGGAGGCGTCATTCCTGTTCAAGCGTGAGCAGGGGGCGATTCCCAGGCAGGTCTCTCGCCGATGGCTTCTCTGTGCAGTGGGTAGTCTGGCTAGGCCAGTCTGGCAGGCCAGACCACATGGAGACAAATTCAGATGCAGTCCGTTTTGGGCTGGATACAGCTTACAGCAAGCAGAACTCAGTTCACACAGTGGGGAACTAACTCACGACCCATTAGCAGCTCATAGCACATTTACATGTAAGAGAATTCTACTGTACCAGGCAAAGCGCTTCCTGGTCACAATCACAAAGTCTCTGCACACACCGGGAGCTTAGGGGTAGCTGGAACTCCTGACAGGCCGATCGCATTCAACAAAATCTTTGGTCTTTTTCAGGTTGAGCCTGGCCACTTCAATAGCTAACTTTAGTCACACAAACTTGGATTTAGTCCAAAATAATTCTCTTCTCTCCCTCTCAGGAGCAGCAGGCAGACATGCAAGTCAAAAACTCAGACTTTACACAGTTCTCCCATGTGAATCCACTCAGGATTGCTGCCCAAAATACACTTGAGCTCTTCTCATTTCACTTCCTAGCTCAGAACTGCCCTAAACAGTAGGCAGCTTGGGGAATTCCCTCAGATCCAAAAGGTTTGGTTGGCTGATTTGGCTGTCAGTCAAAGCAAGAGCTCCCCCTTCAGTTGCAAAAAAGGCGCAAAAAGCTCAGAACTACAATTTCTACAGATTTTGACTTCAGACAACTCCTGTAGTCTGGCTACATTTTAGGTCCCACCACAACTGATTGGTCCAATTTGCAGTCCAGGACCAAGATAGTGGAGACAAACAAAACAGTTCTTGCTGCAAAGAAAGCATGTTAGACAAACTACATTATCATTATCACTCTAAATTATTTTCAGCAAATAGTTACATCTTTCAACAGAGCTCCCTCTCAGATTACTTATGCTGCAATCAGGCAGCTCTTAAAGAGACAGTACACAGAGGCTATACAGGCTCTGGTAATCACATTTAAACTGCTAAAACGCAGGACACCAGCCTGGAAGGATGATTTGTTCCGAGCTGGATTGTGATAGGGAGTTTAAAAAGAGCCTGAAAAGGAGAGGGCCCAATATGGACCCCTGAGGTACTCCATAGCTGACAGGCAAGGTGTCCGAGATAGCATTGGCAATTTTTACTCTTTGAGAGTGGTTGTCAAGGTAGCTTCTGAACCAGTGGGCTGAGTCCAGTGCGAGGCCAGCAAGGAGTAGTTGGTCATACAGCAGCCGATGATGGACTGTGTCAAATGCCTTCGAGAGGTCGATGAAGATAGCCCCAGTAAGAAGTCCTTTATCAAGGGAACTATGCACTGCACTGGTAAATTCAAGCAGGGCAGTGGTGGTACTATGCCCTTTTCTAAAACCGTGCTGTTGTGTGCACAGAATATTATATTTGTCCAAATAATCAGTGAACTCATCTGCAACAATACGCTCTAGGGCCTTGGATAGTGGTGGCAATATGGAGATCGGGCGTTAGTTAGAGTGGCAGGTCTTATCCCTAGTTTTGTGGACCGGGGTCACAGTGCCAGTTTTCCATATTTCAGGGAATGTACTGGTATGGAGAGAGAGAGGTTAAGAATTTTAGTTAGGGAACTGAGGACTTCATCAAGTGTAAGTGATAGCAGCTTAAGGTCCAGGGTGTCACTGCTGATTCTGTAAGTGGAGATGGCTGAGGCGATGTGGCGGCGAGCTTCATTCATCTTAATCTCCCTGAAGTAAAAATGAGGGTGGTTTGACAGAGTGCAGGGTGTGTTAGAGGGGTTGTGACTGACTGTGAAGAAATCAGGTGGTAGAACAGTACTGAGGTCAGTAAAAGCCGTGTATAAGGTATCTGCAATGACCATGGGATCAAGGGTAGTGGACCCTTCAACAATTAATATGGCCGAAGGGGACTTTGATTGTTTCCCAGTAATGTCCTTGATATTGTCCCAGAAAGCATGACCATTTCCCCAGGTGTTGGTGAGGACGTCTTTATAATATGAGCTTTTCGTGAGATGAATAGAATTTGTGCAGGAATTACGGGCATGTTTGTATTTTTGGATGTCAGATTGTTTGCCTGTGGCTTTAGCCACTGCCCACAGGTGATCCCTAGATTTCAGCTGGGAAAGGAGCTCGGCAGTTATCCAAGGGTTACAGAGGGCTTTTGTTTTCCATTTTTTTGAAGGAGTGAAGAGGTCACAGGCCTTATTGAAGGCGGTGATGAAGTAGCTGAGGGCTAGGTTAACATCTGTCGCCTTGTAGATGGGCAGCTAGTCTTGCAAGGATAGGTACTGTTTGAGACCATGGGGAGGAGTCTGCTGGTAATGATTATAGGGGGTGGCTTTATAAATTTATTAGACCATTCACTTATAACCGGGGAGCGGTCATTAAGAGAGTCTGGGAGAACGGAGGGACAAGTGATCCTGGTAGGGTGATTGGTGATAACCCAGACCAGCAGGGTACTGGTGCCAGTTTTGTAATTTATCCGAGTTGGTGTGGTGACCAATTGTGAGAGGTTGGCAGCTGCAAGGGCATCATTATGAGTGTTTATTTTTATTTATTTATTTAGTCAGTCATAGGAATTACAACCCTTTGAGTCATAGACTCATTTACAAAGGCTCCTCATCAGCATAGTCATACATTCAGAGATAGCACATTAGTGGGACATCACATTTCAAGCATTTACATATAATAGTCAAGGTTACAGTTAGTCCTATACAATTGGTAGCAGTGTCAACGGGTAGCGACCTAGTGCAGCTCTGTGCAGGTCAGTTAGGAGGATTAGCAGTTGCACTGGCATTGGCGCATGGACAGAATGTGTTTTTTTAGGATGGTCTTGAAGTGTCCTAGATTGGGAATGGAGGTTATGGCTGGGGGGAGCTCATCATACCAGCAGAGTAGATGGGGAGCCCCTAGTCAACGAGAGAGAGGATAGAAGCGGTGACAGCCAGATTGAGAGCCTCTGGCGTCAGACAGTCTTTGTGCCGGTATAGGAGGCTGATGCGGGTATTAATGGCTGAGGTCAGAATGTTAATGTGGGCATGGAAGGATAGGGAGGTGTCAAAGGTAAGACCGAGGTATTTATAAGTGAGTACTTGTTCCAGGGGGAGGTGAGCGTGGGAGAGGATTTTTAGTTCAGTGTCCTTGGCCTTGCTCTGCCGGTGTGCAAATAGCATGGCTTTTGTTTTTTTGATGTTGACCACAAGTCTGCGACTGGTGAACCAACTTTCGATCTGATTGAACGAGTCTTGGAGGGAGGACTGTAGGTTGTCAGGCCATTTGACGTGGAACCTTTGTAAATGAGCAGTCCCTGCTCAAAGGTACTTGTAATCCTAGAGTTTACGAAAAAAAAAAAAGGTTGTGCAGCGTAGAGAACCGCATCATCAACATATAGCAGCAAGTTACCAGAGCAGGATTTGGGTAGTGCATTTAAGTAGATACTGAAGAGTAGGGGGCCCAATATGGATCCCTGGGGGACCCCGAGCGGACAGGCTGGGTGGAAGATTGGGTGTCATTTATCTTAACACATTGGGATATAGAAGTAAGGTGGCTATTGAACCAAGAGAGTGGTCTGCGTGATAGACCTGTGTGGTGGAGTGTATCCAAGAGGAGGCGGTGGGAGACCGCATCATAGGCCTTAGAGAGGTCCACGAAGATGGCTCTGGCCTAATGTTTACGGTCAAGGGCAGAGTGAATGAAATTGGAGAATTCGATGAGGGTGGTGGTTGTGCTATAGCCTGATCTGAAGTAATGTTGCTCACTACATAATAAATTTTGGGCTTGCAGATACTTGGTGAGTTGGTCGGAAATTATTTTTTCAAGGGCCTTTGAGAGAGGGGGAAGGATGGATATGGGCCGATAGTTGTTGGGGTTAGTATTGTCTCTACTTTTTAGTACTGGGGTAATTGTAGTGGTTTTCCAGGCTGTTGGGAACTGCCCCAAGCATAGGGAGTGGTTAAGGAGGTCGGTCGGGAGGAAAGAACAGTGTCAAGAACCCAGTAAAGGATTTTCATGTCAAAGGAGTCTTTGCAATAGTTGGAGCCACTGAGAGCTTTGGAGAGGTATGATTTGGCTTCCTGCTTTGTAATGACCTTAAGGTAGAAAGGGGGGCACTGGAGGTTTGGTTCAGAGGAAGCTGGGATAGGTTCGAAAAAGTTGCTTGGGAGGACTGTACTAAGATCGGAAAAGATTGAGTTAAGGCAGTTAACGATAGCCTGTGGGTCGGTTGAGGTGACATTGTTGATGCAGAGCTGGGAGGGTGGGGGGAGGTGGGATTTGCCATTAAGTTCTTTAATGTTGTCCCAAAATGTTTGTGTACTCCCCCAGGAAGAAGCCAGGTTTTTTTTTATAGTATTCAGCCTTGGCCTTGCGTATGGCCCAGGTGCACCTATTGCGATCTGCTTTGTAGGCTAGTCTGTCTACTTGGGAGCCAGATTCATCGGCTCTGGCCCCGAGGTCTTCATTTTGTTTTAGTTGCTGCCGTAATGAGGGTGTGATCCAAGGGACATTATATTTTACAATTTTCATTTTAGTCAGGGGGCAAAAATGTCACATGCTTTGTTGAAAGAGCATGTGAAGTAATCAAGGGCCAGGTCAGTGTTAGGGGCCTGGGTTATAGGGGCCCAGTCCCACTGGGCCAGATAGTGTTTGATATTTTGAAGGTCACCTGGTCGTAAGCGCTTGTGGGTGGAGACACTAAGTTGGGGTTTGGGCAGGTGACATGACCAGGAGCAGAGAATAGGGGAGTGGTCACTCAGAGAGTCAGGGAGGACCACTAGGTCAGAGATTCTATGTGGTTGGTTAGTTAGTAGTATGTCTAGTAGGGTCTGGAAGCCATTTGCGGTGTTTACCCTGGTGGGTTGGTGGACCAGCTAGGTATGATCCAGCGCCGTAAAGGCGTCCTTGAGGGCAAGCTGCCGAATTGGCAAGCCAGTTTACATTTAGATCACCAACCAGGATATGCTCCATTTTTGGAGGGAGGTTGGAAATATAGTTTGTGAGGGATTGTATGGCCATAGCTTGGTTGCGTGGGAGAACATACACCGCTGTGATGGTTAGGGGACCCCTAGCAGGGTCCAAGGTAAGATTTATGGATAAGGCTTGGGAGCCGTGGTCTAGTGAGGGGATCGGGAGAGCTTGGTTCAGTAGGGAGTCTCGAACATAGAAGGCACATCCACCACCCCGTTTTCCCACTCTATCAGCTCTGAGTGACAGTGAGAGTGTAGACATCAGATGCGAGCCAGTTTATATTGAAATCACCAAGCACAATGTGTTCAGAGCCAGGAGGTTGGGAGCTGACGAAGTTAAGAACTTCTTTGATGCCAAGATCTTGATCTCGAGGTGGAATATATATACAGAGACGATGGTGAGAGCTTTTTGATTGGAACCTAGAAGAATTTTAATGGGTAGAAGCTGGGCCGAGGAGGAAGGGATGGGGGTTTGAACAAGGTCCCCCAGGAGATTATAATGTAGATGGCACAGCCCCCTTCCCTTTTAGAGACATGGCACCACAGAGCACCAGCTTGTCTTCCTTTAAAAACTAAAGGTATTAACAAGTCACAAGGAAGCAAGGCTGGTACCACCTTCATCCAATAATGGTTGGATAGTCAGACTGTTTTTAAATGATGGTCAGAAGACAGTAGTGTCACATGCTAGAGCAGCACACCACATCATGGTGTGCCGGGGGCTGTACTGATGCAGGAAGAGTGGCATGTTTACATGCCAGCAAAAAACAAATGCCTGCATCGGTGCACAATCCCACGAAAATCCCAGTTGCTCTGCACTGCATCAGAGCACATCACAGCCGCCTGCAGTGCTCCCCACTGAGGTTACACTGTCTAACCTGCACCGATGCAGCTCATCTGCACCTCTTGCAATGGTGCAGGTCAGACTGTGTAAACGGGCCTCTAGTCCACTAGCTCTAAGTTGCTGGTGCAGATCAGACAGTGTAAATGGGCCTAGAGTCCACAGGCTCCGTCCCTTGTGCAGATCATACAGTGTAAACAGGCCTACAGTCCACTAGCTCCATGTCCCTGCTTGGAGAACCCTTTTCATTTAGTTTGCTTAGCTACACTAAACCTCCTAGCCCCACGTCCCATTTAACACCTTGCTGAAGCTGATTCCCTCAGCACAGTAGCCATGGCTTCAAGCAACTGGGTATTTTGCACTCACTTGACCCAATTGCTTCAAAGTCCTTGGGACCTTTAAATTAACTAAAAAAAGATATAGACACCTTAGATTAAATCAGACTTCCTTCTACCCCTTCAATCAAATTAATATACTTTAGCTTAGCTCTTTAGGTCTGTTATACCTCGCACTTCCCTTGCTGGCCCAATTTTAACTGCCCCTCCACCTCCACAAATTACAAATTGGTCTCTCCCTCAGTTTCACATCACTCGTTTCTCTTGCAGCAGGGTGAGTTACTTACAGCTCATCTTTGCAGGGAATCTTACAGTGGCTGCATTGGCTGACAGCAAGGTCCTCTAGTGAAAGTATGTTTTGTTAGTTTTTTTTTATAACTCAGCTTTATTCAAGCTTATGCAGATATTCATCAACAAAGTACATATTTGATAACTACATAATACGTGTAAAACTCATCAGGACCAACAGTGTCCTGTTTTAACAGAGATTTTATGCACTGTTTTTTTTTTTTTTTCAAATTCTGTTTATTCACTGCCACCCGGGAAACTTTCTCGGGCATCCACCTTAAACCCCAGCTCTACCTCCTAGCCTGAAACTCCTCCTGCATCCTGGCACCAGCCCGGCTATCCCCCCCCCGGCTCTGAGCCCCCCGAGGTAGGGATGCCCTATCCACCCAGGGTGCACTATCTATAATTTAGGCCAGGCTGGGCTTGGCCCAGGACAGGAGAGAGTCCAGCTGATGGAGTGTGGCTGGTGGGAGGCGGTGCCATCACCTATCCCCAAGGGCAGGGTTTTTCTTTGGATTTACACCCTCTTTCCACCCCCGGGCAGAGCCTGCTGCAGTGATGCCAGGGGATATCCGTCATGTCTGCCCCCTCTACTGATGCCTGAGCATTGCAGTGCCTCGTCTCCACCGGGCAGGGCATACCCTGAATCCCCGCCCGAGAGAGAGAGACAGTTCTCTGGATGCTCGATCCTCTCTCCCCTGCCAACCCCCGGTGACCCCGGGCTCGTCCCCGAACCAGAGTCGCCGGCATGGCGCGAGGTGTGGCATCCAGCGCCACTGGGCCGGCCTTTATGCACTGTTTGATAGTTAAGAGATGACAGAAGGTAAAAAAAACAGTTACAGATTTAACCCCCCTACAAATAGGGGTTCTTATAATGTCTACCTGGGTTTGCCTAATGCCCACTGTCAGGAATGGTGTTCTGTGTCCAGCAGTTTAATTGCCTGCATGACAGTGCTCTACTAAGCCTCTGTGCCTGTCTCTTTAAGAGAACATTATGCTGTGTTAGAAAATTAGTCTGGACTGGGACCGAGTGATTTAAGGCTCGTAACCAGCCAGACAGTTCGTATTTCTGCTCCATTCTGTAGTTGCTATTTGCGCAGAGGGAGTTCTGTTAGGGAAAGTGACTATTTACTGTTTATCTGTTATAATAATATTTTTTTTTTTTATTTATTTAAGGATTCAGATCATACCTTTGAGCTCAGAGCTCTTTTACAAAGGTTCCATGTCAAACAGTGACAATGACAACAATAACAAACAGTTTATATACAATACTCAAATAGTGGGTAGCTAGTATACAATAAGGTTACATTGTCATTCATAGTACCAATGGTGATAGTACAGTGTCAAGAGCATTCAACTTGGGTAAAGGACAGTGTTTGTAAGTAACAAGGGAGATAAAGAAGTGTGACACCTAGCTTGAGAGTCCAAGGAGGAGTCAATGTGAGGGGAGGAGACTGGGGGAGAGCGAGCCAAAAAAGAAGTGGCTTTGTCTAGGAGATTGGGAGGTAGTGGTAGTAGGTTGGTTATAAGGTTGATCCAGTGGGGGAAAAGGCACAAGGGAAGAGGAAGACAGAGGGACAGGGCAAGGGGGAAGAGTGGGGGTAAAAGGAAGGGGAAGGAGAGTATGGGTGAGTGGACATTATGGGTGTTAGAATCCTAGTGGCAGTCACAAACTGTCCTAGTAAGAAGGTGTTGCCTTAGGCCATTTTTGAATTGCGAGATGCATTGGGAGTTTAGAATGTGCACTGGGATTTCATTGAGCCATTGGGGGGGTCCTATAGCTGAAAGCATGCTGTCCCTGCACAGTTTGACGGAAAGGTGTTGATAGGGCCCCCCTCATCCTGCCTCTGGTGGTATAGCTGGTAGCACTTGGTGTTAGAATGCTAGAAATGCATGGGTGAGCTTTACCCAATAGCACCTTTTTTCCAAGGAGACATGTTTGGAATATAATCTTGTTCTTTAGTGGCAGCCAATTGGTCTGTTCGTATAAGGAGCAGGTGTGGGTATTTCGATCTGCAGCCATTGTGAGCCTGCATGCCTTGTTGAGGGCAATGTGAATCCTTTTTAGTGCAGTGTCTGTTGCTGCACCGTAGACCACCAATCCATAGTCGATGGTAGAAAGGATGGAGCTGGAGACTGTGAGATGGAGGGCCTCTGGAGTGAGATACTTTTTATGCCTATAGAGTACACTCAGCTTGGTGTTCACTGCCTTTACCACTGTGTCGATGTGTTGGGTGAAGGTGAGGGAGTCATCAATGGTGACCCCCAGGTACTTGAAGGAGTGAACTTGTTCTAGCAGCTCACTGACTTTATTGGAGATGGTGAGGGGAGGGAGCTTCTTTTTGTGCTGTGGGCTGGCTGTGAGCATCACCTTGGTCTTTGTGTAGTTTGATAGAAGTTTATGGCTACAGAACCAGTCTTCCAGCTTGTAGAAGGATGCCTGCAGCTCGGAGTGGAGGGCGACTATTGATGAACTGCTGGTGAGAAGTACAGCATTGTCTGTGTAAAGTATCAGTTTAGTGTCACAGGCTTCAGGAAGATTATTCAAGAAGAGGCTGAATAGTAAGGGCCCCAGTATTGACTCCTGTGGGACCCCTAAAGGTACCTAGTTGGAGCTGGATACTGTGTGCCCAGTTTTTACATGTTGGCTTCTGTGTATTAGGTAGTCCTTGAACCAGCAGTCAGCAGTGGTTTGCAACCCCCAGGTTCTGTAGTTGAATCAGGAGAGAGAGCGATTGACAGTGTTGAAGGCTTTGTTGAGGTCTATGAAAACTGACCTCACCAGTTTTCCTTCGTCTAGTGCCTTGTGCAAGTAGTCAGTGTAGTCCAGCAAGGCAGTGGAGGTACTAATAATGCTGTAGGAGTTTGTCTAACCTGCTTCCATTTGCAGCACGAACATTTTAATTGGAGCCAGCATTTTGGTTCTGGAACTGCTAGTGTTGAACCAATCGGAACCTCAGGGGATCTAAGATGGAGACTGTCCCCAGAGGTCTTGTGGGAATGAGGTTTTGTAGGACTTGTAGTTTTTAATGCCTGGCACCTAAATGGACCTGGAGTGGGAGCCCTTACTGTGACAGACAGCTCCCTCAGCCAACCAAACCTTTTGGATCACTGGGAAAGACCAGAACTGCCTGCAGCAGTGAGACAGTTGTGAGTTGGAGTTTGGAGAGTGAACAGCTTCGAGTCATTGAGCTGTGCCGTCTCTGCAGAGAATGGGAGGATCAAGGAAGGCTATGCTGGCCTACCTGTCACGTCTTCCAGTGTGAAGAACTGCCTTGAGTGTGAAAATTGGATTTATCCGATTACCTGATCGAAACCCGCATCTGAGGAGAGAAACTGTGTTGCTACTACTTGAGAGTGGACCGAAGACTTGCTCCAGAAGCGATCGGCTCACCTGGTACCAAAGTGAGCCTCAGATCGAAAGGTGCAGAAGAAGCTGCAACTTGCAAACGGATTTTATCCGAACTGTGGCAAGTTGCTTTAAGTGTTACAGATGTGTTGAATGTGTTGTGTAGGTCGCGATTTAGTTCCCCACAATGAGTTCTGTTACACCAGCTGGAGGCTGTTCCAGCACTTATCACGGACTTTCTCCGAACTGATCGCTCTGCCTGGACCCTGCCACCTCGGCCTAGGCTGCAGCTGCCCATGATTCAGAGACATTTATGGTGAAAGACCCGCTTGGGTATTCGGCCACTTGCTCAACACCATCGAACAGGTAGCGACCATCACGGTGAGTCGTGTAGGCCCTGCTTTCCCTGGCAATCCAGTACAGCATCCTAAGGTTTTCAGTTCATATGTCCTGCATCCTGGTCTGGGTAGCGTGAGTACAAACAGGGTAGCTCCCTGCAACATAAGCTACAATCATTGTGTGTCATCTGATTTGTTGTTTTGAGTTTCATTGCAACAGACTGAGCCATCCGGCTACGGATTACAAATATTTGGGTCGAGTGCATGCTAAATGTGTTTTTCTTTCCTAAGGGCGCCAACAACAGCTGCAACACCGGCCTACCCCGGCAACGCTTCAGGCTAGCCTGTTTACCAATTGGGTACCCAGGGTTGTGAGGACTGTGTAAGAGGGATTTACTGTGCATGCTTATTCAGCCTGAATTTAATCAGATTTGCCAATCACTGCTAGAGTCACACCCCACCCTTGTTCACATCCCCCCAAATAAATCAGATTGTGTTTTTTTCACGTTTTATCTGGCTAGTGTGTACCTTATATTGGTGGGGATATAGTACTGCTATTGTATTGTTGTATCACTGGTCTTGTTTTCCAGGGGGTCTCCAGGGCAATTGCAGAAGATCCAGCCCTGGTGGTAAGTGCAGGGGGTGTGAGCATACCATTACTGTCATATGGTAAATATGAATGTTTTGTTGCTGAACTATTTGTGCCACTAGAAGTGTTGGTGGGTAGTTATAGCATCCCGGAGGGCTATTCCAACAGTAGTTATGCTACCCCAAAACCATTCCTCCGGGTGGAGGCACCCGTTCACCAAACTCAGGCCCTCAACCTATGCTTAGTCACACAGGCAGTGGTAGTAGCCCAGGATATGCCTACCTAGTTACAGAAAAGAGAAAAATTAATCTGTATAATTAATTGTTAGTTTCTGGAAGTTTTTTTTTTTTTTTTACAGTTTATTTACCCAGAGTAATCTCTGAGATTCAACACCTTGTTTTCAGTAGGTTCCTGCCTCTACCCACTTTTGTAGTTGGGTGGACTAGACCACTGTGAGGCTGTGACTTGCCCAAGGTCACACTGTCTCTGTTTGGCTCAAGTATTTTTTTTAAGCCTGTGATCTCCTGGTTCCCATGCCGGTGCTCCAACCACTAGACAACACTGCCTTCTATTACCATAATTAGTCACAGCCTCTTTCTCTGACAATGTCACATTTGTTCAATGCTTCTCTTCTTTAGGGCATCATCATGATGTAACACTTTCTGACAAATCTTAGCCATCCACTTATTGCCTCCCCTCTTGCCTTTCATTTTTCACTATCTTGTTACTTGCAGCTTTTCCATTCTTCAGCTGTTGTATTGCTTTTGAAGTTCCTACAGTACAAAAGGCCCCATTACTATTTCTAGAAAAAGTTGAACTGTTTAGTAACAGGGTGGTTAAGTACTTTACAGAAGTGATCTGTCCAGCCGCTTTTCAGTCTTTGAGGATATCTCCTCCATTAGGCCACACCTTTGGAACTATAAGCCATCAGTGTGAGGACCACATGGAAACTTTTGCTAGCCGGGGGCTGCGCACAGTGATGTGCAGCATTTATGTGTAATAAATGTGGATGGCCACATCACTCCTCAGTTCTTTTCCCACTGTCGATCATCCTCGTTGGACCTGCTGAAGGAAACGCCATCAGCCTAGCTGTTGCCATTTGTTATTTTACTTTACTTAGTATTTTGCACCATCGTCTCTGTATGCCTCCGAAGTTGAAAAATACTTTAGTTTGGTACTGTAAGTATGGAGATAACATTTACAAAGAAGGCGCATATGTGGTTTGTTTGTGCTGTCTCACAATGTGAGGACTTGTGAGATTTGTCAGAGGTTCAACAAGGCTGTGAGGCAATGCCTTAAGAAAGCTCTAGAAAGCCATGGAAAAGGAACAGGGCTCAAAATGTGTGCCTCCCACACCCTCAGCTAGAAAGTGGCTGTCAAAGTCTAAAGATCAAGACAAGGAACAGTCATCATTGCAACCCTCCTCATCATCCATTCATAAGTGCCAGGGTTCAAAATCCACTGTTGTTTGGTGTTCCGTGCATACCAAATTGAATGCCCAGAACACCAAATTGTGTCTCCTGGTAACCCGCGCTGAATACCAGCTTCCATTCATGTGCTTTGATCTGGCAGCCCTATGACAATCCTCCATGCCCATCTCTGCCTGACTGCCCTTCCCAACCTTTCCTCGGACATCCCCATGAGTCACAGTCAGAGTAGTTTTGCAGCACAAATCTTGATCTGCCCCTGTATGCCCAGCCCGAACACCATTGCCTCGCTCCAGCAGTGCTGTGCATGAATGATGAGCAAGCTGTCAGTATTAGGGCTGGTGCCGTAAGTGAGCGGTACCGGGACATCTTGCATGCTGTTTGTGTTCTAGTTCTTCCAACAACCCCACTTCCCAAAGCAGAACACCACGATAGGCTTTTCAGACAAAAAAAACCCCACAAATTTCTTTACCTCCATGTAATAACAACAGCTCAATCAAGGAAATATCCCCAGAGAACACTAGTCCTCACGACAACCCCTCTCTCCAAAGCAGAACCCCGATAGACCGTTCAGCTTGTGGTCAATTTTTTCTTCACCTCCGTGTAATAACAACAGCTCTGATGTATTCAGCTGTAAGATACACATGGCCGGAATAGCGCGACACTATTTGACATGCTGAGCGCGGCTCCATGTTGCTCAGCATGTCAAATGGTACCATGCTGCTCTGGCCGTGTTGAATACATCGGAGCTGTTGTTTCCTTGAGTGAGCTGTTGTTATTACATGGAGGTAAAGAAAAAAATATTTTTTAGGCTGAATAGCCTATTGGGGTTTTTGCTTTGGGGAGTGGGGTTGTTGAGAGGATTAGTGTTCTCTGGGGATATTGTTATGCATTTCAGTTAGAGATGGTCGAAGTCCACAAATTTTGTTCTGGAAATATTTTATGTAAATTTATACATTTCCTGAAATATTCCATGGGAGCGTATACTAAATTCCACCGAGAAACGTGAAATTTGAATACGAATGCAATTTTGCCTGTGAATAAGCGAAATTTCATTAGTCACAGGTGAAATTCTGCTATTTGTGGGCAAAATTTCACCATTCACATGTGAAATTCCACATTCATGGGCGAAATTCCATATTTTGTACCTGCAGAATATTTAGCAAAATGTGCACATTTCATGAAATATTTTGAGGGGCGAAATTCCAGACTTTGATAGAACTTTGCTAACGAAATTATACTTCGCTGCATCTCTAATTGCATAAAACAACCCAGAACACATCCCCCCAACCACAACCACCTGGTGACCCTTGTGTTCACACTGTGGCAATGATTAATAGTTTGAAAACTGAACAGGGGTTTTCTAATGATTATTACACCCTTGTAAGAAGACAATTTTTACACTCTGGGATGCTAAAAGAATCCTATATAAGAGATTTCTTACTGTTTTTGTTTTTAAGAATGTATTATACACTCTTTAAAAAATAGTAATACATCTCCTATATAGGATGCTTTTAGCACCCCAAAGTGTAAAAATCATCTTCTGACAAGAAAGTAATAATCATTAGAACATCCCTGTTCAGTTTTCAAACTATTATGGCTGCACTACTGTCAAAATGCTGCCAGAGCATTCCCCTTTGAGCAACAGGGCTGAGACAAGAATTAAAACTGGAGACTTCAAAGGAAAAAACTGCTACTCCCTCATCACTACAGGCAGCCTCTGAGCCCTAGTAAAAACTACTAAAAATCTATTCTAGGAATAGTCTATGTATACTATTTATACTGTTTATACTATGTACATGTATACTGTTTAATTAATCTTCTTTATCAGGGCTCTAAGATAATATACTGTATATATATTATTAAAATAAGGTGCAAATATGTCTTGACCCTGTAGAAGCCGTGCATGGTGTAGTGATTATTGCCTGTGTGACTTTTTCCCCACTCTCCCCAGGCAGACACTCAAAGCCTATACTTTTTTTTAGTTTTTTTTTATTCAGCAATACTGCAAAACAACTTAAAACTGCATGCTACTCACAGTGCAATAGTGACAGCATGGTTTACAAAACAATCATTTGTCAATGCCAAATGTTGTCTTGCTGGCATTGGCATTGGTAGTGCAGGAATTAGAGAGACACTTAATAGGAATGTCAGTGAAGTATTGAACTGACGCCAACCCCACTCCCACCCCACCCCGCAGAGACTGACAGGCATTGGGGTGTACCTTTGGCTTGTTGGCCATAACACTCACGCCATTTCATCTCACCCAACCCTGTAGACACTGACAAGTGTTGTGGTGTGTCTTGGGATCTTTGGGCCTTATGCTTACCACATTCCATAAGGTAATGTGCTGAGATGGGTGCAGTATAGGAGAATGGGGTGAACTTTAGGGCTGAAGACTCCAAGGCACACCTCGATGCCTGTCACTGGCTGCTGGGTGGGGGTGGGGGTGGAATGGAGTGAGCATTACAGCCGACAATCCCAAGTCACACCCTTGACGCCTGTCAGTCTCTACAGGGTGGGGTGTTAAGGTTGGAAATCCTAACACCCTGGGCATTTGTTGGTATTTTCACTCCAGATTTTCAACATGGGCTTTTTGTGACCCCCACCTCATGAACAGTGGCACTATCAGTTCGTTAGCCGAAAGGTGATTTTGCACAGTAACTACACCATTTGGTGCCACAGGTTTGAAAATACATATCGGGCAGGATGTGAAAAATGACAGCTGTACTGTTCATGAGGAGGTTTAAAAAAATGGCAATGTTGAAAATCTGGACTGAAAATATGAAAAACTGTGTAATGCACTCCTGCAATGCAATTATTTTTGAGATTTTTTTAACCACATTTTCAACATTGGCATTTTGGGACCTCCCCTCATGAATAGTGGCACTGTGATCATGTTAATCTGACCTGAAAGTTGATTTCCTACAGCGACTGCGCCTCTCTGTGCCACAGGTGCGAAAACACATTTTGGGCAGGATGTGAAAAAATGACAGCTGTACTGTTCTTAAGGAGGTGTGAAAAAATGGCAATGTTGAAAATCTGGAGTGAAAATATTAAACATTGTTGAAGTTCCGAGTGTGCGTGGAAACTGTGCAACTCATGCCCGTAACGCAGTCATTTTTGGAATTTTTTTCACCAGATTTGCAACATTGGACCCTACCTCATGAACAGTGGCACTGTCATTTTGTTAATTGGTCTCGGAAGGTGATTCCTTGCAGTGGCCGCGAAATCACCTTTCAGGACCAAGTAATGAGATAACAGTGCATGTGTTCATGAGGTGGGGCCCCAAGAACCCCATGTTGAAAATCTGGTACCAAAATTCCCCAAAATGGCTGAGATATCTACCTAAGTTGAACCCCCCCCCCCATTGCCTGCCATTATAAAGCTTACCACATTTTGTTCAGTTCCTGGTCGACTTTTGAAGAGTTCAAATGTGTTCCTGCTCCACAGAAGATCACAGCACCGACCCTCCATAGGTAAGTATGGGGTGGGGGAGGTGGGGTGCGTAGAGGGTGGTGCGGATTTGAGAGGGGCTCTGTGGATGAGAGAATTTTTTTAATGGTAAAAAATAAACTGGACTTCAGGGACGTTTTCTTTATTTACAGGTTTAAAAAGATTTTGGGACATTGGGGTGGGCTTCCAGTGTGCCACGGGTTTTGGGGGACATGATGCCGATGGGATTAGGAATTCTATTGGCAAACAAATTGAACTGGGAGGACATACAGACACGGGGATTGTGCATTCCCGATGTCGGCTTTGTGGAGATTCATTCATTCATAAAATTGTATTCAAATTTGTGAAAAGGATAGTTGTAACAATATTTCATTGAGCAAAGCTCATTTCAAAGGAGGTCCCCAATTTGTACACTCGTCTCAACAGGTCAATTTATACACTTATCTCAACAGGTCATTTATACAAAAAAACAATGAATAAATATAAACATACAGCAACCAAACATTTAGTAAAAACTTACAAACCAATAAATATGAGACATAAAATGGCTATACACATATTCAGGTTAACAGAGAATTACAACAGGGTTGTGGTTTTGAAACTTTATCATAGAACCAACTTCTAATTGGGCTTAGTTGTACAACCTGATTAGTCGGTCTAAGATAAATTGGCATATTATTCCAGAGGAAGATACCCTACCCACCAAAAAATGGAATTCTTCCTTGCTTTTAAATTATGACAGGGTACTTCCAATTCTTATCCCTGTTCTGACCTTATGTTTACCCTAGGTTTCCTCACTAAGAGTCCATCTAAAATATAGGAGGGCATCTTACCCTGAGATACTTTATACATAAAATCTATAGCATGCCAATCTCTTCTATAGCACAGACTCATCCACCCCAAAGATCTATACATGTGGCAAAGGTGGCTTTTCCTTGGCGCATTCAGAATGAAATGAGCCAGCTTATTGTAAATGATATCCAGCTTGTGGAGAAACACTTTTGAGGCACCTACGTATAAAAGAAACCCCATAATCTAACACAAGTAATATCATGGCATCTACAACTCTAGAGCGTAACTCATGTGACATAGAATGCTTAGGCCTCTGTAACATTCCTAATTTCCTGCCCAGCTTAAGTAGCAAATTTTCCAGATGTGGAACCCAGCTGAGTTTATAATCCTAAATATGTATATTGTTCTACCTGTTTTATTTGAATTCCCTGAATTGACTAGATATTTAAACTTGCTGTGGCGGGTGGCAGGAGCCACCATATTTATTGGAATGTTTCATCAGGAAAGGCACATAACAGAGCCTTGTCATCTGACACTCCAATGAGGAAACTGCTCCTCATTGGAGAGGCAGATTTCTTTCAACTCTGTGGCTCTCTTTGAAACTGCTGTCATCGCTAGCATGCTCGCTAATTGATGGCTGAGGGATGCACCCACTACAGTGTTACCTGCATTCGCCAACACTGACACACCTCTGAATGTGCTACTACTGCAAGATGTTGCTTGCACACGTGCAAGACAACCTACAAATGAGGTTATATACCAGTTTTCAAGATGGAATACCAAATCTTGTGTAATGGTATTCCACGTTGAATACCACTTTTTAAAATGAATTTCTAACCCTGAGCACAAGCACAGAGAAAAGGAAAAGTCTGCTTTACCGGAGAGGTCTCAGTTGCCTTTGAGACAAGGTAAACCTTCATCATCACCCACTTTGGAAGTATTCATTACAGCCCCTTGACCATTGCTGAGACACCAAGATCAGGGCTTGACTTAGGTACTGCCATACCTACTGTGGATGGTATGATGTCGTCATTGGGCCAAGGCCCATTTATGCAGGTAGTCCTGGTCCCTTTGCAGGGTGCTGTTAACTCACAGGCTGTGCTAGCATTGTTTTCTGAAATGATTAGATGCATTCTGCCTGGATTGCCAATGCTGGCAGTTATTCCGCCGATGGGGCCTTCTAGTACTCAGCCCCAGTTGATGGTTTCCAACAGCATGCCACAGATTCCTGCCTCTTATCTGCTGCCAGCATCACTGGTCTATTCTCTGGCCCCCATCATCGACTGTGCTGCTGCTGATGAATTGGTATATAATCCTGACCTCATGTACTTAGAAGAGGATTTAGAGGAGGAATATGAGGGTGAACAATTTGGGGAGGATCTCCCTCACTCTAGCTCTACCCTCTCATCCTGTAGTGAGGACTCAGTGGTCTATACTCCGAGATCTCCTCCTGAGGACCCATCTTTTCAAGCCATGAAACCTAAAGGTGGGCAAGCAATGTGAGAAGGCAGTAAGGAGGCCTGGGGGATACTGGGATGCATTGGGAGAGGCATCAACAGTACAAAGCAAGAAGTTGTTATCCCTCTGTACAGACAGTTGGTAAGACCCCATCTGGAGTACTATGTGCAATTCTGGAGAACCCGTCTCCACAAAGACATAGACAGAGTGGAGGCTGTTCAGAGGAGGGTAACCAAATGGTGCAGGGTCTGCACCAGAAGACATACGGGGAGAGACTAAAGCAGTTTAATATGTATACTCTTGAGGAAAGGAGGGAGAGGGGGGACATGACAGAAACTTTCAAGTATCTCAAGGGAATTAACAAAGTACAAGAGGGTAGCATCTTTCAGAAGAAGAGATGTGCAAGAAGAAGGGGGCACAATTTGAAGATGGGGGGGACAGCTCAGAGGTAATGTTAGAAAGTATTTTTTCACAGAGAGGGTTGTGGATGCATGGAACAGCCTTCCTGAGGAGGTTGTGGAGTCAGGAACAGTGGGAGAATTCAAGAATGCATGGGACAGGCATAAGGCACTTCTAGTGGGGGGTAGGAGGAAGGTAGCTGTTGATTAACTAGAATCTGCAGCTTATCCATCAGGTAGGGAAATGGGCAGACTAGGTGGGCCAAGTGGTCCTTATCTACTGTCAAATTCTATGTTTCTATGTTTCCATGATGCAGCAATTGCAGTCTGCAATAGGCTTGGAGGTGAAAGAAGATTCCACTACAAGGAATTTCATGTAATTTGTGGAGGTACCCTTTTCCCCCTCCATTATTATTCCATCTATATATCCTACATTAGAGGATGCTACTTTGGCTGCATGGTACAGATCAAACACCCTGCTTGCAGTCCCAAGAAAGGCTGATAAGCAGTATCCTGCACCATCTGCTAAGCCTTATTTTGCTACCCAGCCTAAAACCAATTTTGTGGTCATCATGGCTGCTCATGATAGGGCTCGAGCCCCTAGACATACGAGTACTTTGCCTCCTGATAAGGAATCTAGGAGGCTATACATGAAGGAAAATGTACTTATGCTACAGTATCATTGGGCCTTAGGACTGCAAACTACCAGGCCCACATAATAAAATATCAGAACAGCCTGTTGAAAACTGCTCGTACTGCTGTTCAGGCTTTGCGTGATGGTTCTGTCAAGAATGATCTGCTAAAAACATTATCTACAGGTGCTAAGATTGGCAAACATTTACTGTGCTCGGCTTATGAGGTGTCTGATGCCTCTACCAGGGCTGCAGCACCTGGCAATTGCATGAGGAGATATTCTTGGCTTACAGTTGCTGACTAGCTTAGAGTTGCTGGCTTTGCCAATGATGTGCAACAGGCAGTTTTGAATGCTCCCTTTAAAGGGTCAAAACTATTTGGTTATGATGTTGAAGAGACCCTACATGGCCTTCAAACTTCAAAAACAGCACCAGGAACTGTAAAGTCTCTGTATCCCACTTCTGCTAGAGTTAGTGGTTGGGATTCCTTTTGTCCACCTACTGCTGGAGGTTGCCGTGCCTACTGTTAGCAAGGCCATGGCAGAGGAGGCAGCCCGATTTCATGTTCCCTCCCACTGCTGCCCGCACAAAAGCACAAACAGGAATCAATTTCAGTGGCTGTGCCACTCCTAGTTCTGCCTGATTCTTGTCTATCTCTCCCCCCCCCCACCTCATTTGTTACCTCCGGGGGAAAGTATAAGGGCAGGATCTCCCTGCATCTAAAGCAATGTCAGGAGATCACTATGAACGAGTGGGTTGTGGAGATCTTTTCTTGGGACATGAAGGAAGTATACCTTCATGTTAAGATCAGGGATCACACAGATTATACCTCCACTTCAAGCTGGAGGGAGCACACAATCAGTTCAACGTATTGCTCTGTGGATTGTGTTCTGTACCACAGGTCTTTACCAAATGCTTGCCTGTAGTTGCAGTTGCCCTTCGCAGGGAAGGCTTGTATGTTTTCCCTTGTCTTGAAGACTGGCTTCTGAAGGCCAGCTCCAGGGAAGCTCTGCTACACACACTGCCTCAGGCATGTCAGTTGTTCGATGACTCGGGTGTCACAGGGAATGTGTCAAAATCTGTGTTGACTCTGTGCCAAAAATTGCAATACAGAGGGGTAGTCTTGGATACAGATAAGGACTGTGCTGTCTTACCATAGGACAGGGCAGACAATCAGATTGCCTAAGCACACTTGGTATATAGGAGCCACTATATCTGCCAGAACAGTGTTACATCTCCTGGGTGTCATGACTGCGGCCATAGTGACTGTGCCACTGGCACATCTTCTTATGAGGATCCCTCGGGAGACACTCAGGGTCCAGTGGGATTAGTTGATGGATGAGCTGGAACATATGATACTTGTCACATCTTTTCTTTGCAGAGCGTTGTTGTGGTGGATGGATAGCATAAACCTATTGAAGGGTGTTCCAATCTTTGTATCGGCTCCTGTACAGATCCTCACTATGGATGCCTTGGGCTCCAGCTGGGATGCTAATCATGGCCCTTACCCAGACATGGGCTCATAGACCAAGGTGGAGGCTGAGCTACATATAACTGTCCTGTAAATGAGGTCTGTACTATACAGCCTCCAGGCCTTTCAGAATCATCTCTGTCCCGGTCCTCTGCTAATCCAATGGACATAGTGTGATGCATTACATCAGCACACAAGGGTCCTATCCCTTATCCAGGGAAGCAATGAGAGTATGATACTGGGCACTGTCTCATGGCCTTCAGCTATTGGCTGTGTATCCCCAGATCTCCAAAATATCTTAGCAGACAGTCTAAGCAGGTCCCAGTTGATAGCTCATGAATGTGAACTTCTGACCTCTGTGGTAAACAACCTCTTCACAAGATAGGGTCATCTAGAGCTGGACCTTTTTTTTGTCCCCACACAATGCAAAACTGTTGCATTTTTGCTTGCTTGCTCCAGGGCCTGGAGTTTTCTGGTGAGATGTGTTGTTCCTCTCTTGGAAAGGGAAATTCCTGTATGCATCACCACTGTTCCTTTAATACAGAGAGTTCTGCTCAAACTGTGGGTAGAGATTGTCTCTCTCATCCTCATTGCTCTGTTAGGACCTCACCAGATATAGTTTCCACTCCTTCAACATCTGGCAGTGGAGCCTTTTGTCCATCTACCTCTGTGTTGAGTCTGTTGTTCCAAGAGAAGGGGTCCCTGATCCATCCCTATTGGAAGTCCCTACATCTGCATGTATGACTTTTGAAGACATAGCCATTGCATGTTTTGGTGTATCCCCTAAGGTTGCTGATGTCATGTTTGTGGTTAGGAAGCCTTCCACTAGACATACTTTTTCTCTGAAACAGAAGCATTTCATTTTGTGGGCTGCATCCTGGAATTTGGACCCTTTTACTTGTCCTGTGAATGCTGTGTTGGAATACTTGCTTTCCTTGTCTGACTCTGGCCTGCAGTATTCCTTGCTTAAGAGGCATTTGCGCACTATATCAGCTTTCCATGTACCTACTGGTAGTTGCACAGTTGCCCAGGTAGAGGTGTCCTACATGTTTTTGAGAGATTCTTCATATGAAGTCTACTATCCATAATACAGTTCTGCCTTTGGACTTGAATTTTGTGCTTGAGAAGTTGACTTTGGCTCCTTTTGAGTCTGCCGCAAATTATGGCTTACATTTCATGGCATGGAAAACATTGTTTTTAGTTATGATGACTTCTGCTCGAAGGAGTTCTGAGCTTCAGGTTGTAATGTGTGAGCTTCCTTATTTCATTTTTCACAAAGACAGAATCTCTTTGCATAGAAATCCTGTATATTATCCTGAGAATGCCAACCAGAATGAGGGCACTCCTGTGTCTAAACAATGCCTATTCAAATAGCTGGCACGTTGTATAAAGTTCTTTTATAGGAAGTACGGTGAAGAACTTCCTGGTGTTGTTTGTTGTCATTCCACAAGGTGTGTAGCCATGTCTGTTGCCTGTATAAAAATGTCCCTGCTGCTGACATATGGGCTGCATCCACATGGAGCACTGTTCACACTTTCACTAAACATTACAGTCCGGACATTGTCTCTCGAAGACTTGCTGGTTTTGGGTTTGCTGTAATGCAAGGCCTTCTGACCTGATTACATATCAGACTATACCATCCTCTCTGCTGCTTTGTGCTGCTTGTGAGCCATTCCAAAGATGTAGCCTAATGGAAGAGATATAATTGAACAAGATAGAACAGATACGTAAGAACCTCCTCCATTAGGCCATGTTGTCCCTCCCTCATTCTCCCTTTTTGCTTTCAATGATGGTTATATTGTATGCTGTGCCTAAAACCTACTCCATGCACCCTGTCTCCAGCCCCATGCCTCTCCTTGTATATTTGGTTGTGGTGTTATCTTCTGCTTCCCCTATGGTTGGAGGTCTTCATAGGCTAATCACCAGCAGGGAACTGAGGAGTGATGGGCCACCCACATTTATATACACATACTGGAAATGCTGCATGTCATTTTGGGTGGCCCCTGGCTAGCAAAAGTTTCAGTGTTGTCCTAATGCTGATGGCCTATAGTTCCAAAGGCATGACTTAATGAAGGAGAGGCTCTCAAGGATCTGTTATGGCGCTACCTGAGGAGTTGGTATCAAGGGAATCAGTGGGAGGTTTTAAGAAGGGATTGGATAGATACATGGGCAGGGTACAGGTAGGGCAGGTAGAGACCAGGGGTACTCTGAATGGTAATCAGGGGAGGGATGGAAGGGGGGGCAGCAGTTTATCAAGATGTGAGCTGCATCTTGAGCAGATGCGATAGACCTGAAGGCCAAATCTGCTGGCATTTTTGTATGTTAGTAAGTGCTTACGTAACTGTTCTTTTTATCTGCAGCTCTGAGCAATTTCCTATCTCTGTCCTCTACAAGCTCTAAGCATAAATTGTGGTTTCCTAAGATCTTCCTGGAAATACTGTACCAGTGTAAAACAGTAGATTGTGAGTTAGTTTTCAATCTCTAAAACAATGTTTTGAAAATCACTGCCTACCATATAAACCGTTGCAATTTATGCTAAACAGCTGCATCTAAAGCAGGCATCTGGGGAAAAAGCAACCTGAGACAGGGACACCCTACAGTACAGTTCACATTAAACTTATTGTGCAAGAAGTTGTCAGCCTATTCTTTTTATGTGATCAAATGAGTTGCCAGCTAGTTGCTTTGTTTTTCTCCCCATAGCTGTAGAATATGCCTTTCAGCTGAAAGAACATTCAGACAGCTCATTCGGAACTCAGCAGAAACGAGCTAACAATATCAGTGATTAAAAGACTACCTATGCAGAGCTTAAGCAGCTTACATGTTAATAGGCTGTCAACTGCACAGTAAGTTTAATGTGAACTGTACTGTTTAAAAGAAGGGGACCACCTACTGAGATAGATGCCCTCAGAACCCAAGCAGGAGTAAGGGACTGGAGAATATTCCCTTCACCATGTCCTATTAGCTTAGCGGTTAGATGCGCAATTAGGAGGCCGTTCCAACATCTGTAGCTGGAGCATGCCAACATTGTTATTGTTAAGCAGGATGAGTTAATACTGAGTCTGTTGAGTGAATGTTCAGAAATTCAACACTTTTACCTTCAATTTGGCCCAATCAGTTATGGGCCACTTTGGGATCTCATTCCCCTTCAGCCAGTTAATTAAAAAGAAAACAGTTTAGCTTTTCCAAGGTGGCCAGGGCTAGTCTCATAACCACCCATTCACCCACCCAACCCGGCTTGAGAAGTTGTCCCAATTCTGGCAGATGGGCTTCAGTACCAAGAAGTGCAAAGTCATGCATGTAGGCAGAAGAAACTCCGGGGTTAAATACAGTTTGGGTAGAGTAATAGTTACTGTGAGTAAGGGGAAAGGGATCGGGGGGAGTGGTGATATCTAATAACCTCAAATCATCAGTGCAATGTAACAAAGCAATAGGAAAGGCAACAGAATGCTAGGATGCATTGGGAGGAGGTTTTGCAGCAGGAGAAAAGAGGTCATCTTATGTCTGTACAGAACCCTGGTATAACCACATCTGGAGACCTTTGTGCAGTTTTGGAACCCCCACCTAGGGAAGGACATAAACAGGCTGGAGGCAGTACAAAGCAAGGTGATGAAGATGATGCATCGACAGCAAGGGAGAATGTATGAGCAAAGACTGGAGAGTCTCATCATGTACTCACTGCAGATGGGGGGGCATGACTGACATGTTTAAATACTTGCAGGGTATAAACAAAGTGGACACATGCAGGCTGTTTATATAGAGTGGCAACATTAATACCAGGGGAAACAGGAGAGAACTGGCAGGGAGGGGTGGTAGACTGGTGGAATAGGTACCCAAGGATCTGGTCAGTTGAAAAACAGGGAATGGATGCAAGAGAGGGGAGGACAGTCATAAATGGCGGGTTAAGGGTGTTATGGAGGTTGGGGTAGGGAGGGGTAGGATGGTCATGGACCCCTTGGGGGCATGTACTGTTGTGTTTGGTGGTCAAAAATAAGTACCTTAAACACACAAGGGTCTTGGCAGTAAGAAAACCACACCACACTGAAATCTAGGCCTTCTCTTTTACTTCTATTCAGCAGTACATACAAGAGGAGACTGGTCTCAAGTACAGGCACAATTACAGGAAGTGCACATTCTCTTAAAACTGTACTGTCTAACATTTCTTAAAGCTATACTACACATAGCAATCCCTTCTGACTTATGTAACCCCCCTGCAAATGGGGGTTCCCAAAAGACTTCCAGGAGCTTGCTTGAATGCTCCAAGCCTGAATGGTGTTTGGCATTTAAGCCATTTATCAGTGAGTGTTTTAGAACCTCTGGTACTGTCTCTTTAAGAGCTGTCTCTTGCAGACATAATTAGTTTGTATGGGGACTGTGTGTTTTTTGATTGAGTACCACTCAAGCTGCTGCCAATTCACTTCATTTTGCACTCACTAGGAGTGCAAAGGGAACCTATCTGAAAGATGTAACTGTTTGCCAGAAATTATTTAGAGTAATAATGAAATTACAGTTTGTCTAACCTGCTTTCTTTGCAGTCAGAACTGTGTCTCTAGTTCCCCATTCTAGTTTTGAACTGCTGAACTGGACCAATCAGTGTGGGTAAGCTAGCTCTAAAATGGTGCCTTGACGAATCAGAACTTGGACTCATAATCTGAGCCAGCCACAAGAGGATGTATGGGCAGTGACTCTGGGAGATGTAGTTTAGACTTCAGTGCCTTTTGGACCAACAGCAGCAGTCTATTGTGAGTGACAGCCAATCCAGTCAAGAACTGGGAGGAACTCAAAGGAAGTGCCCGTTTTGTCGGTTGGAGTTTCAGTTGAGCTTTGGCAGTGAAGAAGGAAGGAGCCCTGTGCTTTTCAGTGTGCAGTTTAGTCAAAAACGTGTGTAAGGCCCAGAGTTCGGTCTGCAGCTTGTTAGGACTGAACTGTCCTGTGAAAAGAATCAAAGGATCTCTGAAGAGTAACCAGGCTCACCCTGTAGAAGACTGGAAGAATTGCTGAAAATTGCACTCGGTCTGTCAGGAACTGAATCTGCTGTGTGTTCTCAGGTATTGTGCAGTAATTACGATCGGGATACAGATGCAGCCTGCCTGGTATAGTGCTTTTATATAAATGTGTGAAGAGTTTGTATTATACCTCAAGTGAGCCCTACTGACATTGAAGGACCCTATCTTATTTGGAGGTCGGAGTACTAATTCAGGGTACGCTCCTGTTGAATTGCCACATTAAATCCAAATGGAATTACTGTACTGCTGACTGTTTAATTCTCCTTTCTCTAGTGAAAGGGCCCCTACCAGCTGCCACGGTTGACCAGCCACTAGGGCTTGGGCACCCAGGGACAGTAACTGATAGGGATAGGCCTTGCACAGAGCCACAGGTAGATTATTAGAGTGATAAGCTAATTAACCTGATTTCCCTGTCCTTGTTATATCCCCTAAATAAATCAGAGCTGCTTGTTTCAAAGTTATACTGCCTGAGGTATTTGTTCATGTTAAAGTACTGTACTGTGATTGTTGCACTGTATCTCATTTCACAGGAGGTCCCAGTGCCGGAACCAGACCTGGGGGTAAGTGTATACTGTGAAGGTAATTCTTGATATATTGTGGGCCACTAGTGGGAAGAAAGGGGTTGCAGTGTCCCAGAGGGCTGTGACCAAGTAGTTTAACTATTGCAAACCCTGACCTCTGGGTGGAGGCACCCGCCATTGGATCCAGGCCCCTCAACCTGTTAGTGGCAAATCAGGCAGGGTAGTAGCCCTGGATAAGCGCCATCTAGGGTTACATCTTGGAGGCTCACCGCTGGGATTGTGTGTCCTCTAGTGGCCATATTCTGAACCACTGTTAAGAAAAAAATGGGTACCCGACAGAAGTGGCTGTGCACCGCTGGTGGAGTGGTGTACTGGGAGGAGATCGACCCTCAAAATGCTATGCTTATCCTGGACATCCCCTGGGTATCAATACGGACACTGTGCAGGAGTACTTTCCAAGTGGAAGGTTTACAATACCCTGTGGTGGTGGGTCGGCATGCTAATCTGCTCACCCACACTTTCCTGGCCCTAGTAGAGTTTAAGGATCCCATAGATAGCTCCAAAGTGCCACAGACCATTACCCCAGAGGGAGCCCTCACTGCTTGGAGAGTGATAACTAAGGACAGTAAAGACCCGGGGGGGAATCAGCCCCCACCACTATCTGAAACTTTTGAGGAGAAATTTGCTGAATGGTTGCTGGGAGAGGGAAAACTGTGGAGGACTTGAAGAAACTATTCTTGCCACCTGGGGTGTTCTCCCCAACACCCTCTCCTGCTCCAGTGCCCGATGGTGGCTGAACCAATGCAGACTCTATTTCTGCACCTGCCATTAGTCACGACTCTTCACCAAGGTTGAGGATCTCTCTGGCACCCTCCCACCCCAAGGGGAGGATGACTGGGAGACCTGGATGAGACTATGTTGCCCCAAGTGCTAGAATGGCAATGCTCGGAAGGCGGCGAAGGGTTAGTGAGGCCTCCGAGGTCCTGCCCTGGCTACCATCCGTGCTAGCAGACCCAGTAACCCTGAAGCGACTGCACAGGCCTATCTTGAGGCCTTGAGAATGTGTATGGAGCCCAGATTCTGATGAGGACCTATGGTGGAGAGTAAGAAATGCACAACAGTACCAAGGAGTTGTTGTCTGTGTGATGTCTCTCGCTGGAAAATTGTTGCAAGAATGCCTCAGAAAGGGTAGTTTGCCAGCGATTGAACTGGACCCAACCAGACTGGACAGAACTTAAGTCTGCCCCTTCTCAGAACTGCTGTTGCTCAGTTACGCCTGGCAAATCGACTGGAATCTCACTCCTATGATGAGTTAATGAGAGAAATTCAAGGAGTTGAGAAAAAGGCGACCTCGGGAGGTACCTACATTCAACAGCTGTGCTACGACCGAGTGACTGAGGGTGACCCATCAAGTGAAGTTCAGGGCAGAGGTTGACAGTCAATGAGTGCTCTGACAAGGAAAAGATATGCCACAATGGGGCGAACTGTTGAGAGAGATCCGGGAATTCAAAACAGTCCCTTTATGAAGGCCACGCCTGCAAGTGCGGCCCTGACCTATCCGACTGCATCTGCTATATGGGGGTGGGGTACCCACCCATGTATCTCTGCTGATAACAGCTCCAAACTCAATTCTTGACCATGGAAGTGGAGAAACTGATGAGATGTCTCCAAATGCTTATCACGCGAGACAGAGATGGCACCAGGTTTCCAGTTAGTAATACCCCGCCCTGGCTCCCAGTGTGGTGCCTCGACCAGCTCAAACTCCAGAAAGTATGTTTTGCTATAATTGTGGGAAGATGGGCACATGAAAGGGAATGCCAGTCCCAAAAGACACTGACAAAGTTGCATATAGGCTACAAGGAGAGCTTGAGAAGAAATCAGTGGTTAAGAGGTGCGACATGATCCAGTGGGGCACCAAAAATGCTAATTCACGCCTTTTGTGGCAGGTCGTTGCCCCAGGCCCCCACTACGCCTCTCAGACTGGTCCAGAATAGTGGGTCCCTCCATGGAGACCACTGTAAGGTGAATGGAGTGTCTACAAGAGCTGTATTAGACAGTGGCTCCCAAGTGACAATTATGTTCCAGGATTGGTATCAAAGCATTTGTCAGACGTACCCTACAACCATTAGAAGGACTGCATGTATGGGGTTAAGGTAGGAAGGCCTACCCCTATTCGGGTATATCCGAATTTGGCTGTCTTTCCCCACCTCCGTGGCTGGAGTGGCTGAACAAGTAGAGACCCTAGCTTAGTGTGTCCCCACTGGACTGTATGATGGTGTCCTTTGTTGATTGGAACAAATGCTCATATGTTCGGAAGGCTGGGCACAGTTGTGTTATGAAAACAGGGGTCAAAGACTAGTAGAGCTGTAAGAGTTCCGCTTAATTAAGAAGGCCTATGAGCACAGAGAGATGCTGAAAACAGAACCAGAGGAACCGGGTCGGAATTGTATGGAAGAAGGATCCTGAGTCTCTGATCCTGGCGCCAAATGCCCAGTGTACCTTACAGGAGAGGTCCATATCAGAAAGGATGTTAAGAATAAAATATTAATGTTGGATGCACCAGGCGATGGAAAATTGCCAGAGGGACTGCTGGTCAAGCTTAGTATTTTGCCCGCTAGAGCCCATGCTTATGCCAGAAGGGTAATGGTCCAAGTTCATAATGTGTCTGAAAGAGACATTCGAGTAAACAGAGGTTGCATCCTGGCTAATGTGCATTGTGCAGACACAGCAGTGCTACCACAGCAAGGTTCAAGGAAGAATGACAGAGTAACGCCTGACTTGTTTGATTTCGCGACTCCTGCCAGCTGAATGGAAAGTGAGGATCAGTGAGAAGCTTGCCCAGAGACCAGGTGTTTTCTTTTAAGGAATGGGATGTTGGATGCGCAAGGAGCTGAGCACAATATCCGCTGCATGACGAAGACCATTTCGTGAGAGGTCTCGGCCTCAGCACCTGCTGACATAGATGATGGGAGACGGCATCTGCAAGAGATGTTAGCTGCTGGTGTAATACAAGAACTAGAAGCCCTTATGCTTCCCCATTGTGGTAGTGAGGAAAAGAATGGAACAGTAAGGATGTGTGGATTATCGCACCTTAAACCGGGCGGACTATCCTGATCAGTACACAATGCCTTCATTCAGGATGCTTTGGACTGCCTAAACGGGAGCAAGTGGTTCTCTGTGCTGGATCTCCAGTGGGTACTACCAGATCCCGACTGGCCCCAGAGGACCGTGAGAAGACTGCCTTTATCTGTCCGCTTGGCTTCTATGAATTCATGAGGATGCCTCAAGGATTTCCACGTGCCCCAGCCACTTTTCAACGATTGATGGAGCGTGCAGGGGGACATGAACTACTAGAGTGCCTGGTATACCTAGTGATGTTATTGTGTTTGGCAGCTCACTGGAGGAACATGAAAGCAGATTATTTAAGGTATTGGACCACTGGAGGACTTTGGCTTTAAACTGTCCATTGATAAGTGTCAATTCTTTTAAACATCAGTAAAGTATGTGGGACACATAGTATCCACCGAGGGAATAGAGACCGACCTAAGTAAAGTTGAGGCCTTGACCACCTGGGCTGTTTCCCAAAAATCTAAAAGAACTGCAAAGATTCCTGGGATTCTGTGGTTATATCGGCGCCATCAGGACTATTCAAGAGTGATCCGCCCTTTACTTAACCTTACTCAAGGTATCCCCAACCCACAAAAAATACCTAAAGTCAGCGTCCTCAAGACTGAAAGAATGTATTTTCATCCAAGTGAAGTATTTGGGCCAGCTGGACTCCTGATTGTGAGACTGCTTTTCATGAGATCATATATCAACTTACCCATGCTCCAGTGCTGGCCTCATGCCGATCCAAGAAAACCTTACGTCCTGCACACTGATGCTAGCTTGCAAGGGTTGGGGACTGTGTTGTACCAAGATACTGGAATGGCCTGAGACCAGTGGCCTTGCCAGTAGAAGCCTGACCCCATCCGAAAAGAACTATCCTGTACATAAGTTAGAGTTCCTAGCTTTGAAGTGGGCTATTGTTGACCAATTCCATGAGTACTTGTATGGGGCTAAAATACTAGTAAAAACTGACAATAATCCTTTGACCTATGTGCAGACCTCAGCTAAGTTGGATGCCACTGGCCATAGGTGGCTTTCATTCATCTACATATGACTATGCTCTCGAATACCGAGCAGGTCTGAACCACATAGATGCTGATGCTCTTCCCGAGGCCTGTTGTCCCAGAATGATTGGGTCCGATTGGTAGAACCTGACATTCGGGACTCTGCCGGAAGTTTGACAGGGAGGAACAAATGTCCACGGACGCAGTGGACTGTATGGTGATTGCTTGGAGCCTCTGAGAATTTGCATACCTGTGCTTATTGCCACTTTTCTGCAATAGACATTGGTGCACTGCCTCAGCTGGACAATGACAGTAAATTGGCGGCTCAATCCGCTGATCCCGCGATCAAAGCAGCTTTAGAGCCTCTATGCAGGAAAAGATGTCCAAATTCACTCCACTGATTTGAGAACTGCACTGTTATACAAAGAAGGTCCTAGTTGAAACTGATCAATAAACTGTTATACAGAGAAACAGTAGACAGAGGGGACAAGTAGACAACAACAACTAGTGCTGCCCACTGCCTTCGAGACTCAGTACTGAGGTCCTTGCACAAACCACATCGGGCACCTTGTATAGACAGAACACTTGACTTGGTGAGATCCAGATTCTATTGGCCTAAGATGGGGGCTGATGAGCAACACATTCTAACTTGTAGCTCGCTGTTTAGAGGAAAGCTTTGCCCCAGAGAGGCTGCCTCTTGTTAACATCACCACCAGTGCACCCATGGAGCTGGTCTGTATTGATTTTCTGAGTTTGGAGTCAGATCAAAGAAATATCAGTAATGTGCTGGTGGTCACTGACCATTTCATTGAGATATGCCCAAGCTTTCTCCACCAAAGACCAGAAAGAATCCACTGGCCAAAGTACTTTAGAAAACTTTTTGTTCACTATGGGGCTCTACAAAGAATCCATTCTGATCAAGGAGACTTTGAGAGTCGCCTGATCAAAGAGATGCTTTCTGTGGGGAGTGCGAAGTCCAGAACCACTCCTTACCACCCCAGGGGACCCACAGCCTGAACGCTTCAACCGCACTTTGCTAGATATGCTAGGCACCCTGCACCCAAAGGATGTTTCTAGATGGAGCCAATAAATTAGCACCCCTGGTACATGCTTATAACTGCACCAGTAAGTGATGCCACTGATTCTCCCCCACCGCTTGGATGTTTGGAAGAGAAGTCTGACTACCAGTAGATGTGTGTTTTGGGGTCTCTCCTGATGGGGTTCAAGCTGACAACTATTTACGTATGTGCAATAGCTAAAGGCCCAGCTAACTCATGCACTAACTGGCTCAAAACTATGGCTGCCAAAAGAAATCGCCAACAAAGAAAGGTATGATAAAAGGTGAAAGCACAGGAACTCCAGGAGGGAGATCGGGTATTGCTAAGAAATCTGGGACTGCATGGTAAAGTACAAGATTGCTGATAGATGGTACCCATCTCCCTCTACATTGTAGTGGCAAACTAGATGATCTGCCAGTGTACAAAGTAAGGCCTGAGAATAATTCAAAAATGTAAAAATAATGCATAGAAATCATTTACTGCCCATTGGACAAATCTTAATTGAGTCTGAGCCTCTAGAAGATGCCCCTCTGGACCAGTGACTAGAGCTGCTGCTAAGAAAAGATCAAGAAAGTCTGCACCTACTGGAGGCTAAAGTTAAAGTGTCTCTCCACAAGTCCCGAGTGAGCATGACTGTCAGTCCATATCGAAGAAAGTGAGAGTGACTTTGAATACTATCCTTCCTAACTGAGTCAATTGTTTCGGGCAATCTTAGTCATGACTGGAGATGAAGCTGGGCCTTCTGACTGTTCTGCCCTCAGCTTCATCCCTGGAGCCAATGCTCCAGAAAGTGAAGTGCAAAGCATCAGATCAGATGAAATGGAATCATTGTGCATGGTTGAACTGTTTGAGCTAGGAGGAAAATGATAGATTGGGGCAGACTGGTGATACACCTGAACAAGAAGAGTATTTTTGAGGCCCTGACAGTCCACTGCCAGTGTCCGAAAGCTCTCTGTGCAAGCCAAATGTTGTGGACTCAGAAACTGTAACCTGGAGCTGAAAGTGCCCAAGTTCTAGCCTCTCTCCCCCAGGAGACTCCTGACAAGTGAGGACAATGCTGAAAATGAGGCTCAGAGTGCAGAGACTGCAACAGTTCTCCAGAAAGACTGGTCGAGCTGTAAAGCCTGTAGTCACCTCAGTTATGTGATTCCCTGGGAGGCCTGTGGATTTGCTCTCAATGCTGTCCATAGCGAGCGTGTGTGTCCTCGAGCTCATTGCCCAAACTGAGCATCAGTGCTAACTCCAAGTTACTTAGGTTGTCTTCTCTATATGGTGCCCTTGCCCTGTTCAGCCCCAAGGTAACTGATAGGGAAGGGCCCCTCTTCAGGTTTCATGTACAAGAGGTAATAACTTGAGTTATGGTACAATGTGTGTGTATATCGTGTAAAGAGTGATGTACTGCAATGTTTCAGAAATGTGTCTTGGTAAAATGATATATTGACTGATGATTACATGTGTGAGCCTAATGCAAATGTATATGGTTGCAGTTAAACTTATGGGTACTTGCTTGGTGATCGCCAAGCTTTCCCAGGCTAGGAAGGGGTGTAACCCCCTGCAAATGGGGGTTCGCACTTTCAGGAGCTTGCTTGAATGCTCCAAGCCTGAATGGTGTTTCATTTGGCCATTTATCAGTGAGTGTTTTAGAACCTCTGTACTTGTCTTTAAGAGCTGTCTGGTTGCAGACATAATTAGTTTGTATGGGGACTGTGTGTTTTTTGATTGAGTACCACTCCAGTGCTGCTACTTCACTTCTATTTTGCAGTCACTAGGAGTGCAAAGGAACCTATCTGAAAGATGTAAACTGTTTGCAGAAATTATTTAGATAATAATGAAATTACAGTTTGTCTAACTGCTTTCTTTGCAGTCTGAACTGTGTCTGCTAGTTCTATTCTAGTTTTGAACTACAAATCACCAACTATGTGGGGTAAGCTTAGCCTCTAAATGGTGCCTCTGGATGAATGGGGAACTTGGACTCATAATCTGGAGCCAGCCACAAGAGGATTGTATGGGCAGTGACTTGGGAGATGTAGCTAGACTTTAGTGCCTTTTTGGACCAACAGCAGCACTATTGTGGGGTGACAGCCAATCCAGTCAAGAACTGGGAGGAACCCAAAGGAAGTGCCTGGTTTTGTCGGTTGGAGTTTCAGTTGAGCTTTGCAGTGAAGAAGGAAGGAGCCCTGTGCTTTTCAGTGTGCAGTTTTAGTCAAAAAACTGTGTAAGGCCCAGAGTTCGCGTCTGCAGCTTGTGTAACAGCTTGTTAGGACTGAATCCATCCTGTGAAAAGAATCAAAGGATCTCTGAAGAGTAGAAACCAGGCTCACCCTGTAGAAGACTGGAGAATTACTGAAAATTGCACTCGGTCCGTCAGAACTGAATCTGCTGTGTGTTCTCCGGTATTGTGCAATTGCATCGGGATACAGATGCAACCTGCCTGGTATAGTGCTTTTTTATATGGATGTGAAGAGGTTTGTGTACCTCAAGTGAGCCCTGTTGACATTGAAGGACCCTATCTTATTTGGAGGTCGTGAGTACTAATTCAGGTCGCTCCCTGTTGAATTGCCACATTAAATCCAAATGGAATTACTGTACTGCTGACTGTTTAATTCCTCTTTTCTCAGGTGAAAGGGTCCCCTACCAGCTGCCACGGTTTGACTAGCCACTAGGGCTTGGGTACCCAGGGACAGTAACTGATAGGGATAGGCCTGCACAGAGCCATAGGTAGATTATTAGAGTGATAAGCTAATTAACCTGATTTCCCTGTCCTTGTTAGTATCCCACTCAAATAAATCAGAGCTGCTTGTTTCAGCAAAGTTATACTGCCTGAGGTCATTTGTCATGTTAGCACTTGTACTGTGATTGTTGCACTGTATCTCATTTCACAGGAGGTCCCAGTGCCGAACCAGACCTGGGGGTGGCGCCTGTGAAGGTAATTCTGATATATTGTGTGGGCCACTAGTGGGAAGAAAGGGGGTTGCAGTGTCCCAGAGGGCTGTGACCAAGTTAGTTTATCTATTGCAAACTCCTGACCTCTGTGGAGGCACCCGCCATTGGATCCAGGCCCTCAACCTGTTAGTGGCAAATCAGGCAGGGTAGCAGCCTGGGATAGCGCCAACTAGGGTTAGCATCTGGAGGCTCACCGCTGGGATTGTGTGTCCTCTAGTGGCCATATTACTTCAACCACTGTTAAGAAAAAAATGGGTACCTTAGTAGAAGTGCAGTAACTGCTGATGGAGTGGTGTACTGGGAGGAGATCGACCCCAAATGCTATGCTTATCCTGGACATCCCCTGTATCAACACGGACAGTGTGCAGGAGTACTTTCCAAGGTGTGGAAGGTTTACAAACCCTGTGGTGGTGGGTCGGCATGTGCTAATCTGCTCACCCACACTTTCCTGGCCCTAGTAGAGTTTGCAGGATCCTAATGGCTCCAAAGTGCCACAGACCATTACCCCAGAGGGAGCCTCACTGTTTGGAGAGTGATAACTAAGGACAGTAAAGACCTGGGGGGATCAGCCCCCACCACTATCTGAAACTTTGAGGAGAAATTTGCTGAATGGTTAGCTGAGAGGGAAACTGTGGAGGACTTGAAGAAACTGCTCCACACCTGGGGTGTTCCTCCCCAACACCCTCTCCTGCTCCAGTGCCCGTAATGGTGGCTGAACCAATGCAGACCCTATTTCGCACCTGCCATTAGTCACGACTCACCGAAGGTTGAGGATTCTCTGGCACCCTCCCACCCCCCATGTGGGAGGATGACTGGGAGAGACCTGATAGACTATGTTGCCCCTCAAGTGCTAGAATGGCAATGCTCGGAAGGCTAAAAGTAAAGAGGTTAGTGAGAGCCTCCCGAGGTCCTGCCCTGGTTACCATCCTGCTAAACGGGCCAGTAACCCTGAAGCGACTGCACAGGCTCATCTTGGAGGCCTTGGAGATATGTATGGGAGCCCAGATTCTGATGAGGACTCATGGTGGAGAGTAAGAAATGCACAACAGTACCAAGAGTTGTTGTCAGTTGTCTGTCTCTGCTGGAAAAATTGTTGCAAGAATGCTGCTCAGAAAGGGTAGTTTGTCAGCGATTGAACTCGGACCGAACCAGACTGGACAGAACTCTTAAGTCTGCCCCTTCAGAAACCCTGTTGTTGCTTCAGTTACGCCTGGCAACCGACTGGAATCCCACCTCCTATGAGATGAGAGTTAATGAGAGAAATTGCTGAGTTGAGAGAAAAGGCGACCTCGGGAGGTACCCCTGCACCAACAGCTGTGGCTACGATCGGTGACTGAGGGTGACCCATCAGTGAAGTTCAGGGCAGAGGTTGACAGTCAATGAGTGCCTGACAAGGAAAAAGATATGCCACAATGGGATGAACTGTTGAGAGAGATCCGAATTCAAAACAGTCCTTTATGAAGGCCACGCCAGGTACGGGCCCTGACCTATATCCGACTGCATTCATATGGGGTGGGGTACCCACCCATGTATCTCCTGCTGATAACAGCCCAAACTCAATTCCTTGACCATGGAAGTGGAGAAACTGACGAGATGTCTCCAAATGCTTATCACGCCGCAGACAGAGATGGCAACCCAGGTTTCCAGTTAGTAATACCTCCCTGGCTCCCAGTGTGGTGCCTCGGCCAGCTCAAACTCCAGAAAGTATGTTTGCTATAATTGTGGGAAAGATGGGCACATGAAAAGGGAATGCCAGTCCCAAAAGACACTGACAAAGTTGCATATAGGCTACAAGGAGAGCTTCGGAGAAGAAATCAGTGGTTAAGAGGTGCACGACATGATCCCAGTGAGGGCACCAAAATGCTAATTCCACGTCCTTGTGGCAAGGTCAGTTGCCCAGGCCCCCACTACCGCCTCTCCAGACTGGTCCAGAATAGTAGGTCCCTCCATGGAGACCACTGTAAGGTGAATGGAGTGTCTACAAGAGCTGTATTAGACAGTGGCTCCAAGTGACAATTATGTTCCAGGATTGGTATCAGAAGCATTTGTCAGACGTCCCTTACAACCATTAGAAGGACTGCATGTATGGGGGTTAGTGGAGAAGGCCTACCCCTATTCCGAGTATATCCGAATTTGGCTGTCTTCCCCACCTCCGTGGCTGGAGTAGCTGAACAAGTAGAGACCTAGCCTGAGTGTGTCCCCTACTGGACTGCATGATGGTGTCCTTTGTTGATTGGAACAAATGCTCATATGTTCGGAAGGCTGGCACAGTTGTGTTATGAAAAACAGGGGTCAAAGACTAGTAGAGCTGTAGAGTTCGGCTTTAATTAAGAAGGCCTATGAGGCACAGAGATGCTGAAAAAACAGAACCAGAGGAACCGGTCGGAATTGTATGGAAGAAGGATCCTGAGTCTCTGATCCTGGCGCTAAATGCCCAGTGTACCTTACAGGGAGAGGTCCGTATCAGAAAGGATGTTAAGAATAAAATATTAATGTTGATGCACCAGGTGATGAAAATTGCCAGAGGGACTGCTGGTCAAGCTTAGTATTTGCCCGCTAGAGCCCATGCTTATGCCAGAAGGGTAATGGTCCAAGTTCATAATGTGTCTGAAAGAGACATTCGGTAAACAGAGGTTGCATCCTGGCTAATGTGCATTATTGCAGACACTGCAGTGCTACCTAGCAGCAAAGAGTTCAAGGAAGAATGACGAGTAACGCCTGACTTGTTTGATTTCGGCGACTCCCCTGCCAGCTGAATGGAAAGTGAGGATCAGTGAGAAGCTTGCCCAGAGAGACCAGGTGTTTCTTTTAAAGGAATGGGATGTAGGATGCGTGCAAGGAGCTGAGCACAATATCCCGGCTGCATGACAAAGACCATTTCGTGAGAGGTCTCGGCTCCTGGCACCTGCTGACATAGATGATGTGAGACGGCATCTGCAAGAAGATGTTAGCTGCTGGTGTAATACAAGAATCCAGAAGCCCTTATGTTTCCCATTGTGGTAGTGAGGAAAAAGAATGGAACAGTAAGGATGTGTGTGGATTATCGCACCTTAAACCGACGGACTATCCCTGATCAGTACACAATACCCGCATTCAGGATGCTTTGACTGCCTAAGCGGAACAAGTGGTTCTCTGTGCTGGATCTCGCAGTGGGTACTACCAGATCCCGATGGCCCCAGAGGACCGTGAGAAGACGGCCTTTATCTGTCCCGCTTGGCTTCTATGAATTCATGAGGATGCCTCAAGGATTTAGGTGCCCCAGCCACTCTTTCAACGATTGATGGAGCGTGCAGTGGGGACATGAACTTACTAGAGTGCCTGGTATACCTAGATGATGTTATTGTGTTTGGCAGCTCACTGGAGGAACATGAGAGCAGATTATTTAAGTATTGGACCGACTGGAGGACTTTGGCCTTAAACTGTCCATTGATAAGTGTCAATTCTTTCAAACATCAGTAAAGTGTGTGGACACATAGTATCCACCGAGGGAATAGAGACCGACCCAAGTAAAGTTGAGGCCTTGACCACCTGGCCACAGCCCAAAATCTAAAAAGAACTGCAAAGATTCCTGGGATTCTGTGGTTATTATCGGCGCTTCATCAAGGACTATTCAAGAGTGATCTGCCCTACTTAACCTTACTCAAGGGTATCCCCAACCCACAAAAATACCAAAAGTCAAAGGCCCCTCAAGACTGAAAGAGTGTATTTTCATCCGAGTGAAGTATTTGGGGCCCGCTGGACTCCTGATTGTGAGACTGCTTTTCATGAGATCATATATCAACTTACCCATGCTCCAGTGCTGGCCTATGCCGATCCAAGAAAAACCACGTCCTGCACACTGATGCTAGCTTGCAAGGGTTGGGGCCTGTTGTACCAAGAGCACGAATGGCCTGAGACCAGTGGCCTTGCCAGTAGAAGCCTGACCCCATCCGAAAAGAACTATCCTGTACATAAGTTAGAGTTCCTAGCTTTGAAGTGGGCTATTGTTGACCAATTCCATGAGTACTTGTATGGGGCTAAAATACTAGTAAACTGACAATAATCCTTTGACCTATGTGCAGACCTCAGCTAAGTTGGATGCCACTGGCCATAGGTGGCTTTCTGCATTATCTACATATGACTATGTCTTGAATACCGAAGCAGGTCTGAACCACATAGATGCTGATGCTCTCTCCGAGGCCTGTTCCTCAGAATGATTGGGTCGATTGGCAGAACCTGACATTCGGCACTCTGCCGGAAGTTTGACAGGGAGGAACAAATGTCCACGGACGAGTGGACTGCATGGTGGATTGCTTGGGAGCCTCTGGAGAATTGCATACCTGCTGCTTATTGCCACTTTTCTGCAATAGACATTGGTGCACTGCCTCAGCTGGACAATGACAGTATTCAGAGGGCTCAACTCGCGATCCCATGATCAAAGCAGCTTTAGAAGCCCTCTATGCAGGAAAAGATGTGTCCAAATTACACTCCACTGATTTGAGAACTGCACTGTTATACAAAGAAGGTCCTAAGTTGAAACTGATCAATAAACTGTTATACAGAGAAACAGTAGACAGAGGGGACAAGTAGACAAAAACAACTAGTGCTGCACTGCCTTCGAGACTCAGTACTGAGGTCCTTGCACAACCACATGGGGCACCTTGGTATAGACAGAACATTTGACTTGGTGAGATCCAGATTCTATTGGCCTAAGATGGGGCTGATGTGGAGCAACACATTCGAACTTGTAGTCGCTGCTTACAGAGGAAAGCTTTGCCCCAGAGGGCTGCCGCCTTGTTAACATCACCACCAGTGCACCCATGGAGCTGGTCTGTATTGATTTTCTGAGTTTGGAGTCAGATCAAAGAAATATCGTAATGTGCTGGTGGTCACTGACCATTTCACGAGATATGCCCAAGCTTTCCCACCAAAGACCAGAAAGCATCCACTGTGGCCAAAGTACTTGTAGAAAACTTTTGTTCACTATGGGGCTCCACAAAGAATCCATTCTGATCAAGGAGAGACTTTGAGAGTCGTCTGATCAAAGAGATGCTTTCTCTGTGGGAGTGCGAAAGTCCAGAACCACTCCTTACCACCCCCAGGGGACCCACAGCCTGAACGTTTCAACCGCACTTTGCTAGATATGCTAGGCACCCTGCACCCAAAGGACAAGCCTAGATGGAGCCAACAAATTAGCACCCTGGTACATGCTTATAACTGCACAAAGTGATGCCACTGGATTCTCCCCTCACCTGATGTTTGGAAGAGAAGCTCGACTACCAGTAGATGTGTGTTTTGGGGTCTCTCTGATGGGGTTCAAGCTGACAACTATTTACAGTATGTGCAAAAGTTAAAGGCCCAGCTAACTCATGCGTACCAACTGGCTCAAACCATGGCTGCCAAAAGAAATCTGGCCAACAAAGAAAGGTATGATAAAAGGTGAAAGCACAAGAACTCCAGGAGGGAGATCGGTATTGCTAAGAAATCTGGGACTGCATGGCAAGCACAAGATTGCTGACAGATGGCACCATCTCCTCACATTGTAGTGGGCAAACTAGATGATCTGCCAGTGTACAAAGTAAGGCCTGAGAATAATTCAAAGATGTAAAACAATGCATAGAAATCATTTACTGCCCATTGGACAAATCTTAATTGAGTCTGAGCCCCTAGAAGATGCCCCTCTGGACCAGTGACTAGAGCTGCTGCTAAGAAAAGATCAAGAAAGTCTGCACCTACAGAAGCAAAGTTAAAGTGTTCCTCCACAAGTCCCAGTTGAGCATGACTGTCAGTCCATATCGGAAGAAAGTGAGAGTGACTTTGAATACTATCCTTCTTAATGAACTGAGTCAATTGTTTCAGGGCAATCCCTAGTCAATACTGGAGATGAAGCTGGGCCTTCTGGACTGTCTAAGCCCCCAGCTTCATCCCTGGAGCCAATGCTCCCAGAAAGTGAAGTGCAAAGCATCAGATCAGATGAAATGGAATCATTGTGCATGGTTGAACTGTTTGAGCTTTCAGGAGGAAAATGATAGATTGGGCAGACTGGTGATACACCGAACAAGAAGAGTATTTTGAGTGCCCTGACAGTCCACTGCCAGTGTCCGAAAGCTCTCTGTGCAAGCCAAATGTTGTGGACTCAGAAACTGTAACTCCTGAGCTGAAAGTGCCCCAAGTTCTAGCCTCTACCCCAGGAGACTCCTGACAAGTGAGGACAATGCTGAAAATGAGGCTCAGAGTGCAGAGACTGTAACAGTTCCCCTAGAAAGACTGGTCGAGCTGTAAAGCCTGTGGTGCACCTCAGTTATGATTCCCTTGGGAGGCCTGTGGATTTGCCTCTCAATGTTGTCCATAAAGGAGTGTATGTGTCCCCGAGCTCATTGCCCAAACTGAGCATCAGTGCTAACTCCAAGTTACTTGTGTTGCCCTCTAAGTATGGTGCCCTTGCCCTGTCCAGCCCCAAGGTAACTGATAGGGAAGGGCCCCCTCTCTTCAGGTTTCATGTACAAGAGGTAATAACTTGAGTTATGGTACAATGTGTGTGTAATACTGTGTAAAGAGTGACGTACTGCAATGTTTCAGAAATGTGTTCTTGGTAAAATGATATATTGACTGATGATTACATGTGTGAGCCTAATGCAAATGTATATGGTTGCAGTTGAAACTTATGGGGGTACTTGCTTGACGCGGACGTCAAGCTTTCCCAGGCCAGGAAGGGTGTAACCCCCCTGCAAATGGGGGTTCCCAAAAGACTTCCAGGAGCTTGCTTGAATGCTCCAAGCCTGAATGGTGTTTGGCATTTAAGCCATTTATCAGTGAGTGTTTTTAGAACCTCTGGTACTGTCTCTTTAAGAGCTGTCTGCTTGCAGACATAATTAGTTTGTATGGGGGACTGTGTGTTTCTTTGATTGAGTACCACTCAAGCTGCTGCCAATTCACTTCATTTTTGCAGTCACTAGGAGTGCAAAGGGAACCTATCTGAAAGATGTAACTGTTTGCCAGAAATTATTTAGAGTAATAATGAAATTACAGTTTGTCTAACCTGCTTTCTTTGCAGTCAGAACTGTGTCTGCTAGTTCCCATTCTAGTTTTGAACTGCTAAACTGGACCAATCAGTGTGGGGTAAGCTAGCTCTAAAATGGTGCCTTGGACGAATCAGAACTTGGACTCATAATCTGGAGCCAGCCACAAGAGGATTGTATGGGCAGTGACTCTGGGAGATGTAGTTTAGACTTCAGTGCCTTTTGGACCAACAGCAGCAGTCTATTGTGAGTGACAGCCAATCCAGTCAAGAACTGGGAGGAACTCAAAGGAAGTGCCCGTTTTTTGTCGGTTGGAGTTTCAGCTGAGCTTTGCAGTGAAGAAGGAAGGAGCCCTGTGCTTTTCAGTGTGCAGTTTTAGTCAAAAAACGTGTAAGGCCCAGAGTTCCGGTCTGCAGCTTGTGTAACAGCTTGTTAGGACTGAATCCATCCTGTGAAAAGAATCAAAGGATCTCTGAAGAGTAGAAACCAGGCTCACCCTGTAGAAGACTGGAGGAATTGCTGAAAATTGCACTGGGTCTGTCAGGAACTGAATCTGCTGTGTGTTCTCCCGGGTATTGTGCAGTAATTGCGATCGGGATACAGATGCAGCCTGCCTGGTATAGTGCTTTCTTTTATATGGATGTGTGAAGAGGTTTGTGTACCTCAAGTGAGCCCTGCTGACATTGAAGGACCCTATCTTATTTGGAGGTCGTGAGTACTAATTCAGGGTCGCTCCCTGTTGAATTGCCACATTAAATCCAAATGGAATTACTGTACTGCTGACTGTTTAATTCTCCTTTTCTCTGTGTGAAAGGGCCCTACCAGCTGCCACGGTTTGGACCGCCACTAGGGCTTGGGTACCCAGGGACAGTAACTGATAAGGATAGGCCTGTGCACAGAACCATAGGTAGATTATAAGAGTGATAAGCTAATTAACCTGATTTCCCTGTCTTTGTTATATCCCCTAAATAAATCAGAGCTGCTTGTTTCAGCAAAGTTATACTGCCTGAGGTATTTGTCTATGTTAAAGTACTGTACTGTGATTGTTGCACTGTATCTCATTTCACAGGAGGTCCCAGTGCCGGAACCAGACCTGGGGGTAAGTGTATACTGTGAAGGTAATTCTGATATATTGTGTGGGCCACTAGTGGGAAGAAAGGGGGGTTGCAGTGTCCCAGAGGGCTGTGACCAAGTTAGTTTAACTATTGCAAACCCTGACCTCTGGGTGGAGGCACCCGCCATTGGATCCAGGCCCCTCAACCTGTTAGTGGCAAATCAGGCAGGGGTAGTAGCCTCTGGGATAGCGCCAACTAGGGGTTACATTTAAATCAATAATTCAGAAGTAATATGAAACTATTAAAGTTATTACTGCAATGTCCCTTTTAATTAATCTGTGTCATTAGGCTATATCTCTACAAGTCCATTCTCTTTGGTGGACATCTTATACATCCTGACCGATGTAGTATGACTCGAGGCTGTTGCACTGGAATCTGATTAGCATCAGCCACATCTTGTCTCAGTTGCTGTGGTTCCACTATCTCTTCCTGTTCTTGCTGTGGAACAAATAATGCTGGATAACTACCCTTACTCTGGGTATCCCTTTTTTTGTTCTGTGTCAATTCTAATATTCTATTGGTTCACATGTTTTTTCACTGTCCTCTGGTTAGTCAGTCGAACACTATAGACCACATTTCCGAACTTTTTTCCCACCACGCCTTCTATCCATCTCTTCAGGCCTGCATACATCCTGACCCACACAAGATCATTGGGTCTGAAGGATCTGGTCTTAGGAAGCATTACAGTTACTGACTCATAGCCTAGAGGGCAAAGAAGATCCTACTCAGTTACAATCTGACATCAAACAAGAATTCTACAGGGGTTATTCCCATGGCACAATATGGTGTTGTTTGATACATCACAAGAAAGTCCAAACGAGCTATTTGTATTGCGTCGGTGTAGTAGGATTAGCTTTGTCCATACTTTTTTTAAAAGTCTGAACCAGGCGTTCCACTTCGCCATTTGAACTTGCATGGTAGGGAAGTCAATCAATCAATCAATCAAATCTTTATTTATCCAGGCGATCACCCTTGAGCAAGCTCATTTACAAGGTGGACCTGCTGTTTGTCAAGGATAGATATACATACATAGAATACATACAAAATGTAGAAGTAAGAATACAGATTTACATTTGAACGGTACAGTATATACATTCCATTGCACTTGTGGGGAACAGGTAAACAACAACACAAGACATTATTGTGGTATGTACATTCTTTCTTATACATGTATGAAGGTGACACTTTATACTGGTCTCAGCCGAAGGATACAGATCATGACCGTTTCATCCCTCAGTAACTAATTCTAGCTTGGACGGTGGTCACTAGCTTGGAAGGTGGCCATGGCTTAGAAAGGGCCCAAAAATTCCAACTGAACAACTATTAAAGTGGCATGTAGGAGTATGTAAAGAAGGGTGCCAAAGGTTCCGAGGGCCAAACAAGGCAGCTGGCTACTTAACAGGTTAGGGAGGGATTAGAAGGGTTGGGTTCAAGACTGTGAGAGGTAGATTTAGAGATGAGGCCACTAACAGAACCACTAGAAGCTATGGTAACATTTACAAATTTCGGTAAATGCTTTGTCGTAAAGATGCCAGAACATCGCAATACTGACAGGAGTGCTGAGTTTCAGTGAGCTTTGAGTCCTTCTCCATAATGAGGGCAAAGCATGACTTATGGCTGCCCTACCAAAGTGGTTACTAATCCTGGGAATTTTTAAGGAAATTAGTGAGTGGCTTCTTATGTCATAGCTACTAGGTGGACTTAGAGGAAGGCAGGCAGCAATGTAGTCCGGGAGTTTATTGGTGAGAGCTCAAGTGTCCAAATGGCTACATTTCTATGCCGCCTGAATTGAGCGAAGTCCACCCTACTGCAGTGTATAGCAGTGGTGCGTGGAGGATAGAAGGCCAGTTATAAATCTTAAGGCTCTGTGGTACAATACATCCAATTTAGCAAGTTGTGACAGGACATTGGCCATATATATGTCAGCATAATCAATTAATGATAGGAATGTAGAATGAACAAGCTGTCTTTTGCAGTCTCAGTAAGGAGATGTTTAATTCTGTAGAAGAGGCCAAGCCTTTGCCTAAGCTTTTCAGTAATTCTTCAGTATGTTCTTTAAAAGAGAGTTTGTTATCCAGCCATATACCCAGGTATTTGAATTTCGGCACGAACTCAAGATTTTCACCAAGTAGGGTGGTTATAGGAGGAACAGTGTCAGTGGCTGCAGTGTTGGCCCCGGTGCTAGATGGAGCAAACAGCATTGCCTTGTTTTTTTTTGCGTTTAGCAAAAGCTTTTTGTCGATGAGCTGGTTTTGCAGCTTATTGAATTCATCTTGTAATGCAGTGCATGCGGCTCCAGGGGAGTCTCGACTTAGGTAAAGCACTGTATCATCGGGGAATAAATGGATACTGGCTTCTTAGATTCCTAAGTTCAGGTTGTTAATATAGATGTTGAACAGTAGTGGACCCAGTATGGAACCCTGTGGGACTCCTCTCTTTATTGGTTTGAGTGGTGAAAGCTCTCCTTTGGCCTTTATTTGTTGCTGTCTATCTGTGAGGTAGTTCTGGAACCAGTCCAGTGTGATTGAGTCCATGCCTAAATTATTTAGCGTGGAGAGAAGTAGACAATGGTCGACGGTATCAAAAGCCTTGCTAAGATCTAAAAACACCGCACAAACAAATTTTTTCTTGTCCAGATCCCGGTGCCAGTCGTCAGTGACTTTGGCCAGTGCAGTGATAGTGCTGTGTTTGGTTCTAAATCCAGACTGCATGGGGTTAAGAAATTCAGAGTTGTCCAGGAAGGATCTCAACTGTGTATCCACGAGTTTTTCCAACATTTTCGAAAGTATAGGTAGTAGGGAGATTGGCCTATAGTTGTTCAGATCACTTGGGTCCCCTGCTTTGTATAGCGGAATAACATGAGCAGTTTTCCATTCTGCAGGAAGAGAGCCTTGGATTAGAGACCGGTTAAATAAGTGCATTATTGGTGCTGCTAGTATGTGATAAGCTATTTTCAGAAAGTATGGGTCAAGCTAGTCAGCTCCTGCGCTCTTTCTAATGTCTAACTGTAGCAGAAGGTCTTCAACTTCTTTCAAGGTGATTAATGAAAAGGCGAAGGTCCTGCCTTTGTTGTTTATTTCTAGGGACTGTGCTTTGATTCATGGTCAAGACTACTTACTGGTGCTTTATTGAAAGCCAAGCCAGCGGTAGCAAAGTAATTATTGAAGGCTTGAAGAATCTCAGATTTATCAGTGACAGAGACATTGTCAATGGTAATTTTAGATGGGAGCACACTACCCGGTGAATGGCCTGATACTTCCTTAATAGTGGACCAGAACTTGGTAGGATTATTAGATGCAGAGAGCAACTCTGATTGATAAAAAGTAGCCTTTGCCTCCCTGGTCATTTTTGTGCAGGCATTTCTAGCTGATCTGAAAAGACACCAGTCAGATTCTGCATGTGACATCCGGGCCTTTTTCCACAGTAGATCGCTTTTTAGTAAGGCTTTCTTCAAGTCTGGTGAAAACCAGTGGCAGGTCCTGGTTTTTATTCTAGCTTTGATTATAGGGGCATGGATATTTAGGGCACCAGTTATGATTTCGTACAGGACATCATAGGCATCACTTACCGATTTAGCTAGGTAAAAACTCTGCCATTGCATAGAGTTTTTTAGGTAATTGAAATAGGCCAGAGGGTCAAAGTTACATCTGGATCTTTTGGTGGAGAACTTTGATGTAGATAGTGGATTTGGGATGGTTCTAATGCCAGCTATGAGGCAGTGGTCACTAATATCAGCTGGAAGGATACCGCATGTGAGAAATGGTGAGGTTCATTGACAAGTAGCACATCCAGAAGGCTGCTTCTCATTGGATTCTTGTTGTTGATGCGCGTAGGTTCAGATATTAGTTGAGTGAATCCATGTGAATCACAGAAATGTTTCAGGGGTAATGACCCGCTAGTTAACCAGTCATAGTTTAGATCATCTAGTAAAATTGTCTCCATAGAGGAAGCGTCCATTTGTCCAGACAGGTGAGTCATGAGCTGAGGTCCTGCTGCAGGTGGTCTATAGCAGCCTATCACATGAAAAGCCCCAGAGTGAGGTGGCTCAACTTTAAGAAACAGGCATTCGAAACCTCCCGCAATGGAGGTAGCATCTAATACAGATACTGTGAATACGTTTTTAACATAAATGGCTATTCCCCACCCCCCAGTCCTTCTATCTGCTCTGAAGAGAAGGTAATTGGGGATATTGACCTCACTGTCCGGTGTGGATGCTCGGAGCCAAGATTTCGATATCAAGTGAGAAAGTGAGAAAATATGGCAGATACCACGATGCTGGCAAAATGCTTGGAATTCAACAGATGTGAACTGTGGTCCATTATCCGAGACAATCACTTGTGGGAAACTATGGGTAGCAAAGATAGATTTCAACACCTTGATGGTACTCTCAGTAGTTGTCAAAAACATTTGATGAATTTCTGGCCATTTACTATAAGCATCAGTTAAGAGTAACCACATGGAATTTAAATAGGGTCCCACAAAATCAATATGCAGCCTTTGCCAGGGTTTTTCAGGTTGTTCCCAATGGTCAACTGAAGCTCTTGTCAGACTTCCCACCAATACAGTATAACCATCGCATCTTTGCACAACCTGGTATGTGTCTCTGTCAATGGAAGGCCACCATACACGAAGTTTGGCCAGGGATTTCATTTTAGCAATGCCTGGATGACCCACATGTAAAAGTGTCAACATATTTGGGTGATAACATTGGGGTACTGTGACATGCAATCCCTATAGAAGACACCCCTCAGCAATGGACAACTGCTATCTATTTGTATAGTAGGGTTGTAGTGCAGCTGAACAAGTAATGCCTTGCGGCCAACCCTCAAGCATATACTGATACACTTGTTTCAAAATTACATCTTGACTAGTCACTTCTGCAATGTCCTTTGCTAGTACTGGAAGCTGATCTAACTGTTGTAGCTCCATTGTACACACAACAGTAGAGTCCTCCATATCTTTGAATTGCACTGGAAAATGATCTGGCCCCACCTGACATACTAATGGCTCCTCTTTAAGTCCCACATCAAACTCCATTTCTCTGAATACTGGTAACCTTGACAAGGCATCTGCATTTCCATGCAGTCCGTTGATTGATATGTAACCTCGAAATTATAGGCAGACAGAATTAATGTTCATCGTTGAAGTCTGCTAGCGACTGTCTCTGGAATTCCTTTTTCTATCACTAGATCCATCTTCAGGAGAAACTTGCGACCTAACAAGTATTGGCTACATTTCTGGACTCCAAACACAATTGCTAATGCCTCTGTCTGAGTCTGGGCATAATTCATTTCAGCTGCAGTGAGTTTGCGTGAAGCATGGGCTATTGGCTTCTCCACTCCTTCTCGATCTGTATGGAAAAGGACAGCTCCTATACCCACAGAACTAGCATTACAGGCAAATGTGATAGGTAAATTAGGGTCATAATGAATTAAATTATTCACATTGATTAGAGAGAGCTTGATGGCTTGAATTGCCTTACTGTGGCCCTTGGTCCACTTCCATGGAGTACCCTTATGTAACAGTTCATTTAGGATAGCACATTTAGTGGCTAAGCCAGGAATGAAACGGTCATAGTAGCGCATCATACCCAAGAATGAGCGCAGCTCTGAAACATTCTGTGGTTCAGGCATGTGCACAATGGCTTCCACCTTTTCATCATTCAGACGAATTCCATCTTTGTCAATAGTATGACCTAAGTACGTGACACTTGGTTGACAAAATTGGCATTTTTCTCTCTTAAGTCTGAATCCACTCTGTTGCAATCTCTCTAAAGTCTTTTGTAAGTTAAGTGAATGTTCTGCTTCTGTCTTGCCCATGACAATGATGTCATCCAAATAGCAAGCAACACCTGGTATATCACCCACCGTTTGGTCAATCACTTTTTGAAAAATAGCAGGTGTGAAACTAAGGCCAAAACATAACCATTTGTACTTGTACAGTCCTTGGTGTGTATTACTCACTACCAATTTCTGAGAGTCTGTATCCAACTTCACTTGAAGGTATGCATCAGCTAGGTCCAGTTTAGAGAACCCCACACAAGCTATGAAAAAGTTCCTCTGATAAGGGTAAAGGAAATAACATCTGTGCTAAGTACTGGATTAAGTGTCACCTTTAAATCTTCACATATTTGAACCTTACCACCTGGTTTAGATACCACCACAGTTGGAGTAGCCCAATCTGAACTTGAAACTTTTTCCAGCACACCCGCTTTTTCCAGTCTGTCTAATTTGGCCCCAATGACCGGTTTAAAGGCAAAAGGGAGTTTCCGTGGTTTAGGAAACTTAGGGACTGCATTAGGCTTTGTTACTAGCTTGGCTTTAGCTGTTGTGTAACATCCCAGGCCTTCCACAACTCTGGATACATGTGTAAAACCTCCCCCAAGCTTGGGCTGATTACTGCTTTGTGGTACCTGGACAGCATCAAGTAGGCCAAAATCTGCTGGATCAACATGAATGTTTAGAAGAACCTGGTTGTCTTTGCCCAAAATGTTGACACCTTTTTTTGAAACCAGAAAAGTTAAAGGTGTACCAGACTTGGGAGAATCAGTCCTGTGTACCAACGTGTGCAGATCAACCCAGTGGCTGAATTGTTTGCCCTTCAAATGCATGCAGCAACTTATTACAATGAGACAATGGTGGCTTATCCAGATCAGACCATGTTTGTTGGTTAATAAAAGTAACTGGAGAAGCACAGTCTACCATTAAATGCAACTGACGCCTCAATTGCAGCAATTGAAGTAACACATAGAAAGGAGGAACATCTTTAGTCTGCATTTGTGGTGCAATAGAAACCACCACACTGTCTGGGCTCTCAGAACCAACTACCGTGGTTCTCCTGCTCCTGCAAACCTTAGCAATATGCCCTTGATGTTTACATGCATGAGACTGAACTTCTCTGAATTTGTACTGGTCCCTGCTATGCTGAGAAGACCCACATGATGCACATTTGTACTGGCTATGCAGTTTGGGTGGAGTGGTTGAATTTTTCTTTGAAAACGGTGTCTTACACTTAGGTTTGAGTTGTTTTGATTTCGGGTTTACTGCAGCTACTTGTACCTCATTTTCAGTGTCCATCTTAGCATGTGCTTCATTTTCTGCAGCCTCACACATTTGTGCCAACTGTAAAAGTTCCTCAGTAGCCTTCTTGACACTTACAGAAAGTAACTGCTGAATATGATGTTCATTATTCAACCTCATAACAAACTTATTAGCTAGATTAGATTCAAGATGCTCCCTGCTCCACTCACATGTGAGAGCTAAGCATTTGATCTCAGCCAAATAAGACTGTAATGACTGACCTGGTTTCTGGTGGTAACTGTAGAATTTATAGCGTTCATCCCTTGGAAAAGTTGTTAATCTGTATTGTTCATTCAATTTAGCCTTTAGCTCTTGACATGACAAATCCTCTGGCCGATCCGGTGCACACAGATTGCATAAAAGTTTGAAGGTTTCACTCCCCAAGAAAGTACAAAAATCAGCTTGAACAAGCTTATCATATTGCTCATCATTAGCAGCTTGTATGGCAGGATTAAGTAATAACCACTGATCAAACCATCGGGACCATGTATCCCAGTCCGTTCCTGTAAAAATTTCAAAGCTGGCTGAAGTTGCCATGATATTGCGCAGTTCCAAATTGCTTGCTTGCCGGCAATGCAGAAAGTCACAGAATGGCATAATTCAGTAAGCTGGAGCTATGAAAATGTCCACCATCTGTCGTCGCCAGTTTGTTGTGTTTGGTGGTCGAAATAAGTACCTTAAACACACTAAGGTCTTGGCAATAAGAAAACCAGGCCACACTGAAATCTAAGCATTCTCTTTTACTTCCATTCAGCAGTACATACAAGAGGAGACTGGCCTCAAACATAGGCACACTTACAGAAAGTGCACATTCTCTTAAAGCTGTACTGCTCTAACATTTCTTAAAGCTATACTACACATAACATGTACCACCTCACAGGGCAGACTGGATAGATTGTTAGGCCTTCTGCTGGTAGTTTCTGTGTTTCCTTCAGCTACTGCCATTGTCTGCACTTTTCTTTCTTATGGGGTGAAAATTCCTGGAAGGACTTTGAGGGAGTGACAACACTGGAGACTCCCCCCCCATCCTTTATCTACAGGTCAGGTACTGTACTATGTTCATGCACAGTGAAGACTTCCCACATTAATGAATTTAGTGCTGGCAAAAGGTGAGGGACTGACAGGATTAAATACTTATGCTCTGTTTGACAGATCAGGAGGTTAGGGAAATCAGAACCAGAACTAAAACCAGGACCAAAAATGTAATATATAGCAAAAAGAAATGATACATTCCATGTAAAAAATATTAGTTACATAGCAGCTCAGGGGCTGCTTTATGTAAAGGGCCAGTGTGAACCAGTGGCTTTGGCTGTCTCCAGACTACAACACAGTTAAGTTGTAATACTTCATAAACTGTTTTGCATGTATTGTGTTTCAGCCTGTGGATTTCAGTGTGCTACATTGTGGTATGGATAAAACACTCATGCTGCAGAGTCCGCACATAGAGCTCCAGTTGTGTTCAGAGGGGGACGCCAGACACTTTTTCGTCTGAAAGTGTCCCATAAAGTTGAGCAGGTGGGGGACTGCTTCAACTATGAAATTGTGCTTGTGAATCTGGACTGCCAGGAAACATGAGTTTTACTCAAAAACTGTTTCAAAAACCATGTAAAATCCGATGTCTTATCAATGCTTTGACGCAATTTTTAATTCCGTATTTGAACTCGCTTATAGTGCGGATGCAATCGGTGTGACACAGACTTAAAATGGTTTGTTACTTAAACCATTTTAAACTGTGTAGTCTGGAGAGAGCCTTTATTATTTGTCCCTTCTGTGCTACCATATCCACCCAACCTATTTGAAGTCACACAGGAGGGGGATCGATGATCATGTCACCCATAGTCTTGGAATGATCCTATAACCTCCTTCCCACCACTCAAATTCTCTGAAGCATTTAAGCACTTGTCCACCACTTCCAGTTGCTTCTAGCTATACTACTGTATACTTTAAAACAAAAATAAAGCAAACAAAAGGCAAAGGGAGTACAATTTAAATATGTATTTAGCAAGGCAAGGCTTGGACAAAATGTCAAGATCCTCCAGTGCTTTGTGCTTTACTCACTGTACTGGCACATCAGGGGAGCCCTAAACACTAGGGGATCTTGGCATGCTATTTGGAGCCTTGGCTTGTTAAATAAATGTTTAAGTTGTCCTAACTTCTTTGCCTGTTGTGCTCTTTCATTTTTAATTACCTCCTCTTTCTCCTTTTTTAAAGCCACCCGACCACCACCTTGAACCCAACTTTTTCTTCTGCCCCTCTACCTTTCTGGTATCTTCAGTGACGCAACACTATGTGACCCCATCCTTTCCCTCAGGGCCTGTGATAGCTGGGGGGACAGCAATAAAAGTTTTTGCAGGCCAGACAGTCAATAATAGGCCCGTCAGTCTTCAGGGGCACAATTCTGCGTGTCTATGTATCCTAAATTTTTCATCCAAGTCACCATTATGTGGGAGGGCAGTAGAAATAATAGCCATGTGGCTGGCAGCCCAGACCAACATACGACCTTTGTAACCTCCTCTCCCCCCAATTTTTAAAACAGAAATTATCTTCGGGGTACAGCTGTGTGTGTTTTCCATCCTCCAACTCCACCTCAAGTACACTGGCTGCCCCCCATGCCTCGTTATATGGGAAGCGGCAGAATGTCAACCATGTGGCTGGACAGACCTGAGAAGCTGAGCAAGGCTGAAGTAGGGAGGTGCTTGCTCAGCACAAGCATTCAGCAATGCATCTTGGTGGAGGCAGGACTTGTGTAAGAGCATTTTTTTTGTATTTGGATTTTCGATGCTCTTACATGACTCCACCCCACCCCACCCCCAAGATGCATCACTAAATGTTTTTGCTTAGCAAGCACCTCGTCTCTCTGTGTGACATTGGGGCAGCACCCAATTGACTTAGGGGGAGTTTGAAGGGTGCCCTTAAGAGAGTTTTTTTCCTTTTCTTTTGGGTAGGGGGCGGTGATGTACTGTCACATTTTTAACAACCCCCTTGGGGCTCCCTCCCTCCGTGGTTCATGCCCACTCACCACAGTCCTAGTCCAATAAAGACAGATCGGGGGGACAGTTTCATTCTATCCTGTCTGACCTCCTAGGTACCTGTTTAAAACTTAAACCCTCAGGCTGCAGCCACCAACCTGCAGCCCCCACACATATGCAATTTTTTTTCCAGATTTTAATTTCATTCCTTACCTTGCCTGCTCTTCTGTACCCCAGTTCTCCTGGAGTCTGGACCAAAAGGGGGCATGCCAAGTCAATGAGGATCTAACGGGATGGTCAATCACACTACTGGTGACTCAGTCTATGCCTTAGTACCTGCACTGCTGTTCAGTTAAATTCCCAGTTTCTGACAGTGGCCGACTCTGAACCCATACCAACTGAATGAAACAGCAGCACAGCATGATGACAGTCTCCACAACAGGCAGTACAGAACCACAGGGCAGGCAAGCACCCTACCCAATATCACGCCAAACACATCACTAGCAAAATGGTGCTTTAGGTGCCAGATTGTCAATTTTGGACCCCCACTCTTGCATGCGATGTAACCTCCCTGCCATGACTGTTGGGAGGATGGGTTAGGGTGGGATGTCATTGGCAGAACAGTGGCATATGAAGCATGCATGACAAGGGTTGGGGCAGGAAAGTGAGCTATGGCAACCAATCAGTGGGCAACTCTTCTTACTAGCTGTCTTCTGCACATCATGATAAAATAGGAATCAGGAAAGATATATAATGAAATCAGATCACAAACTGGGCTGGAGTGGCTCCAACCTGATTCTGGCCTAACAGATTGGGTCGGCCAGTACCTGACGGCCCAAATCTGTGACCTGAGCCGCTGCACATCCCTAGTGAGGTGTAGTGTGGGCTGATGCCCCCCCATACTGTAATGAATTTAAGGCTGGTGAAATGTGACTGGTGTCATTGGGGATAAAAGACTTCTGATTCTCCTTAGTTCAGCTGTAGTGTGGAAAGGCAACAGTGCAGACTCCCCCCCCTTCCCACGCACAGAGGAATTTAGTGGAAGTTTACCATGAGGGGCAGAGCATCAAATCCCTGTACAATTCACAAGAGGCCTCATGGAGTGAGGGCAGCTAAAATGCAGGTTTCCTCACACTGCTCCATCAACCTAAAGAAGCTACCATTCAGCTGAATGGGTGGGAGGGGACAATATCTGACTACTGAATCCTGTTTTGTGTGGTATGTGGTTAAATTTAACTACTGTAGTGCCCACTGGATGTTGAATTGAGACCCACTAAACTCATTTCAAGTTGGACCTGAGTCCAGATTAAAATGTAGACATTTTGCTGGTTCTCACTCGTCTCTTTTTACTGTGTGTTCCTCCTACTCAGAATGTTATATGACACAAGATTCCCCACAGTCATTAAAAATATGTTCAATATATGAGATATTAACAGATCCATTGTGGAACACATCAAAATATTTCCAGTCTACAGAAGATCCCAGACTAGGGAATGCACACAGGATTTCTCCCTGAGCCGGCAGGAGGTGACAGGAGGTGACAGCATGTCACAGTGGGGATCCCTTGATTGAGTCATTCAACTGTAGCCAGTTACACCAAACGTACCCTCACCCTATTGAGTGACGGAACACTTCTGGTGGTATCTTCTAGCAGAAGGGCTTTCTGCCAGCTGCTCCTGCAAAGGGCTGGAAGTCTGATGTGACCCTTTTAGTAAAGGTTATGAGTGTAGATGAGTCCTATGGTTGGGACCCTGAGAACTGTAGAGGGGACGTCTTCCTTAGGATCGGGTGGGATCCAGCATTGTGGGTCCATCAACTCTCAAGTCACACATTTCAATGCCAGAATAGTGGTGCCTTTGGAAGGATGATGGGTACCCTTAAAGTGGACTATAAAGTAGGAAATCTACTGGGGAAAAGAGGAGAAAAAGAGCAAATAAATGTTAAATTGCACCTGTGCTCTGTGTTTTCCAAATAAACAGAGATGGAATTAAAAGCTGGCTCCTAGCACTGGACACTGTTCTGTAACCCTGGTCCCCCAATGAGTCAGATGAGGATTTTCTGGGGCCAGTGTGCCCCCCAGTTTTTGTGTAGAATGTGCCACTGACCAGGAACCAGCCTTAAGGTGGGTTACATCTGTGTTGTACCTGTGTGATCACAGTTGCTTATTTAGCATGTGACCAGACTACTGCATGGTTAAACTTTCTACCTGTGGGTGTTTTCCTTTTTTTGTTGCTGTTTTTTTGCACTTGTCCTGGGCTTCATCTGCTGAGAGTAGCCCTCACCTAACCCTGTCCTTTGGCTGGGTCCTGGCTTACCGGGATCCCAGCGTCATTGTGCTCGACTTCCAGGGGTTTTTCTGGATTTCTCCCTTTTGGTCCCCACCCCTGAGGGTGCCGGTGCAAAGGACTAATGTCCAGGCTGATGATGTGCTGATGCACATCATAATCAAATGCCCTGCAGTGCCCTCTCCTCCCCGACACGTGAGAGCTGTGCGCCCTACCACCTGTTCTTCCACCAACAGTAGCTACGGGTGCTATCACTGCCCAGAGTGTCTTCCCCCAGAGGAGGAGAGCATCCATTTGGGATGCTTAATCCTCCTCCACCCGATCGACCCCTGATGACCCGCATGCCTCAACCCTCAGGACCACCAGGCTGGCTATGGGTATATTCAAGGGAATTTTCAGTCTGCCCCAGCTGTCACAGTGATGTATCTGAGACTAATAGGGCACTGTCTTCATCTGACCCAAGCAAGGAGAGGAGGGTGAGGTGAACATGTTGGAGGAGAAGTGGTTTCTCTTGTTATTAGGTTCAGCAGTCCACTCCTCAGTTACTCATACTAGACTTTAGTAGTGGTGACCCCCTCCCACCACCACCACCTAATGCTCCTGTACTGCTTCATACACTGATTTGTGTTGGAAGAGGCTGGGCTGGAATAATGTGAAGTCTGCTATAACCAGTGCTCCGGCATCATTGGCTGCAATGACTCTGAGTGCCAAACTGGATGAAATGAGTTTAATGAACTTTCTAGTGCCTTCAGTTAGACGTTAATCCCAGGGTATAGCTTCATTTTAGTTGTCCAAACAGTGAAAGAGAGAGAGGGCAAGAGGGAAAGAGCTGCAATCTGTTTAATAAATCACTTTTTGTTTTATTGCATCAGTGGCAAGAGCGCTACTCCCTACGTTATTAGCTTTTCTAGTGACAGGGTGATTTATCCAAATCATGGCTTAGAAATTGCTTTTTACAAGTGCCAGATAAACTTAGCTTAATGAGGGGGGAGGGGGGTGTGCATCAGCATCTTGGCAGAAGTACCATTATTAAGCTGTTACATGCTGCACTGTGGTAAACACAACGTTGTGTCAGCTACTGTGGCTTGTAACATAATCCCAAGGAGTATCTGACAGCTTTGGGATAGGAAGTACTGAAGATGGTGTGAGATCTAAGTCAGGTCACTTGGAAAATGACATGTATGCTCACTAAAGTGGTGCTGAACATTTTATTTATCTAGTCAGTATAATTTTTCATCCATTTTCCTGAAATTGTGTCTCAGAATGTTGTAGATATTTGGGCTAAATTGTTGATTTTGCTTTATTACTCAACAGAAGTATGCTGAAATGACACCTTTATAAAAACAATCTTGTTAACATTTGAGATACTGAATATGGCATACTAGCTATGCAGTAGACTAACCTCTTTCATATTTTGGAAGGATACTAGATTAACCTTCATGGGGGGGTGGGAAGGAAGGTGTACTGCAGCTGATTTAAAAGAACACATTCGTCCTCTATGAAGCCTGCAACAGAAGATAATTTACAGGGCTGCCAAATGGCTTTTGTCATGCTGGTGAACCAGGATTGGGATCAAACTCAGGTGTCCATCAATCAGGTGGCCAAGGCTGGGAAAATACTGCTCATGGCAGCAGAATCTGGTCTGGTGAGGGATGGCACCTGTTTCCCTGTGATAGTGACACCCTGTGGTGGGCAGAGAAGCTTAATCCTCTGTAGGGAGTTCAGCTGCATGTGTGCAAGCCCATTGTGGGGAGTGGTGGAGGGAACAAGGAGTGAAAGTTCATACAGGAAGGGAAAGTGATGGCTGGCAAGATGGCGGCATTAGCACTCCTGTACTCCATGACCCTGCTTGCTCCATGTGCCAAATCCTGCTCTGAAGGGGACCTTCCTTGAAGGTTTGCCCATAGGGAACAATTGAAACCAGTAAGGATCATCAGAATTTGGAGTCTGCTGGCAAAAGAGCCATATGGGGGGCTTCCAGCCTGAGAGGGGAAAAAAGCTATCCTACCTTGTCCTTCCCTTCCCTTACATTCCATTCCCTTCCCTTCCTTCTCCTCCCCTCCCCATCCCATCCCATCGTATCCTATCAATCCTATCCTGTCTCCATTGTTATCAGGGATGACAGTTCACTGATCATCACAGAGTGAGGAAGCCTAGATTGTACACCTATACACACTGTGCCTGGCCTATATACAAAGTAAATAGAGGGTAGCAGTCTCTAGTGCAGTCAGTCCCAGAGGGAAGTGAAGTGTTCAAATAGTCACTATATGGTGTTATTTCAGTGTTACAGTAGCAGTGTACACTTCCTGCACACTTCATTTCATAATGCAGTCCATCAGTGTTTAATCAGTGCACCTTCAGGTCTCTTTTGGTGTACATGCAGTGCTGACACAGTGTGTGCGAATTATGTTAATTAGCACTGCAATCACACTGCAAAAGTACTGCAATTAGCAGTGTTTTGTCATCAACACTGCTTGAAGCAGTGTTGGTGCAGCAATACTGGCTGAAGCAGTGTTATGTCAGCAACACTGCCTTAAGCAGTTTTGCATTGCTTTTTCAGTGTGTGCGAATTATGTTAATTAGCACTGCAATCTCACTGTAAAAGTACTGCAAGTAGCAGTGTTTTGTCATCAACACTGCCTGAAGCAGTGTTGGTGTAGCAATTCTGGCTGAAGCAGTGTTGTGTCAGCAACACTGCCTGAAGCAGTGTTGCATTGCTTTTTCAGTGTGTGCGAATTATGTTAATTAGCACTGCATCAACACCTGTAGTGCACTTCAGTGTGCAGTGTGATTTTAGCAGCACTCCTGTCAGCAGTGCTGCAGTTCTGTTTCAGTGTATTACGCTGCTTTAAAGATGGCATCACATAAAATTCAACAAAAACACAAGTATTCATCTGCAAGTATCTGCAACCTCAGCAGAGGAAGCTTTGCTTAAGGGTTCCTGAGTGAGAAAGTTGTTTGTGAATTCCAAAGAAGATGGAGATCTTGGGGGCTATGTCTATAGGAGGTACTAAAGTCTGTTACCCCATGTTTGACTCAAAATCACAAGGAAGGGGGTGGACATTTAGTTAAAGGAATGACCACCAATGGTTCTGGTTTGCAGAAAATGGATTTGTGAAAAATGGATGGTTCTGGTCTACAGAAAATGGTATGGAAGCCTCCCTGATATACAGGGCCTCACCAGTATTTCCAGGTTTATCTTCAAAAGGAGAAGAGAGCCTCTTCGGATTGGGAGCACATGCATGGTGAGGAAAATTATTTTCGGTATCAAGGGGCTGTTCCGAGTGAAGTGTGTGTGTGTGTGTGTGTGTGTTATATCAATAATGGGATTATCAATCGCATTGGACAAACACCATTAGGTGACCATGCGTATATCAGAGTGCGACCACACACCTGCACTTTTACTCCCCTTCAAAACAATTTTGCCATTTTATAAGACAGATAACCCAATGTGGGGTGTGCGGTCACGCAATGATATACGCACTGCTTGGGTGGTTGATGCACTCGGCCTGTGGCCTCATGTGTAACAACACACACCAAGGCGTGCCTATATCAGAGTGTGACCACACACCCTACAGTGGGTTATCTATTACACATACACACACATATATGAGACAGTACTTGTTGCAAAACAAAAACACTACATTAATGCAGGCATTAGAATGCAAAGTACACAAAGCAAGAAAATGAAAAACAGGGTTTAAACCTCATGAGTCTTTGCAAGTTGGTTGTGTGGTGTTCCCTGGAGTTCCCAACCTTAATACCCATCCCATAGCCTCCTTTCTAAAGCACAAGGTACAGCTCCAACCCAGTGTCTCCCACAGCAGCCATTCGTACCTGTAAAACAAGAACAGCAATGGTCTCACAAAGGATCTGCAGCTTGTTATGAACTACTATATGACAAACAATGTAGGGTAAACAAAAAAAAAAATACTTATCTGATATATATGGTCAGTGTTCTCCCACACCTGGTCAATGTCCTGCCAGACCTGTAGATATAAAAAGGTAAAATGGGTCTGTATGAAAAATAAAAATACTGATCAGCTAGGTCAGTTGGGAAGGCTCTGTAGAGGTTAAAATAAAAAAAAAAGTGGGTTGGGAGGAGGGATACCAGACCTGTACCACACCATCAACCTGGCTTTTAGAATGGACTCGGTCACTCAGGGGATGTCATGGTTGGGGGAGGGAGGACGACTCTTTGCCCCTGTGCCCCTAGAACTAATCTTTTTTGGGGGTAGGAGGTCATGTTGCTTCACACATCAACCAACACAGGACAGGATAAAGACACCAAGGGACAGATATTCAAGGCACAATGAATGCTTCCCTGGTGGTGTAGTTGATCCCCCCTCCCTTTTCCCAATCTGCCTGTAGAATACATAGGAACATAGGTATGTGATGGCAGAAAGGGACCGCAAGCCCACCTAGTCTGCCCAGTTTGCCTAGATATCCACTAGGCCTTTTCTGTAGTATCCCCCCATGCCAGTTGCCCTCTGTGCTTATCCCATGCCCTCGTGAACCCTCCCTCCATTTTCCTCAGCAGCCCATTCCAGTTGTCCACCATCCTCTCAGTGAAGAAGTACTTCCTAATCCTTCCTCTAAATTCCTCCCCAAATGATCTGGAATTTCCAACGACCACTCCATTGCAGAATAGCACACTGCAGCAGGCTAACTATGACCATCTCTAGACAGATATCCGCAGCCACAACCAGTCCCAGAACTCCGTGCAGCTGGCACCAGAGCAAGAGGCAATATAAGTTTCAATAGCCTGCAGTGCACATTTGAACTTCCACAATCTCTGATCAGATGTTTTCCACTTCTGCTCTTCTCCAGGGGATAAGTCAGTCCATGACAGAACTTAGCCCAAGGAGTACAGTAGGGCCTGTAAACAAAAGATGAGAGCCTATATAAACTCTTAACATGCACTGTAGGACAATCTCCCACTGCAAAGGACTCCAGGATCTGCTGCAAATGAAGTGGTCAGTACAGAATCAAGCAAAACCAGTTCATCATAATCCACTACACTACAGCACACAGCAGGCAAACCAAAATGGCTCCACATGCAAAGTGCACATTGGCACCAGACCCACACTTGTGTGGGACCCTTGACACAAGCGAGCCAGTGGGTATTGTGGTAAGGAGGGACAAAACCTTTTACATGCAGGTACATCAGGGAGAAAAGGAAGGCAAGGGGAGATACTGAGTGTCTGAAAAGGGTGGATGGAGGGAGGGAGGGTAAAAGATGACCACCAAAAAGCAGAAATACTGAACAGATACTTCTGTTCGGTTTTTACAAAGGAGTGGACAGGAAATACTAACATACTAAAATGCCAGCAGAATAGGCCTAACGGTCTTTCGAGTCTGCTCGATTGGTCAGCCCCCACCCTGGGTGCTGACCTTGCTGCCCCCGCCTTCTCTGGCGTCTCCTTCCCAGTTCCGGATATTCTTTCTGCATTGGATTTTGCTTCCAGAACCCTTCCCTGTACCTGTCCCAGCCCCTCTTGAACCCCTCCACCATCTCTGTCTCCACCAGCCCCCAGGCAGTGCATTCCATGGCTCCACCACCCTCTCAGTGAAGTAGCACCTCCTCCTTTCTCCCCTGAATCTTCCCCCTCCAGCTTCCACCCATGCCCTCTAGTGGCCCTCTCCTTCCTTCGAAGCACCCTGACTGTTCCTCCCCTATTTACCCTCTTCATGTACTTGAAGACCTCTATCATGTCCCCCCAGTCCCTTCTCTCTTCCAATGTGTACATATTTAGCTCTTCGAGCCTCTCCTCATAGGTCCTGTCCCCCAAGCCCCAAATCATTTTGGTTGCCCTCCTCTGGACCCTCTCCAGGAGTTTAATGTCCCTCTTTAAGTGTGGCCTCCAAAACTGCACGCAGTACTCAAGGTGTGGCCTCACCAAGCAGTTATACAGAGGGAGTATCACTTCCCTTCTTCTGGAGGTGATCCCCCTAGCGATGCATCCCAGCATCCTGTTGGCCTTGGCTGCTGCCCTCCTACAAGTCTCCGTGTTGTTCATCTTGACATCCACCACCACCCCCAGGTCCCTCTCAGCCATCGAGACTTGTAGCATTCCCCCAGGGTGTACACTTGGCCCGGGGTTTCTGGCCCCAGGTGAGGACCTTGCATTTCCCTGCATTGAACCTCAGCTTCCACTTTCTAGACCATCTTCCAGAGCCTCCAGGTCCCCCTAGGGCCACCCCCTCCTCCCCATCCACCACCTTCCAGTTTTGAGTCATCCGCAAAGAGACTCATCTCACTCCTGATTCCTGTCCTTATGTCAGAGATGTAGGCGTTGAACAGGAGGGGCCCAAGGACTGATCCCTGTGGGACTCCACTAACTGATCCCTGTGGGACCCCACATGGACCAGCATTAAGTAATAAGGATGGAGCGATCACAGAAAAGGACACAGGTTCCTTTGCAAAAGAAAGGATCCTCATGGAACTGGCAGCAATAAGGCTATGGGCCAGATAGATGCACCCATGGACACTGAGGGAGCTAAGAGAGGTGTTAGTAGGGCCTCTGACTACCCTGTTCACACTGTCTTTGTAAACTGGTGACATGCCCAGGGATTAGAGGAGGGCTGATGTGGTCCCACTATGCAAAAGTGTTAACAGGGAAGATGCAGGAACTACATACTGGTCAGCCTGATCACAACAGTGGGAAAAGTAGTGGAAATACTGCTGAAGGAAAGAACAGTGGAACATCTGGTTGTCAATGGTCTACAGGGGAAGTGGGGGAAGGGAACACTGTTTAACCAGGAGTAGCACACTAAGCTGAAGCTTGTTTCCAAATGCAACCTGGAGCACAAGGAAGTCAAGTAACTTGCTCAGGATCACACAGTATGCACTTAGATGGCTGCTGGATTCAAACCCAGGTCTCCAGATCTGTAGCTCAGAGCCTTTAACCAATGTGCTATACTGCCTCCAGGACCCAAGGCAGTTTGGTTTTATGGGAGAGAGGTTGTGCCCAACAAACTTAACTGAGTTTTTTGACTGGGTTACAAGGAAGGTGGATGGGAGAGGATGTGGCCTACCCAGATTTCAGCAAGGCCTTTGACACTTTGCCACATAGAAGGCTGGTAAATGAGCTGGAAGACTTAGGAGTGGGTCAGAAAATAACAAGGTGGGTGGAGAACTGGTTGAAAGACTGAAACTAGAGGGTGGTGGTAAGGCAAACGGGGTGCATTCCAGGGTGGGAGTGGTGTACCCCAGGGGTCGGTGCTGGGACCCATCCTTTTTTAATATCTATAGCAACGATTAGCCCAGTTGCAATCAGGGGAGTAGAGCTGTTCTTTCCGGACTGGGGCTTGTTGCTGGAAGGGGTCAAGGCAAGCATTCTGGGGCTGCATCGGCTGTGGGGGAGGATGGGATCACATCAGTGATCAACAAGGAAGCTCTTGATGGCGGGGGACAGGCCATGCATACCGGGGCCCCATCGGCCACAACTTTGCAAGCTGGTGACTCAGGAAGGAGCGGCCAATCAGCAAATAGGGCGCGAACCTTTGACTGTGTGACTGGGCCATAAAAGGCAAATAGTCCAGTTGCAATCACAGGAGGAGAGCTGTTCTTTGTTCCACACCACCCACCCTGATCCTGACCTCTATTAAAAGGTCAGTGAGGGTGAAGCCTTGGAAGAGGGCAAGTCTAGATTGGGTGAACTGGAACACTAGGAAACTGGACTGTTATTGATTGGTGGAAAAGGGTCCTGTACACTGTGCTGCTTGGGCAACATTTGACTACTACCAGGAAGGGGCATAATGAAGCAGACTGTATAAATGACTGTATGCCAACTACATCTGTGGGAGTAGGCAAACTGTGTGTGACTTGATTACTGCTAGGGCCTCTGAGCTGGCTAGTGTTGTGGTGGGCTAATTTTGCTTGTGAACTGTCTACTGCTAGGGTTAGAAAACTGGCTACTGTCAAGAAAGAGGAGGGAAAATTGCTGTAATTGGAGGGCAAACTGCTTGGGTTTTAGTGTAACACTGACTGAATTATTTCTGTTGGAGGGCCGCATTGCTCGCCTAAAATGAGGGTAGACTTGGGGGTGGCCAAAGCGGGCACCTTCGGTAGAGTGATTGGGTGTACAGGGTGCGGGGCGGCAATAATATTAAATTGGGCATGGAGGAGGGGGGCACTGTGGAGCCCAAGCAAGATGGTAGCAGCTTGATCGAACAGCACGCTGTTAACTTAGAATTTAGATTTAAAAACCATTTTTCTTCTAGTCAAACGAGGTAATTTTGGGCTTGAACTGTGTCGGAAGATCCCCATTACAAAATGGGGAACCCCTGAAAAGAACAACACCACGGATCGGGAGCAAAAACCAAAAACGCCCCGACAACCAGAACACCGCATGGTAGGCCCGATGAAACACTCGAGGAGGCAGCCGAAGAGACATTACAAACTATTGGTACCAAACTCTCTGCGTTAATTAAATTGGTGACCGCAATTTCAGACAAACTAGATGATCTTAATCACCGAGTCATTACCTTGGAGACATCTATTGAAGGGGTTCAAATACAGCTGTGGAAGCCTCTAAACGTGCTGATGCCGCCATGGGCGCAGTGTCCACAATGATTAAAGAAAGTGGGCACTGGAAGGCTAGATTGGGAGAACCTGGAGAACCAAATTAGGGCTCCGAACATTCGAGTACTGGGAATGCCTGAAGGTTGTGAAGGAAACCACCTCCTGCTATTTTTGAAAGAATGGTTCGGGCAGCAGCTGAGCGAGGAAGTGCAACAGAAGGTACAGCGTTGTCAGCGAGCTTACCGCATCACTCCGAGAGGTCAGTTGGAGGATTCGGAGGTTCCAAGGGGCGATTTTAATTGTCACTGATGGAGCTGGGTCAAGAGACTCTATTCTGGCTCTAGCTAGGTATAAGGGCACTCTATTACATGAAGGACATAGAATCAGCTTATACCCTGACATCAGTTTTGCAATGAGGCAGAAACGTAAACGATTTGACGGTGTGAGAGCGATGCTGAGAGAGTCCTCAATACCTCATGGTCTGATTTTCCCTGCTAGGTTAAGGGTGGCTCACAGAGGAAAGGTTTATCTATTTTCAGACCCAGCGGATGCTCTGAAATGAAGCCGGAGATACGCAATTCCCCTGAAGCGTTCAGCATCGGACCATCAATCATCGGATGAAGAGGACCCCTAAGATATTGTTAAATCCTTCGGGTAAGGAGGGTGAAACTGCTCCTAAAGGCGTGTGGGGACATTAATAACTGAAATTCTCAAAACCGAGCTGTTTAAACCTGGACAGGCGATTGAGATTTGGATACTTATATCTTGAACTTTCGGTATATGGTTCATTTCATATAACTACAAGGGAAGTAACTGTAAAAGTTGTTAAGATATTCAAACTCCTTGTAGCTTTGTTTAATTTTAATTCGAATTTGGTGGTTACAGCGCCGACTACAGTGTAGCTTATACTTATAAGTACGATCAAGCTTTATTACGAATTGCACTTATTAGGTGCCTTTATTAGTTAAAGCATGGAACCCAATACCATTTGAATATGGTGAAGGACTCTGGAATTCTCTTTTTTTTTTGTGACATTTTAAGTATATCCATGCAGCTTATGGGCTCTATACAGCTAATGATTGTTTTACCTTCTGGATATGCAGTTTGCATTTCAAGATTACCCCTCAATGATGTATCTCCAAGTACTAGATGATATTCTTGTATGTGATAAAAGGAGTGGCGCCCTCATAAAGAAAATATGAATAATTGTAATGTCTGTGCTTGCTAAACAAATTTCATTGTTTGATTAATATAAAATAAAAATATAAAGTATAAAAAAAAAAAAAAATTGGGCACAGAGGTTTAGAGGGTGCCCAGTGTGTTTTCAGTTGGCAGGTCTTAGGACCTCGTGAGAACAGACGAGGCCAATATGGCATAACCCAGGGAACAGGTGGACAAGGATCATATGGTTACTCATGAGGGGTGGGGCATGAAACAAGCAATGTACGGAAATCACTTCGTAGGGAGGTGGCTGACCAGAAGGAGGGGGGACAGGAGAGAGCATGTCAGGGGCAAGCATCACACTTACTAATTGATTCGCCTTGCTATATACGGGAGATGAGGTGGAGAGGCTGCCGGGAGGAGGGGAGCAGGCAGACAGAGCGGGTTTGGTCAGTAAGCTGGGGGGATGGGGCAAGAGCGACAGCCAGATCCACAGAAGGGGGGAGACATTAGCCTAGGGTGGGAGGGAGGTGGGGGGAAGGGGAGTGCAGAGGAAGCCAGGGTGGGAGGAGGGAGGACTAGGGTTGGGCAAGCATCCAGGTTAGGGAAGTCAGCCAAGGACAAGGAATACTTAGATAGGCCAGCTTCGGGACGGGAGAAATCAGATGAGGTGGAGAGGAGGGGGAAGATGGGGTAGGGAGAAACACAGCAGATGGGGTGAAGGATGCAGAACGTGGGGGAGGGGAGGCAAGGAGGGAAGCAGTAGAAGGGAGCCTGGGTGGGGGATCTGAGGATACCAGCCCAGAGAGTCCAGGGAGATCTGGGGGGGCCATCTGTGCCACCCAGGAGGTTGGGGGGTGAGGAGCAAGCTGGGAGCTACAGGTAGAAGAATGAGCGTGGTAGGGCAACCACAGGCTTGTGATCCCCAGGCTGAGGGGGGCAAGAGAAGTAAGCTGGGGGTCAATGACAGAAGGAAGAGCCTGGACGGAATCAAATGGGCCAGTAACGTGGGGGAGGGGTGAAGGTGATCCTGCTGGGTGACTCCATGACATGGGGCATCCAGTGGGAGGGGGCAGGGGAGGGAAAAAGCAGCCCAGTCAAGGCTAAATGTATCCCAGGCTTATCTGTACACCATGCCAAATTCCAGCTATACTCGATAGCATTGGAATGCGGGGAATCCCCAGACTTCCTAAAACATCTGGGAACAACTGACTTAGAGGAAAACAGTAAACTAGAAATCCAGGCGAGATTCCGGGAACTGTCCAGGGTTTACCACTCTATAGGAAGCGCAATCTCCTTCTTTGAGATTCTGCCAGTACCTAGGGTGTCCGGGGAGACCAAACATAAACTTAGAGGTGTGAACCAGTGACTCAGGGACTGACGCAGAGCAGAAAGGTGTGGGCTGGTGTGGGACTGGGGGATACATAGGAGAACAAGGGGTTATATGCCAGGGATAGGCTACACCTCAACTTGGAGGGGAGGGCGATCTTGAAACTAAAACTTGCTGGATTCGTAGTCGAGAGGTGGAGTTTAAACTTGTAAAAAAGGGGGGGGGGTTAAGTAAAAGAGTGGCTCCAGGAAGGCTGCTCAAGGGTCCATGTCTAGGGCATGAAAAGAAGGCAGGTGACTGCGATCAAAATACATCCAGAGCTGTGCAAGAAAGAGCATGTAGGGACTGCTCAGGGCGGAGATGACTGGAGAAGGGAGGGGGTCAGGGTGGAGGACGGCCCTGATCAATGCTAGGAGCATGGGCAACAAAATGCCCAAGCTCCAGGTGATGCTGGTTGAGGGATCAGTGGATGTGGCAGCAATTATTGAGACATGGGCCACTCAGAAAAATGATTGGGACCTAAATTTGGTGGGCTACAAAATATTCAGGAAGGACAGAGGAGAGGGAGAGGGAGAGGAGGGGGTGTAGCACTGACAGTCAAAAATGACATAGTGGTTAGTGGAGTGGAGGAGGCTGTGGGGGGTGGAGGAGATCTGGGCAATCCTACAAATGAGGGGAGATAAAATATTGAAAATAGAGGTGGTGTACAGACCCCCCCAATGATGGAAGAGGCCCTGGAGGACAAACTAGTTGAGAACAACAAGGGGCACTGTGACCGTGGAACGGGTACGGTGGTGATCATGGGTGACCTTAATATGCTGGGGACAGACTGGGACACTATGGCATCCTCTGTGGCCAGGGAACAGAGACTGATGGATGTGTTCCAGGATGCCTTCCTGGTCCAGCAGGTGGGGGAACCTACTAGGGAGAAGCAGATACTGGATGTTGTCCTAGCAGACAGTGACCAGATAAAGGGCCTGGAGGTGTGCAGCCCCCTGGCAGGTGGTGACCACACTACGGTCTGGTTTCTGCTCTATCAGGGGAAGGGGGTAACCATTCTAATACAGTAGTAGTGGACTTCAGGGGGGCGGACTTCGTGGGCATGGGCAGGATTCTACAGGGGAGCTTGGACAAGATTAGGCAGGACATGGATGCTGGCAGCTTGTGGGAGGCCATTAAGAAGGGGGTGCAGGAGACTACCAACTCCTGTACAAAGGAAAGGTGTAAGCATGGTAGAGCCAACAAGCCGTGCTGGTGGACCAGGGAGGTGCAGGAGGCGGTGAGGGATAAAAAGGCTGCCTATGCATGTTTTAAGCGCTCTAGGGGGGATAGGAGAGGGGTATGAGTTGATGGCTAGAAGGGTCACCACAGTGGTGAGGGGAGCCAAGGTGAGGAGGGAGCAAAACCTGGCTAGGGATATCCGGAGGGGGGAAAAGGGATTCTACAGATACACAAGGGAGAAAAGGGAGGGCACAGATCAGCATGATTAGGACTGAGGAGGGATGGACTCAGGAGGCGGGGGAATCAGGTAGAGGTGCTAAATGAGTACTTTGCCTTGATATTTACAGGGGGAGGCAGGGGATCCCTCCAGCCCAATGGGAGAGAAGGGGAGCCAGCAGAGTCGAGAGGTCAGATGGAGTCTAGAGGACTGAAAGAAGTTGGGGTTCAGGCTGGGCCAAGTCTAGAAGGGGATGGGTGGTTAAATGAGGGGTGGGCTGGGAGGGAGAAATTACAGTGGAAAGGGTGAGGGAGGCCTTTCGGACACTAAAAACTGATAAGGCACCGGGGCAGGATAGGCTGCATCTGAGCGTTATGAAGGAATTGGTGGATGAGCTAGCAGCACCCTAACACCTCTTTGCTGACAGGAAGGGTGCTTCAAGACTGGAGGGTGGCTCATGTGGTGCCTATCCACAAATGGGGGGTCTAGAGAGGAGATGGGGAATTATAGGCCTGTCAGCCTAACGTCTGTGGTGGACAAAGTAATGTAGGGCGTTATCAAGAATAGGCTCAGGAGGCAGCTGGAAAGGTTGGGGTAACTGGATAACAAACAGTATGGTTTCATCCCGGGGAGATCGTGTTAGACCAGCCCATTAGATTTTTATGACTGGGACCCTGGACACTGAAGAGGATCTGTGCCAGTACTGAACTGAGTCCCATCACTGTAATGAGTGCCATTAACCATCACCCTCGGACACCTTAACCCCCACCCCCAGCTACTACTCTGTTTTCCAACCACACCATCACTCTGGCATCTGCCAGGACTTGCTGCACTGTAGAATGAATCCAATATGTGGAGCAGCTGCCTAGGTAGTCAGGATAAGTTTACATGTTCTTCCATCCCCTAGGACACAAGTGGCAAGGGTGCACAAACACGTGCACAGACACGTGTGGCACAGCACCAGTCAATGTCTTCCCACCCATGGGCTGCTCCCACCTGCACTGCCACTTGTGGTCACTCAGTTGGCAGTACTACAGCTAAGCTGGCTGTCCTCTTTCCCCAGAAGAGAGCCTCTTGTATAAAAGTTGATACTCCTCCTCCCCAGAGAACCCCTGGACACAAGCTCATTCCTGAACTAAGGTCACCTCCGCCGGAGGTCATAGTGCTACTGTTAAGCTGAAGGGCACACATGTTAACCACTTTCTAATTAATTTCACCACTTTGGATCCCTCCTATGCTGATCAATCTCTTTAGCCTCGCCTAAACCCCCACCCAAAAATAGTCAACCACCCTCCTTTCTGCTAGATCACCCTTCCAGGCACCAGACTATTCTCCATGCAGCTGGACAACCCTTCTAGCCCCAGCCTTTCACATAATGAGCACTGGAGCTAGAGCACCACACAGGCTCCGGGCCAGCCGCTTACCCAGCCAGCCACCTTCCCTACATCTGGACCAGCCTCCAACTACATTCTATACAACCTCCATGTAGCTGAAGCACCACCCCAAACCTCCACTCTAACAGACCACATATCTGAAGCCATCCCTCCAAGCTCCTGGACCAGCAGTTCCCCACCCAACCACTCAACCTACAGCTAGATCCACCAGAAGTCCCATACCAGCCTCACAATCCAACCACCCAACCTGCAACTGGACCTCATTTCCAACCTTGAACTAGCCCCACCACCACCAGCCACCCTCCCTGCTGCTGGCTCACTCTTTCAAGCCCTGGACTAGCCTCCCCCCCAGCAGAAAATCCTCCCTGCAGCTGGACCCCTGTGTTCATTGCCACCCACAGACCAGCCCCCTGCCCTCTGCAGGTTGAGTAACCTCCCCAGAGCTGAACACCCTTTCCAAAAGCTGGACACACCCTTCCATCCAGAGCAGAACCTCCCTACACCTAGACCCCCCCCGATCACCCTTCCTCAACCATGGACCCCATACTTCTCAACGTAGTATTAACAAAAATAAATATGTGACACTAACATATTTGCATTTGCAGTGTCAGTGGCTCAGCAGGTAGTACACTCGCCTCCAAGGCTGGGAGATCAGAAGGCAGTGGGTTCTATTCCCATACCAGGCACTTATGTTAATATCCCAATACTGATGCTGTAGTGCAGCATGAGGGGATGGCTGCACTCCTGAGGCACTGTCTTTCAAATGAGACATTAAACTGAGGTCCCATCTGCCTGTTCTGGTGGTAGTTCAGGTGGATGTTAAAGATCCCATGGCACTTTTCGAAAAAAGCAGGGGAATTTTCTCCTGTGCCCTGGCCAAATTTCGCCCCCAATTCACTAAAAATACCACCAACAGCTTAATTTGGTTCAAGATCAGTTGGCTTTCATCTGTATCCCCCCTCTCTCCGGGTCGTGCCTGAAAATAGGCAAGAATCTGTCTAGTGCAATTAGTCGTCAACAAAACAAAATAAACATAAATATAAATTAATGCAGTCTTCAGCAAAGAAAAAAAATGCACTGATCCCCAGATTACAAAATGGATTAAAACATGCAACTGTTAAATACAAATATTAAATGCAAAAAAACAGTTCCCCCACAAACACACTCAAATATCTGCAGTAAATAATTCTTCCTTTATCTGCAGGTAACTCCAGATTTTCTCAAATTAAACAAGTTGTAATATTTTCTCTGTAAATATAGTTAAATAGGTTACTAAATGGATACACACAGAAAATGCATTCTGAATTTGCTGAATTATACAATCTTCCTGCTGTTCATTCGCCTGCCCCACCCCCCACTACTTTAAAGTAACTAAATCAGCAAAAATTCCACAAATAACAAGTAATCTAGAGGCACGATGCATCCTAGACAGTTTGGAGGGGGGTGTGTGACTGAAAATAAAACGTGTATTTCAAAGTTTAGCCACAAGTTCAGAGAAGAGAAAATGTTTTCAAGACAAAACACTGACTGTGAAACCTGCATAGCATTTCATTTAGAAAAAAAAAACACCTGAGTGATAATTCTCTTACTGTATTTAACATTTTGGGGAGTTAAAAATATGTACTTTTTAAACATAAGCTCTTACCTTAACATGTAAATCTTAGCTGTAGGCAACCCCAGTTGTTCAAAAATGGAGACCACAGAGTGCTCATGCAGTTTCATCCGGCTGGGCACAGACAGGAAGTGAGCTGGGAAATGTAGGCCTCTGACTGAGTAGACTTATGGGAAAAGTAGTTTAGAATAGGCTTTTAAAGGGACACTGTCAACTTTTTTGCACCATATTATTTCCAGGTAAAAACCCACATTTTATGATTGCTTACCTTCTCTAAAATTCATTAGTGTTGCTGGTTGTTTTATCTGTCTCCTTGGTTAGTAGAACTGAAATGCACGGTAATGTACCCAGCCTTGATTGGCTAATTTAAATCCTAAAACTACTCCACTGACTGTAATCTTAATTTATGATTCCGGGTGTATTAAAAAAAATTGTACTTTTAGGAGCATTGCAGATCTATTTCTAATCTTCATTTAGCAATAACTTACTCTTGAACAACTAGTCTGTTGAAATACTTATTAGAATTTAGTATTCTTAGCAGTTGTATTTTTGAATGATGATTAAAGATTATTAAAAATGACTAAAATTAGTCTTTGAAGGCAAATTAATGAGTGCTTTAATACTAAATTTAGTATTTGACTTCAGTGAGCGTTCCCAAGTACAGCCCTTTGGGCCTGTACCTCCCATGACCACTTACATCTTGAACACCCCCTGCCCAGATGACCACCCAACTGGACAGCCATATCAACATCCCACTAGACCTCTCCCAAGCTGTGTACCTTGCCTGCAGCTAGCCCACCCTATAAGCCCCAAACCAGCCTCTCCACATCAACTATCACCCTCCCTGCAGCTGGCTGCTTCAGGCCATCCTTCCTACCCTCAGACAAGATCCCCCTGCAGATGGAACCCCCCAGACCTGCCTCCCCACCTCAGTAGACTACCTTCCCTGCAGTTGGACCAACCTCCCAGCCTCACCAAACAAAGCACCCTCCTTAGAACTGGACCAGCACCCCCTAGATAACAACTCTTTCTGCAGCTGGACCCACGTAAGACTACCCATCTTGTCCAGATACCAGTTGCCCATCCCACCACTGACCACTCTCCTTGCACATAGAAAACCCTGCCCTGCTAGGTACCCTTTTATAATCCCAACACTTACTAGTCTGACATGCTGCATCCCACACACAACAACCCAACAGCCCCAGCAGCCCAACACACAGTGGCCTGACAGACTGTCAGACCAGAGGAGGTTGGGATGCTGTGCTGCTGTTGAGTGGATTTTCCACAAACACATGAAGCACCTGATCCTGACCTATGCCACCCATCCCAGTACCTGAGCCACTACTGAACAGCACAGATGATGTGAAAACACCCACCCCCATGTGGTGCACCCTCTGAGGACACACTGACCTGATCACAGACCCCCGGTAAGGATGACTGTCTCACCATCCATGGGACAGGGATGAAACAAATAGCTGTGCATGCCCCAGTGTGTTGACCAGCCATCCCAGGCAGCATGGCGGACTGTCTATGCATCCTTGCATGCATGATGACATCAGCTGACAGCCAGCTAGCTGGGCATGCATGAAGGAATTGGAGTACCATGTCTGTTGGTCGGTGTATGCATGACACTGCAGGCACACAGCAGAGCGGCACAGTGAGAGCATGGATAGCTGCACCTGGAAATGGTCCACAGCAACACCACATGTGGATGCCAGGACACAGAGCAGCATGCCATCGCACCAACCGTGCAATGTGTGCATGTGGCCGTGTCATTCAAGCCCACTATGGGCTTACGGTAAGCACACAGAAAAAAGTCTGGAGGTGTTTTGGGGGGGGCTGTGCCACAGGAGCCCATTGTGGCATGAAGGCTGCCAGGTGTGTTTTGGGGGGTTCCACAAGGGCCCATTGAGGGAATGCTCTTGCCACACAGTTGCACAGCTGGAAGGATTGGGGGGCACTCACATAGCTTCAGGCCTGTGCAACATGTTGCACACATGAACAGCTGAAAGGATTTTGGGGGGACTCACACAGAGTCAGGCCTGTGCAACATGCAATACACAGTGCAGACGTGGCAGTGTGCAGTGGGCTGCTTGGCGATACCCAGCAGTGTTGTGATGAGACATTGCCACCAGGTTGGGGTGCATGTGGAATGTGGGGGGTGAAACTTTATTCAACAGTAGGGGGCCACAGTGGCAACCTGGTGGCTGTGCATGATGTGTACTGTGAGTGTGAAACTGTCCGGTGCCATGTCACCATGGAAACCCTACAGGGTGGTGTTGTGTGCCATGCCACAGAGGAACTTCAGCAGCTTGCCCTTGGATGCCACTACCATCCTTATCCATTTCTCATAGCTCTTCTTGGATGGTGTCCATGGCAGTCCACATCAAATGCCTTCCCCTGGTGACATAGGTCCATTGCTGTTCCCTGTGGAGCTCTGCTAGCATTGTCATGACATCTACATGCACCTTCCCGAGCAGGGCATGGAGATGGCAGTGCCAGGTCTCGACATTGCTTTGGGTCCACAGTATATCTCGCTCATTGAGATCCGCAACCAACCACAGCTGAGGTGGGAACATGGGGTTGTATCTAGTTGGCACCATGGCCACCCTACTGTACAGCTATATCCTGCCCAGTACATGTGTCTGCTTGAAACAATAGAGGAGTGTGGTGGCATTGGGTGGAATGGTTGGCTTCAGGAGGCTGAATGCTGCTGAAATGTCCTGTGCCAGGAGATGGGCAGGGGCCAAATCTTCAGGCTGAAGTCTGGGTCACTTCTGTATTGTTGTGCAAGGCCAAAGCTCTGGATCTTCCACGACACAATCTTCCCAAAGTGCAACAGGCAACCCTTGTTTATGGCTTGCGGAAATTCCATCTTACAGGCATTGATCGCAGCCTGCTCAAAGTCAGTGATGATCGTAGGTGGTTTGAGGTGCAGGACTGTATACTGGCATATTTATTCAGCTCCTGGAACAAGGTGCAGTAACACTGCAATGTCTTGTCGCCATCAGTGTATACACCAATGACATGATGAGGTTGTTAGGCTCTTCCTGGCGGGTGCATGGATGGTGTACAATGAGTGAACAGGTGTGGCACAGTCTTGAACATACCATCCATCACCCAGACAGGTGCCTGAGCCAGGTCCCTGATGTTGTCCTCTGTGGTGAGTAGAAGGACTTGGTGGGTGGTGCTGCCAGTGATCCTGCTGTATCATGGTCATCCAGTCACCGTCTGTAGCTGCTTGGGGATAGTGAGGTCATCCATTGTCACTGGTTCTGGTGAGAGCTCCTTACGGTGGGTCCTCTTCACAATCTGCAGCAGGGCCCTCTTGCTTGGCAACTGTTGCCACAGCTCAGTGGTCATCACAGTTGCCTCACTCTGCAGTAGCTATGCGGGGCTAACCATGGTGCTGTGTGCCTTCTACTTGATGCCAGCCAGCACCTGTGCTGGTAGAGCATCTGTCACCTCCAGAGCATGATTGTCCTCATTCTTTTTCTTTAGGTGGTGCTGGCCATTCAGGAGCAGAGTGATGGCCTGGCCGAGGCAGGACTTGGACTTATGGTGCTGGCAGCACCATTACACTGTCTCAGGCTGGCCCGGTGGTGCTGAGGGTTGAGGCACTGGATGCCACACCTTGTGCCACACCAGTGATCCGGGTTCAGGATTGAGCCCGGGCCGTCCGGGGTCAGCAGGGGAGGACTGGGATCGAACATCCATAGACTACTCTCCCAGTCCTGGGGTGGGCTGGGGAATTTCAATGTGCTGTAGTGGCCCCCTAGGGAAGCTCAGGGGCACTACTAGTGTCGGTGACACTAGATGGGGGAGCATGGCAGATGTCGGCACATTCTGCCTGGACGTCATTGCACATCCGTGCTACTGGGGCCAATCGAAGGAAAATGGCTAGGCATGACCTTGCAGTTTGATGGCTGTTCTCCGAGCCACCCAGAGGACTTTGGTGGAGTTCTGTTGAGGAGGGTCTGGGGCTGTCCTGTCTGGTAGAGGCAGAGGGGGAACCCTCCAGCAGGATGGCATGATGGCCATTCCTGATTCTCCTGGGTGCAGTTTGAGCTACCAGCTCTCCAGGTGGGTGGAGCTTGTGGCTGGATGACCCAAGCCAGAGTGTGTGCCGCAGCAGGTGAAAAATATGATATAAAAAAAAACAAAACAGTACATTGTCTCATTGCATGTCCATTCATGGACCAGGAGGTAGCCATTCACATTCAGCTTGAACTTTCCCTTCCTGGATGGTACCACCTCACAGATTGTCCCTGTTGTTGGGGTTGCAGCTGAGCACCCTGGCCCCTCCATGGCTTCCATGCCGTCCTCCATTGTGCCAGAGGACTGTGTTACACTGTCCAGCTTTGGTTCCAGCTCAGGCATGTGGGTGTGATTGCACTTCGTTTGCACATCACACTCCATGGGCCACACCTGTGGCAGCTGCTACTTGTCTGTGGGTGGTTTGTACCGGTACTGTAGTGTCACTGTCTGCCCACAGTCCCAGTGCTCCATGGCTGTGCTGTGCACCATGGTCACATTCAAGTTCTGTGTCCACAGTGTCCTGGGCCCCCATCAGCTACTGTGCTGCAGTGGGGCTATGCTCCATGGTACACTTCCCTGCTGTCCAGCATGCAGGGGTCCCTGTGTGTTGTGCACTCTACCTAAAGATCAGTGTCCACCTACCTAAGCTGGCCTTTGCACCCCCCAGCATTGGCATCCCGTCATCTGTAGTTCCCATGCATGCCGTCATGAGTGCACGTCTGTCCGCTGCCCCCATGCATCATTTTCTGATGCCTGCCTGTTCTCCATGTTCTCTTTAGCTGTAGTTCCCTGACCTGTGACTTCTCTGGTAAATTACCTATTGTAGCCCTCACTGTGCTCTTTCCTATGGGACTTGCATTTTCTGCCCTTGTGCCAGTTTGTTTGTCAGAGTTCCAGTTCACCTGCTTTGTTTACTAACCACTCTCCCTGCATCTGAAATGGGCCCTGCCCAGCCAACCACTCTCCCTGCAGCTGAACCACCCTTTCAGCCCCTGGAGAAACCTTCCCCAAGGAAAGCACTGTCCATGGACCATTCCACAGTTACAAGGAGGGAGGAAGAGGCCCCCAGCTGAGTAGGAAGCAACTGCTGGTGGGGGACTTAATTAGGGAGATGACTTGCGAGCAGTGGGTAAAGGAGAGAGAGGTGAAATACCTGAGAGGTACTTTGGCTTGGAGGAATGAGAGCAGATACAGAGGATCATTAGACAGCAGGAGATGAGAGGGAGCTAGATGTCATTGTCCACCTGGGGACAAATGACATAGCAAAGGACGGGGTAGAGGTAGTGCAGAGAAATTTCAGGGATAGGGGGAAGGTCCTCAAGCATGCATGGTGGCTTTTGCAAAAAGGTTGCCTGTATACATCTGGGGAGAAGATAGTACTCTCCACACCGGCTTTCAGCAGTTGGTTAAAGGCATGATGTGGGGTGGGTCTCAGTACTAGGAGTGGGCCACTTCAATGTCTTCATAAGTGAAATTGCAGAAAAACTGAATGGGAAGGTATGTCTTTTTGCAGATGCCACCAAAACCTTTATAGGGTGGACACTCAGGAGGGTGTGGAGAAAGGGTTCGCCCATTCTGGTGTGACAGCCGTGTTGCTGGTGCTGATTACAGCACAGGCCACATTACTGCACCAGGCATAATGTATCCTGGGAGTTACACCACCAAAGCACCCTCCTGGGAAACAGTCTCCATTGGGCCCTCTTCCCCTAATTATCCCACAGGTCCAGGTTCTTAATTTACCTGTTCTCCAGTCCTACCCCATCCTACAATCACCCCGCAGATATACAGTAGATTGTTACTACCCCTGATGTCCAGTGGTTCCCATTTATTTATTTATTCATTCATTTGTTTACCAAGAAGGTAGGTGCACTGGTCTGAGAACCATTTTCAGGCATGACCTGGGCCATTGAGGATGGCACAGGAATACAAGCAAGTACAAAGGAGGCTGGGACAAGGCATACAATAGACAGTAATAAAAATATACAGGATATTTATATGAAGATATATATAAACTTGCAGCACAATGGATAAATAACATTTATGACAATAGCAGGTACAGTAGTAGCCAAGTTGTAATACAAATTAGGCATGATCTGAGATGAGTAAAGGAAAAAGTGCATCATGGCAGTGTAGGTATGGACCAAGAAGGAAAAGGAGGAAAGGGAAGTAGAGGCATGATAATAAGTTGGAGAGGCAGGAGCAAGGAGTGGATGACAGAAAGTGAGATCCAAGGAGAGAGTGGAAGACTCCTGGAGAGTCAGTGGTGCTAAGTGGAGTGGGCAGGTTGTTCCAAAGGAAAGGGGCTGCAGATGAGAATGCACATTTACCCATACAGGTGGAGACTAGGGGGCACACAAGCATGGGGTCAGCAGTGAGGCAGAGCTCTCAAACAAACACTTTTGGGCAAAGGAGGTGGGATTGCGGAGAGGTAGCTCAGTTTTGGATGGCCTTATTGACTGTGCTGGCCAGGAGATAGGTCTGTTGGGCTGATGGGGGAAGCCAGCCCAGGGCCTGATAGAGTGAGCAGTGGTGTGTTGAGTGAATGCCCGTGCCTCCTGTATATCCAAAGTCCCCACCATGACCCAGTTAGTTCTTACAGCAAATACTACCCCCTGGTCCCCAGGCTTACTATATATTTGACACCCTTCCACATTTGGCACAGACCATCCTCTCAGCTCCTTGATCGGGTACAAAATGGATGATAGTTCACAATCATGTGCTAACTATACACAGCTGTTTATACAGTAGGCACATGAGTGTAAAAATGGCATTCTGTCCTCAGTTGGTCACAGAGGTTAGCAGAGTGTCTCTGCCAATTGCCACTGTGGGGAGAGTGTGAAAACATATGGTGAGGCCATGAATGGTGGGAGCGATGGGACTGGGTGGGTAGGTATTGGCAGTTTTTGATGTACGGAATGGACAGCAGCACCACTGAACACCAGGCAAAGTGCGATATTACTGATGGTGGGAGCTCAAAGGGGCAGTTGTAGGAGGCAGAGGTGATAATACCTGGTTTAGGGAGGCAGCATCTTTTAGAGCCATTCACCAACTGGTCAGAGACTCACTAATTATGCTAGTCAAGATATCATTTTGTGATCCTACCCAGTTTTTGGGGTGCAAAGTGTTGTTTGAGAGTCACTTACTCATTTAGCGATCGCAAATGCTCTTTGAATGTTCTGGCCTATGTGAACAATGACAGTCCATTACCAGTAAGATAAAGACAAGTGAACAAATAAAAATATGGAATGCAGAGCTGTTCTCCATGAGGTTGCTAATGTAATTTATCTTAATAATGCGTTAGAGTATAGAGTATAATGAGATTAATACTGGTACCACTGTGCTACCACATGAGTCTAGGGTTGCTGTGAGAGGTACCAAATACTGAAATGTCAAAATAACACAGTACCGTTGTGCTACCAGAGTACCAGTATTTGTGGGAGCCGACAAAAATCTCAAAATTTCGTGATACCATTGTATTACCAGTGTATGTGTGAGAGACAGAGAAAATGGTAAAAAATGCCATAGGGATACCATTCTGCCAGTGCACTACCAATGCACAGAGGAAAATCTATATAGCACCTACCACTGTGATACCAGAGTACCACTGGGTAGTACCATTGTGGATTTTTCAGCTGACCACAGTATTGCCATTGTGACAAATTCAGTAAGAGTAACCAGATTACTGAGACAATGCAGTGCTAAAGAAGTGTGATAACAATTATAAAGTGTTGCCAGTACTACTACAGTGTGCAGCAAAAATTAGTGAAGGAAATACAGTGCTAAAGAAGTGTGCATGAAAATCTAATAATTATTTGCAGTGCTCTTACAGTCTGCATCAAAAAATAATAAAGATTGAGCAGTACTACTGCAGTGTGCTGCAAAAATTAGTGAAGGAAATACAGTGCTAAAGAAGTGTGCATGAAAATCTAATAATTATTTGCAGTGCTCTTACAGTCTGCATCAAAAAATAAGAAAAATTGAGCAGTGGTGCAACAGTGTAGCAGAAAGTCAGTGCAGTGTATTAACAGTGCACTGATGAAAAGCAGTGCTTTGTCAGTCTGGACTGAAATAACACTGAGATGAGACTCAAGATGGAAGCGTGCACTCCACTTCCCTCTGGGGTCCCTTACTCTTCACCAACACTAAGCTGATCACAGTGTGGGGAAGCCTGCATTGTACCTGCCCACATTGTATGTGGCCGATGGGTGAACAGAATGTTTCAGTCTCCAGTGCTGTTGACCCTCATCACTGTTCACCAGCACTAAATCCACTGCATCATGGGGAATCTCTGCATTGTACCTGCCCACAGTTTACCTGGCTAGAGTATAAACCGAGCTTCAGTCTCCAATCAGGGAAATTCCCTACCTTTCACCAACACTGCTCCTGACTGTAATGTACCTGGTGTGTGGATGAGCATAAAAGATCTCGGTCTCCAGTGCTGTGAGTCCCTTAGCTTCAGCTACAATAACACTGAATCGTATTGTGGGGAATTATTAATTGTGCCCACCCACACAGGACTCATTCTCTGGGTAAATATAGTGCTTCATTTTCTGTTGCTGTCAATACCTCACCTGTCTTGAGCATCAAATTTCTCCCAAGCACACATTATATATATAAAAATTGGAAACCAGTCTTGTCATTCTGCTATTGCCTGGATTCTCTTGTTGTTTAATATTAGGGGCAGCGAATGGTCAGGTGCTGATTTACTGTATGTTATTACTTTATCAGAAAGGAATTATCTTTGTCAGATTCAGTGAAAATTCTGCCTCCCACTGACTCCATGAGGATGTTATTGTTTTATCAATGAGCATATGTGTGTGTGTGTGTGCTTGTGTGTTAGGAGGGGGAGGGGATGATTAAAAATCCATTTTGTGCTCCATGACCTTTTTAAATGAAATATCATTGCATCGGAATAAAAAGAGACAGGGAGGCACTGTATGTGAAACCCAACATTGCACATAATACCTCTGTTAGTTTAAAAAGACACACAGTCTATGGAATACAGAGCTGTCAATGTTAGCTAAATGTGGTTGCCAACAACATTGCCAGGACAACCAGTGAAGAGGAGGGGAGGGTAGTTCGGATACTGGTACTGTGATGGACAGTGTAACATTAACATGAAGCCTGAGATAAAGGCACTAACGTAACTAAAGAACTAATGTACGCAATTAAAATGTTCTATGTAATTCTGTAATCTGTGAAACCAGGGCATGGTTAAAAATGAGCATATGTGACCCAGCCACCCTTCTTCAAACAAACAAACAAACAAACAAACAAACAAACAAACAAACAAACAAACAAACAAACAGATAAAACTAGAAGTGTAATGCATGAGGTGTCCTACCTATTTTTTTTTTTATTCATAAGTTTGTAATTATGTGGTACCTTGGGTCAGATGCTGTTTGCTTAGTCTAGTCTGCTATGAGTCTAAAATGAGAAGTCTGTGATGAGCAGATCTTCACAGCAGAGGGACAAAGAAGAGAGTCCTGTTTATTAGATTTGACTTTGGGGATCAGAGCAGCTGCTAACCTACAGTATGCAGTGCTGACGGAGGGTCAGGCATCACCGTTTCTATCTGACTTTGGAACCAGAGCAGCTAAATGGCTCCTGTGTACATAAGAGACTGGCCAGTCCTCATACGTCAGAGAGATCAACCAGCCCCCGTGAGTCTGAGGGACTGGCTAGCTTCAGTTTGTCTTGAAACTGACCTGTCCCTACATGTCTGTGTTATTCCACATGTATCGGTGTGACCAAAAAGTTCACAGGTGTGTGAGTGACCTACCAGTCTCCCATGTATCTCTGTTATCAGCTAGGTCAGTTTGAATAACTGACCAGCCACCATGTGTTTGTTTGAATGATCTACTGGCCCTGGTGGGTGGCTGACTGGTTCCCATGTGTCTGTGAGAGACCAACTGGCACACAATAGATCTGAATCTGATGTACTAGCTCCCAAGTGTCTGTCTGAGACTGATTCCTGAGTGTCTGACTGATAGCTCATGTATGTGTCTGAGTAATGACCAAGTCATACATCTGGGTCGCACATGTCTAAATGACAGACTAATTCTCACTGGACTGCCTTACATGCTTCTGTTCTTGAGCCTTCCATGTCAGCAAGGCCCCCGCCATTCTTCTGTGCAGCTGATCCCCTGGAATACTGCAGTGACCCACTGCACAGTGATGCCACAACAGCGAACCCCCCAAAAAAGACCATTACAGTAACTTGTTTCTCTGACATGGCTTCTCCCAGTGTTCTGGCCCTTCCCCGGAACAACTCCAACCTGGAGTTGATGATATATAAATGTAGGGGGTAGAGCCCCCTTCCCCGCATGGGGGGTGTGGGGGGGTGCATGCCTCCATATAAAATACACTTTGTTTCCTGATGGCACAATATCGCATTTTGGCATTATGCCATCGCTGTGTGGGATGTTGGCAGATTTGCTGTCGATGAACAGTGGTGCTTCCGGAATACTATGCATTGTTGAGGACAATGGGGGATACAGTATTTGTTGAAGCTAGTCCTTATTTGTGGAATTCCCTCTCCATGGACATTAAACTGTCTTCAACAGTGAGAACTTTTAAATTGAAGTTAAAATCTTATCTGTTCAGACAACTGTTTGGTGACTGAAATGTTAATGATATATGTGTGTATTTCTTAGCATTAGCATTAGTTTTTGTAATACTCTCTGGGTGATTTGTCAGGAGAGTGTAGATGAATGAATGACTAAAAGAATGAATGAATTGCCAGCCCAGTGGTTCTTAGGGCTAAGGCGCTGGATGCCTAATCTTGCAGCATGCCAGCGACCTGGGTTCGGGAACGAGCCCGGGCTATCGGAGGTTGGCAGTGGTGGGGGGGGAGGATGGAGCTGCCAACAGGCAAGCTCTCCTCTCCAGGGAGGTGTAATGGCAATCCTCGGCTAATGGCTGCCTCCTGGTGGAGGCCAGGGACAGCACAGACCTAAGAGGAGCCAGGTGCTAGGCCAATGGGGTGGGATGAAAGGGGCCATCACTGGGGCTGTGGGACAAATGTGTGCCTCCACACGCATTCACTCCTACTCCTGGGGCCCTTGGGAGAAAAAAGGAGGAGAAAATCACTGGTGGCAGGATGGCAACCAACTCCTCGCAGGCACTGCTCCCAGGCTGGGCATAAGGTAAGCCCCAGTAATTCCGGGTGACGGGGCTCGGGAGGTCGATCAGAAGGGGGCTGTCCAGGAAAGGCGCAGAAAATGTGATATGTTACAAAAGGAATGAATGAATGAATGAAAATTAGTCAATTTTGGTAATGATTTGTAGTTAGATGGGAGATCTCCAATGAACACCATGAGCTGCACAAAAGGGTGTTGGCTGCTCTGCAGAGGATGCTCTCACCTTGGCTGTAAGTAACCATACTGATTCCAGCATGGTGTATGGGGACACTGCGCTGCCATGAGGTGCCGTCTTTTAACTGAAATATTAAACTGTGGTCCCATCCACCTGTTTTGGTGCTTGTTCAAGCAGATGTTAACGCTCCAGTGGCACTTCTTGAAGTGTATAGGGGAATCCTTTATTGAGAAATCAGAACAAATCACACACATCACTTCATGACCATACAACGAAAAATAATATACACATCACAGTTCAACTTATTTGAAATCTTCAAAGCAAAAAGTATTAATGCATACTTGACCTAACTATACAGTATTTCTGAAGAAAAGAGAAACCCCTCCACCGAAAAATCACTTTAGCTTTTGGGTGATATTTACAGTCTGTCGTATAAACCACTTTTAAAGCATTTTCATATATGGTACATAAAGTATAAAATAACATGCACTGTTGTTGAAGTACATATTGGCTTCTAGCCTGCCATAAATAATATTTCAGACAAGCAAAAAACACTTCTAACGTACCAGCATCATATTTCTGTGCTAACTTCTGAAAATCACCTAGTACTAATTGTTCATCTGTTAGTGTTCGTAACCAAGGTACAGTAATTTCCATGTATGTCCTGCATAAGCCCAAAATTGGGTGGCATAACTACAGGAAAACAAAAAATATTCCATCATTTCTGGTTGTGCTATGCACTCTGTGTATGGGCACATGCTTTCCTCTGTGGCCTTATGCTTATTGGCCCCTTTCACATTTAATTTACCATGTGAACTCAGCCATCGAATGTCCCACATTCTATATGTGACCAAAAAGTTCACAGATGTGTGAGAGACCTACCAGTCTCCAATGTATCTCAGTTATCAGCTAGGTCAGTTTGAGTAACTGATCCTTGTTGGTCCAATAAAAGGTATCAAACAATTTGTTCTGGATTTGTTCTTACTGGGACCACTATGGCATTAAACATTTTGTTTGTCCACATTTTATGTGAAATTATTTTGTTCTGAAGCGGTTTACACACTAAGTACTGTTTTGACGGTCTATAGTTTTTAAATTCTGGTTGTAAAACCCCCTCTTTATCCAAGACCATACAGTAGAGTTGTTTCGTAGTATTTTGGAGCAGATCTTGTTTCCTTACATCCCAGTTTAATAATTTTTGTAAAGTAGTTTAAAATACCCAGGGATGACCAGATTTTTTAATAGATTTGAGGGCACATCTTCCCATATTGCAAAATAAATAGTCAGCCAGTATATTCCTAATCCATACCTGAGCAGGAGATACCTCTGTAGTAAATGCTATCTTAAAGGACTCTGTCCAAAATAAAATGTAAAAAAGTGATGGGATTTACCATATCCAACCCCCATTTTTGTCTGGGTAAATAAGTATAGACCTCTTTATGGGATTGAGCCTGCTGCCCCATAACAATTGGAAGAAAATACTCAGGATTCTCGTTTCACAACTTAAAGGCAATGGAAAACACCATCCCTACGTACAGTAATGTTGGTATTAAAAATTGCTTTATAATATATACTCTCTTCAATTTTTAAAACGTCCAACACTTCCATCTTTGAACCTTTGTATCACAAACTTTTAGGCTTTTTTCCCCCCAATCTAACTGTGCTATGTCCCCATGACCATAGTGAATCCCTAAAATTTTAAAAGGCTCATCCAAAATTTGTATCCTTGCAACCTGCTGAATCTGCAGGCCCTGAGGTCCTAGTGCGAGTCCCTTACTTTTTTCCTTGTTTAACGAAGCACCTGATACTGTAGCATATGTATTCATGTCTTATAATACATTACATGCACTGGACTCATCCTGTACAAAGATAAACAAATCATCTGCATACGCAACCAATTTCAATTCCTCCTCCGAATATCTACCTACTATTGCTTTATGCTTTAAAATTGTCCTAATAAAGGGGTCTAAGGTGAATATATATAAAAGCGGGCTCAGGGGGCACCCTTGTCTCAATCCCGCTTTTACTCATATTCTGTTTCCTTCAAATCTTGAACTAAAGATGTTATTTTTGCACTTCCATGTAATATTCATAACCAGTTTACAAATTTAAAAGGAATGCCATAATGTTCTAACACATGAAATAAGTAGTTGGGACTGACCCTGTCAAAGGCCTTGTTCTGGTCCAATGACAGGAGAAAACTAGCAGTATCTATCTGCTTACTATATTCTATAACATCCCTAATAATAGCCAAATTTTCCTGTATCTTCCTACCAGGTAATGTGCACGTTTGAACAGGATGAATTAAATCCTGAGCTGGTGATCTTAATTGTTTCTGTAATATAGTAGTTAGTATTTTAAATTCTGAATTCAAGAGACAAATTGGTCTTCCATTAGTGAGTTGCTTTTTATCACCGGATTTATGTAGAAAACTAATCCTCTCGAAAAAGAGGCAGGTGCTCCTACTTGAGTTATAAGAAAGAAGTTATATAGTTTAAACAAAATATTATAATTTCTTTATATTCTTTATAATACTCATTTGGTATGCCATCTCTCCCTGGAGACACCCCATTTTTTAACGTGCCTATCACCTCTGAGATTTCCTGTTTGGTGATAGGTCCTATTAAAGTCTGTTTCGTGTGTCGATTTAAGGGTTGTAAATGTATGTCTTGTAGAAATGTATCTATGTCCTTTGAGTTTACTGTATGTTCTTTACTAAAACTAGTCAGGTGATCCTCTAAAGCCATCTGTATCTCAACATTAGTTGTGAGGAGGGTTCCATCAGACGTGATCAGACTTGTAATTTGGGAATTTTGTCTTCTCTCTTTACAGGCTTCACAGGGATCTACACACTTTTTTTGTGTACCAAATGACATTGCAGCTTGTAGAGAGGTTGATCTGTCGTACGGAAACTTTCTCATTTCAGTCTTTATGTTATTGGTTTGATCTGTTAAGTCCTTGCTGGTTTGATACATAACAGAGTAAACTTCATAAAGTTGAGTCCATAATTGCAAATATATAAAACATTTTCGTTGAGCTCTTTGTTTCCCAAAACCTGTCATCCACTCTTTTATGCCATTTTTTGTATCCTCCCATCACAAACCCATATCCTCATATAAACTTAGCACCGACCCTAGCTATAAGAACTGTTAAAATATTTAGCTCTATCTCTGGTTCTTTTAATATAGCTATAGTCATTTTCCATCTAGTGTGTGTTTTAGTCTGATTTTTATTAAACTGAGTGCTGCATTTATCATTAAGTGATCTGAAAATTCTACAGGAATTGTTGCTGTATTATCTATTATTAAGTGTTTTGACACAAAAATGTAATCAATATTAGTAGTTAATGAATTCTGGATATATGTGAATTTAATTTTTGGAATTGCCATTGTAGAACAATCACACACCTCTGCCATATCTATGAACTTTCTGAAAGCACGGTAATCACAATAAATGTTTTTCCCTTTGGCTTTTCTGTCTCTAGTTTCTAGTGTGCTGTTAAAATCACCTCCCAAATAAATATTTTAACTGTTGCCAAAAAAGGTTGTAGTTGAGTAAACAAATTCACTCTGTCTGCGTTTTGCTGTGGGCCATACACTGTAATAAATCTGCTAGGTGTGTTGTGCCAAATACCATCCACAATCAGAACTCTCCCTGGAATTAAATCTATCAGTTTCTGTAAGTAAAATGGTGACCAGAAAACACTATTCCTACCCTATCCGCCCGATCAGTGCCAAACGACCAATAGGAGGGACCCCACATCCAATTATTTCTGACCGATTACATATGGTAACTAGAATCCATCCAAGTTTCCTGTAAATCAATTATATCCAGCTTGAATTCATGTAACAAAGAAAACAGTGCTGTCCTTTTTGGTACATTTTTCAGGCTACAGGAATTTTAGGATGCTATGCTGAATGTATCCATTTAGTTTAATTATTTGGAATTGCTTCATTTCTTCTTCTTCATGTTCCTCATTTTCCTGCTCAGTGGGCACTTCGCATGGGGCAGTTCTTTAAGATACTGAACTCCCAAACTGGAAGATGCATCTGAAACCATGTCCTGTGTATCTGTGTCTCCTGTCTGTGTGTTTAGCGTATTGATTTTCAGTTTCTATGTTGCTATGTGGAAGAGCATTCTTAATATTCTTGGCACTCCTCCATCTTGTGATTGGTGCTGTGTTGTGTTTGGGGGGGCGCATCTTAGTAGTGTTTTCTGCAGTTTCAGCTGTCATCATGCTTGCTGTACTGGGCAGTACACAGGTGCTAGTTCCTGGTTCCGTATCAAGGTCAGTTTGTAAGTTCATGGATGCTGGGGATTGGTCCCACTGGTCTGGACTTGTAGTAACTATTTCCTCATCCCGAGGTCTAGTAACATTTCTGGAAACATCCTGGCTAACACTCTCTTTTTCCTTTTGTGCTTTTTTAAAGAGGTCATTAGGGTTGATAGTGTTTCTTTTGTTATGCGCTGCCCAAGGGCAGTCCAGAAATATGTGCCCATGCTCCTCACATAAATGACACTTCGAATGGTTGGCATATTGTAAATTAATGTGATCAGATTCCCCACAAATCCCACATCGCAGCCTATCGCAGATGTTTGATAAGTGTGTTTTAGCCTCACACTTGTACCAGGTTTTAGGTTGGCCAGAATAGAAGCACATGCCTCTATCTCTGCCCAGAAAGAAGCTGTTAGGTAAATGTACAATCCCCTCAGGAATCTGCTTGAGTTTCTCTTTAAACTTCTATCTCCCAGTCCACAAGTGTTCAGTATCCATTATTGCCTCTGGGGCGCTTAGCACCTCACATTTTTGTTGGAACCAGTGTGACATATCAGCTACATGGACACTTTAGTTTAGGAACATCACTGTTATGGTTTTAATTAGTGGTTTTGTTAAGGGAATCGCTATGAACGGAAGCCACACAGAAGCAAATTTTACTTGATTGTATAATGTCCAAAATCTTTCCAAACTGTGTGGTTGCCTAAAGCTGATGTCAAAATTGTACTTTCCTAATATATGTATCAGGGCATAAATTTCTGAAGCCGTGAACTTCATGTTGTCTTTCAGCAGAGGTTTCCCTACATAGATCCAGTCAGGTCTGGGCTCCATTCCCCCTTTATATCTTAACTGGATCGTGTTTCTTCTAGGGAAGTGGTTCTGTCCTGTTGAAAAGCTCAGAAAAATGAGGGCATTGTGTAGGGGGGTGGAGAGGCTGAGATTTGGTCCATCCTGCTGCCTGACCGAAGCCTTCTTGGCTATCACTCATCTCATCCATGGTAATGTGTATCTCTTGAGCCCCAGAGCTATCATTAGCCTTGGGAGCAGCGTTTGCAGACCTTTTCTCCTTTTCAGGGTTTTGCATAATGTTTTTATTACTGCCATCGGAGTTTTCTATTTGCATCCCCGATCTTTCCTGACTCAGATTCTGTATTCCTGCCTGTACCTGCTCATTATCCTATCGAGGTTCAATATTTGAAACTGTAGCCTGAAAGCCCTCTATGTTATCCGATGAATGTGTCAAACCTTATTCGGGTACTGTCTTGTGTGCTGTGCTGCCATCCTCAAGTTCCAAAATCCCTTCATTTCTGGCTACCGTTTGTGTGCCATCACCTTGCACTTCAGCATTTATATAAAAAGAAATGGTATCTACCTGAGACACTTCCAATGGCTCTGTTTTGCAAGTAATACCTTGTTTTTTATTTACTGTATCCACTGTCCATCGTTCCTGTGGTATGCAAAATTCATGTTGCAGGCTTTGTGCCACGCTCCACTGTGGGTCTGGCAGCCATTAGCCATCTTCGTTTTGTATCCACCAAACCTTGCTCAGAGCTTTTGCAGGCATCCACTCTTCTGTTCCTTGACTCGGTGCCTGTACATGTGTAACCTCCTACCAATTTGGGGGCTTACCTGTAGCCCATAGCTCCCATGTCTGCTCTCCTCCTCTCTGGTGCCTCCAGAATGCTTGCTATTTTTTTGGTCCCCCGTTTCTGGCCCTAGTCTGTCTTGTGCCCCTAGGTGTCCCCAAGCAACCCCAGTTGATAATACAGCCCTTCGGGGCTCCAAAGGTTTGGACCATGATCACTTGCACTGCCAATGCACTCTGGTGTGGCAGTGATTGCGTAGGTGCTGGCGTTGCCTTTGATGGTCAACCGTTCGCATTTGCGGTTGAACGGGAGAAGAGTTCGGTGGTCCTGGTGTCCCCACCAGCTAAGGGGGACCTGGTGACCAAGAGGAGGGCCCCGAGTGCCCATTTACTTAAATAATTTAAAATATCCACGGAGTGTTAGGATCAGGGCTCATGAATATTAGTGAGCCAGAGCCCCGCTCCATATGCATATTCATAAGGGTGGTTCTGCCCTCGGGAAAGCTGTATTCAGCAACTGCCAAAAAGGAAAACAAAAGTGTTCAAATGCAAATAAATAATTGTACTTGCTATATGTGTTTGGGGTGGGGGGGGGAGTGTTTACAAGGGAAAAGTGTTTAAATAAATTAAATGCTCAATCCTGGCTGTACCAGAAATTGTTGGGACTCAGAGAAACAGCCTGCCTGCTGCAAGGCATCCTTAAATATTGGCAGCAGTGACAGGCAAACAGACTGAGAAATGGTCTTGATCTGGGCAGTGACAGCAAGTACACACCCAGGGCTACTGAACTGTGGGGCATTTGGGCAAATGTTTAATTTATTCTGGCTGCATCAGGACTTTATTTGGGACTGTATCAAATCTGCTTAAGGGACTGTGTGCTAAGCAGCCATTACAAGCAGCCACAGCCAATCGGAAAGCTAGAATTTTAAAGCCAGGACTTGTGGGACATTAGCCAAGGCTCATGGGAAACTTCCAAGTGCTCATGGGGAACTGCAGGGACCTAATTTCAGGCACTAAAGCAGTAAAACAACTGTGCATTGAGTGAGATTCATGCATAATTCATTTTCTTGATTGACAAGCCCTCCAGCCAGTTGGAGGCCAAGCAACCAAAAGCTCCAGTCAATCAGGAGCCTCAGTAGAGCCCCATAAATGACTGTATTTTCAGTATTTTTCGGATTTGAGTGGGATCCCCCCACAGGGATGGGGCTTGGCCCCCAGCCATGCAAGTGGGCCTGGCGATTCAGTTAATCCTGTCCATCCAGGAGGTGGTTTTCCTTCCTTTGTAATAAAAGTTAAAGTAATTTAGTTATTGCGAAACCTGCTAGCCTGGGGGATTGTCAGAATGTCCTCCAGGTACTAGCCCTCCCGTCTACGTTGGGGAAAGATGTGGAGCTGCAACCTGATGACACCAAGCCAGCTGTGAGAGAGCTGATCCTGCCTCAGTTGTGAGAGGACTGAAGACACCAGGAGCCTTCATTGTGGAGTTCCTACCGTGAGGAGCCTGAGTGAGTACTCTTGTACCCCCCCGGGCAAGAACGAAAGAAAGTGTTTAATTGGGGCTGCCAATGCCCAGAGACTGTCTGATTTATATTGTTCATATGGTCTGCACCCTGCATCCTGCTGCACCTAACCTTAACCCAGCACAGGTGGACCCTTTTGGAACTTTTGCTGTTTTGAGACTGTCTAATCCTGGTCTGCACCTTGCATCTCCTGCACCTAGTCTTGCCCAGCGCAGATGGAGCTGATTGCTCTAAGGAACCCAAGCTAGTCCAGCAAATTGTATAAATGTGCTGATACGTGTTGTTTGCTATGAAGCTATATGCATGGAAGATACTCAATAAAAAAGAGTGACTGATTCTGTTGAAAGCCTTGCTTTGGTGTAGTGATACTATTAGGCCAGATTTTTGGTTTGTATTGTAATAGTCTATAATTTCCCTGATTATCATAAGAGGATATTGTATTTTGCAATTTGGAAGACCACAGAACTGATGGGGGTGTATAAAAAAATTTGCTACTTTTCTTAATTGAATATTTAATAAATGTGTTAAAATGTTGTAATCTGAATTTAGGATGCCTATTGGTCTCCAATTCTGAATTTGCTGTCTTTCCCCAGCTTCATATAAGAAGATTATGAGGCCTGTAAAAAAAATCTATAGGCGAAGACTCCTGTTTTAGAATAGAAATATATACTTTCTCTAAACAGATAGATAAAACATCTGAAAACGTTTTATAGAATTCATATCGTAGTCAGTCTATGCCTGGAGAGTTTTTGTTTTTTAATAACAGCTTCTATTTCATCACCCATTATAGGGTTTTCTAATTCATTTGACTTATGCAATGGTATTGAATTGTTGATTGTTTTTAGATAGGAGGCAATGTCTCTATCCGATGGGGGGTGAGGGTTATTAAAGCTATTTAGGTGGTCGGTGATGATATTATGTAACTGATTTTTTGAATGTAATAAGTTTCCTTCTGCGTCTTTCAAACAAGAGAAAGTTGTGGCTTCCTTTCCTTTTTTGTAGGCTTCATGTGGATCACCAGTAGGTTTTTTTTGGGTACCATAATTTAATTCTGCAGTTATTGTTTGAGCTCTGTCGTATTGGAATTGTTTCATTTCGGACTTAATGTTATTTATTTGATCTGAGTAGCTATATCTAGAAAAGGTTACCAGAGAAAACAGATATTGAAGTTGGGTGCAGAGCCTTATGTAATGAAAAAAAATGTCTCTCTCTTTGTTTTTCCCATAATTCTGAAATCAAGATTTGATATAATTTTTGGTGTCTGACCACCAAGCCTCTATGTCATCATATGAATCATAAACAGAGGTTCTTGCCCTTAACAGTTTAGTCATTTCTAATATAATGAAGGGGCTCTAATAATGCTGAGGTATTAAGCCTCCACCTATTTTGTTTTGTTTTCTGATGACTGGGGTTTTGTATCTAAAGTTGTAACAGCAAATGGTCAGAAAATTCAAAGGGAAGAGTAGTAAAGGACAAAATTTGCACTTCCCTAGATATAAAACTATGGAACTAGATATTCAAAGGAGTTGCGCCAGTGCAACCCCAGAAATGTGCCCTGGGGCAGTATTCAAAAGGGGGAATTGAGCAGCACAATTCTCGATGCACCGCGGTACAAAGATAATGTATGCGGTGCATCTCCAGGGGGCATGCCCATGCACATGTGGCACATCTCGATATTCAGCGGAGATGTGTGGCACGTATGCCAGCACATCCCGGAGATGTGCCACATACCTGGGCATAGAGTTGAGCATGGAAAAATCATGCTCAAGTGGAAGCCACCGACAGGCAAGCTGTCGTAATGCAAGGTGCAACACAGCAGCCGCCAGCTGTGGGTGGCTTCACCCCCAGAACACCATACACAAGCACTCATAAAAATCCTTGGTAGTCTAGTGGTACCCCCACCCCCCCGCCTGTAAACCCGATCGCCGTAAAAATGTCTCATTCCATGTCCTGGTAGTCTAGTGGCTCCCCACCTGTAACCCTGATCACTGTAAATAAGTGCAATTTCATGCCCTGGTAGTCTAGTGGTCCCCCCAGCCCCTCCACTCACACAGGACCTCCAGCCCACCCAGCTCCCCTGCCAGTCATCAGTGGGCAGCAAACCCACCTGCATACCTCTGCAGCTGCCCACCAAATGACAGCTTACAGAATGCGCTGCAAGCTCATTGGTCCACACTGTGGACCAATGGTCTTGCAGTGCATACTGTAATACTGTAAGCTGTCATTAAGTGGGCAGCTGCAGAGATATGCGGGTGGGTTTGCTGCCCGCTGATGCCTGGGGGGGAGCTGGGTGGGCTGGAGGTTCCATGTGGGTGGGGGGTGAGGGGACCACTAGACTACCAGGGCATGAAATTGCACTTATTTATGGTGATTGAGGTTATGGACATGGAGGGGGAGGTACCAATAGACTACCAGGGCATGAAATGAGACTAGTTTTCAGCAATTGGGGTTACGGTTGGGGAGGGGGAACCACTGTGCAGGGTGCCAGGCATATTTCGCTGGCCAGCCCTGCACAACTCATGCAAATGGGGCCATAATGACATGCAAATGGCCCCATTTGCGCCTTGCATGCATTATGGCCCCATTTGCATTCTTGTGTCTGAATATCAGGAATTTGCGCATGGTGTAACTCTAATGCGCTGGCACATTTCCCATTCCTGGTATTCAGACCTGTCTGGGGGATGCGCTGGTGCATTGTATTTGTGCTGCAGACATTTTTTGGTTTATTCAGACGAGATGCACCATGGCATATCTCTTTTGAATATATCCCTTTGTTGCTGCAGTGCAACTCAGTTGCATGGAGCAACCACTCGCGCCATTGCCAGGCACACTTTTGAATATCTAGCCCTCGGTCTATTGTGGAAACAAGCTTGCCTCTTTTATAAGTGAAGTTTGGACCTGATTTATGAAAATCCATACTGCTTAGCAAGTCAGCTGTGTGTATACATGTCTCTAACGCGTTAGTCACAGTACTTTTTTCCCCCCGAGTTCCCCATTTCTGTAGTTTGGAAACCACAGTTGAAATCCCCTCCAAAGAAAATCTGTTTTGTTGTAACAAGGACAAGTTGTAGGAAAGTCAAAAGGTCAACCCTTTCTGCTTTGGTTTGGGGCCCATATACTATAATAAACCTGGAGGGGAAGCTGATTCAGATTCCATCTATGATGAACAACCTTCCTGGGATAAGATCTGTTAGTTTTGTGAGGTGAAAGGCTGTGTCCTCAAAAAGAATGCCCACCCCATCTGCCCTATCCAGCCCAAAGGATCAGGAGGAGGGGCCCCACACCCATTCTGCTTTAAACAGATGGAGCTGATCTAAGGATAACATCCAGGTTTCCTGCAAAAAAAAACAACAGGGAAATGGTATTCATGAAAAAATTTAAACATTGCATGCCTCTTTTTGTAGTTCTAAAGACAACAAACATTTAAAGATACAAGCCCTAATTTAGTGATATAGTCATGTGGTGAGGAGAGAAAAAAAAAACATGGTAAGATATCTTGTTTTTTTTCTTTTCTTTTTCTTCCCTTTACAATCTGGGGTTTCTGGTTGGGGCCCTGTGATGTCAAGGATGTTCTGAACTTGCTCAGATTCCTCTGTGTCCATTCTGTTTCTCCCCAGTTTGTTTTGGCTAGTACTGAGAAAGGATTTTCTTGTCCCACTGAATTGAAAGAGGTATCCACTTTAAAGTTCCTGGTCGAGCACCTCCTTCCTGTTGCAGTGGTCCATTTATGTGGAGGGCCCATGGGGTAGACTTTTCTTGATCATTTTCCACAGACTATGTTGAGGGGGTGCTCATAACAAACTGGTTGAAGCACGGTTGGGATGTTATTTGCAGAAATGTCTGTAGTCATGGGAGATGTTACCAGTTCCTTAGGAGGTTGTTCTGATGCTGCCTCCTCGGTAGCAGCAGGGGAAACCTCCTGCTCAGTAGGTGTGGGATCAGGCTGTGGGCTTTCAGGCGTTATGACAGCATATTAAGCGTTTTGAAAGAGAGAGTAAGGACTGATTGTGTTGAGTTTGTTTTTTGACGCCCATGGGCATTCTGAAAAATTATGGCCATATTCCTCACTAAGGTCACAATGGGTGTGATTTGCACACTGGTGGGAGATATGCCCTATTTCTCCACAGTTGTCACACCTGGGACAATCACACACACTAGACAGGTGTGTGTGCGTGCACCACATTTATAGCAAGCTCAGGGTTGGCCTGAATAACAGCAGACCCTCCCGACCCTTCCCAGCAGAAAAGAGTTTGGTAGTTTGACATAGCTTTACCTTAGATTTCCAGCCACCAGTCCAGAACAGTTCCTCATCAAGTATTGCCTCTGGAGAACTGAGCACCTCACACTTTTGGTTTAGCCAGGAAATAATGTCTTCTATGTGTACTCCCTCGTTTCGAAACATTAGGGTGACAAACTTTATGAGGGGTTTGGTGGGGGGGGGGGATAACCAAAAAAGGGGACCACAGTGGTGAAACCGTCACTCTATTATACCTCTGCCAAATGATCTCTAAGGCATGAGGGAACCTGAAACTGATATCATAGTTGTCCTCACCAGACACATTAGTGAAGGAAAATGCCTCTGCTGGTGAGAAATGCAGTGAATCCTTCAGTAGATTTTTTCCTACGCGCCTCCTGTCTGGTCTCTGCTCTAGCCCCCCTTTGTAGCGAATGTACACTGCTTTCCTTCTGGGGGTAGCATCTTTTTTATTTTTGGTAAAGAGATCAGACAATAAAGGTCTTGTAACTGGGTCAGGATCCCCTAATGGTTGATCTTTGGGCTGTTTAGGCCGCTGCACGCTCTCTATCTGTTAGTCTGAAAGGTGCGGGGTGGGGTGGGGGGATACCTGAACTATCTATCTGAGGTTCTGTATTGTTAGTGGCATTGAGGTTCTGGCTTTGTGTGATTTGGGGTTTAGTGTCATTTATTTTTTGGGGCGGGGTATCAGTTTCCATACAGCCCTCACCTTGATGGGCGGAGTCAATAGAATTTACCCCTTGCAAAATTGCTGCAGCAGTGCCATCAGAAGAAGGAAGTGGTACCTGTTTTTCTGCTAGTACTTTCCATACAGGAGAATGCTGAGACAGTTGAGATGCATCCCAAGAAGGATCAGGAGACCATGTCTCATTTGGCATTTGCATTCATCCAGCTCCTCATAAAGCTTTTCCTGATGACCATGCAGTAGTGTCCTCCAGAGAAGGAGCAATTGAAAGAGCTGCTTGAACAGCTGCTGCAGCTGTATTTTGAGGCTTGGATGTCCCGGAGGAGAGAGGAGGGTCTACTATTAAGTCTTCACCCGATGTTGGCAGGTCAGTAGCTATATTTTGTTTACCGAAGAGCAGTGAAATCCATTTTGATTTTGCACTTTCCTGCTGTGATGTTTTCAGAGGGACAGTTCTGGCATTAAAGAAAAACACAGTGGCATTAGACTGGTCCTTAGCAGTGATTTGATAGTGAATCGGGGGAACGGCTGGCTCGGACATCCTGGGTATTGGATTCTTGGGGGCTAGTTTGCCAGTAGTACTGCCAGGACAGGCTTTATTTTCAGTAGGGCACAAAACCTCAGTTTTGCTTTTTTTCAGTTTGCAAAAGCAATAGAGCCTCAGTCACTTTTTTTGTCTGTTAGGCAAGCGCTGTATTTCTAACTCTAGCGCAGCTGTAGTAAGAAAAATAGGAACATTTTGGTCATAACATTTGGAGTACTCACCGGACTCAGAGTTTCAGCTTCACAACTAGGTACATCAGCTTTTTCTATGTCATCTGAAATAGTTTTCCGTATATCCACATCTGCATCAGTGCCAAAGACTTCTTCAGTTTCTAACAAAGCTGAGACTGGGGAGGAGACTTGCTCAACAGCCTCCAGAATTTTTATGCCCTCTGAATGATTGGCCAGACTGGTCACCATGGACCCGACCAGCAGCTCCCCCTACAGCAGAGTAGGGGAATTTCCCAGGTGCCCTTTGCAAATGTTCCCCATTCACTGTAATCCACCAACAGAGTAACCTGATTTAATATTAACCAGTCTGCTGGGCGTTGAGAGTAGGGGAGCTATTGTTTAGTGAACTGTTGCAGAACAGCTGCTGCATTTCACCCCAGTGGTGGCTGCACTTCAGTGATCTGCTTAAACAAAAACTTTAGGAAAAGCCACACTGGGAATGTGGATGCTCTTAGTTAAACTTATGCTGACAGTAAAAGCAAAAAGAGACTAAGCACTCACCCCCACAAATTGATACAGACACAGTGGCTACTGTGTGTTAAATTCTAAAGTTAGTAATCCCTTGTGGTACAGTGATGTTCCTTGATGCTTTTTGCAAAGAATTGCTTTTTCAAAAGCACAAGCACAATGGCTGTTACTGTTTATGTATAGAAGAATTAAAGGAATGTAGCCCTGTTCTAACTGCACATGCTCGGTAGCCCATAAGGGGGACAAACACACAAAAGTGCAGAGGTGCAAATTGTAAAACAATTATCAAGAAATATTATAGGGGTGGGGCAGCACCCCTACAGTTAGGGTTGAGTAGACTGTTTAATGTTAAACCCCAATTTTTGCACCTTAGTACCTTTGGGTATACCGTTATATGAGCGATGGCAAAACAGCAAAGCCATTACTGTGACAGCTGTACAGCGAAGGGAACCACAGCGAAAGGGATGTTATGTCAACAGGTTTAGGTGTCGACAGGTGTTGCCGATCAATTGGGTATTTAGGGGCTGTGTTGAAGATGTGTCGGGGTGGCACAATCATGTTCCTGACAGGGCTTGCGTGGGTATCAGTAGGGTCCGGGAAGCTATGAAAAAAAGAGGGCTGTGGTGAGCAATGAGACGACGCAGCAGGTGGTTATCGTATGTTGCGCCAGTGTGTCAGAGGCAGCTGGTGACAGTTTGCCATCTGTGGGACTGGTAAAAAGATCTATCCAGAGGGCTCAAAGGGGTGCACGGAGAGCATCCATGGATCTGTCAACCTTGTCTGAGCTCAGCATTCTGGAGGTGTATCGGGTGCCCCTCAGCGGTGTTGTGGGTGTTGTTGTTACTGTGTGACTGGGGGAACTGCTCTGTACTCCACTGTATGTGTGTCATGAAGTTGGCTATATTTAGTATGGGTGTGCAGGGGTGCAGCTGCCCACATTTGTCTGTGTACTGCTGTGTTTGTCATGTTCTGTTTTGCTGTTCTGTTTCTGTGCCACTCTGGGGTGTCACTGTATGGGAGTCGCTGTAAAGGATATCACTGTGTTTTGTCAAGCCAGCTTGGTGGAACCATAACTTTGGCATCGTTTGACACAATAACTTAACTTTGTGTAAGTAGACGAAAGTAGGCAAAAGCCCATCAAATTGTCTCCAACTAATAGTGGGTTTATATCTCAGTTGTATTATTCAGTAAGAAATTGTCCAGGAGTTTTTTTTAAAGGATTCAAATGAGGGAGCATTAACTAATAAATTTGGCAATTTATTCCAAGATCTAGCTACATGTAAATTAAAATAGAACGCCTAACAGTGTGTACCCTAGGTATCAAGATTGGTTTATTATGGGATCGAAGAGTATTTGTTCTTTGTGCTAATCGAATACCACATTGGTTCCTCAGTTCATGATTATGCATGACTTTATACATGAATAAAAGGTCTCCACTAACTCTTCTGGTTTTTGAGGAAAACATTTTTAGTTTTTTAAATCTATTCCCCTCACAAAAATTTGGCATGCGTGGTCAGGCTGTCAGAGTATCAAGACATGAAACGTTTTGTGTCAGCATCTTGTTCAGTTTTTGAGATATGGAGCACCAAAAATACAGAAAAAAAAACCCACATTTGGTTTCCCTATACTTAACACTGGGTATTTTTTGCTCTCACTTATAGCCTAGACGGTGTGGAATTTTTTCATGAAATGTTCAGGTTTGAAGGGGCCTGTGCCATGGGTGTGCCTTTGAAACATTTCCTGAAAAAAATATTAGAGGGTTTGAGAGTTATAATGTTTTTGTTTTAGTTAACCAAGAAATGTGAACAGTAAAAAAAGAACAATCGTGTGTGCTTATTGTCATGATTTACTTCTTGGGCTGAAAAAAGTATTGATTGTGACAGCTACCATTTTTTCTTTTTAAACTCACAAACATTGGAAATACAGGCATTAACAAGGTGAACAAGTCTAACATGTTTCAATATAAGAAAAATAGCAGTACAAGAGGACAGCATGAGATTAGAGGGAGGCTGATTAAGGGGGAATGTGAGGAAGTTCTTTTTCACAGAAAGGGTGGTGGATGGATGGAACGGCCTACCTCAGGAAATGGTGGCTATTAATACATTGCAGGGCTTCAAACAGGCATGGGATAGGCATAAGGGAGCAATGCAGAGAAGTATGAATAGATAGGCCATTGGCACAGTACAGGCCTATGGCACATTCATAAGGTAGAAAAAATGGGCAGACTGGATGGGTCTTGTGGGCCGTATCTGCTGTCAACTTCTATGTTTCTGTGTTTCTATAAAATTATCTCTTTTTAAAAAACAAACACCCCTCAACCTAGCTAATGACCTGTTTAGCTAGATTCTGCTATTTGTTTTTGGTTTTTTAAACTTGCCAGAAATACCTTTTCTAGACATCCCAAAATACAGGGTGCCCAGCTTAGTGAGAGAAGAAATTCACCCACATTTTCTTTATCAGAACAGTGGGACTTTTCTGACATTTGCAGCCATAGCTGGAGACCTGCTATGGGCTGCAGTGAGAGCAGTGAGGCGCTGTTCTCTCTATCTGTCTATCTGTCTGTCTGTCTGTCTGTCTATCTATCTAATTATTTCTTAAGTGGACCGGCTTTCCCACTCCCATTACCTCTCATTTCTCCCCTTTCCCCTCCAGGTCACCCATCTGCTCTTCCCAGTATTGATTATTTTTTTTTAAATGTAAGCGGACCGGTGTGCCCACCCCCGGTACCACTTCTCTTCACTCCCCACCACGTCACCTGCTCCCATTCCCCAAAATGTAGCTCTAAACTGGGTTGTCCAGTCCCTGGTGTCATAATGTGGCCTGGAATGAAGAAAACCACTCCTTGATGATTTTTTTTAATCTGTAAAACAGAAAATGGTCACTCTCTGATCTGAACCCCTCACTCACCCCACCCTGACCTCCTACTCAGCACCCCCCCACACATACTCTCACTCACTTGAACATGTCCCACTGGGTAGATCCACTGTCCACTTGAAGACATGTCTTGCTGCTGGAACCAGCAAGTGCGATATGAGAAAAACATGTAAGTGAAGTACAATGTAATTCAATGGGGTTTTGAACTTTGATTCATACCTTTGTCATTTTTGCATATTTTAACCCCAGATTTTCAACATGGACTTTTTGGGACCCCACCTCATGCCCAGTAGTGGTGGAATTTTGCAAATCTGGCCCAAAAGCTGATTTTGTGGTTACTTTGCAAAATCACCTTTTGTGCAGGATTTGAAAATGTTCAACACCCTTGTTCATGAGGTGGGGTCATAAGAAGGCTATGTTGAAAATTTGGGGTACAAATATGTAAACATGGCAAAATTATGAGCATACATTGAAATTTTTCTGTGCTCGCTTGTAACTTTTGTCATTTTAACTATTTAGACCTCAAATTTATAAAATAGCAATTTTTTCACACCACCTCATGAACTGTCATTTTTCAGGTCCTGGCCAAAATGCGTTTTCGCACCTGTGGCACAGAATGATATTTCAGTGGTGTGGAATGACATTTCAGCAGGGGTTTGAAAATTTCACCTACCAGATTCATGAGGTGGGGTAATAAGATGGCTATGCTGAGAATTTGGTGTACAAATATGGTAAAATACCCAGGTTATGAGTGAACATTGCAGTATTTCAATGTTTACGCATAATTTCGCTAACTTTTAATACTTTGACTTCAAACCTTCGACATAGCCATTTTTTCCCATAAACATGACAGGTGTCATTTTTTAAATCTTGGATGAGGTGTGCGTTTGCACTTCTGGTGCGAAATGACATTTCGGCCACTATAATATAAATGCTACGTCATGTTTATAAGGGGAATCATAGGATGACTATCTTGAAAATTTGGGGTCACAATTAAAAAGAAATATATAATTGTTGAGAAACTTTGGGTGTAGTGCCAGTCTTGACCCCAGCAGTATGCTTTGTGATCCTGTGCCAATGAGCTGAATTTGGGGGCAGGCTTAGAGACTTAGCTGGATGGCGTGAGGGTGGGGGGAATGGCACTGTTATACAACCCCCCCACCAGGGAATGAAAGCTGCAGGGTTGTCTGCATGGGCCTTGGTACCATGTAGTATAGACAACTGTCTTCTTGGCATAGGGTCCTGCACCTCTGCACCCATGGGTAGCAGAGGGCCCTTTACATTGGTTGACAGATAGACTGTTTTCCCTGTGCACCTATATCTACAGCCACATGGAAGTGCGGGGTCTTTAGGGCCCTGCACTTCTGCAGACACTAGACAGCCCCATGAATTCTTAACATCCATTGCTGCATGGAAGTGCAGGGCCACAAGGGCCCTGCACTTCTGTAGGCAGACAGAATCTTACCTTTGTGCAGGGCCCAAGGGGACCTGTACATCTGGATCTGTTCATGCAGGTCCTAAAAGGACCTGTATGAATGAGGATATAATTCCACTATCTCAAAAAAAAGGAAATTCTTTGCAAAAACTTTATTAAGGCACCAGTTAGGGTAACTTAATGCCACAAAAGTAGGTAAAGGTGGTGTTAGGTCTTTGGGGTTATCAACCCTAATGCCCACCCCGTTCCCTGAGCAAACAAGGTCACACATGATCTCATTTCTTTGGGCCCTGTGTGAGGAAAGCTACAACACATTGCGTTTGCAATGTGTGGTGTGACATACTTCTCTACCTTTGAAGAGTGTATCACTATGAGGCACTGGCTTGGAGCCTCTTGTGCTTCAGACTGGAGGCTATAGGCTGGGGAGAGGGGTGAGCATTCGGTTGACAACCCTAAGGGAGACCCCACCACTGATTTGCCAGGACTCTGGAGACCTAAAACCCTAATGTTTTTTCGTTTTGCTGCTTGGGGGTGGGTAGGGGTGGGGAGTTAGGTTAGAAACCCTAACAGCACATTTCCTACTTTTGTTAGGTACCCTAACTGGTGCATTAACAAAGTTTTTTGCAAGGAATACATATTATATACAAGAAACTTTTGTAAGGTTAAAAACAACTGAATTATTACTTTTGCTAACATTAGCTAAATAATTGAAATACCTTATTTATTAAGTCAGGTGTTTTTCAGGCTTTTTCACCTAAATATTGTTTTTTGTCTCCTGCATAGCTTCACATATATTACTGGACACACTGGAGTCTTGTCTTGCAGACTTCTAAGAAATGAAACAAAAATGAATAGGTATTATAGCTACATCAATATTTTAAAAAATGGTGCTAGATCAAAATTAGCATTTAGACCTGACCACTCTAGCATCTAGGGTAAAAATCCAAAATGCCTTCCTTTTAAGGATCAGATTGCCATAATCCCCCCCCCTCAGATTTTCCTACATCCTTTCAACCCCCCTAAACGTAATTTGTTATCCGTAGGTTCCCATCACTATGTACATGGTATGCTGTGGCGAAATTTAGATTTTTATTCTGGATGGATCTATAGTGCTTCCCCACTCTGATACAAATTTTTCTAATGGTTTTCCTTACATAGCATGCTCTGCAAGTACGCATAGCTATGCACATTACACCAGCAGTATCACAAGTTGCGAGTCCTCTAATTTCATAACTTTTTCCAGTTTGTGGGTTTAAAAATTCTGTGCCTGGACGTATTGCACTGAAAATGCAGCATCTTTTACCAGCAGGACAGCTCCTACTACAGTTTTTTTAACCATGTTATGCTGTTCTAACGCCTTTGTCTACTGTGTACTACTCCGTCTTTTATTGTACTTGCTCTCCTGTAGGCCATCCTAGGTAGTAGTGTGACCACTTGGTCTAGAGCTTTGTTTCCTCCTCAGCACGTCAGTGGTTTTTTTAATGATTTTTTTAGTATAGCTCAAATGTGCTGAGTAGGTTGTGACAAAGTTCAGTCTCTCTGATATACATTCTGGTTCATTCCTTCTATATAACAATTCTTCTGTAGTTTGTGATCTCACAAACATATCTACCCTGGAGATAGTATTCTCTGAGTAGCCTCTTTGCCAGAATATCTCTTTCAGATCAACCAGCCCCTCCTTGAAAGGTCTGCTGTAAAGGAACATTTTAGATTTGGATTTGTAGAATTGATATATTTTATAAAATCCAGTAACTCTTTGTGACTCCCACATCACATGGCCATCACATCACATCATCTATATATTTCCTCCAGAGGCAAAGATTGTCAAAGAATGGATTGACAGCTCATAAATCAGTGTCAGTGGCTCAGTAGATAGCATACTGATCTCTGGGGCCAGAAGATTGGAAGGTCCTGGGTTCTAGCCCCACATCAGGTACTTTGGGTAATACCTGTAACTGGCACTGTAGTGCAGTATGATGGGGGTACTCCACTGAAGAGGTGTCATCCTTCAAAAGAGACATTAAACCAGGGTCCCTTCTGCTCATCTCTGGTCACTGTCCAGGTGGAAGCAAAGGTCTCTTGCAGTAGGTACTAACCAACAGGACTAAGGCGGCAGGTGTCAGGACCCCATGGAAAATCTTCTAGCTAGCAGTCCCTGGTGGGGACTGCCCCTGGCGTCAGCTGACCGACGTCAGCGTGCATCAGATGAAAGGGGAGGTCCCGTGCCTGCTGTCCAGTTCTTTCCCACTGTTGGCTCCAACTCAGTCACCTCATGGAAGATCAGTGCTGCTAGCACTGCAATTTGGATGAGTATTACTTGTTTTTTTCCAAATTTCTTAATTTCTTCATTTCAGTCTCCGACATCGGCTGTGCATGTCATCACCTATGCCTTCCAAGTCACATAAAAATAAGTGCGATTCCTGCGGGTCCCAACTACCGCACAAGGACGGCCATTCCCTGTGCCTCTTATGCCTAGGCCCGGACCACCACGTGGAAGAGTGTAATCACTGCTGCAAATTCAACTACGCTACCAAAATGAGAAGGCAGCAGGCCCTGGAAGCCCATGTTTTAAAGCAAAAGATGGGCTCCAAGGAAAAGGAGTTGAAGAAACTCAGACAGATGTCAGACTGTCTTGAAGGACACCATTCAAAGAAGGACAAAGAGAAGCACAGAGACCGGGATGCTCCCTCCACAGACCCGCTGACTCTGGCTGGGGTCGCGGTTCTTACAGTTTCTTCACCTCCGGGGGTTTCCACTCCGACGGCCACCTTGATGGTGTCTGGGCGTGCATCAACCCCCGTGTTGGACTCACATGTGGGTCCGATGGGAGCCTCAGGGGTAAAGGAGGCCTCCACCCCCACTTCAGCTACCACTACACAGCCCAGCAGTGAGGGTGGGTCCAATAAGTCGGGCTCTGGCTCTGCCGTTTCCCACCCGGACAAGGCTGATAAGTCGCACGTCAGGTCTGACGAGTGCACAGCCAGCATTCCCCCGTCGAGCCTTGATGCTTCCCCCGATGTCTGGGGTTTGCCGTAGGGGCCTTCTCGGCCACTACCTTCGGAGGCTCCTCCAACCCCTTCTCCACTGGAACCCACTCCCTTTCCCCTCTGGGGGATGAGGATCAGGGGTCGCCTCTGCCATTGGGGGGTCCCTCCCCCAATGCTAGTGTCTCTGACTCTGGATCTGTTGCTGGTTGCTCCGGTGCCGCCTTCCAGGAATCCAGTGACCAGCCTTCGGGTCCTCTGCACAGGCCTTCAGGGGCAGGGGACCCAGACTCTCCTTCTGGGCAGTTCTTCCCACCCCCTCCACCCACTGGGCTGATGCCTGGCCTGTTTGCCCCTCCATCAGGGCCTCCTATGGGGCCGGTGGGGTATCCAATGCCGGGCTACCCGATGCCACATTTTCCAATGTCAGGGTACCCAATGCCACAGTACCCAATCCCACAATACCTGATGCCAGCTTATTCCAGCCCAGATTTCCCACCGTCGGGTTATGGTTACCCTTAATTCTCATACCCGGGTTAGCCCCCACCTCCCCCGCCTTCTCCCCAGGTGGACCTTAAGGAGGTTTTGTCCACCTGGTGAGCCAAAGCCAGGTCCCAGCTGACATCAAAGCTGGACTGATGTCACCCGGCACCAGTCCCAACACCGGACCAGACCAGGGACGTCAACCTCAAGATCTTCCTTCGACGGACCCCATTCCCACTCCAGGTCTGCCCGCAGGAAAGCCTTCTAGGGAGTATACCCATCCTTCAGATACCTTCAGGCCGGTGGACCTCCCTTTGCCCCGCAGGGATACTTCCAGCTTTTCTGAGTCTTCTGACTCTGATTGCTACCCCTCGGGCCCAGATGAGGAGCCGAGCACCCCTGAGGCTCCCAAACTCAAGGATTCCCTGAAGTCTCCTCTGGAGGAGCCCTCATTTCTGTAGTTACTCAAAAAAATCCAGGCTGCTTATGACTGAAAATCGGTTGAACAGGATGTGCAACTCCAGAGGCTGGCGGAGCACTTAGACCTGGCTGAGGCTCCTCCCACTCTTATTCCCCCTTGGTTGGAGCCTCATGAGAACCTTGTAACCACTATCTGGAAACAACCATCCTCCTTGGCCACTTTGGCTTATAAGATGGACAGATTGTACCAATCCCCAGAGGGCAAGGACTTTTTAAGTCTTTAACCAAAAGCTGATACAGTGGTGATCAGTGCCGCACATGACAGGACCAACAATCCTAAGCATCTTAGCTCCACTCTTCCAGATAAAGAGTCTAAGACCATGGACCAGTATGGTCGAAAGATTTTTTCTTCCTCCACCCTGGTGATGTGAGCCCTTAATTATGTGGGCCACATGGGGGATTACCAGAAATCTATTTTAGGTCTGATCTCCTCCAAATCAGATGCCCTTCCATACTCCTCTGTTGAACAGGAACTGGATGAACTGGTTCATTCTGCCAGATCTGCATGTTGCCACATGCTTTGTGCTACTTATGATGCACTGGATTTGGCGGGATGTACCTCTGCCTTTGCCATTGGCCTTCACAGGTACTCCTGGCTGTGGCTGTCAGGTCTGGCCCTTGAAGTCCAGTCAGCCATCATAGATGCCCCCTTTTAGAGGGTCAGTCCTGTTCAGCAGGGATACTAAAGATATTATCACCAACTTACAGGATAAGGGACAGGCCCTGAGAGCTGTACAATCTATGTACCACAAACCTCAAGGCCAGAAACTATCCTTTTGGAGACAGTCTAAACAGCAACCCAAGGTGCAGTCCCATCATCAGCATAAATGAGGGGCTGCCTCAGCAGCGAAAGCTCTTCCAGCCAAGGTTTGTAGAGCTGCAGGTGCTCCCGCTGCCACCCCGCCCACTGCCTCCTGACTTCTTGCCTCTCCCTCTCCATCTGGATGTCTCTCAAGTGGAGCCACTAGGTGGTCGATTCTCTCGTCACCTTCCGCAATGGGAGAGGATAACGATGGACTCTTGGGTACTCCAACTGATTGCTCAAGAGAACTCCATAGAGTTCTCTCAGTCACCCTCTCACAGACCTCCTCCCAGCTCTTCTTATCACCCAAACCATCTTTCTTTGGTTTGGGAGGAGATAAATGCTCTACTGCTAAAGGAAGCCTTGGAACCTGTCCCACATCAGTTTTGTGGGACAGGCTATTCTTCCCACTTTTTCTTGGTCCCCAAGAAGATGGGCAACCTGAGGCCTATTTTAGATCTCAGTTCCCTCAATCATCTGGTGGCTTACAAGATGTTTGCAATGCTCTCTCCCTTCTGAGCTTTCTACCTCTTCTGAGAGTGGGTCAGTGGCTCTGTGCCTTGGACATGCAGGACACTTACTTGCATATTCTGATCCACCCTGCCCATCGCAGGTTCCTCCGGTTCTACTTTCAGGGGGAGCACTTTCAGTTTTGGGCCCTTCCGTTCGGCCTTTCCTCGGCACCCCGGATGTTCACCAAGTGTTTAGCAGTAGTGATAGCCTACCTGTGTACACAGGGGGTCTAGGTTTTCCCTTATTTGGATGACTGGCTGATTGTGGCTCCCTTCCAGGAGGATCTGCACCGTTCCCTTACCCTTACCCTTACCCTGGAGACATTCTCCAGGCTGGGTATTACAGTCAGCCTGGCCAAATCTCATTTGGTTCCCACCCAGCACTTACAGTTCATTGGGGCAGTGTTGGATACTCAGCTGGGCAAAGCATTCCTTCCTCCAGACCAGATCGAGACCTTGCCTCGGCAAACTCAATTTCTGATCTCCCAGAGACACTTCCCCACCAGGAAGATCCTCCGCCTCCTTAGTCTTATGGTGGCGGCCATTTCTATGGTCCTCCTGGCCAGGCTGCACATGTGGATTTCCCAATGCACCCTCAAAGCTCAGTGGGACCAGGCAGTGTATGATCTGGATAGAGAGGTCTTTATCTCCGACCCCATGATCAGGGATCTGCAATGGAGGATGCTCCCAGAGGACCTCTCCTGGGGAATGCTGTTTTGCCCCGAGCTCCCCTCCCAGAACTTGATGACGGATGCCTCAGGAACCGGGTGGAGGGGCCCATCTTGGGTCCCATCAGACTCAGGGAATCTGGTCACCGGAGGAATTTCAGTTGCACATCAGTGTGCTCGAGATGAGGGTGATCCTGTACGCCATTCAGACCTTTCAGTCCTTCATCCTTCTGGGCCCCCTGATGGTACACTCAGACAACATGTGTGTTGTCTGGTACCTCAACAAATGGGGGGGGGGACTCAATCCTACCCGCTATGTTGGGAGGCAATGAAAGTCTGGGACAGAGCTATTCAGCTCGGCCTTCACTTGACAGCACTTCATGTACCGGGGGTTCAAAACTCCTTGGCGGATACCCTCAGTCATTCCTTGGTGAAAACTCACTAGTGGGCATTAAAACAGGATGTCATAAATGCTCTGTTCTCCTGTTGGGGAATGCCTCAGATAGATCTGTTCGCATCCCCATCAACACCAAACTTCCTGTCTTTTGCTCGCTTGCTCCAGTGCAATACATTTTTTGGCAAGATGCGCTGTCCCTGTCTTGGGGGGGCAGGTTAGTTTATGCCTTCCCTCCAATCCCGCTGATCCCAAGAGTTCTACACAAGCTCTGGGTGTAGGGTACATGAATAATTCTCATCGCCCCCTTTTGGTCGAGACAAGACTGGTTCTCTCTTCTGCAGGAGCTTTCAGAAGAAGCAGCTCTTCCACTCCTGTTTTCCCAGGACCTGTTGACTCAGGATCAAGGGACCCTGGTGCATCCAGCTCTCAAGTCTCTTCATCTGCATGCTTGGCTTCTGCAGACTTAGCAGCTCTCCGCTTTGGTGTCTCTCCAGAGGTAGCCCATATCCTGGTAGAGGCTAGGAAGCCTTCTACCAGATCCACTTACACTATGAAGTGGAAGCGCTTTTCTATCTGGGCTGAATCCCAGTCTCTGGAACTCTTTTTGTGCCCTGTGGCCAGGATACTGGATTATCTCAAGTATCTGTTCGACCTGGGCCTTAGTTACTCCTCCGTGAAGGTTCACCTCTCGGCCATTTCTACCTATCATCTCCCTCTGGGAGACAAATCGGTGACTCAACTTCAGGTCTCCAAGACCTTCCTCAAGGGAGTCCTTCATTTGAAGCCTCCCATATGCAATCCAACCCCCCCATGGGACCTTAATTTTATTCTGGACAAACTCTCGCTGCTTCCTTTCAAGCCAACAGCGGAGGCAGATCTGCATTTTTTTGTCTTGAAAGACCTTGTTTCTTGTGGCTGTCACTTCTGCTTGGAGAATTTCCGAGTTTCAGGTGTTGATGTGCTGTGTTCCATATCTGATTTTTCATAAGGACAGGGTGGCCATGAGGACTAACCCAAAATTCCTTCCCAAGGTTGTGGCGGAATCCACTCTCAATCAATCGATTGAGCTTCTGGTGTTCTTTTCAGAGTATTCCAACAGGGGAGAGCACCTCCTTCATACCTTGGACGTGCACAGAATCTTGAGGTATTACACCAACTGAACCAAGGTCCTTAGGAAAATGGACCAATTGTTCATTTCTTTTGCTCCAAAGAAGGAGGGTTATGCTGTTTCCAAACAGTGTCTCTCCAAATGGTTGGCCAACTGTATTACCTTCTGTTACAACAAATACAACAGGCCTCTTCCAGGCCAGGTGAAGGGTCATTCTACCAGGGGCATGGCGGCTTTGGCCACATGCTTCAGAGGTGCCTTAGCTGCAGAAATCTGTGCTGCTGCTACTTGAACGTCTGTCCATATCTTTATCAAGCATTATAGCTTGGATGTTGCCTCACGCCGCAGAGCGGGGTTTGGCCTGGCGGTCCTGCAGGGCATCTTTTCGTAAGACATTTCTTGCCAGGCCTTTAGTGGACAGTTTTTTATGTCCTCCTCCCTATTTTCTTTGTCCAGAACTGCTTAGGACTCAGTCCTATTGGTTAGTACCTACTGCAAGAGCCCTCTTGAAGTAAGATGGTACAGTTATGTAAGAATTTACCATAACAGTAGATCTTTGTGAGAGGCTCTTGCAGTAGGTACTGCTTTCCTCCCTCTCCCTCCTCCATCCCCTGAGTTTCTTCTATCTTGTCTTTAGGGGCTTTTCTTTCCTCCTGCCATGCCCTTTGGGCCTCTGGCGGGAGAACTGGAAGGCGGCCGTGGGACCGCCCCTTTTACCTGACACATGCTGACGTCGGTCAGCCGACACCGGGGGCAGTCCCCACCAGGGACTGCTAGCTAGAAGATTTTCCATGGGGTCCTGATGCCTGCTGGCTTAGTCCTATTGGTAGAGCCTACTGCAAGAGCCTCTCTCGAAGATCTACTGTTACAGTAAGTTCTTACATAACTGTACTATCCCATGGCACTTACTGATGAAGAGTAGGGGGATTTGTATTGAAATAATCATCTATACAAATAATACAATACACAAAAATCTACAGAAATCTGAATATGAGCTCAGAAAAAAAAACACAGAAACACACTTCCAAGTATTTTAAGAAACTAAACTCTTTCTAAACAGAAAACATCCTTATCTTAAATGAAAAGAAAAGGAACTCATAAAAAGAAGGACCCTAAGGAAAAAAAAAATAGAAAGAAGGAAAAAAAAAATGAAAGGTAAAGTCTCAATAAAATTGAACATTTATAGTGTTGTTACGTCATATCATATATTTGTGATCCAGGGCATAGCATGCCATCGTTCCTCTAACATTTGTTTCCTGGAAGCTGTTTTCATATAATCACTAGAAATCTTCTGCTGTTTTAATTTGCAAAATACTTCTCTGAAATAGATCGGAACTATGGATGATACTTTAATTACCTTTGGAAAGGCTTACTTCCACATTTCAAACCAGGGTATACATCCATTGAAAAAAACAAAGTATCCAACTCTTCCATGGCACTCCTAATACAGGTCTAATATTGGAATAAAAAAAGACTCCATTAAAAACACTATCAGAATACTGTAATCCTACTGAGGCCTCCTTGTTTAATGGTGAGGTAAGTAATATTTCTTTCCAGGGGATTCAGTCTACTCCCCTATACAGCCTGGGGAAAAAACACTGAATAATGAAGCTTCCAATGCCTTTGGAGGTGGAAAAATATTGCTTCTATAAAGAATAAATGGAATCAAAAAGGTCTTGATCATATAAATCCTTTTCTTTTTCCCCATTTGCCATTTATTCCACTGTGCTGCTTTTGCTCACCCTTGTTCAATTTTGGGTCCCCAATTTAATATAGCTGAATCTCCATCCCCACATTTTACAGTATTCCTAAAACAGACATATGTTATTTTTGTAATCTGATGCCCGCAACTGACGTTGCTCCAGGTAGATGTTGCAGAAAATATACTGTATTTTCTATATCAATCAATCAATCAGTCTTTATTTTACCAGGTAAAACACCATTGATATAAACTCATTTACAAGATGGACCTGGGCAGTCACATGAAAGACGTACAAAAAATTAGTATGTACAGAGATATCGTAAAAACAGAAGAATATAGATTTTCTACATATCACCAATGCACAGGAAATAGATAACATCTCGAACAAGCAGCCCCACCTCACCTACATAAGCAATTGCATGATATGGTATAAAATTCCTTCTTCATTACTTAAAGGCAGTGTTTCAGGGCTTGTGTTTAGTGCTCGTAGTAAGGAGTCTAAACTAAAAACGTAAAGAACTGGACTCAAAGGACAGCCCTGTCTAATTCCTTTGTATATTTTGCTGGCCTTCCCACACCATCCATTTATTAACAGTGTTACAAAGGCCAGCTCTTATAAACTTTTAAGCCATGTAATAAAGGCTTTGGGTATGCCATATTTATCCAAAACATACAATAAATAGTCATGATTTACATAATCAAAGGCTTTTCGCTGGTCTAGAGACAGAGTATATGCTTGTATTCTACTAGTATTTTTCTCGTTCTATCAATTCTCTAATTAAAATAAAGTGGTCTGTAATTTGCCTATCAGGTACAGAACATACCTGAGCTGGAGGTAGTGAGAAAGTGGGTGCTTGCAATAATCTGTTATTTAGAATTTTTGCCTGGATTTTAAAATTGGTGTTTATCAGACTTATAGGTCTCACATTCACTAGCTTACTCTTATCTTCATTTTTTATACAAAAATATTTGAAGTCCTTCGCTCATGCTAGGTTTTAATTTTCTGGATGCCAGCATAAAATTAAAAGTAGAAGCCAATTTTTCTTTTAAATCTGGGCCTATTACTTTATATACTTCACTGGTCAGACCATCTTTCCCCAGAGCTGTACCATTACCCAGTGAGGAAACAGCTGCCTCTACCTCAGCCCCAGATATTTCTGCAGTAAGAATGTCACGAATATCCTCAGGAAGGGGGTGGGGGGGACGGACCTGTATCCTAGGAAAAAAAAACACATCTCTACCATTCACGGTAGAAAGGGAAAGACCAAACAATTTAGACACATATTGTGAAGCTATTTGTAGAATCTTCCAATTGTCTGTTTGATACACATCATTTTCATCAAAAATGACAGATATAGTTTTCCTCTGTACTCTGAGGTGACAACTCTCATATGGACAGATCTGTCCTAATTTCTCCTGTTTTCCAAATTGCTGCTCTGGTTTCAAGCTCTTTGTAAATGAAATCGAAACATTTCTTTCTTTAATGTACTAATTTGCTTACTATAGTCATTTCCTGTCTCAAATATTAATGATGATTTTTGAAGCTGTTGGCGCTGTTTTAAATATATGAAATCTTTGGATTTACTTTTAATTTTACTCTGTTTTTGAAAAAACTTTAAATCTCAGTTTTGGTGTCTTCCCACGATATCATGGGATCCTCATAAAAAATCAGAACAGATTTCCTTGCTTCTGTAAAGCTCCTTAATAACCTTGAACCCTTTGGTTATTTAATAATGATGAATTTAATTTCCATACGCTAGACCCATGAATTTTAGCTGCTTGTAATCCTATAGAGATCCTAACCATGCTATGATCCGAGAACTCCAGTGCTCTCGTAGTGGCTGTGAGCAACGTTAGCCTCAAAGATGTAAAGATGAAATCTATTCTGGTAGTTATTGGGTGCTTTGAAAAGAGTGTGATCATTCCTCCCAGTTACTTTATAATATGCATCTGATAATTCTGCTGTTTGTACCAAATCTTTTAAGAAGGCTGTATCACAAAAAATCATTTTTTGTTTTAGTATTTACCACACAATCTAAAGCTGACAAACCACAGTTAAAATCCCCCTCCCAATATTACTGACTTAGAAAAAAATAAATAATGCTATATTAATTTAAGTAAATCCGTTCTCTCAGCTTTAGTTTGTGGGGCATATACATTTGTGAAATACATTATTTGTCCATGCATTTTTAACATCTAGCAGTAAAGCTCTACCAGGAGATAGATCTATTAATTTTATGATGTCTAGCTCTAGTTCCTTAAAAAGAATACCTACCCCTGAACATAGATCATTGCCTATGGACCCCTGCTTACCAAGCTTTTTTTGCTATATTTATTTATGATAACGTATGAAGCCTGGTATCTTGTACAAATATTACTCCAGGACAGTCAGATTAAAAATGTGAGAAGGCTGTTACCCCTTTTTAAATAGTTCTTTATACTATTTACATTATCTGTGGAAATAACTATTTAAGACACTAGCATAAAGAAGTAAAAGGGGAACCAAAAGTAACCCATGCTGTTAACTTAGTTCATTTTTTCCTTCCTACACCACTGCTGTTAGTTTTTATTTTAGTTTTTCTGCTTTTTTGAACTTGATGCATCTGATTTAAATTCTTCACTCTCCAAAGAGGCGTCAGGCTGGGAATACAGTATGGATGAACCATCTGACTCATTTCCTGAATCTTCTGATTTTTTTCTGCCCCTAGTGGGTTTTATACCTATTAGAAAGAGTCACTAAATTAGTTTTCAGAGCCTTAGGTTTGGACTGGCTCCAGTTTCTTCTTCTTCTAGTGATCATTTTTAATTGATTAATCTTTGAGGTAGACGGGGGTGGGGGGGCATAACTTCCATGGCTGCTACGTCTGTGGAGTTAGTTTTCTGCCTATATATTAGATATTTCCAAGCCTGACAATGCAGTAGCCCTAGTTGTCTCATCATTTTGAGATATTTTAGGCTATATTGCTTGTTCAAAGGGGGGGCTCATGAGTGTAACATGTGAAGCAGCCCGTTCTGTAGCAGCAACCTCAGGATTAACTACTGATTTGAAAGCCTCAGAGGATACACTCTTTTTCCCAGAGGCTGGACTTTTAGATTTTTGTGCCAAGGTAATATACAGGCTTTGTTCCAGCTGATCTCCTTGATCTGGCCGATTATGTGCAGCCCAAGGGCATCTGCAATATGTAAGCCCTATTTCTTCACACAGATGACATCTGTATTCATTCATACAGTGCATACTGGTATGGCAAATCTTATCACACATACTGCAGTGGACTTTATCACATACCCCCTTAAATGTTCAGGGGAACCACACCGGCAACAAGTTTTAGGTTGACTAGCATAAAATAATACTCCTTGGTCAGGCCCCCCAAAAAAGCTGTTTGGCAAATATTGCAATCCAGTTGCAGTATTCTTTAACAACACTCTCACCCTCCAAGCCCCAGTCCAAATGTGCTCTGAATCACTTATTGCTTTTGAGTTATCGTTCAGTATCAGTCATGACTGACAACAGGAACTTCCTGTTTGGGAGAAGGAAGGGAGCGATCATAGAGGCACAAAAGACTCACCATCCTAGAAGGAAAAGAATAACTCTTCCTCACCCCCTAGCTACTGCAGGTCTGCCTCTGAGCAAGTAAGAAGGAGACTACTGAGGAATACAGGAACTTCCTGTCCTAGAACAGGAATGGCAGGAGCTGTAAAGGCACGGAGGCAGTAGGAAAGTAGGGAGAGAAAAAACAAACAAAAAAAAAACAGAAAGAGGAAAGAGTAAGCATACAAAGCAACAGTCAAGGGGCCACAAATAAGACATGATGGGAGTGGTGCAGTGCAGTGGCTGTGGAGCTGCAGTCTTCCAGGAGACATTCTGGAGGATGCAGTGTTGTCCCATCTGCAGGCACCTCTCTGGGCTGAGGGAGGAGGTTGCTCATCTCCAGGCTGAGTTGACCAGGATTTGGGGGACCTCCTCTCCCTCTCTCCCAGGAACCACCAGCGCTGATGCCGCTGCCTCAGAGGTTGCCAAGAAACAAGAGTGGTTGGACCACAGTGGGCTCAGGGAGGGTGAGGGTGGAGGAACATAGGCGCATCCCTCCAGTTGTACCTCTCCACAATTCATATGCCATTCTGACAGAACATGGTTCCTCTATGGAGGCACCTGCAGTGGAGACCAAGGTGGATGCTGGGACCCTCCACAAAGGAAACCCACAGGAGGGTGGCATGGGACCCCACAGGGGAGGGGAAACAACTCCTGGTGGGGGACTCAATTGATAGAGGGGTAGAACTGGGGGGGAGGGGGGAGAGAGAGGTAAGGTGCCTGCCTGGTGCCATGGCTTGGAGGGACAGAGAGCGAATCCTCAGGATCACAGGAGCAGCTGCATGGGGGAGGGAGCTGGACATCATTGTCCACCTAGGGACAAATGACCTGGCTGGGAATGGGATCAGAGCAGTGCAGGAGGAGTTTGTGGAGTTGGGGGGGGCCTTAGACAAGTAGCATGCATGGTAACCTTCTTGGAGGTGCTGCCTGTCTATGGCATGGGTAAGGCTAGGGTGCTCTGCACCATGTGATTCAGTCAGTGGTTGAAAAACTGGTGCAGAGCTCAAGGTTTTGGCTTCACTGGGGACTGTGGGTCCACCTGGAGGGATACAGGCCTATACTGGCATGATGGTCTGCATCTGTCCAGGAGGGGAACCAGGATCCTAGGTAATAGGTTTAAATGCTTCATTGGCAAACAGTTAAACTAGCCAAGGGAGGAGGCACTGAAAAGGAGCATGGAAATCCCAGTCCTCCCCAAAAAACAGGGCAGTTAGTGAGGTAAACACCAAGATAGACAAGTCGATAAGAAGGGCAGGGGTAAATTGAGAAATAGGCAAAGGAAGTAAGGACACTGATGGGGCTAAAAGGGGTAAGGCCATCAAAAAATGTAGGGCAATGAGTACCAGTGCCTGTAGTCTGGGTAACAATCTCACTGAACTAATGGCCTTGATGGAGGAAGGATGTCTAGATATCATGGCAGTCACAGAAACATGGTACACAGAGAACCATGACTGGGATGTCAACATACCAGGTTACACAGTCTACAGGAGTGACAGGGCGGGTAGAAGAGGAGGAGGAGGAGTAGCTCTCTACATAAGGGAAGGAATCAAAGCAATGGAACTAATGGGTAAACAGGGAGGACAGGAGGCACTGTGGGTCCCCCTGGAGACAGGAAATGGCACCACAATCCACATGGGTGTTGTATACAGTCCCCCGTCTCAGGGGGAGGAAATTGACAAGGAAATGATAGAAGGCATCCTTAGGATGGCAGAAAAAGTGGAGATATTGTTGATGGGGGATGTGAATATTCCAGATGTTAACTGGAGCACCATTGCTGCAGCCACATCCAAGAGCAGGGTTATTCTCGATGCCCTACAGGGAGCATGCCTCAGACATCTAGTATTGTAACCCACTCGGGAGGGAGCGATCTTAGACCTGGTACTCTCAAATGGGGATGGAGAGCGGATTTCAAATTTAGAAGTGGGTAGCCATCAGGGAACAAGTGACCACCAAATAGTGTGGTTCACGATAACCACAGCCATAGAGTCAAGCCATACATAAATGAGGGTGCTGGACTTTAGGAGGGCTGACTTTGTCAAAATGGGAGAGTGTCTCAGAAAAGCACTAGCAAACGGGCAAGAAGGAGAGGTGGAGGAACAATGGAGAAACATCAAAACTGCCATCACAGAGGCAACAAGCCTTTGTGTGAAGCAAATAAACAAATCAAAATGAAGGAAAAAACCACTATGGTTCTCAAAAGAGGTGGCGGGGAAGGTTAGGGAGAAAAAGATAGCATTCAGGAAGTATAAGGAAACATAAAAGGAACAGGACAGAGAACTGTACCAGTTAAAGCTGAAGGAAGCGGGGAAGGCAGTCAGAATAGCAAAGGCCTAAACCAAGGAAAAGATAGCCAACTCAGTTAAGAAGGGGATAAAACCTTTTATACTGTAGGTACACTGGGAGTGAAGAAAGACTAAAGGAGGGATAGTGAGGCTTAATAAAGGGAGGAGGGTGGGAGGGCAGAGGGTGATGGTGAAAACAAGGATATTGAACGAATACTTCTGCTCAGTATTCACAAAAGAAGAGGAAGGGGAGGTACCTAATCCAATCAATAGAAGCACTCTGGATAGGGGGGCCAATACCAGTCCATTCACAGAAGAAAGGGTTCTGACAGAACTCCTTAAACTGAAGGTAGACAAAGCAATTGGCCCTGATGGGATTCACCCCAGAATTTTGAAAGAACTAAGGGGAGAACTAGTGACACCACTGACTACCCTTTTTAACAAATCATGGGAGGATGGTGTGGCACCTAAGGACTGGAGGAAGGTGGATGTGATTCCCCTTCACAAAAGGGGGAGCAAAGCAGAGGCAGGAAACTACAGACCTGTTAGTTTGACCTCAGTGGTAGGGAAAATGATGGAATTACTTCTGAAAGAAAGAATTGTTGAGTACCTAGAGGCCAGCGGGGCACAGGACCCAAGACAGCATGGATTCACAGCGGGAAGGTCATGTCAGATGAAGCAAATAGATTTCTTTGACTGAGTGACCAAAGTCGTAGACCAGGGAGGGGCTGTGGACATGGCCTACCCAGACTTTAGCAAGGCATTTGACACAGTCCCACACAAAAGATTAATAAACAAATTAGCCAGCCAAGGAGTGGGTTCCAGGGTGGTAACCTGGGTACAAAATTGGCTGGACAACAGGACACAGTCCACTCTGAAGAAAGGGGGGCTACTAGCGGGGTACCGCAAGGTTCAGTACTGGGTCTGGTCCTTTTTAGTGTCTTTATAAGTGACATTGCGGAGGGACTGGAAGGAAAAGTATGCCTCTTCGCAGACGACACAAAGCTCTGCAGCAGGGTTGATACACAAGGAGGGTGGAAAGTATGAGAAGGGACTTGGCAAGGTTGGAGAAATGGTCAAAAGTATGGCAGCTTAGATTCAATGCAAAGAAGAGCAAAGTAATGCACCTGGGAAACAAAAATCCAGGGGAAGAGTACACAATGGGGGGGGGGTTACTAACAACAACAGAAATGGAACGGGACCTGGGGATAGTCATATCAGATGACCTAAAGGGAAGCAAGCAATATGAGAAGGCAGTAAGGAGCACTGGGAGGATACTGGGATGTATAGGAAGAGGCAGCACCAGTAGAAAACAGGAGGTTGTTGTCCCTCTGTACAGACAGTTGGCGAAACCCCATCTGGAGTACTGCATGCAGTTCTGGAGACCCCATCTCCACAAGGACATAGACAGGATGGAAGCAGCCCAGAGGAGGGCAACTAAAATGGTGCAGGGTCTGCACCAGAAGCCATGCAAAGAGAGACTAAAGGAGCTTAATATGTATACCCTCGGGGAAAGGAGGTAGAGGGGGGACATGATAGAAACTTTCAAGTACCTCAAGGCAGGAGTGTAGCCAGAAATTTCCATTTTGTACACAGTCTCTAACAGTTGCACCCCCCCAATAAAAAAAAAATACACATTCTTTCCAAATGGTACCCTCTTCCAAATAAGTCAGATTGTTGTCAGATGATTCTTCTAATCTCTAAAGAGGTTATTCATGTGTCTGTCTCCTAAACAACATAAGTTTGAACAGAGACACTCCTCAGTGGCCAAAACTTGTTAACAGAAAGTATATGGTTTGTGACAGCCACTCAACAAAACTGTACTCAAATGTATACAGTGAGTATGCCTGCCTACACCCTTGCCTCAAGGGAATCAAAAAGTCCAGGAGGGTAGCATCTTTCAGAAAAAGAAATGTACAAGAACAAGGGGGCACAATTTGAAGATAGAGGGGGAGCCTTTCTCTTTTACCCAGTCTTTGTCAGGCAGGACTCAAGCCAATTGTTTTATTAGACCATTCAGTGGCATGGTTGTTGATAGCTCCTGCTCCAGATCTTCAAAGGGACACTATTTGGAGACTAAATACTCAACTCCTCAAAGAGGAACACACAGTTTCCCATATTAAAACGTTAATCCCCTTTTTTATAGATATTAATAAAGGTTCCACAAGAAGGGATGACCTACTGTGGTGTACTTTTAAATGTTATCTCAGGGGGGAATTCATCAAATTAGCCTCCAGAAGAAAAGGATTTTCCTGTTAGCACAGATAAGAGATGCCGAAAACTCTCCATCTGCAACCTCTTCACCAGGCTCTCTGGAAACCCTGTTGGCACTAAGAAATGAATACACAGACTTACGAAGGGGAAAAAGCAGAATATGCCATATTAAAAACCAAATCTACATACATGGAACAAGGAGAGAAAGCTGGTAGATTGTTGGCCCTTCACCTATGAAAAATAGAAAGCTCAAGGCTAATCCTTTCTATACAAGCGCTAGATGGTGCCACCAAAACTTCACCTAGAGATATAGCCCAAGTCTTTGGGAATTTCTATAGAACACTTTATAGTAAAAACACCTTTCCAATTCCCTACTCAAGTATTGAGAGATACTTGGATGCTCTCAATCTTCCCTGTTTACAAGCTCATCACAGGTCCTCTCTTTCTTCCCCTATCACGTTGAAGGAAGTGGAGGAGGCTATTGTGGGTCTGGCACTAGATAAAGCACCGGGGCCTGACGGATTTCCTTCAAATTTCTACAAGACTTTCTGTAAAGATGTATCTCCCCTGCTTCTTAATCTATATAATTATATGTTTAAGGCAGACATTTTAGACCCTACACTGTTAGAAGTTACTATAGTTTTACTTCTTAAACCGGATAAACCACACAGGGATCCTGCCAGCTACAGACCAATTTCGCTTTTAAATTGTGATATTAAAATATTAACCAAAATCTTAGCCCTTCAGGTTAAAAAGATTTGGTCTCACTTACTGAGCCCTGAACAGATGGGTTTTGTACAGGGCTGTTCATCAGCTGATCATCTTAGAACTCTCTCACACATCTTCCATATAGCCCAAACCTCTCGGATCCCCATGGCCCTGATTTCGTTAGACGCTGAGAAGGCTTTTGATAGAGTTAGTTGGGAATTTCTGTGGTTAACCCTTAAGAAGATGGGATTCCCCTCTTCTTTTATCCGGTGGATACAGGCGGTCTATATGTCTCCCTCAGCAAAAATTTACTGCAATGGGGTCTTTTCCTCTCACTTCCCTTTGTATACAGGCACCAGGCAGGGCTGCCCCTTTTCTCCCTTTCTTTTTAACTTATACTTAGAACCTCTCCTTCTCAACCTCAGACGCTCCTCTCAAATACAGGGTATTTCAGTACTTCAACACACCTTTCAGTGTATGCTGAAGATATCCTTCTCCATCTGGAACACCTGGATACATCTCTAGTACATGCACTAGAAATGATTACACAATAGGGACATCTTTCTAACTACAAGTTGAACCTATTGAAAATGGAAATTTTCCCCTTAAATGTCCTCACTCACAGGGCTGATTTTGCCCAACTTGGGATGAAATGGTCCTCACAATCTATTAAATACCTAGGTATATATCTTACTAAAGACCCAGTGTCTTTTAGGAAACTTACCCTTGACGACTTACTGGTAAATATTCAACAAGACCTCCAAAGATGGGCAAATCTCCCTCTGTCTTTATGGGGACAGATTAGTGTTGTTAAAATGAATATTCTGCCCTGTCTCTTCTACCCCCTAAATTTAATGAATCTGTGGCTCCCACTGTCTTATTTTCAGCACATTCACTCAATCATTTCTCAATTCATTTGGCAGGGTAAACTTCCTAGATGGTCCTTCATTAAACTTAGTCTTCCCAAGGAAATGGGTGGTCTCCGTCTCCCTAATTTTCTTTTATATTATTGGGCTAGTCACTCAGTCAAAATAAGTAGATGGCTTTCGGTCGGGGATAATGAACAATCTCCTGTTTGGCTCCAACTTGAAAGACGGCTACTTGACTCGCATAATCTCAAGTCATCTACTATTTACTATCTCTCCAACTCAGTATTACTGACTCCATTACATAACTCGGTCATTAGCACCTCGATTAAAGTCCTGGCCCAATGTTGGTCTTACTTCAAGATCTTCCCTAAGCTAGACCTCGGTCAACCCCTTATTCATAATCCTAATATAAAGATAGGAGGGTCATAACTTTCTCTGGACTGGCTTCCTCAACTGCAAGGAGCTCTTATAGAAAACCTGTTTTCTCGGGATTCTCTTCTTTCTTCTCCCGATATTCTGGCCAGATTCACGATACCTCAGAAGTACATCTTCAAAATATTCCAACTGAGACATCTTATTTGTTCTCACTTTGGAACTACACCTAAAGGGGCCGAGGTTAGGCCCATCCTAGAACAGCTGCAAGAATATGCTAATAAACCTCATGGGGTTTCCAAGATATATTCTTACCTTTTGGATCTCAAGTTCACAGCTGCCCTTTCAGGTTCCAAAGACTGGGATTTTCTTTTGCCGGATAACACCCCTATATGGGGTCAAATTTGGAAAGATCTCCATAAATACCACACCCAAAACAGGCTCAGACTCACCCAATATCACATCATGAATAATATGTATTACACGCCAGTTAGGTTGGCAAAAACGGGCAGACTTCCAACTTCTATTTGTACCAGGTGCGGTAAAGACGAAGGGAGCTTGATACATATATTTTGGCAGTGTGAAAAAATAACCCCTCTTTGGCAAACAATTCAGTCCAGACTAGACCCATTACTAGGTTTGGAGGAATTTTCACTATAGAGATATGTATCTTGGGAATGTTCTCCAACATTGAGTTTCAAGAACGTAAATTCCACATGGCATTAATTTCAATAGTGGTTAAAAAATTGGTACTTAAATACTGGATGGACCAGCTGGTCATTTCATATACTGAATGGCTGAAGGACTTCAACATATTTCACCACTGAAAGACTGATGGCTAGCTCCCGTAATAACATTAAAGCATTTAATAAAAAATGGGGCAAATTATATGCTTTATATTTGCACTAGTAACTAACTACGTCTGTGTCTCTATCTTTGAATATTGGTTATAGATGGCATATTTACCTCTGTTTCCTTATCCGTATGATTGGTTTATTTGGCACACTCCAGGGGTGGTGGGGGGGGGTTGTGGTGGGAGAGTGGGAGGGGGAGGGGGGATAGGGTTAAAGGTTAAGGTTTTTTTTTTGTTATATTTCGTATAGGTTATCTGAGGATAGCTTATTCATTGCAGGATACTTGTATGTATGTTGGTTGTTCCGCATGTTAAAATAAATAAAGATGCTGAATTTAAAAAAAAAGACGATAGAGGGGACGGCTTCAATGGCAACATGAGGAAGTATTTTTTTCACAGAGAGGGTGGTGGATGCATGGAATGGCCTTCCTGAGGAGGTCATGGGGTCAAAAACAGTGGGGGAATTCAAGAATGCATGGGACAGACATAAGGCAATTCTGTTGGGGGTAGGAAGAAGTAGGCTGTTGGTTAACTAGGATCTGCAGCTTATCCAATAGGTGGGAAATGGGCAGACTGGATGGGCCAAGCAGTCTTTATCTGCTGTCAAAGTCTATGTTTCTATGCTAGTTCCCTCATTCCTAAACAAGATAGTCACAGTTTCTGAGCTGGTTTCATTAACGGAATTTCCACAAAAGGAGACCAAAGTGGGGTATTTTTTAACCTATGAAATTTAATCCAAAATCTTTCAAGAGCTTCTGCTGTTTTAAAACGGATGTCAAAGGTAGACTCTCCTGAGACGTGTATGAGAGCATATATTTCACTAGCAAAAAAATGTAGAGTCTTTTTTTTCAGTTAATTTCTTTATTCTTCTCCACTGCGGCTCTCTATCATGCCAGATCCCCCAGCCCCGTCCCCCGCTCACAACTTACCTTCCACTTCCTCCATGGCATGCCCCCCATGGTGAGGCGGCGGGTATCCCTCAACCTGCCGAGAAGGATTCAGTGCAGAGGTTACTGCCTGTTTGCAGGAGTGGGGCCTGCAGGGATCAACATTCATCCTGCCAAGCAGCCTGTTTTCCTTGTGTGGCTTGTGGGCATACAATGCTGCCAATGACAACCAGTGCCTGCGTCCGCACACTGTGCGTCGGGCAGCTGCTCCAATTCCCCCCATTACGGGACCTGTCATGCCGGCTCCCAGCCACTGCTAGGGGTCAGGCAAATGCTGGTCCATGTCCCCACCCTCCCCCGGGAGAGGAGAGCTGTCCTCCGGACGCTAAATCCTCTCCCTCCCTGGCCAACCCCTGGTGGCCCACTTGCACTGTGAACATGGGTAGCCAGCAAGGTAGGAGGTAAGGCAGTGATACCTCAGGTCTCCATGCCACCAGGCCAGCTCTATGTCTAGAGTCTTTTAACAAGTTTCTGACTACATATATCCTGTCATAGCTTCTTCCAAACCTCCTTAGTAATGGAGGAATACAGTGTTATGGCATTTGGCTGGGTAAATAGGTCCATGGAAAAAGAAGCATATGGGTGTTGTTTTGGGCTAGTGTTAGTTTCAGAGTTGTCGCCAAGGCACAGGTCAGGAAGCACAGAGAAAACCCAGAAGCAGCTGTAAAAATCACCAAAACTTTATTTATTGTAGCAGTAACATAAAATGAAATAAACCTGTTCAGAATAACTATGTACAGAAGCAAAAATAAAATCTTTCTTGTAAAAGAAATCTCCCTTGCAGCTCAGCTTAGCTGTTTTTATGTCTTTTTCAACCCCCATCCTTTGCAAGCATCCTGTTCTTTGTAAATTTCAGGAGCTGCTAGAACATTGAGAACTTCCTGAGGTTCCCACAGCTACTGCAAAACGCTCAAGCATTTGCACCCAAGTAACCTCTAGCTTTTTACAGTTATCTCAAATTATAAATATATATACATTTCAACAGTAACACCATACTTTCTAAACAAAAGTGATCCCATTATCAGTTTCATTTCCGTATATTGATTTTGCACATATTCTTATATTACCAGATCTAGATATGCAAGGGAGGAAAAACAGACAGCAAGAGAAAACAGAGATAGTGAGAGGCAAAGAACTGCGAGACTATTCAGGTTGATCAAGTCCGAAGCCTCATAGGAAAATTTGGTTGCACAACCAGACAGAAGATACAGAAAAGGAAAGAATACAGATCCTTGCATTTAAACACCTCCAGAACAAATGGGACAGGGTCCTATTCTACCCTGTCACAAGAATGTAGTGGAATTGAATCCTGAGCTCCTCCCTATATGCCACTTGTAGAAGGTAAAGTAGCTTGTTTCTCGGTCTCAAGCTTACTAATTTTTATTCAGGCAGAAGATTTGTGCCTGTATTATTAAGAGTTGCAGGCTATGTCTTAGGAGTTTACATTGTAGTCTGCTCCCTACTGGAGGTGGGGGTTGGGGGCACAGAAACAGTATCTGCCACTTTCATCTTCAACTTTGGGTTCCATGTTAGCTGCAATTCAGAAGGCACTTCTATGTCTATGGCAATCTGTAGCAGGAGTCACATGTGGAGGTGTACTTACACCTTTAGTTTTACTGTTTTTCTGTGGACAAAGATCCCCTGCCTTTGCCATCCTAATAGGGGAGCTCCCTAAGACCCATGATTGTTTTATCTTGGGACCACTCCCAGCCTGCTGCCATTAATACCTTTTCCACAGACTATTTATTCTCAGAAACATTTACATCTTGTATTTTCCCAGAAACACAATTTACAGGTGCCTTTTGTTGTGTGGCGTTTTCTTGTAGAGCTGTCTTTTCCACCGCAGCTCTGCTGAAATGCCACCGACATTCCTCTCTCAGCTGTTTCTTGTTAGTGTTATAGGTGAACGGCTCTGACAGCCTGCTTGATGCTGTCATTGATTTTGGTATGGCTTTCCTTTCGGCATCCCTTCTTGCAGCATCCTGCTGTTGTAAGTTGTGCCTGGCAATTTTGAATTTTGACTCCTCTTCTTTTATCATAGCCAACAGTACCATTTTTTCTCCTTAAGCTGAGTTGCCATTTTTCCAATCTTCTGCCATAGGCGCTGCAGATACTGGATTCTCCCCCTTAGGAGTAATTTGCTACCGTTGGGTTGTTCTTTAGCTGACATTACAACATCTTCCACATCATGCCCGTCAGTGTTTTCCATTTCTGATACAATACAAATTTCAGTGGTTTCTTCATTACACCAGCTGGAGAGGAAAGCGTTCTCCTCCACCCAACATGCATCCACTTCCATCTCACATGGGTCCTTCGTCTCCCACAGGAAGTGCAGCACGCCCCCTGAGGTAGAGTAGGGGATTATTTTTTTATTTAAGAAACAAAGGAAAGAAATAAAAGAACAGAAATTTAAAATAAATAAAACCAAATTAAAATGCATAAAATAAAAGGGGAAAACATCAAACATAAGGCATAAATAACAGAAAAAGAACAAAACTCAAAGTCCTCCAATGGGTAAACCTGAAAAGAAAAAACAAACATTACACATAAAGAGAAATTAACAATGATGGCTACTAAGTAGCTGGTTAATGATCTCTGTAAAGCAAAAAAAAAAAAAAAAAAAGTCCTTTATAAAGCCTCAAAATTGGATACCTGCTTTATACCTTCTAGAGTGGTTCATAAATCCAAAAGAAATAAGCCCGTAAATCAGAAAGCTGTTTTCCAGTAACCAACCTCCTATCTGACATAAATATATCCATCAGAGTTTCATCTACCATCTCTACTATCAGGGCATAAGATATCTGTAATTGTTGTAGTACCAGTTTACACTTGGACTGTCACAAAAAAAATTAAGGCAAGCAAAAACACACCCAAAGTGTGCTTTTGTGATACTTACTAAAAAAGATGTAAAGTCCCCTAAAACCAGGCATTCATAGGTAAGACGTTCCAGCCAAGGAAGTTTCCAATGCCGTGAGGTATATTTCCAAAAAACAACAACAAAAGGACACTCTAAAAAAAAATGTTCCATCATTTCAATATGTGCCAAACATTCTGGGAATGGACAAGACCTTTCCTCCAAAGGTTTATGTTTGAGGTTTCCTCTGACGTTCAATCTGCCGTAAAAACAAAGCCACACAACATCCCACATTTTCCTAGGGATCTGGGAGTCTAATAATTGTTATAACACTAGGTGTACCTTGCCTACTGTACAGTTCTTAAATTCAGGTTCTGTAACACAAGCTCATCCTAAAACATAATTGTATAGATGTTTCTGACTGAAAGATACTAAATTTGATTTTGTTACCTTCTAAACACTCAATTTTTGGAGAGATGGACTCAAATATTCGGGAATTTTGAGTCTAGCCAATAGTTTAGGAGGACTTTCATCCCAGTGAACTAGATAATTCTCTAAAATACATTTCAACCAAATGTTGGTGTCAGAGTCCTCATTCTGAAAAGCTAGATGCAGAGTATTAAACCACAAAACTATATGAAAAAAACAATTGGGTGTATCATAGCCAGCCCTCCCTTATTCTTGGGCAAGTAAAGAAAATCTCTTTTAATGGTGTTGAGGCAGCTGCCCCAGAACATTTGATAAAAAATTTGCTATAAACTGTTGTTTCCAACTGGGTAGGTAAAGGAAAAACATAACTAACATCAAGAGGGATGGGGAGTAAAAATTGTTTAATACTCCATACCTGTTTCAATTTTGAGAAGGGGCCACCTTTCCACTTTTGTGTTTTTGCAACACATAATACTCCTTTTTCAGACCAGTTCAAAAAGGCCAGGTCTCTGTCTCCAAATTTGATTCCCAAAATTTTTACTGGTTCTAACACTATGGGAATGTCGCTACCTCAGAATCTACATGATCCAGCTCAATCAGTCAAATCCCAATACATTTAGACAAATTTTATACTGCACCTGAGATCTTGGAGAAATCTGCAAAAGTCTGTAGCAAAAATTGTCCACAAGTATTACTGCATAAAAAAATACAATTGTCATTGGCATACATCAACATTTTTAAACACCCCATACCTCTTGGCCAGGGAATGCCCTGTATGTTCAAGTTCTCAATTATTCATCGAATTAAAGGGTCAAGGAAAAAGATGTAAATTAATGAGCTAAGAGGGCAGCCCTGCTTAATCCCCTTAAAATAGTAATATCAGTCCCAATCCAACCTCTGTTTTAGAAAGTCAAAATGGAAGAATTATATAATTTGGATAACCATAAGACAAAAGATTCCCGGGATACCATACCTTCATAAGGCACGGAACAAAAAATTGTACTGTACCCAATTGAAAGCTTTCGACTGGTCTAGTGACAATAAATAGCCATGCAAAGAATGTTCCTTATAATACACTAACACATCTCTAATAGTATATGAGTTGTCCCTCAAATTCCTAGCTGGTATAAAGCATGTTTGAGCCGGGTGGATTAATATAGGGGCAATTTGTAATAGTCTAGAATTCAAGAGTTTTGACAAAATGTTGTGGTCTAAATTCAATAAACAAATAGGCCACCAACTGTCTAAAGTAGCTTTATTACCAGACTTGTAAAGAAATATCAGAAAATTGGAAAATGAAGGTGGGAATATATCAGAATTTAGCAATGCATTAAAAACGTCCATAAGGTGTGTAATCAAATCCGCTGCAAACACTTTATAAAAAATGATAAGATAATCTGTCCCAACCAGGAGAAGCCCTGGATTTCAAGGACAAGATCATACATACTATTTCTGTTTCTGAGAGAAGGAGAGCTAAAGTGTTCTTCTCAGATTGTGAGAGAGGAGGTATCTGTGATGAGTACCAATCATCATAATCAGTAATTTCTTTTTTTTGTCAATGAAAGTTTTATTCCAATAAAGTAAATAATCTTATATTACATAACGACATTGTTCTAGGTTTACAAAAAAAAGATGATTAATAGAATAATGCCTCGGTCCTGCTTCTGGAAAATATCAGATTATATTACATGATCATGCAGCCTGTACTCTACCTGCTAGTCCTACTGACTCCTCTCTGTTGCGGCATTTCCCTGGAATACTTTACTTCCCTAACTGCTGCTCCTCCAGGCTTTTCTGCAGACATGAAGGACTTTACCTTCTCCAATCTGCTACCTCTCCCCAAGCGACTCAATAGCCATATCGAACACTCTTGCCCAAAACTGGTTCTCCTCCTGACTAGGTCTTCCAGCACATCTAAATGCATCTTCAAAGTTAGGACCATCTTCACCTTTTTGATTGCTGCTACCTGGATTATTGTCCTCTCCTTATCTTTGGCAGGTGATGTGGAAACTAACCCTGGCCCTGTGACCATAGGGTTCTTTCACTACTTGGTCGGTTCTTCCCCTGGGCCCCGTTCCAGAGGACTAAAGATTTCCCACCTTAATATGAGAAGCTTGGTGGCTAATCATGCAGAACTTGTAGCTTGGACCACCACTCAAAGGTCTGATCTCCTTGCAATTTCTGAATCCTGGCTTATGCCTTCTCTCCCCAACTCTCTGTGTTCCCTCCCCGGATACAACTTGTTCCGGGTTGATCAGCCCGCATCAAAAAGAGGTGGTGGTCTGGCACCATTTTACAAGTCTCATCTAAACCTAACCTTACTACTATGCCCCTCATTTGTGTCCCATGAGGTACTTCATGCACTGCTTCTGCTGGGTGACTCAAAAAACTGCACATTGTTTGCACCTACATGCCTCCAGTTTCCTGCAAACATGGGCTCGAGGAGTTCCTGGCTTTTCTTCCCTGGGCCACCAAAAACAATGAAGTGATTTGTCTAGGTGACTTCAATCAGAATTGGCTTGGCCCAACCCTCCCTGTCCTTGACTCTAATATAAGCAAGGCCAACCTAACCCAGCTTGTCTCGGTGCCTGCGTGATATTCCAGCAATGGTAATAGTCACACCTTCCTTGACTGGGTATTTACCAACAGGCCGGATAGAATCTCTTCCGTGACTATGCTACCGGACTCCATTAGTGACCATACACCTGTCACCTGTGTCTGGGATGCCAGCCCCCCTCTCACCCACCCAAAATCATCTCCATGTCCGACTTCTCTGCTCTTGACACCTCAGCTTTTCTAAAGTATCTTCAGCATGTTGACTGGTCCCCCATATTCATGACAAATAACATTGACTTGGCTGTGGAATACTTTATCAACTCTCTGTGCTCCTTGCAGTCCAAGCACATTCCTTCCATCAGGCGCAGGGTATGGGGTCTACCTATCAAATGGTTAACTAGTCCTTTTCTACGTATGCTTAAAGCATGGGGCAAACTCTTGACCAGATGGAAAACCTCCTCCCTGCTCTCTGACTTCATCTCATATCACTCTCTTGGTAAGTCTTGTAAGAAAGCACTACGGACTACCAAAAGCAATTACTAGAGAGGTCTTCTTCATGCCACCTCTAGTAACCCAAAAAGGTACTGAGCACAAATAAACCACATAATGGGATGCTCCACGTCCCCAACCCCCCATGACTTTCTAATAAATAACGTCTCCTGTAACAACCCTAATACCATTGCTAATGCTTTTAGCTCACTCTTTACCGCCCTCCCTAGTTTTGATGCTGATGGTCCCCCCTCGCCACACCTCCCCCCGAACTCCCCATCTCATCCTTCCCTGATTCTCCACTTGGTCTCCAGGCTGGATGTCCTATGAGCTCTTAACATGATGTCTCCCCACGGCAGCATAGGCCCTGATGGACTGGAACCCAGAATTCTCAAATTAGGTGCATCTCTCCTTGCCACCCCCATCATGCGATTGTTCAACCTCTCCATTAGCTTGGGTACTGTGCCCCTCTTTTGGAAAAATGCCAGGGTTATCCTAGTCTTCAAAAAAGGTGATCCAACAAACCTAACAAACTACCATCCTATTGCGCTCCTGCTAACCCTCAGTAAACTCCTGGAGAAGCTTATACATCACCAGGTGTCTAACTTCATTGCCAACTTTAATCTGCAATCTCCTGTTCAGCATGGCTTTAGGCCAAACCACAGCACCATGACAGCCCTAGTGCAATTCACCAGTGACATAAAATCTGCTATGGATCAAGGCCAACTTACTGGGGCTGTTTTTATTGACACGTCAAAGGTGTTTGACTTGGTTAACCACAACCTGCTCCTGCATCAACTAGGCTCTTTTGGCGCCTCCCAATCCACACTTGCCTAGTTTGCCAGCTATCTGTGGAGCCACTCCCAGTCTGTCTCCTGTCATAAAGTTCTCTCTGCCCCTGCCCTGCTTCATTCGGATGTCCCACAAGGTTCCATACTTGGGCGCCTGCTCTTTTCTTTGTTCGTCAATAACCTACCTTCTGTGCCGTCTCACAGTCTCTCCTTACTCTATGCCGATGACTTGGTTCTCTATGTCTTCTCCAGCTGTATTCATGAAATTAACTCCCACCTCTCCTCTGATCTTCATCGTATCCAGACTTGGCTTATGTCCCACTGCCTGGTGCTAAATGCTGCCATGCTCTTTGGGTCACAAAGGAAATCTGTTGCTTCAACTCCATCTGTTCAAGTTTCTTGTCTTGATGGCTCCCTTGTGGAAGTAACTCAGTCCTTCAAATACCTAGGGGTCATACTGGATCCATCTCTTAACTTCTCTCTGCATGTCAAAGCTGTCTGTAAATCAGTCAATGCTAAAGCTGGACTGGCTTATCGAGTCCATCAGTTTCTGACCCCTGCCACCAGGATCTCTGTCGCCCAAGGCCTTCTCCTCCCTGGACTCTGCTACACTCTGCCTGTCTTCACTATGGTACAGGCAAGCATCTTGCAAATGCGGGACGTTGCCTACAACAATGTCTGTAGATTTGCACTATCTGCTCCTTGTCTTAAGCATCACTGTACTCTATACTCTGACCTCCACTGGTTGTCTCCTTCCTTGCATCAGGCTTATTCATTAGGATGTCTGACTGACAACATTATTCATTCTTCTATCCCCGCCACACTCGCTGCTATGCTCACCCACATGAACTGCCCTCATTCCCTCCATTCCATGTTTTTAGCTCTATTATCTGTCCCAAAATGCTCTACCAGGATGGGTGAGCATGTCTTCTCCTTCTATGCCCTCAAATTTTGGAACTCTCTCCCACTTGATCTTAGGCTCTCCAAATCCCACCCCACTTTCAAGAAAGGCCTCTCCAATTACCTTGCCTCCCTTGACATTTGCAAATGTCCCTAGCTTCACGAGTCATGCAAATCTACCATTGTCCTGCACTTAAATTTCCCTGTGGCCTCTTGATTCCTCCCATCCCCACTCTTCCTCAGCTGCAGCTAAGCACTTTGTTCCCTGTCTCTGCCTGGGAATTGTCTCCTTGCTGACTTACCAACAGCACTGTAATGTTTTGTACATTATTACCTGTAAATTGTCCCTTTTTGTCTGTTTTGTTCCTATTATACAGTGTGATGTGTACCTTCTCCTTGTACAATGTAACTTGCACCTCTGTATAACTGTTTGGAATCTCCTATTGTACAACACCATATATGTATTTGTTTTTACCTGTTCCTTGATTTGTACTCTTCTGGGTCATGCCTGAAAATAGGCAGCTCTGTCTAGTGCACTTACCCGGTTACCAAAAGCAAATAAATAAATAATCATATGGCATTTCTAAACATCAGTTGGATCTATGTAGTCCTATTTACATACAGGTTACACAATATAATGCACTACATTCAAGTCTTGTTTTGCATATTCCCTAAATGAACATATCAGTTTAAAAGACAGCAAAAAATTCTGTAGTATATGACTAAATTGAATATATTTTCCAAAGGGTTTCAACATCCTTTCAATTATCCTTTTACCCTTAAAAATATTATAATAGATAAGAATAATAGAAATAAAGTAAAAACAGTGAGAGGTTAAACATAAACAAAGATCAACTCAGCTAACCAAAGCCACAACTGTTACTATGTCTGTACTCAGGAACAGCCATAAATGATGTTTACGAGTGTTATTATTATCCATGTGCTGTCAACTATCAGGAGAAATAGTGTATACGTATGTCAGAAATATTATAAGTTCACAAAAATTCATTTGTGAAACACACTAAGGCTATCATACCTTGAATCAAATTTATGTCTTAACCCATTAAAACATAATGCTAACTTCTCTGTTTTAAGATTTTCTATTATTTGAGAGTGACACTCTCTTTTGGAGGGGTACGCATCCTGAATCCAATGTTGTAGGATACAGTTCCTTACCGATACCCCTATAAGCAAAAGGGAATATTTTTGTTCTTGGGTCCATTGAGTCTCATCAGTAAAATATCCTAATATGCATGTATTAAAGTTTATTCTGTTGTGTAGAGGTGTAATTTCATTAAATAAATTCCTAACTTCCTCCCATAATGTCAGAATGCCTGGACAAAACCAAAATTCTTTCTGAGACGCATTTTATGCATATGCATATGAGATGGGGTAAAAAAATAAGTTATTGAGAGTTTTAAAATGTAACAGCCTTAAATTCGAGGTTTTAAATGCTTTGCTTGCTAACTCCCAGATCTGAGACCAGTCCCATTCTTAAGCACTTACCTTAAGTTCTTGTGCCCACCATTTACCTGAGTCCGGAGGTGAACCTCTGCCCAGGTGTAAAAGAAAATTGTAAAGAGTTGATAAAGAGGGGGATAAATGCATGCACATAATAATGAACAACCTAGTTTCTTCTGAAAGTGATAAGTCCTGACTAATTAGAGCTTGAAATATATTCAGCAATTGTTCAAAAAATTCTCTGTCCTCCCTTATGTCATATTTTTCTATCATTTTCTCAAAAGAGTTGAACAACATGTTATGCATAAGATCTTTTATTCTCCAGATATCTTAATCTGTCCAGGTCTGTTTCAGTGCTATGTCAGTACATAATGGAATGCTTAGGTTATCCCATATTGGTTGGAGCAGTGATTTACGTAGAACAAGTTTAAATGTTGCTGCATATCTAATTTTAACTGAATCAGCTATGATCTTTCCTACTGATGTTGGAACCTTCTTAAGAAATAAAATTGAATATCAATTCATTTTAAGAGATTTACATACATTTATCTCTATTTCCATCCATTCTGGAAAGTAAACTGAAGCGTAGGTGAGTGAGACCCATTTTGAAATTTGAGACAGTCTAGCTGCTAAGTAATAGAAGAAAAGATCTGGAGCTTTAAGACCACCTTTACTTTGCTGCCTCATTAATTTGTGATATGATAATCTAATTTTTTTGTAACCCCAAATGAACTTGGATATTTCCAAATGAAGACTCTCAATCCATTTTTTATTTATTCTACAAGGGAGCATAGTGCAAATATACAAATTTGTAGGCAAGATATTCATTTTTACAGCAGCAAGCCTACGCCACATTCTTAGCGGGAATTTTTTCCATCTTATTATCGATTCCATAAAACTTTTTCAGCAAGTGACAGGTTGTTATGAAGTGTTAATGAGGTACTCTTGTACAGGCTTACTCCCAGATAATTAATATATTCCGCTGCCCAATGTCAAACCAAGTTCTAAAACATTGTCCTTAATACACCATTAATTTAAGGGTAAACATTTTGTTTTGTCTAGGTTTAGTTTATAACCCGAGATCTCCCCAAATTCTTCTATTATTTGTAACACCCTGGGAATAGAGGTATCTTTGTCAGCTACAGTAAGAAGAAGATCATCAGCATAAACCGAGGTGTGGATTTCCTTACCTGCAATGGAAATATCGGAAATTATCCTATCTGCATTAAGTTTTCTTATTAGAGGGTCAATGGTGAAGCTGAAAAATAGAGGGGAGAGTGGACATCCCTGCCTAGTTCCTCTTGTTATATTAAAATGTTCTGAAATAATTCAATTTGTTACTACAGCAGAGGAGGAATTATTATATAAAGGTTTAACCAAATCTATAAATTTTACTGGAAACCCATATTTATGAAGAACTGTAAATGTATGATTCCACAATATTCTATCAAATGCTTTCTCAGCATCAAGGGATATTAAGCCACATTAGCAGTATTGGCTACTCCCATGACATGAAAAATTTTTCTAATATTGTCAGAAGAAATCCTACGTTTCATGAATCCTGTCTACTGAGAAGTAATCATAAGTGGAATAACCTTTTTTAGCCTGTTAGCTAAGACTTTGGCTAGAATTTTCACATCAGTATTAATTAGTGAGATTGGCCTATAGCTATTACAGTCTTGAGGATCTTTACCTGTTTTGAGGATGAGAGTGATAAGTCCACACATCTGATCACTAGATAGTGTATTTTGTGAAAGGGCTTCCATAAACATTTGTTTAAGAATAGGTGCTAACTGCTAAACAAAAATTAGAAATTGGCTGAATAACTGTTTGGACTCAGAGTTTTTTTTTTTTAAGAGTTTTAATAGCTTCTAAGATCTCTACGACACAGATGTCAGCCTCTAAGCCTCTTGACTGTTCTGGGGAGACCGTAGGTAAGTCTATATCTGAGAAAAAAGGTGAGGACGCTACATTAGTATTCCCACTATCCTGAGCATATATTTTTTATAAAACCTGCTAAATTCTTTACTAATATCTGTCAGTTTAGTATATACTTTATCACCATATAATCACCAGTATTATATTTTTTACCACCAAGCAAAAGCGGAATCATAGAAGCAGTATACCGCGTTTCTAGCAAAAAGCAGAGATTTAATACTACTCTGTACTTCAGGAAGCTGCAGAGCTCTAACATTCAACCTCCATCTTTTTAAAGGATTTAAAGAGTGTGGGTAACAACCCAATGTAACTTGTAAAAGCAAATGATCAGAAAATTCAAAAGGCAAAATGTCTGCAGCGGAAATCTGTAAATTTGAGGAAGTAAAAAGATAGTAAATTCTGGTATGTAATGATCCCCTATAGTATGTAAACCCACCTTTTTGTTGTAGTGTTCTATAGCTATCCAGAACCCCGGCTGTATCTACCATAGATTTAAGAGAATGACATCACAGTAAATCTTTCTGCCGCTGTCATGCTTAATAGAAAAATCCAGGGAACAATTAAAATTTCGTTCCAAAATAATGGGTAGTGAAGTGGCCAAAAAGGCTTAATTAAATGAAATAAAGAAATACGATCAGGTTTTGTTTGAGGACCATATATATTAATGCAATTAAAGTTCCTATTATACCGGGTGATATCCAGCATTAATGCTCTACCTGGTGATATGTAAACCAGTTTATGAATCTGAAAATTAGATCCCATAAAAAGAATACCAACACCGCCAGCTTTATCCTGACCAAAGGACCAAAAAGAAGGCCCCCACCACCAATCTCTTCTCATAGAGTGTAAATCAGATAAAGTAGCCATCCAAGTTTCTTGCAGAAATATAGGATCAAATTTTTCCTGAAGCAAAAAGGAATAAACAACTGATCATTTCTTGTGATTCTTTAAACTAGATACATTCAGGGAGGTGACTTTTAATTGCTCCATAATCTATAAAGAGAGAGAGAGAAAAAGAGCAACCATCTCAAAAAAATCAAGTAACCCCTTTCCCTCCCCTTAACTTTTTGGTAGTCCCAGAAGCTTTCTTTCTTTTCTTTTTTTTCTGAGATGGGGAGTTATCTTCCATCTGGGGAAGGGACTGGACAGATGTTTTGGAGTCCACATCATCCCAATCAGATTTACCCCAATTTTTCAATATTTGTAGCACTTCATACTTACTAGCAAGAGGCAAGATAGACTCAGGTGGGATCTATTTAGATGATCTGGTGCTACCTCACAAAGGTAATAGTTTCATCAATTGTGGAGGAGGCATGATGATTTCTCCTCCAAGTGATGTGGGGGTTACCATAGGTGGTACTAAATTGGAGACCTCTGTGACCTGGGGGTTGGTTGTATTAGGCAATTCAACAGCTTTGAGAGTTTGCAACTGTTGACGAGCCTGTTCAGGCAAAACTGCCAGATGTGAGGGGCTAGTCTTAGCTGAGATCCAGGAACCTGTTGGAGCTGGTTCAGGCTGTTTTGGATGTCATTCTGTATTGGGCTTAGGGGCAGGGGTGTGTGGCCTGATCACAGAACTATCTTTTTGGGCTTTCTGCACCAATTAGATTGCTTGAAAAGTGAAGGCCTATTGTAAGAAGCCCAGGGACAGTCCTGAAAAATATGCCTTTTAGTGTCACATAGGTTGCAACTATTCTAGTCCATGCAAGTGAAGCTTATATGCCCAAAACTGCTACACAATCCACAGAGAAGCTTATCACAGGCAGTAGACAGGTGCAGTCCTGCTCCACATTTATAGCAGGCCTTGGGCTGTCCTGCATAAAAACAACCCCCATGTTCTGCTCAGAAAAAAACTGTGAGGAATATGGCAGACTCCTGAGGGACCCAGCCACAGCCTCACTCTGAACTTCCATCTCCCATTCCAGTAACATTCTGAGTCAGTGATAGCTTCAGGGGGTTCCAGAATGTCACACTTATGGCTGAGCCAATAACGAATATCACCGATATTTACATTCTCATGTTGGAACATAACAGTAACAGTTTTGATTAGTGGCTTGGTCAGGGGGATCGCCTCAGAACGGCATACATAATGGGGTACATTTCAAAGTGTCATAGAGGCTCCAAAATCTCTGGCGCTGAGCTGGGGTAATAAAACAGACATTGAAATTATTTTCCCAGATAGGTTGATAAGGGCAAATACCTCTGAAGGAATAAAATGTAGGGAGTCTTTCAGAAGAACTTTCCCTACGTATACTCTGTCTGGTTTGTCTTCCAGGCTGCCCACATAGCGGATCCTAACTGCATTGCATCTGGGCAAAGCCTCTGGCCTGTTTTGGAATAAATCTGCACATTTCAGTCCGGGGTGGGGTAGATGTCAGACCTAGGGGTCCTGCAGCCCCTGGAGAATTCTCAGTGGTCAGATTAGTGGTGGGGTCAGCCTGAACAGGTATGCCAATTTCTGGCATCACAGCCATATCTCTTGTTCCCCCAATTGCTGTATCTTCACCAGAATCCTGTGCAGCTACATTCTGTGAAAAAGAAACAGCAGCACCCCTCCCAAAATCAGAACATCGGTACTTACAGGCAAGATAGTGTCTCTAGAAGAAATTGTTTCTTCTGGGGCTCGAAGAGAGCTCTTACTGGGTTTTGGCTCCAAATCCGATGAGCAGCCTGTGTCCAGTTTGGATCAGGAATTCAAGTTCCATCTGTATTGAGAAACCAGCCCACCACACGCAATGCAGCGTCTGGGGACCAACTTTCCATTCTCTCTTCAAGCGGCAGGACATGGAAGGCAGTCTGTAACTGTGTCGATGCAGACAGCTGTTTGCTTTGGTTCAGGGTAGAACCCATAGAAACAGTGGGACTTTTTGGTGAGCATGTTTCAACATCACAGGGCACCAGCAGTGCAACATCCCAGGAACTGCTTGACAAAACTTCAGAAGCCGTATCACTGGGTGAGGGCAGGATCTCCACTGTACCAGCAGTTTTATCCATGAAATCAGTGGGCACTTCACCTTCGTCATATGTCTCCAAATCCTGTTACATCTCACTGGGTAATTCCTGACCCCTAAAAATCGTTTCCTCAGCAGAATCATTTTCTATAGAAACTTCACTTTCCTTGCAAACAGCAGCAGCGGCAACCAAAGGGGAGAACACTCCCTCAGCCTGCACCCGTCCGTCCTCCTCCTCCTCCATTGGGGAATCCACCGTCTTGGCTCGGGAGCCAACAGCACCCTCTCCCAAGAGTAGGGGAGTTTCTCCAGTATCTGGACCAACATTCAGTCATCGATAAAGCATGTCCATGTAACCCCCCCCCGACTCACCTGGAAACAAGCAGTCCTATCTTAGTGTGACTTTCTTGGTCAAAAATTACAAATAAATAAACAAATTCACTTATAAATTAGCTTCACTTGGAGCAAAAGATGTCCCCATGGCAGTGCCTTTTGTCTGGAGATAGTTAATGTTCGGGACTGAAAACAAGTTAAACTTTGAAATGAATTCCGAAAGTGTTGTAGCAAACGTTCTTTTAGTTGGTGGATGGGAGTTTTGTGATTTAATGTTAAGAAAGTAAGCAATGGCATCTAAGGCCACCTCATTGGGGGGGTGGTGATAATTGTGTATAAGAATTATATTTTCTGAAGTGACAAGAAGAGTTCCATTTCTTTCAGAAGCTTTAGCATCTCTGTTGTGTCTTTTTTTTTAATTAAAGTTTATTGAATTTCAGATAAGGTAACAACAAATATGTAGAACATACAGTTATATCCTAGCTAGGGTCCTGGCCCGTGAACATGCAGCTCTAAAGTTTCATTCAGTATATGTACTATGAATGCTTAATAGTTAAACAATACAATATTTTCATATTATGTTTGAAAAACAGTCAACGATTCTCTTTCTCCTACTCTGGGGTCTATGGTATTACCCTTCTGTACAGGTGAAGTAATTCCTGATGTTCCATATAAACATACGTCTATTACTGAGCACGATGCATCACAAGAAGAATGCATAGGAGTTGTGCTGGTAAGTTGAGGTGTGGTCCTTCTTCAGGGGCAATTAATTCAGAAAGTGCTGAACTAATTATCCTGAGTGAGTTCTCATGGTCGGGGTACCACGTCTCCTGATATGTATGTTGTGTATTTGGTTGGGAAGAAACTCTGTGGGATGATGCAGTATTTTGATTCTAAGTCATTACCCCATCCTTCCCAATACTAGGGTAACCTGACCATTGTCTTTAATGTATGATCTTAATCCAGAGACAAAAGGCTAAATATGGAAATCTACACATTTTGAGAGGGGCTCTATTAGCGGATCAGTGCCACTAGCTGTTGATCAACTGGATAGGTTCAAAGATTTGTGTACTTTACTTTAAGCAATGTGTAGATGGTTGGTTTAATTTTTTGGGGGGATAATAAGAAATTCTTCGTTTTTTTTCATTTATGCATTTTTTTATTCAAAGGCCAAACTGAGAGCTTCACCAGTTATCCATTTAAACTCTCAGGACGAATCGCAATCTATTTTTTTTTTTTGTTATAAAAGTGTGTGTCGGATAATTACCTGCACACTTTTGCTATGTAATCTGATGTATTCAGTATTACCACGCTCCCGCATTTATTGTCAGGTTTTACTGTGATTTTTCCTTTTTGTTATACTGTTTTCAAAGCCTTCCTTTCAGCTGATGTTAAGTTGCTGAATTGTAGTTCTAGCAGATTCTCAAACAATGTGTTCAAGTCTTTTTCACATAGGTTCTGGAATGCTGTTATTGCCGCACCCAGTGTGTGTGTGTGTGGAGGGGGGATGTGGACTTCCAGTAAAAGGCCACCTGCTCATTTATTAGGCTGGTTTGAAGGTGTTTCACTATTAGGTATTTCAGTTTCCAAATACATTGGTAAAAAAATGGTCACCACTCACTATAAAATATCAATGACTACTTTATTTAATGCATAGTAGCAAAAACAGATTAAAAAGCCAACATTGTATCTAACAAGGTACTGTGTCTGTCTCTTAAAACACTGTGTTTAAATTGTATCACCTGTGTGGCAGTTGCCACTCCCTGAAGACGCCCGTTGGCTAAACCGGTAGGAGGTGTGGGCTGCTCCTCTGCTCCAGGAGCAGTCTTTTTGCTCACTGTTGGAATTTAATAAATGTAAATTTAAACTGCAATTATTGTGGCTGGACTGATTTTATAGGCAGCAGGTAGTGCTGTAACTTTGTGCCTTCTTGTTACTGTATTTGTTCTGAGCACACCATTTACTTTGGGGGCAGTTCTGTTGTTTTTTCTATTGTTTTTTTAAAACCTGCCCATTGTAGCTGCCTTTGTATCAGTCGCTTTACTTTCCAACATTTTGTGAGCAAAGACCTCAGTCCATCCAAGTGATTGGATATCACGGGGGACTGGGATGTCTTTCATACTAAAAGACATTTGTTTGGGGGCAGGGGAAGCAAGCCTTGTAACTGCTGTCTATGACGATGACGGCACAGAGAATTCATTTATGGCAGTGTAACAGAACCAATTGATAGATGCAACAGCCACTACTACTACAGCTGTTGACCCTACCACAGAATCCACCACAGCTATTGCTTCTGTGTTCCAGGACCTTGAGACTATCGCTTTAAAAGCGAGAGGGAATTGCTGGCATAAATGGACTCTTGAAGCATATTCCAAAGTTAATAGAGCTCCCAGAGGTTTGCAGGTCATCAAGTGGCCTGGTATGGAATGGACAGATTAACACTAGTAACTGACTGGAAGGAGCAGATGTAGGCTGCATTGATGTTGTTTGTTCACTGCCTGGTCCATGATTATTCAGCATAGGAGGAATGTAACCCATATTGAAGGAAAAAGAAGTGACTCAATTTAAAGAGCACCCAGATTTTGCCTCCTTTGAGGATGAACTTAAAGGTGTGTGCAAAGAACAGGATACTAAATTAAAAGCCAAGAAACTGGAAAAACTAGAGAGAGAGATAGAAAAGACTATCTACTCGATCGGGTTTTTGCGTGGAACCAGTCCCCAAAACAAAACTATAATCAATGGGGAATTCAAAAAAATAAAAATAACTTTAAGAAACGACAAGGGTCTTAGAAAGTAAATGGACAGGCTCCCACAATGACACACAAGTCAATCTTGAAAACAATTAACACCTCCACTGATTACTTCACATCAACTAGTGAGTCAGCTACTGACTCTTGAGAAGAATTTGCAGAGGGTGAAGTTTCAGAGAAGGGGAAGTACCAGCAGAGACAAGCACCATCAATGGCCAAATCAACCCAGAAATCAGTACGTTTTCAGGAGGGGGACCGTAGAAAAGACTAACGTGTAGAGGAGGCAAAATTAAAAGAGCAAATAGAAGCAGTGGATTGTCCATCACACAATCTGAGGAATTTACAGAGGACTGCACAGTCAGCCTCCCTCCCAACGAGAGACTCTTACCGAAAACAGAAGTTTCAGAGGCAAAGGTAGTCAATTTATCTTCCTATCCTCTAACAGATTTGCAGCATATGGCATTGTCGAAAGGTCTGAGCTTTTCACCGACCTGTACTCCAAAAAAGTTTGACTTGTTTATTGATTTATAGAAATTTAGTCGCAGATTGAATCTGAAAGCAGTTTTGCTGGGAAATCTAAGAACGTTATTTCAGAAAGTCCTTCAAGTGATCCAGGAACTTTGGATAATACTGAGGATCAACCTGAATGTGACTCTAATACTGATAATGTACCAATTCTTGCTTTAAAAAGACTGTCCAGTTTCATACCACCATGTAACCCAGTAGTTTTGACTTTTGAAAGTGCTGTCCTGTCTGAGTTTGAAAAAGAAGAAAGCACTCTTACTAATGTCTCATTTTATGATTTAACTTCAGCAGAAAACAAGGCTATTAAAGAAATTCAAGATAACTGTGACGTTATAGTGAAAACCACTGATAAGGGTGGAGCTATAGTCTTACAAGATAGACATGTATATTGTGATGAGGCATTTAGACAGCTCTCTAACAACAATTTCTATGTTGGTTTAAAAACTGATCCTATTGGGACCTTTAAGATGGAGATAGATTATTTTCTGTTTAGCTTTCTAGAACGCGGGATGATTTCACAGACTAGCTTTGAGTTTTTCACTGTCCCATATCCTGTTAGGCAAACCTTTTATTTACTACCAAAAATCCACAAGATCCTACAGAATCCCCCAGGTTGACCAATTGTTTCTGGCATTGGCTCCCTTACGGAGCCCTTGTCCTGATTTGTTGATGAGCTTATTCAATTTCTAGTTCCATTATTGAGATTGTACGTACAAGATACAACAAATCTTTTAAGGGTACTGGGGGATCTGCAGCTGGAAGATACCTGGCTATTAGTAACGCTTGATGTGGATGCAAAAAAAAATTATACTCAAATGTGCCCCACGGGGGGCGGGGGGTTGGCGGGGCTGGATGCCTTACAGTTTTGGCTTCAGGGTAAAACAGGTTACACTCCAGTTTTTTGTGAATTTCTAGTGGGCTTAGCTACCTTTGTCCTTACCAGGAACACATTTTTATTCCAGGGACAATTTTTTCTCCAGGTAAAGGGAACAGTGATGGGGGAAACGTTTGCCCCCACCTTCAGTAATCTTTACTTGGGATTCTGGGAACTTCTTACTATTTACTCAGAAGATAACCCTTTCATGGAATGTATCAATCTATGGAGACGGTATATTGACGATATACTGAAAGCTTGGAGGGGAAGTGAGTTTCAGTTGTTACAGTTTGTACAATATCTGGAGAATTCAAAACCCAATCTGAGGTTCTTGATTACCTATAGTTGTGAAATTATCCCCTTTTTGAATTTGCACATTGTCAAAACACAGGATGGGATAATTTTGACTGATTTGTTCAGGAAAGCTAGAGCTACGAATAGTCTGCCTTATGTGAGCAGCTGTCATCCGAGACACACAGTCGACAATATCCTGCTGTCCCAGTTTATGAGAGTGACGCAAAATTGCTCTTCTGAGTCTATTTATCAAATGAGAGAGCAGATGATTTGGCACAATGTTTTAGAGATGGGGGATATTCTGAGAGAATGGTACTAGAAAAAAAGAATAGAGTCGACTGTATACCCTGAGAACAGCTGCTACATTATAAACAAAAAGGGGCCAGCTCTGAACAGCAACCATCAACTGCATTTATTACAGACTTTTGTTATAATAGTCATGTGATTGGAAAATGTTTGGAAAAGTACTGGCACATCTTAGGGACTGAGCCATCCCTTCAGGAGGTAGCAGTTATTTCCCCTAGGATTATATATAGGAGGAGTCCAACCCTTAAAGATAAATTGGTGCGCAGTTTTCTTCCTAGCAAAGCATTTACCAGACAATCCTGGATACCAGGGCAACCCAAGGGTACCTATGTATGTGGCATATGTGTCTACTGCCCACATATAGATAAAAGTAAAATGTTTGGGTCTCCTAATAATTCAAAAACATTTTCTACAGAACAGTTTATCAATTGTAGCACCACAGGTATTTTGTATATAGCAACCTGTAGTTGCTTAGCATTTTACATAGGGAAGACAAAACGGATGTTTAAAAATTGATTGGGAGAACACTTGGGTTCCATTAGAAACAGGGACATGACTAATGCATTGTATGCACATTTGTGGAGGACCCGTAGTAATGGTCAGCATACTTTTAAATTTTGAGGCACAGAAAAAAACACTTTAGGATCAAGGGATGATGACCTAGATGGTAAATAAAAGAACAAGAGGCTTTTTGGATCTACACCCTGGTGGGTATGAAACTCCCGGAACTTAATGATGGTATAGATTTAATTACTTTTCTTAAGAAGAAGTGAACAGTGATAGATGGCCCCATACTTGATAACTGGGTGAGCAACTAAAGTGGAATATGATTACCATAGATTGTGTTTTAAGATAACTTATAATGAATTAATATGTTCATTACTCTGTCCCCTGGATATGTATCACAGTTTATGCTTTTTGTGACTCCTATTTGATTCCCAGAATATTTTTCATATCAGGGAACTTGGTCATATCATATGGGGAAGAGACGTCCGATTGCCTCACTGTTTTTTTATCTATTGATCTGTCACTGTTATGTGCAATAGTAACTCTGCAACATTGAGTGGCTGCAAGTGGTCTAAGACCCACCTTATTGTGATGGATTATTAAATGTGATACAGTAACACTGTTTGTGAAATTCAGTTTGCCCCATTTCTTTAGGTCGCACTTTGTTATGAATTTCTGGACATTAGATATTTGCAATTGACACATAATTGTCCTCACTTTGATAAACTATGGAATGTGAAGTATTAATATTGTTTGAAAAATTCATTTTGCTTCATTTAAAGACCCAGTGCTATTTTGTTACATATATCTTTATGTGACCATGCTGGGAAACTACACCTGCAGCTGTGTTCTGTTTTCCATGTTTTCTAGTATCATACTTACAATATGCAAACTTTTTATTTTAAGAAAAATTGTTTCTAGTTATCGCAAAACAAGCAGTGATTCATGGTGTTGTCTTTTGATTGTGTATGTGTTTATTCCCCCCGGGGGGCATTTGGGAATTAACACAGACTTTGGTTGTATATTTAACTTTTGTAGTTGTGCCAAAAGATGACTGTAATAATTATGTCCAGTGATTCTAGCTGACATATTTGTATTTTTGAAGTATACTTTTTTTGTAGCTAACGAGGTACTGTGTGTGTCTCTTTAAACACTGTGTTTAAATTGTATCACCTGTGTAGCAGTTGCCACTCCCTGAGGACACCCATTGGTGAAAACAGTAGGAGGGGTGTGGGCTGCTCCTCTGCTCCCAGTGAGAGGTCTTTTTGCTCACTGTTGGAATTTAATACTTTTAAATTTAAACTGTGTTTATTGTGGCTGGACTGATTTTATAGGCAGTAAGTAGTGCTGTAACTTTGTGCCTTCTTTAAAACATAAGTTTTAACATTTCTTGCCATTACTTGGCATTTTATCAAGAGACACTTGATGAGTTCTGTGCTTGTAAGCTGTACTAGTCCGTTGACCAGGAGCATCAGCTGTTCCCTGTGATCAGCTTTTTCTGCTTTTCAGTTTCCAAATGCCCCGTCTTTTTGCCACTATGAAACTACCTGAGGCTGAGGTGGCAGCAGAATTTATATAAATGTATTACAGTCTCAGATTTATTTGGAGTTATTTATTTGCCACTCTTTCCTCTTTGTCAGGTTATGTGTGATTACACAGGTTAATCACATTTGATTCCATTTGTGGTTGAAATACTGGTTGTGAGGACTTTGCTGTTGGTGGTGGTGTTGGTTTCATCCAGCACCTGCTCCCCCTTTCCTAGTTTTCCTTTTCTGTCTAGGTTCTTGTTAAAACCTTGAATCTCGTGTTTCGATGGCTACATTGTAATGTCTGGGCTGGTTGTAGTTGTTCTTCTTCTAAGAAGCATAGAGGCATTTGAGCTCTCAGCCTCTGTGTCATTGATATCGGACCCAAAGTCAAACAAGACATGCTGGTTACTTTTTAAAATGCACCAGGCTGATTTTTTCCCTGATGACTGGTGCAGATCTTATTCCAAGCAAATACTTGGTTTGATTCATAATAAATCCTGACCCTTGTAAATTTCTTTGTTTCAGTGCTTGCAGGTATCAATCTAATATGACGATTGGTTCCTTGTGTTTCTTGTTCATGGAGTCAAATTCTGGGTGTTCTGTAAAAGGTAACAGCTGTTCCTCTTTGATCTTTAATTCAGCAATTAATTGCTCATTCACTTCTTTGCCTTTTTCTAGTATCAGGTAAATTAATTTAACTGAGGACCATGCAAGAGCTCGTTGCATTCTTTAATAAAATTAGGCTTTTCTTGGCTATGTGCTGGATTTTTAGCAGTCTCAAACCACGTGGTGCTCTTAATACTTGAATGTAAGCCTGCAAGTGCACCTTGTTCCAGTAAAGGCTTTGCATCTTTGTACTTTTGTATACTTGTCACCAGTTATGGGGTAATGAGCATGTTCAGTTAGAATACAGCTTTGTCCCTTTAATTTCTTTGTACATAAACAATAACTGCCATTTGCGCCTTGGCCTTTTTTTTTTTTATTCTATTTATACATCTAGACTCCGGGCATCTTTCAGGAATGCCCATGCGGATACATCCCTAACTCCCAGCTTGAACCCCCCCGCATCTCCCTGTTCTCTCCCCCGAATGACCCAGGCAGGCCCAACCCCTGGATCACCTCCGGGGCTGGTTCCACCCTCCCCCTGGTGGTCATCTCCTAAGTGTGAAGTGCCTTAACTTCGGTTGTCGGGTTGGCCATGGAGAGACCCAGGCGTGCTTGAGCCGGCATTTGGGATGTGGGTGTTCCCCTGGGGCCACCGTCATCTCACCAGTGGTCTAGAAGGATTTTTGCTTGTGGTTTGCCCCCTGAGTGCAGCCATGCAATGGCATCAGTATGCAGCTTCCCCATAGATGCCTGCCACGCTCATCCCCGATTCTTGTTCCTGCACTAGTATTACCCCCCGGTCTCCACCGGGGGTCTCTACTGCACTGGGAAGATCCTGGATCCCTCCTCAGGGAGAGGAGAGCTGTCCTACGGATGCTCAATCTGTCTCCCTCCCCTGCTGACCCCCAGCACCCAGGCTTGCTCCTGAACCCAGGTCACTGGTGTGGTGCGAGATGTGGGGTCCAGCGCCTCAACCCTCAGCGCCACCGGGCTGGCCCTGTACCTTGGCCTTTGAAAAAGCACTTCTGTGTGAAACACACCAGGCAATGTCACTGTACCGCGATGTTTTTTTTAACTTTTATACCTGGCACGTTTAGTAATGATTAACATACAGTAGCCACCGTGTCTGCGGCAATTTGTAGGGGTGAGTACCCGTTCTCATTTTGCTTTTACTTCAGTGATCTTCAGCTTGCAGTTGTGTGCTGATTATAAAGGGTATGGACATGCTTGCAGGAAAGGCTAGTACCAGGCTATAAATGCAAACGATATGGTATAACGTAGTTGAGTGATAGACCGGCTCACGTTTTTCTTTTTATTTTAATCAAAAGTATTTTCCCCAGCTACATCCTTTGCCCCTCTGTAGGGTCTCCCTGCTCTTATGATCATGGATAAACCATGCCTGTACATGGCTAGGTCATAGTGATTCATTGTAGTAGTAGTAGTAGTTTTAGTCATTTTTGGTGCCCTTCCCCGGAGGCCCAGGGCACCATTACAAAATAAAACAGCAGAATCAACCAATACAGTACTAATACTAATATCCATCATAAACATGGCAATAAAAACTCTAAAACCACAAATGTAATAATTGACTAAAATCGGATAAAACCCACAGTGGAACCAAACACCTGAGCAAACAGGTACATTTTAAGGTCCTTTTTGAATACTTCTACTGAAAGGGCCTCCCTCAGAGCACTTGGTAGTGAATTCCATAATACCGGTTTTGCCACACCAAAGGCTCTGTCCCCAGATGTTTTAAGTGTAGTTTGGGGGACCACTAGGAGGCCCTCACTGGAAGAACAGAGAGAGAGAGAGAGAGAGAGAGAGTGGGACAATATGGATATAGGAGATCACATGGGTAGCCTGGACCCAGCCCATGCAGGGACTTACAGGTTAAGCAACTGATCTTATAGGAGATGCGCCCCTTAACCAGCAACCTGTGCAATTCTGCAATGCCAGAGTAATGTGACTTGATCTAGGGAGGCCTGTCAGTCTCACAGCTGTGTTCTGCACCAGCTGCAGGTGTTGTAATGCACCTCCACTGACCCCAAGGTAGAGGGCATTGCAGTAGTTGAGATGAAACATCATGAAAGCATGCATCAGTAAAGGCAGATCATCATGGGGGACATGAGAATGAATCTGGCTAATATTTCTAAGATGGTAGAAACCACTCCGGATGACTGATGACACTTGAGCCTCAAATGTCAGCCCTTCATCCAGAATGACACCAAGACTCTTTACCTGTTGGGCAGTGTCAAGATGAGAGGTACCGAGACAAAGATTCAGTATCCTCTCTGACACTGTCATTCCAACTTTCCTACCCAGCTCAAGCACCAGTACTTCAGTCTTATCTTACATAGCCAGCAACCATGGTCATTCTTGGTTTGTTCATGATTTTAACCATGGTCATCCATCAGAGTCAGTGGTCCAGTAGTTAGTATGCTTGCCTCTAGGGACAGAAGTTCAGAAGGTCATGGGGTCTAGTCCCACAGCTGGTACTTTGGGTAATACCCATAACATACACTGTAGTGCAGTATGAAGGGGGTGCTGAACTACTGACGTGCAGTCTTTTGGGCGTCTCTGGTAATTGTCCAGATGGAAGTGAAAGATCCCATAGCACTTATTGAAGAAGAGTAGGGAATTTTATTGAAGTAAGGAAATCATACAATACAGTGCATTATCTTCACAGTGAATTACAACAACCCCCCCCCATAAACAAATTAGAGAGAGAAAAAAAGAGAAAATATATTCATCCCTTAATGGGAACAGAATGATAAAGAATAAACATTCCTGACATGCTTATGGATCACTTGAGAAACAATGGTATGTGATATATTTCCTAAAGTCAGGAGGTTATCCATACACATCTGGTTCATAGTTTGGAAAGTTTCCCAGATGTATGGCGAGTAACTTCCACTAAATATTACTGACTACCACCAGTAATGGATGGAACTTGCTTCTTTTGAAATATCCCTCAGAAAACCTTCAGCTCAAGCACACACCAGATGACACAAACAACCCCAGGCTATGGAGTGCTGTTAAAATTCTAATTGCATATAGCAAACACTTATCTGGTAACTTACAGAGTCGGTGTAGCAATGGCAAGGTGGAGGGCAACGTTTCATGCAAGCGTGTACTTTTCCAAGGCCTGAAAAATTTGCACGCCTGCACAAAATGTTGCCATCTGTCTTGCCATTGTTGCATTGACTCTGTAAGTTAACAATTAAATGCTTGCTTCATGTAATTACATTTTTAAAAGCCATTTGCTTTGTGTCTGGGCTGAAGGTTTTGAGAAGTGTATCCATGGCTGGTCCTTCCAGATCCACAGTGCTCAGTGTGGCTGTTTCTGTACTGTTCTTTTCAATGTGTAAGCACATCTTGCCTGCCATATGTAATATTTACATGCTACAAAAATGAGTCTCAGGGTATTTCTGTTAAACATGTTCTATGGTGGATGTACAGTATGCCTAGCCCTACCTCACTGCATCTTAAAACATTAAACATTGGTTCTTTCCCGACTTGGGCCAGTGTGGACCAAAAACTCAATGCAACAGCAATAAAAGAGAAAGAGTTCAAGTGTTTCAAACACCTGTGGACAAATAATTCTAGGGGCAATGCCTTCGTTCAGTGCTGCTGTGCTTGAAGGTGTCTTTAGCTCTAACTTGCCATGGCTACAAAGCCATATGATATCACACCTACTTGGTAGAATTCTCTTGTCAGCTAGCTAGTTCAGAACTTTATTGAACTGCATATTTGGACATCATTTAAAACTCATGGGGATATTTAAATTTGTAACTATAACAGATTCATACAATTTCTTTCTGGAAAGTGTGACTAATTGTGATTGGGTTAGTTTCCATTGACGATCTTTCATCATGGAACAGCAAACATAGTCAGGTAAGTGAGAGGTTCTGAGGATCATCAGTAGTGACAGGCTGCAGTCTGCTGCTAAGTACAGCAAAGCATAGGGCAAGGCAAACAGGATGCTGGGATGTATAGGAAGGTGATTTGATATTAGGAGGCAGGTGGACATTCTGCCCTGGTACAGATCCCTGGTAAGGCTGCATCTGGAATACGGTGCCCTGTTCTAGAGCCCACACCTCAGAAAAGGCAGGGACCACATACATACCATACAGAGGAGGGCCACATGCAGGAGAGGTCATATGAGGAGATTTTGTCAGATATTAACATGTACAGTACACACTAGGGCCAGAATAAAAAGAGAGAATATGATTGAGATGTGCAAGTTCTTACAAGTAATAAACAGGATGAACTGTACAGACTTGTTTCCGAGGAAAGAGGGCACAATGATCAGAGAACACAAGTGGAAACTGGTGGGGGATGAGATTCTGGAAGGATGTGAGGAAGTTCTTCATGGAGCAAGCAAGTGGTGGATGAATGGTGGGGCTTAAACATGAGTGGGGCAGATACAAAGGAATAGTGGGACCCACAGACAGACAAGGGGAAGGGATACCTGGGGAAGGGTGAGTTTATCTGCCATTAGAGCTATCAGATCTCTAAATCTCATCTGAAGTTATGCTAAGTATGAAGCTAAGCATGGAAATGGGCAGATTGCATGGACCTCTGGGTCTTTTTCTGCCAACGAAATCTGCTTCTGTATTTCTGTATGAATGAGAGATGGACCAACTGTAGTGTGTCCTCTTCAGAAGAAGAGGCACAGTACTATAGACCTCGAAAACGTGTATCTTTCTTTCCGTAGTGTACTAAAAAGTATCATCTCTACTTAGCAAATAAATTCTCTTATTGATTCACTTCTGGTTTTATATGGGCTAACATGGTACAACCCTATCTAGATAGAGATGTGTCCATTAAATAAATAAACAGTATCATTTTTTAAACATAGAAACATAGACCGTGATGGCAGATAAGGACCGCTTGGCCCACCCAGTCTGACCATTTCCCTACCTGTTGGATAAGCTACAGATCCTAGTTAATCAACAGCCTACTTCTTCTTAACACCCACCAGAATTGCCTTATGTCTGCCCATGCATTCTTGAATTCCCCCACTGTTTTTGACTCCACTACCTCCTCAGAAAGGCCGTTCCATGTGTCTACCACCCTCTCCATGAAAAAATACTTCCTCACATTGCCCCTGAGCCGTCCCTCCTCTGTCTTCAAATTGTGCCCCCTTGTTCTTGCACATCTCTTGATGCTACTCTCTTGGACTTTGTTGAGTCCTTTTAGGTACTTGAAAGTTTCTATCATGTCTCCCCTATCCCTTCCTTTTCTCGCGGGTATACGTATTAAGCTCTTTTAGTCTCTTTTTGTATGGTTCGTTTAAGTTCAAGCTGATATATGGTGGCAAAGAGTTAAAGAACTTAAACCCCAGACAGGAAAAAAAAAATTCTCACCTATTTTCATCTTTCGAAATTTACGCTTTATCCTTTAGTTCATTTTTTTTATTTAATGTTATCTGGTGGATATGGCCTACCTGGATTTCAGGAAGGCATTCAACACCGTTCCACATAGAAGACTATTAAGCAAGCTGAGTAGATTAGGAGTGGGCCAAAAGGTGGCAAACTGGGTAAGAAATTGGTTAGGGGATGGGTGGCAGTGGGTGGTGGTAAATGGAGTTCACTCTGAAGAGGGGAGGGTGACCGGTGGGGTGCCTCAGGGATCAGTGTTGGGACTGGTCCTCTTTAATGTCTTTATAGGTAACATTGCAGAGGAGATGGAGGGAAAGGTCTGCCTCTTTGTGGATGACACCAAAATCTGCAATAGGGTGGATACTGGTTGGGGGGGGGGGTGGAAAGGATGAAAAGAAACCTGAGAAAATTTGAGGAGTGGTCAAGAGTATGGCAGCTGGGTTTCAGTGTGAGAAAGTGCAGAATAATGGACTTGGGGCACAGAAACCCAGGGGCAGAGTACAAAATAGGTGAATGTTACTGATGACCACCAAGCAGGAGAGAGACCTGAGGATAATAATCTCTGGATGACCTAAAAGTGGCCAGGCAGTGTGACAGTGCAGTTGGGAGGGCTAGTGGGGTGCTGGGGTGCATAGGGAGAGGTATCACCAGCAGAAAGAGGGAGGTTTTGCTGCCTCTGTATAGATCGCTGCTAAGACCTTGGTTAGAATACTGTGTAGGAAGGAAGTATTATTCAGAAAAAAAGATGCACAAGAACAAGGGGGGATAGATTCTCGAGAGATGTGAGGAAGTACTTCTTCGCAGAAATAGTGGTGGAGTCATGGAACAGCCTACCTGCCGAGGTGTTGGGGGTGAAAACAGGGGTTGGACTCACTAATGCATGGGATAGGCATAAGGGAATCTTGGTGGAAAGGAACGAAAGGTGGGAGAAAGAGACGGATATCAAGTAGGGTCTATGGTGATACTGTAGGTAGGGGAAAAATGGGCAGATTGAGTGGGCCAAGCGGTCCTTATTTGCTAACAAATTCTATATTACCCTGAGATTTCTTTTAATGTTGTCTCTTATAGGAAGTGAGAGGACTACTAAGATGGTTATCAATTTACTGAACACATCTAGGTGTTTCTGTGACCCGAATAATGTTGTTATACGGATTTAGTTTAGTTGCCGTATTGGTCCGTGTAAGAACAGATTCAGAAGCAAATGGTTTAATATCTTTTATCGGACCAACATTGGTGTTACAAAAAGAACAACGTGCCTCAGCTTTCATACCAACCGAGTCCTTCCTCGAAAGCTCATGGCCATAGGCTTCAGAGGAAGGACTTGGCTGGTCCAAAAGCTTAGGCACTTTTTTCTTTTTGTAACATCAATGTTGGTCCAATAAAAGATATCAAACCATTTGCTTCTAGATCTGTTGGAATAATGTTGTGTAATACATTACACAAATTATACTGGATTCTAAAAAAAAAATGAGTTAGAAATTCCCAGATTTCTGTGCAGCATAAATGACATCTATGGCTCCTGAAACAGGTGAAAAGGACAATTGGCATATATTACTGAAGGTAGTTTTATATTTATCTGAAATAGCAGAGGGAATGGTATGAAAAAACAGGAACCATATTCCGGTGTTGGCAGTAGAACCTGTATTTCAAGAACTCTTAACTTCACAAGTAAGCTGGTTTGCATTTTGGTTTAGGAAACATGAGGCCCCCATAGACAGCCACAATTTTGTGAGGCATAGTGGTTTATCTGACCACTTTGTGCCACAGTTTGAGTACTTTCACAAGGCTCTCCCTGCACCATCTCAAGGGGCATTGTGATGACACAGGGAATGGGGCAGGGGGCATAAAGTCACCAGAATCGGTTGAGGCACTGGCCATACAAAGCAGCTTACTGGCAACCTCATCCCCAGTCACAAAGGCGGCAACTGTTGACCCACATAGCACTGTTGGAAGCAGTTCTACATGGGGACTGCTGGCTTGTGAAATGCAGTGCAAATCCAGTTGGTGAGAAGACATAAACTTGAGAACAAAAGGACAGGGTTTTGGACGGAGGATCCACTGGACACCAGATAGGGTATTATTGCACAGCATATTACTCAGTGTGTCACTGGCCCACCAGAAAGGACTGGCAAGGGACTGAAAATCAAAAGTGGACATGACCCACAAGCAGGACTGTCCCAAAACTGACGTGGTCCATTAGCAAGGTACAGGCATTGGGGTGTGTGAGATGACTGAGGTGGTAACGCCAGTAGGCTGGGAACCTAGGCATGGCAAAGCACAATGCCACTGGCACTATGCCATGAATAGATCCCTGTGCCTATTGAATTACACTGTGTGTGGAGGTGAAAACCCCAATTGCAGTACCTAATATCTGGACTATCTAATTTGTATCATGCTACCAAGTGCCACACTCATGAGGGGTACCGTACCTCAAGTTCAACACACAGTAGCATTGTGGGGCCATATTCATAGCTCTGTCCAAAGCATTTGATACTCTGAACCATTCAGTTTTATTAGATACGCTGAAGGACACTGGCCTCAACCAGGTGGCCCTAAACTGGTTCAGAGAATACTTAGTTGGTAGGACACAATTAGTTACCCTGGGCTCTTTCACATCACAGATCAAGTGTATCAAGTCTGGGGTCCCTCAAGGATCGGTAGTAGGACCAATATTGTTCAAACTGTTTACGAATGGTGCCAGTCCCCTTATTAAGGGGGCGAGGCACCATTTGTATGCAGAGGATATGATTTTGTAAGAAAGGTACTGTACGTTTAGTTCTGTAATTCAGAAAACACCTCAAAGAGACTTTGATTCCTTGCAGGAGTATTTCAGATCACGAAACTTAATATTAAATAATAAGAAATCACAAGTAATGCTTTTTGGGAATAAACAGGCTGTTACTTTGCATACACTTCAAATGAAAACATATACACACCAAGTATTAGCACAAGTGAACTCCTATAAGTATTTAGGTGTATGGTTAGATGTGCAGTTGAGATGGGATATACAGCTAGACAGTTTGATTAAAAAACTACATTCTAGGCTGGGGGCCTTGCATAGATTGAGACACTGTGTACCACTCAAGGCTAGAAAACATATAGTTAATACCATGATAATTCCACTATTTGATTATGGAGATGTGCTTTATGCGGGGGTATCCAGGGCAGAACTAGACCTGCTGGATGAAGCCTTGAATAGGTTTGCTAGGTTTGCCTGGATGTCCCCCGGTTGACACATCACTGTACAATGTACAGGTCTTTAAATTGGATTAATTTAATGGCGCGTAGACATTTACACACAATGCATTTGATTTATTAGTACTTGAAGAAAAAGACACCACTCTACCTAGACAATATGTTCGATATACACACTTCTAGGGCAGATCTGTGAACAGCATAAAATTTATAACTTGCGATTCCTAAAATGAGAATAGCAAAGGGAAATTCCATTGTAGTTGCCCGTGGACCAAGAATTTGAAATGGGCTGCCAGATTATTTGAGACCAAAGGCAGTTGTCCCATGAAACAGGATTAAAAGTTGGCTGTTTCAAGAGTTTGCATAACCCAAAAAATTGCTGCTGTTGTTGTTGACATCTTTTTTATTCTTATGGCTTTAATCATTTTTATGATTGTATGTGAATGCATATGTCTTTCTTGTCAGTTTATATAATCTGCGTATTTTTATGCCACGTAGTTATTGAATTTTTTTTTATATTGTTATGTATGGACTCCATTGTAAATGAGTTAATGCTCAATTGGGCTATCTTTTTCCTTGGAATGTTCTCAGGAATAAACTTTTACAAACAAACAAACAAAGAAAAGTGTGGTGGTAGAACGGGGATACTTTTGCACCCTGATATTGTACCACAACACTTTGCAATGGTGTAGAAGCCTGTCATTTCTTACTTGATCTCTGTCCACCTGGTAAATGTTTTGAATCCCCCTGGCTTCACAGAACCCACTTTGCTGCCACTTCATTGCACTCCTGCAGTCCCTCTGTGCTTGGACTGCTGTTCGGGGTCTAGAAGGCATGATGAATTGTGCTGGGTCTTTGGCGCCATCCACACCATTCTAGAGAAAGAGGCTTGGGCCACACTCAGTGCAACAGCTTCCACCTGCTGATAAGAAGGCAGCACAGTGGCACACCTGATGACCAAGGATTCCCCATGATGCACTTCCCGACTAAGTGAACTGCAGCATGGACCCCACACGACCAGAAAAGGACACATAATATTGTTTAAGGGCAGTGGCCCCTTACAGATAGAGGACAGTTGGGACCAGTGCTCCTGTGAGACTACCACAGGCAGCACTCTTCTTTACCTGTGACCCCAGGAGATATGGCAGTGGGGTCAGAGGAGACACTTTTCAGCCTGTCAGGCTATAGAGGCCTGTGAAAGAACCAACAAGGCTCATGTTACACTGGGAGGATCAGTGAATCAGACCATGAGTTTTCCTCCAGTGGGGAGGGCTGTAATTTAAAAAGAACAGCCTATGCTGCTCAGACCTATCTTTAGTTGAAACCTGACTATGGCTTATGCCAGAGATGGGGAGAGTCAGGGCCAGGCTCTGGCCCAGATATATCCCTGGGCCCGAAGGCTGCTTGGACTGTCCAGCACCAAAGGCCTGCCCGAGGCTCTTGCAGTCCAGGTACTGTGAGACCAACAGCTGGACTCCACACAAAGCAGCTATCTAAAAAGCTGACAACAGACTGTCCCTCTGCATGTGCAGATCCTCATCTGCACTGAGAGCTGAGAAGGATGAGACTGAAAGTGTGAGAGATGTGATTTTGTATGCAGGTGCTGGAGGAATAGTCTGAGTGGGTAAGCCAACCATAGACTAATGATCCATGACTTTGGGGAATATTTTTCTAGACTGAATGGATTCAGCCAGTACCGTAGTTCATAGCTCAAGATTTGGAAGAGCCACTCACCCGCAGTCTCAAAGCTAGTAACTGGTCTCTGCAGTACATGTGGGAGTTGTGAGGAAGGTTGTGTTAGCCAGGTTGGTGGGTACCTCCTGAGCCAAAGCTGTACAGATGTTGCTGTTGAAAGCTAGAGCTGGAGAAAGACCTGTTGATGACCATGTAGCTGAAGCAAAGAGAGAGATGGAGACAGACCTCTCAGAGATCATGACTGCTACCACTCAAACTTCAGTCACATCCCCTTGCTAAGCATGAGAGAGGCAAAATCAGCCAGAGGCATGGATCCTGCAACCAAAACCTGCAAGGCCACAGGGTGAGGGCCTGCATGGTCTGATAACTGTGCCCCCAGGACTCAACAGGGACCTCGGGGCCTGCAGCTAAACCATTCTAGTTAGTATAGTTAGAGACACAATTAGGGAAATTTATTGAGTAGGCCATCAATCTAGGATTACAAACGTTGTTTGAAATTGTAATAAAGTGTGCAATGCCCTGCTAACACATGCAATATAGATGGATGTTAGGGCCACAGGGATCCAACACATGTGTACCCAGTAAACTGTACACAGGGGCCCCCTACAGGACATACAGGCAAGGCTTGCTGGTGCCAGAGGGTAGTAGGGTGTGTACAGTACAGTCAAGAAGTGACACTGATGGGGAGGGAAACTGCTGGTAGAGTAAAAATAGCCATACTGTATCTGAGATTCATGTCTTATCTCTTCCCCTTCAGAGTATGATCCTGTTTCCCCCCATAAACCCCTTGTTATGTGTTGCAATTCCTTGTCAGCTTGACTGTTATTTCTAGAGCATTATTAATTAAATTTTGGGATTGTTACTGCATTGTGTGGGTTATGGGTGTGGTGAACTCAGTGGGAAGGATGGGTAGGGGCTATATCTCAAGGGATGGTACTAGACTTATCACCTGGCCTGCTGTAATTTCTTTGGGTGGAGGCACTGTGCAGATTATCACCAACTGGGACACAGAACTCAAATAAGGAGAGCTAAGAACAAGGCTAATTGTTTTTTAGGTAGCGAAAGGATAGTAATTTGGCCCAAGAGGCTGGCCATGTGATCCCTCCCACTTCCTGGATTGTCAGCTCCTCCCATGCATGCAGACATTTAGTGACATCTGTATAGGGAGTGTGGCTGTTTTTAGTTGAGCTCTGACTTTGATTTTTGTCAAACATTCATTTAAAATCTAAAAAAAAACATTGAAAAAGACATTCCAACGGGTTTCATGGAGCATGCCCTGCACCTACCTATACAGACAGCACCAAACATCTGAGCATGGGGCAGAAGTGAAAAGAATTGTGCAGCCAGCCCCTCGGGGACAAATTAGAATCCATTCCCTATCTAGGAATTAGTGAAATGTAATAAACTGGATTAAAGGAGCTCCCACACAGGTATCAGAGCTTCCAGTTTGTTTTCCTAAGTCTACTGTAAAGAGATGGATATGTGCTTCTTAATGCAGGGTTAGTGAAGGTCATATGGACTTCAGTACCAGATGCTGTAGAGACCATTTCACATTTCCAGAGGTTGCAGTATATAGGGGCGGTCCTGGACTCAGTGCAAGGCAAGGCCTTCCTGCTGCCAGACAGAGTGGAATGCCTTATATCACAGGCTCAGTTGGTGGCTCAGAGCCACTGTTTCTGCAAGGGTTTACTTGAGGCTCCTGAGCCTCAAGGCTGTGGCCATTGCCACTGTCCCCATGGCTAGACCGCACATGCAGGTACTCCAGTGGACCCTCTGGGTGCAGTGGGACCAGCGCAGGAATGATCTGGAACCACCGAGGGTTGCCTCCTGGTGGTTCCTAGGGCTAGGCTGCAGCAGTCTAGGGACTGGGCGTTCTCGGTTGCCACATCAACCCTGTAGAACTCCTTACCTTGACATCTGTGGGAGGCACCCTGGGTGGAAGCCATTACAAGAGGCCTAAAAATGCTGCTTTTTGAGCAAGCGTTTAATTTAGTCTGATAATAATTATCATTGCCTGCTGATTTATCAAGCTACTGAATTACTGACTAGTATCCCTGTTTCTGTAATTATGGATTACTATTTTTATTATTCTGTTTTATTAAAATATTGTCTATTGCTGAGTGTTAGGTAGATAGAAATCCATATGAGTCTCTGCCTCATATGTTATTTTGTGAATATGTGTATTTTTAATATTGTTAAGTGCTCCTAGCCTCCGGGAAGGAGCGCTATACAAATGAAGTTTCTATTTCTCTATCTATTCACATTGTTGCCTCCCCTGTGGTCACCAGATATCTTGTGCTCTGCACTTGTTGCCATGTCTGTGGGACACTGATTTTCGATTGGTGGGAATCAGCATGCCATGGCAGCCCTTGGGTTTTTAAGCATGATGTGATTAAACCTGAAGGATACACTTGTTACAGCGCCTACAGTCGGGGTGGGGGAGCTTGATGAAAGAAAGACAGCAAGACAGAAATCTTTTTAACCTACATACATCACAATAAAGCTAGGCCTCAAGGTGTTATTCGTGTATTTTATGACTCAAAAGCAATAACATTTTAACACTTTCTATTTGTGATCCAATTACATTTGACAGTACGTGTATATTCAATTCAATTTCAATTTATTTATTTTACCAAGAAAAAAACTCCATTGCAAAAGCTCATTTACAAGGAGGTCCTGGGTAGGACAGTTGAAATGACATCACAAACAGCAATGCAAATACAGGGAAAATATCACAAGTATCGAAAACATAAAGTATCACATATAATGAAATACAGCAAGTCCATAAATACAGAGATAGTGAGAGGTATCCAGGATCTGGCTCAGTGAAACAGCGCATATTTAGTAATAACATTTGTTATTTTGCTAATATTAATATTTGTCACGTCAAACTTGACTAGTTTGACACTTTCAAGTAACTGTATAAGTTAGTGAGCTATATAACTTAGTATTATGCTTAATAATTGCTATATAAAGTTGTTCATAAACACTGCATTGTAAAGTGCTGTTTAAACCAATGAGTTAGACTCCCTTATTCAATAACTGTATGCAGGTAAATGCAATGCTCAGTCACGTGCGTGGAGCATCCCGTGCACAGCTTGTGACAGAGAGAGAGAGAGAGAGAGAGAGAGAGAGAGAGAGAGAGTATTGACTTGGACAATAGGTACATCACCTACTCTTATTTAATTGCATCATGGGAATTTTAAGATGCAGTTGGACAACAAGCAGAAGTGGGCTGTTAGCTGAACTTCTTGACTGACAGGTGACATCTCCGATAAGGCAGCATCCTCAGGGAACATCCCATATTAGGGAATGGCAGTGTCAGCACTTGGTATGAGCCCAAGCCCTCTGTGAGAGGCTTCACCTCGTGACATTCTGGTGTAGAGGTAAAGTACTGCCACTGAGCTATTCTGACATGTTTATTTTTATTTAAAAATGTTTCACAGGAGGGCACACTGAGCTGAGGCTTGTTTCCAGGTGCGACCTGGGGGAAGGGGGAATACCAGTCAGCAACTGGTTCTGAATCCTGGGGATTCCCAGTCTGCTGGTAATGGAGGTAGCTTGTTGTGCTGCCATGCAAAGGATCCGGGTCCCCTTGCTTCGGGCTGGTGGGGTCTGGTGCATGCATGCAGACTGGGGGGGGGGGATGACTCTCACTGCAGCAACACCTCCTACAGCAGAAGAATTCAGGATATTGGTGGTGGGGGACACCACACACTGCCGGCTGAGCCCAGCCTAGAGGTGGAGATGCCCTCAGTGTAAGGATGGTGGGAGGGGGCTTGCAGAGAGATCAGAAGAACACGGCCAGCCTGGTGTTTTGTATGATGACCTCCAGCCTTTGCATGTCACATGGCCTCTGACAGGCATGGATCTCCCCCTCCCCACCAGACACAATTGAGCTAAACATGCTGCTTTTACCTTGCGGTAACTGAGCACTGCCCATGCTGGGATAAATCAGGGGCTTTTGATGATGCAGGTACTGGAACTGTGTGGAATGTCCCAAAAGGCAAATTAGTGAGACACCAAAGACTTTGTTAGGAGGAAAAATAAAATAACTCTGGTGATATTCTCTGATGGAACCATTTCAGATTTGATATATTTGACACCATTCTGGCAGACCCTCTTAGTCACAATGAAAGTGCTGAATATAGACACAAATACAGCAAAGAGAATCAAACTGAAGGTTTGGATGTGGCCAACTAAATTACATGAATTATTCTTTCAAAAATGCCAAATCAAACGAGATTTTTAAAGCTCTAAGGAATGCTGCTAAGGAACAGTAAATACATACTTGGCTTTTTATGCAAATCATTTGTGAGAGCAAATGGTTCCAATACAGGTACCCCCTTTACTGATAGCAGGAATGCATGATGATTTTCTGTCTCTGTCTCTATATATCTGAGAGGGTATGTGTCACTCATCAGCATGTGAGGGCCTGTTGCATTAAAGAGATAGGTACATTAAGGGCTCCTAAATTGCAAGAGCTAGAAAACAAGAAATAAAGCATGTAATACCTATGTGTGCCACTAGACTAGCAGTCCAAGTATGTTTTGTATTAAAAATAACTTCTGGGGGGCAAATTACATAAAAAAAGGGAAAACGATTATTTGAACAGATATAAAAATATCTGGCTTGGCGGTGTTGTTGACTTAGATGGGCTAATTTTTAAGTTCTTATTTCTTCAGCTTTGCACTAGAAGTATTCTTTATTTTTGGCTGGTGGTGCTGAGGGTTGAAGCGCTGGACGCCACACCTCACGCCATGCCGGTGACCCAGGTTCGGGAGTGGACTTGGGTCATCGGGGGTCTGTCGGGGGAGGAGGACTGAGTGTCCCTGTGACTGCTCTCCTCCTCCAGGGACGGTGGGGAGGGAATCCCGAGATGGTGCTGGCTCCTGGCAGTGGGTAGCGCAACTCACGGTGTACTTGTGGGGATGGTACGGGCTGACGTCTGATGAGCAACATGTGAGAGCATGTGCCACAGCATCCATGGCATCATTGCACACCCGTACCATGGGAAACAGGGGGAAAAAGTATGGCTGAATCCTCCTGTGCGTTTGAGGATCTGCACCACACCGGATGCTTCAGGAACTCCTTCTGGTCCTGACCCTTTGGCCTTCCATGCTTGGGGTCCGCAATGTGGCCTGAGAGAGGGAGAGGGGAGGAGCAGGAGGTGCAGCTCAGGCACGGCGTCTGATGCAGAAGCAGCTGGCGGTTCAGATAGGGGGCACCATAGGAACACCCCCCAGCCTAGGAGGTAAGGCCAATAGAAATAAAGAAACAAAAAAAAAAAAAAAAGAAGAATTCTTTATTTAAGGTTCCAATGTATTTCCTCTGTAGATCAATACTTGGAAGACTCGTATTTTAATACCAGAGCAAAAAAACCAAAAAACATACATCTTAGTCCATTAAAATTTGTGGGTGTGCCTATTTATTTCTTTTTGAAATGTGGAAGGCCTGTGTTCCACAATTTTGTGTGACCAGTTCTTGATTTCCTTATTTAAACAATGTGTATCCATAGAAGACCCTCCACCCATGCCCAACATGCACTTATTTGAATTTGACAAATAAATTTCCATCTAGGAATTTGAAGCTTATGAACACTGTACGTTGTTGATTGAATATCAGACCCTTTCACTGTGCCTTACACAACTTTTATATCATGTGTAATGAAGTTATAATTATACTGATACTGCCCCATGTCATAGAACTGTACATTCAAGCTGGCCTGCTCATGCAGCAGTAGCACTACCACTTGCGACACCGGTGACCTGGGTTTGGGAATGTGCCTGGGGAGTCATAGGATCGACCAGAGAAGGAGGCTTGAGCGTCCATGGACTGCTCGCCTTCTCCAGGGAGGGGGAGGGATGAGGCTCAGTGTTTGACTGACCTCTGGCGGAGGCCAGTGGTACAGCAAGCACCAGCCACTCAATGGGGAGGATGTGACAGACGTCGGCAATGTCGCCTTCATGTCAAGGCGCATGTCACACCCACAGAACACTGGAAAAACAGCTCCCTGCACTCCAGGAAGATGGAGCACCAGCACAGATCCCCAGTCCTCTATCTACCCCAGTGTTCTGATGAAAACAGGAAAGACTCGGGGTGTACGGGCCCCCACCTTGTTCCCCACTTGGGGGGAACAGCCAAGGCTCCATGGGGGGACACCGCAGGTCAGGTAAGAGGGGGACAGATGCCTAGGTGACTCTCGATGAAAGCGAAGTGCAGGGGGCCCGGTAGCATAAATGGAAAAAAAAAAAAGAACTATACATTCACCAGCTCGCCACCCATAGCATACAGAGGGCAATGCCCATGAACACAGGCAACTGAGAAAGTAATATAATTGCTTATTATTTTGCTAACCTTTGTGACAAGATTTGTAATTGGTCATATATGATTTAAACAGTTCCTTCAACCTCAACTACTGTCGCATAAGTATGAGGAGGTAGCATTTGCTTAAATACAGTAACTGTGTAACACACGACAGTGACATTACACATAGGCCCAGATATTCAAGCTGCACCAGGCTGTGGCGCAAGCCCAGGCGTAGCTCATTTTGGCTGCACTGGGGCATGCACTGGGCGATATTCAACGGAGCTGCGCCATGGCTCAGCATCATTGAATATCACACCCTGGCCACCCGCAGTGCACATGGCACAGTGGCACTGTGCCAGCGCTAGTGGCCAGAGTGGAGCATGTGGATGCACTAGCGTTAGTTCCACTGCGCAAGGCGAGCACCTTTATATTCAAAAAGTTGACATGCAGTCAGCTGTTAATGTATGCAAGGCTATTACGGGGCCATTTGCATGTCATTATGGCCCCATTTGCATGCAGGTGCACCGATCCCCGACGACTTGCACCTGGCGTCCCGCCAGGCAGCAGCTGTCGGGGACCAACGCCCCCTGCAGCGCGGCAATGTCCCCCACAGCCCGATCGCGGGCTGCAGTACAAAAAGGAAAAATCCAATATCCCTGGTGGTCCAGTGGACCGCCTGATTGCGGGCTGAGTAAATGAAAGATAAATTATTTCATCCCTGGTGGTCCAGTGGACCGCTGCCCACCTGATCGCGGGCTAAGTAAATGAAAGATAAATCATTTTATCCCTGGAGGTCCAGTGGACCGCTGACTGCCCGATCGCAGGTTAAGTAAATGAAAGATAAATCATTATATCCCTGGTGGTCCAGTGGACCGCTGCCTGCCCGATCGCGGGCTAAGTAAATGAAAGATAAATCATTTCATCCCTGGTGGTCCAGTGGACCGCTGCCCGATCACGAGCTGAAGTAGAAATAAATGAAACCTATCATCCCTGGTGGTCCAGTGGACCCCCTCCCCACCACCACTGATCCCCACGCCCGCTCCCCGGTCAGTGGCGGGTGGCAGCCTACCACCATCTGCTGTCCCGCTGCCCGCCGACTGACACGTTGGTAGGGCTGTCGCCCATGGTCACAGTGTGAGCTAATGGGCATGTAGCTCCATGCCGTATACACATTCCAGATATGTGAATGGGATCCATTCACATATCTGAATGTGTAGACGGTATGTTGCATGCCCATTGGCTCACGCTGTGGACCAATGGGCGGCAGCCCTACCGATGGTGTCAGTCAGCGGGCGGCAGGGCAGCAGGCGGTGGGTGTTGCCGCCCACCACTGACCGGGGGAGGGGGCGGGGATCAGTGGTGGGTGGGGAGGGGGTCCACTGACCTCCAGGGATGATAGGTTTCATTTATTTCTACTTCAGCCTCTGATCGGGCAGCGGTCCACTGGACCACCAGGGATGAAATGATTTATCTTTCATTTACTTAGCCCGCGATTGGGCAGTCATTGGTCCACTGGACCACCAGGGATATTGGATTCAGTTTCTTTCTTCACTTAAGCAGCGATTGAGCGGGCAGCAGTCCACTGGACCACCAGGGATATAGGACTTTGTTTTTTATATACTTAAGCCTGCGATCGGGCATGGGGGGGCACCACCACGGAGGTGCAGTCGAGTAATTGGTGGCCACCCATGTGCGGCAGCTGCCGTGTTGCGCCTGCACGCGGCAGCTCACCTGTGGGTGGCCATCTGTTGTTCCTTTTTTTTTTGGATCAACTTTGTGCTGGCGCAGGTAGGGGTTGCGCATGCATGGCTCCACACATCCCGGGCTGAATATCAGGCTGTGCAGAGTATGCATGGGCACACCCCCCCCCACCTGTGCCTGCATACATTATCGATGTGCTCTGGAGCATTGGGATTTGTGCCGCGCACTTTTCCCTTTTGAATATCGCGCCGGGGCGCATCAGTGGGTTGGCGATGGTGTAACACTGTTGCGCCAGGCGCAACCCTTTTGAATATCTGGGCCATAGTGTTTGTGTGTGGGGGGTCCTCTTTGGAGCTTAAACCCTCTTGGAGAAAGTACAGGTGGCCAGTAAGATGAAACTGTGTTTACCTGAATGACAGTAACAACAGGCAGTGACCTCACACAGTTTAAATGTTCCTATGTGTGTGTGTATGTGTCCTGTTAGGAGCTGAAACTCTGGGATGAAGTACAGATTGTCAGTAAGATGAGACTGCATTTCACTTGGTGGTTGCATTACACATAAGTGTGTGTATATTTGTTTGTTTGCATGTGAGAAGTAGGGTCCATTTGGAGCTGAAACCCTCTGTGATAATGTGATCAGTAAGATGAGACTGTATTTGCCTGAATGACTGTGTAACACAAGATGGTGACATCACATACTTTAAATCTGTGTGATGTTTTGTGTGTGTGTTTTCACATTTGGAGGTTAAACCCTCTAGGATAATGTATAGCTGGTCAACAAAATGAGACTGTTTGCCAGAATGACTGAGTAACATAGGGCAGTGACATCACACATCGTTTAAGTAACAGTAAGCCACGATAGGGCATGGTGTATGCTGAATTAATGTGCTCCCTAGCTGCATTATAAAGCAACAGGCCAACTGTTGATTGTCTTATGCAACCAGGGTGTGCATTTATTCAGCATACACCCATTCCCCGGAGCGGCTCCTTGTGCTTATAAAATGGGAAATTTGTTGATAATGTAATGAAATATGAACTGAAAGATTTTTAAACTGCTGAAAAATTGAAGAAATCGATGCCATGTACATCCACTTGATTTTCCTATTTTGCAGTTCTAACTCACAACAAATCGTCCCTTCCTCCATTACTATCAGGCTGCCTAATTAAACAAAGCGTTGGGTGCTCCCTGCACTGGTTGCATGCATCTCTGTTAATTGGAAGCTCTTATCATGGACAACCAGCAGGGGCGCTTCTTGCACAGGTTGTATGCAGCTTAACTCATGAAGAGCTGTTTTCAGGGTGAATCAATACAGTTTGAAAACACTATCCAGTGTTTGAAGTGGTTTTCTAGTGTAGCGCTGTGTGGTGGATTGATTTCTTCCAATGTAAAAAGGCTTTTGCTAGGTTGATTAGGTTGGTTATGAGCTGTGCAGCTTCTGGGGAATTAATCTTTGGTAAATAACTGCATAACACAGTGCAGTAACATCACACACAGCTTACAGTGATACTGCTGTGGAGCATTTTCATGTGTTGGTATTAATGTGTGAGGGATCTCTGTTTGGGGCTGAAAGTCTCTGAGACAGTACAGCTAGACAATCAGTGCAGTACACGTTGTACCGCACACCAGTAACTAAAGTGCTACCTAGTTCCTGAGTTAGTCACTGGTGCATGTGTAACCCCCCTGCAAATGGGGGTTCCCAAAAGACTTCCAGGAGCTTGCTTGAATGCTCCAAGCCTGAATGGTGTTTGGCATTTAAGCCATTTATCAGTGAGTGTTTTTAGAGCCTCTGGTACTGTCTCTTTAAGAGCTGTCTGCTTGCAGACATAATTAGTTGTATGGGGGACTGTGTGGTTCTCTGAGTACCACTCGAGCTGCTGCCAATTCACTTCATTTTGCAGTCACTAGGAGTGCAAAGGAACCTATCTGAAAGATGTAACTGTTTGCCAGAAATTATTTAGAGTAATGAAATTACAGTTTGTCTAACCTGCTTTCTTTGCAGTCAGAACTGTGTCTGCTAGTTCCCCATTCTAGTTTTGAACTGCTAAACTGGACCAATCAGTGTGGGGTAAGCTAGCTCTAAAATGGTGCCTTGACGAATCAGAACTTGGACTCATAATCTGAGCCAGCCACAAGAGGATTGTATGGGCAGTGACTCTGGGAGATGTAGTTTAGACTTCAGTGCCTTTTTGGACCAACAGCAGCAGTCTATTGTGAGTGACAGCCAATCCAGTCAAGAACTGGGAGGAACTCAAAGGAAGTGCCGGTTTTGTCGGTTGGAGTTTCAGTTGAGCTTTGGCAGTGAAGAAGGAAGGAGCCCTGTGCTTTTTCAGTGTGCAGTTTAGTCAAAAACGTGTGTAAGGCCCAGAGTTCCGGTCTGCTGCTTGTGTAACAGCTTGTTAGACTGAACTGGCCCTGTGAAAAGAATCAAAGGATCTCTGAAGAGTAGAAACCAGGCTCACCCTGCAGAAGACTGGAGGAATTGCTGAAAATTGCACTCTGTCTGTCAGGAACTGAATCTGCTGTGTTCTCCGGGGTATTGTGCAGTAATTGCGATCGGGATACAGATGCAGCCTGCCTGGTATAGTGCTTTCTTTTATATGGATGTGTGAAGAGGTTTGTGTACCTCAAGTGAGCCCTGCTGACATTGAAGGACCCTATCTTATTTGGAGTCGTGAGTACTAATTCAGGGTCGCTCCCTGTTGAATTGCCACATTAAATCCAAATGGAATTACTGTACTGCTGACTGTTTAATTCTCCTTTTCTCTGTGTGAAAGGGCCCCTACCAGCTGCCACGGTTTGGACTAGCCACTAGGGCTTGGGTACCCAGGGACAGTAACTGATAGGGATAGGCCTGTGCACAGAGCCATAGGTAGATTATTAGAGTGATAAGCTAATTAACCTGATTTCCCCCTGTCCTTGTTATATCCACCTAAATAAATCAGAGCTGCTTGTTTCAGCAAAGTTATACTGCCTGAGGTATTTGTCTATGTTAAAGTACTGTACTGTGATTGTTGCACTGTATCTCATTTCACAGGAGGTCCCAGTGCGGAACCAGACCTGGGGTAGTAGTGTATACTGTGAAGGTAATTCTGATATATTGTGTGGGCCACTAGTGGGAAGAAAGGGGGGTTGCAGTGTCCCAGAGGGCTGTGACCAAGTTAGTTTAACTATTGCAAACCCTGACCTCTGGGTGGAGGCACCCGCCATTGGATCCAGGCCCCTCAACCTGTTAGTGGCAAATCAGGCAGGGGTAGTAGCCCCTGGGATAGCGCCATCTAGGGGTTACACATGTAAACAAGTTCATTAGTTGGTAACTGGAAGAACCCTGTAACCGAGTTATCTGATAAGAAAGGCTGGAAAACAGCCCAGTTACTGGATTTCTACATCAAAGACGTGCACTGTCAGTCGTCTTCCTGGATAATGTTACCTTCATGTAAATGTGGTGCTGCTATTAACCAGGTTTCCCTTCAGCTGCCAGATAAGTAAGTTGGCCTGTCGTGTAAACATAGTAATAAAGTTGCTATTTTTACCCTGGATATTGTGATCGCAAATTCTCTCACTGTAAGTATTACCTGAGCAACCGCTCCCATCGTCACGGGGCAAAAACCACACCACTGGGTTTTGTCTTAACGTCGCTTTATTTGATCAAATCTTTCACATACATGCGGGAGTTCTGCAAAGGAGAAAGCTCCCTGATTACAATTTACAGCAGCTTTTTATAAGCTAGATTCTGCAATTCTTATCTTGAAAAATACCAACATTTCAGTATAGCCAATTATAAAACAGAATAACAAGTTGATACCAATGTGTGGTGTACTTTTCCACTGCTTACTTCATTTCTTACCCAATATTTCTTGATACATATGCCAGTGGGTCAATCTGACCTAGGTGAAACAATGAGTATCACTCACACCATAGCAACATACAACAACGTAAAGCTTGCCTTCAATGCCTCAACGTGCTGTTATCTTATACTTTGCCCAAACGTATTGTTATCTTATACTTTGTCTGAGCGTGTTGTTAATTGTAAGAGAGGAGTATCTAAATTCCAAGAACTGCTATTATTCAGGCTGGTGCAACCAGTTCTGCCCAGTTTTATCTTGCTTTCTGTTTCTACAAATGTACCTCAAGTAACCTCAGTAACATTCTGTAACCCTGTAGAAAACAGCATGAACTCAGAAATTTCTACTACATTCATTATGACTTTGTTACAGCATGGTTTACAAAGCAAACATAGCTTCAAGGTATATAATAGCAAATATAGCTTTAGGATATATAAAATTCCCTCACAGTATCTGTGCCAGTTTGGCCAGTGAAGTAATGTACAGCTTTGTAAGGCATCACCATGAAGCCTACTCTTCTACTACTAAGAAACTGAGTGAGCAGTTTCTATTTGGTACCAAAGCATAAAAACCACATAAATAGAGGGATAAGAATGATGGTCGTGCTGATTTACCTGTGTGATCCTCACTATCATGTAACGTAGGTCACATAGGCTTCAACCTCAGATTTCTTTCTGGTTTACTTATTAGGCTCTGTCTCTAACATAATGTCTTAGTCTCTTTCCTCCAATAGAAACAAAGTTGACATTCTCAATAAAGATGTCCAATGACTTCACTTATTCATACTCACTTAAAGCAGCAGTGCAGGTTAACAAGAAAAATGTTTACTATATGCTTTATTGCATTTGAAATAGCTCTTCATCTCCTGTCTTTTAAGATACCCTTCCCCACATTTGACTCTGCTTTAGTACTTTTAGACATGTAGCCATCCCTTCAGCAATATGCTTAGGGGTCCTGATGTTTAACAGGCCGAAGGGGGGCACAAGCCCGGAAATTACCAGCAGGACTACTGATGGAAATAAAATGAAATAGATTCTCTTACCTTGTCAGCAGAATTCATACCGGACAGGCACTGTCTCCAACCAGCTGACACGTGGAGAGCAGGACCAAGGCTTGCGGCTGGAGGAGCAGCTTTGAAAACTTGCTAGGGGCAATGGTGGTTAGAGCAGGCAGCAACACATTGAACAGAGGCACCAAGTAAAGAATAAAAAAAAAAATTTAATAAAATTGATAAGAAAATAAAATTTCACAGCTCCCTGGGGCTGGAGGCACAATGGAGCACAGGCACAAGGTTACACACGCAGAATCTAAGCAGCACCGAGCTGCGGTAATCATTTAGGCCTAAGCAGGCCAGAGAATGAATGCCACACAGATTTACAGAGCCGAGGAGGCTCAGGAAAATGAGGGCTACTTGTGGGGCAGCCAACCAAAACCACAGGCTGCATACACCAGGGCTCACAAAACAACTCCGCCCCTGGGAACACTGCCGGCCTTGACTATTCCCAGACCACCCACACTCCAGACACAATCACAAGGAGCTCTAAAACCAAGTGACCGGCTTTCTTCTTACAGGCAGGGGTGTAGCCAGGGATTTCAAATTTGCACTTAGAGCTGCCACACTGCTACCCCCTCCCACCCATTGTCCAAGCCCCCCCTCCAATGCGAGCGTCATTTAGTCTGTGGTGTATACTCTAAATATGAAATGTAAAGATGTAACACGTACTCACATTCCCACACAGTAAGAAAGTCTTTTGATCACCAACAATGTCAGACAAACAGACTGGCTGTTGGTTACAATGTTGCATTGTGACAAGCCTCTGTACCACATTAAGGTAGCCAGTCCTACAGAGGTCCATTCACACCAGTACCTGTGCTGATACACTTTATCCACTCACTCAAGCTGAACACTCATGCCAGCCAAAAATCATTCATGTACTTACGCATACCCAAAGTAACCAAAATCACTCACTCAAAATGGTAACATACCCTCAGCAGTGTACTCTTACAAATTACAGTAAAAATATAGAAACTATTTATATTACTTACTGTATAAGAGGGCTAGGGTGAGCCACATGGTGCTCTGTTGTGGTTCAGTTACCTTAACAACCTAAACCGTTTGCACTAAAGAGTCCCATACCACGCACACTTTGGTACATTACCAGTTTACAATTCAAATCAAATACCATGCACAGCTGAGCCCCCAAATCAACCAAAAATTATTCCTGTGCTGCAGCCCACTCACACCCAAAGTAGCCAAAATCACCCTCTCAACAAAATTGTAACGCACCCACAGCAGTGTGCCATTACTCACTGCCTTAAAATTACAGTAATTATTTACATTACAATATAAGAGGGCTGGGATAAGCTAGATGGTACTCTGGTTTTGGTTCAGTCACCTTAACCACCTAAACCATTTGCACCAAATAGCCCCATATCTCACAGACTTTGTTACATTACCAGTTGAAAGTTTAAAAATTAACTATGAATCAAATACCAAGATGCAAACAAATACAACCATTGAGCCCCCACCCCAGCCAAAAATGATTCATGTGCTGCAGCCCACTCATACCCAAAGTAACCAAAATCACCACCTCAACAAAATGGTAACATATCCACAGCAGAGTGCCATTACTCGCTGCCTTAAAATTACAGTAATTTATGTCACAGTATAAATGGGCTGGGGTAAGTTAGATGGTGCTCTGGTTTTGGCTGCATCACCTTAACCATCTAAACCGTTCACACCAGATAGCCCCATACCTTGCAGACTTTGGTACATTACCAGTTTAAAATGTAAAAATTAAGTACGAATCAAATACCAAGACACAAAAAAAAAATCCACAACCGTTGAGCCCTCCCAGAGTCCTACCAGCCAAAAATTATTCATGTGATGCAGCCCACTCACACCCAAAGTAACCAAAATCACCCTCCCAACAACATTGTAATGCACCCACAGCAGTGTGCCATTACTCACTGCCTTAAAATTACAGTAATTTACATTACAGTGTAAGAGGGCTGGGGTAAACTAGATGGTGCTCTGGTTTTCATTCAATCACCTTACCCACCTAAACTGTTGCACCAAATAGCCCCATATCTCACAGACTTTGGTACATTACCTGTTTACAATTTAAAAATTAACTACGAATCAAATACCACCAGCCACAAATCATTCATGTACTCACGCATACACAAAATAACTGAAACCACCACATCAACAGAACAAGTTCTAATCAATTTATCCTCCATCTGCTATGAATACACCAAAAAACAACCGATGCGTCAAACCACAGCACAGACCCAGCAAAACTAGCTCCATTGGCAGATGTCACCTCTCGGCACAAAATTAATCTGACGATCATTACATGGGTCAAAATACTTCAGTACTTGCTCCACATCGACTGGGATATCCTGATGTAAATGCAGCAATGCTAAACCTGTAAGCTGACTTTCACCCATACAGTTCCGTAACCAGGTCTTTATTCTTTGCAGCACGCTGAATGATCTCTCTGCTGTAGAAACGCTGACTGACATTATGACCAAAACACAAAGAGCCATGTTAATATCTGGGTAGAATGCAGGATTTACCCGAGATAATGTAGATGGGATGCTGTTTGGCCATTCTTCTATTGGGACAGACATCCACTTTGCCTTCCATCTCTGTAGTTCTGTTTGAAAGCTGTCCAGGCTGGAGAGGTCACCCTTGTATGAATTATACACAGCTGTCATCATGTCCTCAGCGTCCAAAGGGTTCCATGTGAGGGTGAGTGTACATCGCCAAAAATCAATTTCGGCAGTGTACACTCCCAGCGCACAGCAAAAGGGTACTGGGGACTTTTTTTTATGCGAGGCTGCACCCCGTGCCCACCCTCCTACAGGGGCTTCGCCACCACACTCACCTACTAAAGGATTCTCAACTCTGGGGGGGGGGTGCATGTTGGGGGTTGCAAATGCTAAAAAAAAAAAAAAAATGGCCAGGTGCAACAAAACAAATGTGCACCCGGAAATAAACCCAGCACCCTTGCAACCATGGCCTGCCAGCCTGCCACCCACCCACCACACCACAGGGTCAGCTCGGCAGCCCACCACCGCACTACACCTCACAAACCCACCCTCCCCTTCCACCCATTGCATGGCGTGCTCACCCCCCCATGTGTGTACATATAGTGACCTCCCATCAGGTCTCCCTCCCTGCCCGGTAGCCCCGTGGACAGGCGCCGTGATTGAGTCGCCCTTTTTGAAAGCGCTCAGTCACGGTTGCCATTGTCACGGGCTACTGTTCATAGCATGCAGTTTTTTTGGTAACAAGTACTGAGCGAGAAATTGTGGGTGGAATTCAATCAGTTGCTCCATCAGCTCCGAAGTAACGTGGTTCAAGAAAGGAATAAAGATATTGCTTCTGTAGTATTCATGTGGATCTGAAGCACCAACATTATTCCTCTGAGTTTGTTTTCCACATATTCTTGGCATAGATGCCTCATCAAATGCTCAATTTGCTAGACATTTCAACTCAGCATACAGTGCAGAAAATCTGGTATCGACATCCTCTCTCATGATTCGCAGTGCCTCAACCACAACACTTGCGTCTTCAAATGCTTGAATCAAGTCAATATCCTCACATTGCAGGTACAAATGAAGAGGTTTTGTAAGTCTCACAATGGACTCTACACACATCAAACTGATGAGGAAATCCAACTTTGTAATAGAAAATAGAAATCTTTTGGCATCTTCATTGAACTCAGCAATTTTCTCCAAGGTGCTGATGATCACAATATATTTTGCTTTGAAGCATCAAAGTGAATCCACCTGGCTCATCCGTTGTGTACTCCCTGGGGCAGGCAAGGCTGTATGTCAATCTTCTTCCTCATCTTTCCAGTCACATGGCAAGTTCATGAATTCATTTAGTTCTGTTAAATACACATTGCTGCGCTTGGCAGAGGATTTCAATGCTGCTATTACTTTCCTGTGCATGTCAAACATGTTTGCCATCTGTTGTGTTGAACAGGAATGAACAATTGCTGTGTTCAAATTATGGGCTGTGCAGGCAGTGTAGGTTGCTTCAGGAAGGACTACATGGATTCTGGCTTGCATTCCACTGAATCTCCCACTCATGTTGCTGCCTTGATCATAGCATTGGCCCCTCATGTATTCCTTTTTGATGCCCCAAGCAGTGAATCTTTGCAAGAAAAGCTCTGTAAGTGCTTGCCCAGTTGCCTCAAAGGCTTCCACAAACTCCATAAAATCTTCTCGCAGTTCCAAAGTTCCATTTTCATTTTGATGATCATATTGAACTGCCAGGGTTATCTGCTCTTTCGTGGAAATGTCAGTGGTCCTGTCTTGTACCAGAATTTTCCTCTGAATCTGTAGACCCATCAGCTGTATCAGCTTATTTTGAATTTGTGCCAATGTGTACTGCAGGTTTTGTGGTGCAAAATCCAGGTGTTTTTAGGAGACCATGTCCAGCCCAGCTGTGTAGTGCCGAAGTGTGTTGAAATTTCCAGTGGTCTGAAGCCTTTCTGTCAGTGCTACATTATTTCTTCCACAAAGGAGAAGGATTTTCACAATACGCCACAGAGCATGCCTTGTTCGTTCGGTCTTTTTCTGATCCTGCCTCAGAAGAGACTGATAGGCAGATGTCTGTCTTCCATCACATTCACTTATAAATGCATCTGCCCTTTCAGTGGCATTCCTGTGTTCTTTTGACTTGCGGTGCCTCTCGAGAATCTTTTTCCCATTGGACTAGTGTGTCAATGGGGTTGATACCAAGACAGCTTCCTTGCAGGTGTTGAAAACAAAGCATGGTCCGTAGAAGACTGCATCCAGATGCTTACAATATCGTGTCAAATTGTACTCTTGAAGAAGCTGAAAGAGGGCAAGCCTGGTCCAGGCCACAGAGTGACAGAGAGATCTGGCACACTTGGTCACTTCTTCTGAAGGTGGGCTGCTGAAGCTGTAACTTTTGAACCATGCCACGAAATACCCAGTCTGGCCTTTTCTCCTCCATCACATCCCACAACCACTTGGACATATATATGGATATTCTACATGTGGGTATTCTAAGTGCATCCTTCTCCTCACCCATCCCTCTGCTTGGGACCAATCAGGCAGGTCTTGAACACTGGTTTTGCAGGCTTTACCAGGCTCCAGCCACAGACCATTTTGGTAGTGCACATTTAGAGGGTATGAACTCAAGAGTCTATCCATTTTTAGATGAGTTGCTTTACTGAGTGCGGAAGGTGAGGAATATTATGTGGGAAGAACAGCACAGGCCTGATGTAAGGGTGAGGAATGGCCCTGTACGTGTCCTGATCTGCAAATTGATGGCTACAAGGGGCCTAGCCAGGGGGCAGGATAGATGGTTCCTCAAATGCAGCTTCACTCTTTGGTCCTGCAGCCTCCATTACTTGAGGGGACTCCTTCCCAGATGCCTCTTCCCAAGAGCTACTACCTTCACCACCGTTGCTGGGCGAGGAAGCACGGGGCTGGCCCCCTCAGCCCTGGGGGTTCAGTATCTGAAATTACCTTCCCTCGTCATCCCCTTTGCCACAGGGAAGGTCAACAGTGGCAGGTGGAGGAGGGGAGGGCAGATGTTCATGCCCTCCTTTGCCACTAGGGCTGTCTTCTTCCACAGCTTCCACTATCACATCTGGCAATGGAGCAGTGGGCTCCACTGGAGGAAGTGAAGCTTTGGTTTCATCCTACAGTTCCAGGCTTCCCATAGATAAGAACAAAGCAGTATCTGCAGAAGGCACAGAAGGATAAGACCAGGCAATAGCAAAAGGTGGCAGATCAAATATCTCTGCTGTGGGGTCCCTGGTATAGGCTGAACACAAAGGGAGCTGCAAAACACCCACACCTTGATAGTTGCACCTTCCATACTTCTCATCAGCAGCTTCCTGACCTGTAGACTTTCACAACTAGGATAACGGTGCGGTAGACACTTGCTTGGCAGAAGACACCAGGAGAAAGGACTGCTGTGTGACTGAACTTCTGTACTGGGACTAAAGAAGAAGAACTTTTGTACTTGGGCCTTTAATTTAGGATAAAAAAAACTAACAAACAAAACAAAAAAAAAAGTGTGGGTTTGTCTGGGTTAACTGAACTGAATGGGTATCTGAACAGTTATCTAGGTGTAAATCTCAGGTGATTGAAAGGACTTAATAACTGTGGGGTTTAAATTACTTGTAGAAAGATCTAGTAAGTAGGGGGAGTGGCTTAGCTAGAAGGAAGCTACATTTAAAGACTGCCTTAAAAAGATTCTGCTAATAGCTTGGCAGAAGACACCAGGAGAAAGGACTGCTGTGGACTGAATTTCTGTACTGGGACTATATTGCCCTCCTTCCTCCCTCCACCCCCACCCAAAGCTAGTTCTATTTTTATACGCACAGGATTTGACTGACAACAGGAACTTCCTGTTTGGGAGCAGGAAGTAGTGATCACAGAACCACCAAAGACCCACCATCCTAGAAGGGCAAGAGTAGCTCTCCGGCCCCCTCTAGCTGCTGGAGGTCTGCCTCTGAGCAAGTAAGTGGTCTACTGAGAAATATAGGATATTCTTGTCTCAGAACAGGACAATCAGGAGCTTAAAGGGCACACAGGCAGAAAGTAAGGAGAGAGAAAAAAAAAACAGAGGAAAGAGTAAGGATTGCAAACAGTTAAGGGGCCAGAAATAAGACATGATTGGAGTGGTGCAGTGCAGTGGCTGTGGAGCAGCAGTCTTCTGGGAGACGTTCTGGAGGATGCGGTGTTGTCCCATCTGCAGGCACCTCTCTGGGCTGAGGGAGGAGGTTGCTCATCTCCAGGCTGAGTTGGCCAGGATTTGTGGGACCTCCTCTTCCATCCAGGGACCAGCAGTGCCACTGCCGTTGCCTCAGAGGTTGCCAAGAAAGAGGAGCGGTTGGACCACAGTGGGCTCAGGGAGGGTGAGGGTGGTGGAACAGAGGTGCAACCCTCCAGTTGTACCTCTCCACAATTCCTATGCCATTCTGGCAAAGTGTGGTTCCTGTATGGAGGCACCCGCAGTGGAGACCAAGGAGGATGCTGGGAACCTCCACAAAGGAGACCCACAGGAGGGTGGCAGGGGACCCTGCAGGGGAAGGAAACAACTCCTGGTGGGGGACTCCATTGTGAGGAAGGTAGAACTGGGGGAGGAAGGGGAGAGGGAGGTAAGGTGCCTGCCTGGTGCCATGGCTTGGAGGGACAGGGAGCGAATCCTCAGGATTGCCAGAGCAGCTTCACGGGGAGGGAGCTGGATGTCATTGTCCACCTAGAGACAAATGACCTGGCTAAGAAAGGGATTAGAGAAGTGCAGGAAGAGTTTGTGGAATTGGGGAGGGCCTTAGTCAGTAACGCATACGGTAACCTTCTCGGAGGTGCTGCCCATCTATGGCATAGGAGAGGCTAGGGTGTTCTGCACCATGGGATTCAATCAGTGGTTGAAAACTGGTGTGGAACCAGGGATTTGGCTTCATTGGGATTGGGGTCCACCTGGAGTGATGCAAGCCTATACTGGCATGATGGGCTGCATCTGTCCAGGAGGGGAACCAGGATCCTAGGTGATAGGTTTAAATGCTTCATTGGCAAGCTTTTAAACTAGCCAAGGGGGGAGGTACTGGAAAGGAGCAGGGAAATCCTAGCCCCCCCCCAAATAATCATGGTAGTAAGTGTAGCAAACACCAACATAGAGGTGTCGATAGGGAGAGGGGCAGGGGTAAATGGAGAAAGTGACAAAGGCAAGAAGGACAGGGATGGGGCAAAAGGAAGAAGGCCATCAGGAAATGGAGGGTAATGAGTACCAATGGCCATAGTCTGGGCAACAAGCTCCCTGAGCTGGTGGCCTTGATAGAAGAGGGATGCCTGGATATCATAGCAGTCACAGAAACATGGTACACAGAGAACCATGACTGGGATGTTAACATACCAGGGTACATAACCTACAGGAGAGACAGGCAGGGAGAAGAGGGGAGTAGCTCTATGTAAAGGAAGGGATAAAAGCAACTGAACAAAAGAGTAAACAGGAAGGAGAGGAGGCACTGTGGGTCACCTTGGAGACTGGAAGTGGCACCACAATCCGCACAGGGTTAGTAAGACCCCCATGTCAGGGGAGGGAATGGACAAGGATATGATAGAAGGCATTCTTAGACTGGCAGAGAAAGGGGAGATACTGTTGATGGGAGACCTGAATATGCCAGGTGTTAACTGGAGCACATTTGCTGCAGCCACATCCAAGAGCAGGGCCATTCTTGATGCCCTACAAGTGGCAGGCCTTAGACAGCTAGTTTGGAACCCACTCGTGAGGGAGCAATCTTAGACCTCATACTCTCAAATGGGGGCAGTGAGAGGATCTCAGATCTAGAAGTGGGTTGCCATCTGGGGACAAGTGACCATCAAACAGTGTGGTTCACGTTAAACTCAGCTACAGAGTCAAGCCATACAAAAGTGAGGGTACTGGACTTTAGGAGGGCTGACTTTGGCAAGATGGGAGAGTGCCTCAGAAAAGCACTGGCAAACAGGCTAGAAGGAGGTGTGGAGCAACAATGGGGAATCATCAAAACTGCCATCACAGAGGCAACAAGCCTTTGTGTGAAGCAAATAAACAAATCAAAATGAAAGAAAAAGCCACTATGGTTATCAAAAGAGGTGGCTGTGAAAGTCAGGAAGAAAAAGATAGCATTCCGGAAGTATAAGGAAACACAGAAGGGCAGGACAGAGAGCTGTACCAGTTAAGGCAGAAGGAAGCAGGGAAGGAAGTCAGAATAGCAAAGGCCCAAACTGAGGAAAAGATAGCCAACTCAGTTAAGAAGGGGGATAAAACCTTTTATAGGTACATCAGCGAGCGTAGAAAGACAAAGGGAGGGATAGTGAGGCTGAATAGAATGAACGGTGGGTGGGCAGAGGGGGACAGTGAAAAAGCAGGGATACTGAATGAATATTTCTGCTCAGTATTCACAAAAGAGGAGGGGGAAGTGCCTAATCCAATTAACAGAAGCACTCTTGATAGGGTGGTCGATCCCAGTCCTTTCACAGAAGAAAAGGTTCTGCAAGAACTCCTAAAACTGAAGGTGGACAAAGCAATGGGTCCTGATGGAATTCACCCCAGAATTCTAAAAGAATTAAGGGAGGAACTAGTGAAACCACTGGCTACTCTTTTCAATAAATCATGGGAGGATGGTGTGGTACCCGAGGACTGGAGGAAGGCGGATGTGATTCCCCTTCACAAAAAGTGGGACCAAGACAGAGGCAGGAAACTACAGACCTGTCAGTCTGACCTCTGTGGTAGGGAAAGTGATGAGTCACTTCTGAAGGAAAGAATAGTTGAGTACCTAGAGGCCAGTGGAGCACAGGACCCAAGGCAGCATGGGTTCACAGCGGAAGGTCATGTCAGATGAATCTAATAGATTTCTTTGACTGGGTGACCAAAGTAGTAGACCAGGGAGGGGCTGTGGACATGGCCTACCTAGACTTTAGCAAGGCATTTGACACAGTCCACACAAAAGATTAATAGTCAATTAACTCAGCCTGGGAGAGGGTCCCAGGGTGGTAGTCTGGATAAAACATTGGCTGCACAACAGGACACAGAAGGTAATTGTAAATGGAGTCCACTCTGAAGAAAGAGTGGTTACTAGTGGGCACCGTGAGGGTTCAGTATTGGGTCCAGTCCTTGTAATGTCTTCATCAGTGACATTGCAGAGGGACTGAAGGAAAGTATGCCTTTTGCAGATGACACAAAGATCTGCAACAGGGTTGATACACAAGGACGCATGGAAAGGATGAAAAGGGACTTGGCAAGGTTGGAGGAATGGTCAGAAGTATGGCAGCTAGATTCAATGCAAGAAGTGCAAAATAATGCACCTGGGAAACAAGAACCCAGGGAAGAATACACAATGGGTGGGGAGGTAGTAACAACAACAAAAGGAAAGGGACCTGGGGTAATCATATCAGATGAACTTAAGATTAGCAAGCAATGTGAGAAGGCAGTAGGGAGGCTGGGGTATACTGGGATGTATAGGAGAGGCATCGCAGCAGAAAACAGGAAGTTGTTATCCTCTGTACAGACAGTTGGTGAGACCCCATCTGAGTACTGTGTCCAGTTCTGGAGACCCCATCTCCGCAAGGACATAGACAGGATAGAGGTAGTCCAGAGGAGGGCAACTAAAATGGTGCAGGGTCTACAAGAGAAGCCGTATGAGGAGAGACTAAAGGAGCTTAATATGTATACCCTTGAGGAAAGAAGGGAGAGGGGGGACATGATAGAAACTTTTAAGTACCTCAGTGGTATCAACAAAGTCCAAGAGGGTAGCATCTTTCAGAAAAAGAGACGTGCAAGAACAAGGGGACACAATTTAAAGATAGAGGGAGGACGGTTCAGGGGCAATGTGAGGAAGTATTTTTTCACAGAGAGGGTAGTGGATGCATGGAACAGCCTTCCTGAGGAGGTTGTGGGGTCTAAAACTGTGGGAGAATTCAAGAATGCATGGGACAGACATAAGGCAAGTCTTGTGGGGGGTAGGAAGAAATAGGCTGTTGGTTAACTAGGATCTGAGGCCTATCCTGTAGGTAGGGAAATGGGCAGACTAGATGGGCCAAGCGGTCCTCATCTGCCGTCAAAGTCTATGTTTCTATGTTTCTTAGACACAGGAGTCAGAGGCTCCTCTGCTGGGGCTTTCTTTGCCATTGCAACTCAAGATCTTCACTCTGTGAAAGCACATACAAAATGGCACCTGCAACAAAATGTCCACGTGAGCCTCACAGCTGCCAGACAATCACTGCATCCATACCACACCATGTGGACACCTCAGCATGAATATTCGGTGCCTTATATTATGGCTACCATAAACAAAGGCACGAAGCATGTCCAATATGTTGACCCACATTAATGGAGCAGATAACACCCCAGAGGCCCAAAATGCCTACAGCCCTAACAGTACACCACCAGCCAACCAAGCTCACAAAATCATATCCCAGATGAGCTCCCATGTTTGTAGCCCTCCTTTCAGCAATATGGATAGGGGTCTCAATGTTTAACAGACCGGGGGGGCACAAGCCAGGAAATCACCAACAGGACTACTGATGGAAATAAAATAGATTCTCTCACCTTGTCCACAGAATTTATACTGGATAGGCACTGTCTCCAACAAACTGACACCCAGAGAACAGGAACAGGGCTTGCGGCTGGAGGAACAGCTTTGGAAACTTGCTAGGGGCAAAGGTAGTTAGAGCCGGCAGCAGCACTTTGAACAGTAGCGCCAAATAAAGAATAAAAAATATTCAATTAATAAAATTGATAAGAAAAATAAAATTACACAGCTCCATCAGCTGGAGGCACAATGGAGCACAGGCACAAGGCTACACAGGCAGAATCTAAGCAGCACCGAGATGCAGTAATCACTTAGGCCTAAGCAGGCCAGGGAATGAACACCATGCAGATCTGCAGAGTCAAGGAGGCTCGAGAAAATGGGGGCTACATGTGGGGCGGCCAACCAAAACCACAGGCCGCATACACCAGGGCTCACAAAAACAACTCCGCTCCTGGGAACACTACCAGTCTTGACTACTCCCAGGACACCCATGCTCCAGACACAATCACAGGGAGCTCTAAAACCAAGTAACCAGCTCCCTCCTTACAGTTTCCCCAATATCCTAAAGATATGGGCCAAAGCAGGACCCACCCCAGATGCGGACACAATGGGTCCAGCAAAAATCTCTCCCGGTGGCCCACCAAACAAACAATGACAGCGTGACACATGGGTACAGTGTCCCAGTGTTGCCACCACCAGGATGACCACACCAGAGCCCTGCCACCACCGCGGCACCCCTACTGCCAAACACCAGCAAGATTGGAATGGGCCCTGGCCCACCTCGGTGCTGCGGAGCATGGGGTGGGCCACCAGTACAACTAACTCATCCAGAAAGCAGCTCCATAACTTTGATGGGGGTCCCATCCCATGGTCGCTTTCCCTGCCAACCACCCAAATAAAATACTGAGTCCGGAGCAGCACAGAAAAGCAAAGGCCGCAACTCCATGGGCCGGGGTTCAAACTCCAGCTCCAACACTTGTGCACAAATGTCACCGCCAGCCTCACTAACTCTCTACCAACCCCCTTTTATGGCAGATGGACCTAGAAGACACACCCACCTGGGCGGACACCAGCTGCCTGGTACCGTACCAGGCCGACCCATGGGAGGAGAGCAGAGTAACTTGTAGTAAGCCCCCCAAAGTGGGGTGGCATACAGATGTTTGAAATAATAAAAGAATTACTCATTTTAATATGGCTTTCCTAGACCTTCATCAGTATTCGCGGCTGTTTCTGAACACTTTGGCCCAACGTTCAAAGGGCTTAGCGTGGCCCCAGGGATTTAGTCCCTGGGGTTGATTCAGAGGTGAGCCGAACTTGCACAAGTCCCAGGTGCGTAGAACATTTAGCCTGTGAGGCCTGCGGCTGTCAATTGGGATTCACAATCCCATGTGCCATCTGCGTAAGTTAGACCAGTGTTTTGCTGGTCTAACTTTGTGGCAAATGGGGGACCTTTTAATGGGGTTTGCACCAAATAGTTGGCACAAGCCGCTGTAAAGCAGAGAAAGTGTCACAAATGCACGTGACCTCTTTGAACTGGGTGCAAGCTGTGTCAATGTATTTGGTGCAGCAGCAGGTTTGATGCAGGGTTTGATGGAAGCCCTTCATCAACCTTTCTAAATCAAGCCCTGTGTGCAGCTCACTGGTGCCAGACAAAATCCTCACACAGGCAAAAATGCTGTTTTCAGCATTTTGTTTTTGTATATGGGTGGCATTTTCATTTTTTGTACAAGTGTGCAAAAATTGCTATGTCTGACTATACTAGACATAATATTTTCATGCAACTGCAGAAAAAAAAAATTGGTGCAAGTAGCCATAAAACGTGGAAAAACTCACAAAAAGACAACCTTTTTGAAAACTGTGCACCTGCAGAAAAACTGTAGCTCTGCAGGAGTACCCTTCTTTCTACCACTTATTGGCCACACATGTAATTTTTCCACTGATGAAAATCTGTCCCCTAATGCTTAAAGAGGACAGGAAATGAGTTCTAATATGCAGCTGTTTATAATGTTACCACTTACAGAAATAACATCCATCAGCCTGAAAGATCCATATATAACTGTACCTCAATAAAACGTGATGTGAGAAACAGTATTTTACATTGTTTCGATTTTATGGGCAGCATTCTGTTACAGTTCTCTTCGTGGAACCAGTGATCCGGAGTTTTAACTATGCCACAGTTTGTGCAAAGAACTCTAAATATGGTTCTGATAGGACAATAGCTCACATTTAGCATTCTGTACTCAAACCATGACATAGTACACACTCCAAATTACTGATTCCATGAAGAGAACTGTGCAGAATGTTGTCCATAAAAAGAAAACAACTGAAAAAACAGTGTTTCACCTAAGTGTTTATGAAGGTACAGTTAAATATGGTTCATTTGGAGGCAAGTTTATCGCTTCTCTTACTAAGAACATTACTACTGCCAATTAGCACACATTTCCTGTCCCATTTAACATCACTTTTCTGGTGACTAAAATGAACTAGTACACAACAATCACTGCTCCCTGACTTTATGGAATGAGTGTTCAAACACAGCTGAGAAGAATGATGAAAAATATTGGGCTTGCCATATTAAAATAAGTGGCTTCTTTTATTATTTAAAATGAAAAAAGTGATAAAGCAAACTCAAAATTGGGGTAAAGGGGATTTTACAAGCGAGAAGACAAAGGGCAATTTAAAATAGAATAAAAAAGTCTAGGTCAACATGTTCCCTGTAACATACACTGCTGCCTTAAAATATTAGGTACAGTCTTTCTTTTTCATCTGTTTCCATATTTAACCCTTCTGAAACACAATACTTTCAGGATGGTAAGGGTTTCACTCTTTACACTTAGTGTGTCACATAGGGCAGTGACAGAGAAACATGGAAAAGCGACATAGAAACCTAAAAACTGATGGACAGAAAAATATCTGAACAGTTCATCCAGTCTGTCCAGATTCCCTAACAGAAAACGTTTACCCTTCTCCTCCCCTCCCCCTCCTGTCCCTTCCCTTCCCTTCCGCTTTCCCTTCCTTCCTTCCCCTTCCCCTTTCCCTTTCCCTTCCCTTCCCCTTTTGTCTGAGCACTCCTTTAGATGCATTACACTTTCCTCTTAAATCCTGCAGTTGTCTTTGCCTCCACAACCTTGTTAGGAAGTTTGTTCCATTACACATACAGTAGCTTCATCAGGGAGTGTCTCAGAGCCTTTTCTTGTGTTAACAAGACAATATATGATGGCATGCTTTCTGGGAGGGGTGTTCAGGTTGAAGCTCTTGTGACACAATAGAGGTGCACAGTAAGAGGAGGTGTTCTTTATCCTGAATGACTGTGTTGTTAAGACAGTGACATCCCACACCAGTCTTCCAGCAACTACTGTACCTTCTAAAACGGGTAGAGAAAATCCAGCGTCCTTATTTGATCTGTCTAATGCACAAGTAAAAACAAGGATGCTGGATATTTGTGAAATCCCAGAGCTCACCTGCCATTTTTTTTTGCATTTACTGAGATCCCAGAACTCCCTAATACTCCGTAGCACTAAACTTAATCATTATGAAGCAAAACTCACAACATTCTTCCTATAGCTTCAAGTTTGTAGCGTTTTAGATACTTTTTTTTTGTTTCAGCTGTACTGTGTGTTATGAACTGCAACTTTGCCCTCCTGCCCACCTGTCAGCTCACTTGCCCGCTCAGTTGACCAACACTCGCTCCATCTGTTATTCAGACCAATTAACTGCTCGTAGATATTGAAAGGATCAGGTAAATAACATTCTCAAACACTTTACTGGCATATGTTATTTTTTTCAAACATTGCGCTCCAGCTCGGGCTCGCTCTTCCGCCAATATGGCACTGCTGAAAATGCCATCCACAGAACTACTCTCTGCACTCTCACCTGCCTGCCTACCCACCACCACTCACTATGTGCTTACCACTTGCCTTTACTATAGTATTGACCTAAAAAGCAAAATAAGGCACACATTTTTCAACAACTGCAAATACCGAATTCTGACATCAACGGTCGCAGTCACACTTCAACCCTCTCTTGCAATGCTTTTTCTTTTGAATAGCACTTTGCATAAGGACGCTGGTGGGGGGATGCTACAATCAGGCTGCTACCTCTCTTATACTACAGATGTGAGCTAACAAGTACTCATATACATTAAAGACATTACTATATCAGAACTTCTGGATTCAAAAACGAGTAAAATCACAACTACAGAAGTGAAAAAAAATCAAAACTACAATTATGAAGCCCACTAAGGACAGAAGAGCTGAAGCAAAATAGAAAAGGCTCACACAGCAACCAGACAGAGGAACTAATTTATTAAAAACTAAGCAGCAGATTTAGGTTTTTCAATATTTAAACATAGATTTTAATTTTTACATTAATGTAAAATACAGGTACCCTTTTTATAAATGCAGTAAGACACTCCAGGAGTGTGCATTAGACAGTTCTAATGCACGGCCAGGGGCCGATGGCACTTGGCCTACAGACTTGTGGCTTACTACCCCCCTTGGCCTCTCATTAGAACTGCTTAATGCTTACCTTGTCATGCCTTATTGCTCACATAGGGTCTTCTCTTCTGTTCCCCTGAGTTGTGGGAGTTGCCTTGCTATGGCACTGAGCTTGACTATTTGATTCAGTTTGAATGCCTGAGCCCAAAGGCTCTTGAAAGGAGTTGTGGATTTGCTTTTCTGGGCATGTATGATAAAGCATATCTCTATTGTTTCTGTAAAGTGTGTGAGCTTTGCTGGGCACTCAAAACACCCTGGGATACAATATATTCTTGGGGGTGCTCTTCTGATTGTGGTAACCTTCTACTGACATCACAGGAGTACTAAATAATGCTTTGCTCTTCTAAGATGTGTCTAGTCTAATGGGTATTTTATAACAGATTATATTAAATTACATTGGTAATTAGCTGAAATGCTTGTTTAATGAACTTTAAATGACTCAGTGTAACTAATTTCTTCTCTTGCTTTCTTTCTTTCTTTCCATTCTTGCCCTGCTGTGTGTCATCTTATCTGGAAGGAACGAGACAGTCTTACACCAGTTCTGCTGTCCTGTCGCTGACTGTGAACAGAAACCCTTCTCCAGCTGCTCCCAATCCGGGTAAGATCTGTCTCTTCACAGAGGGGGGTGGTTCGTAAGCTCTAGTCAGGCAGTGCCAATGAGCCACAGAGTATCTGGGTATGAAACTGAACATTTATCACTGACAGTAATTTGCCAGACCTTGCTGGGTGTGGATAAAAAAAGCTGTCATAGGCATTTAAATAAACAGATAAAAGATGCCTGTTTATACCTTGAAATGGACAGGCAAATATTACAGTCAGTATAAAGTGATACTGCCTCCTGATGTGGATGTTGCTGTCAGCTAAGCTAGGAAGTATTTATGCAAAATTATTGGTCCAAACAGTTTTTGTGCTTCTTTTAAAATCTTTTATTCATGCGTTAATGAACTCGAGAATCTCTGTTTGGTGCTTACATCATCCTGACCCACATTTCCAGAGATCAAAAATCCCACTGGTCCTTGGTCAAAGACCTATACTATTTAGTGTTATGGACTGCCAGATATGAATTCTTACTAGTCCCAAAAACCAGTAGGCATGATTTTGCATACTTTTAGCTACAGATTTAAATCATACAACCAAAACAAATGAAACATTTGATAAAATGTTAAGGGATTGTATTCAGTTTATTTTTTTATACTGTTTTTACACCTGACTCCACTCTGCTACCCAGGAAGATCCTCCTCATCCAGACCCCTTCAATGTCTTCCTCAGCCCTGTCACCGCACCTTCTCCCTGGGCCTACCTGTCTGCTCTCTGTTGGACCACCATGGCTTGTCTTCCACAGCAGGGCCATCACCAGAGTTCTCAAACCCCTGTCTAGAAACTACACCCTCTAGCCGATGGGAAGACTTGCCTGAGCTGGTAGATGCAGGGCCTGCAGGCTGGTTGGAGTTCTTCATTTGGCATGGGCAGGGATTTACCACCTTGTCATTGCTCCTATCCTTGCAGATGCTGCCACAGGATGTCACCAGGCACATGCACGCACGATGTCCATGGAAGCAGGTCGCTGTCATTACTGCCCTCCTCCCCTGCTTGTCTTACATTCCAGACGGTGCCTCCCTCTGTGGACACCCAGTGGGGCAGTGTGGCAGCAGAACTTGGCATCCTCCTTCCCCGGAGAATGGAATGTCCTCTGGGATGTTCAACCTTCCTCCCTCAGCTGGCACTCCAGTTGGAATGTATTCCTGAAATCCAGTTGCTGGTGTCATGAGCGATAGCTCTTCCACTCTGCTGATGGGAAAACTTGGATTTTATTCCATTGTAACCATAACTCTTGTTCTTATATCTGTCCTGGGCCCCATCCTAGTCTTGATTTTCCTTAAGAAGCTCCCAAGGCCCATATCTCCTAACTATACACGTGTATGTGGATTACTCTGTGTTTTTTGCCTGTTGATCCTCCACCATCGACTCCCCCCCCCCCCAACTGAGTTGGCAGTACAGCTTCAGCAGGAATTTAACTCATTCAGCACTGGTTCTGTGCAGACCAGCTCACTCTTAATTAAATAAAAACTGTGTGTGCCCTTTAGCACTAGGCAGCAGCTGGTCAAAGTCCTGACTTCCCTGGACTTTACAACCCTAGATGGCTCCAGCTAGAGGACGTTCTATACTATAATTCCTAACCATCTGGCTAGATCATTACCTTAACTCCTCCAGTCACATTGATACCATCCACATAAAACTCCTCTCTAAGCTTGGTGCACTGTATGGTAACAACATGCGTATCCTGCTCCCCGCCTGTTGGGAGATTGTAGTTGAAAGTTCCTACTGGTGTTGGATTATTTTCTTTTCACTTTTATTTTTTATTCAGGGTTAAACCCATGGAACAAAGCTCATTTGCGATTATGTGCAGTTATGCACTTATGTCCATTATGAGGATGTGGTTTATAGTGTTATCTCTAAGACACCCCCCCGACCACACTGAGTCTCATTTTCCATTCTTCCTGTTTTGCCACCAGCTGCAATGATGACTGGTCAGACTCCTGGAGTCTCAAGTGCTGTGTAGTCAAAGAGAGGATGTGTCCCTGTGTCCTGCTGGAGGACACCAGATCAAGCAATTCTGTCGGCTGGATCTTGTTGATACATACTAAGTTGCCAGCAGAGTAGGCCTAATGGTCTATCGAGTCTGCTCGAAAATCAGCACCCAGTTTGGACACCATTTCTGCCCTCCCTCCCCCATAAATCCCCCCGACCCTATCTCCCAATAGAGGTGCACCTCCAGATCTGGCATTTCTCAGTTTTACGCTCCCCTTGTATCTGTCTGAGCCCCTATTGAATCCCTCCACTGTATCCACCACCACCAACTCCATGGAGACTGAGATTATGTCGCCTCTTAGTCTCCTTTTCGACAAGGTGAACATGTTAAGCGCCACAAGCTTCTCCTTATAGCTGTTATCCCCAGACCCCATGATCATTTTGATGGCCCTGGGTTTCACACTCTGTGACCACCTTAACAGGGCTGTCAAATTGATGGCCCTGTGTTGCGCCTGTTGATCACCTTTCCATTTTATATATGAATATGTAGAGTGAGGGATGTCTCTTATGGGATAAGAAGGTTATCTTATGCTGGTTTGGGTGAGAGGACCGCGAAGCTGAGTGGTTCTGTCAACCCAAAGCAGCATGAGATAAACTACTTATTACCTAAGAGACACTCATCACTATACATATTAATATATTATATAGCAGTGGAACTGCCTCTATCCCAAAAGTCTACAAATTTTTTTCAATAACGTTCATTTTATTTGAGCCCATTTTGGTGGCATCCCCCGCTGTTTCCTGTGCTAGTGGTATATTCCATGTTGTTTTTCACAGTGTGTTTTGGTGGCTGTGGTGGGGGGGACTACCGATAGAAGTTTTGTTATTTTGAGCTTTTCTGTAATGTTTAGTATTGTGCATTTGGAAAGAGGGCTAATTTGCAGTATCATTTATGTGGTGCCAGCGGGGATCTTTCAGGTATCCTACCAACATTAAAGGAAGATCAGGGGGAGGAAGCCCTAATTAAAGCTTTTCATCATCATCATTGGGAAGGAAGCGCTGATTACAGGTTTTCATTTTTTTGTTTAAGTTTTGTCCACTTCTACTTCAGTGCATGGATTTTTTACAGCGAGATTCCCCTGGTAGCTGATTCTGCTGTGGTGACTTCAACAATAACAGTCTGACAAGTGAAAGTCACCGTGGCGACTGTGACAATAACGAGAGTCACCACGGCAGAAATCAGTTGTGTGGAGCAGCGTGAGGCAGCAACTGTACGCTCGATAAGAGGTACAATAATGCTGCACTCTGATTGGTGGCGGTAGTTCCACTGCTATATAATATATTGTGGAACTCCAAACTGCACACAGTACTGTAGGTGGGGCCTGATTAGGGGCTTGTAAAGTGGAAGGATTACTTTCCTTACCCTACTGATCAACCACATGTTGACGCGCCCCAGGATTCTGCTGGCCCACTTGACAGACATTGCACGCTGCTTGTCATGCTGTTATTTATTATGACCTGCAGGTCCTATTTCTCTTTTACTGCAGCAAGAGGAGCCGCACATCATGTGGTCTTACCTTTGTTTTCCATCCCCAAGTGTATCACCTTGGAATTGGCTACTTTTCATTCAAGACTCCAGGAGTCAGCCTAATTTCCCAGCTTGTTCAGGTCCTCTTGAAGTTTACCCTCATCCTCAAGTGAGTCCACCATCCTGGCCTGCTTAGTGTCATCAGCAAACCCATATGAAAACCCCAGTACTTGTTCCATGATAGCTGATGGTAGTCTTGGGCCCTTGCTTGCCATTGACTTCAGTGGCGGAGCCAGGTTTGGGAGCATCTGGGAGGGGGGGGGCAGTCAGTCAATCATGGGCTCCACAATGGGCAATAAACAGTGAAAAAAGAAGGTGGTGGGGCACCACTACTCACACTGGGGCAGCCAGGAGGGGTGACTGCCTCCCAGCCCCCCCCTCTAGCTCTGCCACTGATTGACCTCCATTAGGAGGAAGGCTGGGGTAGAGGCTGATGAGGCTGGGAGGTCACTGAGGGAAATTGCCGTGACATGCTAGACAGACAGGCACTGGCAAAGAAAAAGCTACATGAAAGAAAGCAATTATTTTGCACCAAATTGTCATGCAACAATTTCTCTCTCATACACACAAACTCACTTAGAGAGACCTTTTTTGCATAAAAAAATATTGAGTCAAATTTTAATGCAAATCATTGCAACTAGCACCACATTTTCAGAAACAAGGGAAAAAATGCATTATGAGATGTAGCCAGTGGAATTGCCCATTTTTGAAAATGGAAACTTAGTGGCTCTACTTATCAAGCTGCTGCCAGCAGTGAGATTTCTAAGGAATTTTTTTTTCATTCAGCTGTTTGGCCCCTGATCACGGGCTTAGGCTTGTTTTCAGGCAGTTCTCTAGGCTCCAGTCCCAACTACTACTACCCACGCTGTCAAGCTAGTGGAGCATCACATAGGGCAGTAACTGGAGCACGGGTACTGTCATGCAGCTGGATCTGGGCACATATCATTTTTACATATTTACACCCCCCCTTTCTTTCCCTGTAAGCTCTCGCACCTCCCTGGCGTTGATGATTCCTCAACTGCTGCAGCGCATTCTAGGCGATGAGAGCAAGCTCCTCTGCCCACTGCAAGGGGCCACTGCAGTGCCAGATGTCAGATGCCTCCCTCCCTTGGCTGGTTTGCACTGCTCTTGCAGCACACCCAGCCCTGGGTCACCCCATTTTTTGCTTCCTGTGCTCGCTTCTGACCCAGGGTTGCTGGCAGAGAAGCGCAGTTTGCTTTTGCTGGGCCATCAGGTGGCCCTTTCTAAGGTGTTTTATATGTGAACTGTGCCCTTGTGGTGAAACAGGGGGCTCGCTCCCCTTTGACAATGGTGGGTGGGCCTGGAGGTTCATGTTACTACCTTTATGGATCTTTGTTGAGGGAAGGACTTGAGTATTGAGGATCTCTCTGACAGGTACCTTCTCTTTAATTTCCCTCACCACTCCATGTTCTGTTGAGCATGTAAGGTGCGCAACTGTTACCACTCATCTCTGCTCCACAAGTCCCCAGTCTATGGAATCCCAGTGATAACAGCCACACACACACATCATGCTGCCTGCAGAAACAGTCATGCTTTAGCCATACTTTTGTTATGGAAACATTTGGAGAAAATCATGGTATTGTCATGGTGAAATCATGGAAATCAACGAATCTTTGTAAAAAATCACAAAAAGCCATGGATCTATTGTGTTTTAAACAGTTTACTCATATTTTGAGATGTTGTTACACAAGCTTAGCAGCAAAGATTTAGATATTTTAAAAACAATTTCTGGTCCAGTAACAGGAGACAGCATATGCCATAGCAGCAATGAAATTTCTACATCGAAGACCATTACAGTGACAACTTCAAACAAATTCGAGATTGTCTCTGCAATGGTCCCGATGTAGAAATCTCGCTATGTTTGCCGGTGTTTCGCCCCCTTTAGAGTCAACTCTGACTCACAGTTGGTTATTTAAAAATCAGGGGGTGCAGGGAGGGTGCTGGGGGGGCACAGCCCCCCGCAAAAAAAACCAGTGAATGTCTGACAGGCAAAATTTCGCCTGTCGGCATTGTGGATTTTGCTGTGCCACATGTTGACAACTTCGCTGTCGATGCGGCTTGGTGGAATCAGGAGGCAGCACATAGTGCTGCCGTGTAGGATACATATGTGTGGGAGTATTTGGTATTAAATTATTTTATGGTGGGGTCGCTTTAATTTGATTCTGTATGGCTTATGGTACAGTCACGTTAAAAATCGCTGTACATAATCAAGATTGCATATCCACTCCTCTGTGCTGTGACTCAGATGCTTTGTTGCATTGAATCATGCGTGAGGTGGACATACGCATTGAAGGGTGGAGTTTTGAATATGTAAACGACATGAATAACAAGTCCTGCTGTTTACAAAATTGGTGACCTGGGTTTGGGAAAAAGCCCGGATCATTAGAAGTCCATCTGGAGGAAGACGATTGTGCATCCTACAGGGCAGTGTCCTCCTCCTCCTCCACAAATGAGGGGTTGTTCCTGTTTGCTGCAATACTGTCTGGGCCCATTTGGGTGGGGGTATGTGGACATGAGAGTGCCGGTGTGCCAGTGCCTGTGCCTATGCTTGCTAAGCCATGTGATCCCTGAGTCTGGGACTTAAAAAAAAAACTTAGGACTTAGAAAAGGGAGCGCAGGTTGGTCAGGTAAGTCAGGCCAACCCTCCCACCTTCCCACAACCCATGGAGGTCTATGGAGGCCTTGTTCCCTGCTTCTCCCTGTCCTCTAGGCTTCCCTCTGGCTTCACCCACTGCTGAATACTTCTGTATCTCTTTCTCTCTCCTACTGCAACACTGTAATGGGCAAAGTCCCTCACCCCAGAGGCTTAATACCTGGGGCCCCATCTTAGGGGACAGTACTGGAACTGGCCAGGTAGGGTCCCAGGTAGAGTGCAACATGATGATGCTCTTTGGTTCAGCAGGTGGCAACAGTCCACAATGGAAGGAGGTGCCATTGGTTGTGCAGCCTTGCTGGTTAGTAAGTGCAGCATGTAATGTTGACCTCTGAGGGAGCATTAACATTGTATGTAAATTGTCTGGACCAAGAATTTTAAGGGAGTGTGCCCCAGCAGTCAGAAACTTCCTTATCAGGAAGCAGTATTGCTTTTTAGTTAAACACTTGGCACTGTAGGAAACAACTGCATGTATTGATGGAATGCCTTTTGATAACTGAAAAGGTGGACTGAGATAATATCCGACCTTCAACCATATGCTGTAGTATAAACTATACCAGATTTTTAGGACATGGTGAGCGATACTAACTAAAATTGTGACTGTCAAACACACAACAGGTGAAGTTCCTAAATGTGTACGTCATCAGATACAGAAGTGCATGGATTCATTTAACTCCAGAAATTGATTAACGTTTTGCTCATAAAAGTGCTAAAACATTGTGAAAATGCATAGCACTTGCCTCACTGTGTTTAACAAACATAACACTTCTAGAAAACCTATATAAATACTTTCTGTACAGTTAGCATTGCCCCAAGAAAAAACTGCTAATCAATTATTTAAAACCCTGGAAGTGTATCCCTCAGAGAGAAACCTGCCACTGTTTTCTGCTGATTTCCACTACTTCTCTGGCCCCTTGTCCTAGTAGAGATTTTGTTTTTACTCCTTACCAGGACTTATTTTGTGACTCTCAACAGAGGTACTACATAAGGGATGGCCTCCTCTCTGGGTCTCTGAGGGGTTCACACCACATCACCTCAGTTTCATTCCACCAGGGGGCTTCCTTCTTTCTGTGGTTACCCAGGGAAAAGAAGAGAAGCAGGGAAATGTCAGAAGATCAGGACCTTGTTGAGCGTCAACTTGATTGGTGAGAGCAAGGCAGGCATCTGCCATCCAACTTAGAGCTGGCATGTTCAGTGTATCCCCAAAATGATGCAGAGTACCATTGACAGTGCCTTCCCTGAGCACCATACGTACCTCTGTGTCATCTTCCCCCTTGCCTCAGTCTGAAGCATCACTGCACACTGTCCTGACTGAAACTAGGAGGAAGCTGCACAGAGGAGTGAATGGTCCTTCCCCAGAAGAGGAGAACATCTGACTAGAAGCTCAGTACTCCCCAGTTGACCTTCATTCCTGACATCCAAGGCTCAGAATGTAAAGCAGAGTCACCCACGTGCTGAGAGGTCATCACTGCTAAGTGGTATAGATCCTCTGGGGCAGATATAAAGGCAGCTAGTGTGTCCTGCAGCTCTACAGACCTGGGAAGCTACCAACACCTGGCTTAGAAACCAAGCAGAGGTTTAGCAAGGGCATGGTCGGAGAAAAACACCTGCTGTCCCAGGACAGCCAGTCTTGCTTGCACGTGTGACTTGAACAAGTAAACTTTGCCTTTATTAATTCTTTGAACTGTTCAATTTATAAAAAGAAACTTTTTTATTATTAATAATATACAGCAGTGCAGAACTCCCAGATGGAAACTTGATGTTAATCCCATCATCTAAATTAATTTTTGCCACCTTTATCACATCACTTGTCTGATTTACATACACAATTGGAATATACATGCTCTGACAGAGCCATGAGCAGAAATATCTCTGTTCTTGCAGATCCATGCAGGAAGCCCTAATTAAACTGGGACGCTGCGTCCCACCTTGCTCAGCCAGCCTTAGTGTTCTAATCAGATTAAGGCCAAGTGCAACTAATTGAAAATGGAAGAAACTCCGTTACACGCGTTGTGACTGTACCATCTTGGGTCTGTGATCTTGGCACTGAATTGTTTACCCTTTGTTGTCAGGTGGATGTTTTAGAGACATGTGAGGAGGTACTGCAACCTGCTGCTGCCAGTGGGTGCTGCTCATGCTTGGTAATTCTCAGGGTTCAAACTTGCTTCAAGGTTTTCAGCTGAAACTCAGGGACCCCGGGTTAGTTTCCCCAGGAAAATGGCAACAGGGCCCAATTTGTCTAATAGTGCTGTAGTTCAGCTAGTGAAATACCAGTGTCAGCATGTGAGACAGGCTGAGAATGCTTTTTAAACAAGCATACATTCTAAGGGCCTTAGCCACAAAACAGTTTCTTCCATTCTGTGCCAATGACAAACACATTTTGTGGATAGGGCCCTAAGTGAATTTCATTTGTGTGCTAGCACCTCAGAAGTGCAGAATCACTGTACTTGACAGTTCTGCCATCTGGATCCTCAAGGAGAGTTGACATGCCCAGTTGGTTCTGCGTCCTATTGCTGCTGTCATCACCTCTCATTAGCATCTCATGGTGAATGTAATTCCAAAGTTCCCATTTACATTGATAGGGTCATGAGTGGCAGTTGTCCTAAGGAAAGGGTAACAGGACAATAAAAAATAAGCAGGTAGCGAGGGACATTTTAATCCAGTCTTGTAAACTGGCAGTATGCATGGTTTGGGGGCACTTAGCATTCTTATCCTACATAATGCAGCACTGGGTTTTATTCCAGAACCCAAAGGGAGGCTTTCTTTTGTGGGCAAGCAGCTTAGACACTAAGGCAAGATGTCACCACTGAGAGCTGAAAAATGTGCTGTAGTAAATAACATTTACGCATCCCTGCTCTAGCTTCACAACACCCTTATCTTGCAGAGTGATTTTTGCTTTACTGCCATGATGACAGTTTTGCAACCCTCTCCAAAATCAGAGGTGAGACACAGTCTAGTTTGTTTTGCTTTTACATAAAATACAATGAAGTGACCGACAAGGACACTAGTTTTTATGAAAAATACAAAAGTGTGTATGTTGCCTCAGTACCAAGTGTTCTGGGGACTGCAGTAAATGGAAATCACCACAGCAGAGCTACAGATGGCTAGGCTATTAGCAGAACTGAAAGGGCTCAAAGGTCCTTCATAAAATGGATGAAACAGCTAACAACGAACACATATCCTGTGATGCAGCTGTTGCCCAAACCCAGTAAATAGAGGTCCGTCAGCCAAGGAGAGAATATTTTGGGTCAGGGCGAACCCGAAAGGGAAATTATTTTTAAAGGAAACGACCTTAGCCCAAATGCATCAGGGATAAAGTTAGGCAGGGAGCCTATGAGTAATAAGTAATTTTTATGAGGGAAAAACAAACTGTACAGGTCAGTGTTCCTGATTTTGCTGGGAGGCTTCCTGGTTTGATTCCTACCTCCCACTTTGCAGGGAGCACTGCAAATCTCCCTGAAACCACTAGGCCATTAAAATATTTTCTCTAAAAGGAACAATATCAGTAACTAAAGGGTTAACTTGTAATGGTTTGACCGGAACCCCTCCCCCAAAATGTTGCAGACTTCTGCAGTCATTGAGAAATGGCTTGCCACAGTTTGCGGCTTTGACACATAGGTAAACTATATGCCCAGGGCAGAACCAAATCATCCAGGGAATAAGCTGCACTTCAGTGGGTTGCAGCAATTATTTAATTAATTGAGTCAAGGCTTATTAACTTTGTGTCAGCTCCTGAATCTTCTCATATGGAAGATGGATGTGTTTTAGGGCCTCCGCATATCTTTCATTATGAATGGCCCCCTAGACTGTAGTTTGTGGAGAGCCTGACAATTTGTTTTACACTAAGTTGTAAAAAAAATAATTCAAAGTAAAGGAAGTGTCAAATAATATATGAGTACAATGAATTAGAATGGACATATATGGTTTTCAAGCCCTCCTTCCGAAACCGTTCCCATTTGCATTTTTTCAGTGTTGGCAGGTGTAAAAGTGGGGAGTAGTCTGCTGGAGTAATTTAAAATTTGCAGTGGGGTGACGAGAGAAAAATAGATATGGGCACACAGTTTCAGACAGTCAGAAAGTGCATTTCCCAACATACTAACATGGCATGGGCAAAGGCAGCTGTTAGCAGGGCTTTACACATAGATTTTAGGCCGTCACTACTTTTGGAGATGTGGAATTGAATGATAGAGTTACAAATTTAATCCTATATTATTGTCATTTACATTTTATTCACAGTGAAAATGAAAACAATTTCCCTAGGTTTAGTTCAGTACTAAAAAAGAGCCTGTAGTAATTAAGTTAGGGAAATAAAAACCTCATCTAATAAATATTTATTTATGTTTCTCTAGTGCTGTTCGGCTGCCTTCTTATTACACTGGTAAAGTGGATTATTTTAAGCCAATAAAACATGAATACTGTATATGCTTATAAATGAGTTAAAGCTGTGTGATTGATTGAGTCTCCAAGGTGATGTTACAGTTCATGGGACACCCTCTGTCAAATGCAGCCATGGAGCTGTCTCTGACTGCCTGGGAACACCGGTGGTGGTGATTACATACCTGTGGAACCCCACTTTGACACGGAGTGCATACTAGTTCAGTTAGCTGAAAAGTGTAGAATTGTGTCTGGTTATGAGAAATAATACTTAAAATAAATGCCAAAACATAAATGCTACTGAAATAACATGTCAGAAGATATGGAAGCACCACCAAATCATCGTTAGTTGGCAAAATTACCACCTGCTCAGACAGAGACATTTAAAGCAGTGTAGTTGGAAGCGATTAGTAAGGAGTACTTACAGATGTCAGTATGGAGTCACCTCATCAAGCTGGAACAATTACCCAAGCTGGGCTATCATTATAACTTGCAATGGTTCTGAGGAGTATACTGTAGTACAGCTGCATTTTAGTAAAGCAAGGGAAGCTTCCCCTTCGACTCACCTGGTACCGCACTTAAAGTTCCTGCCTTTGTGCTCAAGGAGTCCTGTGTGATTATTCGTTCTGATATTGTATTTGTCTGGCCAAAAGGGGGGTAGCATAGTGACTTAAAAGGTACATTATAGTTTATGGAGGACTTCTCAGCTAATACCAGTGTAACTCTGTTTTCATCTCTTGCACATCACATGACCGGAGCAGTACCCCTCCACCGCCATGGGGACTGTAGCTGGATGTAATTAACCTCCTTCTCTTGCTCACTGATCAACAACTACATGCCCAGTAGTCTCTCTCAAATTCTTGACCCATAGAAATCACATTATGAGTCACATATGTGACTCCAAATAATCAACATCCAGAACTGCTCAACATTTTGTCCTCTTGTGTGGCACTGTTAAAGTGGAGCGGTCTGTTTCCGAGGTGTGGGGGAGAAGAGTTGCATTCATTTTCTTTAAACAAAAACTGAGCTTAAAAAAGTATTATGTAGTAAATCACTAGAGCTAATTCTGATGATTTCTAATAAGCGTATCTCCATGAGCTGTCTTTGGTGGTGTCAGGTTATCATCTTCCACAGTCTGGGCAGACAAAACTAGTCTGCTGCTTCTCTTCTGTGGTACTCTTGCCCAAACTACAGAACAAGTCACTTCTGTAGTATGAGATATTTCATGGAGCACATATAAACTTGAGCACTTTACAAACAAAGTCCTTTATGCTTTAAACAAGTATTGTTAAAATGACTTCTTCTTGTCAGCACTTGGACCATGACAATTTTGTAACCTCACTGATTGAAACACATCGCATGGCCATTATTTTTATATAAACACACACACACCACCTCAACTACATATTTTTTTAAACAAATAAACCCCCATGTTATAAAGTGGCATAATAAACTCCAGAGCATTCAGTCATAACAGGATAAAGTACTTCCTGGGTGATTGTGGCACTTGGCTACACTTTGTACCTGACAACCACCCAAGGCATGCATTATGTAAGGAATAATCCTTAGTTGGGTGTATGGTAATATTGTAATAATTGAATGACCCGAGTGAGTTGTGAGGGCTGAAGTGCAGATGAAGACCTTCAACCACCCTGAAAGTGAGGTTATTACAGCATTGACACACACACTTGGAGTGGATTACTACACTTATAACATTTTTAAAATGATCAAAAGTGTTATACTCTTATATAACCGACACCCTGTCATGTTAGTGTCAGTGGCTTAGTAGGTAGCACGCTTGCCTCTTTAGCCACAAGATCAGATGGTTGTGGGTTCTAGCCCCACACCAGGTACTTTTGGTAATACCCATAACTGACACTGTAGTAGTAGTAGCTTTATTTATTTCTGATGCCCCTCCCCAGAGGGCCTGGTGCACCCCTTTTCGTCGACACCCTGACAGTGAAACAGAAAAAAAGACCATTGTGGGAACATTCGCGGCAATGGTCCTTTTTCCATGTTTCGCCTTCCCCCGGTGTTCCGCCCCCTCCCCGGACCAACTCCGACCTGTAGTTGGAATCCTAAAGGCCGGGGGGTGCGGGGGACACAGCCCCCCACAGAAAACACTCTTACAACAGGTGGCACAATACCTGCATCGGTATTGTGCCGTTGCTGTAGGGGAGGTCGGCATTGTCACTGTCGACCAAACTTGGTGCTTCTAGAGGGCCAGGGAGCCATTACAAAGACTAATGTTAATCAACACTCATCTGCCTCATAAATAGAATAAAATTCACACCACAAATAGTTAGCTAACTAAAATCAACTAGATATACAATAAAACCAAATGGACATGAAACATAAAATTCACAGACATTTGTAAATTAAATAATTAATGCACTAGAATCAGAAGTTCATAGTGCAGCCAAAAGCCTGGGAAAAGAGGTAGGTTTGAAGGTTCTTTTTAAATATTTCAACTAATGGGGCCTCTCTCAGAGCTCTCAGTAGTGCGTTCCAGAGTGCTGGACCAGCCACCCAAAGGCTCTGTCCCCAGATGTTTTTAATTGGGTTTTGGGAATTATCTGGAGGCCCTCATTGGAAGAGTGGAGGGGGCAGACAGGGCAGTATGGGTGCAAGAGATCATGCAGGTAGTTTGAACCCAGGTCATGCAGGGCCTGATAGGTTAATAACCCGATCTTATAAAACATGCACCACTTTACCTGCAGCCAGGGCAGATACCACAGTGCAGTGGTGATATGACTAGATCAAGAAAGATCTGTTAACAATCTCGCAGCTGTGTTCTGCACTGGGGTTCTGCACCAGCTGCAGGCATCGTAGTGCACCTCCACTGACCCTGTGGTAGAGGGCATTGCAGTAGTCGAGGCACAATGTCACAAAGGCATGTACTAGTGAAGGCCAATCCTCAGGGGGAACAAGGGAACAAATCAGGCTGATGTTTCTGAGATGATGGAAACCACTTTGGAAGACTGCTGAAACCTGAGCCTCCAGTGTCAATCTTTCATCCGGAATAAAGCTTAGATTCTTCACCTGGTGGACAGCGTGAAGATGAGAGGCACCAAGACTAAGATTTGGTAACTCCTCAGATGCTGTCTATCCCCCTTTCTGACCCAACACAATCACCAGTACGTCAGTTTTTTTGGTTTGAGCTTCAGCCAGCTCAAGGACATCCAGTCCTGGATTTCAACCAAACATTTGTCCAGCACATCCACCACCTCTTGTCCTGAGGTGCAAAAGACAGGTAGCGTTGAGTATCATCTGCATAGTAGAGAAACCCAGCTCCATATTGCCTAATTATCTTGCCCAAGGGTAGCATGTATACCAAAAACAGCATGGGTGAAAGGATCAATCCCTGGGGAGTCCCACAGTGCACTTCCCTTAGGTGCGATGAGATGTTATCCATCACCATCCTTTGAGACTTGCCCTAAACGAAGGACTCAAACAAGCATAAAACTGTGCTGGTGAGTCCCATGTATTCCCTGAGATGGTCCAAAAGCAGTCCATGGTCAATGGTGTCAAATGCAGAGGAGATATCTATGAGTACAGGAATTGATCTCTCTCTTCTACCCCTCACCAACCATGAGCAGATCATTTATCACCTGGACCAGTTCAGTTTCAGTGCTAAATCTCAGTCGAAATCCTGACTGGAGATGCTCGTAAATACTGAAGGTCTCCAGGTGTGGCTCAAGCTGCAACGCAATGATCTTCTCAATAACCTTACCTAAAAACAGCAGGTTAGAGACAGGTCTGTAATTCACTAGGACATCTGGGTCAAATGTTTTTTTTTTTTTTCAAAAGGGGTCTCACCAGTTCACTTTTTAATTCAACCAGAAAGACTCCCTCTGACAGGGAACAACCAACAATCCTAGTGAATACTGGACTCAGTTGTTCCACACAACCCATTAAGAGTCACATTGGCCCTGGCTCCAGTTCACAGTAGGTAGGTTACAACTCTGAGACCACCTCAACGGCCTCCTCCATTGTAACTGGTTGAAACTCCCTCCATGATCACTGACAGCTGACGTGACATCCTGTTTTCCCACTGCTGGAAGATGACTGTCCAGAGAGAGAGAGAGAGAGAGAGAGAGAGATTCCAGCTCTAATGGAGGACACCCTATCCAAGAAAAAAACGAGCAAACTCCTCACATTGTGAAAAATATGCCGTTTTACAGGCTTTAGGCAGGCCAGGTGTAAAAGCCTGTATACAGACCCAAAAAGTTGAACTTCTTGATTTTTCCCGGCCACAGTCTCTCTGGATAGGAATTCTGCCTTCTTGCAAGAGACTGCCCTTTGATACGCCCCATAGTGAACAATCAAAGCTAGTTTGTTCTTCTGAGCCATGGACCTCCTCCAATGCCTTTTTAACACCCGTCCCATAGCCTTCATCGATCTTAGCTCACCATCAAACCATGAGACAAAAATGCTAATGCAGAGGTCGGATACGGACTGGAACTAACAGGTCAAAAGCTGTGGTGACAGCTCTGTTATAGGCTGCCACTGCTTCTCCTGTATCTGCAGCACAAGCCTCCCATATACCCGAGGTGTCAAGTACAGACTTTGGGTTGCCAGTGTTTAGAATTGAAATTATTCCAAGAGAAACTGAGGAAAAATTGACTTCATCAGTCAAAGCATTACTGACTTCACTCGTTGACAATAACAGATACATCATGGAAATATTTAGTATAATAAGACCCACTCCTCATCGCGGAGTCCTTCAACTCTGCCTTCACAGATCTAAGAACAGTACTCCCTCCTGACTACCTACACCCCACCAAGGTTCCCTTAGATGACAAAGCATCCAGTACCTCTCACCCTACCTTTTACTTCAAGAGAGTTACTGTAAAGGAGGCTGTATTCTACATAAAAAAAGTGCTCGGGAAGACCAGAATGGGTATCAGTGGAGTAGACATGAAGCTGGTATCTCAAACTCTTGATGTACTCATCATGCCTATTACAAAACTATTCAACAAATCCCTGACTCTGGCAAAATTCCCGGCCACCTGGAAACAAGTGCTGGTCACTCCTGTCCACAAAAGTGGGGACAGGACCAATGTGTCCAATTACAGGCTGATCTCAGTCCTCTCCTCCCCATCCAAGGCCCTTGAGAAGATTGTGGCAGATCAACTGACAGACTACATTAGCAAATGCCAGCTGCAATGCCCCAACCAGCACAGGTTCAGGCAGGGGCATAGTACCACAACTGCCCTAGTAGAGTTCACCAACTACGCTCACAAAGCTATGGTCGAAGGCAAACTAGTAGGGTCAGTGTTCATAGACTTAATAAAAGCCTTCAGCTCCATCAACCATACTCTCTTACTGGCCCAGCTACAGAGGCTGGGAGTGGCCACCAGTGCAACACTCTGGTTCCAAGACTGCCTGTCCCTCAGATCACAACGGGTAAAAATAGGACAAGCAGTTTCTGACCACAGGGAAGTCACACTGGGGGTCCCCCAGGGATCCATCTTGCGACCCTTGCTCTTCAGCCTGTTCCTAAATAATCCCCCTCAGCCTGTGATGCCAAGATAATCCTATATGCAGGTGATGCTGTCATCCTCAACAACTCTCAAACTGAGCCGTTCCAAGCAACACTTCAGCACTCCTTCAGTAAAACAGAAGACTGGTTCTGCAAGCACAAATTTCTGCTCAGTTACAAAAAAAACAAGACCATGCTGCTTTCCAGCCACCAGCTCAAGAAAAGGTTCCCCACCATAAACATCACCAGCAATGTTCTTGCCCCCTTGGAACAGGTACACACCTTCAAATACCTTGGAGTCACCCTGGATGACACCTTTTTCTATGCTCAACATGTCAACCTGGTGGTCAAGACAATCAGCACCAAGCTAGGTGTGCTATACAAGCACAGAAAACACCTTACCATGACAACCATCCACCTATCAGTCATGAGCTCCATCCTCTCTACCATAGACTATGGCCTGGTTGCCTACAGTGCAGCATCAGACTCTGTGCTCAAGAGGGTGTACGTAGCTCTCAGCAAGGCCTGCAGGCTCTTTCTGAATGGTGATCGAATGACCCACACCTGCTCCCTTTACGAACAGACATACCTGCTGTCTCTTGGGTGCAGGTCTAAATTCCTCATATGCCTCCTAGGCAAAAAAGCATTACTGGGGAAAGCCTCCTATGCATAGCTGACATCTTCTCCCTCCCAGGCTCAGAATATAAAACCAGAAGCAGAACGGGGGGGCCCTCGTGGTGCCATTCTGATGCACAGCTCTCGGACAGCATGCCTTCTCCTATAGAGCCCCACTTTGGCTTAACGAGGTACCAGAGTCCATTCAGAACTCCATTAGCCTGTATGGTTTCAAATCAGACCTTATGCATTATCTGACCTCCAGCTCTGTGTGCACTTGCTTCCCCAATGGCTGATCAAGACTCTGGATGTCCAGGCCTGGCTCTGCTAGCAGCAACTATTCTCAGTACAAGACAGAAGCCCTCCTCCCACACGTGCCTTGACAATGCCTCTGAATCACTCAAAGGGGCTGCTCCTGTCCCCCTCACCGCCTTTCCAGCCCTCCACCTCCACTGTAGGATGGGACTTCGCCTGCCTGGCCTCAGCCCCTGCCTCATTGCCCACTTTACTAGAGGCCCCCCTCTCCTACCAAAATCCTGTCCTTACTGACCCTCTGCCCAGCCTAACCTAACCTCTAGTGCCTCTGCACTTTACCAGTACTTATAACAGCTCAAGATGATGTCCACATGTTGTATAGTGTTTTAAATGTCTAAGAAACTCTGTAACCTTTCCTGAATGTTGTGCTGTACAGTATCTCAAATGTCCTAAAACTCTGTAACCTTCTTGATTGAATGTCTATACTCTGTTCACATGATGTGGAACCTTTGTAAAAGAGTCTTGGATCAAAGATTATTTCTGAATATCAAATAAATAAAAAAATCCCTGGATCCAAAATGATCCTCCTTGTGTCCAACCAATAGCATATCTTGACGATTATAAAAAATAAAAGGAAGGAATTAAGAAATATGGGAGCTGAACTCTATGATATAGTCCCATTAGATACCATTTTCCAGAATTTTACAAAAGCCAGGGGTGAAAAGATTCAATGGGAAACAACATCAGAGTATTATCATTATTTAGTCTCAAACAGATGAACAATGAAACCCGGAAAATATTCAGTATAAAGTGAGAGACCTCCTCCAGAACTAGTTAAAAATATCTAACATAAAACAAGAAATTAAAAGGGTTATTAGGTGGGAAAGGGGTGGTCATACAATGTTGTGGATCAAAGAAGGGGGAGCCTATCAGGCCTTAATGTCAAAATAGCAGACCTAGATTCTGTAGGTATACACATTTTAAGATTAAACAGAAGGGAAGGAAAATGTAAAACAAATGAGGGGGATGTCCCCAAACTGGGACTCTGTGATCAGTACAGCAAACAGATGTGCTATTCTAGCAGAAAGTGATGTCTGACTAGGGAAAAATAAAGTAGGGGAAATATCCCAGGCCTTGCCCATATCAAGAAAATAATTTGATTTTGAATTTTCAGCCATTTGCTGGAATATTTCAGGTTTAAAAGACAAGCCTGGAGACCCAGACTTCCAAGGGTTTCTAACAAACGTCCAGTGTGTATGTTTTTAGGAAACATGGTCAACGGAGAAACTTGACTTTAATGGTTACAATTCCTTTCATACCAAGGCCAAGAGAAGGAGGAAATATGGAAGGAATATGGATGGGCTTCTTACCCTGTGGCTATTCCAGGAAATCATGGAAGTCACAGAAATTAATACCAAAAGTGAAAATGTTTTGGGAAATAAAATAACAGGTAATAAAGAGTACTTAGACATATTCAGTATTTATATCCCACCAACTACTAAAGATGAAGAATTCTCAAAACCTTTAAAAACCCTGTAATCCTTGAGAACCTTAGTGATAATAACCCAGAAATGGACATACTGTACTAATACTTTGGGATTTTAATACAAGAATGGGACTTTTTTTAGAACTAGAAAACAAAACAGGTACCTTGGTAGATGCTGTAGAGAACCAGAAAATATTTATACAAGAAACACAAGGGACAACACTTTTAATACAAAGGGTAAAAATGGTGTATGTCATGCTGGTAGAGAATAATTTTATTCTCTTAAGTGGTAGAACTCCCTCAGACAGAGAAGGTCAATGTATCTACACATCCACTAATGGGTCCCCAGTTATCGATCTTGCATGAATCAACATTAACCTAATCCCGATATGTTTAGATCTAAAAATTGAAAATCAGGTAGAAAGCCCCATTTCCCCATAGTATTAAGGCTAACTTGGGAACAACTATGGCAAAAAAAGAAGGGGGGGGGTACCCCGGTAATTATCAGAAATAAGTGCTATATAGATTGGTCTGAAATAGAGGGGAGAGACCTGAGACAGAAGATGGAGGACATAAGTATAATTGGAAAACTTGCTACTTTTATTTCCACTGAGGATGATCTTACTTGTATAAAAACCTTTGAGGAAAGTTTAGTACTAACTTCATGTCTGATATTGAAAACTGTCCTGGTCTGCAGAGGAAAAGAGGCTGCTTGGTTCAACCAGGAATGTAAAAAAATGCTAAAAGAACGTTAAATGTTCATTTGAGAAAGATAAGAAGGGCCCATAATAAAAATAATAGGAAAGACCTAAATAATCTAAGGAAAGAATATAACAAGAAGTTGATTAAAAATAGGAACAATTATAGGAAAATCCTCTGGAAAAAATTTGAGAATGCAGTTTTGGAGAAGGATGTTAAGAAGTTTTGGAAATTAGTGATAAAAGCTATGGAGAATTACTCAGAAGACCTGGAAACACTGGTTGAACCAGAAAGATATGTTGAATATTAAACCTTTATTTTATGCAGAAGCAGAATCAGAAACTGTCTGAATAACCTTAGAAAACTGGACAAGACTAGAAATGGCATTCACAAGAGAGGAAAAACATTAAAGGGGACAGGAAACCATTTATAATTGGCAGCTGTTTATAAAGTTCTTATTCTCAGAAATTATATATGTTCCCCTAAATTATCCATATTTAACTGCACTTGAATAAAAAGGGATACAAAAACTATTTTGCATTGTTTTGTTTTTATGGGCAACATTCTGTTACAGTTCTCTTAATGGAATCAGTATTTTGAAGTTTTTACTATGTCACGGTTTGTGCACAGAATGCTAATTACGATCTGTTGACCTATCAGAACTATGCTTAGAGTTCTGCGCACAAACAGTGACATACATAAAACTCCAAATTACTGGGTCCATGAAGAGAACTGTGATAGAATGCTGCCCATGAAAATAAAACAATGCAAAATACAGTTCTTCTTATCACTTTTTACGGAGGCACAGTTAAATATGGATAACCTAGGAGGATGCATATAATTTCTGACAATAATAACTTCATAAACAACTGTTAGTTAGAAAGTATTTCCTTTCCTCTTTAAGCCATTATTTCTTTCTCTAAATGCAAAGCACCAGGACCAGACAGGGGTCCCTATAGGCATGTTAACCAACACAATAGATATGTGGATCCCATGCTTACATAAGTTATTCCATAACATAAATAAAACCGCTAAAATCCTGGATTCTTGGAAAACAAATATTTTAGACCCAGTTTTTTAAGAAAGGTAACAAGACAGACCCTGGTTGTTATAGGCCTATTAGTCTTATCGACTGCACTCAAAAAATCTACACCAGAATTATCAACAGTAGGCTATTAAAATGGATTGAGGACAACAAAATCATTGATGAAGCACAGGCTGGTTTTATACCAGGACATTCAATAATCAATCAATGCTTCATCTTAAGTCATATAATATACCAATATAGAAATACTTAAACAAAAAGTGTACTGCATATCCATAGACCTAAAGGCGGCATTTGCCAAAGTAAACAGAAACCTATTATGGAGAACTCTAGAAAAACAAGGGACAGATAAGGCATTAATCAACCCAATACAGTTTTTCTATCATTATAACAAGACACAAGTAAAATATAACTCATACAGGTTGGGGTGGGGGTGGGGATTTTTTACTACAAACAGAGGACTAAAGTAAGGCTGCTCCCTTTCCCCAATCCTGATCAATATCTTTTTCAACGAGGTTCTGACTAAAATAAATGATGATCATTTTCGTATGCCCCGAATAGGTGACTATCACTGTCCATATTTAGCATATGGTGATAACACAGTCCTTCTTTTAACTAGCTACTTGGAGATTAAAAGACTGGTCCATAATTTTCACATAGAATGTAAAAAGGCAGACCTGGAGATTAACTAAGTGAAAACTAAAGTAATGATATGCGAAGGAAACAATAGGAATGACAAATACAGGACAGAGAATCACAAATTGGAAGTGGTGAAAAGTCTCTGTTACCTGGGGATAACTTTCTCAGAAAACTTACCTGGGGAAAACACAAAGGAAATCGAAGCTGAAGTAAAGAGATTCCTCTCACTAATGGACAATTTTGCTTACAAATTTGGTGGCAACTCCATAACATAGAAACATAGACTTTGATGGCAGATAAGGACTGTTGGCCCACTTAGTCTGCCCATTTTCCTACCTATTGGATAAGCTGCAGATCCTAGTTAACTAACAGCCTACTTCCTCCTACACCCCACTATAATTGCCTTATGTTGGTCTCATGCATTCTTGAATTCCCCCACTGTTTTTGACCCCACAACCCTCTCAGGAAGGCTGTTCCATGCATCCACCACTCTTTCTGTGAAAAAATACTTCCTCACATTGCCCCTGAGCCGTCCCACCTCTATCTTCAAATTGTGCCCCCTTGTTCTTACGCATCTCTTTTTCTGAAATATGCTACCCTCTTGGACTTTACTGATTCTTTTGAAGTACTTGAAAGTCACACCGGGTCATAATGTTGTATGCTTAATAGCATACGGCATTATGGTGAAACTCGGACCTGTGTGCTGCCTGAGTTGGACCCTCCCGGAGTTGGAATCTTTAGTGGGGAGGTCCAGGGGGCGCAGCCCCCCGTAATGGGGTGTGTGGGGGAAGAGACCCCCACAGAACAATAAACTACAAGAAATCATGCAACGCAATTGTGCTGCACGGCATTCTGCCATGCGACATAATGACCCTGTGCCCTTGAAAGTTTCTATCATGTCCCCCCTTCCTCCTTTCCTCAAGGGTATACATATTAAGCTCTTTTACTCTCTCTTCGTATGGCTTCTGGTGCAGACCCCTGCCATTTTGGTTGCCCTCCTCTGGACTACCTCCATCCTATTTCTGTCCTTACAGAGATGGGGTCTCCAGAACAGCATGCAGTACTTCAGATGGGGTCTCACTAACTGTCTGTACAGAGGAATAACAACTTCCTGCTTTCTACTGGTAATGCCTCTCCCTTTGCATCCCAGAATCCTCTTAGCCCTCCTTACTGCCTTCTCACATTGCTTGCCTACCTTAAGGTCATCTGATATGAGTACCCCCAGGTCCCTTTCCACTTTTGTTGTTGTTAGTACCTCCCTCCCCATTGTGTACTCTCCCCCTGGGTTTTTGTTTCCCTGGTGCATTACCTTGCACTTCTTTGCATTGAAACTAAGCTGCCATACTCTTGACCATTGCTCCAACCTTGCCAAGTCCCTTCGCATCCTTTTCACCCCTCCTTGGATGCCTAAAGGTTATTAATGCTAAAATTAACACCCAGATTATATTTGGTGCTGAAATTTGGGGTGTCCATAAGACATTAAATATAGAAAATGTTCTGAATATGTACTACAAAAAGCTATTGGGTCTACCAAAAGGGGCACTATCCTTACTGATCAGAGCAAAACTGGGACAACTACCACTGGAATGTCTTGTACAAGAAAAAATCTCCATATACTGGCTGAGGGCTTTCTTACAGAGGCAGGACAGATTACCCAGAAAATGTATTGAAGAAACCTTAAGTTACATAAAACAAGGTACAACCTCCCCAAGTATATTAGCTTTTGAGTTAATCCTAAAACCATATGGATTACTACAGTGTGTAGCTGTTATATTGAGGAGACCACTGGCCAACGTGTTTTCACAAATAAAACAAAGATCAGAGATATATTTAAACCAAAAGAACTGGGCCTAGGTGCCCAATAGAAAACATGTAATTGACTTTCAAAAAACAAACGATTCTTTGAGTTTGAACCTTATTTAAACATTTTAAGGACTCCACAGAGAAGAAAGATATTTACTAACTATAGGTTCAAATATCATGACAGAAAAAAGGAAAAGGAGGATTTTCAAATCAGATAATACCAATGGTACTTGCAAATGTGGGCATTGGACTGATGATCTAACCCATCTGGTAATTTTATGTCCACTGTATACCAAATACAGAGAAAAAGTGTTAGGTAACATTTTAGCTTCTATGGACTTGGAGCCTCAACATATTACCACTGTCCTGTTTAAATCAAGATATAAAGAAATATTGGAACGTGTGGTCTCCTTTCTTAAGATTACTTCACAGAAAAAAATTGCATATTGTGTATAAGAATATCAGGTGCTAAACACAATACCCTGTACCCTGGAAACAGTACTCACCTAGTCTGTTCTTTTAGACAATTTTATTCTACAACTTTTAGAATCATTTATTAATGTTCTAATTTATGATAATGTCTTGTAGCTTTTAGATTTTATCGGTTTATGTTTTTACAATACTGTCTTTTAGTTTTTAGAATGCATTTATCTTTGTACTTTTTTCCTATGACATTTTTCAACACCTTTGCAATGACAAAACTTGTCAATCAATAAACGTTTGAACTGAACTGAAGTACCGATAGAAGGCCCTCAGGGTTCAAGCCTCTGAAATGACAGTATCTGACAACCTCCACAGGGGAGGGCCACAGGGGGCACCCTGAACTCAAAACTGATGGCTCAATGATCTGACCAACTGATTCGGCAAATCCTGAGGTTCTCAACCTTAAGCCCTGTTTGGAACACCAGATCCAGCATGTGTCTTTATTGGTGGGTACCAGCAGCAACTGCATCTGCCAGGCCCAGAGTTAGCATGCACTGTTTTTTTTGTTGTTGTTGTTGTTGTTTTTTGTTAGTTGTTTAACCAGGACTAGCACACTAAGTGGAAAGCTTTTTTTACAGGTGCGACCTGGGAGCACAGGGAAGTTAAGTGACTTGCTCAGGGTCACACAGTCTGCAAGTGGAAGCTTTGGGCTTCAAACCCAGGTCTGGTCTGCTAAATGTCACCAGATTTGCAGCTCAGAGCCTTAAACCACTGCACTATACTGCCTGCCCCCCTCCACTGGAGGAACTCCTGTCCAAAATGTGATAATTCGTTATCAACCCATGTGTTGAAATTGCCAAGGATAATCCATCTTGGTGACTCAAACAGCTGGTCATCGACAAACTCCATGATCTCCCGCAGAAAGTCCGCCTCATGCCTAGGTGAACAATAAATGAGGAGGACCCTGCATCCAACACCTGGACCACCATGGACAGACATGCATTCGAAGGTCAAGGTGTCCCCCACAGAGTGCACCACCAGTTCCGGCTCAATTCTAAACAAGACAGCAACTCCTCCCTCCCGATCCTTCCTTAGGCAGTCTACTACAGAGTAACCATCTGGCACTGCTGCCTACAACACTGGGCCAGTGTTGTTACCGAGCCAGGTCTCTGTAAAGTATGGCAGGCTGACCTAGGAACAAGAAACAAAATCTGCAGTAATTGCTGTCTAATTCCTCATTGACCTAGCATTGCTGTGCAACACCTGAAGAGGACAAGTGCTGGTGGCCAGTCTCTTTGCTACCTGTCCATTCAAGTCATTGGATACCCCTTTCCAGTCCCCATCTCACCTCAGGCCATCTCATGGTCCACACTATCCCAATCACCCCCCCAATCCACCTCTTCTCACCCAACTTAATCCTTCTGTGATGCCTCCTGGAATTCATTTGCCCCCCATATGCGATTATAAAGTTGCGAGGAGACATCAGAAGGGCACAGCGTACAGCTGGGAGCAGCTGGGAAGAAAAGCAAGTAATTCTGCCTAAAGGATAAGGCAAACACATTCTGTAACTAACATCATGTTTGCTAAAAGCTAAAAAAAAAAACTCACTTCTCCTCACTTACTCTAAACCTACTCACACTCACACACAGCACACTCACATAAAATAAACTATATTACAAGCATATAACCATATAACATAACGTAATGTAACCTAACCTAACCTGACCACACACATCTCTCAAAAGCCCACCCCTTGCCACCCACTCAACATAGACCCCAGCCCACCCCCTAAAATAGTAACAGCTGAGAAACAAAAGAGGAGGGTCATTAAAGAACAGATTCACCTCACAAATTATTACAAACATTGGGTACTATGCACAAAGTGGTCGGGGTTATGGAAAAGTCGCGGGACCCGCCTACGACCCTGCACCACGTGGACAGGTATGCCCATACTGGCATTCACCAATGCTGGCCACCTGTCCGCGGCTCCTCCCCCCAGTGTGCAGGACTCCGAAGGGTGGCCATGGGTGGAGTCACAGTCCCAGATGGGCATCCAATGGTAGGCCTGACCTGGGCCCAGTGTAGATCCCTCCGCACCCCTGAGGCGTTAGTGCATATGCTGTGCATATGCACGACATGGTACACATTTGTTCAATAAATATTTTGAATTACATCATTGGCCAGGAACACTCTCAGATGGCTGCCTCTGCCCTCACTCTTCGGCCCTGTAGCAGAGGTTTCAATGGGGAGTTGGAATCCGTTCCTGCTGCGATCAGCGGGGGACATCCATGGGGGTGCACACCTGGTCCTGGCAGGGTCCCGGCTACCATATCCTGCTCCCCCGCTCCTAGCACCATGCGCCATCATAAATGGCGCTTACTGCAGCCACACCCCCAACATGCCCCCACCCGCCCCTAGCATTGCTGTCTGCACATCTGGGGATCAGGTGTGTGCCCCAGTCATGAATGCTGCACGACTACCGCTCAGCGGCATTCTAACTTAGCTATGCCAACGTGCCCGGTTTATGCTGCGCATTGGCATAGTGCATAGGGCCCATTAATAAGAGAACCCAGAGCCTAATTAAACAGTGCTAGTTGTCCCAAATGATGTAGTGTCCGAAAAAGACAATGAAAGATCCTAAGTAATTGCCAATAACATTTAAGTCCAAAATTCAAAATGCATTTCAGAATTCCGAGACCTAGCTTTTCTCCCTGTTCTCACCAGAGAGGTTAACATTAATGGTGTGTAATTGGAAGGAGCATTCCTCTCACAACTGCACCTCCCTTCACAAGAAGTTGACAGCCAGATTTAATAAGATGCCAGTGAGCTTCACAGGGAATAAACAATGAATTTAGTCCAAATGGCTGGCAACAGACAATCGCAGCTCCAACAATGTAATGCTGACTATGAGAAACTGTCTGCCAAGATAAAAGTCCTGCCTGTTCCTGGAATGGTACTGCCCTAGTCTTACAGCAAAGTCAGCTGTACGTAAGTGCAGTATGAGAGGGGTGCTGCACAATTGAGGTGCTGTCCTTTGGATGAAATGCTAAACTGACATCACTTCTGCCCACCTCTGGTCACTGTACAGGTGGAAGTAAATGATTCCATGGCACTTATCGTTGTAGAGTAGGGGAGTTTTCTCAGTGACAGGGCCAACATTTCCCCATCAATAAAAATGGTCCATGTAACCCAGTCCCCAGGACACAACTATAAACAAGCTACCACAGCTTAGTGTGCCTATATATATATATATATATATATATATATTTTGTCCCTTATATATGTAATGTGATGTAACATAACATAACATTTTCTTTCCTTACTTCAAACCTCAAGACGCTATATTTTAAAAGTCGTAAGCAGCTAAGTAAGCAATAAGACACAATGGGGTGTGCATTGCAATGATATCACCACACGCTCAGGGGTGTAGTGAGAGCCCTTGTGGAAGTGCAATAATATCAGTTCCATGCACACCCAGCAGTGTCTTATTGCTTACTTAGCTGCTTACGACTTTTAAGAGCAGCTCAGTAAGATCAGGCTGAGAAAATGAATCAGTAGCGTTGGAGTGAGCAGCTTTTTAGGGGAGACTTCACCAGTGCCCTTCTCCTATACTGAGCTTCCTATGTAGCCCCCCCCCCATGTACTAGAGAAACACAGGATAGCATGTGGCTGTATCCCCTCCTCCCACAGTGTAGTTGGGGAAGGGAGTCTGTAAAATGGTGCCCCTAAGGGAAAAAAAAAATAACATCTCCCCTCACCCGGAATGATTTAACATTTTAAAGTATGGGACCGGGACCACAGTGGGCAGCATGGACAGCGGGAGCAGACGTAAACTCAGCACGGACTCGTGACAGAACCAAAGCGGGATGTAAGAGTGTAGTTTTGTATTTGTTGTAAATGTGAGATGTGAGTACAGCTAACTTGGCAGCTGTGTTATCTGCAGAGTGGGGATGTTTTCAATGACTTCCTTTTTAACCGATGAAAAAAGATGGCGGCATTTTTAAAATGGAGAATTCTAATGACATACTGATTTCATGGTTTACTGCTGTGGTCCTTGTTTATGGGACTTGTTTTTACCTGTGCATTAAACAGATTTGATACGCAGGTAAAAACCAATCAAATTGCAGGATTTACTGTCCCTATTTTATAAAGAGTAAACATGCAACAGACTGCATAATTTTACTGCTGTTGCAGTGGTTGCCATGTACAATGCATTACCCAATAAGGCAACAAAAATAAACAGAAAACAGAGTTAATGGTAGCCTCCAATATCAGTGCTAAATGCTATTTTAAAATGTGAGTTTCTAAGAGCACTGATTATTTTGCTAATTAATCAGCTGAGGTTGGATGTTCAAGTGCACAGCAGATGACCAGTTAATAATAGCAGGATATGAGATTTCTCTGTGTAACCTCTAGGTGGCGCTATCCCAAGGGCTACTACCCCTGCCTGCTTGGCTAGTAACAGGTTAAGGGGCCTGAGTAATGAAACGGGTGCCTCCACCCGGAAGTCAGGGTAGTTAGTGGTCAAGCTAAACTGTGCACAGCCCTTGGGACACTGTAACCCCCCTCTTTCCCTTCTAGTGGCCTGAACCATATACAATAATTACTTTCACAATGACCCTTATTCACCAGGCAATTACCCACACTGTTTGCACTTACCACCAGGGCTGGTTCCTTTAGCTTGACCCTGGGGACCCCCTGTAAAACCAGGTTAAGCACAGCAAATAGCAACAGTACAATACTTTTGGCACAAACTGGAACCACATTCAGGTTAAATGCAAACAAAGTTAAATCTGATTTATTCAGGGGACTTGAACATAGGAGGGGCATAATCAGGTTGATTTGCTTAAAAGCTATACTAATCAGACAGTTATGCATGCAGTTCAGAGTCCCTACCCAGTCACACACTCTTGGTACCCAGGTAGGAAAATGGTGGGCTAGCCAGGAACGTTGCAGCTAGATGGGGCCCTGTGACAGAAGAAAGCAACATGCACAACCCATACTATTTGTAATCCGGAGCCAGAGGGCTCAGTTCGTGAAAGAAAAGGCAACAAAACAATCAGATGACAACACTTTTAGATTTAGCTGTTGTTGCAGGGAGCTACCCTGATGTTTACTCACGATACCCAATACTAGACAAAGGCAGGATGAAATTGAGACTGCAGGCTTTTGAGCTGGAGTGCCCGGTGACAGAAGCAGGCAACCGCCCATGCGAATCACCGAGGTGTCGTTCCTGTTCAAAACATTGAGCAGGGGGTTGATCCCCAGGCCGGTCTCTCGTCGATGACTTTCTCTGCGTAGCAGGTATTCTGGCTGGGCCAGTGTAGCAGGGTCCATGCAAACAGAAATGGATACAGATCCAGTCCGTGGAGCTGGATACAGCCCCCAGCAAGCAAAACACAGTTCAGACACACAGTGGGGAACCAAATCACGACCCACTATAAGCACACAGTACATTCACATGTAAGGAAATTCCACTGTACCAGGCAAATGGCTCTCTGGTCGCAATTACAGAGTCTTTGCACAATCCAGGAGTTCAGAAGTAGCTGGAAGTCCTGACAGGCCGATTGCATTCAGCAAATCTTCGGACATCTTCAGGTTAAAGTCTGTTCACAATTCAGTGGCTTAATTCACTCTCCAAATTCAGATTCATTCTGAAAAAAGCACAAGTTCCTTCTCAGGGACAGCCGGCAGGCCTGCAGGCCAAACTCAGGCCTTTCCACAGTTCTCCTGCACTAATCCACTATTGATTGCTGCTCGAACAATCTCAAGCTGTTACTTCTTCACTTCCCAACTCAGATCTGACTGAAACTGCAAGCAGTGTGGGACTTTCCCCAAGATCCAAAAGGTTCGGTTGGCTGATCTGTCTGTCAGTCACAACAAGGGCTCCCCCTCCAGGTTATTTTAGGTGCCAAAAGCCCCAAACTACAATTCCTACAAGTTTTGGCCCCACCAAGCCCCTGTAGGCAGGCTCCATTTTAGAGTCCCAAGACTCCCAAATGTACTGATTGGCCCATTCTGACAGTCCAGGACCAAGATGATGGAAACAAACAGAACTGTCCATGCTGCAAAGAAGGCAGGTTAGAATAAACTGCAATATTATTACTACTCTAACAAATGATCAGCAAACAAGTACATCTTCTAACAGAGCTCCCTCTCAGATTAATTATGACTGCAATCCAGGCAGCTCTTAAAGAGACAGTACACATAGGCTATACAGGCACTCTCTGGCAATACATTTAAACTGCTAAAACGCAGGACACCAGCCTGGAAGTGAGCATTTAAGCAAGCTCAAGGAAGACTTTTCGGGAACCCCCATTTGTGGTGGGGGGTTACACCTGCCTTCCACACCTGGATGCCCCTCCCACCCTTTTCAGGGGACCGACCCTATGCTATATATTTAATTCTTGAATGAGATATAGGAAAGGTGAAAGAATCCTTCTGATATGTCTTTTCAGTGAAAGTAAAGAAATCTGATGATGTTACAAAGATAGGAACTCATAAGTAACAAGGCTGTAAATCCACTGAAGAATTCTGGTGACAACATAAACCAGTAGATCAGAGCATCAGAATCCTGAACCTAATTAATGATGGTTTCCAAGCTACACTTTATAAAATACAGAACTTTCTGAACATTCCATCTCATAACAACATTGATCTGATCTCAGAATGACAGTATTGTGACTTTCTGATGTCAGAACAATGGCCTTTTTAATGTTGTTGATTTCCCCATGAGAAAAAAATGACCACACATACTGTTTATTATGTTGGTTTAATTTATGTTGCAGCTTAATTTCAGCTCTGCAAGGGAGCTGCCCAGATAGGTTTGAGAGGCCAAAAGCTCAAGTGTGCTTGTTGCTGTGAAGCAGAGACTGAATATGATGGTGGGATGCTGAGTGGAGGCACTTTAATGCAGGACATGGACAAAGATAACATAAAGATGGAATAGAAGACCTCTCAGAGACATTACCAAAGACATTTCTACTGTTTAATACAGGGAAAAAAGTCCATCCCAGTGGCATGATGGTAGCGCTACCACTCACCACACCAGCAACCCAGGATCAGGAGTGGTCACGGGTTGCTGGAGTTGGCTTGGAGGAGGGGATCAAGTGTCCAGTTGACTGCTCTCCTTTTCCGAGGAGTGAGGGCAGGTTGGCTCCACTGAATGACTGCCACCAGGTGGAGGCCTGGTGGAAGTGAGGGATGGAACTGGCTCTGAGGGAGGGAGGGAGCTGTGGGACTCTGCAGAGCACGTGTGCCTCCATACACGTGCTGACGTGTGCACCTTATTTAGGTTTGGGAAGAAAAAAAGGTGAGGCAGGTGTTTATGATGCTCTGTGCCCCAACCTCCTACCATGCCACCCCCAGGACCCAGGGGTGTCACCATAGATATAAAGTTGGGGGGGATAGTGCCCGACTGTTAAAATCCCAGTCAAGCTGGGGGGTCCGAGGGCATGCACCCCAGACAATTGTGAGATTTTTACCTTCAAACGGTGGCTTTTCCTGCATTTTAATGGTGAAAAATGTGTTTGAAAAGCCTGTTTAACATCACCTGTATTTCTTACATGTGGAAAGATTTTGTCACTACTGGATCACCAAGGACAATGGACAGAGATACACAATTTCCCTGCAGATCTGCTGGAAAAGTCAGACACTATTATCCAAGACGATCTGCTTGGAAGATTACAGGACCCTAGAGTAAAATAGACAGCAGGGCTGAAAACTATGCTAAGTACTGTGTGCGGTATAAGAAAAAAACACTTTTTTATCAAAAAGTAAATGAGATTGATTAGCTTAGCTGACAGCCTGCTTGCCCTAATTCACCCTGTATCAAACATAAAACAAGGGTTAGAGCTTAGGCAGTAGTATCACACAAGTTGTCTGGCTTGCTTGCCACAACCTTACAAACCCCTGTCTCAGAGTGTATTGCACTTAGAAAGTGCTGGTTTTTTATTACTTTTTGAGCATTCAGCTCTAGCTGTTTCTCTTGAGAGCCTTGAGATTTGTCAGTGAAGTCAAGCTGAAACACACAGTACAGCTGAAAATGATGCCAACCACCAAGGCATGTACAGATCGTGGTATAAGAAAACTCTTATCAAAAATGATACAATATTAATTCACCCTGTATAATAAAATATTATAGCTTAGGCAGTTGTCCCTCTGTATCACTCACAGTGGGCTGTCTGATTTTGGTAGGCAGGGCTGAAAACTGTACCAACCACTGTAGCACTCACCAATATTAATTCACAGATCACACTATCACAACAACAACAAAAACAACACAAAGGTTATAGCATAGGCAGTAGTCTGTATCACAAGCTGAGGCTGTGTGAGCTTGCTTGCCAGTTGCCACAAATATACATACAAACCCAGTAACCCACAACACAAAACCCTCTCTCAGAGAGTTAAGGCACCTTCCAAAACTGATATTTATACTTTTCATTTTTTTCCTGAGCCTTTGATTTTATTTATCAGTGAATTGACTGAAGTCAAACTTAAGAAGTGCAAAAACCAACTGCAGCAATTCTGCAGTAAGAGAGGACCTTTTCACTTTACTGCAGTGTTTTACCTTTGTCTATCAGCACCTGGCCTCTTTGCACCAGTTGCATTGCCGCTGCTGTCTTACCACAGATATGCAATAGTGAGCATACCTAGAACTTGTGCCACAGTGTTTGCCCTTATTCAGCATCATAATACCACAGTATCATAATATCACTGCATCATAATACCACTGCATCATAATATCACAGTATCATAATATCACTGCATCATAATATCACTGCATCATAATATCACTGCATCATAATACCACAGTATCATAATATCACTGCATCATAATATCACAGTATCATAATATCACAGTATCATAATATCACTGCATCATAATATCACAGTATCACAGTATCATAACATCACTGCATCATAATATCACAGTATCATAATATCACTGCATCATAATATCACTGCATCATAATACCACAGTATCATAATATCACTGCATCATAATATCACGGCATCATAATATCACTGCATCATATGCTGTGACGGTGAACAATTTCTGTCTGCACAGCAGTTAGAAAAGGCAACTACTGGATAGCATTTTATGCACCAAACTAAATTAATTTTCTGCTGGATGGAGGGAAAGGAAAGGGAAGATTGTTTAACCAGGAATAGCACACTAAGCCATAGCTTGTTTCCAGATGCAACCTGGGAGCACAAGAAAGTTAAGTGACTTGCTCAGGATCACACAGTGTGCACTTAGGCAGCTGTGGGATTCAAACCCAGATTTCCAGATCTGCAGCTCAGAGCCTTACCCCACTGCACTATACTGCCTCCTTGGTTTGAGTGTTAGCAATATTTATTATGGTGCTGAGGCATGTAGGGCAGCATTTAAACAACAGGACCTGTTACCCCAATGTAAGCATGCATTAAACATTTTTCTCTGGATGTAGCTGTTGGAGAAAGCCAACATTCACCAGGGAAATTGATGCATCAATTACAAATGCTAGCAATCACTGACTGCGCAAAAAGAACTAGGGAGAAGCAGAATTTTATAGGTAGAAAAAGACCTTCAATCCATCAAGACATCAATTGCCAATCAAGCTCAACCAGAAACCAATGACATGGAACCCAAGAAAGATCCTGACACACATAAGACAGCCAAACATACTAGTTAGCTCAATAACAGCTGCATGCTAGACTGGTAATATGATCCAGGTTTGGGGAATACTCTCTTTAACAGCAACCAAAAACTGCATCAGACCACTCTTGCTGCACAGCCTAAGAACTGTGCACCTCTTAAGTCTGAAAAAAAAAAAACACACCACATGTTTGTACACTACACTGACTGGCTGCCTGTGAAAGCAAAAGCAAAGCTTTAGTTTTTTGGTAGGGAGGGCCAGGCAAAAACAAAAGCAGAGGCATTGCCATAACTCTCCCCTGTCATTCAGTCCCTGGTGCTTGGTGGATTGCCTGGCCTGTGTGTTCTGTTGTCCCCAGAGCCTCCCACAAGCCGCCCACAAGGAATGAATCCCCACTTCTGGGGTGCACTGCTGGCTGAACTGAGTGGAGTCACCCTGTCCCCCTTCCGGTGTTGATGCTGTCAAATGGAATAAACTAACCTGCTGCCACATATCTTCTCCACCCAACAGGTTCTGAGCTCTCTTGGTCCCCTCCCATGGTGTTGTATGGCATCATGCATCCCCCTCCCCCGACTCCTGATCTCATTCTCCTCTAGCCGACAAACTCCGTCAGCATCACAGCAGCCACCCATGCATTCACAAGACACAGAGTGCACCAACGGAGAAAACTAAAGTACACTCCATGTGGTAGTGCTATGAAGTGCTGCATTAGTGCATCTTAAAAAAAATCATGGCTTCTTTTATTTTTTTTCAGCAGTGAAGCCATGATTCTGTTTCTTTGATGAGGAAATGATTTGGGGCTATAGCCTCCTCCAAAACATCCTGATGACGCCACTGCCAGGACCCTGCTGGGACAGCTCTGGAACTGTAACTCAGAGGGGTGGCCTTCCTTCTTCCTGGCGTGAGCCAAGTAAGTCCTGGGGAGGTGGTTGTCAGTGGCGGGTGGCAGGGAAATGGATGACAGGAGGAGCCCTGCCTGCCTGATCCCAGGAGTAGAAACTATTACTTTGAAAAAAAAAAAAAAAGAAAACATGGAAAAAGGATGTGTTTGACTTTACTCCTGTAAAAAAAGCTGAAGGCTTCAGATACTTTGAGAAGGGCCGGACTGTTTGGCTGTTTAAAGCAACAGAAAAAAACCCACATACAAAGCAAATCTCAGCATGCAATGGACAAATCTGATTTGGAGAATATCCAGGCATCTTCACTGATGATTTCACAAACAAGAAAAAATCCTCGGGGGAGAAAAAAGGATCTAAGCAGTGGAAGGCTTCAGTTCCTGGAGAAAACAGATAATCTTTAAAGGAATTACAAACAACAGTAAACTAAATTAAAGAAGAAATTAAATCCAATTTACTGCAATTTCTTTTGTTATGACATTGTCACAGTGTTTACAATTTATTTAAAGAAATTCACAGTGCTCGATGCAAAATCAGGAACCACAGCAACAAGCAAATAGCAAGGCTCTTGCTACAGATAGATGAGTAAAATGTTATTGAATGGAGCTGCTATGAGCAGTGGTACCCCTTTTGATAACCTTTTGCTTATCTGTTAGTAGCAAGTTCCTTGTTGTTATGATTACATGGGTGGAGCTCCGCAGACGTTATGCCATCTTCTGTAAGCGCTGTGGAAGCATGACCAGACCGCTGTCTGGTGGGCTTCCACAGTGCTCTGGCAAATGTCTGGTCATTCTGTTTATGTGGCTCTTCCTCTCCGCAGGCTGCATAAATACAACCCCTTTGTGGGGCAGTACTTTTTCTTCTTGTCTTCCACAACTGCAGAAGTGACGGTCACTGTACCCAAGATGGCTGCCAACTCAAACTCGCACATGCGCAGTTCTGTCGGTGCCATCATCTTGGGTACGGCAGACTCTGGTGTGGCAAGAGCGCAACGAGAGTTCTGAGTATTCTTTTACTCGTCCTCGGCGCACTGAGCAGCCGTATCAGCTCTGACCAGAGGTTGTGTTGTAGTACTGCTGAGTTCCCAAGTAGGGTATCACCTTGCAGCATGCAATGTTTATAGAATTTCTGCTGTTTTTCCTTCTCTGTGTTGCTGTGAAGCTTTTCAGAAGCTTCTTTTCTGGCCAGAAAGCTCTGTGTCTTGACACTTTAAATAAAAAAGATAGAAAGGCTGAGAGAAAGCTTCACCTGCACCAGCTTTTTTTATAAACCTGAACTGGTTATCAGCATTGAAATCTACCATTTTCCCATCGAAATATTCTAGCATATGTTCTATTATATTAAGGCCTGGATATTCAGAGTGCGCCGGGCAGGGGCGCAAGCCTGGGTGCAGTGTAACTGGGTTGCACCAGGGCAAGGACCAGGTGATATTCAACGGTGCTGCGCCACGACTCAGCACCATTGAACATGGCACTGAGGGCACATGCACTGTGCATGGTGCAGTGGCACTGTGCCAGTACAAGCGGCAGAAGGTAGCAGGGGGATGCACCAGTGCAAGTGCAGTTGCGCTGGGCACATCAACCGCGATATTCAGCAATGGGCATGCAAATGAGTCCATTATGCATACAAGGTGCAAATGGGTCCATTTGCATGTGGTGCGTCGATCCCTGGTGACTTGTGCCTGGCGCCCTGCCAGGCTGCAGCCATCGGGGACCGACGCCCTGCAGACCCATGGTAGTCCCCACTCCCGTTTGCCCGATCGCGGGCATGTGAATTAAATAGGTCCCTGGTGGACCAGTGGAATCCCCTTCCACCCTATCATGGGCATATGTGTTGTTAAGGTCCCTGGTGGACCTGTGTACTCCCCCTTCGCCCAATCACAGGCATTTGAATTAATAAGGTCCCTGGTGGACCTGTGAATCCCCCCCCTTCACCCGATCGTGGGCATATGAATTAATAAGGTCCCTGGTGGACCTGTGAATCCCCCCCTTTGCCTGATCTGGGGCATAAAAATCAATAAGGTCCCTGGTGGACCAGTGGAGTACCCCCTTCACCCGATCGCGGGCATCGTTCATTGAATGCCCCTGGTGGTCAGTGGAAACCCCCATCGCCCGACTGTGGGTGGAAATAGCACAAAATACCCTGGTGGTCAGTGGTACCCCCTCCCACCACCACTGGGGTCCCGCCATCCAGCACCTCCCGTCATCGGTGGCAGCTCCGCCGCATGCCACCAGCCGCCCACGAATGATAAGCGTACAGTACTCATCTGTACGCCTATTAGTCGCAATAGGCGTACAGACAGTACTATGCGTTGTCATCGCGGCGGCGGTGGCTCGCGGGCGGAGCTGCCGCCCGCCGATGATGGGGAGGCTGACCAATAGTACTGTACGCTGTCATTCGTGGGGCGGCCGGGTGGCATGCGGTGGGAGCTGCCGCCCGCCGATGACGGGGAGGTGCTGGATGGCGGGGACCTCAGTGGGTGGGTGGGGAGGGGGGTACCACTGGACCACCAGGGTATCTTGTGCTATTTCCACCCACAGTCGGGCGATGGGGGGGTTTCCACTGGACCACCAGAGACATTCAATGAACGTATGCCCATGATCGGGTGAAGGGGGGGACTCCACTGGTCCACCAGGGACCTTATTGATTCTTATGCCCACGATCGGGTGAAGGGGGGGATTCACAGGTCCACCAGGGACCTTTATGACCACATATGCCGCGGATCGGGTGACAGGGTGGAGGGCACAGCGCCCCAGGGCAGGGGCATTTCGCAGTGTGCTGGGTGGCGATCGCTGTTGTGCCCTACAATACGGCAGCTCACCATTGGGTGGCCAGGACTTGTTCCTGGTTTTGCCAGGCACATCTTTGTACCCCCTGGGTGGCGCAAGGTGATGTTATGCTGGTATATGTGCCACACATCCTGGGCTGAATATCGGGATATGCCGGATATGCATGGGCATGCCCCCTGCACTTGCGCCGGATACATTACTGATGTGCCCCGGCATATCAGGGGTTGTGCATCACAACTTGCCCCTTTGAATATTGCGCCAGGGCACATTGGTGAGTTGTGCATGGCGCATCCCTGCTGCGCCATGCGCAACTCTTTTGAATATCCAGCCCTAAGTGTTTTAACTGTTTAAAGCAGCAGTACAACAAAATTGTTTTTTTTTCCCAAAAAGCTAATTTCATCTATAATTAAGAAAAAATATTAGCATACCTGTCAAATGTACTTGTCTAGGTACCTCCTATACTGCATGTCTTGTAACTTTTTTTTGATCTTACCCTTGCCAGGTCTACAACACTATTTCTATGCAAAATGTGGCAACCATATTTTTCTTGAGAAAAAATTAAATTAAAGCATTTATAAAATACTCAGATTTTGGTGGAACTAGAAAATTTGCACCACTAAATCAAATTGGAAGGTGCCTGGAACCTTGTATAGCGAAAAAAGGTAGGGTAAAATGTTTTGCCTAATTTCGTTGCACCGCTGCTTTAAGTAACTTCCCTTACTTTCTCAGAGTGGAGCCATAACAACCTGCCTTCAGTGTTTTCCATCTCTAATTTCTAATTATGACATTAACTATGAGAAGCAAAGACGTTAACTTACTTTCCGCTGTTTCTTCCAATCGAGAATTTATTGCTCCGGCTTTACAGTTGCCGTTTTATGCTGCAAACAATTGAACTGTGTAGCATTCATTAAAGCCCCATGAATTCTTTAAACGTTCCATTAAGACACAGTTACACTGTTTGATTAGCTCCTGCTTCACGATGTGCAGGCCACTTTTAATGTTTTTATTGTCAAAGCAAGGTTTTTTACTGAAGTAGGTTCCGGCATTAATGCTTAAGTGCCTGAAATAAAAATAGCTTGCACTTTATCATTGCTACTGCTTCTAAAGAGCGTCTCTGGCTTTTGCAGCTGTTGCTAGTACTGCAGCCAGTGCGAACCGAGGCTCTGGTACAAAGGAACCCTGCACCTGCACTTTATAACACTAGGTCATATGACCAGAATGGGGTGAATATTCAAGTATTGAAATACTCAGATTTTTAAAGTTTTATCTTAATTAACTCTGTTATACAATTCTAAATCAAAATATCAAGATGTATGCTCGTTTAAAGTTCTATTTGATTTATAAAAAGGGTATCTATATCTGTGTGAGGCCAAAAACTTTTAAAGGCTTTATATGTTATATGCAAATATAAAATAAGTAATCTCCCCCTTCTAAGAGTTTTACCCATGGTCGAGAGCAGAAAAATATAATTAAAGGTTAGAAATTAAATAGCAGCAAACACAAGCTTAGTCACACTCTCTACAGTATGACAACCTCCCCAACGTTTCATGACACAGAACAGTGGAAGTGTGACTTGGCTTTAGCTGCCATCTTCTTATTTCCTCGATTCCTTGGTTCTTGTTTTTCCTCTTCTCTTTTTTGAATTTGTTTTTTCAATTTTTCCTGGCACTACTGCCAAAGCTTCTGCCCCTGCTGCAGTCCGACGGAAATTCCGAAGAGTATTCAGAGGTCAACATTTTTTACAACTTCTTTTCTCTATCTCAGTGCGACATTCTAGTGCATAGCATCTCCCCGTGGACTTGCAGTCTTCAACCACTTTGGAGGCAGGCTCTCCCACCGACGGGATTCTGGGCTCCCCTGCAGTGTTAAGACAAGCACCAAAAAACACAACACTGTATTTCTGGGACAACAAGAAATTCTGAAAAGAAACTGCACACGAGTCCCTACTATTCAGGCAATGGTGGTTTACCTTTTATAAGGGTTTCAAGTGCATTTTTCAGTCTCCTGCTATGGTTGCTCCTCCGCAGAAAACCCAACATACAGCTCCCTTCTTGACCATGACCTGTTGATATACTTTTATTGTATTTTATTTGGCAACAATAGATTTTACTTGACAAAACATTTTAATTGCATGTAAGTTGCATGCCATCACAGAGCAACCACAATTGACAACACCTTTTCTAAATGTCTGCTATATTACTTGCAGTGACTACATTATGTTTGAGTATGTCCCATAACTGTTTTTTTTTTTAATTTATTATGCTTTTTTGTGCCACCTGCCGCTATTTCTCAGTCTCGGTCATGGCCCCCCTCTGCTCCCACTCCCACATTACCTGTGACTCCCCGATACCCCCTGGCTTGCCTCCAGGGTGGGGTTGTGGCACTGACTCAAGCCGCAAAGTCGGGATAGGTCAGGGAGCTGGCCTGGGAGCTCATTGCAGCAGAAGGGCAGGCTTCATCCAGGCGGCAGGCAGCTGAATTTTTCTCCCCTGTGTTTGAGGGGTGGGGACGTGCAATGATTGCCAGCATCTGCCCCGCCCTTCAAACTACGTTCTGGTGCTAGCTGCTGTGGTGCCCCCGGCCTCCGTCAGGGATCTGTCAAGCACCAGTCACACTCCCCTCCCTCCTCTCCAGAGAAGGAGAGCAGTCCTTGGGATGCTCAGTCCTTCTACCCTGGCCAGCCCTCCAACATCCTGGGTCTGTTCCCAAACCCAGGTCACCGGCGTCGTAAGCGGAAATCCAACTGCTGCGCTGATGGGCCATCCCATCCCATAGCTATTTTATCCCATCAGTGAGTTCCTGCTTTTTTTCCATGGCTTGGGCTGTCAACACATGCATGTTTTCATCACATGCCATGCCGTCTCTATTGGAATCATACTTGGGGACTGAGAGTAAAAAGGATGACATTAATGACATTAATTATGTCAGAAATCACCATACAACATAATAGGTCTTATACTGTGCAGAAAACACAGAAAATGAACTGCTGCAGCTTTACACTTGTGGGGTTTTGATCCAGTTAATACATACCATGTTCAGAAATGAAAGATATCAGGGATGAATGTGTAACCCCTAGGTGGCACTATCCCAAGGGCTACTACCCCTGCATGCTTTGCTAGTAGCACGTTACGGGGCCTGAGTTCTGAAACGGGTGCCTCCACCCAGAGGTCAGGGTTGGTAGTGGTCAAGCTAACCTGGGCACAGCCCTCCGGGACACTGTAACCCCCCTCTTTCCTTACTAGTGGCCGGAACAATGCACAATAATCACTTTCACAATACCCTGATACACCACACAAGTACCCACACTGTTTACACTTACCACCAGGGCTTTCCTCTGGCTTGGCCCTGCGGAACCCCTGTAAAACAAGGTTATACACAGCAAATAACAGCAGTACAGTACTCTTGCACAAACTGGAACCACAGTCAGGATAAATGCAAAAAAGAGTTAGATCTAATTTATTTAAGGGACTTGAACAAGGGAGGAGTGTAATCAGGCTAATTTGCTTAAAGGTTCTATCAAACAGTTATGCATGCATTTCAGGGTCCATAAACAGTCACACACTCTGGGTACCCAGATGGATAATGGTGGGTTAGCCAGGAATGTTGCAGCTGGGTGGGGCCTGTGATGGAAGAAAACAACATGTACAACACATACTATTTGTAGTCTGGAGCTGGAGGGCTCAGTTTGTGAAAAGAAAGCAATAAGACAATCATATGACACACTTTTAAATTAGGATGTTGTTGCAGGGAGCTACCCTGATGATTACTCACGATACCCAAAACTGGACACAGGCTGGACGAAAATCGAGAAAGCAGGTGGTTAATCTGAAATGCCAGGAGAAGCAGGGCCCACACGATTCGCTGAGGCGTTGTTCCTGTTCAAGCGTGGAGCAGGGTCTGATCCCTACGCAGGTCTCTCGTCGGTGGTTTTCTCTTTGCAGTGGGGTAGTCTGGCAGGGCCAGCATGGCATGGCCCAGGCTGAATCGAGATGAACGCGGATTCAGTCCGATTAGGCTGGATAAAGCTTCCAGCAAGCAGAACACAGTTCACACAGTGGGGAACCAAATCACGACCCACTTTCAATACACAGCACATTTACATATAAAGGATTCTATGGTACCAGCAAGCAGAACACAGTTCACACAGTGGGGAACCAAATCACGACCCACTTTCAATACACAGCACATTTGCACGTAAGGAAATTCTACTGTACCAGGCAAATCGCTCTCCGGTCACGATCGCAAAGTCTTTACACAAACCGAGGATTCAAAAGCAGTTGGAAACCCTGACAGGCCGATCGCATTCAGCAAAATCTTTGGTCTTCTTCAGGTATGAACCAGGTAAAAAATCAGTGGCTTACTTCGTTCTCACAAACTTGGATTTAGTCCTAAATAATTTTCTTCTCTCCTCTCAGGGGCAGCAGGCAGAAATGCAGGCCACAACTCAGGCCTTTCCACAGTTCTCCTGCGCGAAACTACTTAGACAGTTGCTTGACTGTCTCAAGCATGTTGTTTCTTCAGCTCCCAACTTAGATCTGACTCAAACTGCCTGGCTGATTCATCTGTCAGTCACAACAGGAACAACACCCTTCAGGTGCAAAAAGGCACCAAAAGCCCAAAATTACAGTTCCTACAGATTTTGACTCCAGACAGCTCCTGTAGTCCGGCTCCATTTTAGGTCCCACCAGAACTGATAGGTTCAATTTGTAGTCCTGGACCAAGATAGTGGAGATAAACAAAACAGTCCTTACTGCAAAGAAGGCAGGTTAGACAAACTACATTATCATTATCACTCTAAATTATTTTCAGCAGATAGTTACATCTTTCAACTGAGCTCTCTCTCAGATTACTTATGACTGCAATCCAGGCAGCTCTTAAAGAGACAGTACACAGAGGCTATACAGGCACTCTCTGGCAATCACATTTAAACTGCTAAAACGCAGGACTCCATCCTGGCAGTGAGCATTTAGACAAGCTCGAGGAAGACTTTTCAGGAACCCCCATTTGTAGGGGAGGTTACACCCTTCCCTGCTTGGAGAAAACTTGGTGTCCATGTCAAGTCTGTACCATCATGCATCAGTTAACATAAACCTATTACTTTACTATACATATTCACTACACTTCTTGATACTATATCCATTCTGACAATACATTGTGCATATTTCACACAGGTAAATTGAACATTACTATACTGAATCAGGTAATAACTTCTTGTACCTTAAACAATGCAAGAGAGGGGCCTTCCCTTTCAGCTAACTTGGGGATAGAGAGGGCAGGGGCACCATGGTGAGAGGGAAAGACAAGTAACCTGGAATTGTCTGTCAAGCTCAATTTGGGTAGTGAACTTGGTGAGACATAAACACCTCTGTGCACCACATTGAGAGGCAAATCCACTGGCATCCCAGGAGAATCATAACTGAGGCGTACTACTGGCTTGACAGGTCGGCCAATCTTTCTGAGGGGAACAACTACAGTCTCTGTACTCTCAGCACTGGTCTGGGGACTCTCGTCACTTGTGAGGGGTGCCTCTGCCTGGGTGGGAACGTCCAAACTTGGGGCACTGTCGGCTCCTTGCTCTGCAGGCTTTGTTTCTACAACACTTGACTCATTTTGCGAAGGCGAAGGCACAATCAAGCTTTGAGCACTGAAGGAGGATGGTCAGCACTCTCATAGTGTTCTTAAAGTTCTGGTATGTCACCAGAAAGACTCAAACCCTCAGCCCCTTCTTCAGGCAAATCATACAGTTCTACAGTACACAGAGACTCAACATCTTCAGATGTGATACTTTACACTTCACTTTCTGTGAGCATTGGCTCCAAGGATGAAGCTGGGGGGGTAAGGCAGTCCAGAAGGCCCAGCTTTGTCCCCACAATTTATCAGGGGTTTACCTCGAAACAGCTGACTCAGTTCATAAGCGGGGTAATAGGCATAGTCACACTCACTTTTGTCAGAAGTGGACTGACAGTCACTATCATTCTGGGCCTGCTGCGGAGGAAACCTTAAATCAGTGACCACTGGGGTAGGTTGACTCTGTCTCCTTCTAGCAGCAGCATGGGTCACCGGCCCAGGGGGCTCAATTTCTGGGGGTTCAGCCTCAATCATGACTTGGCCGATAGGTAGCAAGTGGTTACGGTGAATGGTCTTGACAGCTTTGGAGTTGTTCTCTGGTCGCACCTTGTTAGGTAAATCATCCAACTTCCCAATGACTACATGGTAAAGATGGTGCCACCGATCAGCAATTTTGTGTTTACCATGCAGTCCCAAATTGCATAACAACACACGGTCTCCAGGTCGAAGCTCTTGAGCCTTTACTTTTTTATCATGCCTCTCTTTGTTGGCTAGATTTCTCTTGGTGGCCATTGTCTGGGCCAGTTGATAGGCATGGTTCAATTGAGCTTTCAGTTTCTGTACATACTGCAGGTAGTTTTCGGCTCGGACCCCATCTGGAGAGACCCCAAACCAGACATCAGCTGGCAGCTGGGCCTCTCTTCTGAACATGAGGCAGTAGGGGGAGAACCCAGTAGCATTATTTTTCATGCAATTGTATGTGTGTACCAAGGTGCTAATCTGCTGGCTCCATTTATGCTTGACTTTTGGGTGGAGGGTGCCCAGCATGTCTAGAAGGGTGCGGTTAAATTTTCTGGTTGAGGGTCTCCCTGCGGGTGATAGGGGGTGGTTCTTGATTTTCGCACCCCCCATAGAGAGAGCATTTCTTTGATTAGTCGACTCTCAATGTCTCTGCCCCATTCAGAGTGGATCCGCTGGGGGGGGGGCACCATAGTGGACGAAGAAATTTTCCACTAGCACCTTGGCCACGGTAGATGCCTTTTGATCTTTGGTGGCAAAAGCTTGTGCATACCGTGTGAAATGACCCATAACCACTAACACATTGCCAGTGTTCTGCTGATCAGGTTCTAAACACAAGAAATCTATGCAGACTAGTTCCATGGGGGTGCTGGTAGTAATATTAACAAGGGGGGGCAGCTCTCTGAGGCAGGGCTTTTCTTTGCAGGCAGCGACTATGAGTCTTTACATGGTGCTCAACATCGGCCCCCAATTTGGGCCAGTAAAAGCGAGATTGTACCAGGTAAAGGGTTCTGTCAATACCGAGGTGCCCCGTGTGATTGTGGAGGGACCTCAGTACCAAATCGTTAAAGGCCGCGGGCAGGACCAATTGTTGCTTGTGTACTTTGCCACTATGATCTGCTGTCTCTCTATACAACAACTGATTGAGCAACTTCAGTCTGGGGCCTTCTTTAAACAGTAAAGCAGTTTGCAAGTCAGTGGAACGTAACTTAGACACATCTTTCCCCGCACGCAGGGCATCAAGTGCTGGCTGAATCATAGGATCTTGGGATTGAGCCCACTGAATGCTGTCACTGTCAAACTGAGGTAGTGCACTAATATCTAGAGCAGAGAAGTGGCAATAAGCAGCTGGTTTGCAGGTGTCAGAAGGGCCCAAGCAATCTACTAAACAGTCCACTGGGTCCGCAGACATCTATTCATCTCTATCAAACATTTGGCACAATGCTCGAATGTCAGGTTCAGACAGCGTGACCCAATCACTCCTGGAAGTGGGCCTTCGTGATAGGGCATCAGCATCAGTATGGTTCAGGCCCGGTCTGTATTCGACAGCATAATCATAGGTTGATAATGCAGAAAGCCACCGGTGCCCAGTGGCATCTAACTTAGCTGAAGTCTGTACATAGGTCAATGGGTTATTGTCAGTCTTCACCAATATCTTTACCCCATAGAAGTATTCATGAAACTGGTCAATGATGGCCCAGTTTAGCACAAGGAACTCCAACTTATGCACAGAGTAGTTTCGTTTGGATGGGGTCAAGCTCCTACTGGCGAAAGCTACTGGTATCAGCCCATCCTCGTGGTCTTGATACAGCACCACTCCTAGACCCTGCAAACTAGCGTCCATGTGCAGCACATAGGGTTTGGTGGGGTCAGCATAGGTGAGGATGGGGGCATGGGTGAGCTGGTATATGATATCATAGAAGGCTGCTTCACAGTTGGGCTTCCAGTGGGGCCCGAAGAGTTCACCTGGGCAGAAGTATACTTTTTCTGGTTCTTTAACAGACCTTTTTTTGTATTTACGATGGTAGAAGGGTAACCCTGGGTAAGGTTCAAGAGTGGGTGAATCACCTTGGAATAGTCTTTTATGAACCTGCGGTAGTAGCCACAGAACCCTAGGAAACGTTGTAGTTCTTTCAGATTATGGGGCTGGGGCCAAGTAGTCAGTGCTTCAACCTTACTGGGATCAGTCTCTATCCCTTTTGTAGATACTATGTGCCCAAATACTTTACGGAAGTTTGGAAAAACTGGCACTTGTCAATGGACAGCTTGAGGCTGAAGTCTTCCAGTCAGTCTAGGAATTTAAACAGTCGGTTCTCATGCTCCTCTAAGGTGCTCCCAAACACAATGACATTGTCCAAGTACACCAGGCATTCCAGCAAATTCATATCTCCCACCGCATGTTCCATCAGTCGCTGAAAGGTGGCCGGGGTGCCTGATATCCCCTGTGGCATCCTCAGAAATTCGTAGAACCCCAGTGGACAGATGAAGACTGTTTTCTCATGGTCTTCCGGGGCCATCAGGATCTGGTAGTATCCGCTGCGAAGATTCAACACCGAGAACCATTTGCTCCCATTCAAGCAGTCCAGGGCATCTTGTATACAAGGCATAGTGTATTGGTCTGGGATGGTCCGCCGGTTCAGGGTTCGATAATCAACACACATCCCTACAGACCCATGCTTCTTATGCACAACCACAATGGGAGAGGTGTATGGGCTCCTGGATTCTTGTATCACGCTAGCTGCGAGCATTTTCTGCAGGTGTCTTCTCATATCATGTATGTCTGCTGGGGCTAGGTGTTGGGACCTCTGTCGAAATGGCTGTTCATCGTGCAGGCATATGTGATGCTCCACACCCTGGACACACCCTGCATCCCATTCCTTCAACGAAAACACTTGGTCTCTCTGGGCAAGTCTCTTGCTAATTCTAGCCTTCCATTCAGATGGCAATGGGGGGTCACCAAAGTCAAACAAGTCTGGGGTCACTCTCCCCTTCTCACCAGGGTGCTTGTTGCTGGGCAATACTGCAGTGTCTGTGCAGTGTACCGTAGCTAGGGTGCACCCTCTGTTCACCCAGATCTCCCGATCTGACACATTGTGAATCTGGACGATCATTTGTCATGCATAGGCATGGGCATGAGCAGGCAAGATGGTGGGCTTGATCAATAATCCTTGTGGCAATTTTCCATCGCCTGGCTCATCCAACATCAGTATTTTGTTTTTGACATCTTTCCGGAGGTGAACCTCCCCTTGAATGGTACACTAGGCATTAGGGGCCAGTACCATTGAATCGGGATCCTTCTTCCACACGATCCCCACCGGTTCATCCTGGTCTACTTCCTCGGGTTTCTGTTGCAAATCATAGGCCCTGTTGATCAGAGCTGGAATTCTCAGGGCCCTCCCAGTCCGTCGCCCTTGTTTCTCCTGACAGAGTTGCGCCAGTCTCCCAAACATATGGGTGTTTGTCCCAGTTAGCAGGGGGACCCCATCATACAGTCCAGTGGGGGGACACACTAAGGCCAATGTCTCTACTTGCTCCTCTATACCAGTTACAGTTGCAGGAAAAGACAACCAGAGGCGGACATACCCTAGGTAGGGGTAAGACTTGTGGCTCAGGTCCCACACATGTAGGCCTTCCAGGGATCGTAATGGCACATCAGATAAGTGTTTGTCATACCAGTCCTGAAATACAGTGGTCACTTGCGATCCGCTATCGAGCACAGCCCAAGCATGGATACCATTGACAGTCACAGAAGTCTCCATCGAAGGGCCCACTATTCTGGACCAGTCTAGAGAGGCAGTAGCAGAGGCCTGGACAGATGATTTAGCCACAAAGAAATTTGAGTTATTATTTCTTGAACCCTCACTGTAGTCATTACTGGCACTCCTTGGCCATTGATTAGCTTTTTGGAGCTCCCCTTGGAGTCTGTGTGCTACCTTTTCTAAGTCTTTCTGAGACCGGCACTCTCTCTTCATATGGCCATTCTTCCCACAGTTGTACAAATGATAGACTCCTGGGTCATCCTTGGAGAGAACATTGCAGGAGGGACTGAGGCAGTAACAAGGGATCGGGGTCCAATATCTGCTTGCAGCGGTGAGAGTGGTGCAACGTATCTTAATGGTTCCTTTAGGGTGGCAGTTAATTCTTGGATTTCAGCCTGGGAGCTTCCCACAGTAGAGGATGCATGAGGGTGCACCCCCACCCCTATGGCAATCACGTCCTGAAGGGACTAGAATCTTGTTCCATGGGGGAAACACTTGCAGAGGCACCCATCTTCAACTCTCGGACTTCTTTTAGTAGCTTGTCTTTCCAATGTTGGGCCTAGGGCGGGAAGTCCTTTGCATTCTCAGAGTGCTCGTTAAGTGCCGACTTTTGCCCCGGAGCCTCACTTGGCTGATCACTCTTGGTCACTTGCGCAGCAGCAGCAGATATGGGTGCAATTCCTCCACGGGGTCGTCTTTGCTCAACCCCCCGAATTTCTTTCATTAGCTCATCATGGGGGGGGGGGTGATTCTAGTTGGGTGGCAAGGCACAACTGAAACAGTAACAATTCTGAAAATGGAGCAGACTTAAGGATCCAGTCCTGCCTAGTTCTATCTAATTCATTTGACGGCAAACTACCTTTTCTGAAGCACTCTTGTAGCAGCTTTTCAAGCCGAGGTACATACACAGACAGTGGCTCCCCTGGGTACTGCTGAGCGTTTCTTACACTCCACCACAGATCCTCATCTGAATCTGGACTCCCATACACATTCTCCAGTGTATCCAGATAGTCCTGTGCAGTTGCTTCAGGGTTATTGGCCCACTTGGCATGGATGGTAGTCAGGACAAGACCTTGGAGGCTCTCACTCAACCTCTTTCATTTCTCTGCTTCTGAGCATTGCCATTCAAGTACTAGAGGGGCAACGTAGTCTATCTATGTCTCTCAGTCATCCTCCCCCTGTGGGGTGGGGAGGGTGCCCGAGAAGATTCTCAGCCTTCAGTAGGAGTCGTGACTAATGGCAGGTACAGCTATAGGGGCCAGCATTATCATGGGCACAGAAGGCGGGGCCATAGCAGGTGCTGGAGTGGGAGGGGGTGTTGAGGAAGGAACACTCCCAGGTGGCTGGAATAGTTTCTTAAAGTCCTCTATGGTTTTCCCTTCCTCCAGCAACAACTTAGCAAATTTCTCCTCAAAAGTCTCAGATAATGGTGGGAGCTCATCCTCCCCGGAGTCTTTACTGTCTTTTGTTATCACTTTCCAGGCAGCTGGAACCCCTTCTGAGGCAATAGTCTGTGTCACTTTAGAGCTGTTCACAAGGTCACTACACTCTACCAAGGCTATGAAAGTTTGGGTGATCAAATCAGCCTGTCGACCCACCACCACAGGGTTTTTTAAACATTCAGCTTTGGAGCGTGCTCCCTCTACAGTGTCTTTACTGGTACCCAAGGGAATATCCAGTATAAGTAGAGCATTTTGGAGGTCAATCTTCTGCCCAGTACACCACCCCACCAACTGGAGTACAGACATTTCTACTGGGGTAGCCATTAATCTTTAACAATAATTCATAATTTTTGGCCACTAGAAGTCACAAAATCCCAGCAGTGAGCCTCCAAAATGTAACTCCTAGGTGGTGCTATCCCAAGGGCTACTACCCCTGCCTGCTTTGTTAGTAGCAGGTTAAGGGGCCTGAGTTCTGAAACGGTTGCCTCCATCCAGAGTTCAGGGTTGGTAGTGGTCAAGCTAACCTGGGCACAGCCCTCCAGGACACTGTAACCCCCCTCTTTCCTTACTAGTGGCCAGAACAATACACAATAATCACTTTTACAATACCCCTGATACACAACACAAGTACCCACACTGTTTGCACTTACCACCAGGGCTTTCCTCTGGCTCAGCCCTGGGGACCCCGTGTAAAACAAGGTTATACACAGCAAATAACAGCAGTACAGTAGTCTTGAACAAACTGGAACCACAGTCAGGGTAAATGCAAAAAAGAGTTAGATCTGATTTATTTAAAGGACTTGAACAAGGGAGGGGCGTAATCAGGTTAATTTGCTTAAAGGCTCTATCAATGAAACAGTTATGCATGCACATCGGGGTCCATAAACAGTCACACACTCTGGGTACCCAGATGGATAATGGTGGGCTAGCCAGGAACATTACAGCTGGATGGGGCCCTGTGATGGAAGAAAACAACATGCACAACATACACTATTTGTAATCTGGAGTCGGAGGGCTCAGTTTGTGAAAAGAAAACAACAAGACAATCAGATGACACACTTTTAGATTAGGCTGTTGTTGCAGGGAGTTACCCTGATGATTACTCATGATATCCAAGACTGGACACAGGCTGGACGAAAATCGAGACAGCAGGTGGTTAATCTGGAGTGCCAGGAGAAGCAGGGCCCACACAGTTCGCCGAGGCATCGTTCCTGTTCAAGCGTGGAGCAGGGGGCTGATCCCCAGGCAGGTCTCTCATCAGTGGCTTTCTCTGTGCAGTGGGGTAGTCTGACAGGGCCAGCATGGCATGGCCCAGGCCGAATGAAGATGAACATGTATTCAGGCCGATTAGGCTGGATAAAGCTTCCAGCAAGCAGAACACAGTTCACACAGTGGGGAACCAAATCACGACCCACTTTCAATACACAGCACATTTACATGTAAAGGATTCTATGGTACCAGCAAGCAGAACACAGTTCACACAGTGGGGAACCAAATCACGACCCACTTTCAATACAGAGCACATTTACATGTAAGGAAATTCTACTGTACCAGGCAAACCGCTCTCCGCTCACGATCGCAAAGTCTCTGCACAAACCGGGGATTCAAAAGCAGCTGGAAATCCTGACAGGCCGATCGCATTCAGCAAAATCTTTGGTCTTCTTCAGGTATGAGCCTGGTAAAAAATCAGTGGCTTACTTCATTCTCACAAAGTTGGATTTAGTCCTAAATAATTCTATTCTCTCCCTCTCACGGGCAGCAGGCAGACATGCAGGCCACAACTCAGGCCTTTGCACAGTTCTCCCACGTGAAACTACTCAGACGGCTGCATGACTGTCTCAGCATGTTGTTTCTTCAGCTCCCAACTTAGATTGGACTCAAACTGCAGCAAGCTTGGGAATTTCCCCAAGATCCAAAAGGTTTGGTTGGCTGATTCATCTGTCAGTCACAACAGGAGCTCCCCCTTCAGGTGCAAAAAGGTGCCAAAAGCCCAAAACTACAATTCCTACAGATTTTTACTCCAGACAGCTCCTGTAGTCCGGCTCCATTTTAGGTCCCACCAGAAATGATTGGTCCAATTTGCAGTCCAGGACCAAGACAGTGGAGATAAACAAAACAGTCCTTGCTGCAAAGAAGGCAGGTTAGACAAACTACATTATCATTATCACTCTAAATGATTTTCAACAAATAGTTACACCTTTCAGGTGTCAGCGTGGCTCAGTTGGTAGCACATCCACCTCTGGACCAGAAGGTCATGGGTTCTCGTCCCACACTGGGATTGGACTTGCACCTAAAAATCGCTGGCATCCGAGTGCAGTATTGGGTGGTGCTGTACTGCTGTGGTGTGCTGTCCTTTAGATGAGACGTTAAACCGAGGTCCCTTCTGCCCATCCTGGTGTTGTTCTGGTGGGTGTCCAGGTGGAAGTAAAAGAACCCAGGGCACTCTTCGCAAAGAGCAGGGAACATTCCCGGTGTCCTGGCCAACATTCCCCTTCCCATAAACTGGTTCATGCAATTATCCAGGCTGTGTGTGGGTGATGATGTGCGATATGGCTGCCACCACACATTCAGTCACTTCACTACCAGTCTAGCATTGCTTGTAAAGCGCTTTGGGATACTGTGTATGAAAAGCGCTTTATAAATGCTGATTCTTCTTCTTCTTCTTTCAACAGAGCTGCCTCTCAGATTACTTATGACTGCAATCCAGGCAGCTCTTAAAGAGACAGTATACAGAGGCTATATGGGCACTCTCTGGCAATCACATTTAATCACATTTAAACTGCTAAAGCACAGGACACCAGCAGTGAGCATTTAGGCAAAAAGAGACTTGGCTTTTTCTTTAGAAGTAAACGTGTACTTACGCATGATGCCAGGAAAAAACTGATACAAACTACATTCATCCCTCTCCTCAATTATGCTGACCTCATATATTGCCACATCATGGTTTCTGCTCTTAAGAGACTGGATGTGCTCTATCATAGAGCCATAAGGTTCATAACAAATGCCCCAGTCAGAACCCACCACTACACGCTCTATGCGTAAATTGTCTGGTCCTCACTTTCTAACAGAAGACTAAAAAATGCTCTGCTATGGACCTACAGAGCTATCATGGGCAAACTCCCTCATTACATTACTGACCTATTTAATCAGTCCTCCAGTACCTACATACTGAAGAGGCATTCCTACCTTCAGCTGGAGACACCTAGGATCACTTCGCATTATGGTGAAGCCTGTATCGGACATTCCTGCCCTTCACTATGGAATAACTTTCAGCGCTCGTTTAAGCTAGTCTCTATCATCTGTATAGGGTCCTTCAAATCTCTCTTAGACAAAGCCATCCAAGAAAAATGCAACTGTCACTCCTAGCCCTGCCTCCATCCATCTTCTTCGCCTCTTCTTCTTAACTCAGCCCCATCTCCCCTTCTAAACTTTCTTTCCTAAAACCCTAGCCTTGTCTACCAAATATGTTACTGACTGCATGTGTAATGTACTGCTACCTATGTTGTTCTCCTCTGAATGTTGCACCTATTGTATGATGCTCTGTATGTAGTTAGTACGACTCTGTAAACGTATTTGTTGTAAACTGTCTGTCTGTATAATCCTGTCCATCCAGGACCTCCTTGAAAATGAGCTTGCTCGATGGAGCTTCTCCTGGTGAAATAAAAATAAATAAAATAGTGGACCCATTCCCTCACAATTCCTGTTGGTAATATATACATTTAACATGCCCTTCCCTGGCAGTCTAGTGGTCTCCCCTGATCACCAGCAAACAGGCAAGAAGGTGGGGTGGAGCAACAATGGGGGAAACATCAAAACTGCAATCACAGAGGCAACAAGCCTTTGTGTGAAGCAAATAAACAAATCAAAACAAAAGAAAAATCCATTATGGTTCTCAAAAGAGGTGGTGAGGAAGGTTAGGGAGAAAAATATAGCATTTAGGAAGTATAAGGAAACACAGAAGGAGCAGGACAGAAAACTGTACCAGTTAAGGCAGAAGAAAGCAGGGAGGAAAGTCAGAATAGCAAAGGCTCAAACTGAGGAAAAGATAGCCAACTCGGTTAAGAAGGGGGATAAAACTTTTATAGGTACAGTACATCAGAGAGCATAGAAAGACAAAGGGAGGGATAGTGAGGCTGAATAGAATGGACGATGGGTGGGCAGAGAGGGACAGTGAAAAAGCAGGGATACTGAACAAATACTTCTGCTCAGTATTCACAAAAGAGAAGGAGGGGGAGGTACCTAATCCAATTAACAGAAGCACTCTGGATAGGGGGGATTGATCCCAGTCCTTTCACAGTGGAAAGGGTTCTGAAAGAACTCCTAAAACTGAAGGTGGACAAAGCAATGGGACCTGACGGGATTCACCCCAGAATTCTAAAAGAATTAAGGGGAGAACTAGTGACACCACTGACTACCCTTTTTAATGAATCATGGGAGGATGGTGTGGTACCTGAGGACTGGAGGAAGGCAGATGTGATTCCCCTTCACAAAAGTGAGAGCAAGACAGAGGCAGGAAACTACAGACCTGTCAGTTTGACCACAGTGGTCGGGAAAGTGATGGAATTGCTTCTGAAGGAAAGAATTGTAGAGTACCAAGAGGCCAGTGGGGCACAGGACCCAAGGCAGCATGGGTTCACAGTGGGAAGGTCATGTCAGACAAATTTAATCGATTTATTTGACTGGGTGACCAAAGTATTAGACCAGGGAGGGGCTGTGGCCATGGCCTACCTAGACTTTAGCAAGGCATTTGATACAGTCCCACACAAAAGATTAATAAACAAATTAACCAGCCTGGGAGTAGGTCCCAGGGTAGTAGCCTGGGTAAAACATTGGCTGGACAACAGGACACAGAAGGTAATTGTAAATGGAGGCCACTCTGAAGAAAGGGGAGTTACTAGTGGGGTACCGCAGGGTTCAGTACTGGATCCAGTCCTTTTTAATGTCTTTATAAGTGACATTACAGAGGGACTGGAAGGAAAAGAATGCCTCTTTGTAGATGACACAAAGATCTGCAACAGGATTGATACACAAGGAGGCGTGGAAAGGATGAGAAGGGACTTGACAAGGTTGAATGAATGTTCAGAAGTATGGCAGCTTGGATTCAATGCGAAGAAGTACAAAATAATGCATCTGGGAAACAAAAACCCTGAGGAAGAGTACACAATGGGGGGGGGGGGGAGGTAATAGCAACAACAAAATGGAAAGGGACCTGGGGGTAATCATATCAGATGACCTTAAGGTTGGCAAGCAATGTGAGAAGGCAGTAGGGAGGGCTGGGGGATACTGGGATGTATAGGGAGAGGCATCACCAGCAGAAAACAGGAAGTTGTTTTCCCTCTGTACAGACAGTTGGTGAGACCCCATCTGGAGTACTGCATCCAGTTCTGGAGTCCCCATCTCTGCAAGGACATAGACAGAATGGAGGCAGTCCAGAGGAGGGCAACTAAAATGGTGCAGGGTCTGCAAGAGAAGCCATACAAGGAGAGACTAAAGGAGCTTAATATGTATATACTTGAGGAAAGATGGGAGAGGAGGGACATGATAGAAACTTTTAAGTACCTCAGTGGAATCAACAAAGTCCAAGAGGGTAGCATCTTTCAGAAAAAGATATGCAAGAACAAGGGGACACAATTTGAAGATAGAGGGGGACGGCTCAGGGCAATTTGAGGAAGTATTTTTCACAGAGAGGGTGGTGAATGCATGGAACAGACTTCCTGAGGAGGTTGTGGGGTCTAAAACTGGGAGAATTCAAGAATACATGGGACAGACATGTGGCAATTATTGAGGGGGGTAGGAAGAAATAGGCTGTTAGTTAACTAGGCTCTGCAGCTTACCCTGTAGGTAGGGAAATGGGCAGACTAGGTGGGCCAAGTGGTCCTTATCTGATGTCAAAGTCTATGTTTCTGTGTTTCATCACTACAGTGTCATATACATAAATCCTAAAACTGGCAGTGTAGTATTACCCCCCCACCTGACTGCTGTCAGAGTCCCCCTTCCCACCCCACCAACTGAGCATCCACACCCTCACTCCTGTCAGCCCCCAACACACCCATTCAATTATTGGTGAGCCCCTGTCAAGTCCTTATACAGTGAAAGGCACAGACCCTCCACTCACCACCTTGGCCAGCTGCAGTCTAAATGACAGGAGGCGAGACCATGTGAATGTATTGTAGAAACAAACTGTGAGATGGACAGAAAACAAGTCTGAATTAATCTGAGTTTTTCCAAGATATGATGCAGTGGTTGGAAATATGGTTTGTATAACACATTGTGAGCCACAGTAAAGTCCACCACGGCCAGTGAAGCATCCCGATCTTGATCTCATGACCTTTCTGGAGAATTTATTAACATCAGAACAAGACCACAAAGTCATCTCTCAAAAACTGGGTAGGTCTGCAGATACTGTGGAAATCTTTGACTTGAGGGTACAAAGACAAATCCTTCTCTGCACCATCTAGGAAAACATCCAAGACCTTAGTTATAGATGGTTTCCTGTGATAGAGACTGGACCGTTACACTCCAGCTTCAAAAGTTACCCATTGTGAGATATTCATATGGTTGCCTATGCTCAAAGGACTTTTTTTTTTAATCACATCTATGTTTTTCCTCCTGCAGCCACTGACCTGCTGTGAATCCAGCCACTGCTCCACTTCCTCCGATGATTCCGGAGGTACGTCCCCACACTAGCTAGCATATGCAGCTGTACCCGCGAATGGTACCCTCCCCTTGGTCCCTGCGCCATTCCAGAAACTAATACCGGCATGCGGCTGCACACAATGAGCCCCGCTGGGCTCAGGAAGCTGTGGCTATCAAGCTGCCTCGGTCAATGCTGCCATTTTCCTCCCTGTAGCTTGTTCTCTGGAGTGCAGGTGTGCAATGATGTCAGTGCACCAATGTGCTGATGTCCGCTGCACTCCCCCCTCACTTGCACCCACTCTAGCAGTGCCCCCAGTCATCACCAGGGGCCGCTGCAGAGTGGTGGCAACCTACATCCTTCCCTGGGATAGGAGAGCAGTCCTCTGGATGCTCAATCCTACCCCTCCCGTGCTGACCCCAGACAACCCAGGCTCGCGTCCGAACCCGGGTTACCAGCGTGGCACGAGGTGTGGTGTCCAGCACCTCGACCCTCAGCACCACTGGGCCAGCATGCTCAAAGGACTTTTGGTTGTAAGGAAATTAAGCAATAACACCCAAGCAGCCACACTCTTCCAGGGGGATTAACACCCAGCTGGAAAGTGTTGATGGGCCTAGGCAAAGGTGCACGGATCAACATGTCTTATTTCTTAAGGCCATATTCCTTCTGACATTCTTGGAATGATTTAATTGTCCCTTCCTTTACTACTTGACCCAGTCTAGTCAGGCCCATAGTAGCCCAACTGTTATAATTTGGGTAATATCTTGTTAGAGTGACGATAGGCCTAATCTGATTAGTCTGAGGAAAAATACTGAGTTTGCCATCCATAATTAAATGCCAACTACAGTATATACTATGTTTCTAATATAAGTTTCACTTATGGGCTTGAGAGCTCTTTGAGAGTATCTTTGTCTGTTGGTATGAATGATCATTCTGCCAAAGACGCAAGTGCTTTTTCCAGAAATCACTAGCCTGTTTCTTTTCTTCCTTCTCCATCTGAAATAATATTGGCTATTTGTGTATCTTTGTAGTAGCCCTGTACATCTGGAATCCCCCCCACCCCGATTTCTGGTCTGACTGGACCACCATCCATTTTAATTTAATTTTCTGGTCCAAATAAATGTTATTAAGGCTGCCTTGGGTTTTTCTACTTCTCATGTCTTAATTTTAAAGGTACCATCTTAAATGAATCGGATACCTAGGGTAGCATTCAGTTTGATCATCTCTGATTTTCCAAATAGTTACAAGGGCAGCATTTCTCATCTTTTTAAGCCTACATATATTTCATATAGGAGTTTTTCACAATGCAATTAAATTAATATACATCTTCTATATTAGTTGCTATAGATACCCCAACATATCTGATGCAATGTGTTGTCCTTTTGATGGGTCTAATCTGCTTCAGAGTTCGCTTTGCTTTGCTTCTAAGGAGGAGTACCTACACTTATCTTTGTCTTAAACCCAACACAGTGCTGTATGTTTTTAATGTTTGTAGCAACTATGGGACAGTTTCTATCTGATCTCTAATGTAAAATAGCATATCATCTGACAGAGTGTCACATTCATTTTGATTCGCCGTATGCTGATGGCCTTTATGTCTTGTCCCATCAAGGGACCCTATGCTAACAATAAAAAGAAGTAGGCACAATGAACACTCATACCTTGGCCTCTGCTAACTGAAAACTTTTCACAAACTCCCTAGCCAGAATTAATGTAAGGTGGCCAAATGGAAGTCCTAATCGAGGCTATCAAAGACTGTCTAATACCGATGGCCATGTTATAAAGCTGTTCTTTCATCAGAAACAAAGAACAGAAGATCATCAAGATAATTAAGTTGACTGACATAATTCTGGTTTCTAAAAATAGAAGTCATGGTTCTCATGAAAGAAACAGGGAAGTTACAGGGACCCTGAGGCACTCCGTTGTATTTGAATAGTCCCCATGGTGTTGTGCAGCCTGTAAACTTTCTATCTTCTTCATGCTGGTGCATATTATAAGAACTTGATGTGAGGTCCATGGTGTTTTCTCACAGTGCTGTCAGTGTATCAGCTTGCTACAGTACAGGATGGGCACCTTTAAATGTCTGTCTCTTGGGTTCGCTGAAGCCAATGCAAATTCTCACTTCTCCAGTATTTTTCCAGACAGCAACAGGAAGAGACCGTTCACTTGAGGATTTCTGATTTATCCAGTTTTCTTCCATTCCATTTCATTAAATGCTTGTCTGATTTTCTGGTAATCAGCTGGGAGAACCCTTCAACATGGCAGTCTAAATTGTCTTTCATATATGAATTGAATTTGATGTGTAAAATCTGTAACTTTCCCACAGTCCATTTTATGCTGTGTTTCTGTACCTCAAGTCTCCCCTGCAAACTTTCAAAACATTAACCCTTTCACATGCAGCTACCTCAAGGTGCACTAAACCTGTTTCCTTTAGTGAAGGATTTTCATCAAGAGGGTATTCAACATCCTTGCCTCTGCTGTTATCCTAAAACATCTCAGAATTTCAACATTTTTTGTTCATGTGGGTGCAAACAACATGGGGGGAAAACACTTGATAGGATCAAAAAAGATTTTATAGACCTGGGTCAAAAGTTAAAAAGGTTAAGATGTAAAGTAGTGTTTTCAGAGATCTTACCAATACTGAGGAACACAAGTAAAAGTCAAAAGAAAAATACATAAAAGAGTTAAATAGATGGTTGGATGACTGGACATTCACAGAAGATTTTTACCTCCTGAAAAATTGGGAATTTTTCAAAGAAAGAGAGTATATGTGTTTAAAGGATGGGCTGCACTTAAATATGGTGGGGACTCAGGCACTAGCTAAAAAGTTAAACAAAATAATGGACACAAATTTAAACTAGTACTTAGGGGTGATGGGTCAAATATGAAGAATAAATATAGTATAAAAAAAAATGAACAAAGGAAAACTAAATAATTAACTACTATAGTTTTGAGCGCAAGAAGTTTAACCAATAAAATGAACAAATTGAGGTTAAGGGTACACATTATTGATCCAGACATCATTGCCATGACAGAAAGTTGGTGGAGTGGAAAAGATAACTAGAATAGAAACTTGGAGGGATATCAACTATTTAGTAAGGAAAGAGTTAACAGGAGAGGAGGAATGGTAGCCATTTACTGTAAAGACATGCTCCAGCCCACCAAGTGGAAATCCAGAGGAGGAAATCAAACAGAAACCATATAGATAACAGTGAACAACTTAAAAGGTAAAAGCTTACTGGTAGGGAACAGTTTCATTCCACCTGATAGAAAGAATGCTGAGACCATTAAGATATACACTGACATATTCGAGGAGGCGTGTAAGAATAAGGACACTTTAATAGTAGGAGACTTTAATATGCCAGAAATTAACTTGGCCAAAAACAATACTACCACCAACATAACTAGTGGTTTTCTAGAAACCATAAATGAGTGTAGTCTAACCCAGCACATAAATAAAACTACCAGGGGCAGGAATGTGTCAGACCTGATCTTCACTAATTTTGATTATGAATGTTATTAAGAAATATTAGATCCACTGACAAACAGTGATCATGATGTTATACTGATTAAGAAGACAGAAGAATTATCCAAAACAGCAGGGCAATGAAAAAGTTCGATTACAACAATGGTGACTACAAAAGCATTAAAAACTCCTTGATAAAATGAGACTGATAACTCATTTTGGTGATAAGGATGCTGGACAAGCATGGGCTTATTGAAACTGAAACATAGAACTGAAGAAATAGGAGCACCAGGATATGTGTGGTGCTATTATTCAAGGCAATTCATTAAATATAAAAAAATAAGCACCCACACAGCACAAGCAACACACGAAAATGCTGTTCTAAATGAATTTCATAGCGTTTTATATATCAAACGTGCAAAAGAATACAAAAGTGGCTAAAGCGAATAAGTTAATGTTTCACCTGGACTCTGCCAGGCTTCATCAGAAACTGAAAATCCACGATTTAAGAGATACTTACATCTCCAAAAAAAGAATATATAATAGGAAAGGTAAGGTCCCACCTTGGTTTACAAATAAGGTACGAAAGCTAGTGTCAAAAAAGAAGGGACTGTATAAGGTAATAAAGAATAACCCGACACAGACTAATGTAACTAACTACAGAAAACATTAAAAACTTGTAAAAAGCCTGGCAAAAAATAAGACAAATCCCAAATTGCTGTATACATATGCAAATGCCCTAAATCACAAGCCAACTGTAGTGGCACCAGTCATGCATGAAGGAGAAGAGATCACAGATAAAACCAAAATGGCAGAGATTTTTAACAACTACTTTGCAACTGTCTTTCAAAATTTTGAAATACAAGGTATTAGGCATAGGGAAGAGAATGTTGATACTACCCTAGAGACCATCGAGCATTCTGAGGTGTTAGAAAAACTCAGGAGGTCGGATGCATCTAAATAGGCTGGACGAGATGACTTAGTAGAAGCTAGATTGCTTAGAGAAATAGCACATGAACTGATGGCACCCTTGACACATATCTTCAACAGGTCATGAGATAGGAGGGAAATGCCGGAGGACTGAAAGTCTGCCATAGTGGTGCCTATACATAAAAAGGGACCAAAATGTAACCAGCAAAATTATTAACCGATAAGCTTAACTAGTGTTCTAGGCAAAACACTGGAAGGCTTTATCAAAGAGAGATTAAATGAGCAGGAGAAAAAACTGAACCTAAGAGATAGACATCAACATGGGTTTACAGAAGGAAAATCACGTGACACAAATTTGCTATACTTCTATGAAGAAATAAGTCAGAACTAGGATAATGGATTACCATCTGATGTTGTATACCTTGATTTCAAAAAAAGCATTTGATGTGGTACCACACACTAAACTAATCATCAAACTAAATGAACTTAAAATACAGTATAAGCTGTTAAACTGGATAGAAAAATGGTTATACAAAAGAGAATAAAAGGTTAGATTGCATAAATGAATATCCTCCTCTGTTAGGGTGACCAGTGGCATCCCACAGGGGTCTATATTGGGACCAGTCTTGACAGTCAGAAGAGATGCAAGTCAGAAGTGGGGTACCTCAGGGATCAGTCCTGGGGCCAGTTCACTTCAATATCTCCATCAGTGACATTGCAGATGGACTGGAGGGTAAGGTTTGTCTGTTTGCAGATGACACCAAGATCTGCAACAGAATAGATGATCCAGATGGGGTGGGCAGAATGAGAAGAGATCTGGATAAACTAGCAAAATGGTCGGAAGAGTGGCAACTGGGGTTTAACACAAAGAAGTGCAAGATGATGCACATAGGGAAGAGAAACTCTGAAGCCGCCTATAGACTGGGAGGGGAGTTGCTTTCAGTCACAAAGGAAGAAAGAGACTTGGGCGTCATCATCACCGATGACCTGAAATCATCCAAGCAGACCACTAAAGCAGTAGGTAAGGCTAGAGGGATGTTGGGGTATATTAGTAGGGGTATCACAAGTCAGAAGAGGGAGGTAATAATCCCTCTTTACAAGACACTGGTTAGGTTCCCATCTGGAGTACTGCGTGCAGTACTGGAGGCCACCTTCACAAGGACATTAACCAAATTGAGGCAGTCCAGAGAAGGGCAACCAAAATGGTACAGGGACTGCATCAGAAAACATAAGGAGCACATTAACTGAGCTCAATATGTATATCCTAGAGCAAAGGAGGGAGAGAGGTGATATGATTGAAACATTCAAACACCTTAAAGGCATTAACAAGGTGAAAGAGTCTAACATGTTTCAATATAAGAAAAATTGCAGGACAAGAGGACACAACATGAGATTAGAGGGAGGCTGATTAAGGGGTAATGCGAGGAAGTTCTTTTTCACAGAAAGGGTGGTGGATGCATGGAACAGCCTACCTCAGGAAGTGGTGGATATGAATATAGTGCAGGGATTCAAACAGGCATGGGATAGGTACAAGGGAGCAATACAGATGAGTATGAATAGATAGGCCATTGACAGAGCAAAGGCCAATGGCACATTCATAAGATAGAAAAAGAAATGGGCAGACTGGAAGGACTTTATCTGCTGTCAACTTCTATGTTTCTAATGTTTAGGCTCTGCATCTCTGATATAGGGAAGGGATTAACATCTAGATATTGTGTTTTGCAAACGATACTAAGTTAGGGCAGAGAGTGGATACTATTGAACACCATGATAACTTGCAGAAGGATTTGGACCAACTAATGATGTGGACTGAAAGGTGGGGGGTGGCTTTTAATACATCAAAATGCAAAGCTATGTATTTTTTTTCAATTCACATTTTTATTGAAGTTTCTTGAATAATACAGACAAACACAGAAATTATGCCACACAGTAATACAGTGCCAATACAAAGAAGACATACATTAGAACCAAATATCATCCAAAGAAGTATACATCAAACTGCTACAACAATAATAACAGCCACAGTTAATACAACACTTGCTCCTTCAAGACAATTTGTCAAAATGTGTAATCTAATAATTATATGCAAATAATCACCCTAGGACTTACTGCTGTAGAAGAAATCTTATTACTGAAACAAAAAGGAATTGCACAAAAATAGTCAGCTAACATATTGAACAAGAAAACAAGAAAAAAACAGAAAGATGCAGCGTGGCAGAATGTAAAAAGAGCTGGGCAATCACATGATGTTCAAAAACCAAGGGCGCAGTATAGGGCACAGGGCCCACATTCCTATCCCGCTCCAAGAAGAAGAAGAGGGGAAGCACAGCTTGCCATATGCCCTCCTGGGAGATTACAACCTAGATATCATAAAACTAAGATGTTGAAAGTGAAATGAGGCTCCCCTCAGGGAAAAATCATAACAAGTAAAGAGAAATCAAGACAAGTAGGGTCCCCATACTTGATTGTATAATACTGCTTCTAAGTATGTGAGGCGCTCCAGACTAGCCAACTTATACATACTACCTTCCCATTCCTCTAAGGCAGGGGCCGACTCAGAGTGCCATTTCCTATAAACAATATGCTTAGCCTCCAAAATAGCAGCCATAAACCAGAGGTGAAGGGGTGGGCAGGGAGATGGTTGACGTTGCCCAGAATCATCAGGGGAGCATCCATAGGGACATTGCACTGGAGGGCTGCAGAAATTCTAGTCTGTACTGAGGTCCAACAGCCCCGCAGTTTAGGGCAAGACCAAAGAACATGCAATAGAGTACCAATGTGTTGGTGGCACTGCCAACACTCAGCATGATTGATTAATTTAATTTTCCTCAGTTGATCTGGTGAGCAGTACCACTAATGCATTGTTTTCCACTGCATAAGTCTGCCCTCTACATCTTGTCAAAAACCATGAACACCAGACCAGCAGCAGTCCCACTTGTTCCCCATTAAAGTGAAGCCAAGCTGCTTTTCCCACCTAGATTTTAAAGCAGATGTTGAGGGGGTATATTTCTGCAGAAGTTCTTTATAGAGTTGACCAATTTTGGGGGAGTAACACTGTCAAAGAACCTTCACCTGCTAAACCTTCCCAGACCCCCTCTGGATGGCAAACAAAGCTGCAAACCCATAAACTTGGTAAGCAAGTGGCAAAGCTGAAAATATCGCCGCAGGTGTGACTGTGCCAGGGAGGCTTGGGATTTAAGGGCAGCAAAGTCCTTAAAAAGACCTGTCTCCAAATCAAAAGATCAGCAACCCTTGGGATTCCCTCCTTAGCCCATTGGGGCTAGTAAATAGGAGAGCCATGCACCAGGAACTTAGGATTGTGCCATAAAGGCCAATTAAAAAAGGGAGACCTGCCATGGAGATGAAACTATCTGGGCCACAGCCTTCCAAATATCAATAATATAATCATGAATAGGGTAACCAGGCTGTAAGCCAAGGAATCCCACAGAATCAGTTCAGGTGCCTTGCCCTTGGTCAAAAACTCTTCTAAAGCTATCCATCATGCCGCACGTCTACAATGATCTGCATGTAACCACATCCACACTTGCCTAAGGTCAGCAGCAAAATAATGCCCCTTAAACCAAGGGGCACAAAGCCCGCCTTTGGTCACAGGGGCCACCATCCTCAACAATGAGATCTGGGGCCAACCTCCTTCCCAAAGAAATTGTCTGACCAACTTATCCTGGGATAACCAAATGGATTTTGGGATAGGTAAAGGTAGATATCTAATAAGGTACAGTACTCCGAGGAAGGACCAACATTTGCAAGGCCTGGATCTTGCCCCACAATGACAAATGGAGATGCCGCCACCTATCAACGTCCTCTTTCAGTAAGTTTATTATGGGGAGAAATTGAGATGGATCCATTCCTTCCGGTTAGGGGAAATAAAAATTCCCAAATATTTCACTGGGTGTTGAGCCCAAGTTAACCACACATCATGGAGAGAGATACAAGAACACTTCTTATTAAGGGGTAATACTTCAGTTTTCCCCAAAGTTATGCATTTTGGTAAAAACAATCCAGTTTATAGTTACAGTCTATGGAATGAGATGTTGGAGAAAATAATGTGGGGGGAAAAAGACTTGGGAATCATAACAAATGACTAACATGTTGAAAGCACAGAGGTGTTTTGGAAAACTAACCATCTGTTAAATGCGATAAACAAGAACTTAATCAGTAATTCTAAGGAATTAAGGTTGCCATGGTACAACATCTGTATCAGACCTCAAATAGACTATTGTTCAAGTTTTGGGGGACACTAAACAATACTGATAAAAGTATAATAGAAAGGATACAAAGGAGACCATGAAATCTATAAAAGGGCTAGAGGATAAAGCTTACAAAGATCATTTGAGAATACTGAGACTAAACACCTTGCAAAACAGATGAATCAGAGGAGAGTTACTTATGTTGTACAAAATCTTCAACAATGAGGACTTAATGGAGGGATTGGATTTAAAGTGTAGACCAAAACATAATGTTAGAGGACACGACAAACAAATACAGCTGATAAATTGTAAAATGGAGAAGCGGAAAACATATTTAACACAAACAGCGCTTTTACACACAGGTTTTAAAAACAGAATGAGCATAACCTGTGTGGCGCCATTGTATTCTGTTGTGTTCTTGGTTCTTTTTACACTGTGCGAGTATTCCGGCAACCCCTGCCTCCATTTGTGTTTCGGCACCCCCACAGAGTTTGCTGCTCTATGGCTGTTTCTGCACTGTTTCAGAATGGTTGTTTTACACAGTTGGATGAAACAGAACACATCAGGACGAACCACAAAAAGCTGAGAATGCAGTTCAGGCGAACGTTCACCAAGGGAATGGAACAGATGCACTTTACACGCAAGGGAAGTAATGGAATACTGTTTCTGTAACGGTCATTCCGTTACAGAAACCTGTGTCTAAAAGCGCCAAAAGAGTGGTGGGTTTGTGGAATGGAATGCCGGCAGAGGTGGTGTGCAGCAGTGATTTTAACACCTACAAGAAAAATTTGGACAAATATTTAGCATAAAGGGGATTAGAAAAATATTACTGTAACTGAAGGGGACGGCATACATGGGCTTACGCCTACTGCTGTCTCAACTAATCATAAGTCATAAGTAAATTTGGCCCTGTTCTTTGATTCTAGTAAATGGCTTCTGTAGTGTTTAGAGAAATGTGGTTCTGTCTCATGAAACTGGTCTCATTTAGTATTCACAGTGGCAACAGCTTCATTAACGTGAGACACAGGATGTATTAACTTCTAGGAGTGCTATAAGCTAGGGGCAGACACAGAGCAATGCTGGAAGCTGGAACACTCAGTTAAGTTAATAAAGTGTTATAAAAGAAGATGCGACTCCAGTGGTTTTGCTTTGAGGTAAACTACAGAGGACAGTACAACTGGCGATAAGGACAAGTGTATAAGCTACAGAACCCATGAGGAACAACTCAGAGCGCCAGGCTAACAGATCCTGCATGCAGCCTTGCTTGCATATCTGCTAGCTGGCATCAAACAAATGTTTGCCAAAAGGAAGACCTGGTGGGCTAATGTTGTATATGGCTTTACAAAGGTAAAATTGTCTTGTTTACCCTGCTTCAGTTTAGGACTGTCAGAAATAGCAGTTACTACAAGTAAACAAAATATAGAGAAGTGTACCATTCGACCACTGCACCATAGTAAACTGAGTGCATACAGAAGTAAAATAGTAAGAGCACATGGACAAAATGGTAGACATGTTACAGGTCTGTCACAAATTTGGTCCTTCAGATACCAATAACCTTGACTACAATTGGAGGAAATGGAGAGACCAGTTTGAAAACTTCATGATTGCAATGAACTTTACTGACCCAAAAACCCTTACCGCTCCATCATGCAGACAGTGAGCTGCACAATATATATGATGCACTCCCTGTCAGTGCAACATGAGACTATGATGCTTGCAAAAGGTCTCTGTCAGCTACTTTAATCCTAAGCAAAATAGTGAATTTGAGAGATACAAATTTCAGACAGCTAAACAGCTAACAAGTGAATCCGTGGATGTGTATGCCACTCGTTAATGGAATCTAGATGCACCTGCAATTTTATGGATGGGGACAGTGAGATCAAAACACAGATCATTGTTTCATGCAGTTCATCCTCAAACAGAAGAAAAGCATTAAGGGAAGCTCCCTCTCTGACTGAATTTTAAATATGGCAAGGACTTTAGAGATCTCAGCTCGTCAAGCTAAAACTATTGAACAAGGCATGGAACAACATCTAGTGTGCAAAGTACTACATAAAACGGTCAGGCCCCACTTTGAGTCCGTATCCCATTGCTATAAACATGGCAGAAACTAGCCTCATGTAGGTAACTAGCCAGCAAAGGGTCAAATGCATTGTAAGTGTGGCAGGCATAAACATTTTGCTGTTATATGCTACTCCACACAGACCGCACCTCATCAGCAACTACTCTCTGAAAAGCAAAGCAATCAAAGAGTCAGAATAAAATCAGATATGTAGAACAAGAAGAGCCCAAAGAAGATTATGTGTTTGTGACATCATGTAAAGCAAATGATTCAGTGACATACAGTCCCACCACTGTAACTGATATGCTAAACACCAGACTTCTGTTTGCTGTTGATTCTGGTGCCTCCGTAAACATTATGGATAAGGACACTTATGACAAACTTGAGACTAAACCTAAGCTTGCAAAAGTCAAAACAAATATTTATCCTTATGGTTCCAACTCACCCCTGAAAGTAGCAGGAACATTTGATGCACTAGTAGAGCATAAAGTCAAACTGTACTGCAACTTTCTTGGTAATGGGGGATTCTTGTTGAGTTATACAACCGCTAAAACATTGGAGCTTATTACTATTGTGCAGGCTGTCACTAATAAAAACTATTAGAAAGCATGATACAGCACAATTCTTTATTTGAAGGAATAGGTAAACTAAAAGACTGTCTGACACAACTGCATGTGGATGAGTCAGTAGGATCAGTGAATCAGCTACATGGGCGAGTCCTGTTTCATCTCAGAGAACTAGTAGAGGAGGAACTATTCTTGAGCGAAAAAGATGTTCCAGGACTAGAGTCCATGGGATGAAGTTGGAGGGAGGACAATTCAGAGGAAACGTGAGGAAGAATTTCTTCACAGAATGGGTGGTGGACAAGTGAAACACTCTGCCAGAGGAAGTGGTGGGGGCTGAAACAATCACAGGATTTAAGAATGCATGGGGTAGACATAAAGGAATTGTGGAGGTCAGGGGTAAGGGGCAACAGACTTCTAGGAAAACATAAAGTGAACTTACAAGTTCAAATGGGCAGACTGGGTGGGTCGTAGGCCCTTATCTGCTGACACTGTCTATGTATCTATGTATCTAACTACAGAACCTAGAGGACCAATATATAATTGCGAAGGTTTCTGGTCCCACACCATGGGTATCGCCTATACAGTAGTTGCTGTCCCAAAAGCAAAAGAGTCAGGCAAGATAAGAATTTGCCTAGACATGAGACTTCCAAATACAGTAATACAGAGAGAAAGACATATTTCACCTACTGTGAACAATATAATTCATTCTTGAAATGGTGTAACTGTTTTTTTTAACTAGATTTAAACAATGGTTACCATCAGTTAGAAATAGCATCAGAGTCTTGCTATTTGACAACATTTTCTACCCATGCAGGCCTGAGATGCTACTAAAGGCTCACATCTGGAGTGTGCTCAGCAGCTGAAATTTTTCAAGATGCAGCCAAAACGGTAATACAGAATATTCCCAACGTGCTTAATTATAGTAGTGATACAGTATATTAATATTTGGTAAAACTCAGAAGAAACATAATGAAGCTCTCAGATCTGTGTTTGAGTGTTTGGCTGCTATTACCCTAACATTGAATTGTGCTAAATGTGAATTTAACACGACTACACTTGAGTTCTATGGCCACATATTTTCACATCAAGGAATGGAACCACACGCAAAGATTTTTAGAGGCAATAAAGATGGCAATAATACCAAAAGATATCAGTGACGTGCACTCGTTCTTAGCAATGGCTACTTACTGTTCAAGGTATATCAGAGAAGTTTCCACTGTAAGTGCCACACTGAGGGAACTTGCAAAGCAGAATACAGAATTTCAGTGGTCAGCTACATGTCAAATGGCATTTGACACCATAAAGGATTTATTGACCTCAGACATAACCATGTCATACTTTGATCTAAGCCTAACAGAATTAGTGGTAGATACTTGTGTGGTAGGACTTGGGGCAATATTAACTCAGAAAAAGACAGACGGTAGTCCTCACCTGGTAGTTCTGTATGCAAACTGCAGCTTAATTGACTGAATAAAAGTACTCTCAACCTGAGAAAGAAGTATTAACAGTTGTTTAAGCAATCAGGCACGACAGGGTGTGTGTGTTATTGTGTAATAACGCCTCCTGGAGGGTCACCACAGGCGGCTTTAGTGCTTCCTCCACCCCAGGTGACATTATTACACAATAACACACATCCCTGGAGTGCCTTATTGCTATTATACAATGGCTTGTGTGGTAACAAAAAAAGAAGAAAGGAAAAAAGTATAATTTTCATTTATTTTTATTTGATTTTTATGTGGGTAGGTATACATTTCAAAAAAAAAATTCCTATTTTTTTGCAACACTAGGTGGTGCTGTTGCTTGAGTGATGCTGCTTTACCAGTGATGTAGAGCTTCTCACTGAGGTGTTCTTGAGGGAGGGTGAAAACTCGTTTGGCTTTATGGCTTTTTTTTGGTTACTTTTTTTAGTTTTACATTGGGGATGTTGTGAACGTGGTCGCTGTCTGTGGAGAGAAGGAAACTGTCATCTGCAAGTGGAGCATGGTAGGGAAAGTCAGTCAGCGTTGTGTTAATCGAGTATGGTAAGCACTCACAGTGCTTCTTACACTTTCCGTTATTTTGCGGTCGCGATGAAGAGCAAAGGGAAGCGCGGGAATGTGTGAAGCTGTGACAGCTTCACTGGTTAAACAATATTGTGGCAGCTAGAGGCGAGAGGCTAATGAGGGTTACAACGCTAGTGAACAGTTATTTGCCAGCATTTTGTCCCGAGAGCAGCTTCAGTGACGCACGTGATCGTAGGTTGTGCTTAAGCGCGTTCATTCAAGCCACTCGGTTCGGAACAAATGCTGCCAAAAAATCTATTTCTTTTATGGACTGAACTCTGGGGCTGAACTGTGGTACTTGGTGTGAGTGCCAGACACAGAAAAGAAATTTGGGGTGCTGAAGCTGTCACGGCTTTACTGACCATTCAGAGCACCGGTAACTTTAGGAGTGGTAGCATGATTCCTGTTATAGGGTCATATGTGTGTGCCTGGACTTAATACAGTGATGTTATAGCTTAATATCATCACTGTCCGAGGCACACACTGACCAATCAGACAACAGGAGTTTTTATTGCCATTGTATAATTAGGCATGTGAGCATTATCACCTTTTTGTGTGTGGGGCACCATTCATAATAGTTACATATCATCAGGCCCTCATAACAAGTAAGAAATAAGACACAAGGTGGTGTGCATTAAACACTTCTAATGCATGGCCAGAGGCATAGTGAGGCACGAGGCCACAGGTCGAGTTGGGAAATGTCGAATGCACACCTCTGGAGTGTCTTATTAAGCTTATAAAATGGGTAACTGTATTTTAAATGCTCAAAGAAAAAAAAATTATATGTTTAAATGTTAAAACAGTTTGAAGAAAAATAGTTCCTCTGCCTCTGTATTAATGTGATTCTTCTTTTGTCCTATTGGAGCCTCCATACCTGTATGTCTGAAACTGGTGGCCATGGCTATGAACTAGTTGTTAAGGTTTACCCCCCCACACGCACACCCAGTTACAGGTAGGTAGGTAGGTAATTATTTATTTGTAAGTATGTATAAAAAAACATAAAATTTTGTTACATACATAAATTTTATAAAAACACATTACTTTGTCATAATACATTTAAACAATTTAAAAAGAAGCTTCCACTCAGTAGATTATAGCAGCTTAGATACTAGTTTTACAAGTACTTGATTCTGATCGAGCACGTTATTAATACTGAGCAGATCTATCCAGTTTTTTCTTATTCCAATACTCCATTTCATCACCTGTGATATCCTTAGCAAAAGTTGCTAAGGCAAACACCTTATTTGTTCTATTACAATTCAGCACACATTCAATCTATTCAACTGTATCCGAAACACCCCCGCTTTGAAAATGTTGCCTAATATATTTTCCCCTGATGTTGTTAAATGATTCACACTCCAGAATCAGATGTGAGCTAGACAACAATGCATTATTACTGCATGGACACACTGTCATATGATAAAAACCTCTATTTTGCATACCCCATCTTTTAAATTCACCAAATCTTAATCTGGTAATTGCTTTCCTACGTTTCTGATTCTCACATTTTAGTAAATACTTCTCCATTTCAGAAGTTGTTTTTATTTTTTTCAGTGGACCGTTATTCCATGAGTCCCTAATTTTTGTAAAATCTGCCTGCATAGTTATGTCTTCTATTTGTTGTAGTGCTTGTTGCACACATTCTAGAAGGTTTCTCCATACCTTCTATGTGCCCCACAATATAATTATAGGGCACGCCAGCTGTGTTTAATTCTTGGTTCAGTTTGCTAAACCAATTAGCAGCTGGATGAACATTTCTTTTGACTATATCCACCCAGCATTTGTGAACTAGGCTGTCTCTTGGTGCTGTTATAATATTTTTCTAGCATGTTATATTTCTTTTTACTACTGTAGCTTGAATAGATAGCGTTCCTGTTTCTATTCTGGCTCCAGCCCCCGAAGCTCTCCTTGGTAATCACAAGAGATTTTTTAAATACTTGTTTTGAATTATTTCTAAAGTTCTATAACTACTTATAGATTCCCACACTTCTGCACTATATAGGATCTGAGCATTAACTTTAGCTTTCAAACATCTATATTGGGCTATAAAAGAATTTCCACCCATCTTATTTGCAAAGTGTTTAATTCCATTTAATGTTCTCAAAGCAATCTCATTTAATTTTTTTATCTATTTTTTCCATTTTAAATTATCACAAAGGATTACACCTAGGTAACAAAAGTAAATAAGTAAGTAAGTAAAACTTTATTTCTATCAGGCGCCCTTGCAGAGCTCAGGGCGTCTCAACAATCATCAATAAAACAAATAGTCTCCACGGTACATTAAAACAATAAATATACGTACAATATTTCAGCACTAATTCACTAGGTCCCTTTGAATGCCTGTTGAAACAAATGTGTCTTCAAGGCTTTTTTAAAACTTTCTACGGTCAGGCTATCTCGTATCCAGTGTGGTACAGAATTCCACAGGGTAGGAGCTATAAAGGCAAATGATCTTCCTCCAGATGTTTTTAGGGATATCCTGGGAATTTCTAGCAATCCCTTGTTGGATGATCAGAGTGAGCAGGTGGGGAAGTAAGGAGACAGGAGTTCTTTCAGGTAAAGGGGTCCCTGGTCTTGTAGGGCCTTATAGGTCAGCAATGCAGCCTTGAAGGTGATCCGCCACTGTATCAGCAGTCAGTGCAGTTCACACAGCACAGGTGTTATGTGACTGGATCTAGGGATTCCAGTTAACAACCTGGCCATCGCGTTCTGCTCTAGCTGCAAACAGCAGATATCCACCACCGATAGCCCGAGGTAGAGGGCATTGCAGTAATCAAAATGAGTGGTGACAAAGGCGTGGACCATGATAGGAAGATCTTCGGGCAGGACCAGGTGCTTCACCCTAGCTGTGTTCCTCAGATGGTAAAAGGAAGATCTGACCATGGCCAAGACCTGCACCCTCAAGGTCAGGCCTTCATCAGATATCACGCCCCAGGTTATGCACCTGGCCCGAGGCATTCAGTGGGACTCCTCCAAGATATGAACCTGAGGGCTCCCCCCCCCATGCCCCAGTCATCCTATGATCAGGGTCCACCACCAATACCTCTGTTTTACCTGAGTTCAACCTCAGCCAACTAGCACTCATCCAATTCTGTATCTCCGACATGCAGTTGTTAAACACCGAGACAGAGTCTAACTCCTGTTCGGGCACAAAAGGCATGTACAGCTGAGAATCATCTGCATAGCAGTGAAAACTCAACCCGTACCATCTTATAATGTCCAATGGTCCACAGTGTCAAATGCTGCTGAGAGATCAAGGAGAACCAGGATGGAATGGGTTCTCCCATCTCTCGCCATCAGAAGGTCATTTAACACCCGTACCAGGGTGGTCTTGGTGCTATTCTTTTTCCTGAAGCCAGACTGGAGAGGGTCATAGATATTGTGGATGGATAAATGATCTTCCAGTTGCAGAGTGACCACCTTCTCAATAACTTTCCCCATAAAGGGTAAATTTGAGACTGGTCTGTAGTCAGCTTAGCAGTTGGAGTCAAGGGAGGGCTTTTTCATGAGGGGCCGCACTATCACCTCCTTGAAGGGATCCAGAAAGATCCTTCTCTCCAATGAAACCTCCACTATCCCAGCAAGGACTGGGCCAATGATCTCAACACACCCCATGAGGAGGTGGGTTGGGCCTGGGTCCAACTTCCTGAAACTCAAGATTCCTAACTCTCCATTTCTGTTTGTTTTTAGTTTTAGTTCCAAACACTACTATTTTTGCCTTCTCTTGATTAAGCTTCATGTCTAATTCATCAAACGTTTTTATTGTAGTTGTAATTGCTCTTCTCAGGCCTAGTGGTGTTTCTGGTATTATTACTGCATCGTCTGCGTATAGTAATATTTGTACATCTGTGTCATCTATTTTTGGTGCAAAAGTATCCACTTCTTTCAAGGCTTTCACTGTCTTGTCAATATACAAGTTGAAAAGCATTGGTGCCAAAATGCACCCTTGTTTTACCCCACGCTTAACTTTTATTGCCTCACTCATGTCACCCTCCTGTTATATCTTATAACCAGATTATTCTCTTTATATAATAACATAATAACTTTTAATAACTCAACGTCCATCCCCAATTCACTCAAGAGTATACACAGAGTTAATCTATTAACGGTGTCAAACACTGACTTAATATCAATGAATGCAGTATAAATCCTTCTTTTCTTAACCCCTACATATTTATCTAGACTGTGCCTAAGAGTAAACATCTGGTCAATAATGGAGCGACCTTTACAGAACCCAGCTTGGAACTGTGAAAGAATGTAATTATTTTCCATCCATATTAATATTCTATTTAAAATTAGCCTTGACAATATCTTTTGGTTGATATTCAGCAGTGTCATTGGTCTGTAGTTTTCTGGCAATGACATTAAACCTTTTTTGTAAACTGGAACTATTACCCCCATAAAAGGAACCATATAAATGGGATTGTGTCTAGAACCTAAAGATAAGGTCCATTTAACAAATGTTGGTCCATAACTTCGTCACAAGGCACTATACATTGCCACCAACAATATAAGTAACTAGTGCTAACAGTTAGCCACTCTAAATCTAAAGGGTTATTAGAACATTGCCCCAAACTTATCCCTCATTTGTGACCAGCTACCCCTTAAGATTTGACAAAGCCTGCCATGCTTCCCTAATAGCAATAAGAACAAAATTGGCATCTAAACAAAGAGGGGTGATAAACATGGGGCTTTGTTATTACTTTTAATATTTTAAAGTTCAGCAACTCAAAGTCTCTCACTATGTCTCTGTTCCCTCCTCGTCCTCCGAAGTGGATTGCGATGGTTCACGTCTTCTTCTTGGTGGTTGGGTATGTTTTTGGGTCCATCTGCAGGCCTCTGCAGCATTAGAGAAGATGAAGACCTTCTGTTCGTGCACCAGTCGGAGTCAGGCAGGAAATAACATGTTGTGCACAATACCAGCTTCGTGGAGCATTGTACGGATGCCGTCAAAACGCTTTTTTTTTTCTGTCGGGTTGCGTAGGTCAAATCAGGAAAAAGGAAGACCCTCTGACCATCCTGCAACAATGTTCGCTTTTGCCTGGCAACTGTTAGAATCAAATCTCTGGTCCCCATATTGTCCAGCACGGCTACTATTGCCCTCTGTGCTTCAGTGTTGTTAGGCCTACTCCGTTAGGGACTGTCCAAGATGGTGTTCAAGCCATTCCCTTAAAAAGAGAACAAGGTGATCCCCTTCAGCTCCTTCTGGCATCCCAACGATCCTGAGATTAGCAGCTCTTGCTTGGTTTTCGAGATTCTCGAGCCGAGACCGCAAATGCGCATTTTCCTTGACCAAAGTCGCTGCGGTACCCAATGCTGCCTCTGATTGTTTCTTAGCCTCGCATACCTCGGTTTTAGTTGTACCAGATTCTGTCTCCAGTATGGTGACCCTGTTGGTCAGGGCATCGAAGTGGTCCGATAATCCAGCCATTGAAGCCAGCATACAATTCATTTTGTGCCGTAATGTCTGTAGGGTCTCCTCTCCCTCACTATTTGTCTCCAGAGTAGTGCGGCCTTGCACTGACCGTGTGGCTAGGGAAGCAGACAAATCTTTGCTTTTTGCACCTTCTCCAGCATATTTATCCTTCTTTGGATTCCCCATTTTAGCTCTGGTGGTGTTCTGAAACCCAAATAAGTGGTTTGTAGGTATTTTCTTGCACTTGTAGCTGGTTTAAAACCAAGTTGTTTTTTAGAAGTTTGAAGAGCTTCATGTCCCAGTGGCTATATTGCTCGGGCTCCATGGTGCCCCCCGTTTTATTATATTCTTATATAATTTTAGTGATACATCTGCCCACCATTCTACATCCACTTGGTATAATTTAGCACCTAGATTATCTATTTCTGCAGCTTTATATTTCTCTTGACTTTGTATTGCCATCATTAGTTCCTCTTTTGTAATTTCTTTCCAATCTGAGTTGTCAATATTTTCTGTAACAGTAGGCATTTCTTGTTCAGGTATATCTTCACTATTAAAGATTGACATGAAATGTCTGCATTTTTCATTTTCACATAGTTACAGGGGCACAGGGATTGTAAGTATTTGAAACATTTAATTTGTATTTTTTTGTATATGTATTTTTTATTTTTATAGTGTGTATTGTAGCAGCCAAGTGGAGAAGTGAACGAGTGATTGAGAGGAAAGCCACTGTTGGAGACCTGTTTGGGTTGCAGCGGAGATGCAATTGTAAGGAAAACAGACTGTCCAGGGCTGTAGTGAACTGTACTGCAGTTCACAAGAATATGTTAAAACATAATTATAAAAACAAGTAGATGCTGGGTGTGGTGACTGGGAATGCAAAGAAATGACCTGAGAGTGGTATGGGAGTGGGGAAGTGAACCCAGGAAGTGAATGAGCGGTCAGGAGAAAAGCCACTGTGGAGATGTGATGTTGCACCAGAGATGCGGTAGTATAGAAGCCAGGTTTTCAGGGGCTTTAGTGACCTCAACTGTATTGCAGTTCACAAGAATGTGTTAAAAAAATATTTAAAACAATGAGTGAACAAGCAGAGGCTGGAAGGGGGGGGCCGGGGGAATGTGGTTTTACTGACTGGTAGCGGCTCCGTACCTGCTTCGGGAATGGGTGATTGAAGTTCCTGAAATTTAGAAAGCTGGTCTGCAGCAAAGTTACATATTGACTTGTACGGTATGAAGTGCATTACAAATGGTTGTGAGTTTTAGAGGGTTTTGGGCAAGTTTGTGGCTACCGCGAAACAAAAATAAAAAATGGCGGCGATTCAAAAATGAAAGTTCTATTTGGCCTCTTAATATAAAATCTTTACATGTGGCTCTGGTTACCTGAACTTGTTGCTAGCCTGGCATTAGACAGCTCTAATGCACACCTAACAACCAGTCAAAATACAGGATTTTCTCTACACATTTTATAATATTTAGCAACCCACGATCCAGCATGCCCGCACACACCGAAAGATGGGAACTACACCTTTGGGGTTATGATTTCAAAATTCTGCACAGAGCAGGAAAAGATAATAACCCAGCAAACTATATTTCAAGGCACCCTATGGAAGGATTAGTTAACCCACCATCAACTGCAGAAGAATACATGAGCTTTGTAGCTACACATGCTGTGCCATAAGCTCTAACCCTTACAGTGCTACAGGAAGTAAAAACAAAAACCAAAAACAACAATGACAACAACAAAATACGACACACACACAGAAGCGGTACAAAATAAAGACCGGGGGCATGATTCTAGAAGCACCCCTACTCATGTCACAGTTTGCAACATGCGAGGGGTGCAGTTGCTCCCAGGGCCCTGCACCTGATTCTGTAATGGGCAGTGTCCCTATATCTAAGTCTTGCAACTTGCGACATGCTTAAGGGTATGCTAAATGCAGGGCATAAATGAAGGGCATGTCGCAAGTTGCAACCCGCTTGCAGTTGGGCACAGGTACCTCCTCCATGCCTGGAAAGCCCCGAGGGGCTGTGGGACCCTCAGCCCCTGATCCCCCCAGTTGATAATTGCCTTGAAGGGCTGCAATGTCCCCCCCAGCCCTCAACCCCACACTGTAATTGCCCCTGCAGGTATCTCTCACCCCCAGTCCCTGATCCCAAACTGTACTGCCCCACAGGGCTGCTCACTCACCCCAGCTCCTGAACCCCTCAACGGTAATAGCCCCACAGGGCAGCTCTGTCCCCACCAACCTTGAAGCCCGGGTCCCTGCAGTACCACACAGTGTAAATTAATAAAAACCCCCCAATATCGCTGGTGGTCTAGTGGCCCCCCACCCCCCTCACCCAGCAGTGCCAGTCCACCCCTCACCTCCCACAACCTGTCCCCAGCCGGCGACTGGCACAGCCCACCTCTCACCACCATGGCCAGCCGCCGACTGAGTCTGGAGGGCTGGGGACAGATTGGGAGGGGTGCAGGGTGGACTGGCACTGCTGGGTGGGGTGGGGTGGGGCCACTATATCACCATGGATAGGGGAGTTTTTATAAATTTACTGTGTGGCACTGCAGGAACCTGGGCTCTGGGGCTCCAGTGGGGGACAAACTACCCTGCGGGGCATGTCTGTAGGGTGTTCTGGGCATGGGGGGAACATGTGTTGGAAGCCGGACTGGTGGTAGATTTACAACCCCGGAGGACATAAGTACGCTTACACCAGCTAAATGCTGGTGTAACTGTACTTTGACGGATGTCCTCCGGGGGTTGTTCTAGAATAGCAGATCTTGGAGCTTTGTTGCTGCCCTTCCAGAATAGGGTGCAACAGCTGCTGTAAACCCCCTAGCACCATGCCGCAGGGGGTTTAGGGTGTAGCTGGTGGCGTAAGTCCACTTTGGTGCAAGCAGCCTGCGACATGTTGCAGGCTGCTGTGCTGAATACCGAATGACACAACTGATGGCGTAACTTGCTACTTGCGCCATTTTTTATGGCGCAAGTCAGGTTACGCTAGGCGTATCCCTTCTAGAATCGGGCCCCGAGTCTCCAGACCTTGAAATTACATATCTGACCTGACACTTTGTTCCAGAAAACTGAATTGTTTGTTCTGGGTGATTGTCTAATTCTGAAAGGCAACAGAATAGTAATACCATTCTCATTAAAAGTTAAACAGTTGCTATAGCACACACCGGGCACATTGGCATAGTAAGCACCAAGAAATTACTGAAAGAGAAAATACGGTTTCCCAACATAGACCAGTTTGCAGAGACCATGATAAAAAATGAACCTGTCTGCCAGGCAGTAACAAATGATGTGCACCCAGAACCACTACTGCTATCTGAAATTACCTGATACTTTATGGTACACTGTTGCTGTAGACTTTTATGGGCCATTGCCTAGTCAGCAATATGTCTTAGTTGCTATAGATGAATATTCAAGATATCATGAAATTGAGTTCATTGCTTCAACTGCTGCCACTGCAGTATTGCCAGCATTGGACAGAATATTCTTTGCTTATGGAATCCCAAGAGTGGTAAAAACGGACAAGGTACCTCCATTTCAAAGGTCTGATTTCAAGCAGCTTGCAAACTATTTAGGGTTCAACCACAAGAAAATGACATTGGTTGGCCACAAGCCAGTTGAATAGCTGAATGGTTTATGTTTCCCAAAGTAACTGCTTCAGAAAAAGTTACTCACCTACCTACTGTCCAGCTGTCTGTCATGTTGTAAGCAAGAAAGGCACTATGGTTACTGCAGAAATACTGCTCACAGAATTACTCATGATTCATTGCATTTTAAAGTGAGCCAGGATACATTTGCAAAAGCAGAGAATGGTGATGACTCGGTGGATGAAGCCTTCTTCAGAAACCCAGATGACATTTCTGCAGAAGCTGTGTCCAGAGAGGAGATACTCAAAGAGGACAGTAAAGCCTCCTGCAAGAGTAATTGAAAAACTAAAGACTAATATTTAGATGTTATGTACAGCATGGTAACTAGAGTGGACTGAACTTTACAGCAAGGTTATACTGTTGTTTTCAGCATTACATAAATAAATCAGGCTATGTTTGTGTTTCTGTTGTTGTAAACAAATTCTAAGTTTACGTTAAACAAAAGAGGGGAGATCTAGTGTTTAGAGAAATGTGGCTCTGTCTCCTTACACTGATCTCATTTTGTGCTCACAGTCGCAGCAGCTTCAGTAACATGTGAGACCCGGGATGTAGCTTTTTGTAGTGCTGCAAGTTAGGGGCAGACACAGCCGTGCTGGAAGCAGGGACACTCAATTAAGTTAATAAAGTGTTATAAAAGACAATACGACTCTGGTGGGCTTATTTTTAGATAAACTACAGAGAACAGTACAGCTTCCTGTAAGGCAGTGGTCTCTCACCTTCATCATCTCAGAAATCCTATTCCTATAAAACTATACAGAGGCTCACATCAGCAATCCCTGCATTGTAATGTAACGTGACAAGGGAGACACTACTCTCCCTATGATAACATTCCAGCTTGCAGCCTTAGAGGCTGTTGCTTCTATTGTGACAATACTCCCTACTAATAAGGGTGTCTTCCCAGTCTGGAGTACTAAGATTACTGTTTGCTGTAGTTCTGCAGTCCCCATCTTCTTAATGCTCTCATCATCTGTCCATCTAATTAAGTATGCTAGATGTTCAAATAGGCTTTGACCTTCCCAGTCATTAATTGAGTCAGGGTTTGACATTTGTATCCAATAGTCCTCTTTTCTCTTTGAATGATTCTCTAGATGCTTAAGGATACGTGTGCCTGGATCATATCATCATGTTGGTTTGGGACCATAAGTATTATGGCTGACATGTCAGTGAGCAGCATCTCTTGCTGCAGCTTATAAATGGCAGTAGGCTCGACCCTCTGTCCCCTCCACCTAGCTAGAACCTCTCTTTCCCCTAGGTAGGAATCTGTAATGTGATCCATCCATATAAGCCTTTGTTCAGTCCCCTCACTGATAGTGCAGGCCACTGAACTACTGCCTATCATGGAGCCAATGTGCATGATCCCTCCCACCAACACCCTCACTCCCCTAGTGTGCACCCATTGACTTCCTCCCCCTACTAGTTCTCCTGGAACCTTCCACTGGGTCCTCTGCTTGATTGCTTCTCTCCCTCTTCCCAAATTATTGGTCTCTGTGGGGTTCTCAAAGTGGTCAATCCTGGTTGTACACTGTCACTCAATGATCTATTGCACTATTGCACTTTGTGCACCTTGTGGTGCTGAATTTGATGACTAAATGATTCTGTATATCTGCATATTGCTTCACTAGTTCATTGGGTATTCCTGTGCAAATTAAGTAGCATGATTAGTAGGATGCTTGGTATTCAGAGTACGTTTGTATTGAAGTAGATTAAGGTATTGAGAATGTTCATGGTAGTGTAAATAGGTTTGAGTGGTTGTGCAATGCACGTTTTGGCTGTTCATGCCCTCTGTCCATGCTGTAGGGACTACCCCCCCCAAATGTCACTCGTGCGAAAATTATCCAAGCCGCTGTAGGCTCCTTTGCACCATTTTTCTTGAAAAATATTTAGCCCCGCTCCTTAATTCTGCCAAGTTTTTCAGGTTTCTTTGGGAAGGCTTGTCCTTCCTATGGTGGCCCCTTTTACTGGAACATTTTGAAACCCTGATTCAGAAACTACAGCAGTTTACCCATTCTTAAAACAGCTGTGAAAATCATTCATTGAATGTACTGTCTGCCAGTATTTTGTATGACTTGTATTATTTGTTTTCTTGCAGTATTTTATGGTTATTTACAGTCTATAATAATCCTTTTAGTGAATGGTAGAGACATGGGATATTCTGTAAACAAGACTAGCTTCTCACTGAACTTATTCGAAAATTTTCACTTTTAGTAAATCGATCAATCAATAAATGAGTACATAAGTACATATATATAGTAAAAAGACTACTACTGGGCTTGTCTGCAGTGCCAGTGGCTGTGGAAAGTTTTTGACAATGCCAAAGTGGCTTTTGCATCCCCTACCTATACTTGAGGAACACTTTAAGTGGGTAGCCATGGGCATTGTGGCACCACTGAGCACCCTGAGTCACACAGGTAAGCAATACATACTGGTGGTCATGGACTAGGCAACCAGGTACCCAGAGGTTATGACCATGTCCTTCATAGAGGTTGCAAAAGTGCATGTGAACTAAGGATATTCAGCTGAACAGGATTTTCCCAGGAGATTCTGACTGACAAGGGCACACATTTTGTATCAGTTCTTTTGGCAAGTTTATGGTAGAAGTGTGGAGTGCACAACCTAGGGCCTCCCCATATCACACAAAAAGTAATGGTTTGGATGAAGGTTTTAATACAATGTTCAAAACAATATTGAGAGCATTTACAGATCAACACAGGAGGGTTTTTGGAAAGTCTTTACCCAATCTTTTATTTGCTTTTAGGAAAGTCCCACAGGAGCCATCTGGGTTCTCTATCTTCAATCTCCTGTTGAGCCACAGACTAAGAAATGTAGAAAATGTCTGCAGAAAAGGACCATTGGTCCATCCATTCTGCCCTGTTTTTCCCTATTGGATCACGGGACCTACTGCTTAGTTGGATTGCCCTCACCTTCCTTCCTTGCCTTATAGCTTCCCCCTGTGTACCTATTAAATCTTTTACTCCGTCACAACTTTTATTTGAAACTATTAATAGTTCTTGCACCCACCACTTCTGCTGGAAGGATATTCCATGGCTCATCTACTCTGTCTGAAAAAGAAAACTTTCTCAAGGCCTTCCTGTATCTCCCCTGCCAGCTTCCACTCATGTCCCCAAGTTCTTGATTCACCAGTCCTGCTGAATATTTCCCAACAATCGATCTTGTTCATTCCTTTCAGAAACTTGAAGGTCTCTATCGTATTGCACCTCTCTCTTCTGGTCTCTAGCAAATATATGTTCTGTGACTTTTAAGTCGATCCTCATATGATCTGCCCTGTTGGCCCCGAATCATTTTGGTTATCTTATACTGCACCATCTCTAGACTGTCTTTGTATTTTTTTAGGTGGGGACTCCAGAACTGAGCACAATATTCCAGATGAGGCCTCACCAGTGATCTATATAGAGGTAGTATCACCTCTTTTTTTTTGCTGTTGACACCACTCCCAGTACACCCCAACATTTCGATTGCTTTGCTGTAGGCCCTGTTACATTGGCTAGATTGTTTTAGGGAGTTGCTTATGATGAGGGGGCTCCTAGATCTAGAGCAAGATGAATGAGAGAGTGAACTTGCTTCTTAAGGAATGTCAGCTGTGGAGTATGCCCTAAACTGTAGCTCACAGCTCAAGGAGATCCTGGAGCTTGTGCGGGATCACTTGGCCACTGCACAGCTGCAACAGTAAAGATGGCATGGCCCTGGGATCAGAGTCCTGGAGTACAGTGTTAGACAGTGCTTGATGTTGCTTAACCTTGACTAACAAAAAGACGCAAAACAAACAAACAAAAGTTGCAGGCAGTCTGGGAGTCCCTATTCAGAGGTATGAAAGGTTAATTATGTGAATTATGATGTGGAATTGCCCAAGAGGATCTGCAAGCAGAAAGTTTCATGTAAACATAGTGAAACCTTACTACAACAGTGTAGAAATGGTCCTTTCTGTGTAGTTACCTAGGGGAGAAGCGTGAGAACTTAAGAGGGAATCCTCTGTCTGACATCACCCTCTCTAACAATTCCACAGAAAAGTTTGTTCCCCGTACTCTTAAGTGTCTGGCCTTAGCACTATTAACAACAGTTGCATAAATTATGCACTGGCTTCCTTAATGATGTTAAGCAGCTTAAGCAGTCAGTTACCAGATGTCTTTATGCTTTCTTTCGTGAAAAATTATTTTATTCATAATTGAGTAGTGCAGTTTAAAAATACAGATGACATCCTTGCAACAGTTTGAAAATTCATTTAAAAAGTAGCCGTACAACATGTAAGGTAAAAGCTGCTTTGCTAAAGTTCATATCACAAACTGTGCAAATAGCCCTGAACTCATCTGGTACAAACGATTTAGCAAGTCAGATGCTGTTAAAAGCAAAGTGCAAACAGTACATAGATAAATTATCAAAACCAAAATTGGCACAAATGTCCAGTATCCTAACGCCCTGGCGCGCTTCAGACCTCACATCCTTTCTTAGGGAGTATGGGAGTGCGACTCATTGCTTACCCACCACCACTGTACTGTATATACACAGAATATCATTATGGTAACCAGACATACCCTACAGAAAGCACAAAGACATCTGGAAATTGGCTTCTTATGCTGCTTAACATAGTTAAGGAAGTCTGTGCCTAATTTGTGCAACTGTTGTTAATAGTGCAAAGGTCAGGCACTTAAGAGTGCGGGGAACAAACTTTTCTGTGTTTCTGCTTTAGGGCATTAGCCAGCCCTGTTCCCCCACACCACCCTATTTGCTACATTAAAGCAGCTTACAGCAAAAACACTATAAAAGGGAGTGTCATCATCCCTCTCTGAGCATCTAATATATGCACAGAGAGCAGAGGTGAATTAGGTGCTGCAGTCTTTAAGGGATATGCTCACAGGTAGATCTGGGTACCACAGTGGCTAAACACCATGTGGACAAGTGGACACAAACTCCGCTGAGGCAGTCAGTCTTCAGGGTCCTTGATGGTAAGAAACTGGCTCTAGAGAAGTAGTTAAGAAGATTCTGGTTCTTCAACTCATTCAGGACTTCAGCAGTCCCTGGCCTGTTCTTTAGTGTTGATTTACAAAAATGATGTGACTATGAGGTTCTGTGTGGTACAGTGAAAGCTTAGCAGATACATGGAGTCTGATGTATACCTGATGTCCAAGACAGACAGGGTAATAGAAAAGTTAGGGGGGCAAGTAATTGCCCACTATAGACCTGAAAAAAGAATAGTGACAGGTACCCCTACCCACCACAGCCAGAAAAAGTCAGCTTTCTTTACCTTGTTTGGCCTCTTCGAGCATCATGTGATGCCATTTGTGATGAAAAATTAACCATTTACACTCCAGCAGCTGGTGGACCACATTCTGTCTTAGGCAGGTACCTTTGTAGTTATGGTCTTGGCTGATATTGCTATTACAGCTGGATTTGGGAGGATCACGTAAGGCATTTGGCAGAGGTGCTCCACACACTGCAAGACACAAGCCTGGCAGTTAAGATAGAAAAGTACCAAATTTGCATGGCAGAAGCCCAATATATAGGCCATTGGGTAGGCAGTGGGCACACCTTGCCTAAATCTGCAAAGACCAAGACTATTCAGGGATTGTCTATGCCAACCACAAAGAAATAGGTTAGAGAGTTTCTGGGGATTGCAGGGTACTACATAAGTTTGTGGCTAATTGCAGCACTATAGCAGTGCCCTTGACAGGTCTCATGAAAAAGAAAATACCTGACAAGGTCAGTAGGCTAAAGGCTGCAAAGTGGTGTCTGGCAAGCTGGAAGAAGCATTATGTCAAATGTCAATGATCCATAGCCCCAGTGATTCCCTGAAATTTGCTGTGCATGTGGATGCTTCTGACCATGGAGTGCTGCTGTTCTTGGGTAGTTTGTGCTTACAGAGGAAGAACACCGACTCGCAAACCTGAGCAGGACACAGCAGACTAGGTATGAGTCCTATTCCACTAATGAAAAGTAATGTCTGGGTATAGCTGAGGTGCTTTAAAAGGTTCAAATTTGTATGGAAGGGAGTACACACTGGTAATGGATCATAATCCCCTGATATGGCTCCAGAGGATGAGTGGGCAGAACGCAAGTTGCTGTACTGGGGTCTTGTGTTGCAATTTTATAGCATGACTATTCAGTACCAAAGTAGCTTACAACATGCCATTGCTGACGTTCTGTTCAGGGATGTGGCCTGAATGCAGGAAACTGGGGGGCATGTAACAAAGAAAATAAAAGTGGATGAAACCTGAAGGAAGTGATGCCTAGTGAGCAGTACATAAAACACATCTTTGGGATTGTGCCAACAATATGCTATTTCATATTTTTAAGGAGGGAGAGGTGATAAGAGGTGATAGATTCCTTTCCACAGATGTGCATAAAGTTATTTTCTGTATTACTTATTCCATAGGATAGGTTTCTGTGTGAAAAGTACTGTATGCAAAAGGGTTAAACTATGCCAGCTATGCTGTGACTAGACTGGGGGAGATTATCTTAAGAATCTTAATAATAGCCCTCAGTCATCAAGCAGCTCTTTAATAAACAAAAGGGTCCAGACATGTAGTCTTCAGGGTAGGACATAGTGAAAAGACTAGGCAGTTCTGGTTTGAATATGAATGGGGCAAGCTAACTGACTAACCTAATGAGGGCAATATCTGATGGAGAAAGTTGAAGGGGGAGCATAGCACAAGAAAAGTAGGATGAGGCAACCCATAGAATCATGGAGATTCAAGACCATTTTATCCTGGAATTTGTAGACTCAGGAAGGAAGGAAAAAAATGAGAAAGTGAGAGAGAGAGAGAGAGAGAGAGAGAGAGAGATATCTGAAGGTAAAAAACAGTGCTTTCATCTGTTACAATACAATGTTTTTAAAAGATACAGACAATGTATTTTGGGAACTCTGTGCTCTGCCTCTGAGAGCATGTACTGAGTTAATGTGGGTCTGTTTCTAATACAGGAGCATGTTCAAGAGTGCCTAATGAACTAAAGTTCCAATGTTCAGGCCTAGTATTGTAAAAGCAAGTGCCTAAAGCAGGAACAACAAGGGAACAGCTGACTGATAAATTTGCAACAGCTGGTGGCAACATTGGTGAAGTGTGTGAAACCAGTTATCAGCCAGGGGCACCATGACATGGTGCCATGAGGGCAGGGCTGTGTGAACCTTTAAAAATTCTACCTCACAAATTTTCTGAGTAGAACCCAAATGTGTTCTACCAGATTCTACCTGGTTCTACCAGGTGGAACCAGGTTTTATCTGGTTCTACCAGATAGAAGCAGATTCTACCAAATATAACCAAGTTCTACTAGGTAGAACCAAGTTCTACAATATATAACCAAGTTCTATCTGGTTCTGCCATATAGTACAACATACAAAACATACAAAAGTTCTACCAAGTTCTAACTGGTTCTACTAGATAGAACCAGCTTCTCCCTGGTTTAAGCCACACAGTACAACATAAAGAACTTTCTCTCCTTCTTCTTTAGTAAAACCCAACCATTCCCCATACCAGAAAATGTGGAGTCTTTAGAGGCACAGTAGCATTGTATACCCTGTCCTTTGCCTCTGCCCCTGCAGTAATGGTGGTGCATCCCTATAAACAAGCTTGATGACTAACAGAGAAAAAGGAAAATTGTTACCAAAATCCTCCGAGGGGGGTCCTGTTAAAGCAGCACCCTGCCAGACTAACATCTGCAGTGAAATCGGCACTCAAATGAAGCACTGTGAGATTTTGGTGCAAAATGATAGTCTTGCATGGGGAGTGGGTGAAAACTAGTCTGCTGGAGACAGATATGATCCAGTTAGTAAAATCTGGGCTGTCTAGACTGGCTGGACAGGGTAGTCCAGCTTCTGTGTATGGTCCATTCCCACAAGTCCAGTTTTCACTCAGCTCTGGGCATAGATGAAAACTGTATGGGTGAGTCCAGACTAGATAGATAAAATCCAGGCTGGCCCATCCGGCCAGAGTGACTGGACTAGCAATATTTGTGCAATTTGTGGCTTGTCCGGTTTGGGCCAACCATTCCAGGTTTTACTGATCTGGGTCCCGTGGTCCGATTTTCATCCATACTTTCTGGCATGACAGTGGTAAAGGGGCCTCTCCTTTTTCAGCCAGTTTGTTTTTACTCTTTTTTGAATATAGTAGGCACTGGGCATTTTAGCCTTCTTCATGCTGGTATACAGTGGACTTTTTACCGCAAGGGTGGATTTCCCTTATGATTTTACTTTCTACCTCTCAGAATTGCTCTGGTCTATATCCACATCATGTTCCTCATGGAAAAGTTGCTTCCACATGCTGTGAAGTATGAACTCAGCCTCATAAAGCACACGGTGTGCCTCATACATTTTCCCCCACATTTAAATTCAGTGACCTGTCCTTAGGTAAAGGATCTACCTTTCTACACCCACATCATTAGGCCACAGCAGTAGTGGTGGTGGGCACACTTGATACTCATTGGACAAGCTGCAATCAGTGGCTACTCCAATGAATGGGACGAGGAGAGAACCAGCAAAAAAGGGAGAGTGAGTGAGTGAGTGAGTGAGCGCTGATGGCGTGACCAGTTTTGAGCTGATGGCAAACACAGGTAGCTGAACAGCAGAGGGACTAGGTGATGATCAATAAGGAGGAGAGACAGGGGACATTTGTTAACAGAACCACTCACACTCGACCACACAGTTTTCCCACCTTGGTGCCTTTTGCGAGGTAGCTAGCAAGCAGCTAAAGACACACATCATCTCACTCACGTGATGCCACATCAGGGCTCCCTTAGTTTCCTCTTCAGTCTACTCACGCTCCATTGGCTGCTGTCTGTACCGTCTACATTATTGTAGAAAAAGTGGAGGCTGTGTTGTGTATTGTGGTTCACAGCACATAAACTGAGTGAACAAAAGTTCACAAAATAAAATAGGAAGTTCATGGGTGTTGTTGTCCATGCAAACAGATGGGGTTTGACCTCTTTTGCATTTAGGTCAAACTGAACTTATAGCCTTACATGAGGCTACAGGAACCCTCTTGAGGAGGATTCTACTTCTAAATGTGTAGTGAGAATAAGGTATACTTAGACCAAAGGTACTGAACTTTAAGGAAGAAACTCAAAAATGCAGAACCAAAGGCATTGAATAGAATGATCAAAATACTTGTTTCCCATAAGGAGAGAGGGCCCATGGCTGGATATGGACAGAAGATCCTTGCTAGAGAAGCAACTGACCAGGAATGTACAAAGTCACGCTCCAGTGGATAATTAGTGTTAAGAAATGTACAGTATAGCAATGGATGAAGCCACTATCCAGGTCCAACTCATGGTGGAAACTGTGTTATTATATTATATTCTTTGCCACGGAGAAGAGGAAAAACCCACTGTTTAGGAAATCTCTGGGGATCCAAAGCCCTAGGCTTCCATCCCACTAGGTGAAATATTTTATTTAATTATATATATATATCTATATATATATAAAAAAAACAAAGATACCAAAACAAATGACATACTGTCCCATGTTAGAGAATAATGTCCTCATCTTCTGCTTCAAGGTTGATAATCCACCCTCCTGAGGTACTACAGGCCAGGGTATTGTAGCCAAAGGAACCTTGACTGCTGGGGGCTCCACCCTCAGAGGTGGTAGGACTCTGCCCAGCCAGAGGAACCCTTGGGAAGAAAGTCTCAAGGAGAAAAGAGAAAACTGATTGATAGCAGCTACAGAAGGCATGCATACTCAGATGTTCTCCGACGAAGTGTTGGGCCCTTGTTGAGAATCCTCAGAGCACTGAGCTCTTGAGAGGCACTGAGCCCAGAGTAAGCATATAGCCCTTGAGCGGCAGAAGGAGAAGACATAATAGGGTGTTTTCCTGATAGTTGTTGGGGCGCTGTTGCCTTGTAGTTATTGGGGTGTTTTTGGACAGTAGTTTGTTGCAATGGTGCCCAAAGGTAAATATTGCTGAAGAGAGCATAGCCCTGAATCACTGTATAAATGAGTTGAGCAAACTGGTGGGTGGCATTGGGGAAGAGAAGCTGTGGCTTGAAGGCCCAAACAGTCAGGGTGATGAAGCATGGCTATCCAAAACAGAGAGAAGAGAGAAACCAGCACACACCAGGCAGCAGAAAGATAAAGTGGCCAGCAGGGTGCAGTAGCACAAGCTGTAGGAGGGCAATAATTTGGAGACCAAGGCACGTGGAACGGAGGGCATCAAGGATACCTGAGAGTAATGGCTTAACAGATGCAGCTGGCATGGCAAGAACCCAAGTAGCAAGACCAAAGTAGAAGTCAGAAGCAGCCCATTAGAAGAGATTGACCAGAAATGAGTAGGCCACCAGCAGGTAACAGCAAGATCTCCAGAGAGGATCTGAGGGACAGGAGGAGTAGGTCCTGAAAGGTAGAAGTTGGGAGTATGGAGAAAGCAGACTTGATGAATGAAATATTATAGCACAACTGCAGTGGTCAGGAAAATTGACTGCGGGATACCACAGGGCTCTATGCTGGGTCCCCTGCTCTTCTCCCTGTTTCTAAATTGTTTACTGAAAGCCTGTTCTTCTATGGAGATGTTATTGTATGCTGGTGATGCAGTGATATATAAATGGAGAGAAGACCAAGGGACCATGAATACCTTGGTCCAGAGAGATTTTGACCATTTACAATATTGGTTTAAACAAAATAGGATGATCTGGAATATTAACTGAGGCCATGCTCTTCACTGGACCACGGAAGTGAGCGAGCCAAGAGTTTAAAATTCAAGAACTTGATGGTGAGTTTATTGAAATGGGCAACAAATTGAAATATCTGGAACTGACCCTGAATAGTTCCTTAACATACGATCCCCACATTACAAGGCTGGTTAGGTTAACTCCTCAGAAGACTGGTATGTTCTTTAGTGTTAGAAAGGTTTTGGTCAGGGAATCTAGGAAACTGCTGGCTATTCCTAGTCTCCTGTATAGACTATGATGTAGTTTGCTACTCATTGGCAGGGGATGGGTTGTTAACCAAAGTCAAATTCATATATAATTTGGTTTGCCATTTTGTTACTGGGCTCTCATTGAGCTCTATTGGCCCTATTCACAAATGCCTATGCGCCACATATGTGTGCACTGCACATACGCGGTGCATAGGCATGCTCACAAATGAATGCCACACAGTGGGGTCCAGTGGGCCCCCCTGGTGGCATTCACAACAGTCGTACTAGCACCTTGTGCACCAGATCCCCTGGCCACTTATGCAGCTACATGCCACACGTGGTCCAGAGGCATGCCAGGGGGCGTGCCCACACTCTGTGCCATTCACTAAGGCATGAGTTAGTGCAGAATGCTGGGCTGGGGGGTGTAAGTTACATGATGGGGGAACCAGTTGTAACTGTTACTTGGCCCCCAACAAACACCTGCCAGTGGCATTGGTACCAGGACCAATGCCACACTGCTGCCCCAGCCCACCAGGCTATTGGAGAGGGCTGGGGGCAGCCATTCAGGCAGTCGCCCATTGGACCTGGATTCCTGGGGTCCACACTTTCCCAGAATCCCCTGCATGCATGCAGTAGGGGATCCACTATGGGACCCGGGCTAGGCATCCAATTGGATGCCTGCCTGCGCCTCATGATCCAGCCCCCCTGCACAGCTGTGATCCACCCCCACGCAGCTGTGCACTGGGGGGTGGGGCCATGGACAGGTGCCCTGTAGGTGCTCATGGCTGTGAATACCGCGCACCCTGTGCCTGTCTAGGGCTGCATAGCTATGCGGGCATTACACATTAATTTTGAGCATATAACATTGCTTTTTTCGATGGGACTCTATATGAGAGCATGCGATGTCTTCCCTTTGAAGACTACAAAAATGTCAAACTAGCCACATTTGTGCATAACATGACTCTGGGTAGACACCCACAGAGTACAGATAAGCTTTTTATACTCCTTAAAAAGATTAGGGACACACATGCTACTGAGGCTCAGCCCTTTTCATTTGTGGTCCCTGTTAGGAACACTCAACAGGGCCTGAGAACTTTATCTTATTATGCCATCAAACTGTATAATAACGTGCCATGATCTGTAACTCAGTATAATTCTGTTTCTTCATTTAGATGAAATCTTAATGGCCTTATATAAATCGTTGTTGTCTTGTCAATGTAATGATCAAATGTAATATTTGTTGTGCTTCATTATTTATTGTTCATATAATTTGTTTTATGTATCTTACATTCTGATTGCTTGTGAAAACAGAACTTTTTTATGCTTACTAAGCTAACCGGTATAATCAATAAAACAAACAACAAACAAATCTGAAGCAGCTATGAGAAACTAGAGGATGGCCGTGCGAGAGCAGCTCAGGCAGCAGGGAGCACCCAGGATATGAAAACTGGAGCCTGGACAGACTTGTGTGGCTGGAGATAGACTGGCAGGCAAGTGACAGTGTGGCCATCTGCCACAAGATGTTGAGTATGCATCAGGAGTGGAACTGCAGAACAGGAAGTGGAATGGTATGAGCAGTTAGAAACGGCAGCCCAGAATAAAAAACATCAGGCTGGGCTGTTTTGGCAAATAGAGGCACTGTAGCAAATGACATCCAAAACCCAGGAGAGCAGACCAACATAGGCAGCGGCCTACAGGATACATGTCACCATTCGAGGTAATTACCTGTTTACCCATACCATGCCTTACCAGGTGTGAGCATTCATGTTTACTTGCACATTGGTGGTATTATGCCACTCATTACCTCTTGTTCTCTGCCCTCTGCCCTCTCTGGAAATATGCTCTGGAGAATAATGATTTTGCATGCAATCAGATTTGGTGATGTATCTTTCTCCACAAGTCTGACATCAGGAGATATTTTCTTCTCTCTCTTTCTCTCTCGAATGACTAGGTCAGACCCCTATCCCAGAATTCTCTTGGTTAACAAGGATTTTTTCAGCATGCTGAACTATTTATTTATAATAGGTTCCTGACATTTGTTCTTACATTCAACCTTACCATCGCCACATAGTAGCACTGGCTGCATTTTAGTCATCCAAGTAGCTTCTAACTCCCGAGGGCCCGAAATGGTTACTCCCTGATACCCGTGCAAGAAGTATTATTCAGGGGTAGCTGAGATCTGTGACTAGCTTGGTAGCATTCCGTCATTTGCTGTACCTCTTTCCCTGACCATTTCTTAGCAGGATGGGTATTTAAGGCTGCAACCACAATATGATCATAGACATGTTTAATAAGCATCATTGTGATCTCAAATCAAAGGTATTCAACCTTTATACACTTGGACTTAAAACACCCTTCCACCAACTCCACCGTTCTGTTCACTGTCAACCACTAGTCAAAAGGGGTCATGTAAAAATCAACAAATGGTGTAATGGTGGAAACAGTGTCAACCAAAATGTTGTTGGAAAATTGGAAATATATTTTTTGGATTTTGTTGTATACTGACGTGATGGCTCCTACAGACAAATCTGACTGCATTTTTAGCTCTTCCCTCAAACCCATAAACCTCTTCATGATCTCACCAGCTTGCTGCGAAACACTGATGCCTCTATTTTGAATGCAGACTGTCACAATAATACAGTAACTTAGTAGTTTAAGGTCAGAAGGGACTCTTAAGTCTGTCAAGTCTGCTCTCCTGCCTCATAAGCAGGGACCTGCAAGGATGTGGTGCACACATGTACTGATTTATAGGGCTTTCTCCACCCACCAGACTATTCAGGGTATCCTGTGACACCCGTGGTAAGCAGAAATTTGACCAGGTTTACCTTGAAGGCCTATACTTGGGCCTTGGGGCAGACTAGATGGACCTTGCAGTACCCTTCTGCCATCATCTTCTATGTTTCTATACTGTCTGAAGTCTAATGTCTTCACAGGTAGGCTGTTCCATGGTTCACCACTCTCTGAGAGAAGACATGTCTACTAACATTACCCCTACATTTTAGAACATAGAACATAGAATTTGATGGCAGATAAGGACCGCTTGGCCCACCTAGTCTGCACATTTCCCTACCTAATGGATAAGCTGCAGATCCTAGTTAACCAACAGCCTACTTCCTCCTACCCCCCACTGGAATTGCCTTATGTCCGTCCCATGCATTCTTGAATTCCCCCACTGTGTTTGACTCCATGACCTCCTCAGGAAGGCTGTTCCATGCATCCACAACCCTCTGTGTGAAAAAATACTTCCTCACATTACCTCTGATCTGTCCCTCCTCTATCTTCAAGTTGTGCCCACTTGTTCTTGCACATCTCTTTCTGAAAGATGCTACCTTCTTGGATTTTGTGGATTTCCTTGAGGTACTTGAAAGTTTCTATCATGTCTCCCCTCTCCCTCCTTTCCTCAAGGGTATACATATTAAGCTCCTTTAGTCTCTCTTTGTATGTCTTCTGGTGCAGACCCTGCACCATTTTGATTGCCCTCCTCTGTACAGCCTCCATCCTGTCTGTGTCTTTGCGGAGATGGGGTCTCCAGAACTGCATGCAGTACTCCAGATGGGGTCTCACCAACTGTCTGTACAGAGGGATAACAACATCCTGTTTTCTACTGGTGATGCCTCTCCCTGTGCAGCCTAGTATTCCCCCAGCCCTCCTTACTGCCTTCTCACATTGCTTGCCCACCTTTTGGTTATCTGATATAACTACCCCAGGTCCCTTTCCATTTTTGGTTTTGTCAGTATCTCACCCCCCATTGTATACTCTTCCCCTGGGTTTTTGTTTCCCAGGTGCATTACTCTGTGCTTCTTTACGTTGAATCTAAGCTGCCATACATTTGACCATTCCTCCAACCATGCCAAGTCCCTTCTCATCCTTTCCACCCCACCTTGTGTATCAACCCTGTTGCAGATCTTTGTGTCATCTGCAAAGAGACATACTTTTCCTTCCAGTCCCTCTGCAATGTCACTTATAAAGACATTAAAAAAGACTTGACCCTGCGGTACCCCACTAGTAACCCTCCATTTTTCACTGTGGACTCCGTTTACTATTACCCTGTGTATCCTGTTGTCCAGCAAGTGTTTTACCCAGGCTACTACCCTGGTACCCACTCCCACGCTGGCTAATTTGTTTATTATTCTTTTGTGTGGAACTATGTCAAATGCCTTGCTAAAGTCTAGGTAGGCCATGTCCACAGCCCCTCCTAGTCTATTACTTTGGTCACCAGTCAGCAATCTAGTAGATTCATCAGATTCATTTCCTTTCGAACTGATTCCATCATTTTCCTACCACTGAGGTCAAACTGACAGGTCTGTAGTTTCCTGTCTCTGTCTTGTTCCCACTTTTGTGAAGGGAATCACATCTGCCCAGTCCTCAGGTACCACACCATCCTCCCATGATTTGTTAAAAAGGGTAGTCAATGGTGTTACTAGTTCTCCCCTTAGTTCTTTTAGAATTCTGGGGTGAATCCCATTAGGCCCCATTGCTTTGTCCACCTTCAGTTTTAGGAGTTCTTTCAGAACCCTTTCTTCTGTGAAAGGACTGATATTGACCCTCCTATCCAGAGTGCTTCTATTGACTGGACTAGCTACCTCTCCCACCTCTTCCTTTGTGAATACTGATCAGAAGTATTCATTCAGTATCCCTGCTTTTTCACTGTCCCTCTCTGCCCACCCATCCTCCTCTTTATCCTGCCTCAGTAATCCTCTGTTTGTCTTTCTTTGCTCCCTAATGTACCTATAAAAGGTTTTAGCCCCCTTCTTAACCGAGTTGGCTATCTTTTCCTCGGTTTGGGCCTTTGCTGTTCTGACTGCCTTCCCCGCTTCCTTCTGCTTTAAATACAGTTCTCTGTCCTGCTCCTTCTGTGTTTCCTTATACAGTACTTCCTGAATGCTGTCTTTTTCTCCCTAACCTTCTCCCCACCTCTTTTGAGAACCATAGTGTTTTTTTCTTTCATTTTGATTTGTTTATTTGCTTCACACAAAGGCTTGTTGCCTCTGTGATGGCAGTTTTGATGTTTCCCCATTGTTGCTCCACCACTCCTTCTTGCCTGTTTGCTAGTGCTTTTCTGAGGCACTCTCCCATTTTGACAAAATCAGCCCTCCTGAAGTCCAGTACCTTCACTTTTGTATGGCTTGACTCTACAGCTGAGTTTATCGTGAACCACACTGTTTGGTGGTCACTTGTTGCCAGATGGCTACCTACTTCTAGATCTGAGATCCTCTCTCCGTCCCCATTTGAGAGTACCAGGTCTAAGATTGCTCCCTCCTGAGTGGGTTCCAACACTAGCTGTCTGAGGCATGCCCCCTGTAGGGCATCGAGAATGGCCCTGCTCTTGGATATTTCCTCCCCCTGAGATGGGGGTTTGTATACAACCCCTGTGCGGATTGTGGTGCCATTTCCAGTCTCCAGGGTGACCCACAGTGCCTCCTCTCCTCCCTGTTTACCCTTTAGTTCCATTGCTCTGATCCCTTCCCTTACATAGACAGCTACTCCTCCTCCTCTTCTACCCTCCCTGTCCCTCCTGTAGATTGTGTACCCTGGTATGTTGACATCCCAGTTATGGTTCTCTGTGTACCATGTTTCTGTGACTGCCATGATATCCAGGCATCCCTCTTCCATCAAGGCCACCAGTTCAGGGAGCTTGTTGCCCAGACTATGAGCATTGGTACTCATTACCCTCCATTTTTTACGGCCTTACTCTTTTGCCCTATCCTGTCCTTTCTGCCTTTGTCTTTTTCCATTTACCCTGCCCTTCTCCTATCGACTTCTCTAACTTGGTGTTTACCTCACTAACTACCCTGATTTTTTGGGGGGCTAGGATTTCCCTTCTCCTTTTCAATGCCCCCCCCTTGACTAGTTTAAATGCTTACCAATGAAGCATTTAAACCTATCACCTAGGATCCCCTACTGGATAGATGCAGACCATCGCGCCAGTACAGGCCTGCATCCCTCCAGGTGGACCCCCAGTCCCAAATGAATCCAAAACCCTGAGCTCTGCACTGAGCTCTGCACCAGTATTTCAACCACTGATTGAATTCCAATCACCTTTGAGCTTTGGGGGGGTTCTTACACCCTGCAGGAGACAAAATATATAAAAATAGAGAATACTGTTTTGGCAACCATGCACAACCGGCCTGTGCTGCCACAGAGGGGTTCTGATTACATCAGACCTCAAAAGCAAAGCTCTAGAGGTCCAGCATAAACAGAAGCCTGAGGTGACAGCACAGGCTGGTTGGGCATGTGGCTGCCCAACCAGTATTTATATAGTGTATCGTTTTTTTTTTTATGTGTGTTTTCTGTTTTTGTTTTTAAACAAAACTGCCAAGCCTCCGGGTGTGTCTCGGGATGGCTCTGCTTTCACTTTCACTTGCACTCAGCAGCTCTGCAGTTTCATTAAAAAAAAAGGGTGCAGGAGGTAGTTCAGGGTGCAGGTGGCTGCAGATTTCTGATCAGCTGATATGTTGTTATACCACAGAAGGGTACAACCGCATTCCATGATCTTTGAACAGTGGTACAGTAACATTTCAGCAAGGATGGAAATCCATGCTGAACAAGGGCCCACTGTACATTATTAAAATATTTCTCTTCGAAGAGGACACAGCATGAGATTAGAGGGAGGCTGAATAAGGGGTAATGTTAGGAAGTTCTTTTTCACAGAAAGGGTGGTGGATGCATGGAACGGCCTACCTCAGGAAGTGGTGGATATGAATAACAGTGCAGGGCTTCAAACAGGCATGGGATAGGCATAAGGGAGCAATACAGATGAGTATGAATAGATAGGCCATTGACAGAGTACAGGCCTATGACACATTCATAAGGTAGAAAAAATGGGCAGACTGGATGGGCCTTGCGGTCCTTATCTGCCATCAACTTCTGTGTTTCTATGTAACCCTTTTATACCCTTCAGTTTCATCTGGTGGCAAAACTGTAGTTCTACCAAAATGTGAGTACTTTATTAATGTTTTAATTTAGTTTTTTTCTCAAGACAAAAAAAGATGTCAGCCAGATTTGGCTTAGAAATACCATTGTAGACCTGGTAAGGGATGGGATTGAGAAAATAATGAAAACTCATGGGGCACGATTCTCAAAGCTACAGGGGCAATGCAAGGGGCTTGCATCCCAAAATTGACGTAAAGTGCCCCTTGCACCAAAGGGTGCCCCGGGAGTGATTCACAAAGGCAGCTTGCATCTACCGCTGGCTGCCTGCACCAAACGGGGCCTGCGCCGCCTGAGCACCACAAAATGGGCAGTGGCAAGGTGTTAGGGGCTTGCTGCAGATGCAGACTGCCAAAGTTCCTCGAATGGTATTCACAAAACTCACCCAGAGGGTGAACTTCTAAGTACCATTAGACCAACCCTTAGACCAGCCAGGGCTGGTCTAAGGGTACTTAGAAAACTCTCCCTTTGGTAGAGTTGCCCTGTTTGTAGCAATGTGCTGCAGCCCTTCCCCAATCCCTGATGTCCCCAAAAGTAATTTTGTCATATACATCTGGTGGTCTAGTGGCCCCCTTCCCCAATCTCTGATGTCCACGTTATAATATAGTTTCACACAACCCCCCTTCCCTGGTAGTCTAGTGTCCCCCCCTTCCCGATCCCTGATGTTCCCATTATAATATAGTTTTACACAACCCCCTTCCTTGGTAGTCTAGTGGCCCCCTTCCTGATCCCCGATGTCCCTGTTATAATATAGTTTCACACAACCCCCTTCCCTGGTAGTCAAGTGTCCTCCCTCCCCGATCCCCAATGTCCCCGTTATAATATTATTTCACACAACCCCCCTTGCCTGGTAGTCTAGTGGCCCCCTTCCTGATCCCCGATGTCCCTGTTATAATATAGTTTCACACAACCCCCTTCCCTGGTAGTCTAGTGGCACCTCTCTCTGATCCCCGATGTCCCCATTATAATATAGTTTCACACAACCCCCTTCCCTGGTAGTCTAGTGGCACCCCTCTCTGATCCCCAATGTCCCCATTATAATATAGTTTCACAACCCCTTCCCTGGTGATCTAGTGACCCTTCACCCCTCACCCCAGCCGGTAGAGCCCACCACCCTCCCCATCCCAAAAATAGAGCTGATGCACCGCACATCCCATCTCTCATGTCTATGGTTGAGTCACTGATTGATTGTCACTGAGCCTACTGTATAGTGTATAAAGTAGGCTCAGTGACAATTCAGTCAGTGGCAAGCTGTGGAGGTGAGAGGAGAGCTGTGCCGGTCGACGACTGTGTTTCAGGATCGGGGGAGCGGGATGGTGGGTATTGCCTGCTGGGATGAGGGGTTACGGGCCACTAGACCACCAGGGAACGGGGTTGTATGAATATTTATTATAATGGGGACATTGAGGATTGGGGAGGGGGGCCAACAGACTACCAGGGAAGGGGGTTGTGTGAAACTATATTATAATGGGGACATCTGGGATTGGGGAGTGGGCCACTAGACTACCAGGGAAGGGGATTTAATACATAGTTAACAGCAACAGGGAAGGGTATTTCTTTCTTTGTCCTGGGGATCATGGATGGAGAGACCACTTGCATTTGCCATAGGAGCCTGTGTTACACCCCTCCTGTGTGATGTGTGTTTGGTGCATGGGAGAGCTTGCCGTAAGTGTGGGGACTTAGGCGCTGGGATCCCTTCTGTACCAGAATCTGGTGTAGGGTCTCTGGCACATTGGGCTTTGGTGCAAGCTGCTGTTTACCACAGCTTGCACTGTTCAAAGCCCCATTTGAGCATCAAGCCCATGGTGCGTAGCATAGGAAATACTGAGAAAAGTAGATGTGACAGGTGTGCCAATATTTTTATTAACAGTAGCTGAAACTAGATTTTTGATCCTGAGACCCAGAAACAATCAAAAAGGGGAGGTATAGAGCAATTACTTATCACCTTGAACACTTCCATGACACAATCAGTATTAAAATATATTTATTTCCTTATAAACTTCCCCTTTAAATACTTTGTTCAAAAACTATCCCCCCAATATAGTTCAACCCTTATCAGATGACTGCACAGGTGACCTACACTAACGTGAACTCTTTTACTGTTGAACACATATAACTGACCCCCAGCAGGTACTACACTACCCTACATCTTGGGAGGGGGCCAGCCAGAGCCTGGTAAGGCAGTAAAATTGTCGTTGGGCAAAGGGTGTGAGGTCTAATTAAGCAATAATCCATGACAGGGTGTTAGTTATGGTGGGATTTACCCACACTTGGTGTGGTTCAATCATGATGCTGCAGGCTGAGTGACTAAACCACACCAGAAGTGGGTAAATCCCACCATAACCCACACTCTGGAGCAGATTATTGCAGTTATACAGTGGTAAATACCACCATAATCCATACCCTGGAGTGGATTATTGCAATTATACAGTGTCCCCCTTTACTTTTTGTAAAAAAAAAAAAGAAAGAAAAATTGAGTTTTTTTGGCAGTTTAAACATTTTTTATTGAAATTATTGTTGCACCCTAAAAAATAGCTCTGTGTTGCTAGGTAGAATATTGAGGAGATGCCCCCACAACTCACACAGTGATGTGATCAGAGGAGTATATGTTACTGTTGTATTTTTTTTGTTTAATTTGTTAATAACACACAGACTGTAGTGATGTATGCAGGCAGATATGAGCGGCTGGGAGAGCCAGAGGCATCGTGCGTGTCGGCCCCGTTCAGTAGTATGACAGGTGGCATTGAATTGGGAGCTGGCATTTTTTTAATTATTATTTTTGATTTTGGAGTGAGGTAGCATGGGAGCTGTATTAAACTACGGGCAGGTGCTTCCCAGGTCACTTTCAAAGTTTAACTGAATTGCAGCTGCCCAAGCACAGGTCCAAGTGGTTTGTTAACCACAGAGAGAGTGCAAGTGAGGTTTGGGAGGAGTGGTATAAAAAAAGTAAGTTTGTAGAGGAAGCTGTGGTATTCAGGAGAGAGCTGGGAGGTGGGAGACACTGCTGAGTACCAGGTATTGTGGCACATAAACTGATTTTGAAGGTGTTTTTTTTTTTTTGCTGGTTGTTACTTGTGAGGGAGTGGCTTTCCATTAGTGGGACGAGTGCTTAGTGGGCTAACACTATGGCAGTGTGCATGTTTACATTTTCATGACTGAGAAATTATTTCTTTATCTTTACTTTTTTGTGAAGTGGCTTGTGTGATTGCTGGATCTTTATCTGTGGGTTATTATAGGATTTACCCACGGGTAAAGACCTCTATCAGCCGATCACATTGCTGGAAAATATGAGCCCATTGTATAATGGGCATTATAAAAATGGGCAACAAAAATCCAGTGATCTGATTGGTCAGTAGCTGTCCAGACCAGTGCAGTAATTGACCAATAACTGAACAGGTCTGGTAAGTGCCTTTCAAGTCTTGGAAGTTGTTTTAAAAGCTGACCTAACAGAAATGAACTATCACTATGGGGGGGGGGGGGTCACATGATGCACTAGCAGCAGGAAGACATGCTTCATCCAGCTCTGAATTGTGCTCAATAACTAGTTAATTTTAAAAGCACTAAATCAAAACTCTGACTTTCAAACTACAATCAGCTTTGAGAGGAAGATCCCTGCTTTCGATATATACCAAACTTTATATGCAGATGGAACCTCAGAAAATTCTCCTGCTTGCCACACCAGCTCTGTTGCCTGAAAGGTCCCAGGCATTCAAATGGTACAAGAGGGATGATTCTCCTGCACAGTCATCCAAATGGCACAAGATAGATGATTCTCCAGCACAGTCATCCAAATGGCACAGGATGGATGATTCTCCAGCACAGGTATCCAAATGGCACAGGATGGATGATTCTCCAGCACAGTCATCCAAATGGCACAGGATGGATGATTCTCCAGCACAGGCATCCAAACGGCACAAGATGGATGATTCTTCAGCACAGGCATCCAAACGGCACAAGATGGATGATTCTCCAGCACAGGCATCCAAATGGCACAGGATGGATGATTCTCCAGCACAGGTATCCAAATGGCACAAGATGGATGATTCTCCAGCACAGTCATCCAAATGGCACAGGATGGATGATTCTCCAGCACAGTCATCCAAATGGCACAGGATGGATGATTCTTCAGCACAGGTATCCAAATGGCACAAGATGGATGATTCTCCAGCACAGGCATCCAAATGGCACAAGATGGATGATTCTCCAGCACAGGCATCCAAACGGCACAAGATGGATGATTCTCTAGCATCACTCCCCCTCCCCAACAGGCGGCTGACTCTGATCAAATGGATTGGTTTTACAAAGAACTTGGGGCCATAAAATACATTCTACTAGATCTAGCTGGGGACTTCAGAACACCCAAGGCAGCCCTGCAAGCTTTAACCCGGAGGGCCACAGACTCAGAGGCTTATATCAGCTCACTCGAGGACTGTGTGGAGCAGTCTGAGCCAGAGATCACCAGTTTGCAGTGCAAAATTCAGAAACTGAAACACCGACTTCCAGTGATGTCACTGCCCAATATGGACATCTAGACAAGGAGCTCCATCTTTGACCCGGTATATAGCTTCCCACCATATAGTTTCTTCAGCATCACTGTAGCAGATTTTTATTTGGGAGGCTTTAGTATTATATGGGCAGAGGCAGGAAACCAACAAACAGCAGTTCTTTTATGGATTTCTCCTCTTCACAAACAACTACGCCACTGTGGGTGGCTTGCACCGCTGAAATGGTGGCTAGCAGCTCAGTGGCTCAGATGCAACCAACCAATAGTTAGTTAGTTAGTTAGTTAAAACCTTTATTTTTTATACAGGAATTCAGATGGAGAAACATCACATCATTAGGACAAAGTCCTATTTTCAAGATGGTCCTGTAAGGTACATTGCTCATAAGTTATAATAACAAGACATTACAATACACATAATTCAATCATTCACAATATAGTACACAAAACATCTAGACAATCATCTAAAACAATCACAATGTATTTTTAGTTCAGATATTAAACTTGTTAAAAATACCTTCAAATCATTAGTCTGGCTACAATATACAGATTTCAAAGCCCCCCACAAATCCTTAACAATAATCGGGAATCTAAGGGCACTATATGCATTTATGAACCTTGGGAATACAAAATCCCTTAAATTTATGTCTCTCAAATTACATACACATTTTCTCGATTCCAATTTATCATAAAGACTTTCAGGTTGTTGAAATTTTATTACCTTAAAAATCTGTGTTAACCAAGAAATCCTACGTTTACTTTCCTGTGTGACCCAACCCAATTCACTAAGTACTTGGCAATGGTGTGCCCTGTAATCCTTTTGCATTATAAATCTAGCCATCTTATAATATAACTGATCAACCTTAGTTAACCATCTATTTGCTGCAAAACCATATATATGATTTCCGTATTCCAAAATTGGAAGAAGAAATTGGTTTATAATTTGTTCCCCTCATTAATCTATTCAAACAAAAACTAGAGTGCCTGAAAGCTCCCAATCTTTTATTTACTTTAGTTATAGTCTCTGTTATATGATGTTCAAATTTCAATGATGAATCTATCCAAACACCCAAATATTTATAAACTGTAACCTGTTCTAACATTTCTCCATTTAAGGTTTTTATATTAATCTTTGTATTTTCAAACCCTATAGGGATTTGCTTTCTTCCAAAAACCATTAACTTGGTCTTTTTACTATTAAGTATTAAACCAGATTTTGTTAACCACTTTGATAAACCAGTAAAGTCATTCTGTAAATTTGTTTGCATTTCGTCAATTGTTTGACCACTAGATATCAACAAAGTATTGTCTGCATAAAGATTTATATTAGAGTGTTTTATGCAATCCGTAACCTTATTAATGTAAATCAAAAACAATATTGGGCCTAAAATAGAGCCCTGAGGTACTCCTCGTTGCACATTTAATTTATTTGATAACACTCCATTAATGCAGACCTGTTGAGTTCTTTTTGAAAGATAAGATTTAAACCAATTTCCTGACTCCTTAACCACACCAATTTCTGCCATGCGTCTAACCAGCAGACTATGATTAACTGTATCAAAAGCCTTGGATAAGTCCACGAACACCGCTCCCACCGATCGGCCCCCCTCCAATTTGGATGCAATAGCATCAATCACATCGGTGAGAGCGGTGCCCGTGGAACATCCCTTCCGAAAACCAGATTGTTGTTTGGTTATTAATGAATACCTTTCCAAATGGTCAACCAATTGAACTTGAATTAGTTTTTCTAAAATTTTTGAAATCCCAGACAGTAAAGCAATAGGTCTATAATTTGTTGGTTGATATGAATTCCCTGAACCTTTGTATATAGGAATAATCTTGGTGTTCTTCCAAACATCTGGAAAAATGCCCTCACTCAGAGACCAATTAAACAACTTAGTCAATATGGGAGCAATCACCTGAGCTGAATCTCTCAGAAATCGATTCTTTATAAGATCAAAGCCACAAGCCTTATTTGTTTTCAATTTCCTAAGTTCTGCTTTTACCTGTTTACAAGAGATCATTTTAAAACTAAACCTCGGAATATTAATGGACAATGACTTAATAGATTCATCCCTTAATTTTGGGTCAATTAGGTCCAAATCTGACAATGTAACAAAATAATCATTTAAAATGTTTGATGTTTCCTTTTTATTCTGGGGGACACCTCTAGTTACCATTTGAATAGGTGGGCCACAAACCTGTGGGGGTCTCAAAAGATTTTAGTAGTGACCAATACGTTTTATTATTATCTGTAGTCTGTTTAATTTTATCTTCAAAATATTTTTGTTTCAATTTTTTATTTGAAATTTCAAATAATTTCTAGCTTTTTTGTATTCTTCCCAATCTGTATTATTTAAAGATTTGCTCGCCTTTTTCCACAGACAATTCTTACCACGTATTAATTTTTTATGTTTCTGAAACCCAGGGAACATGTGACTTTCTTTGCATACATGTACAAAAAGGAGCTAATTCATCACAAATCTCTAGAAACCATTTAGAAAATTCCCCAACCGCTATGTTCACAGAAGGTATCAAAAATAATCTATCCCATCTTACTGAAGAGAGTTTTACCACAAATGCATCTTTATTATAGTTTTTAAAATTTCTGCGTTTTATTTTTAATGAAGGATTTCTGATAGGTTTACTTTCTATATCTTCCATAACAAACAAACAGCTTATAGAACTATGATCTCCCATCACTGGTTGCTTTACTTCGATTGCTCTCATTTTGATCTTTGTTGTAACAAAATTTAAATCTAATATATTGCCAGAGCTAAGATGAGAAGTTTTGCTAGTGGGAAGTATAATCTTTTGTTCTACATCTAAAATTTTAAAACTTTTTTCCAAAGCAAGACCCCTTGGTTTCCCCCATGCTGCATTGAAATCACTAATTAGCATTAATTCACAACTCATTGAAACTCTGAATAACTGATGCTAAATTTTCAAATTCACCAGTTGGAGTCTTGGGGGGAGCATAAATAACCCCTAATACCAACTGTAAACTTTGAACCTTGACTAATAAACAATCTATTTTTCCTACCTGATCTGCAAACACGATTGAAATTTGACCAAGTTCCCATTTTATAAACATTAATACTCCCCCACCTCTCTTTCCATTTCTATCCAATCTGTAACTATTATAACCCTCAAGTTCAAATTCGTTGGTATCTATACTCTTATTTAACCAAGTTTCGGTTAATGCCACAATTTCAGGAGTTTCTGTTTCTACCCAAGATTTCATCAAATCCCCTTTTTTCTTTAAGCTTCTGGCATTATCATAAATAATTTTAATATCACCAGATTTTTCGGGTCCTGGGTTTGTTTCTATATCGCCCCCCCCAAATCAATGATATTAATAAACAATTTCTATTTTTAGTTTGCCCAGTAGCCAATATACTTATATTAATTAGTTTTTTACTTAACTGGTCTCTAACCATAGAAAAGGGATTTCTACGATGCCCTCTATACTCTGGGTTCCCCCTTACTGATAGTTCTCTCATTTTTAATACCGGGACAACCTCAATCGCTATAGAACTTGGAATTTCTAATTGACAAGGGGTTTTCAATTTCACTATTAATAATAAAACACACACAATTGAAACATCATCCTACAAGCTAATGCCATTCTATTTAGAATTGAGGGCTATACAATATATCTATTATGCCTTTAAATTTAATCTAAACCTAATAATATCCCTATAATAGTAACCAAGTCTATGTTTAAAAAATACTTTTGCCTCCTGGTTTTGTTGCCCGGTGGCGCTCGGCATACTCTGCTCTCACCACTAACGGCTCGCGCGGTACCGAAGCGAAATTTAACACAGTCTGCCCTCCCAAAATGATGACACTACCTCTCTGGTACCGCCCCTCCCACTCAGCAGCTGTTAATGCTTATGGTTACCGGAGAGGGTTTGGGAGCAGTGGCGCAATGTCTCACAGGTCAGCAGCTCTTTCTAGCACCTGGTCAGCTTGCAAGGTCTTTCAGGTCTGCAGCCCCTTTACAAATGAGATGTTTTTAAACCAATGTCACTCTCCTTGAAGAACTTTGGGATTTTTGAACAGAAATCTGTGCTACAGTATGTGCAATGAGCTCAAAGCTTCTGTCTTAGCCTTGGAAACGAAGGTTGACAGTTTGGAGAAGCAGGCTACCGACACCGATAATAGGGTGGACCAGATGGAGTGGGCCCTACTGAGGCTTCTACAGGACTCCCAGATGTTAACAGACCATTGCGAAGATCTTGAAAACTGCCCCAGAATAAACCATATTCATATCTATGGACTGTCAGAGGGTGAAGAAAGTAGAAGGGACATGATTTCATATTTGCAGTTTTTTGCAGTCAGTTGTGGACGTAGATGAACTTTGTACCCTTCCTATTGAACAGGCTCATAGGGCATTTCTGCCCAAACCCTCCAGTCCCTCCTCATGCTCCGGATCCATTATTCTGTGATTCTACAACTATACTGTTAAACAAACTTTACTGCAATGAGCTTGGCGCAAAAGGGTTATTATCTGTAAGGGACAGTGCCTTTATTTTGATAATGATCATTCCATGGCTCTCCTAGCCAAATGTAAGGCATATACCCACATTCTCCATTTCTTGAAAGCCAAAAACATTAAATTTTCTACCCCATACTCAGGTCGCCTTGTATACATTTTGCAGAGGGCACTAGAGCGTTTGAGAACCCAGAATTGGCAATACAGGAGCTCCATGCAGGAAAATGTGACGTTACTGAGGAGTCCATGGATCACTCATATTACTGTGAAAAACAGGAACTGCATCAGGACTCTTGGACAAAGGCTTCCCCTCACAGTAAAAAAATGATGCAAGGAATAAGCCTTAAATGAAATAAGGCAATGCTTTAATCTTTTCGGAGTGAGGAGCCTGCATGATTGCTGTTATTGGGACTAAAGTGCACTATTGAGCAGAGTTAACAGCTTTGGTTTAATATTTTTAACAGTTCACTTAACTTTTGGACTTTAGTGCTTTATTCACTATTTTGACTTGTATCAATAGACCCATTCTGTTGCTTCTTTGCTAATATCAATATGTCCTCAACTACCTGGTGTTATTATTTAATGTTAGTTGGTAGCTGTTTACAGGCACAGAAAGCTGAAACATTTTTGGGAAGGCACACAGGGTTGGATTTCTTATTTCTGTTTAACTGCTGTTTAACTTACTTTAAAATGCTGCTGAGCTGTACTGGGAGATTTTTTGGTAACTTTCCTTGGTTATTTGTTCACCCCACTTTTTTCATCAGTCCGTTCGCTGGTATTATATGCTTGTTTTTCCCTTTTTCACCTTCTAGGAGTTTAGTGTCCTGAGTCAGGCCATTCATCAGATGGCTGGAGCAGCACGAAGGTCCCCCCCCCCACTCTCTCTTACTCTTGGTGCTCTGTGTCGTTTTGTTGACATTTGTGCGGCAGATTTCACACACTAATATTCCTACTTTGCCCGTTTTTTTTCTGTCTTACCTAATATGTCAGTGTATGCTTGATTTCAGTTAAGGGCATTGGCTTTTCATCAATCTGTCACCTGCATTGATGCCGTCATTACTGGTGTCACCTTTCAAAGTATGTATCATCATGTTATCTTAGCTTCATCCCTTCCCTTCTGCTCCCTTGTTTTAATCTCTTTATTTTATTGTTTTTTTTCCTTTTACTTGTACCTATAACCTATCTCTGCAGTCTCACTCTTTTTGTTCTTCTCTATCCTTCTAGGATTTTCTCTTTCACGACTTTGTAATTTTTATCTCCTCTTCCCTTACTTTTTCTTTCTTTTCAATGATAGTGCTTGGGGGGGTCTTTTTAACTTTCTGCTTATTGTACCGTGGTTATGTTAACATGGGTAGGGGGACCAGGACTGCATTGAAAGCACTCTTCTTCAATTACTAGTGTGGGCTATGATCTGATTTTTTTTCAACAATGGTGACCCTGCAGATTTTTAACTCTGCTCATTTGCAGCAGGAGGTATAAATTTGTTTTTTCCTCTCTCATTTTTCCAGAGTCTGGCGACTCGACATCTGATCACCTTACGGACAACTGCAGAGCATGATGGCTCCCTTTCCCACTTATTCTCCACTGGCTTCAAAAGTTTCTTTGCCGGTGTTCTGATAATTCAGCAGTGGGTTTTTTAATAGTACTGAAGTTGGTCATGTTTTATAACTACTCTCATTCGTAAAGCAGTTCGGTCACAGAGAAACTCACAGAGACATCATGGAGACCCACTCTGCACCAGCTTGCCGATTATCTTGCCGGGTTGTAGCCTTTTCTCTATTACTCTTTCTTCTCCCTGCTACTTTTGACTCCTATCTTTCATACCTGTATTTTTAACTTGCTCTGCTCTTCTAATTTCTCTACTATTCTAGTGTAAACTTGGCTCTTGTTAAAGCCATCAGTTTTTTTTTTTTGCAAATGTCAATTATTACTGACAACGTCAACACTTCAGCGTAATTTTATCATGTGTTTTCCATGCTATTTTAGTTCCTTTCCTTCCCCTTGGTTTCCTTATTTCTTTCCTCTTACTTTATTTTCTTTCCTTTTGGAACATATTAATTCCTTTCTGCAGCCCATGGTACTTACCCATCATTCTTTAGTATTCTTCCAGTTTTTTCCCCTTACTGACCATGTCACTCCAATCCCCCCTTCCCTACATTCCTCTTTCTTTTTTTAGGCTAGGCTATTGGGGGACTCTTCTTCTGAACTTCTGCCAATTGTACTATGGTACTTTTAATATGGGAAGAGAGATCTAGACTGCAGTGAAGTGCCCCCCTTTATTTAGATATTAGTGTGATATGATGATCATATTTTTTTATTATGTTTGTTCAGCAATGGGGGAACCTGCATTTATTGTAGCTCATTTATAGCATGTTGAAAGCATCTATTAGTTAGGGTGCCAAGCACTGCCAGTGGTTAATTAGACCCCGTTTTCTTGTCTGCTTCCTTGCTACCCCATTACAGATGCAGGCTCCTTGCTATTTTTAAGTTATCAGTTGGGCTAGTTCTAGTATTTAACATATATGCTTTTGATTACTTTTAGCCCTGTATATTTTACAGTCAAGGCACTGGAGCTTTTATTTTATTTATTTATTTGTATTTCGGATGACACCTTTGAGCTGAGAGCTCTTTTACAAAGGTTCCACGTCAAGGCAATAAGGACAATAAGGTACAAAACATAACATGATTATTACAATGGAACTTACACAAAAAAAAAAGACAAATAAGTTTACAATAATAGCAGCCAAAGGCATTGTCAAGGAATTGTGTTGCGAGTTAATTATACAGTATACTTTTATAAATGGTTTATTACTACATTATAGCCACTGAAAGGCCGCAGCCTTATTTCTGTATGTGTTTCCTGCACCCTCATTCATCATTCATTTTTAATAGTACATAGTCGAGGATGGTTATCTTGGCACCTCTCTCTCTCTGATTAGTACTTTATGTATTCGGTTTGCACCGAACCTGAGGGCTACCGGCTTGGCCAGATTATACCCCTCGTAACGTTTTTCCACCTATTAATGCTACTCAGGAGCTGTGTCTTATGCACAGCCCCCACCTTGGAAGCGCATCATTGCCTTTTCTATATTTGATACTGTTTTTGTACGTTGTGCAATTTGGAGTTTGCCCAGTTGACAGACTGTATTATAATAGTATGTTTCTTTTGCTGCACCCTTTATGGGTTCCACAATCTTCATTGCTTCTTTTTTACCATTTTACAATATTCTGTTGTAGGGATTCCCTAGGATTATTGCTGTTTTTAGATATATTTTTGACCGTGTTGAAACCAGATTTCTACCCGGCTGGCAGACAGTTTTGTGTTGAATTCTCTTTTCTTGTATACAGACTAAAGGCTGTTTGCCTCCTTTTGTTTATATTTCTCAGTTGTTCTGTATGGATGTAAGGCAGGGCATGGGTAACCTATTTTTAAGGGGCAGTTCCCAGTTATGTCTTTTACCTGACATTGGTGAGATGTATCATATTTTTTGAGACAGCTCTATTTTCCACTATGGCTTATTTCATTAAGTTTTGTCTTACAATGTAAACAAGATTCGTAATTCCGTTAAACGTTATCACCTTCTTCAATATTTTCAGTAACAAAGTGCTGATCTTATCTTATTTCAGGAAACCGAGCTGTCTCCTGATGAACATAATACATTTTCAAAATGTGGTTTTGATCATGTGTTTTTCTCCCTCCCATAAATCAGCCTGTAGGAGGGGAGTTTTAACTATGTCGGCGAGGTCTCCTATTTGATTTTCAAACTTGTGTAAGTGTTGATGCTGGCCATTACATTATTGTGACTGGTGCTTTATATGGAAGACCCACTACATTAGTTAACACCTATTTCCCATCTGGAACCGACCGTAGGGCCCTGTGTTCTTTCTTTTTTTTGCCTACTGCTAGATAATCTGCGGGGGCAATTTATTTGGGGAGGAGATTTAAACTTTACCTTGATTCCTGATTTGGATTCTTCAAACCCTAGGGCTTACCGCTTCTAAACTGTGCATAAGTATTTGTGCAGAACTTTACACCTACTTGGCATAATTGACATCTGGTGTCACTTACACTTCTTGTAAAGAGATTGCACACATTATTCCCCCTGCTATGGCAGTTTTGTCACGTTAGATTACCTTTTTACCACTCTGGAGCATGTTGGCACTGTGCAAGATATTCAACATGGCTCTTTCCATCTAATATGGCTCTTTTACTCTATCTGACCATGCCCCATTAAGCGCCCCTTTCTTCTTGGGAAACCCCACATGCCAAACACTCTGGAGCTTACACCTGGGTCTCCTTCATGATTGGGCACATCTTGAGAAACTGTCACATCAGATTCCTCCATTTCTTCAGGTCAATGACAATAGCAGCATATTCCCAGGCATTCTCCATGATATTCTCAAGTCTGTCCTCAGAAGTACTATCATAGCTCTTGCCTTGGCCTTACACAGGACACAGGAGCTCGACTCCAGAAACTTTTAGATCAAAAAGTTGAACAGGTCTATTTTATCTTAGGCAACAAAATTATGAAAGTGGAGCCCGAAGTGCAAACAACCTGGCCAGACATCTTTGAGCCCAAGAGGTAGCTGCCACCATAACCAAGCTTTGTCATCCTAGCTCAGGCAACTTTACTTATAATGGAAACGAGATTTTGCAAATTTCTAAGTCTTATTATTTCTCCTTGTATACTCCTGAAGCCCCTTTACCTACAGAATAGCAAATTCAATTGTTTTTAACCCAGGCTTATTTGCCTTCACTTTTTCCTGAGGAGGCTCAGACACTAACCTCCCCATCTTTACAACAGAAATTCATCATGGCATTAAGTCGGATAAAACGGGTAAGTGCCCAGGCATCGATGGTTTTCCACTGGAATTTTATAAAAATCCCTCTCTCTGGAATCTTTTTAACCCACTTCTCTTCCGTCTTTTTCATTCTTTTCAGGACAGGAATGCTCCACCACACTCCTGGCAGTATGCAGTCATTACTGCTCTTCCGGTACCTGGCAATGACCTTATAGTACTTCTCCAGTCTCATATCATCCTTTCTCTATTTTGAACTTTGATTATAAATTATTCACATCCATTTGGGCACTTAGGTTGGAAGATCTCCTCCTTTCCTTGCTGGACCAGGACTAGGCAGGGTTTGTTTGCAAGTGGCGGGCCGTGATAATGTGCATCGAACATTACCTCTTTTAGGCCATGTTCATCAGTGCTTGATCCCACTGGTGCTGGCCAGCTTGGATGCAGAGAAGGCCTTTGATCAGGTATCGTGGCCTTTCCAAGGGCCACCTTACAGGTATTTGGCTTCCACTTTGACTTTATAAGTGTGTTACAACAGTTATATCATTCTCCTTCTGCTTTAGTTAAAATGAATGGGTCAATCTCTACACCATTCACCTTAGGTAGAGGCACCCAACAAGGCTGCCCTCTTTTCCCAGTGTTATTCACTTTATGTATTGAACCATTAGCATCTCATATTCAACACTCTCCAAATATACGGGGCATTCCATTAGGCAGCTGGGATTACAAAATTGCATTGCTCGCCGACAACATTCTCTTAACTCTTACTGACCTGACTACATCTTTTAACAGTTTTTGACCTCTTAAATAGATTCAACCAATTGGCCAGTTTCTGACTAAATAGATACACAGCAGAAGTACTTGCTTTTAATTATACTGCACCTCAACAAATTACAGATTTCCTTAGCATTCGCTGGAATCAGAATTCTCTGAAATATCTTGGAGTGTGCCTTCCTAAAAACCTGGATCACTTAGAATTACTTAATTTTGAACCCCTGATGATGGCCATAGCAGAGGGCTTAAGCTGCTGGTCTTTGTTACAGCTTTCTTTTTTGCAGCAAGTCAAAGTTATTAGGCTCAGTATTTTACCACAAATTTTATTTACAAATGCTTCCACTCTATCCTGTTCATTGCTATTTTCAAGGCTAGCATAGGCTGATCTCCTGTTTTATATGGAGAGGTCATAAGCCCAGGCTTAGATTTACTTTGTTGCATCTTTCCCCGGCTTAGGGCAGAATAAATTTGTCTAACTTTCGTTGGTATGCATTAACGTCAGCTTTGTTTACTTTGCCTTTGGACTTTGGTGAACTTTCAGGATCACTGGAAATATATTAAATTCATATGCAACGATCTCCAAGATGTCAGTCATATTCTCTATTACTCCCCTCTAGGCTACCTCCCATTTTCCAATTTTTTTCATTGTACTGCAGGGACTCATTGGTTTGGGATAGGATTCATTTGCAGTTATCTGGGGACAAAGTTCTTCTCTTGTATGCCTTGTCTTGGACTCGAAACAACCCACTAAACACCTTTGATCCCTTTTTAGGAAGGTGGGCACAATCAGGCCTTCTTTATCTTCATCAGACCCTAAATTCCAAGGGAATTCATTCCTTTTCTGATTTACGTGCCATATATGGCCTACCTTCTACTGACCATTACCGATACTTACTTACAACTCCTTGCATATATATACAAATCCTGCCTCATTCCTGTAGATGCCTCTCAGATTTAATATCGGCGTTACCTGCCTTAATTTTATTTCATCAACAGGGCGGCTTACAGAAACACTTGGTTGGCACTATCTACTCTATAGCTCATTCTCAGTTGACAGACTCTACTCTTTCAATTTTAGACCAATGGAAGACAGATCTGCAAATAATGTGTGAATCTGCCATTTGGGAAAAACACTCCATTACCACATATAAACTTCCACGGCACCTTATTTAAAAGAATTTGCATGGAAATGTAGGATGAGGTTTTCAGGACTCTAGCACTTTCAACAAAATACTTAGGATTGCAGGCAGATACCTGTTGGAGGGCTTGTGGCCAGTCCTGCGTAGACAATGCACGTATTTTGTGGTTTTGTCTCCAACTGCAGTCTTATTGGATAGCTATTTCAAATGTTATAGCTCCGATGTTCAACATTCCATTACCTCTGTCCCTTACACTGGTCCTACATATACCCTCTGATGAGTTGCTTTTACGAGGCAGGCAACTAAAACTGTTGCTGATCCCCTTGGTATGTGCAAAAAAAGTTATCGCCAAATTATGGTTTCAAGCACAGCTTCCTTGGTTACCACAGTGGATAGCCATAGTTCATACTATTTAGCAACATGAGAAATGTACTCACCGTTATCTAAATATTTTGTCAGTCTTTGAGGAAATTTGGAGACGAGTACTTTACAAATTATGATCTGATCCTGCATTTGTTATGTAACTGTTTTCTTTCTTACAGGTTTGGCTTTGTAAGTGGTTGATAAGCCTTTCATCAGATATTATTATGGTGTTTTTATTGTTTAGGATTTATCCATGCCCTGCCTCTGAGCCCTTAGTCTTTTTGCCCATTTTGTACTCTTTATATGATACCCTGTACCCATAAAGTTTTCGGTGCTATTTCCTGTACTTTTCTTTACACCTTTTTGATTCTTTAGTGTTGTATATTACAAAAATGTGTAATTTATATTTTGGCCTCTAACATAATTGTGAGTACATTGGTTGTTTGTTTTCTTATGACTGTATCAGTTGTGCGCTTTCATAATTCTTAATAAAGCAGTTATTATAAAAAAAAAAGAAACTGGAAGACCATGTAGAAGACCAAGAAAGAAGAAGTTGCAGGAATAATTTGGTCATCATCAGTCTGAGGGGCCAGATACTACCCTGTTCATGCAGAAACTCTGTGAACAAATTGCAGTGCCCTCACTGAATGGCCCCAGTATGTAATAGAATAGGCACACTGGGCACTGAAACCCATGCTCAACTCCAGAGACAAACCCAGGCCAATTATCCTATGCCTGCTCAACTTTCTTGACAAAATATATAGTTTATCTAAGGCTCTGGACAATAAAGAGATATAGTTTGAGGGACAGTGACTGCATATTTTCAATGACTTGAGCTCCCAAGTTCGCTCCTGCCAAGCTGAATACAAAGAAATAAAAAATAAGCTTTACTTGGCTGGCATCAAGTTCTACATGGTGTACCCCACAAAGCATATTGTCACTGTACTGGAGGGCCCAAAACAATTTAGTACAGCTGCAGAGTTTTGAAGAGAACTACCCAGGTTCTTTCCTAACCTGTTCCTGGCCCCATGCAGTCCAGCTTACTAAACCTAAGGTTTAAAGTAGGACGACCTAAAGCTCCCAATTCATAATCTCTTGGCAATGGATTTGCATATAATATGCACAGAAAGGTACTTTTTCCTATCATTGTTCATACCAGTTTGTCTTGCATTTACTCACCGTCTTACATGTTTGTGCAGCATGGACCCTGTTTAACCTGGTCCGGAGTTCCCTCCCACTCACCCAAATGTTCCTCTTTGACCACATGTCTCCCTGATAACTCCTTGAACAATTCTACAGCTTGGTCATCATTTTATAAACTCTGCTGATAACTTAATTGCATTGCCAATTATCTCAAGATGTCATTACTACGTGAACTTTGCGAGCTGTATATGGCATAGAAGACCAAGTTTACTGTGTGGTGGCTCCACTTGCCAGTGATGCACCATTGAGAGCTGTGAGGACACAGAAGCATTCTGGTGTCAGATTCAGGCTGAAAGGGACAAGGCCAAGTATTCACTGCATTTGCTTTTGCCACCACAGGAGGTTGCGCCTCATGAGGCAGAACTATCTTGAATATGTAGAAGGTAGCCAAGTAGACAACTGAAGCTTAATAACCAGTCTGCCTCAAGATTACTAGTTGCTACTGCATTTCCCTTCAGGTTTCTCTTTTTGACTCACCATAGGGCATAATGGACCTATATAGGTGGACCAGACAATAAATCGTATACAGGAAAGGTGGTTGGGGAACAATCACATGGGTCTCTGATCAATGGGCCCACATAGTCAATAAATCCAAGGTCTCTATATGTTGCTTAAAGTGACTGTAAGTAGACAGTTTCAGTCATACCTCTCAACCTCCCTCATCACAAATCAGGGACAATGCTTAAAATGATCAGGGGCAAATGACCAAAATCAGGGACACATCTGAAAAAATAGTAATATTAGTTCCAGAAGCTGTGTACAAAATGCTTCTTAGTATGAATAGCATTTTCTTAATGAGAACTAGACTGTAACACCAATGGCTAGCATTATTTTGTGATTCAGATCCCCCTTTTCAGTGACAGAAATGCCAAATTTAGGAGGGACAGAAGAAATTTCAGAGGCAAAATCAGGGACATCCCTGAAAATCAGGGACACTTGAGAGGTATGGTTTCAGTCAGTATTTTTGTACAACAAAATCTGTTTACTGATTAGATAAGAATCAAATTTTAACACAGGTGATGGCAAGCCATAATCTTTTTCTTTCTGACTAGCTAGAGAGGGCTTCCTGCACCCCAAGCCAAGCTTGATACTGGCAGACTTCCATTGGATAACATCTCCTATCTTATTTGGAGCGCTGCCGTGCCCCCAAGGGGCAAACACATGGTGAAATGTGATGTGGAACAGGCAGAGATCTTGCTCTCCTCTTCTACTCAACATGGACTGAATGTTTGCAGTACGATCTTCAGGAGTTCAGGACCAATCAGCTTCCCCTATGTGGCTGCACAGGAAACCCACCTTTGCTGAGTAAAGTTACGTGTTTCTTATTTCAGAGTATTTTCTATGGTTAATACTGTTATATGTTTTCTTGTTCTTATGGGAGGCTCAGTTGGGGTATTCGTGCAGTGGAACAGTCTTTTAATCGCAGTGTGGGAAGGCAGGGGTGGGTTACACGAGACCTGAAAGACTACTATATAAGTATTAAAATGGGTAGTAGTAATACACAGCAAATCTCATGGAGTGTTAAAGGGGTGAGATCCATAAATCCTAAAATTTCTCAATCTGCAGCAAAAATGTTAATGTTGCAGGAGACATACTTCCTTAATTCAGAAGTCCTGCTGTTTCACAGGGAATGAGTGGGCTAAGTACTGTATATAGTGTGGGGGACTGCACCAGGCAGAGGGTCACCACCTTAATTGCCAGAGCTGTAAGATTTCAGCTATTAAGCTCAACTGTAGACCCTCAAGGCAGATATATTTTTCTAATTTGCACCCTGGAGAGGGCAGAGGTCCCGACTAGCAACATCTATTGGTAGTAGTAAAACAACTTTATTTAAACAGGCAAGTATTTGACAAGCAAATATATACCATAGGGCCAAAAAAGCCCTGCTTTCAAGGAAATCCTGTAGTTAGCATAATAAATTACAGCACGGGGATATAAACTAAAAATATACACATGCAACATACATACAGGTAGTTACAAAACAAACATCATAATCACAAAATAATTGTTCAAAAGCACTGATATAAGCGCTAATAACAGTGACACTCATGCAAGTTTGATTTAATATACTGTATTGTCTAAAAGCATCTATAGACAATTTCAAATCTCTCCACTGATTTGGAAAATTGTTCCAAGCAGTCACTGCCCGGTAATTAAAGGTCATATCACCGAATTTGTTTCTAACCTTAGGGATCTTCATTGTCATGTTGTTGTTCCTCAGGCAAAAATTATGACTTGTCCACTGTAATGATCTAACTAGTCTAGTGGGCTCGCCAAATTTAAATTTTTTTTAAAAGCAGTTTAGTCCAAGTATTATCTTTTTTTGTTGGAGTGAACTCCAGGCTAGGTCATGGTATAGAGTGCTGTGGTCAATATTAAAGCTGCTCTTTAGTGCAAATCTGGCAATTTTGTGGCAAGTTACATCTAACTTATGCAATGTTTTTGTTTGTGCTGTTATTAAATATATGGCTCCAATAATCCAAAAGGGGAACCAACAGCTGATTAGCCACTATCATACAATGTTTTCTGGTCAAGCAATGTGATGCCCATCTCATGGCTCCCAGCTTCCTCCTCACCTCATTTACAGTCAAATCAATATGAAACTCAAAATTTAAATGATAGTCAAATTCTACACTCAGGTACTTGTAGCTTAGTACCTGGGATAGAATCCGACCATCCTTTGCCCTAACTTCTAGAGTTTGAAGTTGGTTTACTTTGTTTCTCCTGTTCAGGCAGAATAACATATATTGAGTCTTTTTTAAATTCATGAGCAACACTTTAGATGTGAACCACTGTTCCAACCTATCGAAATCAGCCTGGAGTTTAGTCTAGTCTTCTTGGGAATGTATTCCCTCTGCTACTATTACAGTATCATCAGCATATAATGTTATATGTGTATAATGGACAAATCTAGGAAGACTGTTCATATACACTAAGAACATTAAGGGCCCAGTATAGATCCTTGAGGTACACCCCTGATAACTGGTGCCAGGTCTGAGTTTACATTCCCAATAAATACCATTTGGGAATGATTTTCTAGGTATGATCTGTACCGAGCCAGGGGTTCATCCTTTACTCCAATCACTTCCAAGCAGATCAGGAGCCTGATGTGCTCTACCAAATCAAAAGCCTTGGACAGGTCCACGAAAACTGTGCCCACGGACCAACCCTCTCCAAGAGGGGTAGCCAGCTGGTAAAAAAAGTCCGTGAGTGCAGTCCCGTGGACCGCCCCTTCCAAAACCCATATTGTGCTGGAGTTATCCTTTTATATTTCTCCAAATACCCCATAAGTTAGGAGTGGACTAGGCATTCCATCAACTTCGAGATGATCGATAACAGGGCAATGGGCCTGTAGTTTGAGGGGTTAGAAGAATCTCCCCCTTTAAAAATGGGATAACTTTTGCCCTTTTCCACTTGCTGGAGAAGATCCCCTGGGTTAAGCTCGTATTAAATGCGTGAGTGGTTTAGAAATCTCTATAGCTGAGTCTTTCAAAAAGCAGACCTCAATGTTATCCATACCACTAGCTTTATTACTTTTAAGTTTGTTATTTCTGCGAGCACCTCTCTTGGTTTAATAATTTTAAATCTGAAATCTGGAATTGAAGTATTTTTACATTGGTCCTCCATGAGATCACTATTATAATCTAGAAGTAAATTATCCAGTCTTTTATGAAGGTCGGGAAGGTTTATAAAATAATGATTTGGAATCTCCACAGCCCTTTCTTGGGCAACAAATTCTTATTTTTCTGTTAAGAGTATACCTTTTTGACCCTGCCCTGGGTTTACAAGGCCCTTGATTAACTTCCAGTACTGTTTTGGCTCCTTAGTGTTCTTTATCTTCTGTCTGTAATAAAGCCCTTTTATTTTCCTAATCTCATGTTTGACTGAATTTCTTACTTTTTTAAACTTTTCCCAAAGGTTTTGATCTAGTGTTTTATTAGCTTTTCCCCATAACCTATCTTTTTCCCTAAGCAATATTTTTATAGGGGCAGTCATCCATGGAAGGTGTTGTGGTTTAATTTTTATTGTCATAAGGTGAGCACATACATTACAGGCTTCTAAACAAGATTCAGAAAAATCATCTACGGCTAATCTATATCTGGTATAAGGGCTATTCTGTATAGACATAGGGCACAGACTTTATCTAGGAGCACTTGAGGATTATATTTTTTATAACATCTTTTTGTAACATAGGTAAAAAAATGTTAACGTTTTTGGCTACAGTTACCTTAACGTCACACATAATAACATTGTGGTCTCCTAAATTTGGAGGATTTACCCCTTTGTCCACCACTTCATTGCCTGAGGTTACAAAAATCAAGTCAAGTATATTAACCCAGGCTTAATACACTCCCCTTTCTGGTTGGAGAAGTGATTATTTGATCCAAGTGTAAGGGCTGAATAAATTCTTCCAACTTCTTTCCCCATTGCTACCCCCCCGGCTGCATTAAAATCTCCAATCAAGATTAGTTTTTTATGTTGGACATGTTTGAGAATTTCTTGAAAAAAGGTTCAAATAATGCAACCTTCATCTTGCATGGGGGGAGGAATAGATAGCCCCTATGACCAGGTTTAGTTTCTGAATTAAGACTAGTATACATTCAATCCTTCCTTGAGTACCTGAGTATAGCAATTTTGTTGGATCTAAAGTGTCCTTCATATAAACCAAAATCCCACCCCCATGTGAATTTCTATTTTGCCTACAGTTACGAAACTCATTGAGTTCAATTTCATTTGAGTCAACTGCTTTGGTTAACCATGTCTCAGTTAATGCTATCACATCATAAGAAGCTGTCTGTACCCATAACCTAAAGAAGTCTATTTTCTTTATGAGGCTCCTTGCGTTGTCATGAGCTAATTTTATAATTTGGTCCCTTGGGCCTGGGTTTAGCTCTGTGTCTCTGCAAAGAATCAATGAAAACCACAACATTTTGTTTTGTTGGTTCAACTTTAAGTAATTTGTTTGAACAGGATTGTATTTTACTGCATCTCTAATCTTAGAGAACAAGTTTCTTCTCTTTTTAGGGACTTCCAATTTTGTATTCCCATTTATTACAAGGCTCCCACCTAATTGTGTTCTCAGTGAAAGAGAACTTGTATCTACTGGAACACATATATGCAAGACAGTAATTATACACACTAGTAGGCTCAGGATACCAAATAGCTTCAGTTCCATTTTTAAAGAAAAGAAAGAAGATTTTTCTAATTATCTTAAAATAAACAATTCCCTGTGCTCTATAATTTATGAATAAGAAATGACTCCAATGAATAAATAGCTGAAAACTAAAACAATAACTCAAATTAAAATTTCCCAAACAAATCTACACCCCATTACCAGTAGCCTACTCACTCCTAAGCAAAGAAGTCCAGCTGGCTAAAGGTGGATATTATCAATAGTGTCAGTGTGTGATGCTCTGGTAAAGCCCCAATGCATCAAGTTTCTAATTAAAATAAATGAATGCCAACAACCAATGAGAATTCAAGGGGACTTACTGGAGCAAGCACACACTGCATTCTAAATTTCTCTATAGGGTGGCGCAGCCACTCACGCTCACGATCAGCGAGCAGCGTGGGCTTTTAAGCCCTCAAGCCCTGCCTCCGGTCCCCACTCACTGGCTGTTGGCTCCCATGAGCCCCCTACACACCAGTGAGTAAAGTACTGACAGAAAGTCTATGTAAAATATTAAAAAGCAGCAAATAGGATGGAGCTTCTGCTCTTGAAGCTGCTGCCTTTTACAGACTGGAGCCAGTGACTGGATGTTAGCGTCTGGGTATTCTGTAGTGGCACAGGCTTTTAAGCACTCAAGCCCTATCTCCAGTCCCTGCTCACTGGCTGTTGACTGCCACGAGCCCCGTACACACCAGTGAGTAAAGTGCCAACAGAAAGTCTACATAAAATGTTCAAAGGCAGCAAATAAGGTGGATCTTCTGCTCTTGAAGCTGCTGACTTTTACAGACTGGAGCCCGTGACTGGATGTTGGCATCTGGCTATTTTGTAGTGGCATGGGCTTTTACGCACTCAAGCCCCACCTCTGGTCCCCGCTCACTAGCTGTCAGTTCCCACAAGCCCCCTACACACCAGTGAGTAAAGTGCTGACAGAAAGTCTATTTAAAATATTCAAAGGCAGCAAATAAGATAGATCTGGTGACTGGATGTTGTCATCTATGGACCTAACATGGAGAGTCCAGCATTTTCTTTTTCAATTCTAGCACCCTATGTCCATCTCCCTACTATACATGTGGGGAACTGGAACATAGTCCTTAGAAATTAGCTCGATAGATCTTGCAACATGTGTGGAGGTCTCACACACTGGCTCAGAGGATAGTTAGAGTACAAATGGAAACCCTCAACCTAGTAGATCCATGGAAAGTACTACCTCCAAATGGCAAAGAATACACTTTATGTTCCACCCCCATCATTTATTTTCCCCTCTTTACTACTTCCTTATCAGTAGCAACCTGTTTCACAGTGCCCACTGCTGCCAAATACCGGCTTGAAGAAGTTCTGACCACTCACCAGTCTTTCTCCAGCATGCCTTTACCCAGGGCAGGGACAATGACTCAGTCTGTAAAATTAATAATCAGCTCCTTAAGGATAGGGACATAGTAAGTAAGCTGCAGAAAACTTATGACTAACTTTCTAATTGAAAATGAGGGTACTATCTTAAACTTAGAAACAATCTGGACCTCCCTTAAATGTACAACTAGAGGTGTATTGATTAGGCTGGCCTCTATACAAAACAAGAAAAGAGAAGCCAAAGCTAGTGAGCTTTTAAATATTATTAGGGGATAGAAGCCAACCTGAACCCTCCTATACCTAAAGCCACATGGCTTGCTCTACACTCCTTTAGAGCCAAATATGAGGAATTGCTAAAGGAGCAAGCAGAGTATGCTATTCTGTCACACATTTTGAGTATGTAGACCAGGGCAAAAAAGCTGGGACGCTTATGGCTCTGTGCATCAAAAAACTGGAGGCATCCAGGGTAATTCAGGCCATCTGTTCAGAGGTGGACAGTTTCCTTGAAATCACCAATAGAGAAATTGCTCATGAGTTTCATATATTCTATTAAAACTGTTAGCAAAGCTTTGCACACCTAGCATCATCCCAGGAAATTGCAGGATACATAGAATCCATCCCATTGCCAACACTAACTGCAGAGCAAAATGATACCTGGTCCAACTCATTTCTCTTTCAGAAGTTACAAAGGACATCATATCACTGGCTATTAGAGCTGTGCAGCATGTGAGAAATCTGCATTTGTGGAATTTATATGACATTTCACGAAATTCCATGAAATTTCATGGAATTTTGTCAGAATTTTGTGGAAGATTTAACATTTATTTATTTGCTCATAACTTGACTATCTTTTGAGCTAAAGCTCTAACATGCTTACTTTCTGGGAGGGGTTCCAATTATGTGCTAAATTTCATGAAATGTGGGTGGATGATCTCAAAATTATAGGTACTCAAAATCTGTCATTTTTTTTGTGGGAAATTTTATGAAAATGTGTATATGCATATAACTCAGCCATCTATTGGACCAGATAGCTTATGTTTGGCATGATAACTTGATGATAGAAATTATAACAATGTGCTAAATTGCATCACAGTATGATGCATCATCTCAAAATTATATGTGCTCAAAGTGTCATTTTATTTTTGTGAGAAATTTAACGAAACATTTTATTTGCAAATAACTCTGACATCTTTGGAGCTAGACATGTGTAAATTAGCAAGAATAAGCTTTTGGTAGTGGTTATATAATCTTCTAATAAGGAGGGAATTGGATTAGAGATGTATAATTTACAGGGGTTCAAGTTGCTACTATGTTAATATTTGCTAAATCTTGTGAAAACTCTCAAAAATGTGGATGTTTGTAACTTCTCTTCTCTTGCAGGCAGAGACTTAACATTTCACATGCATATATGATGTCAGCGTATCCTGGTGTGTAACACATCTGGATAAATAGTTTTGCAGTTTTTAAATTTACAGTGGAAAAAAATTATTGGTAACATTTTCTCAAATATTTATGGAAGCATATAGACGAATCATCCAAATTCCTTTTGTGGAATTTAAAATTCACAATGCACATTTCACGTCCTCTTCATTTGATAGGCTGGGCTTTGCTTTTTGAAGTCTTGCTGTTCCCCCCTGGGTAACTTTCTGCCCCCTTCTCTCTTGGCACAGCCAGATTGACTCAGTAGCATTACAGATCCTACTGATATCCTGTTTGTTCTTTACAGTGACAAAATACCTTACAACTTGAGTCACCTACTTCTTTTACTCTAAACTATCCTGTTGGAATAGCCAGCATTCTTACTTCTTGGTGCCCAAGATATTGTATTTCCCCATTACATCTGTTTGAGTACCTCTATGTCCCAGACTAGCATGTATATCAGGCTCCCTGGATCATCAATTTACTGGGTGTGAGCCTATATATTCTGCATTCAGGTTGGAATTTTTGACACTCTGTGCTTCCTTGCTCCCACTTGGGGGGTCTATCACTGGTGTACTATCCAGCTCAGCTGTCCATTTCTTCATGAAACAATGTATCTAACTCCTGAACCTGGTGACCCCTACACTACCTCTCTCTCATACCCCTATCCTTTAATTAGAATCCCCCAGATAAGGTTGAGTGAAATTAGCAAATTCCAATTTCATTGAAGTTTCATGAAATTTCACAATTTTCACAAAGACTCACAGAATTTAACTTTAAGTGCAGATGTTATTTTGCAATTTCTGGCAGTAAGCAATTAATAAAACTGACACAGTCTCCTTGTAAGGCCTGAGACCCTGCCAAATATAATGGCATTGCATTCTCTAGTTTTAAAGTATCATGGGTTTATACATTTGCAGTTTACATTCTTGCAAAATTTAATTTTAAAATGTGAAAGTTTGTCTATTTTTAATTCAGTCCTATTCAAAGCTGTAAATATGAACTTTGTCAGAAATTACCATGTGATATAGTAGTTTAAATGTTTCAAATCTGGTTACATTTGGATATGTTGTTTTAAATTTAGAGGGAAATAACTGAAATTTAAATTTTGGCAACATGTTTGGCAGGCTATAACAGTCCCATTTGAAGCTAGAAATATGAAACTATGTGTATGTACGTGTGTGTGTATGTGGATGTGTGTATATATATGTGTGTATATATATATGTAGACATAACCTGTGTACCTGTAAAATGTTATAATGTTTCAATGAATACTATCAAAATTGTACTAAAATAACAGAAATCTAAATTTTGGCAAAATGCTTGCCTACCTATAACTCAGGCCCCTTTGAAGCTTGAGACATAAAACATGGTGCACATACCCATACAGTAAGTTTTTCTAAATCCTGAAACCATGGAGAAATTTGGATAAGAAAGTTTAAAATTAGATTGAAATAACAAAAACTTAAATTTTGATCAAATGTTTGGCCACCCATAACTCTGCTGTCTTTCAGTCTATGACTCTGCAAGTTTGGACACCTATGTATGCCATAATTAACTGTCTATTTACCACAGTTGGTGTCATTAGGATATGTTCTTTTAAAATTAGAGCAAAATAACTGCAATTTAAAATTTGACAAACTTCAACAGAATATTCACGGAAATTCCATGAACATTTCATGAAATCAGAATGGTCATTCATCAGGCATTCTACAGGCAGATTTTTATATTCCTCACACCTCTACATGCTATGGATTGAGCACTGAGACCTGATGGCTTTTTGGCCAACTTCTGTAAGTGGTTTTGTGCCAGAGCTGGCCCCAGTCCTCGCATGCACTTTTGCATACTTGTAGGAACATGGTATCAAGGACCAGACTGTAACTGAGGCATTAATTACCTTGCTGCCCAAACCAGGCACAGACCTGGAATATACTACCAGTTACCGCCCCATTTATTTAATAAACTAGGACATTAAGATTATTTATTTTTATTTATTTATTTATTATTTATTTATTTAGGCATCTGTTTACAACCTTTGAGCCAGAGGCTTGTTTACAAAGGTACCTCATCACAGAGAAGACAATACAGTGATAACAACTTAGTACAGAGAAACGGTATACAGTTTTTTTTTTTTTTTGAGGATACAGGAGGACAAATGAGATCAACAGTTTACCACATACAGGCTTGGTGAAATTAACATTGTTCAGGGAAATAACTAGAACATCAGAAAACATAGGATAACAATACAGTGTGTTTTAGTGGAGTCAACAGGGAGGTAACAGGAACCAAGGGTAGAGAGGGTAGAGGCTATTATGGCTGAGATCCTTGATGAGTGGTGAACAGAGTGTAGGAACACCTAATTGGAGGTGCTCTTATTGTCTTGGTCTCCCAAGATGCAGAGAAAGCATTTGTCTGAGTTTCATGGCCATATCTTTTTGGAGTTCTTAAAAGATTTGGCTTCCCAGAAACCTTCATAGAGTGGGTCAAGGTCCTATATGCCAAACCACAGGCTAGAGTGTACTGTAATGGGGTCCTATCAGAATCTATGCAATTCTGTAGGGGCAGCAGGCAGAGTTGCCTCGTTTTTCCACTCATTTTAAATCTGTATCTGGAACCCCTGGTCAGTAAACTCAATTTATGCAAATTACATACTCCTACACATTGCTCACCCAAAGATGCTCCTGCATACTGACCTGAAAACAAAATCTAAGTTTGGTGCTCTCTCTGATTATAAATTTATTGCAAATAAAACTATGTTTATGCCTCTCAATGCTTGTTCTCAAAAATTACATAACACAGTTAGGCCTTAAGTGCTCACCCAAAAAGCTGACATACTTAACCATTGACATTAGTAAGGGCAGAGATGCCATGAATAAAAAAATAACCTAGACAATCATAAATTTTCAGCAAGCCTAATCAGATGGAGTACACTACCCCAACCCTGTAAGGGTAGGATAAGCGTCATTAAAATGAACATTTTACGTTGGCTACTATACCCTTAAATATGCTGAATGCACATATTCCTATGATCTGGTTTACTAAAGTTCACACCATCATATCCAAGTTTATACAGGCTAATAAAGGTGTCAGATGTGCATACCTTAAGTTGGCTAGACCCAGACTCCAAGGAGGGTTCAGACTACTCCACTTCAAATTATATTACCTTGTGGCACATAATGACTTAACACAGAAGCCCAGGATGAAGCCCAAGGGTATCTCCCCTGTTGGTTGACATTTGAAAAGAACTATGCCTACTGTTAGGGGTCTCTCCAGAGTCTCTCATGTACTCTGTTGCTAAGAAATTGCCTAAAACTGTCAAGCTGTCTTTAATTGTAGATTCACTCAGAATTCATAACCAGCTTTGAAATGTTTAAAAATCCCACCCACCAAAGATGCTTCACAATCCATCTTTGTCAATGTGAATTTTAACACAGATGATTTTCTTGTCATGAACATGTTCTAGCAAGGACTAAATATTCCAGCAGTAAACAATCTACTTCTAAATGGTAACCTGCTATTCTTTGAATCATTTAAGGTCCTATATAAGCTGGACAATGGGGCAGTATTTAAATATATGCAAATGTCATGTGCCCTGTCATGGCATATGGGTTACCAGTCATGGAATACAAGCTTTCATCACATAATATGCCTATTGGCCCAAGCTGCTGCACAGTCTCACACCATCTCCTCATTCTATAACCTAATTTAATTATTGCATTTTGGTAACCGGGTGAACCCACTGAGACCAGAGGTCCCTTTTTCAGTGGTAACCCGGAGTTAATTACATACATCATTTATACAGTTGTTCACATACAATACACATAGCTCAGCAGTTCACAATATACATTTGACTCATAAATTACAACAGTAGAAGCAATTGACATTGTATTCACATACAGAGTACTGCAACAGCAACTAATCACAAAGGAAGGAGACAGTTGGACAGTGACATTAGAGTGACAACATTATAAATAGTTTCCACAAGTTCTTATACTAGGAGGGATGTGTTCCATGTGTCAAAGACCTACTATAGTGTATAGGACCTATTAGACCTATAATAGTGTACAGGAGAACATCATTCAGGGATAGGAAGTGAACGGTAGCAGCCGAAGAGACACTGCTCCAGCATGTATGCTTTTAGGCTGGATTTGAACCCTTCCAGGGTGGAACTTCTGGTCAGTTCCTCCGGGAGTGAGCACCAGAGGTAGGGTGCTGAGTACCCAAAGGATCTCTTGCCTAGGTTGGTGCATACATGAGGGATATTGAGGAGGCATCTACCTGATGACCACAGAGTCTGTTGGGGAGCTTTTAGATTCAGGAGGCCATTGGTGAATTTGTAGGTCAGATGTAGTAATGGATAGGAGAGTTTATATCCTATATTGAGGGCCATTTGAGGTCTGCAAGGACCTCACAACGATGCCTCCTGGGTGGGGAGCTGGTAGCAAAGCATATGATCCTATTATAGAGGACAGACAGCCTGCAGTGTTCACTCTCCTTAAGGAATTGTAGGAGGGGAGCACCATAGAAAAGAGTGGGAAGTAGCGTGCTTTTGGGTATAGTGAGCTGCGCATCATCTGTTAGGGAGTTTCCAAGTCTGTAAAGAAGGCCAAGCTTCTATTGAGTGGTCTTAGCTATATAGTCAATATGCGGCTTGTAGGACATTTCTTGAGCTAAGTAGACTCCCAGGTGTTTAATCTTGTCCACAACTTCAATTCATGATCCTGAGGCTGTGTGGAGCAGAAGCAGGTGTTGCCTGTCAACTCACATTCTACTAATCCTGAAGAGGACAGCCTTGGTCTTTGTGTCATTCAGTACCAGTAAGTTAGAGGTAAACCAAGCCTCTATTACTGTGAGACTGGCCTGCAGTTTTGCAGTAATGACACTTGGTTCAGGATCACTCCAGTAAACCACTGAGTCATCAGCATACAGTATCAGGTTTTCCAAACCACAGTCATGCCCAATATCATTAACAAAGAGGGTGAACAGTAGTGAGCCTAAAATTGAGCCCTGGGGTACTCCAGTGGTCACAGGTCTGCAGCCTGATTGTACCCCTTTCCATTTTACCTTTTGAGTCCTGTCGAGCAGATAGCTTTCGAACCAAGTAAGCAAGAGCGTGTCGAGTCCTAGCAGTTGAAGTTTACTGAGGAGCAGTTCATGGCTAACCAGGTCAAATGCCTTTGACAAATCAATGAATATAGCCCCAGTGGGGGACCCTAATTCTAGGTAAATCTAAGGGTAATGGCTCATGTCCCTCGAGGGAAAGAGCCCTCCCAAATCAAATGGGACAAAATATGAAAGGACTTGTACACATACATGAAAACTGACAGACTGAGGCTAATGTAGTTCAATATTTTCAACAGTCTTTATTTTATGCCTGTTAAACTGTATAAAGTGGACAAACTGTAGTCTGATTTATGCTGTAGATGTAATAAAGTGGCAGGTTACCTCCTCCACATTTTCTGGGAGTGCAAACTAGTGTAGGATTTGTGAAGTAAAATCCAGAACAGGTTGGACCCTCTCCTTGGTCTGCAGGATTTGTTCACTCCCAATATCTGCCCCTTGCAAAAATGAAATATATTTTAAAATACATTATTAGCAGTATATTTACATATATTGAAATACATTTCAATCTATATAATATATTGAAATGTATTGAACATTCAATATATTTCAATATATTTTAAATTGTTCCTATATATTTCAATATGTTTTCAATATACAACTTATTGCTGCGTTAGTATATTAAATATATGCTGAAATATACTGAAATCTCTTTATCTGTACAACTGGAGTTCACCTTGTTAGTAATCATAGAGATATCTAGATTGATTAGTACAGCTTTAACTCAAAAGTACATTTTGTACATTTATATTTACACATGACTTACCTCACAAGTTTGACTTATGAAGAGCTCAGATTGGTATTTATTCCACTCCATTTTGTTTCCCTTTTAGGACAGGGTGAAATCCTTCATGTACTTGCTTTATACCTTGTACCTTTCCTTTCAGGCTGTAAGATAATGTCAGTACAAAATTGATTTTAAAAATAGAAATTATCATGATTTTGGCTTGTAAACGATGTTTTTGAAATATGAAAATTAGTTATGCAAATGTGCACATAGGAAAATTTTAGCATTTACAAAAATATACGTTTATACTGTGGTTCATACTGTGGCTGGCTGGGGAACTGGAGGCATGATGTCCATGTAAATTCCCATGACAAGACTCTTAGCAATGTGAACTCCTCCCATTTAGGATCCATCTGTCTAGTCTATTCTTAAATGTTAACTTGATTTCACTAACAATTGTGTCTAGTGGTAGAATATTCCAAGCATTCATCACTCTCCGAGAGAAAAATACATTTCTGTTTGTTTGATACATAAAGCTGTGTAGTTGCAACAGGTGTCCTCTGGTTTCCATTGTATCCTGTTTGAAGGCAAATCCCATTTCAATAAAAAGAAAGGGATCATTTACAACGTCTCACAGAAGCAGCAAATCCCCCCCATATCATCTTATTTCTAATGACATAAGGTTTAATGATTTTAGTCGGATTTCGTAATCCATATCCTTTAAGCCTTTTATTTGTCTGGTGAATTTTCTTTGGATTCTCTTCAAGTGTAGAATCTCTACTTTTTATGGCTGTGGGTGGAGCCTACAGCCATCCTGCTTTCCCTTGAAAAAAAGTGTTTCCATGGAACACATCTTTTAGGAGTTTTCAGTGTATCCTTCCGTCAACTGCAAAATAATGCACTCCCCCTCTGATTTTTGCTATTGGCTGCTCTGCCTTAAAGGCAGGGGGGATGCTACTGTGCCTCCCAACTTCTCAGGATATAAACGAAACAAAACAAAAAAAAAACTTTTGAAGCTGATGTCATTTAACCCTTGTAGGGCAGCAGAAAGAGCATCTGTTCAGCTCAAGTCAAATAGATTCATTCCAGTTTTTTTCAGCAGTCTAGGGGTTAACTCATTATCTCCTTACTTTGACTGACTACTGACCCAGTAGCACATGGCTGATTAGGTACATGTGTTATGTGGGAGACAGAGCAATGTAAGAAGTAGACCCGAACTCCTCCCCAACCCCAGAATCCCAGACTTGAAGCTGGGAGTCATCATGTAGGAATTTCTACTGTCTACTGCTCTCAGCACTCCCACATGTGTAAGTTATATAGTTCAAAAATAAATTAGAACTACAAAACCAGTCACATAGAGGGTATAATGACTTGAATAGTTTTTTTTTGTTTGTTTTTGTTTGTTTTCTATTACTAATAAGTATCCGTTTATAAGTGTATGAGCCCTGTTTGATAAATGAATACTCTGTTATGCTACGCAGCTCCAAATGTCAGTACTAAAATAATGCTATCAGTGTGTGTCCATTTGCCTGTTGCAGCAAGGTTAAACTGAGTCCATGCTAATGAGGCACATTCTATAATTGAACACAGTCTAATTTGCTTCACTCTGGCATCCATTTTAACAGGAATGTCAGGCACAAAAATAGGGTTTAAGTATCCTTTAAATTCTGTTCTGTTATTCCCTCTGCATGCATTTACTGTCAATTTACATAATGTATCTCCTTGGAACCAGTTTAACCTTGATGCAACAGGGACATGGACGTACATTCTACAGCAAAATGTATTCAACTCAGATTTAAAAAACAAATATGTGTGCATAGATTCTAATTTGTAACAGTAGCCATGAACATGATGAAAGTAGCCCTGATCTAACACAAGTGCTCCTGGGTCATTACATGTAAGTGGCTCTAGTGAGATTTGAAGCAGGTGATTCATTTATCTCAAGCCAGGTAACAACTCTGTAAACATAAGACTGCAGAATACTGTATTCTGCTGTGCCATAAATCTGATGTACCACATTTTACTGTCATGTTTTCTGTGACACATTTCAGATCACCTTATGAGGATAGGTTGAGGGACCTCAACATGTACTCAGTGGAGGAGAGAAAGGAGAGGGGTGACGTGATCAAAACTTGCAAGTACTTAAAGGGTGTCAACAGGGTTAGTACAGAGGGCATGTTTTGATTAAAGGAAGAAGGAATTGCTAGGGGGCATAGCCTAAAAATGGGGGGTAGTTTCAGGAGAGAGGTGAGGAGACATTACTTCACAGAGAGGGTGGTGGGGGTGGAATGCACTTCCTGCGGAAGTGGTATCTCTTAAAACAGTAGAGAACTTCAAAAGGGGGTGGGACAGGGTCAAGGGCAAGATACTATTTGGTGGGAAGTTGAGAGGGAAGAGAAGGAAGCAAGGGGTGGGGGAGGGGCAACAGCAGGAGTCTAACCTTTGTGCTGCATGACTGAGCAGATGTGATAGACCAATTGGTCTATATCTGCTGGCATGTTTGTATGCTCATATGTTCATATCACTACATTTTCTTACTTCAGATCTGAGATTTGGACTTGCTACTGTTATTGCTGAAGATGCTATTAGTTAAAATAGTGATTAAGTTATTTTTCTATTATGACAGATTAGTACAAGGGGTAAGTGTGGTCATGTCAGAAATTAAAACTATAGACTGGATTACATTCTAATATACAGCACAGCGTAAGATGCATTATATTAAAATATTTAGTGACTGCAGCGTACAATCAGAGATTATATCTTCATCTCAGTTAGACTAATGGAAGCCATGCAAAGATAACAAAAAAAAACAAGCATTTGTCAGTGCTGAAGGTTTCCTTGCATGGTGTATGTGGGATGACATTCAGCAGCGCTCATGGCACTTGTTACTTGGAGCTTCTTCAAGCTCGCCACAGCCATATTGGCTCTGGCTAGAGTTTATTTGTAAGGGGACCACAGTTGGGAGCAATAATTGACATGCGGTCTGACATAGACTTGATACAAGGGGAGGAGAACCTTAGCATCTCTTGAAGTGATGTTTTTTCTTATGGTCCAAAGAATCTTGTTTGCCCTACTTATAACTGCATTAGTTTGTTTGGAAAATTTTAAGTTGTCTGCAATGAGTACCCCCAGATCTTTTTCCAGTGTTGTCACTGAGAGCATGTTGCCCCCAGGTAATATTGGTACTTGACATTTTTGTGTCCTAGATGCATCACTTTACATTTGTCAAAATGTAACACACATAAAAAATATATGTAACATATACAAGGAATACAGTATATCTTTAGAAGTATACTATTTAATAATATATTTCAGACAATGGGCCAGATATTCGAAACTTTGTGCTGGGCGCAAACTGCGCAAGTTTAGTGCCGGGTTAGCGCAGGTCCACTATATTCAAAAGACCAAATAGTGTGCACAAACTGCATTAGCGCTGGGCAAAATCATAATGTATGCAAGGGGCAAACTGAGGGGGCATGTCAGCGCAATGCTAAATTCAGTGAATAGCACCACGCAAAGTGGTTTTGTGTGACTTAGCACAACACTTTGCATGGTGCAAATTACTGCCCAGGAAAAGGTAGTCTTAACCCTGGGCAAACCAGCTTTGCGTAACATTGTGGCTTTGCGTGGCATTTGTGAGGCTTTTGCACAGCTTTACACAACCCTAACCAATAAGTATGACACATAGAAAAATCCATACATAGAGGTAACATTCCTGTTCATTTTCAATGCTTGGAGTACAATGATGACCATTTATGGTCATTATGTTTTTTGGGAGGGCCCTGGAATACTTCTGATTTCAGTGATAGGGGTTTTCTGGGTGGAGGGTTGTGGATTAGGGAATTTTATTTATAATAGTAAAAAGATAAATAAAAAGCCAAATTCTTTAATGATTCATAAAATATATATATAATGGAAAAGTTTGTTGGGCCTATATGGTGTAATTGGCGGGAGTGGTGGGGGGATGGGTGGTTGGTCGCCCAACTAAATAAAAAACTAAAATAAATGACCAGCTCTATCCGGATGCTGTCCTGGAATGTAAAAGTCCTAAAGAATAAAGTAAAAATAATGCATATAATAAAATACGTACAAAAACAGAAAATAAATATAGCAATGTTACAGGAGACACATTTCTGGGGCAAAGAAGCATCATGGTTTATGAATAGATGGGGGAATGGCATATTATCTAATTAATTTAATAACTCAAGGGGAGTTGCTATATTGTTTAGTAAAATAAATCCATACCCAAAGATCATTAGATCGGACTTTAGTGATCAAGGAAGGTGGATTATAGCAGAAATAAAAACTCCTAATTTAAAAATTACAGTGGCAACCATTTATGCACCAAATGAGAATAGCCCTAATTTTTTTACACAATTTTTTCTGACACTCTACATTTCCACCACCATATATAATAGTTGGTGATTTTAATTTAGTACTTTATGCACAGGATAAAACATCTAAATTGGATACAGCACATAGATCAGCAAGAATGATTATTAAAAAATATGAGTTAGGGCTTATGGATCCATGGAACAGCAAATATCCAGTTGAGAAGATTTTTTCTTATTACTCATCGGCACAACATTCATATTCAAAAATTGATTTTTACTTAACATCAGAAATTATCCTTTATTTGATTGAGGAAGTAAAAAACATGGGGATCTTGATTGCGGATCATTCACCTTGTTTATTAGATTGAAAAAGTACTAAAGCACAGATAAGTTTTAGGCATTGGAAATTAAACTATTCATTTATACATATTCCTTGTCCCTCTCAGGTATTACGTCTGGAAATTCAGGTATTTTTTAAGAATAATCTGGAACCACATATTTCAATTAGTATAATATGGGATGCATTTAAGGTATGGTTAAGAGGATGAGTAATTGATCTGGAGAATATTAGGAAAAAAAGCAGAATTAATAATGAGTTGTAAAAAGAAATACAATCTTTACAACATATACATACTCAAACTTTAAATGATAATGTATATAATAAGCTGATTCAGAAGAAAGATCAGCTGAATAATATTCAATTAGAGCAGATTAGTAAACAAATAATGCAAACAAAATCAAATTACTTATATTTGTCTGACAAGCCTCAGAAGCTATTGGTGTGGCAAACAAGGAGAGCAAAAAAAAAAAATTATATATTAGCAATTAAAGATCAACAGGTCAAGCTAATTGAAGAGCCAGAGGAGATTAATGGCTGTTTTCTTGATTACTATCAAACATTGTATGAGTCAGAAAGTTATATCTATATAATGGAGCAAATCAATCAATATTTGTAGAAATTACCTCCATCACGTATACGATTAAATTTCAAAATCAGTTATCAGCAGATATCTTGTATGGAGAAATTGAAGTGGCTATAGAACAATTGCCTGCAAATAAATCTCCTGTCCCTGATGGGCTAGTAATTGAAAGGTACAAACAGTATAAAGACTCATTAATTCCAGTGATGCTTATACTATTTAATTCATTTAATCAATCTAAAAAAATACCTAATTCCTTTTGTGAAGCAATCATTCATGTCTTTTTAAAAAAAGGTAAGGACCCGCTGAGCTGTACCTCGTATTGCCCCATCTCCTTAGTGAATGTAGATTATAAAATATTTACAAAAATTATAGTGAAAAGGTTAGAAATTATTATGCCAAGGATTATAATAACTGATCAAAATAGATTCATAAAGGGTAGAACAATTAGAGAGAATATAGGCAATCCATTAATATATTGTCTTTAGTTAAGGATGAAAAGGCAATTTTCCTGGCACTTGATGCAGAAAAAGCATTTGATCGTGTGGAATGGAAATATATGTTTAAAGTAATAAAAGAGATGGGGTGGGGGAGCAGCTCAGTGGGTGGCTTCAATTAATATACAAAAACCCAATGGCTATGGTTAAAACCAATAACAATAACTCACAAATGTTTAAGCTTTTTCAGGGTACGAGACAAGGTTGCCCACTTTCTCCAGTATTATTTACAATGGTACTAGAAACATTAGCAGATAGAATAAGGGCAAACTCAGCTATTCAAGGAATTAGGATAAATGATATTATCTATAAACTAAGTATGTATGCGGATGACATACTACTGTATATTACTTTGCCGGAAACTTCCATTCCAGAAGTTACAGAAACATCGAAACAATATGGCTTATTATCTGGATATAAGATTAATTGGAATAAAATGGTACTGATGCCATTAGCTTCAAGTAATGAAGGGATATATCCAGAGATTAATCAAATACAAAGGAATAAAGAGATTAAATACTTAGGTATTAGAATCATGTATAATCATAAACAAACAATAGCAATTAACTATGAATCTTTAATATTGCAAATATCGGAGGAATTAAATAATTGGAAATGTCTTCCTTTAACATTGATTGGCCGAATAAATATAATAAAAATGAAGATCCTGCCTAAATTTCTTTTTCCTTTTCAATCTTTACCTTTAATGCCACCACAAACATATTTTCATCAATTAAGGAAAATAATAATAAAATTTATATGTAATAATAAGCCTTCTAGGATTGCTTACTCTTACTTGATATAAGATAAGACTAGTGGAGGATTAGCCCTACCAGATATGTATAAATATTTTTTGGCAGCACAAATAGTCCTGGTATGGGAATGGATACATGAGAGTAAAAATTTCTCTAAATCAATAATATTTGAGTTTAGAACACATCCATATATGGATATGATGTAATTATTATATTCAGATTACAATAAAAAAGGGAAAAATAGAGCACTAAGTCAGGCTACTCAAACTACAATAATGGCATGGAATAAAGCTCATAATTTATTGAGAGAAAAGAATATAATTTCCCCATATACACCTATTAAGTCAAACTATAATTTTGAACCCTCGGTTACAGATTGAACTTTTCAAAGTTGGTTTGTGAGCGGTATTAAGCAATTGAATCAGGTTATAGATAAGGAACAGGTTAAACCATATATAACTCTTCAATAAGAATTCAATTTACCAAACACTCATCATTTTCAATATTTGCAACTATGAAATTTTATACAGGCATCCTATAAAAAACAAAATAAAAAATGGATATCATCTTTATTGAATACTTTAATGGATAGAAAGGGAAAAAAAAAACAATCACAACTATATATAAAGCATCAGCAAAAACTTTTCAGAAAGAACAACAGAAAATAAAAAAATGGGAAAAGGACTTTGGGATAAATATAACGGACTCTATATGGCAGAATGCAATAAAATCATATACTTATGTAAAAGCTAGAAAACTTCAACAGATCCAAATAAATACATTTTTTTAGAACTTACTATACCCCATCTAGATGAAATCATTTTAATGCAACTATTACGGAAAAATACCCCAGATGTGCTATAACTACTGGCACAGTGATTCATATGCTATATGCATGTCCATGCCTCTCAAATGTTTGGCATAAAGTCATGGAAAATATCTAAAAAACATTAAATAAAGATATAGCCAATACACCTCAATTGGCATTGTTAATGATACCATCTATTCCATTAGATGAAGAAGCGAGTATCTTTATTTCAATATCAACAATAATTGCAAAACAATGCATGTTACTGAAGTGGAAAGATGGAAATCCTCCAAAAATTAAAACATGGCTTGATTTTATGATAGAGATTATGAATTTGGAAAATATTTACTATATTAAGGCTGGATAGGAGCAAACATATGATAAAATATGGCCCTCATTCAGGAACAGCATAGGAATGAGCAATAATAGCTGATTTAAACTTAAAATCTGGATTAATTTTGTGGTTTGGGCTGCGTACCTCTTTTTGACCCACCCGCCACTCTTTTCTTCCCTTCAGTTATGATGATTAATTTATGCCCTGCTTATGATAAATACAGTGATGAGTAAGATGGGCTTATGATCTGAACTGTTGGGGAAAAATAAAAAAACAAACAAACAAACAAAAAAAAACATACATAGAGGTAACATGCTGCCCACTGATAGCATCACAATGATGCCATCATTTGCCACCAGTCCCAGTCATGCCAGGCAGTAAATGGTGACCCAGCTCCCAGTGGACACCATGGCAGTGCAACCATACAGCACACACCTGCAGACCACCCTTCGGTGGACACCAACAGATGCCAGCACACACATGCGGCACTGTTGGCATGGAGGGTATTGAAGGGAGGGTGTACAAGTGGCCAGGCTGTACCACAGACTGGGTGTGGCCACAAGGTTGGGACAAGCCACGCTGTGCATGTGGGTCAGTGTTGGGAATACTCCAACACCAGTGTGCCTGTCTGATCTTATGTGCCCCCTTCAGCCGCATACCGCACATCTGTACAGGCACCACAGCACACACAGCCACCGTGTATATGTCACTGGGAGCATCCCATGCCAGTGGTGCAGCATCTGTGGGTCACATAACAGTAATGTCCACTGTCCGTAAACACCTGCAAGTTGGTCCTGTCACTGTGTACAGTGCAGTGGTCATCACTGCCCTACACACCATAGGCATTGTTGTGTCCCTCACACTACTGGCCCCCGTGCTACTGTAGTACCTGCTGTGCACTGTAGCATGAACTACAGTTTGACAGTTACATGCAGCAGCACCACCTGTGCCCATGCTGTGTAGTCCACTGGGGCACAATATGCTATGCTGTACTGTATAAATGTAGCCTGCAGCTACCACCATGCAATCCCAGACTGACCTACAGGTGGAGCTATGGGTAGACTCAGCCAGCCCCTGTACTTCCAGACTGACCTACAGGTGAAGCTGTGGGACCCTGCAATAACGCTGGGCAAACTGCTTGCAAATCAGGGCATAATGAGATGCTAATCTGGAAGTTTGCCCATAGACTACCTAAGTAGGCTCATTTGCATGTCACTTTTGAATATAGCAAAGTTTATCCACGAGCAAATGTGATTGCACCAGGCAAAAGGCTTAGCTCCACGCTAAACCTGTGCAAATGTGTTAGCGTGGCGCAAATGTTTTGGAAATATTGTACATTTTTACACTGCGTAATTTCACAAGCGCTGCTGCTTGTAGCTTTACTGAGTCCACACCTTTGCTGGCACACACATTGGCCACATAGTTCACCTCTACCTTCCTTCATGTTGCTGTGAACTTGGCTGCTGTTGTGGTGTTCACTTCCTGGTTGTTATATGCAGAGCTGTCATATTCCTGGGCTATGTTTGCACTGCACTCCCAGCCCAGTTTGCATGGCTTCCTTAGCATGCTATATTCAGCAGGTTTAGCACCGGGGCTGTCCCTTTTGAATATAGTGGGCTATTGGGTCCAGGCTAATTTAGCACGCCGGGCAGTGCTAATTTAGCATCGGGGCAAAGTTTTGAATATCTGCTTCTGTGTATTACAAAACAGATTGATGTGCTTTCAAGCAATGCATGAGGCAGAAATACATTATGGCCAGGATATTCAAAGGGGCTGCACTGGCACAACCCTGCAGTGCACCCCGGCAGGATATTGAGAAGGCTACCTGGCGCAGCGCAATTCTCGATGTGCCAGGGTGCACTGTAAGTGTATGTGGCGCAAATGCAGGGGGCATGCCCATGCAAATGCAGCACATCCCCAAATTCAGCCCAGGATGTGCGGTGCATATGCCAGTGCTTTCCTGCATTGTGCCGCATAGGAGAGCTCAAAGTTGAGCCCATGTACATGTGGAGAAACTCCTGGCCACCCACAGGGCAGGCTGCCATATTACAGGGCACAACACAGCAGCCACCAGCCGTGGGTGGCCACCCGCTGACCCAGAACACCGTCCACAAGGACACACACATCCCTGGTAGTCTAGTGGCCCCCCTCCCCCCATGTCCCCGGTCGCCAGAATATGGCCGCCAAGTTATGCCCTGGTAGTCTAGTGGACCTTTCCCCGCCCACTGCTGCGATTGCAGCATGGCACCAGAACACAATTCCCTGGTGATCTGAGTGGCACCCCACCCCTCCACCCACACAGCACCCCTTGCCCACCTCCCCTCATCATTGGTGGCGGCTGCAACCCCCCACATACCACCTGGCTGCCCACCAAATGACAGGTACAGTATGGGCTTGCAGGGCATACTGTACTAGACAGTCCCAAATATGTGAAGTTATTCACGTATTTGGGACTGTCTAGAACAGTATGCCTTGCAAGCCAATGGGCTTACAGCCCATGCTGTACTTGTCATTCGGCGGGTGGCCAGGTGGTATCCAGGTGGTTTGCAGCTTCCCGCTGATGATGGGGGGGAGGTGGGCAAGGGGTGCTGTGGTGGGAGGGTGGGGATGCCACCAGATCACCAGGAATTGTGTTCTAGCACCATGCCACGATCACGGCAATGGGCAGAGGGGTCCACTAGACTACCATGGCATAACTTGGCGGCCATATTCTGGCAATCGGGGACATGGGAGGGAGAGGGGTTCCACTAGACTACCAGGGCAAGACTACCATTACAGTACTCGGGGACTCAGGAGGGAAGGGGGCCACTAGACTACCAGGGAGTGTGCCTCACACATTTCCGTGTTTGCGGTTACAGGCAAGGGTTGCCTGGGATGCCCACCACACACGTCATGCTGGGCAGGGTGCCAGGTGCAAGTCGCCGGGCAGTCCTATGCGAAGCATGCAAATGGGGCCATAATGACATGCTAATGGCCCCATTTGTGCATTGCATGGCTTATGACCTCATTTGCATGCCCCCAGCTGAATATCACAGGTGATGTGTCTAGCGCAACTGCACTTGCAAACGTCATGCTCCCTCTGTGGCGTACTGGTGCAGTGCCACTGCACCATGTGCTGTCTGTCGCGCCGCGCACCATATTCAAGGTGCTGAGCCATGGTGCTGCCCGTTGAATATCACCAGGTCTTCGCCTCGGTGCAGCCCAGTTGCGCTGTGCCCAGGCTTGCGTCCCTGCCGGGCGCAGTCTGAATATCTGGCCCTATGATTATGTATTTCTGAAACATATTGTTTAATATATTTCATTGATTCAATGTATTGACGTACTTAACATAATTTCCAGTATATTGAAATATATTTCATTTTTGTAATAAAATATATTCTTTCAATATATTTAACATACATTACATTATTTACATGTTTTAATATATTGTTTCAGTATATGCTGAAATATACTACATATTCTATTTCATTGAGTCTGTATTTCTCAACATAGTGACAAATATTTTTGCATACTATGAGTTAGAAATATATTATGTCAGTGTACCTAAAAATGTATTTCATAATATATTACATTGGATTACATTGGGACAATGTATTTCTCAGGGTATTGACATATATTCTGTTTTTATAAGAGGCATTTTAGAAGAGTTTTAAAATATTTCTGTAAAAGAAAGAAAGTACCATATGTCCATTATTACTGCCTCAGTCAAAAGACTTGTCCTATGCCATTAACTTGACTCAGATAAGCTGACCTACCAAGAATGGTACCAGGAATTGCTCACAAACCTAAGGGTAGAGAAGATGATTTCCAGCTTGAATAACCAGCTACCAACATTTGAAAAATGATGGCATAAATGGTTTAATCTGCAACCCTTACCACAGGACAACAGTGAATAATTTGCATTTAGAAAATGAGCTTAAAAAACTCTAAATTCTGATTAGCTGACACACATTCTAAGCGGTACATTAACTTACAGTGAGAGCTCGGTGCATAACAAGTACCACCCCCTTCACCAGCTCACTTATCCTTGTGCCCAGCCTGCTCCCTGACTGGCTGAACGCACCAGATTGAATTCCTTTTTGCCGCCATCTTTTTCACTCACTTACCGACAGCTGGCCCCCGCCCGTCACTGACACCGACGCCTCTCAGTTCACTGGCAGCTGCCCACTCCCTACATTCAGTTTTTAAAACATTTTGTTCTATTTTTTTTAAATCAGCAGTCTTGTTCCATGACCCCGAACCCAATATGACCACTGTTCATGACCCAACGGTTCTGTACCTGCACAGACAGGCTGAATTGTCGCTCCTCTTCACACTTCTGGTTCTCAGGACAAGCAGCGAGGACCAGGAACCAATAAAAAAAAAAAAGAAGCGCTTCACGCAATCTCTCATTTTAAATAAGTTGAAACAGAACAATACCAAAAGAAAAGCCGTCAAACCGATCAGCTTCACAAAACCGCCTGTCAGCATTTTTAAATGTGCAGCGTGCGCCTCTCCTACTTGCTGTACTGTACCTGACTGCTGTGATCAGCGAACGGTCACTCCATTAATGGGAGCAGTAGAGCATTTCATCTTTGTCCTGCATTCCTCTCTCACTTGTACTAACAGGACTTTAAAAAAAAATCAAACCACTTAGATTGCAGAAGTAAACAAGAGGATGCAGGGCGGGGCCGGGGCTGAAACTGCACAGAACCAGAGTTGGAGGGACTACTGTACCCAAAAAGGAGAAACAAATGAACTGTAGTCATTTGTATAGCATTATTTTAGATTTTTTTTTGTAATCCTATAAAAACAATGACACAGTTCGCCCATTTTCTAAGTGCAAAAATACCCTCCAGGGTGGGCGGTATGGGCAATACTGGACCTTCCAGGGGCTATAAGGCCCTCCACCTATGGCGTCGGGCCTCATCATGCACGTGGGTGGTCCGGTATTGCCCGATACTGCCCACCCTGTTGGGTATTATTGCTTGTATAACTGTACTGTAGCTAGAACATATGTCTAATGCCAGAACAGTTCCACAGTTATTGTGTATTCAGGTTGAAATGCTCCACACTTGTGAATCCCTCTGACAATTAACTAATTCCAGTATCTCTTTACTGTACATAGTTGGGATCATGTAAGTATTTGTACTGTGTACTATACCATGTGTTATGCACTGTTTGTATGGTGTATGTGTTGTATCAAATAAAAAACAACATATATCAAATTAAAAAAAAACTATCACTACACTACTTTGGAATGCTCAGTAACTGTGACAGCTGGGGAAACAAGAAAAAGATTTAAGTAACAATATGAATGACTTACCTGGCAGCCAGTTTGACCTCTTTGGTGGGGCAAACCCAGCTGTTTGTCATGAGAACCAATTTACCAGTCATGAAGATTTATTTGTTCTTAATTTAAAGGTGTATTTAGTCTTCTGTTTTTTATTATTTTGATGCCATTTTATAAATGCAGTGACACACTCCAAGGCTTGTGGTTATTGAGCATTTTCTGCACCCTCCCCATCACTCCACCACACACCATGATTGAAGAGCACTCGGATAACGCCTTGTGCCTCCAACCCACAGTGTGGGTGGAGGCTTGTGGTAATTACACAATAACCAATTGCCCTGTTGTATGTTATTGCTACTCAGTAAGCAAACTGACTCAATAATTCACTTGGCAATAGAGTCAAGCAGCAAGGCAGATCTATTTAAGCATCGCCTTCAGGCATCATCCATATAGAAGCACATTAGCATGGGAACTCAGCTTCAGAGAGACTGTGACAGATGATACAAGTCATTTAGATCTTTCTCTTCCAACCACACATACTATGATGGTGGGTTAGGGGGATAGTTTACCCTGATCCATCTCCAGTTCAACCTCAGCCTCCTTCAGAGGAGTCAGAGGAGCCGTGCGCTTACAACATGCCAAGGGTGATTAGGTACCCACCTGGGGACCATGGTTGTGACAGGCTCTATCCTCTACCTAACACTTTGCCAGCCCCTATGGGTGGAAGACTCCATGAGAATGGACATCAACATATGCTTCTCTGTTCTTCCACCCCCTGCTTACCAATTAGTGATTGTAAAACCTTGCCTCAATGTTGACTTTTACCTAATTGTATAACCTCATTTTGCTCTGTCTGTATTTTGTCTCTACCCCAAATCAATTGTATTTCTATTGTTCACCTCTGCCTATTGTAAATCTTCCAGGGTGTGCCCGAAAATAGTCATGCCTTGGCTAATGGCACCTACCCGGTAAACAAAAACTAAATAAATTAATAAATAAATCATGGTGGGTTAACTCTGTTCAGGAACTAAGTAGTTATGAGACACAGACACTGCAGCATAGTACTGAGCCTTTAGATAATGGGCACTACAGTCAAACAGTAGACAGGCACTACCACAAAGTAGGGCATGTTAGGCACAATAGCAATTTATTGCAAATAATAAAGCAGATAAAATTACTTAAGGAGCAGTCAGTTTTTTTCTCTTGCAAATCATGATTCCATTGATTCACAGGCCTCCAAGTAGTTTCATGTGATGTTTTTAAACTTTAGTACATGTAGCACTACACAAAGTGGTTCGGACTTCACGTAGCATGAAGTACTGCTTTGTGTAGCTCTTTGCCTAGCAAAGTGGGCACTTAGCTAGGCAAAGACTACGCATAGTAGCACTTTGCCTGTAAAGGTGCCACTTCACATAATGCTGACAGTCAAAACTACGCATAGTGGTACTTTTGACAGTAAAGGTGCAACTATGTGTAGTTCTTTAGTTAGGGGAATCTTAGTATTAAATCTTTGTATTAAAAAAACACCCCCCCACTCTCTTGCAGCATAATGCCACCCCTCCCACACCAACAGTAGTATATTTGCTACCCTCACCCCTCAGCCTTGTAGCACCCACCTCACTCCTCCCCCCAGTTTCCCAGTGAAGTTGCTTTTAAGCATTCATTTTTTATAATAAAAAAACTCTCCCATGCCGAATAATACCAATTTTCCACCTCACCTACCCTGATCCCATTCATCGTGAATAGAAGAATAAAGGGAAAAGAAGGAAGGTCAGATTCTAGGTGGAGGGTAGTGGCTCTGAATACACAGAGTCTTGGAAACAAGATGCATGATCCGCAGGCACTATTAGCAGACAGGAGGGTGGACGTAACTGCAGTAACCAAGACTTGGGCAACATCACACCATGACTGGGACCTTGCAATCCCTGGATATAAACTATACAGGAGGGACAGGGTAGTCAGTAAGGGGGAAGGGTGGCAGTTTATATCAGAGAGGGAATAACTTGCACAAGGGAGGAGTCAGAGGAAGGGGAGGTGGAGGCATTATGGGTTCAATTAAGGTCCAATAGAGGGAGAAAGGTGAGGCTGGGGGTGGTTTACAGACCATCCAATCAGGATGAGGAGAGGGACAGGGAACTGAGCTCACAAATATTGGAAGCTGCCGGGAAAGGAGAGGTGGTAATTGTGGGGAACTTCAACCTGCCCAAGATGGACTGGAGCATAGCATCCACAACATGTGCTAGGAGTCTAGTGATCCTAGAAGGACTGCAGAGTGGGTTCCTGACTCAGGGCATCACAGAACCAACATGAGCTGAGACAATTCTTGATCTGGTGCTCACAAATGGGGAGCATGTACAGGAAATAATGGTCAGAGAGCCACGGGGTGGAAGTGACCACAGTGTGGTTCCAGTTTGATATGGCAGGGAAAGCATCCCGATTCCCGACTAAGACCAAAATCTTGGATTTCAGGAGGGTGGACTTTAGGAAAATGGACGAAGTGCTAAGGAGCCACCTGGCGGGTATCAGAGCAGATATGGGGTGGACCAAAGGTGATCCATCATTAAGGAAGGAATACTGGTTGCCACAGATGAATGCATTAGGCTCATGGGGAAGAACACAAGGGCCAAAGCACCCAGCTGGTACAGTTCTGAGGTTGCCCAGGCAGTAAGGAAAAAGAGGTTGGCCTATAGAAAATTCAGGAAGACCAAGATAGAGGTGGATAGGGAAGATTACATAAGGTTGGCTAGTGAGTCAAGTAAAGAAGTCCAGCAAGCAAAGTCACAGAAGGAGCTGCAGATAGCTGAAGGAATTAAGCAGGGGGAGAATGCTTTCTTTCACAATATAAGCAAGAAAAGAGACAAGAAGAAAGGAATTGTTAGGCTTAAGAAAGGGAAGGAGTGGGTGGAGGATAATAGGGGAAAACCAGAGAGACTAAATGAATACTTGCGTTCTGTCTTCACCAGGGAGAAGGATGGACCAGTGCCTTCAGGAGGGAAAAGAGGAGCAGGGGGTGGGGAACCAGATATAGTGATAGAGGAGGATAGAGTGAGGGAAGGGCTGCTGGCATTGAAGGTGGACAAATCACCAGGCCCGGACAGAGTATACCCAAGGGTACTAAAGGAACTGGCTGAGGAGCTGGCAGGGCCACTGGCAGACCTATTTAATAGTTTACTAGAGTCAGGCATGGTACCGCAGGACTAGAGAACAGCACATGTATTGCCCCTCCATGAAAGTGGTCCCAAGAATTACCCAGGGAATTACAGACCAGTCAGTCTGACCTCCATTATGGGCAAGCTTATGGAGACCATACTAAAGGAAAGGTTGGTGGAATATCTAGAGGAGCATGGTCTCCAGGATGCAAGGCAGCATGGGTTCATGGGGCGGGAGATTGTGTCTAACAGATTCAATTGACTTCATTGACTATGTCACTAAGACAGTAGACAGGGGCCAAGTGGTTGACATCCTCTATCTTGATTTCAGCAAGGCCTTTGACTCTGTGCCCCATTAAAGGTTGATCAGGAAGTTGGTGGATCTCAGGGTTGGGGAAAAGATGGCCAGATGGGTGGAAAACTGGCTGAGGGACAGAACCCAGAGGGTGGTTGTTGGGGGGGAGAGTTATCTGGCATCAGAGAGGTAACCAGTGGGGTCCTGCAGGGCTTGGTGCTGGGGCCATTGTTGTTCAGTATCTTCATCAATGACATTTGGGATCGCATTAAGGGTGAACTGTGCCTATTTGTGGATGACATCAAGCTGTGTAGGAGAGTGGACAAAGCTGAAGGGATACAGGACCTACAGGATGATCTGGAAAAGCTGGGGAGGTGGTCCAGGATCTGGCAGCTTGGCTTCAATGCCAAGAAATGCAAAGTTATGCATTTTGGAGCCAAGAAGCCCAGGACAGAGTACTACCTAGGTAGAGTCCGAATATCTGCATCAGAGGAGGAGGAGCAGGACCTGGGAGTGATGATCACTAGTGACCTGAAGCACTCCATGCAGTGCAAGAAAGCAGCAGCAAAGACAAACAAGATGATGGGATGCATATCTAGGGGATCAGTAGTAGGAGAGAGGAGGTTATACTGCCCTTGTACAGGTCCCTGGTAAGGCTTCATCTAGAGTATGGAGTTCAGTACTGGTGCCCACACCTCAAAAAGGACATTAACCTGCTGGAGAAGGTCCAGAGGAGGGCTACAAAGATGATAGCGGATCAGCAGGGTAAGGCATATGAGGAGAGGTTGAGGGCACTGAACATGTACTCCCTGGAAGACAGGAGAGAGAGAGGGAACATGATTGGGATCTTCAAGTACTTGAAAGGGATAAATAAGGTGGATAAGGAGAGTCCCTTTAAGCTGAGTGGCAACCATAACATGAGGGAGCACAGTCTTAAGCTAGAGGGTGGGAGGTTTAGGAAGGAGGTCAGGAAGCACTTTTTCACAGAGAGGGTGGTGGACACTTGGAATGCGCTGCAGGATGAGGTGATCTCATTGAAGACAGTGGGCAGCTTTAAGAGAGGCTGGGATAGGCATGGGGGAAGGTAAGGATCATGGGATGTTTGTTTATTTCTTGTATTTCAATAGAATAAGGTAATTAGGCAAGCCTGTTTACAATTCAGTCCTGCTTGAAATGTGAAAACATAAAACATGTTGCAATAAATATACAGACAATAAATGTAAGTACATACAACAACTGACAAGTTAAATATTCAGTAATAACAAGTACATCTGAATAAATACAGATCTAGTGTAGCAGATTTAAAAGTTTGATATGTGGGCATATTGCATACACTAGGGGGGAGCATGTTCCATCTGACAGAAGCCATGTAGTCAAATTGCATTTTCCCGTATTTAGTTTTTATAGTAGGAACTATTAATCCCCTCCCTCGGATGTCTCATAAGGAGTAGTTGGAAACTTGTGTGAGAAGTTTGGTTGTGAGATAATCAGGAGCAAGCCCATTGTGACATTTATAAAAAAGTTACTTAACATTTGATCCTTTCTTATACTCAGGGGAACCCAATTTAGACTAAGGAGCAAATCGCAATAATGGTAAGATGCGTATGGTCCTTTAATATCCAGCACAAATCTGGCTAACTGATAATGAAGTCTGTCAAGCTTCTGTAAGTTGTATTTGATTGAGTTTGCATAGACCATAGAACCATAATCAATCAAGGGAAGGATTACAGTTTGAACCAATTTTGCTCTTGTTTTCTGGGTCATACACATCTTATGTCTTTGCAGTGCTCCTATCTTTTGTGATATTTTTCTGCATAAATGGTCCAAATGAAAATCAAAATTCAGGTGCAGGTCGACCCGTAGACCCAGATATTTATATGCTGAGGTCTGAGTAAGTACCTTACCACTTTCTATTTTTATACTAATACTGTTTGTCCCTTCATTTTGCCCTTTAAGTTTTCTTCTAGAAAACATCATAGTACTGGTTTTTTTTTATATTCATTATAAACTTATTATCTTTAAACCATCTGTCAAGTTTCAATAATTCCTGTTGTAGAACTGTTTCAACTGCTTTAAGATGACTACTTGTACACAGCAAGACGGTATCATCAACATAAAGCTTTACACTAAATAGAAGGGGACCCAGGATCGATCCCTAGGGCACACCTATACTCACATCCTTAAAATCGGACAAACGCCCACCAATGCACACAGCTTGTCTGCGCCCACAAAGGTAAGAGTGAAACCACTGAAGAGCCTCTTCACCAATCCTCTTCCCACTCAGGGCTTTTAATAATAGGGACTAATCAACCATATCGATAGGGAGGGAGGATGGGAGGAGTGGGGAGGGAGGGCAAGGACAGTAGCTCAGCTGTGGACCCTACAATATGAGCAGACTAGACAGACCAAATGGCCTTCTTCTGCTGGCTTCTTTGAATGTTTGTATGTAAACCAGTATGCCCGAACCCCACCATCCACTGGCATCCAGTACCCTACACCCTTCTTACCCAAAGGATACAAGTTACAGGAAGAAAGTGTAGATACCTGTAAAAAAGAAAGCCGTCCCCATTACCTCTAATTCTTTCCCAGTGAACAGAAACATACTGTAGACGCAAAGAATTTGTTGGCAGACAGGGACCGGTTGTCCCACCCAGTCTTCCCAGTTGTTCCCTGATTCTTCTGTCCCAGCAGACCCTAACTGGTCTCTGGTGATCCTCCCTCCTTATATTTACAAGCATTCCCCTATGTCTATCCCATACATGTTTGAGACCCCCCCCTGCAGTTCTTGCCCCTGCTACCTCTGATGGCTGGCTGTTCCAGTCGTCCACCACTCTTTCCGTGAAGCAGTATTTCCTTACATCCTTCCTAAATTCCTCCCTTCCAGCTTTGTTGTATGCCCTTTTGTTCTGTTATACTTCTTCATTTGAAAGGGGCTCCCCATCTCTATTTTGTTCACTTCTGTGAGGTACTTGGAGGTCTCTGTCATGTCCCCTCTCTCTCCCTCCTTTCCTCCAGGGTGTACATATTGAGATCCCTCAGTTTCTTCTCATACGGTTTCTCATGCAACTCAGGTGCTATTTTACTTGCCGTCCTCTGGACTGCCTCTACCCTGTCTATGTCTTTTCTGAGATGCAGCCTCCAGAACTGTACACAGTACTCCAGACAGGGTCTCACCAATGATCTATACAGTGGTAATATCACCTATCTCCTCCTTCATGTGATATATCTCCCTATGCACCCCATCATTTCCCTGGCCCTGCCCACTGCCTGCCTCACAGCCCTGTGACTTTGAGGTAATCAGATATTATAACACCAAGGTCCCTTTTCTTCTTAGTGACTAACAGTACTCCCCCTTCCCCCATTTTAAACTCAGCCCTTGGGTTTTTATGCCACAGATGCATGATTTTGCACCTTTTGGCATTGATTCCCATCTGCCATACCCTTGACCACTCCTCAAGTTTTCCAAGGTCCTTACTGATTTTCTCTCCCTCCTCCTGTGTATTCACCCTGTTACAGGTCTTGGTGTCATCTGCATAAAGCATATCTTCCCTTCAAGCTCTCCTTTGATGTCACTTATGAATATTTTGAACAAGACCGGTCCCAAAACTGAACCCTGTGGCACCCCGCTGTCTCTCACCCCCTCATTACAGTGAATGACATTTACCACCACCCTCTGCCATCTGCTGATTAACCAGATTTTTACCCAGTTCACATCTTTGGCTCCTACCGCTAGACTATTCAGTTTCTTTATCAGTCTGCTATGTGGTGGAGTGTTGAAGGCTTTTCTAAAGTCTAAATAGGCTATGTCCACTGCCCTTCCCTAATCTAGCAAGTCTATCACAAATTACCAGAAATTCAGTTGAAGTACGAACATATGAAAAGTGGAAGCAGAATAAGGCCTAGTGGTTTGTTGAGTCACTTGTACTGTGGAGTCCAAAGTAGCAGCAAAGAACTCTGCCCTCCCTTTCTGTCCAATATCCCCCTCTGGTCATGCTCCTCTTGGTCTTGACCTTAACCTTTGCCCTGTCCCATCCCCTTTGAAACCTTTCATTATCTCTAGTGACAGCAATTCCTCGGGGAACCCATTCTATCCTGCTACAACCTGCTCCTTGAAGAAATGCTTCCTGGACTTTCTCCTGAACCTCCCCTGTTCCAGTTTAAGGCAGTGCTTCCCTCATGTTTTTATTCCCACTGAGCCTGAAGAAGCTGTCCTAGTTCGCTTTGTTAATGCCCTTCAGATACTTAAAGGTCTCAATCATGTCCCCACACCTCCTGTCCTCCAGGGAGCACATGTTCATGGCTTCCGGCCTCTCCTCGTATGCCCTGCTCTGCTGACTTTTCACTACCTTTGTTGTCATTGACTGGACTGTCTGCAGCAGATTAGTGTCCTTCTTCAGGTAGATACACCAGTACTGCACACTGTACTCCAGGTCCAGCCATACTAGTGGTCTGTATAATGGCAGTATGACTTCCTTCCACCTGTTGCTGATCCCCCTGGCAATGCAGCCCAACAAAAATCAATATGAGGTATTGTCATCATTATAAGACCAATCGGTGGCAGAAACGTTTCTGCCTCCTAATTTCAGTTACCTCCATCCCGCAATGAGCGAGACAATATATGGAGAGGGGACAAATGAGGCTTTGTAGCCATTCAAGAACAAAACACTGGGATGTGATCATTCTTTGAGTCAACAAGAATGGCAGCTTCCAAAATTTTATCAGATCGTGAGGTCAAGATCCAGTCTAAAAAGGTTTCTGAGCCCATTTTATAATTGACCTGTGTAGTTTCTTGTATTGGTTGTGTCAAATCCAGCCCCTCCACCCTATCTTTAATTTTTACCTGACAGACCACTGGACCAGTTTCTGTTAGCAACACTCATAATTGTAATCTCCTTAGCTTTGTTTTTAGATCCATAATAGGCCTCCAACAAAGAAGTACCATCCTCAGAACTGCCTGGTGGAAAATGAAAGGAAGCAACAAAAAGCTACTTCTGCTTTCCTAAGACCAATTTAACAGACAGAAAAAAAGTCACAGTTTGAAATTGTGTGTTCAAAATTATCTAGTATTACAGTCAGAGTTGATTGAACATAAAAACACCCCCACCAATTTTCCTACTCTGTCTTTACAAAAGAGATAATTATTACAGTAGATAGAGCAACATCACTGCCAGAATGTTTGAAGGACAGCCACATTTCTGATACAGTTAAAACATCAAATTCATTACTCCTAGTCCAGTCCAAAAACTCATCGGATTTAGATGTTAGGCTGTGAATGGATTATGAAAGGAAGGTTTTCTTTTTTTTTTCGTTTTTAAACTGTCACCAGATCTTGAACAAAATCTCTTACAGTGGGGAACACAGAATTATAGACACTGGGAACTCCGACTAACCAAAGTGTGTTCTATAGAGATTTTGTTTTTCTTTGCAGAGAAATCTCCCCCATAACATTGGCAGTGGCTAGAGCTCACCCGTTAAAGTTTTCTGTGTATTTTTTGTAGTACTCCATTTTTTTAATCCTTCTGTGACTCCTGTACACACTTCACTTCACTTCATCTTTGATTGCTTTTATCTCAGTGTCAGTTCCATCAGATCTTTGTATCAGGAGATCAAGTTTTTTTACCAAAATCCTAAGACATTGGACTAAGTCAGTAAAAGTGGATGACACCTCTTCACGGTTTTTAAATTCAATCCAAGTGGGGAAACCACTCACAGCAGTTGAAAGGGATTTTTCACCAGAAGTCAAAGAGGGATTTTTTTCCCCCTCTGCTGTTGTGTTCTTGCCCAGAGTTGGGGTGAGTTCTCTTAAAGTGCCCATGAATGACTTTGGTTCTGGAAACAGTAATGCAGGCTTGCTTTTGCAGTTAAGTAAAATTGTTGATTCAGGGACAGTCTATAGGGGAAACAAAGGTGTCCTTGGGTCAATACTTCCAGAGCCCCCTGAGGCTGTGGGCATCCCCCTGCACAAGATAGCTGCACTAACTCTATTGCAAAAATGGTGAGAAATTGGCTGAGATCCCCAAAAATGAAATTTTGTTCAAAAAAGGTACAAAAAACAACAGTTTTCTTCCAGATTTTTATTTATTTATTTTATTTAGTTTTTGTTCACCGGGTAGGTGCGCTAGCCATAGCAATGACTATTTTCAGGCACGACCCAGTAGAATACAAAACAAACTTCTGGAAAAACAGCAGTAACAGTACATTCTAGAAATAGTCAAAGTGATGGGTACATACAAGCAGGTAGCATACGTAGTTAATACAGTATCACAGGTAAGTGTAAGCAGTACAGACAATTTCACACAAAATTAGGGCTTATACTAACATTAGGAGGAGAATAAATTTCAAAAGGAAAAATGCAGTGTCACTTTAGGAGACAGTGATTAGGTAGATTAGAGAGGAAGGAATGAAGAAAGTGATCTTTTGATGCCCAGAGCAGGTCTGAGAGAAAGAAGAAAGTAAGGGAAGTAAAAAGCAGCAGGTTCGAGTGGAGGGGCAAAAATGGGTGGGGGGTGAAGGGAATGAGATTAGGAAGTGCAAATACAGCCGGGTGAGGGAGTAACCCTGTCGGATTGAGAGAAATTGCTGCGGGACGAATGTGGTCAGGATTAAACGGGAGGCGAGGGGAGTCAGAAAAAACCTTGTGTCTATGGAGGTTTGAAATAGGAGCAGAAACTGGAAGATATGAGCTGGTGGCGCAGTGCTTTCTTAAAGCAGGAGTGTGAAGAGGCTTGATGAATGGTAATAGGGAGGAAGTTCCAGTACTGGGGGGCCTGACAGGCAAAAGCACTAGAGCCCATTGTGGTAGCATGTTTTAGGGATACAGACAGGGGCATTGTCAGCAGAGTGAGGGTCATAGCAGGAGGCCTGACTCTGGAAGAGTACTGCTAGGGGTTTAGGTATCTGGGTCCTAATTATATTGTCAATGAGGGAGCCAAAAAGAATAAAGCCTTGACGCCTGAGGAGGAAGCCAACCAAGGTCAGAGTAGAGGAGGCAGTGGTGTTTCAGCCGATGAGAGGAGGATGCATAGCAACATATATTATTATAGGTAACATCCCATTTGTAAAGACTTGACTTGTTTGCAGAAATATAGGTAGCTGCCCCATAGTTAAGTGATGGCAGTAGTTTCCATGGGCTACAGCAAGCCTGGCAGATGGGATGAGGGCATAGCTGGTTCGATAGGCAGCTCCAAGTTTAGAGTTTACAGATTTGCAGGTCCTCTGAATATGAAGATCATAGTTTAGTGTTGGATCCAGTGTGACCCATAGGTACTTAAAAGAGTTAACAACTTCTACCGAGGTGCCACTGATCATGGAGACTTTAAACTTGTGCTGGGAGTGTTTAAGTTTAAAATTGCATCTGAAGAGCATAGCTTGGGTCTTTGTTTTGTTTAGGACAAGTTTGTGTCTGGCCAGCCATTGCTGGAGTAGTTGGAAATCATGGGAGAGCTTCAGGTTTATATCCTTGATGCATTTGGCGCTAGAGTACAGCACTATGTCATCTGCATACAACAGGGAGCTGGTGTTCATAAGGTTTGAGGTGATGTTGTTTATAAAGATAGAAAAAAGCAAAGGGCAAAGTATGGACCCCTGGGGAACTCCAATGTTAGTCGTGGTCTTGTCAGAGAGGGTGGAGTTGTACTTCACAAATTATGTTCGGTCAGTCAGGTAGCTTTTGAACCAGCTCATAACGTTGGGTGAGAAACCTAATGATTGAAGTGTGTCAATGAGGATAGAGTGGTCAACTAGGTCAAAGGCCTTGGTCATATCAATGAAGATAGCCCCTGTGAGAGAAGCAGAGTCCATGGCTGTCGGCATCAGATGTGAATTTGAGTAGAGCAGTGGTGGTACTATGGCCCTTACGGAATCCATGCTGGGCAGAGTTTAATAGGTAATTTTTCTGGAGGAACTCAACAGTTTGGTTAGCTACAAGCTTTTCAAGGATTTTCCCGAGAACAGACAAGATAGCAATTGGCCTGTAGTTTGAGGGGTCCTTTGGGTCACCTTTTTTAAGAACAGGGGTAATTCTTGCCATCTTCTAGATATCTGGGACATGTCCCTGGCATAAGGAGAGGGTAAACATTTTGGCTAAGGGAGCAGATATGAACGGTGCAGCTAGTTTAAGGAGTTTGGGTTCAAGATTGTCAGAACCGGAAGCCGTATGCTCAGAGATATTATTCAGCAATTTCAGTACATCCAGTCTGGAGACAGATTTAAAGAAAAAGTTTGGGCCAGAGGCATTTGCTGGATAAGCTAAGGTCAGGTTAGAGGGGAAGGTGGAGGTATAGTTAGTTAGATCAGAGAAATAGTCATTGAAAAAGTTGGCAATAATGTGTAAATTGTTGCAATGGACTCCATTTAGCACCATTTCATTCGGGGTGGAGGATAAGTTTGAGCCAAGGTAGAGCTTGATGTGGGACCAGAATTTCCTGGAGTCACCACAGGAGTTCATTAAGAGGTCTTTACAGTAAGAGCTTTTGGCCTGTTTGATTTCCTTTTTGCAGGCGTTGCGCATAGTCCTGTAGGTGGTAAGGTCAGTGTCTAGGCCAGTGCGTCTGAAATGGAGCCAGCTTTTATCTCTTAGGTGAAGTTTACTGAGTAGATCAGATTTTAGCCATTGGGTTTGTCTGTTTTTCACCCGACGTGTTACTATGTGACAGTGCTTGTCCTGCAGCGCTAGGAAGTGGGTCAGAAAGAGACCAAGAGCAGATTGGGTATCACTTGACTCATAGAGATAGGACCAATCAGTGTTAGCAACGTCCAGTAAGAATGCCTGAGAGTCAAAATGGGCATAGTCACGAAAGGAGATGTACCTGGGCTGTGTAGGTTCTGACCTCCCTTTACCCCAAACACAGAAAGTGGGGGAGTGGTCAGTGATGGCGTCAGCTAGTACGCCTGAGTAGACTATGGGTTCTGGGTGATTAGACATTATCCAGTCCAGTAATGTTCTGGTGTTGGAGTGGGGGACGGTCTTTGTAGGTTCAGAGATCAGTTGGTGCAGGTTTGAACTTTGTAGTTCGGTTTGGGATAGGGCTTGGGAGCTTCCTAGCCAGTTTATGTTTAGGTCTCTGAGTATGAGAACTTCATTTCTTCTGGATAAGAGTGAGGTTTGAGCTAGTAGTTCATCCAAGCCTCTTTGGGCACCTTTAGGGGGGTTGTAAATGCAGACAATATAAAGTAGTTTGGTTCCGAGAGTGAGATGGGCATGAAGGGCTTCACAGTGCAGAAGGGGAGGTGAGTTAATAATAGAGAGCTGAAAGTGATTTTTAAAATAAATAGCTGTGCCGCCACCCATCTTGGTTGCAGGTCGGTCCTGTCTTAAGAGATTGTAGGATGGGAGGGAGCAAGCAGTGTCAGGGTGGAGATTTAACAAAAGCAAACTTAACCAATACCTACACTAACCTAGTAGGAAAACAAACCAAAGTTCACACAATGCTAGGGAGGGAAACTAATCATAATATTAAGAAAAAAGTACCTTAGATACGCAGCTAAGAAGCAAATTAATAACAGTAAATTTATACTTCTCTATCATCCTTATTTTGTATGAGAACAGTCAAAAACTGACCAGCTGTAATCAGTCTGACTTCAGTCTGGCTAACAACCTGCCTCAAGAGACAAAGGTTCAAGAAACAACAGAAGCCAGTTTCAATTGAAAAACGGGGACAATTTGAATCTGATGGAGGTGAGTGTTTGTAAAACCTTTGTTCTGTGAATTACAGAAAAAAATAATAAAAGTGAAATTTCTTTCAGAAGCTAACAGCACACATAATCTACTCCCTCAGGGTTTACTTTTGAACTGAAGGACTCCAAACTGTCACTCAAAACACAAAGAAGGTTCTATGATGATGTCACAGCTCTGAAAGTCAGCCTCTCCCTGGTAGGACATGATATACTGTAGTACCAAGTAGATATGATTAAAACCAGTGACAACATGGAACACTCCAGAAAGTTACATCAAGTTACTATCAAAGTAAGACAAATGAGAGGTAGAAGATAGGATGGGACAGGAAGGATCCTCCTAGAACTCAGAGAAGTCAATCACATACTTTCTGCAAGCAGACATAACAGGGCAAAGTTGAAAATTCATCATTTATTGGAAGGACAACAGACTATATAGGGCAGTGTAGGGAAATTGTTATACTGGTCACTAAATAGTTACTACTTTGTTAGAGGGTTTGGAGAATTTCCGTGATCATTGGTGGTTAGTTCCCATAACATATTGTGTGCCAGAACTGATAGAGTTACTAACTAAAGATGGATTGTTACAATTACCATGAATTTCAAAGTCTTTGAAAGTTATAGCAGAAACGCTTCTGAAGATGGTTTCAGGTCGTAGACCTATCAAAGGATAAATATGTGATTTGATGTCATTATTTTGACTGTTTCAGTATGTGACTTCTGTTTTTTATGAGAAAGGGCATGCACATTACCTTGCCTTCATACTGAGTTTAGAAGTTGGGTTATCACAGTTGCCCCTTCCTCTATATCAGCTCACCACATGGTACAGTTTAGTGATGGGGCAACAATTGATTCTTCCTCCTTTACCGAGACCATTCAGTACCATCCATGCCATCACAAGAAGCAGAGGACGACATGGAGAGGACCTGGGTGCTGACCAGTGAGTCTGCTGAAAGATACACAAACAAGAATTTGTGAATTTCCCTGAAGAAAGTGAGTGCTGTGTGTGAATTGAGGAATATCTCTAATAAGGCCAGCAAGACGTGAGTTTGAGGGATAATTTACTGCAAGGGCCAAGTTGAACACTTTACCTTTGGTGCAGAACATTAATTTTCTTTTCAGAATTTTTGACTGAGAAAGGCACACTGAGCCAAAAATGATTTCCAGGTGCAACTTGGGAGAGAATTAAGCTCATCACCCCTGAATTAAATAGATGTCAATGCAAAATGCTCCATATATGCAGCTCTTAGGTGTGAGCATGGAGGAGGTGGTAGTTAAATGACTTGCTCCAGGTCACATGGGTGACACAGTACACAGCTAGTGATCATGTAATTCAAACACAGATCTGCGGATTCTCCAGGTTCATAGCTCTGTGCTCTAACCACTAGACTATGCTTCCTATACTGATAGAAGAAAAGGGCCTAATTAAATCTTAGGGGCTAGATGATCTGTTTTAAATGAAGGGATCCAAGCAATTTTACTTAACTCTAGGGACAGAAGGTCAGGTGTCTGCAAAGTAGTCAAGGATTACGCAAGCAGCGGAAACAAATTATTCTACTCATACAGAAGGGACACACACTGCCTTATAATTTAGACTCTGAAAGAGCTGGTGGAGACTGTATACCAGTGGTTAATGGGTGTTCACTGAGTGGGAGCTGGGCTGAAGGGAGTGGGCCAGGGGACTAATTACGTTTTCTCAGTTATGGTAGATGGGAATTTTGGTACCCAGGACAATGGCGGTGCACCTGATGCTGCAGGGGCTGTAGAATGCATGCATTCATAGTTATGCCCATGGATAGGTTATTCTGCTTCCCCTTCAAGCTAGTTGCAGCACGTGTGGCAAGCATAGGCATATATGAGGAGGAAGTAGCAGTGCGCCATGGTGCAGGGGTGAGAAATTCACAAGCTAGGAGACATGGTCAGGGAACCGGAAGGATATGTCCATATATTAGAGAAAAGGACTGGGTTAAAGCACAGGGGAGCCTGTGAGGATGCAGTGCAATACACAGCAATTTTAATGGCAGTTAATCTCTTTTGTCATGCAGGAATCTGTGACACTACATTGCCAACTTGTGAGCTTGACTGTAGGCAGGAAAGGACAGAGATGTGAGCCTGAGGTGAGGCAGGGCTGCCACTAATGGCCATTCAAAACTAGTAACTGCCAGTAACTGGGAGGGAGGGAGGAGGTGACCTACTGGGGGTTTCAGTGCAGGGGCTTTCACAGTTCAGTAGGGTCTGAGAAGGGAAGAAGGCAGGGTAGATGAAAGGTCATAATGAAAGAGGACTCTGTGGTAAGGTATGTTAGTGAAGTGGGTGGGGAAGTTGGGATCAGGGACAGAAGGAGCCAGGCTGATGGTGCTAATCACTCAGACACACCAGAATAACTGGTAAAGTTTTATTAAATATGTTTTAAAAGACATTTGCAGACAGTAGCACTCACTCTGGAACCCACCAATGATTCATGCAGATGTACTGTTTTTTCAAGCATGACATCAGAAGAAAAAAATTCTTGATTTTATTTAGCCCTCTTAAAGTGATACGTAGTGTAATATGTGCAAAAGCAGATTTTGTTGAACAGTGTACACAAATAGAGACCACAATTAAAAAGCACCAGCAAAAATTCATGTCATAGCTGCAAAACTCCCAACATCCAAAATAATACATCTAAAGGGATCTGAAAAAAGATGCTGGGGTGGGCGGTGGGAGGAAACATGTAAAGGATAGGATTGTGGTAAGAGGGGAAAGATGGAAAGAAAACAAGAAAAGGGAAAGTGGAAAATTATTTTACAATCAGTTCCCTTATATGTTCAAACATTTTGATTGTAAATTCTTAAATATGCTATTTTAACAACTCAGAAGCAATAACTTCCTGAGAGAAATTATATTGTTAAAAGGAACAGTCGTGGTAATTACATCCAATATAGATCATTACTAAATATCTCAAATTCCTACACTGAGCCAAATTCACATTTAGCACATTTCCAAAAATTGTAATAGAAAGGAGACAACTGGAAATATCATTAAGGCCTGCAGTATTTAATGCATCTAGATCATATTGCCATTAACATTCCCTCTGCATCAGTTTCCTGTTAAGATCACCCTCCCTCTGACACCAATGGAGATTTTTTCTTGCCCATAAATTTGAACGTATATCCTTAACCTGATTTATAAATGTAACTCCTAGGTGGCACTATCCCAAGGGCTGCTACCCCTGCCTGCTTGGCTAGCAGCAGGTTAAGAGGCCTAGGTTCTGTAACGGGTGCCTCCACCCAGAGGTCAGGGTTGGTAGTGCTCAAGCTAACCAGGGCACAGCCCTCCGGGACACTGTAACCCCCCTCTTTCCCTGCTAGTGGCCTAAACACTGCACAATAATTATGTTCACAATACCCCTGATACACCACACAAGTACCCACACTGTTTGCACTTACCACCAGGGCTTTCCTCTGGCTCGGCCCTGGGGACCCCCTGTAAAACAAGGTAATACACAGCAAATAACAGCAGTACAGTACTCTTGCACAAACTGGAACCACAGTCAGGGTAAATGTAAAAAAGAGTTAGATCTGATTTATTTAAGGGACTTGAACAAGGGAGGGGCGTAATCAGGTTAATTTGTTTAAAGGCTGTATCAATCAAACAGTTATGCATGCACTTCAGGGTCCATAAACAGTCACACCCTGGGTACCCAGATGGAGAATGGTGGGCTAGCCAGGAACATTGCAGCTGGTTGGGGCCCTGTGATGGAAGAAAAAAACAACATGCACAACACACACTATTTGTAATCTGGAGCCGGAGGGCTCAGTTCGTGAAAAGAAAACAGCAAGACAATCAGATGACACACTTTTAGATTAGGCTGATGCTGCAGGGAGCTACCCTGATGATTACTCACAATACCCAAGACTGGACGCAGGCTGGATGAAAATCAAGACATCAGGTGGTTAACCTGGAGTGCCAGGAGAAGCAGGGACCACAGGATTCGCCGAGGTATAGTTCCTGTTCAAGCGCGGAGCAGGGGGCTGATCCCCAGGCAGGTCTCTCGTCGGTGGCTTTCTCTGTGCAATGGGGTAGTCTGGCAGGGCCAGCGTGGCATGGCCCAGGCCGAATGGAGATGAACATGGATTCAGTCCAATTAGGCTGGATAAAGCTTCCAGCAAGCAGAACACAGTTCACACAATGGGGAACCAAATCACGACCCACTTTCAATACACAGCACATTTACATGTAAGGTATTATACTGTACCAGGCAAACCGCTCTCCGGTCACGATCGCAAAGTCTCTGCACAAACCGGGGATTCAAAAGCAACTGGAAATCCTGACAGGCCAATCGCATTCAGCAAAATCTGCGGTCTTCTTCAGGTATGAGTCTGGTAAAAAAATCAGTGGCTTACTTCGTTCTCAGAATCTTGGATTTAGTCTGAAATAATTCTCTTCTCTCCCTCTCAGGGGCAGCAGGAAGACATGCAGGCCACAAGTCAGGCCTTTTCACAGTTCTCCCATGCGAAACTACTCAGATGACTGCTTGACTGTCTCAAGCATGTTGCTTCTTCAGCTCCCAACTTAAATCTGACTCAACTGCCAGCAAGCCCGGGACTTTCCCCAGAATCCAAAAGGTTTGGTTGGCTGATCTGTCTGTCAGTCACAACAAAGGCTCCCCCTTCAGGTGCAAAAAGGTGCCAAAAGCCCAAAACTACAATTCCTACAGATTTTGACTCCAGACAGCTCCTGTAGTCCGGCTCCATTTTAGGTCCCACCAGAACTGATTGGTCCAATTTGCAGTCCAGGACCAAGATAGTGGAGATAAACAAAACAGTCCTTGGTGCAAAGAAGGCAGGTAGACAAATTACATTATCATTATCACTCTAAATGATTTTCAGCAAATAGTTACATCTTTCAACAGAGCTCCCTCTCAGATTACTTATGACTGCAATCCAGGCAGCTCTTAAAGAGACAGTACACAGAGGCTATACAGGCACTCTCTGGCAATCACATTTAAACTGCTAAAACGCAGGACACCAGCATGGCAGTGAGCATTTAGGCAAGTTCAAGGAAGACTTTTTGGGAGCCCCCATGTGTAGGGGGGGTTACATAAATGTGCATGGCCAATGCATTTTCCATGTCATGTTTTGCTATGCTTTGAAGGTACTAACCCATGCAGGCTTTGAACTCACATACAGTCTTGCCAATATAAAAATGGTTGCACGTGCATGTGGCTACATTCACAATTGCACTTGTGCTACAGTTAATAAAACGTTTTACTTGATATTGGCATTTTGTTCATGAATGTTCAAACCTATCTGAAGATATTGGCAAAGAGCAGTGTCCATATCTTTGTGTGCCACCAGGAAGGGAAGCTGTGTCAGTTTGGGCTGAAGCAGTTACTGTATGTGCAGACTGTTCACTAGCTCACCGTGAAGATTTGATCTTCTCCTATATACTATACTTGGTGTACAGTCAGTATATTTAGACAGCTTTGGCTCTATTCTTGAGATGTGCCAATTATTTCTAACACATTCTTAACCAGATGTGCCTGCAGAGAGAAATTAGTGATAAAGTTATGCTGATCACTATCTTTCCTCCTTACTTCACTATTACTTGCCGCTATGTTTCTGTCTGTGCTGGTTTTCAGGAATTCTGACCTTTCCATATTTGCAACTTTTTGTACAGCTTCCTCTATACAGTTAGACATGTACCCTTTATCTGCAAACTGCTTTCTAAAAGAAGGGACTGTTTCCTCATAGACTGTATTCAAGCTGTTCTTTCTCTTTAGTCTCATGAACTGACTCAGGAGTATATTCTCCATGATAGGGTGTGGGTGGCAAGTGTTACAGTTGAGGACTGAATTTCTTTCAGTTTTGTTTCTGAACAGTACCATACTAACCCCACCAGTACCATCTCTGCTAATGTGGAGATTGTGGAACTTCATGACCTGTAAATCTGCCATCACCTTAAATTTCAGGTTGCTATTGGTTTGCTCCATGTACTGTACAAAAGCATGGAGTCCATGTTCTGACCCCTTCCATACTAGCAGTGTATCATCAGTATATCTTTTGTAAAGGTTGATCCTATGAAGAATGGGATTATTGTCTCTTGATGGGATTGACCTCTTCCCACTCTGCAAAATACATGCTTGTGTAATTGGGTACAGTACAAATGAGGCACTAATGGCAGTTCCCTTGATTTGAAGATAAAATTGCTGAGCAAACATAAAGATGAAATTAGAAATTCAGCAAAGTTTTGACTGTAATTAGTTTCAACTTATAAAGCATCTCTCAGTGTCTTTGTCCATTTGTCATGGAGGAGTGTTTGTATATAAGGACTGGATGTCCATTGTAACCAGAAACCATTGAGCCTCAATACGATGATCCCCAAAATCCTTAGTATGTGCACTGTGTCTGGCACATACAGTGCACCAGCCACGATGCAACCCTACCGGGTCAATATGTTGCATGCTTCAGCACGCACGACAAAAAACACACAATAGGAACAGCGCGGTAGGAAAGAGCAAGAGGGTGCAAAACCACAAAAGGGTGTATACACGGTAGTGCATCCTCTCACTTTTCCCAGGCAGAAGATAAGACTTCTGCTGGGATGGGGGTCTGGCAAGCAGCTGCCATGGCTCGACAGGATGAGCCACAGACAGCTAGGGTGGCAGGCAGTGCGTTTGGGACCGGTTTTCGATTCCTGGACCCAGACACAGGATTTTTTTTAATTTTTGCACTTTGTGCAAATTTAACTGTTACCCACCCCCCCCGAGTTAGTTATTTTAGATGGGGGTGTTCGGGGGCGCAGTACCCATAATGGTGGGTGTGGGGGACAGAGCCCCCCACAAAACAAATACTTATGCCAATAGCAATATATTGAGCAGTATTGGCAGCGTGGTATATTGCTGCGGCATAATGTCTTGTGACATTATGACCCCATGCCGATGCAACACAGTAATGCTGTAGTGTATCACAAAATGCTGCTATATACTGTAACAGACAGTGTAATGCAATGGCAATTAAGCCTTTTGCCATGCCATATTTGCGACATGTCAAGTATTGCAAGTTACTGCATTGTATCATGGCTGGTTTTGCTGTAGTCTGAGATATGACCATCATAGATTTAATATGTTCATCCACTTAGCTATAGGCACTGTTAAGGAGCCTATGATTGCCACGACTGGGCTTGCAGGGGGAGTTAACATATTTCTGAGAATTTTGGGCAACCAATATATTGTGGCCCATATTGGACATCAAACAGTCAAATCTGATAAGTAGGTTTAGAAATCACACCACTAACCCAAGCATCATAAAGAAAAGCATCAATGTCCTTTTTGTACAAAGCAGAATAATCATAGTGTAGTTTTTTTATAGTAGTTTTGATCTGTTAATTGAGACATAATTTCCTGCTTATACTTAGCTTTGCTCATGATGATTGAGCTGCCTTTGTTGGCTGGCTTAAAAACCATGTTGCGTTATCTTGTAGCCCCTTTATCACCATCTTTTCTTCCCTTGTGTATTTATTGTATCATGTCCTCTGCTGGTTTTCTGGGATGTTCTTAATATCCCATTCACAAATTATCTCACAAATAGTAACTGTTGGGTTGGCTGGTGGGACGAAACTGGACTTCTTCCTTAAGGAGTTACAATCCCAATATGTCTTTGCTGGCTGTGCCAGTGATGAATCTTTAAGGTTACTGATATCTCCTTCCATACTGTGTCCCATCCTATCTGATATGAAGTAGAATGCTTTCGGATTTAGGTTTCTAGTGGATCTGTAAAGGTCCGCAATAGTGTCAAATTCCTGAATCTGATTGGTAGGTACAAAACAGAAGCCATGTTCCATCACTGTTTTTTCAGCGTCAGAAAGTTTGTATGTGGAAATATTAATCACAATGTAGGGTATTGTCTCTTCCCTCTTGTCTGCCCCATCATGGTTATAATTCACCCACTTGTTGCACTGACCAGTAGTCATTTGATTGTACTGGCCCCGCTATTTGTAATTTGCTCTTCTGTTGTCTCCCCTTGCCTGTTGGTCCCCCTTCTTGTCCTGGTACCTTGAACCTGATGTCGTGAGGCTGCTCCTACTTGGCCACAGGGGTAGCCCTGGAAATGTTGGGCCTTGTCGCTGTTGTATCTCAGGTTCTTCTATTCTGATCCCCTGCTGGTTCAGCGGCAGTGGAGGGTTTTCTTGGCTTAATTCTAAAAAATGGTGGCTAGTCGATTCACCATCCGACTAGGAGCCACTGGCATATGTGTCCCTGATTGTTGGTGTATTGTTTTTCTTTTGAGGTTAGGTTATGGTTTATATTGACTTTCTTTTCCCCAGTCAAATATTCTACCTTCTAGGTAGTCTAACGTGTCTCATTCAAACTTTCTTTCCATTGTACGTTTTACTCTTGCATTATACACTTTACTAGTGTGTTCAAGCTGTACTCTGTACTTTGCATAGTTCGTATGATATGAGAAACTTTGTACCTGCTATTCCTTCTCTGTAATTTGTGCCTGTACCTCCTTTTCTATTTCTTCAGTGTCTTGTAAGATTAACTTGATCAGGCCCTCTGAAGAGTCTAATAGGTGGGCCAACCAACTTGCCAGGAATCTGTCTCGATCTGTCCCAAACACTAGTTGCTTTATTAGCCTCAGTCCTCTCAGTATTTTGCTCATGGTCAGATATGCCACGAGTGGTATTCATTAGCAGTATAATCTTACCAGAATAAATTTCAGATATTTACTAATGATCTGTATTGGGTGTGATTATTGTGACTGTTCATTGTACATTATTCTTCTCAGTAAGTAGTAATTGTTTCCTATTTTTAATATATTTTATATATTGGATTTTGGTATAACTGGGTAGATTCACTGAGACAAACTGTCCCTTTTTTAGGAGCAACCCAGAATTAAATAAATAAAACTATATTGTAAGAATACACACAGACAATAATAACAAACAGCACATAAATAAATGACAAAATACAGTGCAGGCAATGGATATACTGTATCTATTTTCCTAGTTGTTAGAATTAGCATATTTAATAATTTACAATTGCAATGTTTGAACAAAGAGACTTTCATCCAGCATCCTGTTCACCCCTGTTAGGTAATTCTATGAGGATCTATCATGCTGCACCAACAACAAAGTTGTCAGTGTGCGGCTTGGCGAAATCCACAATGTCAACAGGTGAAATTTCCCTCACCCCCCCCCGCCATTACTATATAACAAACTCTGAGTCAGAGTTTGTTCAAAATGGGGGGAATCGGCCTCAAAGTGGCGAAATTTCACTGGCGGTCCATCACAGCGACAGTCTTGAAACCTATCGAGATTGATGGTGTAATGGGTTTCGCCATCAAAATTTCGTTACTTCAATGGTATACACTTCTATGTCTTGATAATGTCCCCTCTCACTATCTTGCCTCTCCTCTCCTCTAGGGTGTACATGTTGAGATCCCTTAGCCTTTTCTCACAGGGCTTTTGGTGCAACCCTTGCTCCATTTTAGTTGCTCTCTTTTGGACTGCCTCTACCCTGTCTATGTTCTTTCTGAGGTGCAGTCTCCAGAACTGAACACAGTACTCCAGGTGTGGTCTCACCAGTGAGCAATACAGTGGCAGCATCACCTCTCTCTTCCTGCTGGAGATACCTCTCCCAATGCATCCCAGCATCACACTGGCCCTACCCACTGCTTTGTCACACCGCTCTGCCCCTTTAAGGTCATCAAATATGATAACCCTAAGGTCCTTTTCCTGCTTAGTGAACATTGTTTCCATTAATTTCCCAGACACAGAGATGAGGTTCACCAGCCTATAGTTGCTAGCTTCTTCTCTGCTGCTGTTGTGTAGCACGACCACATCTGCTCTCCTCCATTCCTGTATAACTGTGCCTGATTCCAGTGAGATGTTGAATAAGGCCATCAGTGGGGCAGCCAGCATCTCCCTGAGTTATTTTAGTACCTTTAGGTGTATCCTGTCTGGTTCCATAGCCTTGTCCATATTCAGAGCTGTAAGTGCCTTGTGACACTTTCCTCTGAAAATTACTTGTGTCCACCTCTCCCCCCTTTTGTTCCTGCTGCTCCTGGTGGTCCATTCCCCTCCCTTCACCATGGGCAACAAGGTTAAGAGGCTAGGTGTAGGCATCTGTGGTTGTCCAAGAGACTCCATGGGACGTTAAGGGAGAAACAGAGGGTATATAATAAGTGAAAGAATTCTGGGGATAGAGTGAGAGAAATAGATGATATGACATTGCAGAACAAATGCAGGTCCATGATTGGCAGGCCAAAGCAGCCTGGAAGATAGGGTTGGGAAAGAATCAAGGGGGAAGATAAACTCTTTTTTCAATATATGCAGTGGGACATAAACTCTTTTTTCAATATATGCAGTGGGACATAAACTCTTTTTTCAATATATGCATTGGGACATAAACTCTTTTTTCAATATATGCAGGGGGACATAAACTCATTTTTCAATATATGCCATGGGACATCAAATTTTAGTAGGACACTAAAGTGGAGTAAAGGATAAGATGGGCCCCTAGTCATTGTGGTGGTGGGGGAAGGGACCACTGATGTTGGGGAGTAGGTGCACTGACTACTTTGTGTCAGTATTCAATGACTCAAGGATCATGACCAGCTGGGGGAGGGTTCTTGGAGAGGTGCAGTCAAAGAGGAAGCAGTGGTGATTGCACCAGAATTAGTATGTAAGTCATCAGGGGGTGTGAACCTGGAAAAAACACCATTGTCCATATGTCATCCAAATGAGAATACTAATGGAATTAAAAGGGGTTATTCCTAACTCCTTGTGGATATCTGTCAGTACTACTTGCATACAGAGATAGTGTGAGAGGGCTGGAGAACAGTCACTGTTGTCCCCCTATTCAAAAAAGGAGCAAGGTTGGATCCAGGTACAGTATCTAGACCTGTGTACCTTACCTCAGTACTTAGCAAAGTGTTTGAGTCAGTCATAATGGATGATGTAGTGTAGTTTAGCACATGGAAGAGAATGAACTGTACTCTTAGCACATAGCATGGTTCCACAAAAAGTAGATTCTGCCAAACCAATCTGATTGCCTTCTTCAAGGAGGTAACAAGGAAGGTGGATAGGAGCCAGGCAGTGGATATACTATATTTGGATTGATTAACATCTTTGACAGTGTACTGCATGGAAAACACATGGAAAAAGTAGTATAATATAGAGTTCACAAAGAGTTTAGTTGGTGGATAGAAAATTGATTCACAGATTACAAGCAGGAAGTGGTGGCTGAAGGTCACCATTCAGTGAAGTGATGTTATCAGTGGAGTACTCCAAGGGGTTGTGCTGAGTCTGTTTCCCTTTGACATATTTTTTAATAACGCAAAGGAGGGGTCAGCAGCAGGCTTATGGCATTTGCTGGTGATGCTAGAGTTGCCACAGTGGGGGGAAGGATGCACTACAGAATGATTTATACACATCGGGGCACAGGCCTAGCATGGGGCAGGGGGGCTTTAAATTATTGTGGGTAAGTGCAAAGTACTATACCTAGGGACAAGGAATCTGTGCTGTATATATGCTCTGCGACCCTGTGTGATGCAACAGTGGATGGAACAACTGAGAGAAAAGGATCTAGGCATAGTTATGGACAGTAAGCTGAATCCAGGCAGGCCGTGTACTGCCTCATTCAAAGGAACAAACACACTCTTGGGTTGTATTAGGAGGGGAGTAAGGCCCAAGTCAGAGGAGGTGATCCTGCCCTGGACATAGCCTTATTGAGATCATGCTTTGAGTACTGTGTCCAGTTCCAGTCATTGCAGTACAGAAATGTTGAAGATATTGAGAGGGGCCAGCTTAGGGTTACCAAACTGATTAGCAACTTAAGAGGTAATTGTTATGTGGAGAAATGGACCTACTCAAATTATTTAGCCTAGACACAAGAAGACAGAGAGGAAACATGGTCATTATATTATGAATACTAAATGGAATAGACTGGGTGAAGCATACACCAAGGTATGAGATTATAAATGCAAGTAGAACTACATGCTCTCAAGTTGAGGGGCCTAGGATATCGGGAAACATTAGAAAGCATCAGTTAGCACAGAGGACAGTTGTCATTGGAATAGCCTAAGTAGTGAAATTGTGAAAGCTAGCATTTTTCAGGATTTCAAGCAAGGGTAGACAGACTCCTTTCCTGAGGGAGAATGGCACTGAGAGTCACACAGGGGTTGCATTGTGGCTTAAAAGCTTGGGTGTGTGTCCATACTCAAACTGGATACAGTCACTACTGTGTGATAGGAGGGACAGACAAAATAAACCTTATTTCTCTTCTTTCATCATTTTTCTGTCACTACTGTATGACATTTCTTTGATCTGTTAAAGAGCACCCTTCCTCAATATTTTTTAATACAGAAAACATTAAACAGGGAGTTCCCTTACCTCATCGGGAGCTCCTCAAGGCAGTCTCATTTTTTCATACAGCTCCAGAAGGAAGGGAAGGGATGATAAGTTGCCCCCGAGGGGCTGGACACACAATCCCTCTCCACTTCCTGAATCTCCAATCCTCCCTCACGCTGTGACGTTTTGTAACGTCTTTATAGATTGAGCGTGGGGGTGTGCTCCATTCACTTGAATGGAGCGTCTTTTTCATTTGTAATTTCCCAGTTGTAAATTGGGTTTTGGTACCTATTAATGCCAGGGTTCAGCTAACAAGTGCCCTGTTAGTTGAACCCTGACATCAATAGATACTTAAACCTGATTTACAATTGGGAAATTCCGTTTGAAAAAGATGCTCCATTCAAGTGAATGGAGTACACCTCCACACCCAGCTATAAAACGTCACAGTAGGTTTGAGTGTGGGGACCGACAGGAGATTCAGGAAGTGGAGAGGGATCATGCGGCCGGCGCCTCAGGGGCAAATTACAATCCCTTCCTTTTGGAGCCATATAAAAAGGTAAGGGATCTCCCTGCTTAATGTTTCTTTTATAGGAAAAGGTGCTCTTTAAGGTTTAGGAATCCTCACCATTGAATGATCTACAGTGATCTTGGATGGCTTTCCCCTGAAGCAAGGTTAAAATATTTCCTGGGCAGCACAGCATATGATATCCTTACTTCTGGCTCATCCTCATATTTATCTACCCTGTTGAACTTCTCTAAAAGGTCTCAGACTTCAGATCCTTAACAGCTAATTAACTGTCAACTCCTTGGTACAAAACATCAGTGAGAGAGCACTCCTTTGATTATGTTGCTCCAAAACTCTGGAACACTTTACCAGTCCATGTGTGGCAGGCCAAACCTTCCTGGACTTTAAAACATATATATAAACAATATCTCCTTGACCATTGTAAACATCATTGTGCCAAAACTTGCTGATGTGCATACATTATCTATTGTTCATGTATATGTTGGGTCACCCCTGTAAATGAGCTTTGTCCCAGTGGGCACTATCGAATTGCCAACGTCTAAATAACTAAATAAATAGATATATAATGATGGACTCCCACAGTACAGCGGAGTTAGGCAGGGATGCCTCCATTCCATGATCCTCTTCATATTATCGTTAGGTTTTTTTAGAAGTTATGTGATCCAGTCCAGACATAAAGGGCTTTCGGTTTGGGAATTATGAAGCAAAGTAAAATGCTTATGCAAATGATATTATGATGTTGATGTTTGAACTTTGAATCTCTTCCCAGTATTAATGCAAGAGTTGACCAATTCTACCCTACTCCGACTAGCAACTAAACAAGTCTAAGTCTTCTGCAATTCCCTGTAACGGATATATTAGAAGTGACTAAGTTCATGTTGAAGATATAGGCTGAGTCAAAATGTGCAGTTGGTCTTCACTAGCAAGGGGCAGGACATTAACTCATGAGTGCTGGAGCCACAAGTGAGTTATTGAAGTCTGGCCCATTCACAAGCGATAGCTTTTTAGTCTTATACTCGTATGAAAATTTAACTGTTTCTTTTTGATTATAGCTGTACATGCCTATGGTGATATTATCAGCATTTTTAAAGCTGCTATCTGATTTTTCCCCAATATTCCATTGTGATGTACCAAACTTTTTTAGGTATCAGAAAGATATCAGCTATGTTATGTGGCATTTCTGTCTACTACTGTCGCATAAATTGTATACAACATAAGAAGAAGTACTTAGGAATCCAGATAACTACAAATGTAAAGATAAATATGACAGCAGCAAAAAACTAACTAACTAAAAAATAAAGGAATGCTAAAAAGCTGGGAGAATCCGTTCTTTTATTTATGGGGAAGAATTTATAAAATTAAAACAATGTATGTTCCTCGTATACTATATCTGATACAAGATCTGTTGGGACAAATAGAAACAAACTTCATTTTACTAACAATAGACAGTTGTATATATAGTGCAGTGCACTGCAACAAACCCCCCGGAAATCTTACTTTTGTCTGATCCTAGAATAGTTTAATCTTCTTGGTTTAATTGCCTACATCCACTATTGAAATCTGCTTAAATCATTTAATTGTATGCTGTTTTTGAATCATTGTGCTCTGAAGAAGACATCATTAGGTCAAAATGTCAGCAGTTCCTTGAAGGGTGCACACACTGCACTTACATAAGGCAGCTTGGAATGGTGCATTCACTGAAAAACAAGCCCTTAGCAATGGGCTCACGGCAAATGGAAATCTGAATGACACCAAACGTTCCCCACTGGTATGTAAAAAGCACAATGATTCAAAAACAGAATACAATTACATGATTTAAGCAGAATTCAATAATGGATGTAGGCAACTGAGCCAAGAAGATTTAACTATTCTAGGAACTGTCAAAGTAAGATTTCTGTGTGTTTTCTTGCACTGCAATGCATTGTATATAAGGCTGTCTGTTGTTAGTAAAACATGGTCTGGTTCAAGTAATTCAGTTTCCTGCCTCTCCTCTAAGGATGCCTCTCCTCCAAATAACCAAACTGTAATTTGCTTTTCAAATGGCTCCTACCTCCCAGCCTTCCGGACAGGGGGAAGGGGGTACAAAACTGTTGTGCCCTTAATGCTTCCATTTCTATTTTCCCCTGCTCTGTCACTGCTGCCTCGCCATGATAGTGTGAGTCACAGATTCTTATATACCCACTTTATTTATCAGGCAGAGTGATCTACGGCATGCTGCACTTCTCATGCAGCCACCCACCAACACTTCTTTTTCTTTCTTGCATTTACCCAGTGCACATAAAAACTGCCTTCTCCATACTACCCAGAGCTACTGTACATCTTGCTCTGCTGCCGTTTCCATTTTGTGTCATTCAGCTGTGTGCCATTTATGCTGGAATGTTACCTCTGTTTTCAGGCGAAGAGAAGCTAGGGGCCTGGTGCTCCTCACAGCAGCCACCTGCTGACTCTCCCACATCCTTAGCATGCACTTCCATGGCTGCATAGGTACATTTAACACCTGAGCGAAGACATCCTCACTTCCCAGGTAGTTGATGGCACTCAGTCGTGCCTCTTGCCTCAGAACCCACCTCAGAACCAACCTGGAGCATGCAGTAATTTAGCATTACAGTACATCCGGTTGTGTGTTATTGCTTGCTTACAATTTACAGTGTGACCCTATGGGAATTTTATATCACACTTCCCAGGTGGTTGAGGGCACTTGGCTGTGCCTCATGCCTCACAACTCACCTGGGGCCTGCAGCAATTTAGTCTTGCTGCACATCTTGCTTTATGTTATTGATCACTTAAAATGTATAAGGTAATCTTATGCAAATTATATACCACACTTCACAGGTGGTTGAAGGCACCCAGCTGCACCTTGTGCCAAACAATCCACCTGCAGCATGCAACTATTTAGCATTGCCACACACCCTGCCACGTGTTATTGCTGACTTACAATTTACAGTGTGATCCTATGGGAATTTTGTACCTCACTTCCCAGATGATTGAAGGCACTCGGCTGCACCTCGTGCTTCACAACCCATATGTGGCATGCAGCAATTTAGCCTTACCACACACCCTATCATGTGTTATTGATTACTTACAGTTTACAATGTGATCCTATGGGAATCATAGATAACACTTCCCGGGTGGTTGAAGGCACTTGGCTGCACCTCATGCCTTACAACCCACCTGAGGTGTGCAGTAATTTAGCATTGCCGCACATCCTGTTATGTGTTATTCCTTACTTCCGATTTACAATGTGAGCCCATGGGAATTTTTTACTGCACTTCCCAGGTGGTGTGCAACTGTGCATGCGTATCCGCGCTAGACCATGATGATAGATGTCTGTTGTGTTACCCCCCATAACAGTGAGATAAGGTGAGGAGCAAACAATACAGGGAGGGCCAAAAAGGGAGAGGAGGAAGGAGGAGGGGAGAAAGATAGGGGATGGAGGGTGGTGTCTTTAAATGCTACAAGCCTGGGTAATAAAAATGCTGAACTACAGGCTCTCATGGCAGAGGGAGGGGTGGACATGGCAGCCATTACCAAGACATGGGCAACCCAAAACCATGACTGGGACCTGGAGGTTCCAGGTTACAGACTATTCTGCAAGGATAGAGTTAAGGGGAAAGGAGGGGGGTACAACTGTACATGAGGGGGGGGCTAAAGTGTGTTAGGGAAGAGGAGGAGGAGGAGGGAGATACAGAGGCTGTATGGATGCAAATCCAAGATCCAAAAAAATAGAACACTACGGCTGGGGGTGGTGTACAGGCTGTCCTCCCAATCGGAAAAGACAGATAGGGTTTTGGCAGAACAGATCTGGAGGAACTGTGAGAAGAGTGGGGTGGTGATAGTAGGTGACTTCAACCTGCTGGGAGTGGAGTGGGGTACACCTGCCACAAAGTTTAGAAGGGAACAGATAATGCTAGATGCCTTCCAGGATAACTTCCTGATGCAGTTGGTCAATGAACCAACTAGGGAAGGGAATACCCTTGACCTCGTACTGTCTAATGAGGAGTGGGTGAGGGATCTGAGGGTGGAGGAACCACTGGTGGGGAGTGACCACCGGACAGTATGGTTCCAGTTTCAGCTGGGCGGGGGGGGGGGGGCATCTGGCACAAAAGTGCTAGACTTTAGAAAGGCTGACTTCAAAAAGGTGGGTGAAGTAGTGCAAGGATTCCTGGACAGAATTCAGCCTAATATGGACATGAATCAGAGATGGGAACTCATTAAGTTAGGGATAGTGGAGGCAACAAATTCCTGCAGCAAGGCCCAAAGTAAAAAGGCTAGGGTAAAGAAACCTAGCTGGATGAGCAGGGGTGTCATAGACAGGGTGAGGAGGAAAAGAGTCGCCTATAGGAGATACAGGAGAACAGGGAGGAGGGAAGACAGGGAGGAGAACCTGAAGGAAGCAAAGGAGGTGACCAGGGAAGTAAGGGCAGCAAAGGCATCAAGGGAGCACAGGCTGGTAAAGGGAATTAAAGAGGGGGAGAAAGACTTCTTCAGGTACATCAGGGAGAAAAGGAGTTATAAGGACCAAATAGTAAGGATTAAGAAGGAGGGGAGATGGGTGGAAAAAGTGGATGAAAAGGCAGAAGCACTTAGCGACTATTTCTGCTCAGTTTTTACTTAAGAGAAAGGGGGGGATACCTAAGGTTGGGGAGAGGATAGGATCAAAGGGGGAGGAGGTGACGGATGAGGAAATCACAGAAGGTAGAGCACTAAATGGGTTAAGGACACCGAGGGTAGACAAGGCACCGGGACTGGATGGCATACACCCCAGGGTACTAAAGGAGTTGGCAGAGGTCCTGACAGGCTCATTAGCAGACCTGTTTAATGCCTCTCTGGACTCAGGGTGTGTACTTCAGGATTGGAGGATGGCTCACGTTGTTCCACTCCATAAGAGTGGTCCCAAAGATGAACCAGGGAACTATAGACCAGTGAGTCTCATGTTCATAGTGGGGAAACTGATGTAAACAATCCTGAAGGAGATGCTGGTGACTCTGCTGGAGGTCAGTGGGGTGCAGGACAGTCGGCAGCATGGCTTTGTCAAGGGCAGATCTTGCCAGACCAACCTAGTGGACTACTCTGACTGGGTGACTAGGGAAATGGACAAAGAGCATGCAGTGAATGTCCTGTACCTGGACTTCAGTAAGGCATCTGACTTAGTGCCACATGGGAGACTAGCATGTAAGCTAAGGGGCACAGGGGCAGGGGCAAAATTGGTGGGATGGGTGGACAACTGGCTGCAGGGACAGCAGCAGAGGGTGGTGGTGGGAGGTGAATAATCATCCCCAAGGACAATGATGAGTGGGGTCCCACAGGGGTCAGTGCTGGGGCCGGTGTTATTTGGAGTATTTATTGCAGACATTTGGGTAGGCGTAAATAGCAAGATCAGTCTATTTGCAGATGACAGCAAGATAGGAGCAGTAGTGGATGACCAAGAGGGGTGGCAGAGTTTGCAGGAAGATCTAACAAGGCTGGAGACATGGTCTGACATCTGGTAACTTGGCTTCAACACCAAAAAATGCAAGGTGCTGCATTTCGGGGCAAAGAATCCAAAGAGGAGCTACCATCTTGGGGGGAGAGGGTAGCTAGCTGTGACTGAGGAGGAGACAGATCTGGAAGTGCTCATTATGGGAGCAATGAACAGCTCAGCACAGTGTAGGAAAGCAGCAGCAGTGGCCAACGGGATCATGGGTTGTATCGCAAGAGGTATAACCTCAAGGAGGAGAGAGGTGATTCTGCTGTTATACAGATCGCTGGTCAGACCCCACCTGGAGTACTGTGTTCAGTTTTGGTGCCCTTAAAGAGGGACATTAGAGTGCTGAAAGGGGTGCAGATTAACCAGCCTGGGAGTGGGTCCCAGGGTGGTAGCCTGGGTAAAAGATTGGCTGGACAACAGGACACAGAAGGTAATTGTAAATGGAGTCCACTCTGAAGAAAGAGGGGTTACTAGTGGGGTACCGCAGGGTTCAGTACTGGGTCCAGTCCTTTTTAATGTCTTTATAAGTGGCATTGCAAAGGGACTGGAAGGAAAAGTATGTCTCTTTGCAGATGACACAAAGATCTGCAACAGGGTTGATACACAAGGAGGCGTGAAAAGGATGAGAAGGGACTTGGCAAGGTTGGAGGAATGGTCAGAAGTATGGCAGCTAGGATTTAATGCAAAGAAGTGCAAAATAATGCACCTGGGAAACAAAAACCCAGGGGAAGATTACACAAGGGGAGGAGGTAGTAACAAAAACAAAAAAGGAAAGGGACCTGGGGGTAATCATATCAGATGACCTTAAGGTTAGCAAAAGATGTGAGAAGGCAGTAGGGAGGGCTGGGGGTATACTGGGATGTATAGAGAGAGGCATCACCAGCAGAAAATAGGAAGTTGTTATCCCTCTGTACAGACAGTTGGTGAGACCCCATCTGGAGTACTGCATCCAGTTCTGAAGTCCCCATCTCTGCAAGGACATAGACAGGATAGAGGCAGTCCAGAAGAGGGCAATTAGAATGGTGCAGGGTCTGCAAGAGAAGCCATAGGAGGAGAGACTAAAAGAGCTTAATATGTATACCCTTGATGAAAGGAGGGAGGGGGGGACATGATAGAAATGTTTAAGTACCTCAGTGGAATCAACAAAGTCCAAGAGGGTAGCATCTTTCAGAAAAAGAGACATGCAAGAACAAGGGGACACAATTTAAAGATAGAAGGGGCGGTTCAGGGGCAATGTGAGGAGGTATTTTTTCACAGAGAGGGTAGTGGATGCATGGAACAGCCTTCCTGAGGAGGTTGTGGGGTCTAAAACTGTGGGAGAATTCAAGAATACATGGACAGACATGAGACAATTCTAGTGGGGAGTAGGAAGAAATAGGCTGTTGGTTGACTAGGACCTGCAGCTTATCCTGTAGGTAGGGAAATGGGCAGACAAGGTGGGCCAAGCGGTCCTTATCTGCCGTCAAAGTCTATGTTTCTATGTTTCAATGCAGAGCAACAAAGATGATCATGGGTGTGGGGGAGTTATCATATGAGGTTAGACTGAGGGAGTTAAACATGTACTCTCGGGAGGAGAGGAGGGACGGAGGGGATGTGATTGAGACCTTTAAGAAATGAGAGGAATAAACAGGATAGGCACAGAGGGACTGTTCAAGGGGAGGGTTGGGAGAGGCACTTGGAATGATGACATGAGATTGGAGGGTAGAACGTTTAGGAGGGAGGAGATGATGAGGCATTTCTTTATGGAAAGGGTGGTTGCAGAGTGGAACGCACACACTGGAAGAGGTGGTGGCCTGTAAATCAGTGGGATGCTTCAAGAGGGGCTGGAATAGGGCAAAAGGGAGGGTCATGGGAGGGGGAGGGTTAAAGGGGCAGCTAGCTGCAAAACTGAGCAGACTCGACAGACCAAATGGTCTTTTTCTGCTGGCAGTTTCGTATGTTCGTATGTCATGTGGAAAGAGTTGTATGTTGTTTGTCTTAGCTAATAATGGATATCTGTGGTTGCTTGTGCTGCCTTGTCCCCTTTGGCTGCTGGGGGGTGGGTGCGGAGTTAGTGTTGAAAACCCTAACATTGCATTTCCATATTTAACCCCCCTGTTACCTGGGGTTACCAGAATCCCAGTAAGACCTAATGGTAGGCAAGGAAGGCAGCTTGTGAAACTCTAGTTAAATGGATTTCACACTGTCACACTCTGTTCTCAGTCTCAGCTGAGACTGAGGGATGACATCATCTTAGAACTGTCGCAGCAGCGTAAGCCACACTGGAATGTTGCAGTTGAAGGTTAGTGTAGAAGGTTGGGGATTTTGAATTCAGTATATGTGCAGTCTGAGTGAGAGACAGTAGTACAGCTGAGTGTGTGCAGGCTCTCAGAGCTTTAAGCTCTGTTTTAGAGCTACTTTTAGAAGGTGTGTGTTTCCACTGTAAGAGGAACACAGGAACTGGTAATTGAAGTGGTGGAGACCGCTTTCAATGGTTCAAGAGCCCCATCCCTGAGGAGATGGGGGGAAGGTTTTTGCCTATTTTCCAGGGGCAACCCTCCTGGGTCCAGCTAAGGGAAAGAAGCTGCCTATTCAAGTTGTGCTGAGGCACCAGAAGCTCTGAGAGAGAAATTCTTTGTGGAGGAATCACCTGTGGGGCTCCTGCAACTAAAGGGTGAGTTCGCTCTGAAAAAGGGCCAAGTGTTTTTTCACCTGAACGGTTGGAAAGTGGGCACTAGACTGCTTAACTCAGTGGGGGGTCTAGAGAACTGGACAATGCCACTTAAAATTATGTTTAAGTCCAGCACAAATGGGAAGCAAGACAAGTAGATGGAATGTGATATACATTTAGCAAGAATCTACATTGCAAGCTTTACAGGATGAGGTGTTTACTGTCCAGAGAAATGGCCGGGTATGAATTGTGGGAGCAAGAGGTGGGAGACCCCCCCATCATTAGTAACCAAATTCACCTCTATGGATTTGCTCTGAGACACCTTTTACTTTCTCTCATGTACTTGGCCAGTCCCTGAGGAAAGTACCCATACATGGGATTAAGAGGAAGAATTCCCTGATGGAGCCGTGGTGCTCTTAGGTGGTTTAAGGAGCCACCAGAAAATGTTTCCATGAAATATGGAAGGTGTCTGAGTGGCCGGCAAGGGAGCCTAGCCAGGGAAAACCCAGAACAGTGTACAAGTATGGGCTGTGTAAGACAAAGCAGCATGCAAGTCCGGGCTGTGTGCCTAGTGGGTTCTGAGCCTGAGGGCTAAAGTTTTGAGGAAGTGTTCTTGTTTCTTTTAATCTGCATTACCAGGAGTCTAGCTCCGTGGGGGTCCATCTGTGCTTTGTTTATTCTGTTTGGAAGTGAATAAAAAGCCACACTTTAGAATCCCCCTTCTGGTATTGGACATTACAGTTATTTCTTCCTGTGTTTGGAATTACTTGGGTGCCCCTGTGCAGAGTAGCCAAACCTAGCCTTTGTGCCACGTGACCTATTCCTCCCTGAACCCAGTCCACCTGGTATTGCTGTCAGATACAAATGGCATACTGGCCCTGGGTTACAAAATGGAGACACCACTGAGGATTTGGGTTTGGAACCTAGGGAGGAATGCAAGAAAGGTGCTTCGGCAAAGGGCTAGCGTTTTGGTTATCTGGCAGTGGGTAGCCCAAAAATCTGAAGCAAGGTTAACTAATGTGCCGTTGTGTGCTGTTGTCCATGTGCTGCTGTTAAATGCTGACTGTTTAGCAAGGAGCAGTAAAGCCCGAGAGAGTATGCCCTTGTCCTGCATCAAAATTTACAGCATTTGCCAGCTTTTTAAAACTGTTGTGACAAAGAAAAATGTGGAAAACTAGGGATAGCAAAAGGAAAATTGTGCCCTGGACGTTGGAAATGCTTTCTGAGTGAATTGAGAGACTTGTTGTGTTAATGGCCATGAAAAATGGTTGAAATGGGCTCCCGCTGTGGAGTCAGTCGAGAAAAAAAAAAGTGTGGTTTTACAGTTTAAATTTGCCTGCTTGACGATCGCCGTGAGGAGAAGAGCACTCGAGAGGAAAGAGGCTCATTTGCATGGCATTGTGTGATTGCTGAGACTGCAATCAGTCCCGGCCCCAAGCCAGCTCTACAGTGACTGCCCAGCATTCGAGAGGGAGTGTGAGTGGAGTGTGCGTACTGGCTTACAGGAGGAGTCGCGGTGACTGAAAGCGCTATAAAAGTTCAAAAAACTGTCTGTTCTGTTTAAATTCGGGCTCAACCCACATCTCAATCGACTGGACTGTGAGTGTGAGTGTGGTGTTCAGAGGGATGATCGGCAGGACTGCCAACCCGCTTCTTTTCAGAGGCCTCCAAGACTGGCTGCAGGCCATTTTCCATCGCAGCAAACAGCTACTGATAACAGTGAGTACCAACAGAAATAATTGCTCAAACAAGTGATTTTTGCCAAAAGCCAGCTGATTCTGTGTGCAGCAGTATAGTCGCTGTGCAAACAAAGACTGTGTTAAGTTTACCAGCAAAAGCAAGCCTTTTAAGCCATTGACTGTGAGCATAGTTATGGGTTCAGCGTCAGTGTAAGTTTCAAAGCCATGAGAGAGACTGTGAGTTGTATCATGATATGCAGCAAGAGTTACAGGCAATCCTGTGCTTGAAATACTGAGGCCTTAAGGGACTGTAAGCTAGAGCAATGTCTTCAGCAAGTGAAAAGTCTGTGGTAAATCATATAATTGTGCTAGGAAAAAGAACAGTGCAAGTTTGTGCAGTTTGAGCAAAGTTATCAGTAGAGTGTGTAAATCGGATGTGCAGTGGCTTGACCCAATTTCAGAATGAGGCTGCCAAGGAGTGTTGCTGCCGCCATTACAGGGTGGGGTAGTAATGTAAACACAGCAGCAGAGGAGCCATTTTGAAAGTGAAAGAAAGTGTTCGGTGATGTGGGACTTTTCAATAACAGTGAGTGTTTGTTTTCTCTGTAGTCATGGACTCTGGACCAGTCTGCTACCTGGATCCTGCCCGGGCTGTGGTAGCAGTAGAAGTAAACAAGTTAAGGGACATTGAGAGATGTTACTATGGAGGACGACTGCCTCCTCATGTGGCGATTCCTGGATATCCAGTGCAAGTGTGCTTAATATGCTTAAATGCCGGAAGGGACGTCTTCATGGTACCTCACTGTTCTGGGTGACTAGAGAAACGCAATTTATTTAAAGCGCCCAAGATTTGTTTGGCTCTCACATGGAAAAAAGTTCAAGAATCTGTAGTTGGCAGCACACAGCACCAGGCGGAGCCTGTTGGAGAAGGCCCCTCGGGAGAGTGTGGCACAAAGCTAGAGGGTGCAGATTAACAGACAGAACAATGTGCTGATGTTTCGGATTCTGGATAGCAGAAAGACAATTCAGGAAGAGCATCAATAGACCCTTGGAGAGGGGGGGCCTAGCCCAAGTCTCATAGGAGAAGACAAGATGAGGGAGGCCTTTGAATGGGAGGTTTTGACCTCCACGCCCAGCGAAGAGTGGATAGTCTCAGGAGTGATGACGACTACTCACTCCTGGGCACAGATTCTCAGTGAGGAAGAAAAAGAGAGGGAACCTAGGTGGCCTTGTGAAAAAGGAACTGGTACACAGCCTCAAGCTCTTGCCTCAGAGAAATGCATGGAAGAGAGTGGTGATTCCACTGCCCTGGCTGTGCAAGAAGAAGCCAGGGATCCATTTTTTGTGTCCTTGAGAATGCGTAACTGGCAGAACCAGGACTGGCTGCCCCCAAGCCAGGCCAGAGGTCTCAGGTTGACCAAAGCTAGTAAAGAGGAAAGACTAGTTCGTAGAAAGGTGAATGAAATCTGTGGGATGTCCTTTCCTACCTTTCCTCGGAGAGTCTGGGAGGAGATTGAGAACAGCAGAAAATCCTGGATTTGGGCCGAAGCAATGAAATGTGTGCATCCTGGTGCAAACAAGCATGTCAGGAGCAGAATGTTTCACAAAAAATACAGTCAGTGGAAAAGAGGAAGGAGACTGTTAATGGACACTGTTCGAATAGTGGATGGAGAGGGATGTGAAACCATTCACAGTGTGAATTATGTGCACCCAGATGGGGTAATAATTCAAGCACCTGACCCATTGTGCTATTGGCCACAATGCAAAGACCTCCCTGTAAATGTGCCCATGCCTACCAATTGGAAAGCAGAGCAGTGGTAGCCAGTGCTGCCACTCTAGCCATTGCAGTGCCTTTGTTGTTCCACCAGTATGGACGTCCAGGACTCAGGTGCCCCACATTCATCAGTTCTACAGTGTACTGACTTTTCCAAATCCATCGACTGGCCCACTGAATGACATCAGCCCAGCAGTATCCAGAAGTGCCCTCCTGTCATTCCCGGAAGATGTCAGTCCAGATGTGTCGGAAGAATGCTGCCAGGGAGAGTCTTCAGCTGAGGACCAGGTTGGTGCCATTGTCATTCTACAAGGGACTGGTAAGTCCAGACTTTTCTATTCTTATGACATTGCAGTACACACCCTACACTAGCAGACTCCAGATGTTTGAACTGTCCTCAAAGACTCTCCCCTTCGGGACTTAGGCCTGCTAGAACTGTGCTTCACTGGGCTCCGGCCCAGGAGAGACTCTTTAATGGACTAGCCTTCAGGCACTGTGGTCACTAGATGGGACTTTTAGGGCACTCCATCTCCCAAATATGTGTATTGTAAATAATGTCATTGTTTTCTACTGTTTTCTAATGTTTATACTGTTCTTCTACTTTTCTAAAAAAAATATATAAGTACCTTTTTGGGATTCTCCAGTGTTTTGATGGTAGGGGTTTATATAGACTGTGTATGCAGATTAGGAGTGTGTGTTGTCTTTCTTTTTTCTTGCATGTGTTTCTGAAGAAGATAGAAGAGAAGACAAGAAGAGGAAGAGGGACTCATTGGAGTTCCTCACTAGTACTTCAGAATGTAGTGTTTAGAGTACTGTTGCTGTTGTTACTGGGTGTAACCTTTTTATTCCATAGGTATGGTTGTGGGGAAATGTGGGAGTAATGCGTATGGCATGGTATTAGCTCCTGGTGTGTGGTTGCATGGTGTCCAGGGTCGGGGAGGTCCCCTGTTTGTTTTGTTTTGGGATTTGAGTTAGAGGCAGACAGATTTTCCCTAGAGGGCTGGGGGGGGGATAGACAGGCTATGGTCCTGAATGGCCGTAGGGACTGCAGTGCTGATCTATTAGGGCTATGCTCTGGACAGTTCTTCCAGAGCCACTGGGTACCCATAGTCAACGGGTAGAGTAGAGGCTGATGCGTCAGTCGATGGCCTCTGGGCCCCTTAGTGTTGTCTGCCTGAGCTTAGCACATGGTAGGAGGGTGCCTGATCACCCCTCTCCGTAGGTAACACATAGGGTAGGATGGCCTAGGTCAGGTAACTAATGACTGCAGACAGTCATTTTCCTGGCCCAGGGCAAGTGTAACCCCCCTATTACCCGGGGATTTCACACTGTCTCACTCTGTTCTCAGTCTCAGCCGAGACTGAGGGATGACATCATCTTAGAACTGTCGCAGCTGCATAAGCCACATTGGAATGTTGCAGTTGGAGGTTAGTGTAGAATGTTGAGGATTTTTAATTCAGTCTGTGTGCAGTCTGAGTGAGAGAGACAGTAGTACAGCTCAGTGTGTGCAGGCTTTCAGAGCTTTAAGCTCTGTTTTAGAGCTACTTTTGGAAGGTGTGTGTTTCCACCGTAAGAGGAACACAGGAATTGGTAATTGAAGTGGTGGAGACTGCTTTCAATGGTACAAGAGCCCCATCCCTGAGGAGATGGGGGGAAGGTTTTTGCCTGTTTTCCAGGGACAACCCTCCTGGGTCCGGCTAAGGGAAAGAAGCTGCCTATTCAAGTTGTGCTGAGGGACCAGAAGCTCTGAGAGAGAAATTCCTTGTGGAGGAATCGCCTGTGCACCACCTGCAACTAAAGGGTGGGTTCGCTCTCAAAAAGGGCCAAGTGTTTTTTCACCTGAACGGTTGGAAAGTGGGGACTGGACTGCTTAACTCAGTGGGGGGTCTAGGGAACTGAACAATGCCATTTAAAAGTATGTTCAAGTCCAGCACAAATAGGAAGCAAGACAAGTAAATGGAATGTGATACACATTTAGCAAGAATCTACATTGCAAAGCTTTACAGGATGAGGTGTTTACTGTCCAGAGAAATGGCCGGGTATGAACTGTGGGAGCAAGAAGTGGGAGACACCCCCCCCCCATCTTTAGTAACCAAATTCACCTCTATGGATTTGCTCTGAGACACCTTTTATTTTCTCTCAGGTACTTGGCCAGTGCCTGAGGAAAGTACCCAGACATGGGATTAAGAGGAAGAATTCCCTGATGGAGCCGTGGTGCTCTTAGGTGGTTTAGAGAGCTACCAGAAAATGTTTCCATGAAATATGGAAGGTGTCCGAGTGGCCGGCAAGGGAGCTGAGCCAGGGAAAACCCAGAACAGTGTATAAGTTCGGGCTGTGTAACCCAAAGCAGCATGCAAGTCCGGGCTGTGTGCCCAGTGGGTTCTGAGCCTGAGGGCTAAAGTGTTGAGGAAGTGTTATTGTTTCTTTTAATCTGCATTACCAGGAGTGTAGCCCCATGGGGGTCCATCTATGCTTTGTTTATTCTGTTTGGAAGTGAATGAAAAGCTACACTTTAGAATCCCACTTCTGGTATTGGACATTACAGTTATTTCTTCCTGTGTTCGGAATTACTTGGGTGCCCCTGTGCAGAGTAGCCAAACCTAGCCTTTGTGCCGAGTGACCTATTACTCCCTGAACCCAGCCCACCTGGTATTGCTGTCAGATACAAATGGCATATCGGCCCTGGGTTACACATACTTTTGTTCCTTTAATAGCAACACAAACTGATGCATTAACAGAGTTTTTTGCAAAGAATATATAAGGGATATGCAACCCCCCTATGGAAATATTGTTAATATGTTTTGTTCAAGTGCCGATTGACCTGATGACATCACGAGTGGCGAAGCCACAAGTGATGTCATGAGGTCAAATGGCACAAGAACAAAAAATATCAACAATATTTCAGTAAGGAGTAGCATATTCCATCTATGCCATATCTTCAAAAAAAGTGAAAAAAAAAAAGAATTTCATGTCATTTTTTGCTGATCATAAAAAACTAAAAGGTATATATAAATGAAACAACACTTGTTTTGTAGATATTTTTGTGCTGGACAAATGTCATGCTCTCAGTACCATGCTATCATTTTTTGGTTTAGTTGCTCACATTTGTTTGTTGAAAAGATGAAAAAAAAGAATTTTCTGCCTTTTTTTGCTAATTATAAAAAAAATTAAAATGTATCTATAAATGAAACACCACTCATTTTGTAGATATTTTTGTGCTGAACTATGTTTGTGCTCACAGTACCATGCTATCATTTTTTTCTTTTAAAGTTATTGCCATTTGAATACAGTTAGTACAGCTGGTATACATCTATAGAGCTGTGTATTGAGAGAGATAGAAGCGCGCGCGACACACACACACACACACACACACACACACACACACACACACTCACACACACTGACTTTTTTTTTCTGTTACAGCTGGCCTGAGCCCCTAGATGTTTGAAATTTCAGGCTGAAATTGGACAGATCAGCTCTGCTGCATAGATCAAAGGAAAGAGCTGACCCAGGATTGGGTTGGCTTTTTGTTTTGAAGTACATGACTTTTCCGCCCAGCAAGTCAAAACTCCGTCATTATCAATTAGAATGATGACTGGTGTGGCACTGACTCGCCCTTTAAACACTGCTCTGCATTGGACAGACAGTGTCACATCCCTCAGAAGGCACTAGTGTAGCAAGAGGTTTGCTACACGCACACACATATGGTGAACGTAAAACAATAATAACTAAATATAAATAATGGTCTTCTGTCACTATGTTACCTTCAATCAGAGTGTTGATGTTGCAGTGAAGTGCTATAACAACTTACTATCCAGTGTATTATCTTGCTGGCTCAAATGTGTAACCACACAGCTTTGTCACTCAGTCAACATCAGATAAAGACACAGGTTAGAGACTGGCACACAGGAGACATCCCACCTGGGATTAAATATTCTTGCCTCTTGTTTGTCCTTTATTTCTAAATTCTGGCTTGGCTCCCTCCCCTCCTAGCATTCTTTCCTCCTCACCACCTCCCCATGACTTCTTACTCTCTTTGCAACTCTGGCTCTCACCCTCTCGCCGTCTCCTACTGCTTCCCCAACCTTTGGGATTCTCAGTCCCTTACCATTACTCTGCTCCTTCCTTCCACTCACTCAGCCTTCTCCTATGTGACTTCACCACTCTGTCCTGCAGTTGTCCCTGATACTGGCCCCTGGGCTGCTGATCTCCATCCTCCATCCTCCAGCCACTGCCTTCTCCCCATCACCCTGTATTTACACTTGTGCAGTCCAACCTTCTAACCTCTAAACCTATTGCTCCCACCCTGAACTATATATTGCCTTTTGCAAACTGCAGATGTACAGTAGTTATACTTCTGCACATTATTATATTGTAGTATATGCTACTTGCACGGAATGTTTGCCTTTGCACAACTGTTATTTATGATGGTTTTTTATCTATTATTTGTATTTTTGTATTACTGTACATGGTTTACTTCATTGTCCTCCCTATCCCCCCCAGATGCACCTAGAAATGAACTGTTACCAGCTCAGTATGACTTTCCTGGTAAAACTTTTAAAATCAATAGATAGAGAGATAAGTAATTGCCTACATCTAAAGTTTTATCGGGGAACAATGCTATTCACAAACTCAGAATGTCTGTTGGAGGTCATTGCATCTAGGAAGGAACATCCTGTAGCACTCCTCAAGGCAGTGGAAGTCTTTCTCATCTGGACTGACTTCATGCAAGGAACATGGCAACTGCAGATAGAGGCATGCAGTTTTAGCAATGCAATACTGTAAATTCCACTCAAGAAGACAATTGTTGGGCTGGCCCATCAGCGCAGTGGTTGGATTTCCACTTGCGATGCCAGTGACCCGGGTTCGGGAATGGTCCTGGGCCGTTGGAGGGCTGGCTGGGGGAGAAGGATCGAGCATCTCACGGTCTGCTCTCCTTCTCCAGGGGAAGGTGCAGTGTGTGACTGGCGCTCAAGGGACCCCTGGCAGAGGCGGGGGCACTGCAGCAACTAGCACCAGCAAGGCTTCGGGGGCGGGACAGACGCTGGCATCATTGCATGTTCCCACCCCTTCCTACAGGGGGAAAATGCCAGCCTATCTACCACCTCAATGATGCTCGTCTCCCAGCTGCTATCAGCTTCCATGCTGACTCCTGCCCTATCTTGTCATTCGCAGCACCCTTCAGAGGGGCTGGGTGCCACGACTCCGTCCTGGGGGCAAGCCAGGGGGTACTGGAAGGGTGGTTAATGTGGGGATCCGCAGCCTAGGGGGTCCATGACCGGGAAGAAGCGTGGTGGTGGGAGGCACCAAAAAGAGAAAAAAATTAAAAAAAGACAATTGTAGAAAACACAGTACTTGTGAATAATCATCCTGCCCTGAAACCTCCTGTCTGGGACTAGTTTGACCTTACTAATCTCGCTGATGAGACCATCATTTGGAGGCATGTTGCTACAGTGCAGCCCACAACTTGAATCATTGACCCTTGCCCTTCCTGACTTGTTTTATAATTGCCATGAAATTCTGACTCTGGTAGAGGCCATGATAGTTTGCTCTTCTCTAATGGAGGGACAGGTACCTTGTCATCTGTAAGCAGGCAGCACTGATGTGCCTTCTGAAAGTACCCTCACTGATCTCAGATTTCCTCTCAAACTTGTATCTTGTGCCAACAGTATAATTCTCATTAAACTGTCTCACCAGTGTTTTAGTTTTACATTTTTTTTTTTTTTTTTTTTTTTTAAGTTGGAAATACACTAGCAACTCACACTGTGTAGTTTTTCACCTTTTAACCAACTCAAGATCTCAAGGGAGGCAGTATAGTGCAGTGGTTTAAGGCTCTGAGCTGCAAATCTGGTGACATCCAGCAGACTAGACCTGGGTTTGAATCCCACAGCTTCCCCTTGCATGCTGTGTGACCCTGAGCAAGCCACTTAACTTCTTTGTGCTCCCAGGTCGCTCCTGTAAAAAAGCTTTCAGCTTAGTGTGTTGCTCCTGGTTAAACAACTAAATAAAAAAAGAACAACTCTTTTAAAAAAATTTGCAACTCAGCTGGAATGTGTTTGTGGTTTGGATACAGTGTAATGCAAAACAGGCAGCAACTACTAATTTAATGTTTGGTGACTAGAGTAGTGCTTGTGAATACTTGATAAACATTTGGTCTTTCTCTGTTCCCACCCTCGGTAGATAAGTCAGGTAGTGTGTAGGGAATGGAAGGCCTAGCACCAAGGGTGAGCAGAGTGCTGGACGAGGATGGAGAGGATGGTGGGTGCTTTGAAAACGCACTAGGTGTGGGCTGCAGGAAGAGGCTAGATTTTATCTGAGATGTGGGAGGAGCTAGTCCCCCACACTGAACCATGGGCTTTAGCCCTCTCATTCAGCGTTTGATGAATAGAGTAGTGCTTGTGAATACTTGATAAACATTTGGTCTTTCTCTGTTCCCACCCTTGTTAGAGAAGCCAGGTAGCATGTAGGGAATAGAAGGCCCAAAAAGATTCCCTCCTCCAACTCATGGAGCGTGTGACCAGTAGTATGCAGGAGAGAACCCCCCCCCCCGAGCAGGAAACCTCTGAGGACCCATGGCTACTGACCTGTCCGTCCTCTGGGCAGACTAAGATGAGAGGATCCTAAATACTTGTACTGATTTCTGGTTCTAGTTTAGGATGAACGATTCGTGGTGTAATGAAGTTCTCTGGATGATGCATGTGGGACTGATATTTCTTGAGGCTGAAGAAGCTGCTCCACTCTGGATGAATGACCTGATGCGAATATGGATAAAGTCCGGGTTGTTGTGAAGAAAGGTTCAAACATAACTGAGGAATCAATTTTTTGGTTATAGGTGATTGTTTATCAGAGATAAGTAGAGGATGTGATGGATCTGAGTATGAGGAAGAACATGTGTTTGTCTAGATGAGCTGTTTGATTCCAGTAATTACAGGATAAATAGTGTGTTAAGTGAACTCCTTGATGAAATATGACAGTTGTAAGGAAGGTAACGGAGGATATAATGATCAGCATCTGTTTGTAAGTCAGTGATGTTAAAAAAGTTGGCAGAGTAGAATGAAAACATGGTGTATTCTCCAGGATGCAGGAATCCAAAGAGGTTAGACACAACAGCGGAAGAAACCATGATGTTCAAGGTAGAGTTAAATGGATCCAAGTTCAGTAAATCCACTATGTTTCATAATGGAGCCAGGTACAGTAAGATGATGAGAAGTTAAGCGGTTGAAGCTCTTTTGATGTCCAGTAGAAGAAGTGTAACTGAAGGATTGAAAAACAGTGAAGACGAAGATGGAGTGGTCTGTAAAAATGACTGGATACCTCATAGGTATAACTTAACTGTTCCGTATGATAATTTCAAGGTTTGATAGTGACGTTAGAAAGGCTAGTACATGTCTCACGTTAGTAGACATTTTCAGGGAGGACTGCAATATGCAGCCAGAATGAAGGTTGATGTTCACGCAATAGTATATGAAGCTTGAGTGGCAGGAGCTAGGGTGGCCCATGTAGTGTGACTTGCTGGCAATTAATTTCAAACACATTCTGAAGTCGCTATATAAAAGGAGGAGTCTTAACTAAGTCTGCTGAAGGATGGAGGTGATGAAAGGTTTGACACTGGAAAGGGGATAAATCATCTACTGTGCCCTTTGCATAGCCCAAGCTGGAACCGTTGAGGTGTGAAGTTGGAGGAAGGAGTAGCTAAGTCATTTCCGCATGAACGTCAGTATGGAATAGGGCGAAGTTCTGCCCTTGTTGATGGCTTGCACCATGGCTGAGTATGAGGAAAGATGAATTAGACTGAAGGGATGAGTGATGAGTCCAGGGAAGGTGACTGGCACAAGTGGGTAAATCCTGAAGAGGAGATGTAGAGAACTTCATGGAGACCTGCCCTGGTTGATGGCATGCTCTGTGGTTGAGTATGAGGAAAGATGTATAATTACTGAAGGGACCTGTGATGACTCCAAGGAAGGTGACTGGCATGAGTAGCTAAATCTCGACGAGGAGAATGTAAATAAGTTTGTGAAGTAATATTGCATCCGTAAGTTTGGGAGTGGTGATCCAGGATTGCATAATGACAGCAGGATAGCTGGGCAGCAGAGATGCACTGGAGTATATTCTGAGATACTTGAATGGAAGGATGGTCTTTGAAGAATGGTAAACGGCCATTCCTGGAAGGTAAATGTGTGACCATATGGCTAGATCAGATGTGTTGCAGCCAAGAAATGAAAATGGTGGTGCCATGGGGTAAACAATAATGCCAGTGCCAATAAGTAGGAAATAAAGGACCAACCTTGAGGAATTATTGTCCATGTGAAGTTGAGATAGTCCAGGAATGAAATAAGTTCATATTTTGAACAAGGTATCTTATTGTAAAAAGACTCCACTACAGCTTGAAAACGTGTGTAGTTTATGAGGAGGTCACTGGACTTGCATATGTTCTGAATCCAGTAAGATGCTGAGGAAGTCGGGGGGGGTATCACTAGATGTAGGTTTCCTCATTGCTAGTCAGAAGCACTGATAGTTCGTGGAACAGCTGGACCGAAGGAGTAGTACTGGCTCTGGGAGATACATCTGGCAATAATTATGGGGAAAGTAATCAAATGGATGAGTAATTGCTGGACGGTGACAAGGTTAAGGAATGCCCAAAACACAGTGAGCAAATATACAAAAACCCTGGGCCTGGACAACACACTGGGACAGAATAGGGGCCTTTCAAAGACAGTCCAGAGATAAGCCAGAGAGATGGATGAATGGAAACAGTTGAAGTGCATCTGGGAATCAGCCAGGGAGTGCAAGGAGCCAGGGCCAAAGCACTCCAGGGGAAACAGGGTGTCGGGGTTACAAGCCCAGTGTGCAAAACAATGGTTGGAGGGAAGTACTGAGATGGAATGCTAGGAGGAATGCAGACAGGTGCAGTCTTCAGAAGTCCAGGAGGTACAGACAGCCATATTGTGAAAACGACACTGTAGGAGACAAAGTCCATTGTCCAAGGTATGGTGTGGTGATAGCATGGAGGTGGACAGCAGGCAGACATATAGAGGAGCATCCAAGGAGTAGGAAGGTCCAGAGAACCACTGATGGATGAGACAGCAGAAGAAGCTGAGGCATTGGAGGCTGGACGAGTTGAGCAGGGAAGAAGTGAGCTACCACTGTTGATGTAGTGGACAGTATGTTGCAAACTGATGAGACAAGCAGAACCAGGAATTCCTGAATCAGACAGTAGAGAAAATTCCGGGTGATGAACAGGGTGGCTGGAACCAGATCCCAGCAGGAGGAGGCAGAGTGTATAGGATAAGCAAACAAGTCCTGGAAGCAGGCAAAATCCTAGTGATGGAATCTCCGGAGCATGAAGACCAGGCAAGAGGTGAGGAACAGTCCAGTCCTCAATGAAGAAGGTTGACGTGGAAGCCCTTGCAAAGGCTGGGAGAGAGAAGACAGTACGGTACATTCTTTGGGCAGCAGAGGCATAAAATCAGGAGATGCAGAAGGTCTTGTGATGTCAGTAGGTGCTGATATAGAGGCTGAGAGCCCAGGAAGCAACCCGAGCAGCTGAGTCAGGAATTGAATGGCAGGAAAGGCCCAGGTACTTGAGAGGCATTGCTGACTAGATAAAGGCTCCCCGCCTTGCACAGAAGATAGAAAACTCGAATCTTGTTCCATTGGACCTACTAAACCGAGAATAAGGCAGAAGTAGAAATGGATGGTAACTGGAGTCAGATTCATTGGTAGAGACTGTAACTGGATGAAGCAGACTCCCATCTCGGGCAGCCGGGGAAAAGCCCACCAACACTCAATAACTCATAAGGGAGAGTAAGGGACAGAGGCTGTTGAACTGATGATAGAGGTCGTAACTGGATGGCATAGTTTGGACGAGACAGAAACAGGCTTCCATCCCCAGTAGGCCAGGCAAGCTCACCTGCACTTTGATACCACACAAGACAGACTTAGGGATGGAGGCTGTTGAATGGATGGTATAGGTTGAAACTGGATGGTATAGGTTGTAATGGCATGAAACAGTCTTCCATCCCCAGTAGGCTGGGCAACCCCACCTGCACTTTGATACCACACAAAGCAAAGTTAGGTATGGAGGTTGATGAACAGATAGTATAGGTTGAAACTGGATGGTATAGGTTGTAACGGAATGAAACAGGCTCCCATCCCCAGTAGACAGGGCAAGCCCACCTGCACTTTGATACTTCACAAGGTAGAGTTGGGACAGAGGCTGTCTGACTGATGGTATAGGTTGTATTGGAATGAAATAGGCTCCCATCCCCAGTGGATAGTGAAGTCCATCTGTACTTCATACCTCAAAAGGTAGAGTTAGGGACAGAGGCTGTCAGACTGCTGGTATGGGCTGAGCAAAAAAAAGTAGCTGACTGCTGCTGTACATTCTAGAATACAAAGCAAGGCAGAAATAATGGGAGGAGAAAGGGGATGAGAAGCAGGGAAAGGGGGATGGATAAAGGCAGGAAGGAAAACATATACACTGCAGGACGAAAGGCAATATGGAAAGGGACTGAAGATACAACACATAAGCGCTAATGGAATAAAATGGGTGTATATGGCTTTAAACAGCAGAACAATGAACAGCTTACAAACTGAGGTATGCAGAGTTACTTTGAGGTGTGCATAAAAAATTAACCCAGGTACTGATCACCATGAAGTGTACTGAAAATGAGAGCGCTGAAAGGAGAAATGAATGGACATCAATTATACTACCTGTGGTGGCCTTGAGTTGGTAGTAGAGGCACATACCCTCTCTTGCAGGGGAAAGCCAGATACAGGGAAATAGTATGGCTATCTGCATAACAGCCAGTGTGACAGGGTGATATTAATGCCAGTCCTTGAATCCATCAGAAACAGCTCCCATCCAGGTGGAGGATAAACAAAGTGGAGCTGACTAACCTGGAGGTGAGAGGATTAGTGATGTGTCAGAGGTAGGCTGAGAGGGCTGCAATGGTAATATGTGAAATGGGTATATATGTATATGTAATGCTATGCATAAAAAAAGCTTAACTGTGGAGGCCACTATTGAAAGATGCCTGGGATAGTGAAATAAATATTGAGATGCAGCTTTGAGGTCTCCGTAACTTTAAAGGAGTGGTGAGAGAAAGAAAACTGCAGTGAGGAGCAGGATGGCTTGGTTCCCTGTACTGCTGCATCAGCTGGCCACTACGGGAGTGCGCTCGACCCAGAAACACCATGGTAGAGATGAGGCAGCAACTCCGAGGAGTTTCTTCAAGTTCTGTGGAGAAAACCCAAAGCAAAATGGCAACAACGGAGGAACAAAGACAAAAGATGAGGTGCAGGGAAAACACAAACACAAGCAGGAGCGGAAAGGAAACAAATACAGTGGGGGGTGCAAAGGAGTGAGATAAAGGAGAATGGGGGAGTGCAGAACAGGCATAAGAGCAACAAACCGGGGCCGGAGGGGTGAAAACAAATGGAAAATGGAAAAGGGAGAAGGGAGTGGAGGAAGGATCTAGAAAGGCAGGGAACAAGACACAACAGACAAAACAGGCAAGGAAAGGGAAAATAGCCACACAAGCCATGCACGAGCTCAGAGTGCTGCCAAACACACACCATCTGGAAATGCGCTTGGTATGGGCTGCAGGGAGAGGTTGGATTTTATTTGAGATGTGGGAGGGGCTCCTCCCCCACACTGAGCCACGGGCTTCAGCCCTCCCAGAAATAGTTTTTACAAAGCTTTGTAGTGATTCTAGCAACACTTCCGTAACTCATTAAGAATGCTAAAGCAACTAGTTAAAGAGACAGTTAAATGCAAATGGTGCTGTAATTTACAGTTTCAGTTGCAGTGTCATCTGATGGGCTTTGACTTCCTTGAAAGGTACAGTATTTAACATGGGCATCCCCAATGGGCCACTTTTCCCAGTTGCTCCTGCCCCACTTCCCACAAGAACATCATGCACGCTTATGACGGGCCATGGGGGGGGGTGCTCAATGTTGTGTGGCAACTTACACCCATACCTCTCAAATGTCCCTGATTATGAGGGATGTCCATCTTTTCATATCAAGTATTGCTCTGTCCCTCATGGAAAAGGTGCTGCCCACACAGAGAAAGTTCTGTAAATTATGTTCTGAGATACTGAATCAAAATTAAACTTTACTCAAGTAAACACAATGGTTCCCACAGTGTTCTGAGCTTGTATATCCACATTTGAAGATATGTCCCTCATTATGAGGGTCAGTATCCCTCATGGTCCCTCATGTTGAGTGTCTGTGTCCCTCAGTTCGGTGACAAAAGGTTAAGAAGTATGCTCATCATCATGCCATCAATTGCACCTCCACCATGTCACCAGCAGGAGTCACTTCAAGGCGGGTACTTGTTTCCCTTCTCACAGAGGTGAGCATCCAGCTTTGGGTTTAAACCTGGCCCATTTATGTGTGAGAGAGGTCCCCCACCACTGGTTGCCATGGAGCTAGTTCTGTCTTTATCTTCAAATGCGAGAAAGACTTGCTACCTTATTACATGTGTTCTTTATTGAAGTCATTTTAAAATGTGCTTAGTTCACAGTCAGATTGGATAGGTAGTTTTCACATTTAAAGCACCATTATTCATTATAATAGAATATTTTATAACAAGGTAATAGAAACCCAACAGGATTATCACACTTTAAAGCTGTGACTCGTGAATCACTGAATGAATTATGTAAATGTCATTCACCTACTGTTAGTAGTACAGGATGCATGAACGATCTGTGAATGTTCTTCAACCTAGTCTGCCAGGTTACCCCAGGCCCACTGTAGAGAAGAAAGTATATCTCACTGATGTTCTTCCCGGTTTGAATATTTTTAAGAAATAAAAAAAAATTTGCCATCTGCAGCTAATCCAGAATTTCAGAGTGTGAAGTGGTGTGTTGTGTTTGCCTCGCTGACAAATGATCCCAGCATATCGGGAACTACACTGACTGCTGGTCAGATGACAAATGTAGTCCAAAGTGTTGGTTTTGAGATATCTCTTTCTTTCTTTATTTATTAGGTTTTTGATGACAGGGTGGACTCACATGATGCCCTCTTTTCAGGGGCAACCAGAAATTAGTTACATAGCTATCACTACAAGGTCAACATATCAATAACAACAGTCTTACGAGCATACATAACATAATCAGATTGATGCAACTTGCCAGGGAGATAATATCCAGAGCATTAGTTACAAGATGGTCAGTACCACCAACCCCTATTGGGGTCATGATTTTTTGATTTACATGTAGCTTATATCTGTATAAACTGCAACTTCTTTTCTTTTCTTATACTGTATGATATAAGTTTGAGGAAATATGTATTTCCTAAAATCAATAATAAAATCAGCAGAATTTAAGTATAAAAAAGGTAGTCAAATACAAGGGGGAAAACAATAGCAGGATTCCTGTAACTGGTGTCAGGGGCAGGAAAATACGCTGCATAGTAGCCATGATCAATAGATATAGTGAAGTAAATGAATTTAGTACACAGCTAGGGCCCAAAACAGAGCCAAAGTACCAGTAAATAATATACATTTAAGGCACATTGGGATTGGGACCAGCCTATCTCTTGGAACAATTGACAACATGGCAACATATGTCCTTGTTATCCTCTTTAGCCAGCTGGGGGAAAATGACTTTTCATCTGCTCTGTTCCTAATCTTGAATATGCATACGTTGTGTACTGAAAGGGGAACACCACAATGCTATAGAGGCTAACAGTGTTATACAACCAAATCTGGTCACAAGATGAAACATAACTGTGACATTTGTAGGTATATGTACCTACTCTTACTAGGCAATAGACAGGAGTACCACTGGACTGCCTGCATCTGTAAATGCCCTAGATAAATTAATTAAAGGTTCCTATAAATATCCTAACTACAGTACATTAGTTCTGTGTTGGTCTTGTCTTTCAGCACATACAGAGTCAGATCACAAGTCCAAGATATATTTTATATCCTGTGATTAGGAAGCAGTTGGGGAGAAAAAGCAACACTGGAGAGGAAATAATAATATACAGATGATGACTCTAACTATGCCAGAAATGTATTATTGTTAAAGAGCTGCTGACGCCTCAAAGAAAACTTTGAAAAATATAATACTTAGGTACAATTGAGCTTGCATTCCATATACATTATATAACTTTCTCCTCTCCATTATTTAATATAGAGGAAATTAACATGACTGCATGATATTTATCCCTTTGAGTTCATCTGCCTCTAAAGCTTACTCCATACTTCAAGTCATAATCCTATGTTGTGATATCACAATCTTTTGCCATGGGAGTAACTGTTTTTTTTTCTTATTTCTTTCTTGTTGCCTCCGACCGGCCCCCCCCCAGCCCCATCACTTAGTGTCCACTGGTACTTACCTCTTGGATGTTATGAAGCCTAGAGGTCAGAGGAACGAGGTGTGAATAAGCTTGGTACATCCAGCAGACCAGACCTGAGTTTGATTCTCACAACCTCCACTTGCATACTGTGTGACTCTGAGCAAGTCACTTAACCACCCAGTGCTCCTAGCTCATCCCTGAAAACAGGCACTTGTGCCTAGTGGACCTTACCCGGTTACCAAAGACTAAAATAAAATAAAAATAAATGTGCCAGCTGGCCAGGTGTGGCACCTGCGAGTGGCCGGTATCATCCCGCTGGTCGGAGGATTTTTTCTTTTCAGCTCCCATTTTTGTTCCCATCCCCTGAGTGCAGAGCCGTATGTGTGCAATGACACCAATGGCTGAGCCAAGCATGCTTCCGCACATGGCACACCAGGCATCTGCTCTGTCTCCACCCCCCCCCTCTTTAAAGCCAGTGTGCCAGCCTCCAGCTGCCGCTAGGGACCAGGCATGCACTGGTCTCTGGTCCCACCCCTCCCGGGAGAGGAGAACTGTCCTTCAGATGCTTAATCCTCTCCTTTCCCGGCTGACCCCTGGCAACCTGCTTGCACTGTGAACATGGGTCGCCGGTGTGGCAGGAGGTAAGATAGTGATGCCTCGGCCCTCTACACCACTGGGCCAGCACCATGGGAGTAACTGTGATGTCACAAGCAGTGCATTATGACTTCAGGTAGGCAGAAAGAAACAGGAATAGATTAACTCTTCAGGAGCAGAAATCCTCTTTCAATGTGAATGGCCTCAGTAATAAATAAGGGGAGGAGAAATACAGAAGTAATGTGAAATATGAGCTGAATTGTATATAAATATTATGTTTTGCTAAAGTTCTCCTGAAGGCGTCCGCTGCTCTTTAACAAACAGATGAAGTTTTCAGCTAACAAATAAGACTGCTTTAAATCCACTGTGTTAAAGGACACCTAAGTAGAAAATAATAAATGTGAACACATAGTACTGTATAGCAGAGCAGTATTAAAGTAACAGAGTTTTTACTCATTATTGTTGTGGCCGCTTAAAGAGCTAGTAGCAACAGAAATAGCAGGCAGAAAAATGTCATTAATTTTAAAAGTAGTCAGTTGTTGCTTTATATTTCTGAAGTATTTTTCTTTCCATTTGCTCTTTAGAAGGTTTTCTACCTGATAATATTAGGTGTGATGTAAAGAGCAAAACCTTTCATGGAGGCTGACATATTCTAGTTCTTTCACTCTTCACACCCAATCAGCACTGTGACCGCACGTATTTTGACAGCACAAGTGACCAGTCTTGCAGCAGGTGACTGGCTCTTAGAAAATGGGTAAAACAATTGGAGTCTTCTGACTGGCTGACAGACTTGTCTAGGTGGGCATTTATGAGAAAAAAATGCCCACCTAGAACAATTCCTTCTGTCAACTGCCCTATTTCCCACTGAAATCCCTATACCACATTTGAAATTCTAAGTTCAAAACCACCATTTTTTTTCTCACTTACCAAGTTAGCTATTCAGTTGCCAAGGGACCTCCCCCCCCCCCCCGCCAAACACACATTCATACAGACAGCAGAATGGCAAGATGAATTCACATCTGCCACACACTGGGTGAGTTTTATGCCATTTTCCCTCTAAGTTAAAACAACAAAAAAACAGTTTTCATATTTAAACTGCAAGTGCTAGCAGAGCACATGCTCAGTGCTGCTCCAGTGGAGTTACCGTCACGTTCCTTGCCAGCTCTCCCTGGCTCAACCCCCGCTGGACCTAAACACGAGCAACTTCTGTTTTAATTTTTTTAACTGTAAATCACCTTATCTGACTGCAGCACAGCCACTGCGCTTCCATGCCCCGTCCCACTGTGTTTATTTTATTTATTTATTACAGTATCAGAATTGCAACCCTTTGAGTCAAAGACTCATTTACAAAGGCTCATCGTCATACACAGAGTAGGACGGGGCAGGAGAAACATATAGTGAGTGGAAAACAGACAGTGGTGCAAGGAACAGTAGCATGGCAACGATATTTACAATAAAAAAACTTGTACAATTAAATACAGGTGGAGTGGGCCATATCAGCGAGAGAAGGTCCCGTCTTGTAGGAGACAGGCCTATACATGATGGTAGCTAATCAAGAGGGAGTGAATCACTGAGTATATATACCGTGATTACATTACATCCAGTAGAGGTAGACAGCAGGAGTGTGGTGCACAACTCAGAATTGCAGGTACAGGCCTATGCATGATTGAGGTTCAGCAACTGTGAGATATGAACACTGATATATAAACAGGGTGGATGGAGTGGGTCAGGTGGTTGGATGAGGGCCAGTGAGGGTGCAGTTATTTGCAATTGCAATGACGGGAGCTGAGAAGGTGGCTACGCAGGGATGATTTGAATGGTCCAATTCTGAGCTCAGATTAGGTACCAGGAGGGAGGGAGGGTGTTGAACAAGGAGGGTGCCCTGTAGGGAACGGACCTCTGAGCGAGGATTGTCCTAACCCTAGGGACTAGTAGCAGGGTTTTAGTGGAGCTACGAATGTGGACAGGAGGCGTGGCCGTGTTGATTAGTTTAGACAGACTGGGGGGTTAAGCCGACATGGATTTTTTGGGTGAGCAGACAGGTCTGGTAGAGTAGCCACTCTTTAAGGGAGAGGAGGTTAGACAAGGCATAAAGTGTGCAGGTGTGTGTTTCCCTCTCAGTCCCAGTGAGTAGCCAACAGGATTGTTGATTGAGAGCTTGATTTTGGCCAGGGCAGTGTTGTCCACTGTGCCATATATTAGGAGTCCATCGTCCCCTAAGGACAGGACTGATGAGTCAATGGCGAGTCTTAGTGCTTCTGGGTGGGAGACAGGCTCTGTCCCGATATAGCAAGTCTATGCGGGAATTTATGGCAGAGCAGAGGGTGTGGATGTGGTCATGGAAGGTGAGGGCAGAGTCGAGAATGATACCTAGGCATTTGTATGAGGCAACCTGCTCCTCTTACTGGCCAACCCACTGCAGCCCGACCCCATTCAAAATGCATTCCAACTCAATCCTGGACTGCCAATGCAGCATAAAAAAGAAATAAATGAAACAGACCACTAGTGAGCATTGGGAGTGAGGTGGCTTCCAGATTGTCACTTGCAACTTGACCTCACTTCCGTTCCCACGTCTCTTGCCATCCAGTCTGCTGTTTGAGTGGGGTGGGGTGGGGAACAAAGCATAGAAGTCAAAGTGGATGCATAGCTTCACCTCCAAAATAACACAGAAAAACATCGGTGCTGTCTAGTGACAATTCTGCTGATGGAAGGACTACTTTATATTAAAAATCATTTTTATTGGCTCCTTTTTTTCTTCTTGTTTTCTCAATTGTTTTAACATTTTATTTAAAATTTAGGCACAAGCCCATTTTCTAAGTGCAATAATACCCTCCAGGGTGGGGGATATTGGGCTATAGCTGCCCTTCCAGGGGCTTTAAGGCCCTCTGTCTATGGCATCAGGCCTCATTACGCCCCTGGGTAGGCAGGTATAGTCCAATACTGCCCACCCTGTTGGGTATTATTGCTTGGTTCTTGGTCAGTTGTGATGTACAGACAGTTAGATCGAAGGGATGAGGATGCATGAGGAGGACTAGAACTAGCTATGTCAGCCTCTAGGGAGAGTATTTTGCCACACATCACACCAAGTATTGTCAGGTAGAAAATTTTCTAATTAACCAAAAAGTAAAAGTAAAATATACTTCAGACAGAAGAAGTAATAATTCACTACTTTTGAAAGTTAATATGAATTTCCAGCAGTACACTGTCTCTTTCATATAGTATTGTCTTTGCAAAAAGGGAAACAAATGGTCTTTTTTGAATTATGCACTCTCAAACAAGATTAAGATAGCCACAGCGTCAGTCTGCACTGACATAATTGGAGCGAGAGAACATTGTCTATACTGCAGTACTTCTGTGGTAAACTGTGACTATTAATAGCAGAATGCCCTTATCCACTGATTAGTCATAGAAAGCTGTATGTAGCTTTTGAGTTAGATTAAGACGCCGAAACACAGAGTCTTCATGCTTTTTAAACTTCAGGTTTATCAATCAGTTTGTTATACAAATGCCGTGTTGTACAGTTGTGTGGGGCCTAATATTTGACCCTACTAGAGTGAAGAAACAACCTTTTTTTTCAGACTGGTAAGTAAAAACTAGAAAGAAACAAGCCCCAAATTCAAACTCAGAAATTCGTATCAAGTCCGTACTCTATTCTGTAAGTGATACGGATATCTATAATAACGTCTGATATGAAATGTATTAAAAGTTATCATTGGCCAGACCAGTCCTGATATTCCCCTTGTTTGATAGTCACGGCTTGTTGTAGGTTGTCCAAGGGGCTGTCAGGTTAAGCTGACAAGCAGTCAGATCCAGACTAAAATCTTCTCAATGGATATCTCTATGGGAGAGACAGACAAAAAGCTGACCACCAAACTACAGACAAGAAGTACTCAAGCATGAAGTCACTCCCATGCAGTAGGATTCAGGATGATTAGCTCCAACTTCAAGAATGGGTAGTTTTTCCCTCCACCTCAATCCCTTGAGTCTTTCTCTACTGCTCCTATGCTGTGTCTGTGCCATGGTCACCAAGTATCCAGGAATTTTTGATGTTCTAACCTGAGTCCCCAGTAATTCTTTCCATTGTTTCTAGCTGCTTCACTTTGTTAGACCACTGCTGTAATGTTGTGGGATGTAGGGGTGAGTCACCTCACCATGATGCACTTCAGCACTGCTGCACTCAGCATCTGCCCCAACCTATGCTTGTTTCTTGCACCCTTTAAAGGAAAGCTGTTTCTTGCTGGGGCTCCCCGCCCCTGCAAACGTTACCTCCAGTTAAACTTTTTCCAGAAAAGTGCATTTTTTTATGCAGAGGAACGAAGTTTAATTTAAGAAAGAAAAGTCCGCTACCTGGAAGTATGGCAGACTATCGGGCGACTCCATTAACTATAATGTTGCGGCACCACACCCTGCACTTCAGTGCATTTGTATTGAAGGGCAGGGTTTGGTACTGCACCATTACAGTTAATGGAGCCGCCCGATAGTTCGCCATACTTCCGGGTAGCAGACTTTTCTTTCTTAAAATATTAAACTTTGTTCCTCTGCATAAAAAAAATTACTTTTCTGAAAAAAGCTTAACTGGAGGGTAATGTTTGCAGGGGTGGGAGCCCCTGCAAGCGACAGCTTTCCTTTAACAGGGTTGGGAACCCCAGTACCATTTCTGTAAAAATCAAGGGGGGATATATGCTTCAGTGATATATTGCATAGCCTGGGGAACTGGGTTCCAGTACATGGTTATCTTTGGGGAGCACCAAACAATTTGAAAATGGAACCCCACTCACTCTCCCCCCACACTGTCTCCAGCAGGCATCTTTATAACTGGTCCCACAGTGTTTTGTTACTGTGGTGGTGTGGAAGAATCTGATGATTATTTTCCAGTTATACTCCCTCTAAGTAGTCTATCAGTGACTCCCCATCCCCATTCCAGTCTGCAAGACCATGTCTTTTCAAGTATAGGTGTTCCTCCCTCCATTTCCCAACTACAATGGATATGTTCTAACTGTGGGGTCTTTTCTAAATTGAGGATTTTGTATAGTTCCATGATGTACCTGAATTTAACTTCCAGTCTCACTACATGATATCATTCTTTCCTAGTTCTGTCTGTGGTCTTATTTTGTTAGGTAGGACTGAGTTGTCCTGGATGTAGTGCCTGACCTGCAGTTATTTGAAATGATCTTCCTTTCTTAACTGAAAGGAATTTTGGAGGGTGTTAAATGGGAGACAACCCTGTGGAAAGACGCACAGTGTGGATTTGGTGAGTCCCCTGCCTGTCCAGTAAACATAGCCCTGATCTAATAAAGGTGGTGCAAAATCTTCCTGATGTCTGATTAGAGAGAGGGGCCCACATTATTAAGGGTATTGGTCTGGTTTGTTCATTTTACCAATATACATAATGTGCGTCTTGTTGAAAAAGGTTTTTTTTTCATGGTTATACAGTTTGTTAGTCAACAATATTGACAAATTATATAAAACAATAAACTGATTACAATCAAATATAAATGAAAGTCAATGGAAAATAATTTACGGATCAATAACAAACAATAAAACAACAAGACACAGAACAATCCAGTATAAAATTATCAACAGAGCTCCTGTCACACTTTACAGATTTAAACAAAGCACATATATCTGATAATTCAAAATGCTGGCATTGTAAGCAGGAAAACACAGATACATTTCTTATGTTCTGAGATTTTGAATTAACAAAATCTTGGTGGATGGAAGTGATGGTTATTTTAAGAACTTTAGGTATCAGTATTCCAAAATATGATTGTACTGGGATTATTTTGCAACTATGTGAAGAAAGACTATTTTTACAGCTGTGGGTGGAGCCTACAGCCATTTTGCATTTGGCTCCTCAAAAATGGCTGACCTTGGCATGCTTCCGTTGGACTTTTGAAAGTATCCTTCCGAAAGCCCAACAGAGCTTGGAACACTCCGCCATGGTCGGTTGCTACGGAGTAACAGCCGCACTATTTTGGCTGTTACTTCCACATTCCGGGACAAGAACTGCACATGCATGCAGTTCTGCTGGCACTGCCATATTGGCAATGGCAGAATGCCATTCACTGCAACTACGCATATGCAGTTGTGTCACCACCGCTATCTTGAAGATGGCAGTCAGTGGCACTCACTCTCTGGAGCTTTACAAGCTCGCCACAGCTGTATCGGCTCTGGCTAGAGCTTGTCTAATTTGGAACAAAAGCAAGTCTTGGCAGTCATTATGGCTACCAAATGTACTATTCTAAAATATTGGAAAGAACAAAACAAATTCAAAAAAACTACCAAAAAAGAATGGTCACAGTTATTTCTTTCTTCTCTGAATGATCAACACTTCTTCCCCTCCATAACACAATACTAGCAGATGTTCAATGCCATTATACAGGACTCATCAGAATATGTATTTTCTCAGATATAAATGAATGCTGATAAATCATGCATGTATATAAATCATTTGTAGGCAAGCACATCTTTTGGTTTGTGTTTACGTGTGTGTGGGTGGGGGGGCAACAGTTGCATCAACTCTCAAGTACAAGTTTAAAATTCCTGGCTGCACCACAGCAGAGGTAGTGAAACAGGAGTTAAAGATGCAACAGAAAGGTCAGAGATGAGGAGTTGCCAACCTTGAGGACAGGGGAAGGAGACTTGGTCAGAGGGGAGAAAGGGAGCAAATAACTTTCCAGACCTTGGAGGGGTGATTAAGGTTGTTCTGAAGTATGGTGCATAGTCATTGTATGTGGCACTAACACAGCCACCATATTCAGACTGGCAGTGTGCATTGATTGGAGGGTGCTACTCATCTGAATATGACCCCTAGACTGGTCGAGTGCTATCTCCTGCACACTGCTACTGGGTATACTGCACAGACAGCTTTGAAAATGGATATGACCAAACTTAACGCACTCAGACTGAGGGGGTAGTTCTGCTGCTTTCAATAGAGACCAAAGCAAAAACCAACAATAATTGCAGCACGCACAAAAATAAAGTGTATAAATATATTTGGAGTTAAAACATACAGCGTTCTTGACTTACAAGACAGACTTCCAATTTGCTTTGAAAATGGGACCCATAGTCCTCTGGCAAAAAATGAATTTCTGGTAAAAACATCAATATGCCCTTTTTACTTTCCATTTTGTTTTATCTCTGACGTTAGTTATGTGGTTTTGAAGTTGATAAGAAAAGATTCCTACTCTAATGCCACACCACTTGGAAAAAAAAATCAACATCTTGGAGTGGTGCTGTGCTATTTACCATCAGAAACATATGACAGAACCATCCTAATACATCCACAGTATGATTCTAGTACGTACTGTCAAAAGCAACCTCAGTGGAAGAGATTTTTAATAATTGCTTGTGGCAGCCATATTTATTGACTGCGTTTATTATTTACAAAACCAGTAGTAAAAGCCATTTTAAACACTGAGGGGATTAGCAATACCCCAGTGAAGAATCCAAGGATGTCAGAAATACATTTTTGCTGAAAAACTGTAAGATTATTTTTTTTTTTGCTGCCTTGCAAATATTGCTGTTTCAGCATGTTGTATGCACATTATGCCAGACATACTATACATGAAGCATCCTGTAATGGGTTTTATTTTTATCAGCTTCATAATATTTCTGGTTAACTTATGCCTTAGTGCTAGTTTTATCTCATCTAATCCCATTTATTTTCACTCAGTCCTTACTTAGGATATAGGATTCTTTCAGTACCACCTGCTCAGAGAATTAATCTGAGCTGTGTATCAGTACAATATGAAATATGTATGTCACTCTCTTTAGTTGGTCTATGTCATTATTGTATTTTTATTCTGTTCCTTTTTTTCCTCTAGATGAAGTGAACTGTAATTTTATTAAATCTATCTTTCAGTGTTTTATTAATCTTTATTTGAAAGAGAAAAGGAAGCAGGATAGAATATTAATCTTGACGCTAAATTTACCCAGTCTATCAAAGTCTGGAGAATGTTCATCCCTGTTCTCAAAGTTTGCTCAGTTTTAGAATTTACAGAAAACAATTCTCTTGTATAAGATTTGTCAAGTTTTAGATAGGAAGATCCCAATGTATTCCATCTCATTCTGCACTGGTTGAAATGGTACTACCAATCGATTTTGGGTCCCCAAGATGCATAATTTCTAATTTCTCATGGTTTACCCCATATCCTGACATTCTGACACATTTTTCTTATTTAATAAGCCTACTACAAAGCTGATCTGATGCTTTTCTTGCAGCCAGAATCTTTGAGAATATTTTTTTTATCTGAGTTCATTGATAATATTGTTCTGTATGACTTGCCATCCTGTGGATCCTTCCGCAGCTTGGGAATTACTAAGATTAAAGTACTGGTAAAGGAATTGGGCAGGCATTTCTGATCCTTAAAAGCATTAATGAGACCCGCAATTATGGTGCTAATATTTACCAATTTGTTTCTATATATTTCTGCTGAATAGCCATTGGGTTCTGCTGCTTTCCCTACTATTAATCTTTTGATAGTGGGCAGTATTTTGTCCTATTTTGTCCTTCTCTGTATCTCTATTAAGTGCCTTTTCCTGTTCTATAGAGATTGAAGGGATCTCTAATTTTGTACTGTAATCAAATGCAGATTGCCAGGGCCTCTCTGATTTTTAAAGCTGTTTATAGTAGCTTAAAAAGGATGGATTAATCATGTCTGGGTCTCTCTGTACTTCACCGTCCTCTCCCTCTGATGACCAACTTCCTTCAACTTGCTTGTTCTTTCTTTGTCTGCCAAACTAACAATTTACCAGATTTATTCCTTGGCATATAATGATTGCCTTTAAGTTTTTGTAATTTATTTATTTACATATTTACAATTTATGACCAGGAAAGGCACACTAAGTTGTTATAGCCGGTTTCCAGGTGTGTTTGGGGGGTGGTGGTTACATGGACATTTATTGATGGGGGAAAGTTGACCATGACATCAGGGAAACTCTCTTACTTTTCCTGCAGAGGGCAATGTTTGTATTCTGTGGTAGAGCATGGCAGATCCAGAAGTGGACAGAAGTGGTGGTGGAGAAGGAGCTGCTATGGTAGAGAAGCCAACCTCCATCTTGTCCCAAGATTCTCAGGGGTTATTGAAGATGTGGAGTATTCTCAGAATAATTTCTAAAGGAGAAGACAAGGCTGGAGGAAGAGAAAAAAAGGAAAGGGGCTTCAGTCAGCACTCAGATAATGCCAGGAAAATAATTCCAAACAAAAGGGCCAGACAGGACCCCTTCCTCCCCAACTGAAGCAGAAAGCCGTCTAGGCCTGAGACATGGCAGACATCAGGAATTAGGTGACTAGTCATGCAGCCCATATACTGAACCTGGAGAAGATGAACAGAATCCAAAGCAAGTCTTGGAAAAAGCAGGGGGGAGCAGAAGTCCATTGGGAGTCAGGATACCGGACCTGAGAATTCCACCACTGTGACAACAGAAGCAGCCTGACTCTGATGAAGATATGACTGACAGAACATCTGGGGTGGTATCACATTAAAGGGAGCCAACCGCTGATTCCGACAAAAGGAAAGTAGACACGCACAGCAGAATCAGGTATGTGCTCTAGCAAGAGTAAAATTCATTTATTACTTGGAGAGAAGGGAAAGGGAGTGAGGGAGCAATGGTTGAGAGAGAAGAAGCCAGAAGAGGGGAGAACTGGGGGGAATGACAGACTGCAGCAGCTGCAGCTGAAGTGGCATCACTAGAAGTGAAACATGAGAGAGAGAGAGGATGAACTGCCGTCAAGGGTAGGCTTATCAACTGCAGCCTCTACGGAACTCTTTAATGAGGCAGAAGGCTGTGCAGAAAAACAGAATCAAGGGAAGCAAACCCTCACAGATAACTCACTTCAGGGGAAAAGAGAACTAATAAAGAGAATTTAAGTCAGCAAATTTACCCACAAAATGCAGAGAAGGAAGAGGGATGCACAAGGGAAACAGAAAACAACTGGGGGTGAAAATGCACATTAACAGGTCCTTGGCCTTCATGCCAGCCCTCAAACCCAGCAGCACCAAGAAATACACAAGGTTGAGAAGGAGCAAATGAGGGAAGTCCCTCACATGTAAGCTATGCTGGTCAGTTTCATTACCTAGTCGAGCCTTCAAAATGCAGGAATTCAGTTAGACTAAAATATAAAGGAGAGCTGGAAGAGATCCTGGACTGAACATGTGTGGGAAAAATGTTAACATTTCAGTAAAATACTTCACGTTTGAAATATATGTGTTTATTTATGCTCCAGCTGACACAGTATATGATATCAGCTTCAAAACTTCAGCAGCTTTGGATCATTTCTGGAACAAATATCAGGCAATAACAGACACTCCCTTGTGGGCATCTTTTGTATCAGTTCCACTGTCAAAACTAGAATTGAAATGTGTGACTGTACTTTTTAAAAATGGGGTGGGGGTGGGGGGATGAATGTAGCAGTCATCACATAACTGACTGGAAAAAAGAAGTGAAGTTCTTGGAAGTCCAGAACCAATAATAGACATAAAAAATGTCTGGGCTGGAGGATGGCAATTTAGAATTAGGGTAAGACACAAAGATACTGACCTATAGCATTTACCTAGCAGTTTTTATCTAGGACGAGACAGCGGGATCCTTTTTTACCAAAGCCAACAGAAATCTTGTTAAGGGTGGGGTCCCTCGGACACCTAAGCATCGCATGTGATCAGATTAAGTGTGGCATTTGTGGTGAATAAGAGCATCAAAGCTTCCATTGTAATAACACACTGCAATGTAATTTGTGTGAAGAGGAGGGACATACAATTTGATGTGTCCTTGGGCAGCACACAACAGTTTGGATTTCATGGAGAAAGATTACTATATCATGCAGGCACAAAAAACTAAAACAGGCAAAACCTAGAAATCCCTCTGCTGGTTTATCCCCTAGAGATATCAGACAACCTGAACAACAAAAGATACCAGCCCGAAGATCAGACAACTCTGTGCTATCCACATTGTAGGCCTTCACTAGTCTACTTAAGAGAAATGACTCTGATGACCCCCCCTCCATGTGACACAAAAGATCCAATTGAGGAGGGGGAGCAAAGACCAATGGAAGCTGGAACACAGGAGGTAAAAGTGAATCCTACTCAGATAATTAAGGAAGGAAACAGAGCAATCAAATCTGAATCCCACTGAAGAAACACACCCAGGGATACTCTCCGTCCCAGCTCTGCTGGTGGTTTCATTCCAGCTACAACCAGGAAACAAGTTCCTGAAAAGCAAATCATGTCAAAAACATTAAAAGTCAGGAGATGGTTCTGGGAAATGAATTTGCACCTCTTCGGCAGGAAAAACAATGGGGAGATACAGAGGGTGATGAAGATTTGGATGCTTTGTCAGTTGCCTCCGCTCTTCTGTCATCACAGAAAGGAATTTCAGCTGACACTGAGTATGCCATGCAGGATCCTCAGAAGGCAAAAAAAAAAAAAAAAAATGCAAAAAATCAGAACCCAGGAAGAGAAGGACTATAAGTACGTAATGGTTCTTATTCACACACTAATCTGCTAAAACGAGATCTCACACAACAGTTAGTTGTGCAGCTCTAAATGAATACAATATTTCATCATAAAATGAAAGACTGACACCTTTTCAATTTTAGGACAGTCTCCATATGATCTTTTTTCTGCAAGATACAAGGTTACAATCCACCAGAATACAGTAGCAACAAAAAAAGGCATGATTATGGGGAGGATCCTTCTGGGGTATGTCCCCTGTATGGCGACACCATTACAGTGAACACATTGATGCCAACAACATCAACAGTTCGCTGTAATGGTCCGCTTAAGACCTGGCACTCTGTCCCCCAGTCCTGCACCCCCTACCCAAATCAACTCCAACTCAGAGTTGATCATCCTTAAGTTCGTGGGGTGCTGAGGCAGAGCCCCCTGCATGGGGGGTTCAGGGGGCTTGGCTCCAATGGAAAAACAACCAGGGTCTCCTGCTGGATTTAAGTCAACCGCAACTTGCAGTCGACATAAATCCATTGCTGTGATGTCAGTCGACAGCATAGTTGCCGAACTGGCATCGTAGAGCCCCCTCCCCCCCCCCGGTCTTCAGGGGAAGAGACTTGTATAGGCCTTGGAATTTGTTTCAAAAATAACACAAGCATTTGTCAATGCTGAATATTTGCTCACAGGTATGCATTTTACTGTATTTCTACATCAAATTTTCCACATAGCCTTCTTATTACCCCACCTAGTGAACCCGATAGGTGAAAACTTTAAAATCCCTGCCAAAACCTCATTCCATGCCACAGAAACATAATTCCATGCTACAGGTATGAAAAAAACACATTTTGGCCAGGATTTTAAAAATGACAGCTGTTACATTCATGAGGTATTGTGAAGAGATGGCTATGTTGAAAATGTGGGATCAAAATATTGAAAATTACCAAAGTTATGAGCCTGCATTCTCAAATTTCAACGTAAGCTTGTAACTTTGTTGTTTTTTAATATTTTTAAGCCACATTTTCAACATAGCCTTCTTATGACCCTACCTCATGTACAAGGGTGGAGAAATGTTCAATTCTTGCCCAAAAGGTGATTTCACACAGCGACCGTGAAATCACCTTTTAGAACAGATTTGTCTCATTTCACTGCCATTGTTCATGAGGTGGGGCCCCAAATAAGGCATGTTTTTGAATATTTGGGGCAAAAATATTCAAAAATGGCCAGGTTATGTTATGCTACTATGTTAAAAACCCCATTGAAATACATTGTACTGCATATTTGATTTCCTCAGTTCATGGTCCAGCTTTAAAGAGTGAAGATGTGTCTGCAGTCCAGAGAGGATTATGGCATTGGACCCGTGGTGGGTAAGTAAGGGCTTGGGAGGTGTGGAGTGATGGGTGCTGAGTGGGACAGTTGGGTGGTGGGGACTAATGGTGCAGCAGGCATTGATGGATGTTTTTCTTTTTCACAGGGTTTAAAAAAAAATCAAGGGATGGTTTTCTTTATTTCAGATACATTCTGACACTGGGATTGGGCATCCCAGTGTCCAGCTTGTTGTTGAATGGGGGTGGGTGACCTGGAGGGGAGGGTCAAGAGAAGCGGTACCAGGGTGGAAACCTCAGATCATTTACATAAAAAAATATATATATATATATATATATATACAGTATTTATAAACATGGGATAGGCGGGTGGCCGAGTGACCTGGAGGGGAGAAAGAAGCAGTAGTGATGGTTGGCACCCCGCTCCACTTACATTACAAAAAATATTTATATTTATTTATATAATATTTATAAAGATGGGAAGAGCAGGTGGGCAAGCTACCTGGAGGGGACAGGGAGAAAGATGCGGTAGTGGGGATGGGTACCCTGCTCCTCTTACATTAAAGGGACACTGTCAGTCCCTTACTTAATCCCCATAAAAATGATATTTTGCTTATTTTACTAAACCCTGAAACCGCCGCAGCCTGCTCCAGTTGCGCACTTTGCCAAAGCATGCTCACAGCTGTAAATGGCACTGATGCATGTGCGTGGACCACAGTACCAAAATTCAAGTAAGCATGTTTCCACATACTAGAAAGAAAGCTGAACTCGAGAAACTAGTTAGTTTTTTGAAATGAGGGCTAAAAAGTACTTCAGTCATGCTCTGAAAGTGGAGTCGTGATACTGGGCATGTGTGTGTTCTAGAAAATATGAAGATGGAGATTTTTCCTCCACAGTTGTGACATACCACACATAACTGATGCATGCAAAGAAGAACACATTTCTCCCATTCACTAAAAATCCGACCGACAGATTAATCTGGTTCAATTTCAAATGGCTTCCATCTGTGTCCCCCCAAGAAATGAGGCTGAGAACAAGCAGAATTGCCCAGTCCTCCTTTCCTGGTCACCAAAAACTAACTAAACTAAACTAAAAGTAGGTATAGTACAAGGTAGTAACAAGCTTCCTGGGGAATTTATAAATGAATAATAGATCTTCTATTAGAAGTGCTCACTGAAGTATGCAACGCATTTCTACATGAGATAAGGTTAATAGTAGACATGTACAAACGGATTCTCATACTTCTTTTGAAAAAAGGAGACAGAATGAAATTACAAAAGAGGCCTATAACACTCTTAAGAACTTATTTTTAAAATATTGGCAGGTATTCTTAGTAAGAGATTGACAAACGCTGCAGAGCATATTATTTACTCAGTCCAGTCATGTTCAGTGTCTGGACATCAAATTCATTTTAGTTTACTATTATTACAGGAAATAGTGGAATAAGGGAATAAAGAGGAGCTGAAAGGTGTCCTTCTTATCATAGATCAAGAAAAATCTTAGCGCATTCATTTTTGTAGAAAGCTTTACAAAGATAAGGGATTCTGGAAGAATTTGTGCAATGGCTTGAAATGTATTATGAGAAGGCAACTCTTACACCAATGATAAATGGATGAGGAGGCACACAGAGAGTGGTAAAGAGAGGGGTCAGTCAAGGATGCCATCTCAGCCTGTTACTTTATGTCCTTTGTTTACAGTAGATCATTTCATTTGTAAATGAAAGAAGATAGAGGGATAATGGGAACCCTCAATACAGATACAGTATTACAAATCCTGTAAAAAACAATGGCATATGTGGATGATATGTGCCTAGTTGTTATTTGCCTAGTTGTAGCAGATATCCAGTCAGGAGACAGAGCAAAAAAAAAAAAAAAATGCCTTGAGGAATTTTCAGAAGTAACAGGCTCCACGATAAATTTTAAGAAAATATCAGGGTTCCCTTTAGGGGTTCAGGAAACACACCCAAAAAAGTGCAGGTATAAAAATTTATAATGCTTCATGTAACATTTTTGGTATCTTCTTTGGTCCAGGGGGGTACTGGGTCAATACGCCATATATAATATGGCGTAGTCAAAACCACGCATCACAGACAGTGCATGTGGATATAGCGACAGGGGCAAAACCGAGAAAGGATGAATGGTGTAAGTGCACTTTTGCACCCTGTCACTCTTGCCTGGGCAGCTAGTCACACAGAGGATAAGACCTCTGCTGGGAAGAGGGTTCACTGAGCAGCTGCTGTGGCTCAGCAGGATGAGCCACAGGCAGCAAGGGAAGTGGTGCATCTGTAGACCGGGTCTCAAATCCCAGTGTCAGATGAATGGAACTTTTAGGATTTTTTTTATCATTTTGCACTTTGTGCGATATGGTTTTTCCCTCCTGCCTGTGTTTCTCCCCATCCCTGTGTTGACACCCCCGGAGTTGATTATTTTAAATAGGGGGTTCAGGAGGCACAACCCCCTCTACTTGTGAGTTCAGGGGGCCACAATTCCCACACAAAATTAAGAATTTCCACTGTTTTATGCTGACATTTAGTTTTGGCGCTATGGCTCAGTGCTAGCAATGTACCTGCTGTATTGACAGCGCAGTACATTGCTGCACTATTTTTGTGTGCAAGGTTAAGACCCCGTGCCAGTCCAGGGACTATGGCTACAGTTAATTGGTAGCATTGTTTAAAAATGGCATGTACAAAGTAGGACAATGGAAAAATTGGCCTATGAGTAAAAAGAAAACAAAGTACAGTATGTTATATAAACCTTTTTAATACCAATTTTCTTATCCTAGTTATGTCATTTCTCCCCCCCCCCACAAGTCATTTGGAAACAACCTTATATAGTTGTTTTTTTCAGTGTCTTTGGGGCAGTAGACTGAGCCCCATTCAAAGAGCTGTGACCTATTTGGCTGTGAAATCAGGCAGACTGAGCATAGTATATCTGTTAGTTTTCTTTCATAGTGTATTTTTGTACTGTAACTTTTTTTTAAAAAGCAAACAAACCCTGGACACCATGGTTGCTACAGAAAACACACCAAATCTTTGAAGAATGGAAAAAGAGAACTTTAAACAAAAGAATAAAAGACAGACTGAAATTGCAGGATATTTGGAATCCAGTTTTATTAAAATACAACAATGGGGATTTGTTAATTCTTTTATTTGTTGTTTATGCCCCCAACTCCCTGGGCTGGTCCTCCAGCTAGGAGCCAGTGGGCCATCCTTTGTCCCTCACCTGACCCACCACAGCCTGCCCCCATGGAGCCTCAGTTTACCCTCCAAGCAGGTGTAAGGGGTGGCCAGCTATTCTTCTAGTCATGCACATCATCAGGTGGCTTGGCGGTGGTGGTGAGGACCACCCCGTATTTACCGAGGTCCAGCCAGAAGCCAGAGCCAGGGTTGAGCTTTTTGTTCCTGGTGCCTGTGGTTCCCTGGCGACATAGGCACGCACACAGGAAGACCAATGTGGCAAGCCTGGGTCCCCCGGCTGACGTCACCCCCTCCATTCCAAGGCATTCTCAGCTGCACCGCCACCTGTGGTCACCCAGGGGGCAGTATTGCAGTGGGAATAGCAACCCTCCCTCCCTTGCTCCCTGGAGAAGGAGAGGAGCCCATAGGATGCTCAAATATTCTCCCCCTTAGCTGGCCCTCCAACAGTCCAGGCTCATTCCCGAACCTGAGTCGTCAATGTCACAAGCAGTAGCTCTACCGTTGCACTGGCAGGCTGGCCAGCAATGGGGATTTACACAGCAGGTATTAGCCACCTCCATGAAAGGTCCATATAAACACATTTTGGCAGTCACATTTTATGGAATACCTACATTTAAAGAAAACTCAGTGGAACGAAATGAACTAATATCACAGAATTTGGTGGATGTTCGCATTCCAGCAAAACTATGGTGCACACTTTGGTTAAGAATACATGGACGGTTAAATGTCAGTGGCAATTTGAAGCATAATGGAGTGGAAGAAGAAGAATACAGAAAACAATGATTAGCACAGGCTTCACGAAACCCTGCCTGCCTACCCATCTGTGCATCACCACATGGACCACTGGCCCAGTTCGGGATGTGAGTCACCAGGTAGGGGGGAGGATAGCCCTCCTCTTCCTTATCCCATCATGTGGGGCCATCTATTGGGGACTTTGGGCACAGTGAGTCTGGGAGAAGTGGGTGTCAGGCAGGGTGGGCGGAAACAGGGCTGAGAGCCCACCTGTGTCGGCCACCTGGAGAAAATGCTTTATAGAAAGCAAGAAAGGTACTGCCCAAGACAAACATGTACAGTGGCGATATAATCCATGGAACATTTTTTTTTTAGTCCATGCATTAAGCAGTTTTTGGAGGTTAGTGGAACAGATCAGGAAAATACCATGCTAGAACATTACAAGTAATAATTGCCATTATAAAATATTGGCTCTGGTAGACAAGATTGAGATTTGTTCTGCAGCAACAACACACTGTACAGCAGAAATTATTGGGTGTAATTAATGGAGAAATCCTGGGTATCATTAATAGAGAACTAGTTAAATTAAGAAGGAACAATTTCTGTCATGGTGGGTAAATATTTCCTAGGTTTGAAAGGATAAGTTAAAGGGTTAGTTAGTTAGTTAGAAATTTGCAAAGGGTACCACAAAGGTAAGAGAGAGAGAGAGAGTGGGGTAAGTCTCTTGTTTTTAAAGGTAAGTTTTCTTTTTTTGAAATTATGGTTTATATTCATGACTGAAATCACATGAAATGATGTAAAATGCCAATTGTTGTTGTACTTTGTATTCTTTGACTGTTTTAATAAAAACTCCCCTACTCTTCATCAGTAAGTGTCATGGGATCTTTTTACTTCCACCTGGACAGTGACAAGAAGTGGGCAGAAGGGACCTTAGTTTAAATGTCTTATCATGTCTTTCCCTAATTTTCATCACTGAATAATAATCTTGGCATGATCCTGTGTCTGTGTTCTGGGGTGCAAAGAATAAAAAATATTCCCTATCTTCTCAGTTTTGTTCTTTCCAACTATCAACCATTCCAATGCTTTTGTATTACCCAATATTATTCTTACTAAGTTGCTTGTGTGACAAGGGGGTTTCCCAGGTTTATCCAAGGTCATTTCCCATATATGCCTTTTCCTATGTCACAGATGAACATATTGAAGAGTACGGGTACAAGGACCAAACCCTGTGGTACCCCACTCATCACATTCCTGACTCTCAAATGAGTTTTATTGACCACCATCCTCTGGATCTGCCCCCCCCAGTCAGTTACTTATTCAGTTATATAAGCACTCCCCCATTCCCAAATCCCTCAGTTTCTTCATAAGTCAAAGGCCTTGCTCCAGTCCAGGTAAAGAGCCTTCACAGCTTGGTCTCTGTCCAGTGCCTGTGGCATTACGCCAATGAAGTCAATGAGATTCGTCTGGCATCACCTCCCCTTTCCAAAGCCATGTTGCCTCTTATTCTCTAAGTTGTTTGCCTCAACAATTCCTCTATCTGCTCAGTGATAATAGACACAAGCAATGTCCCTACAATGGAGATCAGACTAACTGGCTTTTAATTTCTTGGGTACCCCTTGTCCCCTCTCTTATGAAGAGGAAGCACATCTGCCACCCTTCAGTCCTCTGGAACCACCTATAACCAGATAGCAGTTGAATGGCTCTACCAGTGACTCCCCCAGTGCCTCCCCTGCTTCCCTCAGAACCCTAAGTGGAGCTGGTCTGGCCCTTGTGCCTTATTCACTTTTAACTCCCCAGTCCTTTCAAAACCCTGTCCCCTGTAATTTGCCCAATCTCCAGCTTCTGCCTGGTCCTCTCCCTCAGCTTTGTGGAGAATTTCTGAAGAGGTATGCAACGTGGACCACTTTTCTTCTGGAGGGAGTGCTTGTGATACTAATCCTCCTGTTCTCCCTGTCTGCCTGGGGCCCTGGCATATTAGTTAAGAGTTGGGCCCTAATTTGGGGCTGGAGCATCAGTTACAAACAGGCTCGGCACAGAAGGTTCCAGACTTTTTGCAAGATGTAGCTCCAATGAGAAGGTGGACTGTGGTGGTCTCCCCTGAAGAATGGCACCCTGAGGACCATGGTATCTGTATTTGGCTGGACTATGCTGTTTGCACTGACATTTTCAGAACAAAGCTGCCAAGAAGACTTCAGGCTATATATCTCAATTTGTCCCAGAGCAGGTGCAGCTGTGGTCTGCTGCTTGTCTTTGGCTGAGTGTTGAGCCTTCTTTGTTTCATGGCTTTCTCTTTGAGTTTTGCATTCCTCTGAAGTAGTCAGGTGCACCACACTTTCCTTTCAGGACTTATGGGGGAGGATGAAGACCTCCATAGAAGAGCTAGGGATCTGTCACATGTGTGAACTGCCCCTGTGACAAATGAAATTGTCAGTACTACTCTGTCATTAAGCTACAGTAGATGGGGGCAGGGGATCATTTGGGATCTGAAGTTTTGTGGCAGCCAGCACATGATACAGAAAAGCAGTCATGAAGTTAATTTCATCAAAAGAAAACAAAGTTGTTCCAGTTTTGCAGTTTGTTTCACACACAAGCCTGCAGTTTACAGGGTGAACAAGTGTAATGAAGAAAGAGAGCGAAAGATTGTATGGATACCTCCCATGAAGAGGAGCCAGAAATTTGCATGCAGTCTATCAGTTGCTAACATATGGGTGAGAAGGGTCTGTGACTGCAGTGCCTGCTCAGTGGGAAAGGAAAGTAGGAGGAGTCAACTGTAAGCATGCATGGTGCACAAGGAGGTCCGATGGTGATAGGAAATTGGAGCCCAGTGTCTGCATGAGTGAGGAACCAAGAGTGCTTGTGTCTCTGAGGAACAAAGGTCTACACAGCACCAGAGTGAGGTCAGTAGAAGTTCCCTGCAGGAGCACTGAGGATCGAATGCAGAGCAGCAAGTCAGTGCCCAGGAGTTGCCGTGCTGATAGGGAAAACTGCACCAATGTGGCTGGGAGGTTGAGACTGCTCCTAAGAAATAAATAAAAAAAAGAACTGTTTCACTGTTTAATGAAGTTAGCATTGTCCCTGAATTTTCTGCAACTAAGAAGCTTTAGTTTATTTGGGCTTGACATAGCCTGATGCAAAGCATCGGCATATCGAAGAGGTCCATAAACTATGCCTTGAACAGATTTTCAAGAAGTTACGCCCTTCATCAAAGGGAGAGATTTTCAGGTTCCTAAGGGGAACAATCAAAAACACTGTACTATTTTGCCAGGATGCAGTAACCCAGCTAAGAAAGGTGAGAGCCACTTGAACTTGCACCGTACAGTATGAAATCTTGGGACTGTTCTGCCTAGACTGAATAACCTTATGCTTGCATGAAGGCTGCTTTGAGGGGTGGTGCATGGCTAAGACACAGACCCCCGGAGCATCTCCTCATCTCAAAGAGTAATCAAGCCCAGGTATGCAAGGTCTTATAGCATGCCAGATAACAGAGCAGTGATGCAAGTCTGGTTAAAAAAAATATATATATATGTATATATAGATATATATATATATATATATATATATATATATACACACACACCCCCACACCCCCACACATAGGTGATAGACTTGCAAGTGTAACCCCTTCCTGGTAGGGGGCTTACCTGCACTACCTTCCTGTCACTCTCCAAGACTGCTGATGCTGTTGGCCCCCCTCCCACTTGGTTACATTTGTGGCATAGTGAGGGCCTGGAGCACAGCCGTGCTGGAATGTCTTCAGCACTTCTGTGTCCTCTTGCTGTGGCTGTATTCTTTTTCCTGGTCCCTTGTTCCTGGCAGAGAGGACCAGGAGCAAACAAATAGACACCCCCTCTTTTCAGCACTTTCCGTGCCATGCATCCAGATGCCACCAACAACACCAGAGCAGGGGTGCCTGCTGTAAAGGGCTGTTTCATAGCACTTCCTGCTCTCTTCACCCTGCCAGCGGTGCTGATTCACAAACCAGCACACTACCACCACCCCCAGCTGACCAGGTGAGAGTCCAAGGGCCTGCAACAAATCTTGGGGCCAGCACACACATAAGGGGGCACAAAACACAAGTAAAATAAAGACATTTGAGCCAAGACTCCTACATAAATGTGGCCATTGCCGTGTTAATAAATTCAGATGCTGGCAATCAACCAGAGGGCTAGAAATGACAGTCTGTGCCAGGGAAGGCACTTGCAAAGTGAAAGCTGTGAAACTGTGCTAGAAGGGCACTTGCTGAGAGAAGCCATTGAGAGTCTATGCTTGTGGAGGCATTTTCTGTAAGACAAAGCTGCTGTGAGAAAACCTGAGTGATTCATATTGAGAGAAAGCTGCAGAGCTGAGAAATTGGAGAGGAAGACCTGCATCTCCATAGAGTAGCTGTGGAGTCAGGTAGGAGTCGTTCTAGCCCTTATCAAGTGGAGTAAGTCAGGGAACAGAGTGTCACGGGGCATGTGCCCTGAGTACGTGAGTACTCTTGATCCCGAAGGGAGTTGGACCGTGGGGGTCACTTCTGGGGTCTGGACTTTTTGGGAACCATGAAGCTGTTGTGTAGTTCTCCTGTGAGTGCTGTAAGAGTTGAGCCAGAAGGGCTGTGCTGTGAGAATAGAGCCAGAAGGGCTGTGCTACTGCAAAGTGTCTGAGAGCAAGTCTGAAGTGTGTTATCTTCAGGCTGCTGGGGCCTGATCTGTACTACTACTTGACCTGCTGTGGTGTTTTGGTTCCTGCTTCTACTGACTTGCTGCATCCATGGGTCACATGAGTGCTGGCATTATTGGCTGAAGTCTTTGTACTTTTCCCTTTTGAATTACACTAACCTGGTTGGAGTTAAAAAGTTGGTTTTAAAGCAGTCCTCATTTGGGACCTCAAGGTCTCTTTAAGTGTGCTAGGGCACCATGGCCTGTTGGGGGGGTTTAAAATGCAAGCTTGATAATTGTTTTCACAAGTGCACCACCGAAATAGCCTGGGCAGCATAGTGACCAGGCCTACAATGAGACTTAATGTAATTCCTGAGTACCCCGAGTCATTGGTTGTTTCTTCATATTTGAGATTTTAGTTTTAGTACTGGCATACTGCACCCTGTGTTGAGTAAGTCATCCTGTTGTGCCCTTTGTTTAGGCAGGTGCATAAGTGATTGTATGGGACCTGAGAGGGTAGTAGTGACCCACAGTATAGTGGCTCCCTGGGTTATCATTACTGGTGGGAGTGCTGAAGGTGACATGCAGCTGCTTAACCCTCTCTTTATTTATGGCCTCCAGGTCTGCGTTGTACAATAAAAGCACTGTTAGTTTATTGAATGTTGCTTTTGTGTGTGTGTGCCCACTTTGTGTAACCTGATTGAAGTGTTTATTTGTGAAGGTAACAACCGTCTCCCTGATCCCAGCAGGTGGTCCAGTCCAGTGTAGGGAGGTGGGTAGGTACTGCATCCCAAGGGGTGGTACTGCACACAACATCTAGACCAGTTATTCTCTTTAAATGGAGGCACTGCGCTATTTATTATTTCTTCTTGAATGAACCCCCCCATACTGCAGGAGAAAGAGTGAACCCATCCCTGTTAACCAGGTAGGCCTTGTACAGTCACCAGGCAGGGGTGTGGACCTGGACATGTAGATTCTGGGGGGGGGGGTCACACACGATTTTATTAGGTGTTATGCAGTGTTGCTAATGGATTTCCTAATGCCCTAGTGCTTTGGTTTGTACTTATAATTTGTCTGGGGGTGGGGTCAGGCTGGTATAGTATCTCTCCTCCTTTTTATATAGGAAAATTAAAAGGGATAGGCATTTTTCACTTCAAAAAACAACACTGCAAAGAAGTTAATATTCAGTACTTCATCGGTTGTTCCAAAAAAACACATACATGTATTATTATTAATATAAAAATCTGGATAAAGGAATTTTTTCCGAACTTTTTTTAATTTATTTTTATTTTGCAGTTGTTTTCTGGGAAAGGCTCACTGAGCTAAAGTTGATGTCCAGGTATGTCTAAGAGCACCGTGAGGTTAAATGACTTGTGCAAGCTTATGCAGTATGCAAGTGGGGGTTGTGGGAATCAAATCCAGGTCTTCTGTGTATACCAAACGTATTCACAGCTTGTTGTTCTAACCTCTAGGCTATACTGGCAACCCATAACAGAACCAAGTATAAAATAAATATTGAATGAGCTTCACCAAATGAAGCAAAATAGCTTTTTTCATTAAATCGGGCAACTTGGTTCCAAACAGAGATTGGTGACACACTGAATGAAATCAAAGCTCAGAGTCCATAGTGGCAAAGCAGTGGGCACACACACATACTGTAGGATAAGTGGAAAAGGCCAAGTAGTGTGTCAACTGAATAATATTTGGTTATAAATGAGTTATAACTGTATTACCAGGAAGTTTAGGGAGGTACCTATCTTGTTTCTCGCTAGCAACATACAATTAACCCATAGGCTGCCGACATAATTAGAATCCATAGTAATTCTGGACTGATACATCAGTTCATGGCACAGCAAGGGCCAACTGTAATAAAGAACACTTAACCAAATAAAAATGCTTCAGATCTGAGCTATCCTAAAGAATGTTTGGCATACTGGCTACAGGGGTGAAAGAGAATAATTTAGCACGTAACGGTGAATTAGGTTCAAAATGTGCACAAATTAAAAATGAATAAGAAAGATAGACACAATAAATGGGAAACAGATCAAAATGAAAAAAAAAACCCAAAGATGACGAACAATTAATACACATAGAGTGTATCTGGAGCACAGCAGTCTAACGTTGAGACTGACTCAATATAAGAGAGTAACATTTTAGTGAAAAGTTGCAGGTTGCCAAAAAGGTAGGAGCTGAAAAAAATGGATAATTGGGTAGTCGTGCAGCTGACATTTGTCTGCTTAGGAAGGCAGATGTATCTCGAGGGAAATTAAGTGGATGACTTTATCAAAGGTGAAAGGGGTAACAAAGGGCATGCTGCGGTATGCTGGTATCACAAGAGGGTCAGACGCATAGATCTAGGAAAACACAGAAAGGGACGGTTTAATACATATTTAAACAACATCTCTATGTTACGCTGCTGTTCAAACTGTGTTACAGAAGGACAGAAATATCCATTTATTAAAGGCATTAATCGAGTATCTTTTTCCCCACCGTACATCAATGCATATAGGGAAATATTAAAGATCATTACAAATTCTTTAAAGAAAAGGTGCATATTCGTTCATTTAAGCCATTAGGACTCACTTTAAGGTATGAATCCATCTTGTTTCTTTTTGAAGGAGAGCTTTTAACCTGTCACCATCACTGTTTGTTTGTTGCTCTTTTCCAGTTCCCATAAATTTGAGATTTTCTGGTTTACTGTTGTGGTGTGTGGCGAAAAGACAACCGGCTGGGTTATCAGTTTTGCTACTAACAATATCATGAACATACTCTTTCAATTTAATTTTGAGTGGACATATACCTCATCCATTCTAGAGCTTTGTGCACAAGCACTACAAAATGTAACTCAAAAAATTAGTCGTACATGTAATGAACTGTTTTAACGCCACAGTTCTTAGACATGGATGCTTGTAGATCTTTCGTGTTTGCAAATTTGCAGACAGTGCCACCTCCACAACAATGGAAGCTGATCGACTTTTCTCCTAACCAAGTGGGTCTCTCTCTGGTTTGCTGAAAGAAAAGTGACTACAAGTGAGGACAGCCCCCAGTTTCTGTCCCCTGCAGTAAATCATGTGTGGTAAAAGGGTAAAAAGGTGCTACTTTAGAGAGAATCACATCACTGATTAGAAGCCTCCAATTTTCCTGACAATATTTCCCTTCTAATGTGCTATTCCAGTGAATTTGGTCACATATATAAGGGACATACTTATATCCTTCTTTCTGACTGTTGGTGTCAGAAAGCTCTCACTGTAAATTTGCTCTACTTTCCCCATGGCAGTGTTGAGAATTAGTATCAGAAAAAACACTGCATTGAAAGCGTTTATTCAACTGATTCTTTTGTAGGTCAGAATGACCCTGATTGGAATATTTATGCTTGTGTCTGATAAAAGAAAATGTGTGTGCTGAGGGTGTGGTAGCTCATGCTGTGTTGTACAGTCACAAGCTGGGATTACCTGGATGCAATATGTTTCATCAGTTTGATGATTCAGTAAAAGAGAACTGTGCAATGAAAATCTGTCTGTTGGGAGACTTCATTGCTGTGTTGTGTGCCAGTGTGGTGTGAGTATGCCCAGTTTTCCTGTGGCCACCCCAGTCTCAGTAAAAATATAAGGTTTTGTAACCGGCAGCCCATCTGTGTTGCAGACCAGGGGGAACCAGTGTCCACTTGCCTTGTGGTGGTATAAGGTGGTCTGTCAGTGGCCATACTGGGGCCCTTGGGGGCAACATGTCCCTTTACACTGAAGAGCCCAGTCTGGGTTCTTTGACAGTTCGGAGGGCACGGGGAAACATGTTTACAATTAGCACTGTGCCTCCACCTGGAGAATATTGACAGAGAGTGCCCAGGGCACTTGAGCACTGAACCCACTGAGCAAGACAGCAGTAATTCTGGTTGGTATATACACAAGTCTGGCATAGGTAGATCCCTGGGGGAAATTAGGCAATGGCACAGGGAAAATTTAAAAGTCCATTAGCAACAGTTCCAATATTTGAGAAACAGTCTCTTGTTCCTTTTTCCCACCAGTATCTGCAGGATGCAGGGCATAGCACTTGAAATGGAAGTTGCTTGCAAAAGCAAAACTTTTATTTACAGGACACTCGGACACACCAGATTGGTGACAGCATTACATACTGCTGGAGCCTTGACCAAACCCCACCATGGGCCCAGTCATAATCAGGATCATCATTCAGTAATCATCAGCAGTATAGTACAATCCTGAGCTAGCCACTGAGCATATTTGTAGTCGTTCAACCAGTGACACAGCTAGGGATCCCCTCACAATGGCAAGCATGGAAGGAAACCCAGGGTGCACATGTCCACGTGAGGCCCAACATTTACTCAGTGCCTCGGCAGAGGTTAAATAATGGAAGGGTATGCACTCCCATGGTGAACATTGTGTTTAACTTGGATGTGACCTAGCTTCAGGCAGTACACAAATACTGGTTGCTGCACCTAGCCTTGTGGGGATTTGGTATACAGTGCCTTCAGCAGTCACAGCTACAGAGGCTTACCGCATCCTTCCTTTTTACGTTTGGTAGCTGGAAAGTCCGGTGTGGCTGCCAGCCAGTCTGTGAAAAAGAAAAATAGCAGCAGGAGGAGTCTGTTACAATATATGCCGAAAAATGCCAACCCAGATATTGGAAATGATGACCCACTCACCACAATAATAGTTTCATATTTTTATTAAAACCAAAGTGCTCTGCACTTGTAGAGCTTTGAAAGAAATTGCAGCACACTTGTTGGATTTAATGGTGATTTATTCCATAGCACCGATGGAAGACACCTAAAATTATACCCTACTGCCACAGTGCTTCAATCCACACAGGACCTTTTTCAAGGGATGGGTCCCTATTAGTTGAGCAGTGGCTCTCATTTTTCCTCTTTATGGTTGCTTACACATATAAAAAAACATACTGCAATCCTTCCCCATAAACTTCTGTCGGGTGCGCGTCCATGCTCTGCCCGCTTAGACGTCACAAAACATCTGAACACGGGAGTGGGGCTGGTGGACCAGGAAGTGGAGTGGATCGACTGACATATGGGTTCAGCTGCAGTTACGTCCCCTTCCCTCCTACACAGAACCTGAAATAAAATTATAATTTTTCAACCAAACACCAACATAAGGTAATGGGCTACAAAGCTATAAAGCCCATATATGAATCTTAGAAATTTCCTTTAAAGCTGAATGTATCTCTAACAGTAGTTAACTCTTTATCTTCATCAATATAGTCTGAAGCTGTCACAGAGGGTGTCCGTACAGATTGTGCTTCCTGTTTCAGTAAAGATTCACATCCTGCAAATAAGGTTCTGTAGCCATTCAGTCTCCTGACTCCATTTTTGTTATTGCATATTTAAAAAAAGTAATTATTGACTTGCAAATAATTCTATGCCAAACTGGTGTCGTGTGAAAGCACCAAAAACTACTACTTTTCACACTGGCAAAGCAGGCCAGAAGGCATTTGGCTTCATTTTGGCATTTTGGCACTTTAGTGTCTTGACATAGTGTTTTTCAGGGCTCATTCACTGAGTTCATGCAAGTCACACGACCTGAAGCAGCCAATCAGTAGTGCAGGAGATTGAATGCTGCTCATGCTGCACATGCCGTGGTGCCATTTTCCAGCTCTCTAGTGGTGGAAAAGGATGTAGAACCGGAGACAGCTTCATTTCTTTGTCAAAAAAGTGAACTGCAAGGGAGTTCAAAACAAATACTATTTGGGACAAATACTGCACTTTTTACTAATACAAATATCACGCATATACATATACTGGCCCAGATATTCAAAAGGGTTGCGCCATGCGCAACAGGAATTCTTGCTCATCGCCAAGTCAAAAATAAATCATTCCTGCGATATTCAGCAGGAGGCAGTTACGCCACTGGCACCAGGTTGCGCTAGAGAGCAATGCAAATGAATGCATGTCTCAACAGGAGGGGAGGATCCATAACCTCGCGCAACCCGATATTCAGTCGGGTTGCAGAGTTGTGCATATCAAGCAACCAACCTGCGCTCCGCACAAGCTTGAGCCAAAAAAGGCTAAGTCGAGGGCCACCCACAGGTGAGCTGCTGCATTGCAGGGCTAACACAGCAGCTGCCACCCCTGGCTGGCCCCCAACTCACTTCCTGTGCCCCCCACCAGCCCGATCGCGGGCAGTACAGATACATGTCCCCCACACCTCCCACAGCTCGATCGCGGCAGAACCTGCATAAACCCCCAGTGCCGATCGCGCAGAACCTGCATAAACCCTTCCAGTGCCCGATCGCAGCAGAACCTGCATAACTCTTCTATGTCTGCACGAGGCAGAACTCAGAGAAGGCTTTAGCAAGCTCGGTCACGGGAGAATTTCTGAGTAATTTCAGAGCTGGGATTGCTGGCAGAATAATTTTTCATCTCGACACTTTCTGAAATTCAGTGGACCGTAAAGCTGACGCTGGCAGTACGTCACAGCAGCTTCAGTCTTGCGCAGTGTCTTCACTATTTTGAGTTTCTTGGCGCTGGCGCGGGCGGGGACAGACTTTTGCCAGCGTTTGCTGGCTGGTTGACTGTGGTTGCACGCCATTGGTGGCGCAGCCACGGGCTGCAGCTCCTTTTCGAGATGGTAGTCCAGATTTGTAACGATCATTCACAAATCTGGCTGTCATGTGGGTGGAGGGCTGCACGCCCATTGGCTGTAGCTCTGCACCACCGGGCGGCAGCCCTACCGACAGTCAGTCGGGCGGGCGGCGGGCGGCAGGCGGGTGGATGCTGTCGCCCGCTGGCCGCGGGGAGCGGGTGGAGGGCTTCGGGGGGGTGGGGGGGACACTAGACACCAGGAGAGTTGTTTGGGGGTTCTGCTGTGACATTCTGCCCGCGATCGGGCTTTACGTCCACTGGACCACCAGGAGTTATTCGGGCTGGGGAGGGTTAGCATCTCGCCCGCGATCGGGCACTGGGGTTATGTAGGTTCTGCCCGCGATCGGGCACTGGGGTGACATGTATGGATTCTGCCCACGATCGGCTATGGGTGATGTGTGGGGGGCGACATGTACGGATTCTCCCCGCGATCGGGCTATGGGTGATGGTGGGGGTCATGTAACTGTGATGCCCGCGATCGGTTGCATTAGGCGTCGGTCCTCGACGGCTGCTGCCTGGCAGGGTAGCCAGGAGCAAGTCCGGGATCGGGCGCACTCTACATGCAAATGGCATGCAAATGGGGCCATAAAGAGATGCAAATGGCCCCCGCGCCTTTGCATAAATTATGGCCCCATTTGCATGTCACCTTTTGAATATCGGAAATTTGCGCATGGCGAATGGTACTTGTGCCTACCGCAAGTTGAATGCTCAACTCTGGCAACTCTGGAAGGCGCAAGTTCCACTGGCGCCTACGCGCAGGCGTTGTGGTTGGGCGAGTTCAAAGGAGTTGCTCAACAGCGCAACTCCTTTGAATATCACCCCGGCCACACCCCTGCGCAACTATTTTGAGCAGCGCAGGGGCTTGCGCCTCAGACTGGCGCAGTTTGAATATCTGGGCCACTGTATATTAGTCTTTATCTTATACCATATAAAGTAGTATTAGACCTTAGCTGAGGCTGGCCTGGCACACATATGATGACTACTGCTCATTATATGAAGGCATATTTTATTGAGAACTCCAAATATTTTATTGAAACCTAGCAAACCAGTGGTCTTGTGCCGTTATTTACAACAGCAGCAAGTCTGAAATGTAAAAAAAAATTACGAGCCCCATTTTTAAAGGGGATGCGCAGGTGCAACCCGGGATGTGCTGCACAACCCTGGAAAAGTGCCAGCTGTCACGGGCATATCCATATGCAAAGGGCACATATGCGCAGCGCACCCCTGACAGCACCGACGTGCACAAAATTGTACTGCGCCTGTGTAAATGAAGGGTCCCCCATGCATATGCGGCACAATATTGAAACACATCAGAAGCTCAAATCTGCCTCAAGCAGTGGCACAGAATTACACTTCTGACACCCAGCCCTAAATAGTGCACAGACCTGTCTTCCCACTGTTAAGGGCTGGGTAGCCTGGCAGAACTGCGGTTCCTCCCTAGCCCCGATCAATGTCATGTTAATAAAATACCCCTGATCCCCATTTCCCTGGTAGTCTAGTGGTCTCCCTCCCCAGTCTCTATCCATGTTATAATATTAAAATACCCCAATCCCCATTTCTCTGGTAGTCTAGTGGTTCCCCCCTCCCCAAGCCCGAGCCGTATAAGAATAAAAATGTCCCCAGTCCCTAGTAGTCAAGTAACTCCCCCACCCTTGACCACCCCATTAGGCAGTGACCCACCACCCCACTCCCCCCCAATCCAACCAGAGCTGGAAACTGGCACAGCCCACCCACACTGCCATGGCCAGCCACCTACTGAACTGAACAGGAGCATGTACAGTATTCAGTAGGCGTGTACTGTATACTGTGGTGGTGTGGGTGGGCTGCGCAAGTCACCGGCTCTGGTTGGGTTGGGAGGAGCGGAGTGGTGTGTCACTGCCTAGTGGGGGGCATTTGACTACCAGACCGGGAACGTTCTTATTATTATACCGATCAGGGCTCAGGGAGGGGGAACCACTAGACTACCAGAGAAATGGGGATCGGGGGTATTTTAATAATATAACATGGATTGGGGCTGGGGAAGGGGACCATTAGCCTTCTGGGGACCATTAGACTACCAGGGAAATGGGGATCGGGGGTATTTTAATAATGTAGCATGGACTGGGGCTTTGGAGGGAGGACCACTACACTATCTGTGAAATGGCGATTGGGAGGTATTTTATTAACATAACATATATCAGGACTGGGAAGGGGTCCACTAGACTACCAGGGACAATGGGTGAGATGTGTACTGTACTTTAATGAGGATTGAGGCTGGGGGGAGGCTGGCCTGACACACTCCACAGTGGCACATGCATGCAGATGAGCTTATAATGGGCAAGTGAATGGCCCCATTGTGCTGTGCCTGCCCAGTGGGTTCATCTGCATATTTGGGCTGAATATCACCCATGGAGGGCCATGGCACAAACCAATGTGCGCTGCACTGTACCCCTATGGGCGGTCGTCAGCCCTGCACCATGGTCATGCTGTGCCAAACATGGTGACCCCTGCTGTGCACCATGTGACCAGGGTCTGATATTCAAACAGACTGTGCAGTCAGTTTGGATCATGCACTCTGTTTAAATATGGCCCCAAAGCCGGCCAGCCCATTTTTTTTGTCCTGCGCACCATTTTGCGCATGCACCTGGCCAGCTCTGAATATAGGATCCTATGTATTTTGCAAAGGCTAATATGCAATTAAATTTAAAGACAGATAGAAATACAAATACCAGAGACACAAATGCAAATATCAAAAATCAGCCCCGTGCCCAGCCCTAGTGAACTGTAATCAGTCTAATAAATGTATCTAGTAGTGCCTACTACCCAGGGTTTTCTGTCAGTTGGCCACCACTTGAAGAGAGGGCTGCTAGGTAGAGGGAGTCTGGGACATGGACGTGCACTCGGAACCTGTCAGTAGTGTGGTGGATTAGCATAGCAGTGTTGGAGGAAGATAAAAACTAAGCTGCCTGTTTTTAACTAAACAATAAACATCATGGATGTACTCAGCTGCCTGTGCGTTATATGGGCCACTGAAGGAATGAAAACATAACATCTGGGAATGGGGTTGCTTGGGGGGGCTGCTGAACAAGCTCTGATGGGAGTGGAGTGAGAATATATGAAGCCACCAACCACTGACATTCAATGCCTGATGCTCGTGTCTGGAATGGACAGACTCCAGAGTAATTATGCTGTACTACAGTACAACAGCATGTGATTATCCTTCCCTCCACACCAGGCCTGCAGCATCAGTGAGACCACCAGTGGACAGAGAATCCGTATGATAAGGGGGAGAAGAAAGGGGGGGGGTCTCTCTCCTGGCCCACCAGGGGCTCCTCGGGGTTTACTGGGTGGTGTAGGGGTAGGGATATAAAGTTTGTATTTGGAGTAATTTACAGAATCGGAACTTCAGATTCCAGATCCAATTCTGGATCCAATTACTTAGCAGGTATCAGAATAGAATTAGATGTTCCAGCATTCTGAAAAGTGAATGACTGAATGGATTTGGCAGATTCTGAGCACCCCTGTTAGAGAGAGAGAACTGAATGGTATGGTACTGAAAATAACACATATCGAAGGCCATTATCATAGTAACATTCAGTCATGAGTAGGAAGGCAGGAAGCTGTATTAAAACTGTGACTGTAATGCAGATACTGAAATGGACGGACTGAGTTAAGACCGGCTGAAATTAGTGACTGAGCACAAGTGATTGCAGTTGTCTGCCTGAGTCAGATAAAAGTAATCAAACAGTGGAACTGAAGTAAAAGTGGCTTGGTATGAACAGCAGGTAGGCAGACTAAAATCATGAATGAAATACACCTGAAGGACATAGGCAGTACAAATGAGCCAGTGCACCAAGACAAACTGAAGGTAAACAAGAGTCAAATGAGGACATGGAAGCAGAACGAGTGGCTACCTTAGTTTTATTTATTTATTTAAAATTGGTAATCAGAAAAGGCATACTGAGCTGAGGCTTGTTTCCAGGTGTGACCTGGGGGAGGGGATTACAAAAGGAACAATGTCATGTGACATAATGAGGTTACACAGGCAACACATCCAACCAGAAGAATGCTGACAGCATGGAATAAATCACTGAAACGTGGATTATAAAGTGTGCAGTATCTGTTGGGGTAGGTGACAGTGCTAAATAGCCTCGATTGAATGGGGTCAGAACAGGAGAGGGACAGAAGGAGAGAGGGCACGAGGTCAAGATGTGGGTTGACAGGAAACACTAATATGCAACCAAATTTAAACACAAATATGAATACAAATACTAGAGACACAAATGCAGCTATCAAAAATCAGCCCCATGCCCAGCCCTAGTGAACTGTAATCAGCCTAATAAAGGCATAGTGAAGGCAGGAAGCAGGTTGCTACTGCCAGGGAGACAGAAGCCAAAATACTGAAAGAGCTGGTGACACGTTCAGGAAAACTTTAACAAAACATATAATTTGGACACAGTCCAGCTTGTATTTCCCATTAGTGCCGTATTCCTCCTCCCCATTATTTATTAATGCGATCATTTGTATGAAAACAGGATCTTTACTCCTGAAGAGTTTGTGTTCCTGCTGCTTTCTCCCAACCTGAAGTCATAGAGCACTGCTTATGACCTCACAGTTACTCCCATGGCAACAGATTGTGATGTCACAACAGAGGATTATGACTTGAAGTAGGGAGTAAGCTATAGAGACAGATGGACTCTAAACGAACTCTGAGGGATAAAGAGCACATATTCATGCAAATTTCCTTAGTAAGTAATGAGGAGGAGATATATAAATGGAATACAGGCAGAATTGTACCTAATTATCATGTTTTTTAAAGTTTTCTTTGAGGCGTCAGTAGCTCTTTAACCAAACAGCAGCTAGGGACATGAACAGAAAGAGACAAATGCATGAGGAGAAACAAGAAGCATGGGGTGGGGGACACTGACACAACACTAACATAGCAGAAACAAACCGAGACTGCAGCGGTCGAGATAGAAGGACAGGGTCAGAGCGTAAAAAAAAAGAGAGCCCAAGCAGGAACAACAGGAACAAGCAAGCTTGCATGGCCACAACAACCAGAAAAGAAACTGGCACTGAGCTGTGGATCCAGACAGTTTAAATGGTAGCTGGTGGGTAGGGGAGTGGTTGATTAGCTGACCACTGAACCCCAGCTGGCTTCCAATTGATTCAGATTCAGTACACAACCCTATTCTGGGAACACTGTGAAAATGGAGCTTTATATCCCTGTGAGAGACAGTTACACTAAATCAATCAATCAACCCACCCACCCAATACATCTAATCTGGGGAACCTCATCTGTTGTTGATGAGTTCAAGTGGTGGTGTGGAGATGATGTGAAGCCTGGCAGGGGTGGGATAAACTGGTTTACTGTTTAAGATTCAGATCAGCTTTTATGCTGTGTAAGAGAGGAGCATGTACATGAGAACCAGAGAACAAGTTGACTCACAATATAAAACTTGGCCAGGGGATTTGAGTAAAAAAGTGTCAAGCAGAGAGAAGAAACTGTGACACCCACCCTCCCCGGACCATAGTTGCAAGATCCTGAGTGACTGCCTCTGGGCCCCGCCTCCCTCTAAGGGTATGCACCCTACAGTGAGGACTGGGCAAGAGCCATGGACAGGAGAGCCTATTTGGAAGCTGGGAGCCACCCCCTAAAAACATACGAAGGTGCCAGCAGAATAAGGTTTTTTGCCCTGTCGAGTCTTCTTGTATTGCAGAGTCCCCAATGCCAGCTAAGGACTTTGCCCCCACACCCAATACCCCCTCCTTTCTGGCTGTACCTGTTGTGATCCTGACTTTCCCCTTTACTCTGTCCCAGTCTCTTTGGAAACCATTCACTGTTTCAACTGGTGCCACTTACTTAGGGAGCCCATTCCAACCCACTACCACCCTCTCCATGAAGAAATGCTTCCTGGTCTCCCTCCTAACCCTCTCTCCCTCCAACTTAAGACAATGCCCCCTTGTGTTTTTGTTCCCACTGAGCCTGAAGAGGCACTCGTTGCCCACACTGTTTATACCTTTCAAATACTGAGTGACTTGAAGGTCTCAATCATGTCCCCTCTCTCCCTCCTCATCATTTGGTCAAATGCAAAACTGTAGTAAAATATGTCTACCTTGTGTTTTCCAGTGTTGTACACTTTTGTCTTTACACGTTCATCACAAAATCTGCATACTGCAAACATGTCAGTGTAACGAGGGTAATGTTTTTCCAAATTCCCTGTCCTTTTATAGTTACTGAAGAGTAGCAGAAAGGAGAAGAGTATGCACAATATTGTAGTACCGTATGTGACTACCCAGCAGCACCACATAGCGCTAAGTAAAAGGGCTTGTGGGGCTAGGCGCTGCACAATTGACACTTTTGATCTAATCCTGTCTCTTTGGGTGAAGCGTCTCTTTGGTTAGATTGCTTTGCTGGGAAATCATTTTGTTAGCATTATCATATTTGCACTGGAGGGTTTTCTGTGTGCATAGCATACAGTTTTAGCTGTGCACGGAAATGACTACCAGGGCCCAGGGGTACTAGAAACATTCATTGCAAGAAGAGGCAATGACATCTCAAGGTGCCAAACAATATATGTGCGTATCATAAAATGCTGCAGGGAAATGAGTTGGGATGTGGCCATCTTGGATACTGAATGAGGGTTGGAAATCAAAGAGACAAGATGGAAAACTGAAGCAAGACTCGGCCCCATGTCCAAATGATACAGAACTCCAACTATGAAACAATGGTTGGAAGTATTACTTTCCGATTGGCTGACATCATTCTAACAGGGTTGCATCAATGACTGGAAATCTTTATGTACAATAGAACAGTTAGGTCATTTAGAAAAAAATTGTAAACATTATAGTTTAATAATAGCATTACAAACAATGAAATCTGCAGGTAACAAAGATGGCAACGATTCCTTGCACTATTTATCAGCTTGCAGACCCTAGACTCAAGTGAAATGAAATAACCCCCCTCCCTGAGCGAATATATGGTAAATGCCACACTTATATAATGGGATTTTCCAGTTTCCTGCATAAGCATTACAGCTGGCATCAGCAGGACTCAGCTCTAGTAACATTCCCAAATAAATCAGATTTCAGGACATTCCACTTTTTTATTGCTAAAGACATTTACGTAAATGCAGGCTATTTGTCTTTAATGGCCTGATGCATCTAAGTGGCCAGGATACAATGGAATTGAGCATATGCCAGCTGCAACTCTGTGCCCCTGATGCCTGTTCACACCAGCTGGTATCCATGGCCCGTCCTCTGTGCTTCATTGGTGCACAGCTATGCGTTGGAGCAGGGGACAGCAAGAGTGGGTAGAGTAGGTTTGGCCATGGTCTGCAAGTGAATCCCTGCCTTCACAAAGATCAGGGAATGTCAGTATACAGCAGTCCTCCAGGACTGCCCTGTCACAATTGGACATGGTGTAGTTTGCTAATACACACTGGCTAGTGTCAGTGATGCCCCAGCCCACTATGGAGGTTCCTAAGGCTGGTGGCTGAAAGAAGGGAGGCCTATCCGGCCAGGGATTGACAGTTGTGGCTGGGTGGGGGATGTAGTCACTAATGCTGCTCCTAGGCAGACATAGTAGCCGTCCCCTATGCAACATGGAGATTGAGATATAGATCAGGTGCATACCTGCCTGTGCCTCCTGGCCTGCCCCCATCCCCTCCAAACAGCCACGCATGTGGACAGGGATTGGGTATGGAGCAATCCAGCAGCCCATGTCTGTGGATGTGCAGTGGTTCCTGCACGCAATGAGTAGGACCTCCGCACACCAATAACCAATGTAACAGTGCCTCCACAGGTGCATGAAGAGGTGTTGGGCCACTGAGGACCGAGCCCTTAGACTTCATTTGTCCATGTTGCGTATACCTGCTCTCAAGTCATACTCTTCTCTGACAACAGAATTATTTCCATGGTAACAGGTCATGATGTTATAAACAGATAGTTTTGACTTTAGTGAAGGTAAAAGCAACTGTATTAGATGCGTTCCAAGGGGAAAAAGCCCTGTTTTAATGAAAGTTTTGTCTGTATATAAAAAAAATGAAGATTCTGTAATTCGACTATTTTAATACTTGTTTGAAATCTGATTGGGCAGTCCATCAGTGCTGTACTGGTGCCCTGGGTGGACATGTCTTGATACACCAAAGGGGCTGGGCTGCCATCTTTCAGTTCATGGGGAATAGGGGAAACAAGTTAGCAAACAGCATGGTGCTCAACCTGTGGAAGATATGAAGAGTGCCCCAGGACACTTCGACACTCAGAGATAACTGAGCGGTGTGATGTACAGTACACATTAACCTTCTTGGCACAACTGGATCTTTGGGGAAAATGGGCATTAGTACACGGGAGAGAGGGCTGCAACATTTTCTACTGCCACTGTGGAAGACATTTTGTACAAGATTACTAGCTTTCTCCTACAGTCAAATGACTCAGTTCCCCCTCAAATCATAACAGCCTTCTGAACCAACCATGAAATACAATGTTCCCCCAATTTAGTATCAACTCCGGGACACAGGGCACTCAGATTTAGAGGTTCCAGAACAGATCAATTTATATTAGTCTGGCATGTGCACAGGTGTGGAACTTGATGCAATTTTTAATATCAGTACTGTTAACAGAATTTCCCAAACAATGGGCCACATTGACTCCAACTTTTGGTACCCAAGGCAACAAAATCTTGATTGGGGACACAAAACAGGTCCCAAAATAACAACTCCCTTGCAGCTGCAAGGGCTGATGTATCCTACCCCACAGGTAATATGTATGGATCCAGATGGGTGTCTGCATAATTTACATAAAGTGATTTTTGGAGCTTGGGGGGGGGGGGGTAACTTACTTAAAATGATAGCTGATGCTGGCAATAGTCCTATTTTGTAACTGCTGATGTTTTTGTGCAGCCATAATTCAGTGGAAAGGGATCATAGTTTAGACCCAACAAGGTGGCCAGCTGATCCCTTCCGCTTCCCAGTTGATCTCACGTGCCCACGCTCAGGCATGTTATGAAGTGCAGTAAGGGAGAGTGTGGGGGCGCGTCCCTTTAAATGACTGTTTTTTTTATTACTATTTTATACATTTTTTATTACTATTTTTTACATTATGATGGCGAGTTAGAGATTAATGGAGGCCACAGCTCGACTAACAGGAGCCTCCGAGGAGCAAACTCTGAGGAGCAGCGAATGGATGGGGGGGGGTGTATGACTTAAGCAAACCACAGAAGACACGGATCTAGGAGTTATAATTAGGAACAGCCTCAAGATCAATACCTAGTGTAATAAAGTATGTGGATAATGATCAAATACATTGGCAGACCCTTCTCAAGCAGACAGAAGGAAGTAATACCAACCCTATACGGGTCCTTGGGGTGGCTGTACCTAGAATGCTGCATGAAGGTCTGGAACTCTCACCTTAAAAGGGCAAGGAATACCTAGGGTTGGCCCAAAGGAGGGTAATAAAAAATTGCACCGGGGGGTGGGGTTATGAGGAAAGACTGGTTGACCACACTTTACTCACTGGAGGCCAGAAGAGAGAGGAAGTACCTGGAGGGTATTAGCAGGGTAGACAGTCAGTAACTGTTTAAGCTTAGTGAGGGGGTCCAACACAAAGGGCCACAAATATATGCTGGCTGGGATAAATTTAGGAGGGATAGCAGGCAATATTCTTCATGAAGAGAGTTATGGAAAGTGGAGCTATCTGCCTGAGAAGCTGGTTAATTAAGATGGTTGCAAGATTCAAGGGGGTGGGTGGGACAGACACATAGTGAAGATGACGATGGGCGGAGTCAGGGTTAATGGGGGGGGGGCTGCACAAGTGGAACTGAGGGATAAGCAATCTGCTTAACTCCAGGTTAGTGCTAGGTGGGCAAGAACCTGAACCAGGCAGATTAGATATAACATGGGTCTTTTTTGTCCATAAACATCTGTTTTTAATTTTCAGTCTCAGATTCAGAATGTCCCATCACAGCTATTCAGGTACCTTGTGCACTGCAGTACTGATCAAGCCACTCACTTACCTTGTGCAGTACGGTTCAGGGCAGTTGATCTCTCTGTGCTTGATCCTCCGTGCTACAAAACTGAGGATCATTAGGCAAGACTTCCACTGACAATGGGGTGTCAGATCTGAGATGGGCTATACTTAGTAAATAAATTGTAGAACTAACAGGAGACAGACAGAGAAAGTAAAAAGATCCCAGTATAGCAGACAGCACACATCTGAAGTAACAGACATCACACAGATAAATAAGGGTTAGAGAAGGGGAACAAAGCCAGACAGTGATTGGTTATTTGCCAGTGTTGTGGGAAGGTATGCAAATGGACCCCTGCCATGCTTTCCGTGTTTTTTGAGCTTCACCATCAATGTGAGGTCAGGCAGAGGGCAATAATAAATAGACAACGTGATCATCATAACAGAAACACAGGGAGCTAGTAACAGAAACACAGGGAGCTAATCACTGAAACTGCTCTCAACCCCTTATCTGTGCTAAAGCTTGTCACAGCAGGGAGTTTATCAGAACGTAGGGAGCTGGCAATGGGGATTTAAAATTTAATTGCCTCTCTGGAGTTCTGATATTGCATTTCGGCTAAAGTGCTTGGAAGCTAATCTTTGTCAGAGAGGGAAGAGGGCTTGTGTGGCACAGAAAGGAAATTACTCAGAGGGGGTTGAGGCATCAGCTTACCCTGAGAAATCAAAGGCTGTGAAAGGTGTGATATGAGAAAGAAAGAGAGAGACCTCAGTGAGATCAAAGAGACACATTTTTGTGCTGGGATGTTCTTATAACCAGTAAGTCGTGCTATGCCAGTCTGATAAGACATGATTGTTGTCCATAAAGTCACAGATGATTACTAAGTAACTTCGATTTCTAAAACAGCTGCTTCTCCAAAATGTTATTCAAGGAAACCAAACAGGTTATTTCTCAGCACATAATGAAAGAAAGAAGGTCAAACTACTGCAAACTACCATCAGTCAGTAGACATTAAACTGACTTGGTGTGATTCGATGTGCATAACAATTTCTTCCTTCAGCTGAGTATGTCCTTAGAAAATCTCAGCAGTCACTAGCAATACAATGTGGCGCTCCATAGTGCCATCCAGTGACAGTGATTATGCACGGTAGCTTTCCTAAAGAGATATTGTCAGACCCCAAGGCACTGCGGCTTTTTCACACTAAAATGTTGGATTGACATGAACACATACCATAATATGCTCTGTTTAATTATTTAAAATGAACATTATTATTTTTTAGTAGAAAAAAGGGTAACACCCCAAAACACAGTTCCCCGTTTAGTTATACTGCATACACTCAAACAATGCTAAGTTCTTTCTGCTCTATGTTATACTTCTTTAAAAAAAAAAAATATATATATATATATATATATATTTATATACACATACCACATACACACATACATATATAATGAGTTTGGAATATCCTATTTTGTGATTGTTGGAATCTTTATTTATTTTATTTATTTATTGAAGTCTTGGATACACCTGTGAGCGGATGCTCGTTGAGAGGTTCTACGTCAAATACATTAAGCAACAAGGCAAAAAAAAAAAGACTGAGGACAATTTGCAGATAATACAACGAGAGTTCAGCAAACAGTTAATGAGAGTATTAAACATAACGGGTACATAAAATCCAGCCAGGAACAGGTACGTTGTGGCATTGTACAAAGTATGCCTGCGTCAGTAGGAGGAGCAGAAGAAGGAAGGGGGAAAGATGGGCAGGGTAAGCAGGGCAGTGTGGGAAGAAGCAGGGGTTTGACTGGGACAGGATAGGGGTACAAGATGTTGGGGGGATTGCTGAGTGCCGGGGTTTGCCTATTCCAAGGGATAGGGACTGGGAAATGCTAGTGGTAGTCCGTCAGTGCATGGGGTGTCTTAGCAGTGGCACCTGCAGTAGCTCCAGTCAATAAGATGTTGGCGTAGTCTGAGTTTGAAGGATCCAAGAGTAGTAGTGCCAGAGATATCAGGCGGTAGCGCGTTTGTCCAGAGTGATGCCCGGTAGGAGAAAGCACTTTGTGCCTTGGATGTGCAGCATCTGGGCACATGGAAGGTTTGTGTGGAGGAGCTCCTGATTTGTCTGGTGTTTAGCAGTAGGGACAGTAGGTTCTGAACTCCAGGAAGAAGCGGGTTTAGCGTAGCGTTTTTGGTGAGAAGGCATGCTTGATATCTTATTCTCTCGTGAAGTTGAAGCCAGCCAGCACAGGTATAGAGTTCGCGGGTATGGGTTAGTTTAGGTGCATTTATAAGCAGGCGGCAGGCTTTATTTAGGGCAACAGCAATGCGGTGGAGTGCCATGTCAGTTGCAGATCCATACAGAACCAGTCCATAATCTATAAGCAATACAATCGAGCTGTTAATTGCCAGATTCAGCGCATCATGGGTGAGCTAGTGCCTGTGTCGGTAGAGGATGTTGATTCTGGTGTTGATTGCTTTAGCAGTGTTGTCGATGTGCTGTGTGAAGGACATGGAGGAGTCGATTGTAACCCCCAGGTATTTGAAGTGTGGGATGAGTTCCAGGGTGCTGCCACTGTCATTCCGTATTGCCGAGAGGTAGTTTTTTAGTTTGTTTTTGGGCTGCTGTGTAGAGCATGGTTTTGGTCTTTTTATAATTCATGACCAGCTTTTGTTCTGGGAGCCATTTTTTGGCTGATGCGAAACTGCTTTGGAGATCTGTTTCGAGGAGTTCCGTGTGCGGGTTGCTGGCAAAGATTACAGCATCATCAGCGTATAAGAGCATGCGGCACTGGTAAATGGCTGGTAGGTTGTTTACGAAGACACTGAATAGCAGCTGTCCCAGTATTGACCCTCGTGGTACACTGGCTCTGACAGGTTGTCTATCGGATAGGACATCCCCAATCCTAACTTGTTGGGAGCGGAGGCTCAGGTAGTTGCTAAACCAGTCCATGGTTTCTATTGTAAGTCTAATTTCAGAAAGCTGCTCGAGGAGGAGGGCATGATGAACCATATCAAAAGCTTTTGATAAGTCAATGACGGATGCCCCTACATGTGGAATCTGATTGCATGGCTGTGTAAAATCCTACAACTATCCGTGGGTTGCAGTCTTTTCTTGCTCTTGTATTATGTTCGGTAAAGATATTCTTCTCCTTTTTTTTCTTTTTCAAAATTTTTAAAACTGAAACTCATTTTACCATCACAATAACACCCTCCAGTGCATGGGTCATAGTAAGATTTATCAGTTTCTTGGGTGGTTTAACACACAAGGGGGGATATGTAAACTTTACAGCGAGCCACACATTGTAGTGTAAGATTGCTCAAATGTTGCACAGACTTTTAGTCTGTATTTTTTTAAACTCTGTTTATTCTCTCTGTTCAGGCTGTTGATATACCCTGCGTCTGCCCAGTAAGCCTCTGGCCCCCTAACCCCAGTCCAGTAACCCCTCAGCTGCCTGGGCTGGGAGTCCTGTGAGCTACCCCACATGGCAGTGCTCCTCTAGGAGAGAGACCGAGATTAACCTTTTGGAACCCCAACTAAGACTTCACTGGCATGTTTTTCTGGCTGGAGCGGAGGCTGCATTTTTTTTTTGGGGGGGGGGATGCTGTGCTGTCAGAGGGTTTTTCCCTGTCTTAGTTTCCCCTAGTGGCACAGATGTGATATGACATCATAGGCATACCATGCACGCTTCCAATGCGGGTGTGTGTCAGTGTCCACCGAGGCCACCAATACCAGCTCATGTTGAGGTGTCAGGTGCACTGATTCTCAGCCACCACCAGGAGTCAGACTATTGCTGACCCCCTCCACCCACTCCAGAGGAGTAGAGCAGTCCATCAGATGCCTGATCCTTCTTCCCCCAGCTGGCCCTCTGATTCTTCGGGCTTGCTGCAGAACCCAGGACATTGGTGCTGCAGGCAGCAGTGCTACCACTGCACCGGAGGGATGACTCTTTTATTCCATGTTTAAATTGCATCTTTCTCATTCAAGTATGACAGGATCGTACATGGAGGAAAGAATGCACTCCATGTGACCTGAGAGTGTTTTAATGCATCGAAAGCCTAACCTAAAACATACCCCTAGTCTGACCTTTATAATGAAGAACAGTCCCCTATTTTTCCTCTCATAAGCCCTCTGTCCCAGAGAAGAGGGTGTTGAGTCACATTCTAAACTATTTATTTGTTATTTTGTTGAATTTTGTTAACCGGGTAGGCCTGCTGAGCCCCGGAGGTCCCTTTTTCAGGAGCGACCCGGAATTAATTACATAAACAAGGCATATCCATACAAGTTGTACAGTGCAGGACATATTATACAGGATTACAAAGATAGCATACAGTTTTCACAGTAGAGAGAAGTTATTTACAGCAAGTTTACACAATTCAACAATGGCAGCTGAAAGATAACACAGGCATGAGAAAAAATGGTGAATGGCTTATGGCATTATTCTTTACAGCACTCCACAGAACAGGATGTAGGTAAGAGTTTAAAACAAAAATCATAGTGCTGTACAATGCAAATGAACAGCAGACTTTATGGACATGAAAACAAATATTTCCACAGTAGTCTATGCTTATCTCAGAGATTTGAGAATGTGAGACGTCTCTTGAGGGACAGCGTCCTACATTTGGGTGATGAACATGTAATACCTCTGTGGGTTACTGTGTCTTTAAGACTCCCTTGCTACTTCAGCATATTCTTATGCCAATAATGAAAACCTAGGTAGGCCCTGAAGTGTGCTATTGCGTTTATAAAATGGCACCAAAATAATAAAAAAAAACACGACTAAATGAACATTTAAATTAAGAGTAAATAAATATTTGTAATTGATAAATTGGTTTTCACAGCAAACAGCTGAGTTTGCCTCATAAAAGAGGTCCAGTTGGCTGGTAGATAAATCACTTATGTTGTTAGTTGAAGCTTTTTTTTTTTTTTCTTTCTCAACTGTCACAGTTACTGGGAATTCTGAAGGGGTGTAGTGATAGTCCTGTGCAGTTAGGTCAGCCTAGAACACAAGTTTCAAGGCTTGCAAGGAAATTTCCAGACTTGTGCACTGTTGTTCAATTAATGCACAGGCTGGACAACTCTTGACCAATCGGGGATCACTAGTTTTTTTTTTCCCCAGTTGAATCATGGACTCTGGAGATCTGCATCCAGCTGCTGAGGACAGCCGTTACGTAGCAAGGTGATAGTGTAACACACAGTGGGCTACTATGACTATAAGACTCCCTTACTACTCAAGCATTAAAGATGTTCACTGACCTTGATGGAGCCACATTGCTGTTAGTGGCTGAACTGGAATCACTCAGTCTGTCTGCTGACTGAAACAGACATGAGTTTGCACCTATAAGGGGCTGATTCAGGGTATGGATATATGTTTGGACATTGTGCTTTGGGTGAATCAGAACTTTTGTAAAAACTGCCTGAGGCTACTGAGCTGCAGCTGTATATCCCACCCTTTGACTCACCATGCCTGGTGATGAGGTCAGAGAGTGATGTGCCAGCCAGTTATGAATGCCAACTCGGTGAACCACAGGGGCTCATGAACTACATAGGGAATTAACTCAGGTGCCTTTCAGATTACCAATTGCTTGTCATATGGCAGACCAACAGGGCATTCCCTCCTGATTGAACCAATCAGCTTAGCAGTTTCCACATGAACTGTAGGGGATATTCCAAACCATAGGCAGTCCTGTTCAGACTCTTGAAGAGAGCAGACTGACTGATTACTACAGAGAGCTGTGAAAGACTGCGTGTCTACCATTGATGAATGGAGCACTTGTGAGTAGCTTCCCTGCTTTATGAGAAGGAGGAATTCTCATATAGCCTAGCAAGCCAATATCGCTGAACAACATTGGCCACTGAGGGTGAGCGCCGCAGCCACCCAATTGTTCAGCGGGTACCGTAGTGTGGTACGGACTATCTGCACCCTATGGGACTGGATAACTCGACATGGAGGGTGGCGCCAATTCATGCTGCTAAATTAATTGGAGAACAGCCTAATCTCTGAGCTGCAATACCTTTCTGATACACAGAGAAAGTGTGAAAGTGGGATACCAGTTTGACTGCCCAGCAGGCTGAGAGAGGCCACCACAAGCTGCAAAAGTGGAGCTACTGCATAATGAGGGAGATTGGGTAGCACCAGAACAGTGAGTACAATTAGGGCTTGCCCCTGCAACTGTGACACAGTAACATAGTGTGAAAAGCATTTACTGGAGTTGGTCAAAGTGACCTGCAGTTACAAACATCTCCATTTGAGGTTAGGGTTTTCTATTTGCAGTTGCATGGCCTTTTGGTTTAGGGTTTCACAGTTAACTGAGTTTGCTAAGCAGCAAAATGTACACCACTGCTGGCCAACCATGTGCTACAACACCAGTTCCATAGCTGGGTACCCAGTAATATTTTTGGAGCTCCTGTAAGGGTTGTAAAAGGTAGAGCACTGGTACTAGTGGGGATGAGGTAGCACTTGCAGTACAGGAGAGTAAGAGCACAATACTGTATTGCATACTGTGGTGTGGGGGGTAGGATTTGAGCAAGGGCTGTGCCTAGGAGGGCAATTTTAGAGACAGCCCAGGAAACTCGTTGTTTGGCAGTGCCTAATAAAGAAGTGAGAAGAGCAGCCTTGTGTTCATGCTGGGCCTATGCTGGGCACAGGAAGACCAGCTAATTATATGAAACTACCTTATTTGATAACCCTCCTCTTTTCTCTATTTAAGGTCACACTCCATAAAATAGTGCTGCTATTCCTCTGTTTGAATTTATCGTCTGTTGTTATTCTGTTTAGAGTTTAACTGCATGCTTAGTGGGGACTGTATAGCCATTATGTGGGCACATGAATGGAATGCAGCATCACAGGGGTTTGTGCTGAACTGTCACCAGACCTACCATATTCTTTCTCTGGGTGGAGACAGCATGCTATTTTCTTACTCTCAACAGATAAGAACCCCTTCACAAATCAATGGAATCACCACAAACACAGGCACCGCCTTGCTATATACTGTGACCCAGTGGCATTGTGAGGTAGCAATACCCTTTACCTCTGAGGCACCTAGGAGGTCACTCACTCCAGGAAGACCCTACACATGAGGGCACCTTTCATGAAGAATGCATTGAAAAGAAAGGGGAAAGAACCCTTTACCAGCTGCTTGGCTTCTACTTCATTCTGTTATACGAAGAAGCCAGCATTCAGTATCTGTGTGACACCTTCACCTCAACAGATGTTAATACAGTTATGTTTCTTTTATTGCTTAATAGTTATTGTTTCTGTGTGCATTAAACGCTGCATACACATTTAATGTAGTGATGCTTCTGTTAATCATGAAGCAAAATGTGCCGTCTCTGTAGAAGTTGATGCCACTTGATGGATGGTCCTTAAAGTAATTAGTAGGAGCATCATCATGCAGCTGTCTTGGAGGCCAATGCCGTACAGAGTCTCAGGCACTGAGACAGGGCAAAGTCAACAGACCTGCCATGGTTGTTATAAATCTGAGGAGATCAAACCTGTGGCAGGTCTAATGAATGTATATCTTTGGAATCTGGAAAGTTACAGGGGGACGCCATCAACCCTGGAACCACATGCCTCTTCTGGGGCAGATAGTCTTGCAGGAAATGGTAGCAGCCCACCCTGGAAATTCAGGGAACATCTGTTTAGTCCAGTATAACTCTGGGGTGTAGCGCTTAACATCTGATACACTTTGACTTTCAAGGAAGAAACAGAGCTGTGGGAACTCTTTGTATCATGCAACTAACAAAGGCCCATCTGTCTGCTGTGCAACTGTTTAGAGTGAGGTAAGGAGGCTTTGTGCTGCTGTGTCTGATCTCTAGGAAAGCTGTGTGAAAGGTACTGTACATTGTCAAAAGGCAATGTGGTAAGACAACTTTTCCTTCATTTAATTTAGGTTTTTCTGTTCTTTGTAGTTCTATTGTTTAATACTATTTGTTTTTTCTTCTCTAGGTGTAAAGTCAATCCCATGTTACTTATATAACTTATTTTATAAATATGATGAAATATTTTGTTTTTAATCCATTTGTGATTGTATGAGTTTTTAAAAGGCTCATGTAACTTATTTTACTGTTCAGTCTGTGTTCCGCCTCCAAGAGCATGTTGCCAAATCAAGGTGAGGCCACTTAAATGTCTTGTCCTAGCCACTTATAATCTTATTTATCAAGTCCCTTAAATCGGCTGAGGTTCCTAAGGATTGGAGGAGGGCAGTTTTATACCTATTCACAAAAAGGGCAGCAAGAACAATGTTGCAAATTACAGGCAAATTAGTATCACATCACTGTGCAGTAAAACTATTGAATGTTTAATAAAACAGCTGTTAAAACAGGAAATTAGTGACCTAGGACCAAAAGATACTTTCCAGCAGGGTTTTGGATGTGGTCTGTCTTACTCTAATAACCTAATCACTTTCTACGGTAATGTCAGTGCATGTTTAGACAAAGGAATTCCAGTTGATGTGATACTCCTAGATCTCGGGAAGGCATTTGACATTGTGCCCCACTATATCTTGACAAAATAACGTATTAAAATGGGCATTTGCTCTGACATAATAATATGGATTGACCACTGGCTCCTTGATTACACCCAATGCGTTAGAATAAATGACCACTTATCAAAACATAGTTCTGTTAGTAGCTGGAACTCTCAGGGATCCAATTCTCTTTGAACGTTTCATTAACGATATGCACAATAATGTCACAAATCACATTTTAAAGTTTGTAGATGATACCACGCTTGGAGGAGAGGTGGACACTCTCGAGAAATATCAGACCCTAACCAGAGACTTAAAAAACATACAAGAGTGGGCTTCAGAAAACAAAATGAGCTTTAACTCTGATAAGTGCTCTGTTCTACACTTTGGAAAAAATAATTTCAATTTCCTATATCAGTACAGCTGCACTCAATAGACAAGGAAAGAGACTTAGGAGTCATAAAAGGAACTTAGGAGTCCGATAAGAGAGTGCCAGACCACGGAGAGTTTTAAATGTGCATTGAAGATGCACCTTTTTAATTTTGCCTTCCCTGAGTTCTGATGAATTTCCAGAATAAGTAGACGTGTATTTTAATATATATTAAATATTTTAATTTATATTATAATCAATGTACAAGTGATATGATCCTTTTGCAGATTGTGCTTTCTATAAATAAAATGTTGATTGATTGATAATAAATAATAAATATAAGTTATCATTGCAGGACCACTGTATACATGCATCAGAAACATCCAAGAGACTAATAAGGTCAATCCAGCATTCGTTCGTATCACAAAGTAAACGGTGTCTCTTGCCCCTCTACAGAACATACATAATCCCCAGGTTGACTTTGCATCTCCCTTTTGGAACCCCCATCTTAGGTGTGACATTAACATGATAGAGAGGATATGGAGACATGCAACAAAAATGATTTATGGGATGGGGAATCTATGCTACAAGGAAACATTTTCTAAATTGGGTCTATTTAGCCTGGAAGAAAGAAGAACTAGAGGTGACATACTTCTAATGTTCAATATTCTTAACGAACCCGGTCTTATGGCCCAATGTGGCATTGATTATAACATCAGGACTACAACCCTGTAGGTCCCACAACAGACAACTGGTAATCCCCAAAGCCAACACTAAGAAAAGAAACAATTATTTTACTGTTCCCAGCGACCGCTGGTGGAACAGACTCCCAGAAATCCTGGTGAATATGTCATTATTTACCAGCTTCAAACATGGGCTAGACAGTTACCTGCTCTATAAATGAACCAAACATTAATTCACCCACCGGGAGTGGGAGACAATTCATATAAGCCTATGGCCTTCTATTGTCTTTCAGAACCAAGTAATGAATAACCAAGTCAGAAGCAGGGCTGGAAATGTCAGATACAGGTGCTTACTGTATGCCCAGCCTTTGTACTGTGTGGCAAGTGTATAAGACCGATGGCAATGAAGCAATGGTGTCTCAACCTGCTGGTAGTAGGCGACAGGAGTGAATTACAATCTAGCACAATATTCTTACCCCCTTTTCACAATATTTTTGATGTTATAGCATGACAGTGTTAGACCTTTGATGCATGAGCACGTGTTTTGATCATGTGAATCTGTTGGATTTCACATATTTCTTCCTCCTTGGACTTGTCCATGGCTGTCTGGAGGCACATCCATTACAGAAGCTTCCCATAGGACTACAGCAAAAGTAGAGTTATGCTTTTATTAACCCCGTACTGTCTTAACTGCTCGTACACCGCACTGCAATGACAGCATCACAGAAATTCAAGAACAGAAGGAGGTCATTTGGTCATATGCGCTCATGCTGGGGGTAGCCCTGGGCTTTATTAAAGAGTAAGTATGCTTATCACCCCCAAATATGACAGGACCCTGAGGTCCTGATTAAGAAAATCAGAGCAAGAAATTTGTTTTGCAAACTGACTTTCGTTGATTCTGTGACCTCATGCCCATCATACTGACTGAATGCATATCCCACTTTCTTATTAATAGTGATAGAATGTACTGGGGCATATTTCACTGCTGACACTGCTGGTACAAATCTCCATTGGGGTGGGAGGGAGATTGTACAGGCAGTGTCACAACACTAAGAAGACCTACATGGTTAATTCCCTGCAGAACATCATCAGAGGCTCACCTGCAGGGGACAATAGGATTTGAATTTGTTTGGGGTGGCAGATGGGGGGGGTCCATAGTCAACCAGATGAGGATGTGCAATCTAAAAAAGTACAGTAAGTTTGCAAAAAAAAAAAAAAAGTTCTTGTTTCGATTTTTCCTAGTACAGTAGTTTGGGTCACATGAACTTTCCCCTTATACTAATCTAATTTTCCATCTCTCATCACATAGCCTTTTAAATGTTTTTCTTTTATATAATCATCCAGTACCTTTCTTTATGTTGCAGTCAGTGCAGCATTTGCAGCCTCTTCAATGGATACATATAGTAGATATGTACCATAGATGGTTTGGTTGCACCTGGAGATGAGCCTTGGCTCAGTGTGCCTTTCCTGGTCACCAAATGTTTAAATAAATAAATAAAAGACAGGAGAAACTAGGGGCTGGATAACAGGCTGTATTTTCAGTCAAACGTCGGGGACTTGCGGCATGATTGGGACTGGTCCTGTTTAATGTCTTTATAGGTGACATTGTGAAGGGACTGGCAGGAAAAGTATGCCTCTTTACAGACAGCACAAATATTTGCAACAGGGTTGATACACAAGGGGTGTGGAAAGGATGAGAAGGGACTTGGCAAGGTTGGAGGAATGGTCAAACGTATGGCAGCTTAGATTCAATGCAAAGTAGTGCAACATAATACACCTGGGAAACATAAACCCAGGGGAAGAGTACACAATGGGGGGGTACTAACAACAACAGAAATGTAAAGGGTCCTGGGGGTAGTCATATCAGATGACCTAAAGGTAGGCATGCAATGTGAGAAGGCAGTAAGGAGGGCTGGGGGGATACTGGGATGCATAGGGAGAGGCATCACCAGTAGAAAACAAGAAGTTGTTATCTCTCTGTACACACAGTTGGTGAGACCCCATTTGGAGTACTGCAAGCAGTTCTGGAGGCCCCATCTGTGCAAGGACATAGACAGGATGGAGGCAGTCCAGAGGAGGGCAACTAAAATGGTGCTGGGTCTGCTCCAGAAGCCATATGAAGAGAAACTAAAGGAGCTTAATATGTATACCCTTGAGGAAAGGAGGGTGATGGGGGACATGATAGAAACTTTCAAGTACCTCAAGGGAATCAACAAAGTCCAAGAGGGTAGCATCTTTCATAAATAGAGATGTGCAAGAACAAGGGAGCACAATTTGAAGATGGGAGGGGGGATGGCTTGGGGCAGTGTGAGGAAGCATTTTTTTCATGGAGAGGGTGGTGAATGCATGGAACGGCCTTTCTGAGGAGATTGTGGGGTCAAAAACAATGGAATTCAAGAATGCATGGGACAGACTTAAGGCAATTCTAGAAGTGGGTAGGAGGAAGTAGGATGTTGGTTAAATAGGATCTGCAGCTTATCCAATAGTAGGAAAGTGGCAGACTAGGTGGGCCAAGTGATTCTTATTTGCTGTCAAAGTCTATGTTTCTATGATTGTTCTGCATCCCTGATTATTTGCACCAATATATTAGACCACCTAAATGGTGGTCTAAGTATGATTCATATCTGCCATGAGTTTTAGCGAAATGGGTAAGTTAGAATGATGCGTGGACCAATATGTTACACAGGCATCATTATTTTAACATAAAGTGGCATCAGTTGCTATAAAAGTGGCAACATGTTTAAAAATAACATTCAAATATTTTGCCGCATTTATCCTGATATGGGTGCACACCAAAATATGGTTCTGTGCCTGCAGCAGGACCTTTAGAAATTAAACCATAAAAGTCCACCAGTTTGCCCTGCTGATCCTAGCTACCTAGACATTTGATTCACTAACTGTACCAGCTGAACTTATCTTTCTGCAGTGTTGCACTGACTACCCAGTTTTTTGCTACTTATATAATAAATGGTCCCAAATTGTCCTGTGAGATTTTGACAGTGTCACATTAAGCTATAAACAGTATGCCGAAGCTACTGATAAATGTATTGCCAGAACAGCAGTTTCATTCAGACTGCCCCAAGATATACCACATAAGTATGTTCTGAGTAACTTCCTGATGCTTTGGCAACCACATGTTGCCCTGCTTCCTGGGAGGTTTGACTAAAATCATGTAACCATCGAGAGCCCAACTCACCAATCACAATTCAGCAACTCTTCCTTGATTTGTCTTCTGACAGTCACTGGCAATGATACCCTGTTGCCCAATCAGAAAGAGTTGCAGGCTTACAGTAGAAAATAATTAACTCAGTAGGCTAATGTTTTCTGTGTACTTCGGACAATTGATAGTTTTTGGTGCTTTGCCTCTGGAAATGGCAACTCCAGTAAAAGAGTGTCGGGTGAGGGGAGATTTTGGGAAGCAATGAAAAAAAAAAAAAAAGCTTGTACATCACTTCACTGTCTCAAGTCTCATGACCCTATCATATTGCCACTGCAGGTTGTATTTATTCACTAAAGTCACGCAGAGCGAACTGTACCATTATAATATGTATTTTACAGAAATAATAAATATTACTACAGAATACATTATACAAACATTATGGCAAATAAATTGACTTTATGTGCATATCTAAAAACTCTCAAAATAGTTTACTGGGGTGCAGTGTTAATCAGTGTTAACCCAAACAACAAAGTAACATGACCTTTGCAGCATTTTCTTTTTACCTTAGCAACACTCTTAGTTGTCAGCACTAGAAAGAGACACAAGTGTGACAGAAGCAGAAAAAGTAAAGAAAAAGTGGGAGAGCGAAAGAGAGAGAGAGAGAGATTGCTTCTGTGAGTGAGAGAACGTAAATGCATAACACATAGTGGCCCACTTTGCACCACTGACCATTTGCATGACACCATGCATATACATGGCCAGCTTGTTAGTGCAGCTGCAGAGCTACCCACTAGTATCATTGGCGACCTGGGCTCAGGAGTGAGCCTGGGCAGATGGAGGGCCAACAGGGTGAAGGAGGATCGAGTGTTCAAGAGGACACTCCTCTTTCGGGAGGGGAGGGTTGCTGCCTTTGCTGTGGCACTGCCACCTGGGTGACCACAAGTGGTAATGTGGAGGCACTGTGGGAGGCTGGATATTGGCTGGGCTTTGTGTCGGCATGCACACATATGGTGCCCCTAGTGCTTTAATGCTTTAATTAGGCATTGGCTACCTGATGGGTTGCTGGGTCACATAGTTTGGGTATCGGCAATTTTTGGCTGGGTAGGGTAGTTCAGGTAATGTACTACCCTACCCGACATAACACTATACTTTTTGGGTCAGGTAGTTTTGACATGGGTAATGTGTAACAGGTAATTGGTAAGAGGCATTACAGGGCAGCCTATGGGGTCCTGGGACTCCTGCCAGGACTTTCAGGCTGGAAACAGACATTAAAGGGTAACCTGTGGGGTCCTTCATGAGCTTACAGTAAGAATAGGAGCACATGACACTGAGCTGACAACCTGACTGGTCAGTGGTGTCTTTGCTCTGTCTGTTATGAGTCGGTATTGTTTAGATAGCAGCCAGCAGCAGTCTGGAGTGGAAGCAGCTCTGTGTCCATAGTTGGGCACTCACTCTGCAGTCTGCAGCTAAATTGTGGTGATCATTTAACTAAAAATTGAATAAAACAATCATAAAATAAAAATAAAACCTCTACAAAGGAGCGAGGGAGTGGGGTTCGGGGACTGAAACAATCTCAGGGAGGGGGAATCAGGGGATCAGCTTCAGTCTAGGAGGTGGATGGTGAGGTGCTAAGGAGAGAACAGAGAAGAAGCGGGGGGGAGGGACAAGAAAACACAGAAGGCAAGGCACTGGCAGCTGGTTTGAAAAAGTATTACTGTTTGTTAGGTGCCCCAGAGCCATGTCATTAAATTATTACTGTATTAGTCAGCTACACTGTGTGTCTCTGCAGCATATTGAAAGCCTTGTATTGCTTTATATTTTATTGTGTGTTAGGTGCCCCTGGCTGAGCCCTGTCATTTATTATTGTGACAGTCAACTACACTGTGCATCTCTGCAGCATATTGAAAGCATTGTATGACTGTGTATTATACTGTGTGTTAGGTGCCCCTGGCTGAACCCTGTCATTCATTATTGTGACAGTTAGCTACACTGTGTGTCTCTGCAGTATAGTGAAAGCCATTTAGGCTGTATTACACTGTTTATTAGGTGTCCCGGGCCCTGTCATTTATTACTGTGATGTAGCTATATTGTGTGTTTCTGCAGCAGTTAGTGAAGCAATATCCTGTTATGGGTGGCTATATTATACTGTTTGTTAGGTGCCATGAACCCTGTCATTTATTACTGTGATATAGCCACACTGTGTGTTTCTGCAGCATAGTGAAAGCCATTTAGGCTGTTTGTTAGGTGCCACGAACCACTGTCATTTATTATTGTGACATAGTCAATGATACTGTGTGTCTCTGCAGCAGTTAGTGAAACAATATCCTGTTATGGGTGGCTGTATTACACTGTTTGTTAGGTGCCATGAACCCTGTCATTTTTTACTGTGACATAGCTACACTGTGTGTTTCTGCAGAGTAGTGAAAGCCATTTAGGCCATATTAAACTGTTTGTTAGGTGCCCTGAGCCCTGTCATTTATTGCTGCGACATGCAGTAGCTACACTAGGTGTCTCTGCAGCATAGTGAAAGCTATTTAGGCTGTTTGTTAGGTGCCCCAAGCCCTGCTATTTATTACTGTGACACAGCTACACTGTGTCTCTCTCTGCAGCATACTGAAAGCCATTTAGGCTGTATCACATTGCTTGTCAGGTGCCCCGAGCCATGCCATTTATTACTGTGACATAGCTGCACTGTTTGTCTCTGCAGCATAGTGAAAGCCTTGTACGGCTGTGTATTACACTGTGTGTCAGGTGCTCCTGGCTGAGCCCTGTCATTTATTACTGTGACAGTCAGCTACAGTGTGTGTCTCTCTGCGGCATAGTGAAAGCCATTTAAGCTGTATCACACTGTTTGTTACAGTAGGTGCCCTGATCCCTGTCATTTATTACTGTGTCATAGCTATACTGTGTGTCTCTGCAGCATAGTGAAAGTCATTTAGGCTGTATTACACTGTTTGTTATGTGCCCAGAGTCCTTTCATTTGTTACTGTGACTTAGTTACACTGAGTGTCTGTGCAACAGTTAGTGAAACAATATCCATTCCTTTCACGGTTGTGTCTACTATGTCTCGTATTTCCATGTCTAAGTCTACTAAAAGGAAGCACAGTGCTGCTACATGTGCAACTGTTGATGACATGGAAAATATGAATCATACCACTAATGAAGAACATAGCAACAATAATAATAACATCATCAGGACTGGCACTAAATGTCCTCCTGAACCAAAAAAGCATGGTAGCAATGACATGATAATAGAGTTTCAGAAAGAACTGACTGGAGTTACTTGTAGAGGTACTGAACATTTTTCCACATGTAACAGGATACTTCCAGCTGCTGAAGCAGCATGCAATGAGACTTCCTCTTCAAATATAAGCTCAGATGCTGAGACAGCGAATGCTGATAGAGATGGTAGTGATAGTGGGGACTGGGAATGGGAAAGCCTAGGTTATGTCCCACATGATAACAACAGCAATTCCAGTTCTTCTGAATCTTGTGGAGATGAGGTCTGTAGTTTCAATGAGGGGTGGGAAAGGATGCGGCTGTAAGGCATGACAGGCAAGTGCAGAAAAAATAATATGCTAAATGTAAGAATAAGAAGATGAGCATGAATGAGAACAATTCATCTCAACAAGAAAATGGCAGTGTGGGGTTTCCTACAGGTCCCTTGACTGTACAAGAAATAATGCCAAGCACCAATGCACAAAGCAAAAAAGGTAAATCTTTAGTGTTGAATTTATTTTATATTGACCCTGCAGACAACTCTCAAGCTGTATGCAGTCTGTACAAAAAGAGAGTGTCAGTCGTGGTGGCAAAGCAACACATTTTGGAACATCAGTAATGATACAACATGCAAAGGCAAAACACTCAATTGAGCGGGGCGGAGCAAGGGGCATTGTGGTTGGTATGGGCGGCAGCGGAGGTGGTGATGGTGGCGGCGATGACCATAGTGACAATGAACTGGAAGCAGAAACTGACATTGAATCACTTGATGTGTCCTTGCAGTCTTCCCAGACAAACATAGATTGTTTTCTTCTGACACCATCAAGAACTTCAAACTCCCAAAGTAGTAACATACTCCCCCCAAAATTAAAAACAGCTTGTGATTCTCATCAACTAACATTAAAAGAAAGTGTTGCGAGGACATCAAAACTTACCCACAAGCATCCAACATGCCAGCTGTTAAATAGAGCTATTGCAGAGCTGTTGGTCCGATTGTCAACTCCCTTTCTTTGTTGCCCAGAAAGGCTTCCTTATGTTCATGAACCAGATTGAACCACGGTATACCATTCCCTGTTGAACATATTTCTCGAAAAAGGCTGTTCCACAGTTATATGGCTTGTACTGCAGTCATTAAGTAGTTAAAACTCTTTGAGGTGAAGCAGGTTCATATAACTGGATATATGGACCAGCAACCAGACAATTCACTACATGACTGTTACAGCTCATTAGGCAAGTTTTCAGTTAGAAAGTAATAATCCCCACTCTACCATAAGCAGTAGGAAGCAGGCTGTATTATGTGTCACCACTTTTGAGGAAAAACACACTGTTGTGAATATTTTGAAGGGGCTGGAACAAACAGTTCCAGAAATGGCTTACTCTTTATTCCTTATCTCCAAGGTTCATAGTGTCAGATAATGGTGCTAACAAAGTCAAAGCTATTAGAGATGGTAACTACCAACACGTAGCTTGTTTTGCACATTAATTCTTCTCCTCTATAGCTTCTTAAATGGAAATAGAAATGTTGAAAACCTGTTAGGTCTTGATAGGAAAATATGTGGGCATTTCACCCACTCTGCGAAAACACAAAAAATCCTGAAGGGGCTGCAGAGGTTTAAAGCAGGAAGTTCCAACCCACTGGAATTCAATGTTTTACATGTTGGAAAGGCTTCTTGAACAGAAAAAAGCTGTACATGACTACACCATGCAAAATCAAATTGATAAAGTACAGTAGACATCATGCTCAGTTCCAGCAGCTGGACTCTACTTGAATCTTTGATCACCTTATTGGAGTCATTTGAGGCTACCACGCATAATGTCAGTGCAGACAGTGCAACTCTGAGTCAAATTCTTCCTCAAATAAGATTTCTTCACATTTTTCTTGATGACATAATTCAGAAGGATAGTTTCCTCTCCAGGGCAATCTTGGACCCTGTGGCCTCCCTACTACCAGACTCAGCTTGTGATCCAACTCTGCTGGTGCCCTGCATCATGGCCCCATCAGGAGGGTTAGGCTATAGGGGTAAGGAAATGGCAGAGATGTGGGCTATGGGGTTGGGAGGTTGTCCATTGCAGGAGGAGAAGGGGAGTCCAGATGGGGGCCATCTGGAGAAGGAGCAGAAATTACAGATAAAACAAGCATTGGTCAATGCTGAATGTTTGCTTGCTTGTATTTGCTGTGTAGTCTGGGCATAGATAGCGGTGCTCAACTCCTCTAGAAAGCTGCAGGTGACTGGACGGACCTGGCTGACAAACTTGGTGACCACTGCCAGTAGTTTCTATTAATTCTTAGTCCCTTCCTTGGAGTTGGCCCTGCAGCACCAGCACCAGTATGCCAAAGATATCCTTCTGCCTTCCACTGACTACCACACCCACTGACTTTCCTGAGACTTTTGACCTAATCAGTTCTATATCTGATGGCCACAAGTAGCCATCACCGTCCTGCACTGATGTGGACAGACAGAATTCAGGGTTGCAGCAGCACTGGGAAATTAGCAGGTTTGGTTACCGCAGGTTTGAACATTCCATTTGTCAGCTGCTCAGCAAAAGGCAGTTGCTTTCCCTTGCTGGCAATGGTGGCAGAAGGTTTGGGTGAGGAGCTTGGGGTGAGCTGGTGGGTTGCATAAGTCCAGCAATAAGATGCAATCCCTGAGTGAGCTTTTACCTCATCTCAGCCCTGTCTGTGTGCCCGATACCAGGAAGGAAGTCGAGTAGAGTGACACAATGGCTATTGAGGCTGGCAGCACCAAGAAACCCAGCCCAGCATTGACCCCCCCCCAAAAAAGGAAAAGAGAACAAAACCCCAGCTCAGCTGTCTGATAAACATGTAGACTCCGGCCTGTCAGCATGACTTTCTGCTTAGAAAAAATGGAAAAGAGGAAGCTCTCTCCCACTGTCCATGAGTTTTGGGACACTGCATTAAGTGAAGAAGTATATTGAAAGCAAACAGAGGTGTGAGCTATCTGTTCAATTATGTGTTTTCCTGGTTATGGTCAGTTCCTGTTCTACACTTTCTCTCTAGGACAGACTCCATGCTGTTTGCCATAAGCAGTCTACCTCTGGCTGGAAGCAACAGGGCAGCAGTGACAGTTCCTGGGTGGATCTGGGATGATTGGTTCCTCTAACTGCAGTGTGACAATCCTTAACATATGAGCCCAGATCCCGTCACACACACACACCTGAGCAAGCACTGAAATATAAAAGGGAAATGGATCCACTTTCAGTTTCTACCCAATAACCAAGGCTCTGATTTTTCTGTGGCACTTTGTGATCAAGTGCTGCAGCTGGGTTACCATTTGCTGCAGAATGTCTGTGGTGGGGGTTGTAATTTCCAGGAAGATTCTGCAGCACCAATAAAGTGCTATGTTGCAGAGTCTGCTTGTCCTGACACCGAGTCCATGGCAATGGCTGTGGCAGCTGGTGTGTGGGATGCGCAATACCACTTCCTCACAAAATAAACTCACAAACTTTTGTAAAGATATTTTTTTAAAAGCTAAAAAAAAACATAATCACACAAGGTCCTATCTGATTGCAGAAATGAAATATGCAGAGGACACCTTGTGTGAAACATGATTTATCTATACTTGTGCTGTTTAAGCCACATGTGAGGTTACCTGAGGTCAAACAGCACTTGTATAGATAAATCATTTATCAAACAGGTCACCACTGCATATCACATACTTATGCAATAGGAGTGGACACATAATGCTGCTGATAAATCCATTTAGGAGAGCAACCATATGTATACATCAAAGACTACTGATTTATACATATAGTACATTCATCATCACTAATTTATACATATAGTTAGTTCATCATATACTTGTGGCTGCTGCCCCTCCACCCATCCTCTGGCATTACTTATAAACACTTTCCTTTCCCAGCTCACCATCTCCCCTCCCCAAGCATTTCTCTCTTCTTCATACATCATTGTTACAGTCACACTTCTTTTTCAAAACCCCGTCTATATTAGTTTTTTGGACCTATCCTTTTTCTTTGTTTTAACTGTCATCCGCATCTCAAATAAATGTGCCTGCTCACACTCCCGCTCCCTCAACTAGTATAGTCCCATACCAAGGATCTTCAGTCACCCTCCATGCTCCACAGTTTAAAACTGCTGCTTCTTTTTCCAAAAGGACAACATTCTGATAATACTCTCAGCCTGTTGCTACTGTATTTTACCCTTTTTATTTATAACCTTGACAGCTGCAGTACTTTTCTCCACCTGAGATCTCCGCTTGCACCTTACTCCTCTACCACGGACAAAACCTTGCTTGCTCCATATGGGCCACTGCAAAAAAGTTTAAAAATAAAATGGACACTTAGTTAAATTAATATCCTGAACCATGACCACACCAACAGCAAATCAAAGCCACAGTTAGACTGCCTGCTCTCATGCTCGCTAACAGTTCCCACCATGCTATTCAAAAAAATTTACTACATATACTGTATGACATGGACAGCCAGTTCTGAGTGCTGTATGATAATTTTTTTGTAAATATAAAAATGTGTATGGACTGTCTCCCATGAGAAAAGGCTGAAACAGCATGTGAGATCACACACATACTCACACAGGTTTTAGATACCAGGTGTTACATGGCAGGCCTGAAGCTAATGACAGAGTAGAACAGACCTTGATCAAGGATATCCTGTTTCATCTAAAGTTAATTACAGGCTAGAAGAGGCCTGAGTTGAGCATATCCATTTTATGACGTTAGGAAAGGAAACCAGGTGTAGTAAACTGGTGCGAAATCTTAAAGATGCTTTCATGTCCTGGAAGGCGGAAGCTTATCATGAGATCAAAGAAATGTCATTTGGAGGACATGAGTCATGCTGAGGTTGCAGAATTAAATACTTGGAAAGACATCCTTTTTTATATATTTTTTTTTATATATTCTGACAGGGAGGAGCTAGGTGACCTCATGCAAGTAAGTGGGGAAAACCAGATTTTAAACATTATTCTGTTTGACTTCACAGAGTCACTTTTATCTAGACTCTGACAAAGAGACATCTGTGAGCACTTTTAAGCAGGTATTTAGAGACTAAGTACTGTAGTAAGAATTGCATTGTTTAAAACCTTGTACTTTTAATAGAATTGTATGTCTTGTGATATAATAGTTCTGTATTGTATGTTTTACATATTATTATCTATTTTAATAAAATCTCTTTTTAGAGCATACTTGGTCTGTCTTTGATTTTCTTTCATTTGTAAGAATATATATATGGTTATAGCAGACACTAGGCATAAGCTTGAATGGTGATACCAAACTGGAAAGAGAAGCATTTTAAATCTGAGGTCTTTATTAAAGTGTTTAAGGATTCATTTCTGTACACCTGTTTAGGTGGCCATAGGCAAAGATATCTGGCCCCCCAAAAACAGAATTATCTGAGCCTGTGCATTGGGTATGCTAGCAAGAGGTTCACAGTTTGAATCCCTCCAGAACTAAGACCAAAGGTTGATCCGAACTCACAAAACAGACAAGAGGGTTACCTTGTTCTGTTAAGCTGTTCACAAGACTGCACTCAGAGGTTGGCACTTTGGGAGTAGAGGGCCTGACCTGCTGAGTGGGTTTGTGACAGACTGGTTGGCAGCGGTGGCATTATTTTGGTATCACAAGCTTTTATTGTTCTGTGTCAGCTTGAGACTGTAAGCTCTCTTGCAAAGAAAGAAAAAGGCAGAGTTTTATTTTAAAAAGGAAACAGAACTATATCACTTGGCATACAGTCCAGTTCCTACCCATTTTATTTATTTTTTTTCTCTAAAGTGCAAGTCAGAGTAGCAGTTGTGAGGGAAGAAGAAGAAGATGGCTTCCAACCACAGCAGGCACACTGTAGATTACTTGAAACAGTTGTGCGGGGACAGGGGAGTCCCGTTCGAGGTGACAGCCAAAAAGCAGAACCTCATAGATGCCCTAATGGTAGCAGATACCCAGAGCAGCGAGTCACGGACCATGACTGGAAAGGACCAAACCTCAAGTGTGGCAGGGCTAGCAGCCAGTGCAGTATCCAGATCCAATGAGGAGGGCAACAGGGCCACTGTCAGTGAAGGGCCACAGCAGCAGGGAAGGTCACCAGTATCCTGGATCCAGATGTACTCAGGCTGCAAATTGAGTTGCGCAGGATGGAGCTGGAGTACCAGAGGGAGAGGGAGTGAGAGAAGAGAGAGGCAGACCATGAGACAGAGCGAGAATGGAGAGACGCTGACCGTGCGGAGCAGGGTGCTAGAGGCAACACGAACTGGAGAAGATATGACTCTGACCAGCGCACCAGAGCAGGTAAGTGGCTTTGGTTTAACTGGGACTGCAGGACTGGGTTACAAATTGAATTCCAAATTAATAGCCAAATTTAAAGAGGGGGAGGATATGGATGCCTTTTTAAATTCTTTTGAAAAAGTTTGTATTCAGGCTAAAATTCCTAGAGAGTCCTGGAGCTTCCAGCTATCCCTGCTATTTACCGGGAAAGCTCGGGATGCGTTGGGTCAAATGGACAATGAGGACAGCAATGATTACAGCAAGCTGAAAGCTGCACTGTTAAAAAATTTTGAATTAACTGCTGAATCATACAGAGGTAATTTCTGCAAGCTCAGGAGAAGCCCTGATATGAGCTACGAGGAGCTAGCCATGAAACAACGTCAGTTTTTAAAATGTTGGTGGGAAGGAATTGAGGCAAACTCTGTTGATAAAATTGAAAATGTGATTTTATTAGAATAGTTTTATTGGGCATGCCCAGCAGAGCTAAAAACCTGGCTAGATGACCGAGATCCCAAAACAGTGCAAGAGGCTGCTGAACCCTTGGACCACTATGCCAAGAGCAGACCTGCTCTGAGAGCAAATGGGGCGGGTGTGGCAGCGCAGAAGGGGAAAAAAGCGCGCCTTCAGGGCAGCTAAAACCCTTACTGCCTCCACCAAAACCAGTTAGCCCCAGGTTTCAGAGAAAAGATTTCTCTGAGAGAAGAAATGAATGTTGGTTGTGTAAAGAAACTGGGCATATTGCCAGACAGTGTCCCAAAAAGGTGAGCAATAATACGCAACCGGGTGCTAGAAAAGAAGTGGGTTGTTTGTGTGTCCCTGGAAGCATGCCAGTGAACATGAGGGAACACATGCACCCAGTCATGGTGAATGGTGTACAGATGCAGGGGTTAAGGGACACAGGGGCATCCCTGACCTTGCTAAAAGGGGATCTGGTACAGCCTGGTCAGCTTATACCCAATAAATACGTCACTGTGCAGGACTTTGCGGGTGAGGAGAAAACATTGCCCCTCGCTAGTGTTCTCCTAGACTGGGGTGAAACGGGGAACTGTGCAACAGGTAGCTGTAGCCAAAACATTAGCAGTGGAGGTGATCCTGGGTAACAATCTCCAGCAGGGGATGGTATGTGCAGTTATCCGTAGCCAAGCGGCAGGGGAAAATTGCAGTTCCCTGAATCCCACAGAAACCAGTGTGGAAACCACTGAGAGGCTGGCTCCCTAGCCTGTGTCTCCAGATGGGGAAACTGATAAAAAGGGGGTAGAAATTTCCCCAGTAGCCAGTGACCACACAGCTACAGAGGGTTACTCTGAAGAGGGAGGGGTGACCCCTTGTCAGAGGGTTGAGATTGACAGTGATCCTGAGGGCCCTGACGCTAGTGCTAGGGACCCTAGTTTATCGACTGAAGGGGACCTGTCCCATGCCTTGGGACTGTGTGAGGGGTTTGCAGTTGCTCAGAGGAGTAACCCTACTTTAGAGAAGCTGAGGGCTTGGGCAGACTTGGACAGCACATAGGGAGGTGACGGCAGACATAAAGTTTATTGGGAAAATGGACTTTTATATATATACAGGCAGTACAGCCAGAGGGAGGGATGCTAGACAGGCAACTTGTCATTCCCTAGGGGTATTGTGAGCAGTTGCTCAAGATTGCACATAATATTCCCTTGTCTGGTCATCTGGGAATCGCACCCACAATGCAGCGGTTGGCCCAGAATTTCTACTGGCCTAACTTCACCCAGCAGGTGAAGGAATATTGCAGGTCTTATCACCGGTGCCAAGAAATAGGGAAGGAGGGCATGAAAACCCAAGCCTTCCTGATTCCATTGCCCATAGTGGAGGAGCCATTCTAGAGGGTGGGAATGGATATTGTGGTGCCTTTAAATACCCCCAGCTCCTCAGGGAAGAGATTCATCCTGACTGTGGTGGATTATGCCACCCGGTACCCAGAGGCAGTCACCCTATCCTCACTGAGGACAGACAAAGTGGCAGATGCCTTACTTGGGATTTTCTCCCGTGTTGGGTTTCCACAAGAGGTAATCACTGATCGAGGGGGTTCCTTCATGTCAGACCTGATGAAATGTTTATGGGAGAAGTGTGGGGTGGTGCAGAGATGCATGACACCGTATCACCTACAAGCCAATGGACTTGTGGAACGATTCAATGGTACCCTAAAGTCAATGCTTTGGGCGTTTGCTGAACAGCATGGGAGGGACTGGGAGAAATACCTTCCCCACCTGTTGTTTGCATACAGGGAGGTGCCCCAAGAGTTGACAGGATTTTCCCCCTTTGAACTCTTATATGGACGCCGGGTACGTGGGCCCCTAGACTTGATCCGGGAAGACTGGGAAGGCAAGCACGTCTCCCAGGGAACTCCCATTATGGATTATGTCCTTAGGTTTAGGGAAAGGCTGAAGGAGGTTATGGGGACAGCCCTGAGCAACCTAGCAGCTGCCCAACAGAAACAAAAAGTGTGGTATGACCGCAGAGCCAAAGCTCGTTTGTACATGGTGTGTCAGGAAGTCATGGTCCTTATTCCGGTCTGGAAAGACAAGCTGCAAGCTGAGTGGGCAGGACCGTACAAAGTGGTTAGGAAGGTAAATGATATGAACTACATTGTGTAGTTACCTGACAGAAGACAGACAAAAAGGATGTACCATGTCAACATGATGAAGCCATATGCAAATAGGGCTGACATGGTGTTTGCAGTGTGTAGGCATGGGGAGGGGATGGACGAAGGATACCCCCTTCTGGACTTGCTGAAAGAGAGTAAATGGGAGTCCTCTGTGGAGGCAGTAAAATTGTCTCCCCAGCTGGCCCCGGACCAGATCCAGAAAGGAAGGGAGGTTTTAGCAAACTCTGCCCCCTTGTTTAGTGCCAAGCCTGGACTAACCCCCTTAGCGATGCATGATGTGGAGACAGGGACACGGACGCCCATACGGCAGACAGCATACCGGGTGTCAGAGGCTGTCCAAAAGGACATTAGGAGGGAAGTGGAGGAGATACTTGATTTAGGGGTTATCCAGAGATCCCACAGCCCCTGGGCCTCACGCGTAGTCCTTGTGCCTAAGCCAGATGGCTCTACTCATTTCTGTGTGGACTATTGTGGACTGAATGCAGTCACGAAGTCAGATGCCCACCCGATGCCCCGGATGGACAAACTCCTGTACAAGTTGGGAGGGGCGACCTACCTTACAACCATTGACCTGATGAAGGGGTATTGGCAGGTAGAGTTGACAGACAGAGATAGGGAGAGGTTGGCCTTTATCACTCCGATAGGCTTTTTTGAGTTTAAAGTAATGCCTTTTGGAATGAAGAATGCCCCAGCCACTTTCCAAAGGTTGGTGAACCAGGTGTTAAATGGTGCTGAGGAGTGCATGGTAGGCGTACCTGAATGCCATCTTTAGTACCAGCTGGAAACACCTGTCCCACCTTAGGGAAGTGCTGGACAGGATATAGAGGGCCGGCTCACTGTCAAAGCTGAGAAGTGCCAGGTGGCCATGGGAGAGGTGGCATACCGCGGGCATGTGGTAGGCCGGGGACAGCTCCGTCCTAACCAAATAAAGATAGAGGTGATCCAGGTGTGGCCCAGTCCAGAAACCCAGAAGCAGGTCAGGAGTTTTCTAGGGATAATAGGGTACTACAGGAAATTCGTACCCAATTGCAGTGCCCTAGCTGCTCCCCTATCTGACCTGACAAAGAAAAGGATGCCAAAGAAAATTACTTGGGGCCCAGTCTGTGAAGAAGCCTTTTCCAAACTAAAGGAGGCACTGTGCAGTGCTCCTGTTTTGACAAGTCCTGACTATAGCAAGACCTTTATAGTTCAGACTGACACCTCAGATGTGGGTATTGGGGCAGTACTGATTCAGACATCCAGCCAAGGGACAGATCACCCAGGAGTGTACCTGAGTAGGAAGTTACTTCCCAGAGAGCAAGTGTACTCCATGGTGGAAAAGGACTGTCTTGCCATAGTGTGGGCCCTAAAGAAATTAGAGCCATACTTGTATGGGCAGCACTTTGTGGTGCAGACTGACCACAACCCCCTGGTTTGGCTGATGCAGATGGGGAAAAACAATGGCAGATTGCTAAGATGGAGTCTTGCTATACAAGGGTATGATCTGACAATCGTACATAGGGCTGGAACGAAAAACCAGAACTCAGATAGGCTGTCTAGGGTCTATGAGGAGTGAACTGATTTGGGAAGCTCATCCCAAGCAGGGGATCGAGCCCCCAAATTCAGTCTAGGTGGGGAGGATTGTGACGTGGAGAGCCAGTTCTGAGTGCTGTATGATAATTTTTTTGTAAATATAAAAATATGTATGGACTATCTCCCAGGAGAAAAGGCTGAAACAGCATGTGAGATCACACATACACTCAGACAGGTTTTAGATTCCAGGTGTTACATCGCAGGCCTGAAGCTAATGACAGAGTAGAACAGACCTTGATCAAGGATATCCTGTTTCATCTAAAGTTAATTACAGGCTAGAAGAGGCCTGAGTTGAGCATATCCATTTTATGACGTTAGGAGAGGAAACCAGGTGTAGTAAACTGGTGCAAAATCTTAAAGATGCTTCCATGTCCTGGAAGGCGGAAGCTTATCATGAGATCAAAAAAATGTCATTTGGAGGACATGAGTCATGCTGAGGTTGCAGAATTAAATACTTGGAAAAGACATCCTGTTTTTTTATATAAATATTTTTTTATATATTCTGACAGGGAGAAGCTAGGTGACCTCATGCAAGTAGGTGGGGAAAAACAGATTTTAAACATTATTCTGTTTGACTTCACAAAAACAGTTTTATCTAGACTCCGACAAAGAAACATCTGTGAGCACTTTTAAGCAGGTATTTAGAGACTAAGGGCCAGATATTCAAACCGTTGCGCCTAGCGCCAAATCCGTGGCTGGAATAATGCTGGTTTGAGTGAGGCTGCAATATTGAAAAAGCCCTGTGCTTTGACTGTGTGGTAGTGCCGATGCTAATAGGAAATATTATCTGGGCGTGGACAGGAGGCGCCCATGAGATGCTAGCAGTCACGGCATATTTAATGTATAGTGCCATGCTACAGGCATTAACGCCACCTGCAGCACGGCGCTAAATACCACCGGAAAAAGTTGGAGTGCAATGCGGGCGGTGCCCCCATGATTCCTGATCCTGCCATGTAAAATACAAGACCTATCCCTGGTAGTCTAGTGGTCCCCCCCATGCCTCCCAACCTATTTCCTTGTAATATAAGTTTTATTTCCATGGTAGTCTAGTGGTCCCCCACCCCCTGCATGACTCCCGACCCATTTCCTTGTAATATAAGTTTTATTTCCATGGTAGTCTAGTGGTCCCCCCACCCCCCTGCATGAATCCTGACCCCTGTCCTCGGTCAAAGAATACATTTCCCCGCTAGTCTAGTGGTCCCCTCACCCAGCTGTGCAGCAACATCTTAATCTGAGTGTGTCATCTGATTGTCTTGTTGTTTCGTTTCCTTTATGAACTGAGCCCTCTGGCTCCAGATTACAAATATTGTGTATTGTGCATGTTGTGTTTTCCATCACAGGGCCCCAACCAGCTGCAACCCGGCCAATAGTCCTGGCTAGCCCATCTCTTCTCCACCTGGGTACCCAGAGGTAACTGTGTGGGGGGACTCAAAGCGCATACATAACTGCTTGATTGATATAACCTTTAAGCTAATTAACGTGATTTTGCCCCTTCCTTGTTCAAGTCCCCTAAATAAATCAGATCTAACTTTTTCTGCATGTAATCTGACTGTGGTTCCAGTTTGTGCTCAAAGTACTGTACTGTTGCTATTTGCTGTGCATAATCTTGTTTTACAGGGGGTCCCCAGGGTCGAGCCAGAGGAACCAGCCCTGGTGGTAGGTGCAAACAGTGTGGGTACTTGTGTGGTGTACCAGTGGTATTGTGAAAGTGATTATTGTACAGTGTTCCGGCCACTAGAGGGGAAAGGGGGGGATACAGTGTCCCAGAGGGCTGTGCCCAGGTTAGGTTGACCACTACCAACCCTGACCTCCGGGTGGAGGCACTCGTTTCAGAACTCAGGCCCCATAACCTGCTACTAGCCAAGCAGGCTGGGGTAGTAGCCCTTAGGATAGTGCCACCTAGGGGTTACAATATTATCTATTTTAGTAAAAACTCTTTTTAGAGCATACTTGGTCTGTCTTTGATTTTCTTTCATTTGTAAGAAAATTATATATGGTTATAGCAGACACTAGGCATAAGCTTGAATGGTGATACCAAACTGGAAAGAGAAGAGTTTTAAATCTGAGGTCTTTATTAAAGTTTTTAAGGATTCATTTCTGTACACCTGGTTAGGTGCCCATAGGAAAAGATATCTTGCCCCCCGAAGACAGAATTATCTGAGCCTGTGAGTTGGGTACGCTAGCAAGAGGTTCACAGTTTGAATCCTTCCAGAACTGAGACCAAAGGTTGATCTGAACTCACAAAACAGACAAGAGGGTTACCTTGTTCTGTTAAACTGTTCACAAGACTGCGCTCAGAGGTTGGCACTTTGGGAGTAGAGGGTCTGACCTGCTGAGTGGGTTTGTGACATACTGTACTACATCAGTTGACAGGGAGGAGTTAATTTATATGCTCTCTGCAGAGAAGCAACAAGAGTGTGACACTGGGTGGTGAAACACAACTTATTTCTGCCCACTGTGTTGCTCCCCAGGACCCTGAACACACTCACAGATCACCTCAGCCGATCCTGTACACTCTGTTATGAACTGGAACTCTCCATCTGCATCGTAGCTGGCCTGTTTGCAACATGGAGTTGTCCAGACATAGACCTGTTTGTGTCTCCATGTAGTGGAAAACTGACATGTTTCTGCTTGCTCGTTTTAGGGCCTAGAGTTTTTTGGCAAGACACATTGTCCCTATCCTGGAAAGGGAGGTTTCTGTATACTTTCCCATATTCCCTTTCATACAGAGGGTTCTGATCAAGCTTCAGGCTGAGCATGCCACCCTGATTTTGGTGGCACCACACTGGCCCAGACAAATTTGGTTTCCACTTCTCCAGCAGTTGGTGGTGGAGTCTCCCATCCAGCTTCCCTTGTGGGCCAGGCTTCTGACACAGGGGCAGGGTGCTCTAGTGTACCTGGATCTTCAGTCTCTGCCCCTTCACAGATGGATCCTGAGAACATAGAGCTCTCCTGTTTTGAGTTTTTCCCATCGGTGGCTGGTGCACTGTTGGTGGATAGAAAGCCATCTACATGGTACACTTTTTCACAAAAATAGGAACGTTTTACTGTATAGTGTCCTAAAATTCTGGACTATCTCTTGTCCCTAAAGGACTCAGGACTAGAGTATTCATCTATTAAGGTCCACATGGCTGCTCTGTTGGCTTTTCATGCCCTGGCAGAGGGTAAGACAATGGCCCAGTTAGTGGTTTCCCAGAGATTTCTAAGAGGCATCCTCCTTTTGCACCCCTGATCTGAGACCTGGTTCTGGTGTGGGGTTTTAATTTGGTCTCAGAGACCCTCACTGCACCTTCATGTGAGCCTGTGGCTACTTGTGAGATGTACTTCTTCTCTTGGAAGACACTGTTTCTAGTGGCTATGATGTCTACTAGATGCCTCTAGGAGTTACAGGCTCTGGTTACAGATCCTCTATTTATTATTTTTCACAGGGATAAGGTCACATTATGTACCAATCTTCATTTTCTTGTGAGTGTTGTGTCTGAATGAACACTATATCAGACAACAGGCCTTCCTGTTTACTTTTCCTGCCCCACAGATAGGTGGGAGTGTCGTTTACATATGCTGGGCATCCGTAGGATGCTGCATTGGTACCGGGATTGTACTAAGGATTTAAGAAGTCTCTCAACTATTTATTACTTTTGCCTCTGAATGGTGGGCTTCCTGATTTCTAAACAAAGCCCGTCCAAATGGCTCGCCAAGTTCATTACATTTTGTTACCAGAAGTGCGGTAAGCAGGGGGAGCACGCCTACTGACAAAACATGCTGAGGGAGAGCTCTGCACTAAATGAGGATTTAAAGTCTTACAACTAATATTTCTTTGCCGAAAATCACAGTTTGTTGTACAGCAGTGAAATCTACTTGTTAAGCTAAATCGGTGCATATATTTCTTTACGATGGGACATACTACTAACCCCCCTGGAAACGGACCGAAGAACCAGCCAATAGCAGAGCCACAAACTACAGTTGAAACTCAACTCTTGCTGGGGATGGAACCCCCGTGGAGGGCCCTGCAAAAATCTATGCAGACGATCGATACGAAAGTTGAATCAATCCTAACAAGGCTGATGGAGCAGGATGCCAAGATTGACAATGCTACCAAAGCAGCTACTATGGCTGAATTAATGGCTACAAAGGCCCTGGCTACTACCAGTAAAATGACTGAAAATGCCCAGTTGAGGTACTACATGGAGGCTGTGGAAAATGTGCAGCGGGCGCTGAATGTCCATATAGTGGGCCTGCTGGAGAACTGTGCGGGGGATGATCTCCTGGAATTTTTACAAAGCTGGCTACTAGAGAGTTTACATTTGGAATCGACCCTATCACCAAACAGTTTTCTTAAGGCCTGCTGAATTTCCCCCAGGGCCGCCACAAGTCAAAGCGGTGAACCCCGGACGGTTCTGCTAGTAACATCTGGTGCTTCCACTTGGAACTTCATCTTGCAGGCTGCCAGAGGTTCAGGATCTCTACATTTCCAGGGAAAGACCGCCCACCTTCTTCTATCTATCGCCACCTGATCAATCAGGAAAAAATTTAATGGAGTCCAGACAAAGCTTAGAAGTTTGGGAATTGCTCACTCATTGCTAACGCCTGCCCGGCTGAGAATTCAGTACGGCGGGCATACTTTCAAATTCACTGATCTGGAAGAAGCAGGGAAGAAGGTGGATGCCGTTGGTAAAGAATTTGATCGTTCTAAACCCAACGACCCATCCGATTCAGATGAGGCTACCTGAAGAGGGCTGCTACTGGAACAGACTTACCGTCTGTTAAAGAGGTTTACAAATAAAAGTTAAAAATAGCAGTTAAATGTTAATGGTTTGTCTGGTAACTTGTACCACTGGGGTAACAGCAGTGAGTAGGGGAAAAAGAGCACAGAATAGGTACAGCGAGTGTAGCACTGAGGGATACGGCTACGCTCGCGAGAAAGGGGATAAAACTATTTGTTTGGCCAAGCCCTGCTGAGCTGACTGTGTGGTGTAGTGGCTTGAGCAACTACCCCTGGAGTCTCTGGTGCTGGGATCGGATCCCGGTGCAGGCAAATGTTTTGCTTTTGGGGGAGTTTCTTTTTTGCCTAAGTCCACTCCCCTTGAAGTTGAGAATATTTACTTTGGGTGGTGCGGGGGGGGGGGCATATCCCCCTGCAAAAAACAAAAAAAGCAGTTATTTCAGAGGACCATTGCTGTTTGTAGGGATCTCTCTTAATTCAAGTCGCCCTTTTTGTGTGGGTGAATTTGCGTCACTCTTTGTGAGTGGCGCGATAAGGGACTCGCTCTTATCTCATAAAACCGTTTCACTGGCCCAGAAATATGAATTGCTGGTTTTAGTACCACGAGGGTTTCACAATAGGTTGTTACAATAGAAGGGTATTTATTCAGCGACATTTAAAATGAAAGACATTTAGCTAAGAAGTAGAGTAGACATATGTGTTACATGATTGTAGTTTGCGCTAAGGTAACGGTAGAGACCATGTGGACATAGACCATGCAGTTATTACAGCACACATGGAAGCTCAATCTGTAACTGTAATTATCTTGTGTCTTTCATCAGACATCTCCTCAGTGGGTGTCAGAGTTTATTTTTTCTTAGCACTACTGATGTTATGGAATTATAATGTTTGATTAGGGGGTCACATTGATACAGGTTGTTGTGCTAATTTGCCTGGAATTTATTTTTAATTTGAATTGACCACCCAAAGTCCTGTAGGGTGCAACATATCTTGGACAATATGTGGACTTGATTTTCTCAAAATAACCCCACTTTCATAAATCAGATTGCACATATTTATATTTACTGTTACATTAGATGTATCAACTGATATAATATGTGATCTCTTGCATGAGATAGTCGTATATTATTGTTTTCATCTTGAAAGCAATAAAATATAGTAAAAAAAAAAAAGAAGTGCAGTAAGCAGCTTTCTGGTCCTGTACAGGTTCATTCCACCTAAGGGGTAGCTACCTCAGTGGCTTGTTTTCAGAATGTGTCCCCTGCTGACACCTGTGCTGCTGCCACTTGGAGTACTGTTCATACATTTACTAAACACTATGGTCTGGACCTTGTCTCTCATAGACGTGCTGGCTTTGGCCTCAGTGTTCTGCAATACATCTTCACTCAGTATCATTAGATCATACTGTCCTCCTTCAGTGCCTGGTACAGCTTGGGAATCATTTCATGGTGTGGCTCACTGGAGGGAGATATCCTGAAAGAGGACTAGTTACTCATCGTAACAGTAGAGCTTCAAGAGAATCTCCTCCATTGACCCACTGCTCTCCCCCCCTTGTCAGGTGATGGGTGACTATACTGCCTACTGTTGCACACTGTTTTCTCCTTTGATGCTGTAACCCCCTTGCAAATGGGGGTTCCTAACCTGCCTTATGCCTGGTTGGTAATCGGCATAAAGCCGCCTAAATGGGGACCTGGTGAGTGCTCTTTTAGGGCCTCCGTATTCTGTCCCTTTAAGGGCTGCCTGTTGCAGTCAGAGTTAGTTGAAATGGGGGGGGGTTTGAGTGTTGCTGTGCTCGACTCCCGCCTGGGCTGCAGAATAATCGCTCCATTTCTGCCATCACTAATTGCGCAGAGGGAGCTTCGTTAGAAGATGTGCTTGTTTGCTGACTATCTATTAAAGTAGTAATAATATTGTAGTTGTTCTAACCTGCCTTCCTTTGCAGACAGGACTGTTTTGACTGTTTCCCCCATTTTGGTCCAGAACTGCTGAATTGGACCAATCAGTACCTCAGGACCCTACAGAGTCGGCTGACCAATAGAGGAACTGTTTGTATTTGGGAAAGGCATTATGGGCTATGGCGCTTTTTCACACCAGTGAGAGGCAGAGGAAGTGACTGGCAGGCTCAACCAGCCAATTGGATCGGGTCGCACCCGAGTGGAGAGGAGTGCCCCGAGCTGTGGAGAGCCAGATGCATTGTGGCTAGTGAGGAGTGAGGAGCTGTGTGCTTCTATGCTGGAGAGTGTTCGCGCGTGAAGCGCGTGAAGGCCTGAAGCGGCCGTTTTGTGTTGTTGGCTCCAGCGGATGAAACCCGTCGGCGGGCAGTCAGAGGAGGCTGTGCTCTGTACAGCTACTCACCAGGCTCGACCTGAAGAAGGACTGGAGAAAATTGCTGAATCGCGCTCGGTCCGAAGACAAGTGGAGGCTGCTGTTTGCAGTATCTCAGTGACGGTGAGTTTGTGGGAGCATTGGAAGCAGCTGCCTGGTGTGGTACCCCTCTGTTGCAGTTTACCATATAAATGTGTGAGGAGGCGTGTGTAGCTCAAGTAAATCCTGCTGCCATTAAAGGACTTTTGCCTGTTGCAGTTTACCATATAAATGTGTGAGAAGGCTTGTGTAGCTCAAGTAAATCCTGCTGCCATTAACGGACTTTTGCCTGTTGCAGTTTACCATATAAATGTGTGAGGAGGCGTGTGTAGCTCAAGTAAATCCTGCTGCCATTAAAGGACTTTTGCCTGTTGCAGTTTACCATATAAATGTGTGAGGAGGCTTGTGTAGCTCAAGTAAATCCTGCTGCCATTAACAGACTTTTGCCTGTTGCAGTTTACCATATAAATGTGTGAGGAGGCTTGTGTAGCTCAAGTAAATCCGGCTGCCAGTAAAGGACTTTTGTCTGTTGCTGTTTACCATATAAATGTGTGAGGATCTCAGGTTAAATCCTGCTGCCATTAAAGGACTTTGCCTGTTGCAGTTTGCCATACAAATGTGTGAGGAGTCTCGTGAAGCTCAGGAGTAGCCCTGCTGACGTTGAAGGACCCTATCTTGTCTGGAGGTCGTGAGTACTAATTCAGGGTAGCTCCCTGTTGAATGACCACATTGGATTCAAATGAAATTACTGTACTGCTGACTGTGTAACTAACTTTTTCTTTTCTCTGTGTGAAAGGGCCCCTACCAGCTGCCATGGTTTGGACTATCCACTAGGGCTTGGGTACCCAGGGACAGTAACTGGTAGGGATAGGCCTGTGCACAGAGCCCTAGGTAGATGAGTATAGTGATAAGCTAATCAACTTGATTCTCCCTGCCCTTGTTGTTTTCCCCCTGAATAAATCAGATTGTTTTGTACAGCTACATCCTGGCTATTGTGTACATTAATGGTGAACTGCTGCTTGGTGATTGCAACATAACTGTGCCTTACTTTACAGGGGTCCCAAAGGAGCTGGATTACATTTTCCATGGGGTAAGTTTACTGGTGAACAGAATTGTTGGTACCCAGTGGGAGTCGTAGTGGGACAAAGGGGTTGCAGTAGCCCAGAGGGCTGTAACCGAGTAGTCTTACTTGAGGCTAACCCGACCTCTGGGTGGAGCACCGTCACGGATCTGGGCCTTACCTGCCTCAGAGGGGGCAGACAGGGGTAGTAGCCCTAAGGGTAGCGCCCCCTAGGGGTTACAATGTCATTTAAGGCATCCGTAATCAGTTTTCCATATCTTCTCATGTGCGCCTGGTTTTGGTTCTGGTTGCTTTGGTCCGTGCTGGTCTGAAAATCCTCCAAGCTTGTTTCTGGTAGGGAACCAAGGCATGCTGGGGATGCCAACATTGTATAGGCTCCAACATAGTGCATTGATGTGGGCAGTCCCAGCCTGCAAAACGTTTCCAGCTGGTCCTGATGCTGACAGCTTATAGTTCAATGTGCCTGTGTAACTGGTTTCATGCTTGTGTAATGTGAATAATATTTCGCTGTTTGCCTCTTTATCCATGGGATATACCATCCTGTAGGGGTATGAAAGCAAGAAACCCACGAAGAGTGTTCCACCCCTTGAGGTGCCACAGGAATGATTCCCTTGGCTAAAGGTACCTTAGGAAGAAGCCCATGGGAGAGATAGAGGCGTGCTGCTGAAGGAGGAGGAGGGGTGGATGGAGGGGCGAGAAAAAAATGCTTGTGTGTGGAGTGAGGAGAGCTTTTAGATGGGTCAAATGGGGGTGTGGCCAGTTGCACTGCCCCTTGAACTACAGGCTTCCAAGTCAATGTGCCCATGCAACTGGTTTTGTGCTTGTGTAATGTAGATAATCCTTGGCTCTTTGCCACTCTATCCATGGAATATACCACCCTGTAGGGGTATGAAGGCAAGGAACCCTAGAGGATGGTTCTCTCCACTTAAGGTGCCATGGGAGTGAGTCCCTTAGCTAAAGATACTTTAGGAAGAAGCCCCAAAAGATTGTCGAGCAAAGCACACAAGGTGGTGCACACTTATTGGAGTTGAAGACCTGTACATAGGTTGGTTGGTACTATTGGTTCAGTTGGTAGCATGGGTCAGTTGGTTGTATTGTTTGAGTAGAGTAGGCAGGAAACAACAGGTGAATAGTGACCCACTTGGCGGTCTGACTGTAAGGCATGGAGGCCTGGCTTCCTAAAAGAGAGAGAGAGAAAACAAGTAAAGGGGGAGAAGGGACAATTTCGGGGCAGTCACCCAACTCCATCCAACAGCGGAAACCTAACTAAGTGATCTAGGGACTACAACTATGCCTATCTAGTATTATGACCATTGAAATGTAGGAGAGGAAAAAACCCCTTTGAGGAGGAAACCTCTGGGGGATCCAAGGCCTAAGTCACCTTCCTTCCAGACTTTGGGACAGTTGTGTTTAGTGATGGCTCTACTGCTGCAATTTAGTAGGCCAATCCAGGGGAATTGCAATTTCGGGGAACACTCTCACTCTATCCCTCTAATGGGAACACTGTGGTGGGTTGCAAGTGAACTCTGCAACACTGGGGCATCTTGGTGTCAACCTCCAAGGCAGGAAGAGAGTAATGACTGCCTAGGCACTTAGCCGGCCTACCGATCTATCAACAAACCAGGTGAATCAGAGGCGGTTGTAGGGAGGATAGCTTTAAAGGGTGCCTCTGAACCCACTTGGGCAGCTAAAGGGGCTCTTCCTGTGAGAGCTCCACCCCTTCACCGCTGAAGTCTTCAATGCTACATCGAGAGGTGCTGTCGGTATGGATGACGACTGAAGGTCCACCCGGAGCGATGACATTCCCAACTATGGGCAAGGTGAAAAGGACCCTGTCCCAAGCTTCGCATGCTCAAGATGTGGACTTCGGGGTGCAGAGACAGACCATCAGCCACAGGGCTAGCCCTGAGACCTAGAAGTAATGGATACAGTTGGCATATCTCCAAAATGTGGAGGAGTAAGTCGTAATGAGTGTTGGACGCACATGTGGGTCATGATGGAGGATAACAGACATGGGGAGAACTGTATGTTGGTCTGACTGAGCACTGTGGACCCTCTTGTGGGTCTTGACTGGATGAGAGCTGACAGGGAGAGACTTGTACGTAGGTCAGGCTGAGCAATATGGACCCTCTCGTGGGTCTAGGTAAGGCAAATAGCATTTGTCAACCACAGCAATGCACGCTGACCAAGTCCATTAGGAAGCCAAATTGGGAGTGAATTGAATTGTATGTTATGAATAAGAGAACGGCGAGGCTGAGTGAAGCCTGGAGCCAATGGTTGGAGAGGAGGAGGCTGTGAAGCCGGTTAAATAGGAGGAGGCTACAAAGCCAGTATGGTATGAGGTGCAGTTCAAAGCAAGTAAACATGATATGCTGCCAGACTTGGAAGGGGATGAGCATTGCTGGTAGTGCAAGGGACAGGAAGGTTGGGATGACTGTGTAAACCAGGTGCATGATATTAGATAAGGGATGGTGGAAGGCTAGGTAGAGCTAGAAGCCCTTAAGTAGAGAGTTACCTGGAATAGCTGGTTGCATAGTGCAATAAAGGCTATGCGGAGGAGCAGGAGGAGGCCGGGTGAGCCTGGGGCTTATACAATGCATGACAAATAGGGAGCTTCTCCCGCTGCCTGGGACCATGATGCCCGCTGTGACTCCTCAGTCCCCTGCCATAGGAAAAACAAAGAAGCCACGAACATGACGCCACAACACCAAGCAGCTAATAAAATAAGTTAAATACGTGCCAGCTATGAAAACAGGATTAGGTTATCATCAGAAATAGACTGCTGTGGGTTTGGTAAAAGTAAGGTTTGGTAAAAGTGGGAGTAGCAATAAATGAGCTTAAATAACACAAGCATAGAAGTGAGGAGTGATGCAGTAGGGCAGGACACTGCTGGAACAGGCAGGGAATGAGACAGAGTGATAGCTGCTAAGGGGAGCCAGTACTAAAGGCAGGTGCAAACAGTTAAGGTGATGAGCATAGGGACTACAGCATGGAAACAGCAATTGGAACTGAGAGCACACAGGCAGCTAGTACAGAGAAAGAGAGATTGAAATATGATAAATAAAATGAGAGCTTGATTAGCAATGTAGCTAAATATAATACTGCAAACAGAGGGGCACTAGCATACCAGAAAAGCCCAAAAAGCAAATAAAGCAAACAGGATCACAGGCGCAGTAGGGAAAACAAACAACTGAGACAGATGCACAGACTGCAGCCAGAGGCAAAACACGGATCGAGATGCAGGAGGCAAAGGCAAAATTTATTGACCCAGAAACAGGAGGAGTACAAACCAGGCAGAGAGTCTAGCATAGCCAACAGATTTCAACAGGAGGAAAGGAGGAGACAAACACAGCAGAAGGGGGCAGGGCTCAGGGAATGAGTGGGCCTGGAGAGAGGATGGACAGAGCCCCCGGCACAAGGAAAAAATGCTTTTGTATGGAGTGCGGCGAGCAGCCTTTAAATGGTCCAAATGGAGGTGTGACCAGTTGCACCGCCCCCTTGCACTACAGGCTGTAGCTATCCAGTTCCTTGATGTGGCTCAATGGAGGAGATTCTCCTGAAGATCTTCTGTTACGGTAGATAACTATTCTATACATGGCCAACAAAGACTATAACAGTGCAGAAAACATTTTAGAAAAATGATACAAAATAAGAATAATACTTTAAATAAGTGTATTCACATGGAATTCAGAAAGAGGAAGAGGAGGAGGAGGTGTGCAAGAGTGAAAAGATGTTTTAGGTAAGATTTGAAAAGTGGTGGGCAGTCTGTGAGGTAAAAATATACAGGAGTTGCCAGAGTTAATACTCCACCAACAGTTGCAAGGGACTGAGAGAAGACAGGCACTAGATTAACTGTTGGAGTTGGGGGTTGCTGGTACTGGAAGACAAGATCTGTGATGTAAGTAGAAGCATGACATTGAGGCCATTGAAAATGAGAGGGCAGTGTAACAGGGAAAGCCCACATCGCCTACCTCACATGACATTGGAAAAGAAGCAGGGATTTGCACAACCCTAAGGGGTTAAAAGGATTACTAAGCCCGAAGTTTAGAAAACTAATTGATCAGCTCTTTAGGGAGATGTTAAACTTCATTTGAACCTTAACTGATTCTTAAAGTGTGCACTGGAACTAATGTTATTGAAACTTAGGAACGACTGCACTGTAGTGCTGTTATTGAACCGTGAAAATGTAACATCCTTGGGCTTTGAGCATGCTGTTGGGATAATTTATAAGTGGCGTGTCCCTGTTTTATGCCCCCAATCATAGTAAATTGATGACCTTGTGCTTTTTAAGGCTGGTAAACTATAAACTGATTGTAAACAGGTGCCCTGTATGAGTGGGGTCGACATTTCTCCATGAAACTGTTGCCCTGGGTCTTATAAAAAAAAGCCAATCTTAGATACAGATTACAAGAGAAACACACACAGACTGAGAGAACAGGCTGTTGGCAGGGAGGCTGAAAGAGGAAGCCATATTTTGTTTGTTTCTTGGAAATTTTTAATTTAGTTTCTGACCAACTGTTTATAGTGGAATACAAATAAGCCAGACCAGAGGTTTTAAACAATGCTTTTGTTACAACTTACCTAAGTACTTACCTGTAAGTGAGCCATACTTTCTAAAGACAATTTTGATATATAAATCCTGAAAGGTATGAGGACCCCAGTGTAGGTGTCAGAAGATAGGAGTGATGTAGTCTTGCATTATTGTTTAGGTGAGAAGGCAATCCTTAACATTCTGAACATGTTTCAACCTTGTGAGTTAGGACTTGGGAAGTCTGCAGAAAAATAAATTATAGTATCAAGGAAAATCTAAATCAACCCTTGAAAAGGGACGAGCTTGAAAAGAAGCACCATAAATAGCCTTGTTTGCCACAGTATGGCAGTAAATGTGGCTACTATTTGGGGTGAGTAGTGGGGGGGGGGGGGTATGGTGAAAGCTTTCCTGGAGCTAAGAATGAGGTCGGAAGTGGCAGGTGGGCCTTATTATACTCTGCTTTATCCACACCAGTGTAGGAACTGCAGGGAACAGAGTACACTTCCTGTGAGAAGGAAGGGGAAATAGGGACAAACTCCCTCTGAAGAAGAGCTACTATTTTTAGGAGACAAAATTAGTGACAACAGATGTAAATTGGAGAAGTAATGTTCCATCACAGTTCCTACCCTTGACATAATCTATCAGATCTATCTATCTGGCTCTCTATCATTACTGGTTACACTAAATAGTACATGGTTTTCAAGCACTTTTAACCTCTGCAATTCGTGAGTGATAATACACGTTTGTGCATTATCACCCATGTATTACAGAGTTTGCCTCATGCTAACACTAACTCCAGCTGGCCCTACCCTTAAAATGCTACCTTGTGCTGTAAAATCTATAAACTGCTGTTAAGTAGTTAACAACTTATTGAATTATGTAAGTTCCAGCCACAACCCCTGCGTCAACTACATCAGCCGAGAACATCCAGTACAGTTCTTGTGACAAAGGAACAGAGACAGCAAAGAGATCAGTGGAGCTGGTTTTGAAAAAAAGATAAAGGCTGCTTTCCTGTGCATACTCTGGTTCAGTCTCTACAAGCTCCCTCTCTGTCCTCTTTCTAGTAATTTATCCAAGCTTGGAGCACTGAACTCATATAGTGGCTTACAGATGTCTCCTGGGTCAGACAAGTGCATGATTGCAGAGGCAAAATAGCTTGTTGGGGACTACAACCTCCCAAGTTTTCAGCGGCAACACCAGAAATACCAGGACTCAACAAAGTCACAGGGCAGTTGGCCCAGAGAAGCCTGCATGTGATGGGGTCCTTTTTCTACAAACCAGTAATTTATCGATATCACACACCTCAGGTGTGGAAAAAAAACCAACAACCAAATAATACACCAGTTCTCATACATTATTCCCTATATCTAATGTTGACCCTTATCCATTAGGTATGGGAATTGGTCCTTTTGGCAGCAGTTGAAACATGTTCTTTAGGCTTCGAGCAATGGACCCTCACTGTTACTTGGGTTCTTACCATCCAAAATCATATGTGTTTCCACTCAGAAAGCCCCTTATCTCACGAAATAGCAAGTAGGTTGGTACCCCCTTGGGAAACCACTACTCTGGTCCCCAACAGACCCTCCCTCACAGTATCCTTAATGTCAATAGGCTAATACCAGTAATAATACCATATGCAGTGAAATGGCAGAAGCACAGTACATATAGGCAAACCAGAGACAGGATTTATTAGGGGAAGCTGGAACAGGGTTCTGGGGAAGGAAAGTGGCGGATAGGGCAAATAATAAGCAACACGATGAAACACAAATAATATGCTCCCAGTTGATCTCCTACAGTCCCCATTGACCTCCTGCCAAAAGGCAATACCACTCACTAGAGCACTGTGTTAAGCTGGTGTACTAGTACTTAAATTACCCTTATTATTTAAGGAAGCTTCTGTAATACTGTTTGTTGGTGGCACCACAAAGCTGCAGTCAACATATGGGGAAGACCTGAATGCAGAAGGATGTTAAAAGGCAGTCATAAATTGGTGAGAATTCTAATACATTTAAAGGTGCAATGTAAAATTGGAATCCATAAAAGGTTAACAGGTCGGACGTCTGTCTGATTTACGCCCTGTGCAACAGCCCTTGCACATCTCAGGTCTTTCTCACAGACATCTACCAACTGTAACTGCCTATCTGAATGCAAAAAAGTTGCAGGGCACAAGTTCCGATAAGGTAATCTCAGCTCAGTTGTTTCAGATTTAAAAGGATGAAACAGGCTGGGAATCAACTCTCCATCTCAGTACAGGCTTTCTGCCCCTTTAATCCCATTCTGCACCTACTGCTATGCTGTAAAGCTTTAGCAGGGGAAATTTAAGAGGGAAGTGAGGAAATACTTCTTTACAGAAAGGGTGGTAGATGCTTGGAACAGCCTGCCAAAAGAAGTGGTAGGGACGAAGACAGTGGGGAGCTTCAGACATGCTGGGGATAGGCACATGGGTATAATATGTAGAGGAAAGGGAGGAGGGTGGGAGATCTGTGACTAAATAGGGTCCAGGGTGTAGTGTTAGACAGTAAAAAAAGGGCAGACTAGATGGGCGTACTGGTCCTTTTCTGCCAGTGCATTCAATGTTTCTATGTTATTGTGTAATGCTTTCCATGATGACAGAAATGGGCTGGCTGGCAGGAAGAGCAGGGTGTAAAATAGCAAACACACCTTACCTTAGAGATCACAGAAATGTAGGCTCTATTTGGAACTCAGTCTCTCAGGCAGTCGCCTCCTGTCATGATTATCTCTCTCTGTTTTCAGCTAAATACTCTCCGGGCAGGAGTTTCACTGTTTGGTGTCTGGATTAAAACAGTCCCTAAGCTGAAGATCTGCTTTCTTGCACTTGCAGCTCCAAGAACTGGCTCTGCTGTCCTCCAAAGGTAATCACAGACTCCCACTATGCTATGGGTGGCCAAGCTCACCTGATCATAAATGCAGCTTCCCATTGGTTCAGTCACATAAGGGGTGGAGCTGTATCACAACACATCCAACCTAACTGGCTGATCCTACATACTGGTTGGTGATGCCAGTACTTCAAACAAATCCTCAATTATTTTCGGTACTGGCACCCATAGTGCATTGAAGCCAATTGGCTGGCACTTGTACCCTTTGACAGCTCACATGATGCTGACAGTCGAACACGGTGACGCCCAATGGCTTTGTGTGAACTTTCCCTCATGACCATCGCCATCAGCTTTGGCTGCAGAAATGCTTTTTGTGTCACCACTGCCTGCCCTGTGGTTCAAAAGTGGGCCTCCCAACCCTTACAGCAAACAGTCTCGTCATTAGCCCTGCAGCTGAACAGATAAGCAGGAACTTTCTACGTTATTCTGCCAGGCACAATATTGTAATCTAGACAGAGGCATTTGGCAGAGGGTCAGAAGCATCCAGAAAGTGTGTAGGCAAGCCCCACAAAAATGAGGGGGTTACATACTGTATTTATCTATCCGAGTCCTTCCCTCTAAAGGTCCACTTTTTGGGTTTCTGTACCTGCATTAGGTTTGGTTCAAACATGGCTTTTCTCTTGTCACCTAAGAAGACCCTGCAAACAGAGTCTCCCTTAAAAGGATACCCTTCAGGAGGAGAGTTCCAACTGGCAGTAAGGAATGCGAGCCAGCGTTAGGTCCCTGTTTGACATCAGCTGAAGGGCAGGATATAGACTGCCTCTGGGGTCCATGCTAATACCACACTGATTGTTGAGAATGGGTCCAGAAAGGGACTCTAGGTCATGCATGTCTTCCCCTCTCTGAGGCATGAGGAGGCACTCATGCAATGGCATTCTGTATACCTGCTCCAGAGACATTATACATCCCTTAGGAAGTGTATTCAGTCTTTGCCAGTCTGAGTGGTATCCTTGGCTTGGGACATGAATGGTAAGCGTGACCAGATCTGTCTCTTATGTAATGTTTTTATTCAGTGTCAGAAGTCTGCGCATATCCTTAGATGTGGGGGAAGGTAAATGTTTCTCAGACACTGACCTATTTATGAGCCTGAGTCTTGTTTCCCGGAGAATATGAGATGGGAAATGAGATTCACTGCAGATCAGCCCCCTGCAGCTAACTTAATGTGTTACTTTGACATGACTGCATTGGCACGTCTGTTTTTTTATCCATATTAAATGCACAGACATGCTTGCCTTTATTATTGCCATGAAACGGTACTTAGTTACCTCCTACTTTATTCTGTGTCACAAGTGCATTTACATCTAAGATTATGAAAATCTGTTTGAGTGGGCTCTCAGGGACTCCATGAGCCAGCTGTTAAAACCCTCAAGTTATGTAGTGAGACCTCACAAAGGTTCATTGGACCTGGTTGTTAATCCTCAAGGGATGCAATAGACTGGGCTCAAACAAGCACCTCAGAACTGGTTGCTAAATACCCCAGAGATGTGTTGGAATGTGCTAAAACAGACTCCATACTACTAGTTGTTAAATACCCCAGTGATGTGCTACAGGAGACTCACATGGACTCTCTAGAATTGTTTTTTGGTTTTGTTTAATATTTCCCAGCTGTGTACTAGACTGGGCTCATGAAATTCTTAGTGCCAGTTGTTATATTCCCCACTGATATGTGGGAATGGTCTCACATGGACACCATAGAGCTGGAGGTCAAACCTCCCACTAAAAAAGTGAAAATGAGCTTACATAGGTTCCATTATAGATTGTTTTAATATAACCTCAGTGATGTGCTGGCATGCTCTTATATGTGGTCAGTAGATCTGGTTATCACATGTCCCAATAACATGTTGGAATGGGCTCATAAGGGAGCCACATAGACAATATTTAGATCCCCAAGAGATGCCCTGGCATGGGCTTATATGGGGAGAGATGATCAGGTTATCACATGCCTCAATAATATATAGGAGTGAATTCACAAGAGATCCACATAGCCAATATTTGGATCCCATAGTGATATGCCGGCATGGGCTTATATGGGCACAGTAGATCTGGTTAGTACATGCTCCTGTAATATACAGGAGTAGACTCACAAGGAATCCACATAGCCAGTTTCTAGATCCTCCAGTGATTTGCTGCCATGGGCTAATATGCACGCCACATATACTGTTGTTATGTTTAATAAGTAATACACTAATATCAGTTCATATGACACCTACATAGTTTTTAAATCACTCAGTAATGTGGCAGAGTGGGCTCACACAGGCTCCGTAGAGTTAGCTGTTAAATCCAGCCAGGGATGTGCTGGAGTAAGCTCACATGGACTGCATAGTGGCCATTATGAAAGTCCCAGGGCTCGATTTTCATAGGGATCTTGGATCACCACACTTTGCAGAGATCTATGGCTACAGCAAACTCTGGGTGTGTCAGGGACCCTGCACCTTATTTTATAAAAACTGGGGTCCCTGCACCAAAGACCCAAAAGTTGCTGCAGCTGCAGGGTTGCGCCAAACATGTGGCTCACCTGTGTGGTTTAACAGAGGGATCCATCACCCTCCCACCCAGTGTAACCAGAGATGGTCCGCAAAGCTGGGGGGGGGGAATATGCCAGCAAGGAGGGAACCAGGGTCAGAAGGAGCATGAGGGGTGCCCTGAGGAGTGAGTGGGGGCATGCAGCAATGTCAGGGTGCTGAGGTGGCACCCAGCAGGGGTGCCATGTGCACTTCCAGTGAGCTGATTCACCAGGAAAGAGAGGGGTAAGGAGGGACAGAATGTGACCCAACCCCAGCTGGATACAGCCCTTGCAGCTGCCCCATAGGTGTACCAGTCCCCAACACTGTCTTTGGGCAGGAGTGGCCACAGGTTGCGGGGTGCAGGTGGTGGAAGAGAATGTTCTCCGGGCACTGCAACAGTCCCCTGGTACTGAGGCCCTCACGTGGAGGCAGGCTGCTGGCCACCTACAGTGCTGGGGACTGGTGTGCCTATGGAGCAAGCGCCAGGCCTGTGTCCAGCTGGGGTGGGGTCATGGTCTGTCCCTTCCAACTCCCCATACCCCAACCAATCGGCTCACTGGAAATGCACATGGCCCCCCCACCGGGTACCACCTCAGCACCCTGACATTGCTGCCATGCCTCCCACACTCCCTAGGGCACCCCATGTGCTCCTGCTGCCCCAGTCCCTTCCTTGCAGGCCCCCCCCGCCGCCCTAGACCACCTTCTGGCTGGTCAAAAGTCAGCCCCGTGTTACGACCACAGTGGGGTTTCTGGAATTGTAAAAAAGGGGATTGTGCAGCCCCACCATGATGCAGCCACCCCTGTGAACTGGCACACTTGAACTTCTGCTGCAAAGGTGGTGCAAGGTGGCTGTGGCACATGGCATCCTGATTTCCACACAGTCAACATTTGAAAATTGGGATAGCCACAAACTTGGACGCAAGGAGCCAGTAGCATCATATCCATTTGGTGCAGGCACCTTGCGTCAAAGTTTTCATTGTGAAAACCAAGCCCCAGTTATCCACTTCATTATATCATTTCACAAACAAACTATATTTAGCTATTACAATTAGGGACACCTTTTTAAAATCAAACTTGTCTTTTTCAAAGACATCATAGTGCTTATTACTTACTGTAACACCTGGACAGCAGAAACATGCCACAGGTCACTTGGGGGGGGGGGGTGAGTTGAAAATCCAACACAAAATGTTTACATCCCCCAGCAATGTGCTGGAATGGATGGACATGGATGTTAGTGCCTGTCATTAAATCCACATTGATTTACAGGAATGGGCTCACTTGGTCTCCATGTAACTGTTTTTTACCTCCCCAGTAATATGATGGAGTGTGGTTGTATGGGCTCCATATGTCCACTTTTTGAAACCCCTAGTAATGTGCTTTAGTGGGCTCAATGCAGTTTTTTTGGACATCCCCAAGTAATATGTCTTCCGAATCACCTATTATATTCACTTAAAAACTAGTTTAGACCATATAACTTATATTTTAGGACTGCTATACCCTTTGTCCTCTTTTTTTCCTACAGGCTAAATGGTTCTATTGTTACTTGTATATATGTAAATTGTTGTATATAATCATTTCATGCCATTGTATTGCTATTTATTCTATTCTTGTCTATGTAATAATACTTGTATCCTCATTTGTATGACCACTCAGGTCCATCTTGTAAATGAGCTTTGCTCAATGATGTTCGCCTGAATAAATAAAGATTTTGATTGATTGATTGATTGATTGATATGTTAGATGGGGCTCACATAAGCGTTACACCAGTGATGTACTGCTGCATGCTTATATAAGATCCACAGAATGGGTTGCTAACTTTCCCGTTATGCACTTAGAGACAGAATTTGATAACAGATAAGGACCACTTGACCCACCTAGTCTGCCCATGTTCCTTACCTACTGTCACACCATAAACCCTACTTGATCTCTGGATTTACCTGCCCTTTCCTTGCTTGTAAGGTTCCCTTATACTTATCCCGTGCCTTCTTAAATCCCATTTTGAGGTACTTGATTGCCTCAGACTACAGCACAAACCACTGACCCCAACTACAGTATGTCTTTGAACTGTCATTTGTATTGTGGTCTTGTAGGTCATTTATGTTTACAGTTTATTTGTTGTATAAACCAGGTAGTAATATCTGAGTGTGAGTAAATAGACTCTTGTACGTGCACGTTTGTGAATATGCTCGTAGGCAGAAATGCCCCATACGCAGAGGGAAGCATCTGAAATGCAACTGGGATGTGAAACTGCTCAAGGATAGCTGACAAATTTGGCCTCCTCGCTGACCGAAATGTAATTACATTGGGCTGATTCAGCCTTGCTGTAACCCAACTTGAAGTCATGTTATCTATGGAATAACCTATAGAGGTCAAAGATATGCATGCATACGGCAGTATGCAAATATTAGAACCACATCCAATAACTTCACAATCCCCATTATGCCCTCTGAAACATAACATGATTCCTAGAATATAACATTAACAAAAGATAACATTGCTTGACCACACAATAAAAAAATGAAATTGGAAAAAAAATCAAATACCTCATTTAAACACAGCAACCATACATTTCAAACTCACATAAGGAAGTATGTTTAAAAGCATTCAACATAGAAACATTGACCCATACAACTAAACATGTCACACAAAACGTATTAACTGCAGAGTAACATGGAAGTTATCAGCAGAAAAGGACCTCCTGGCCCACCTAGTCTGTCCTAAGGTCCCTACCTACTGCGCTGCCATAGACCCTAATTGATCTCCAGTCTTTTCCCCCAGCCCTGTTACTAAGGTCCCCCTGTGTCTATCCCATGCATGTATGAAACCTGTTACCGTTTCGGTACCCACCACCTCTGCTGGGAGGCTGTTCCAGATGTCCACCACCCTCTCCGTAAAGAAGTATTTCCTCACATGCCCTCTAAGTCTCCCCCTTCCAGTTTCATAACATGCCCCCTTGTCCTTGAGCATCTGTTTCTGTGCAAAATGCCACCCTGCTGTACCTCACTGATACCTCTGAGGTATTTGAATGTTTCTATCATATCTCCCCTTTCCCTTCTTTCCTCTAAAGAGTGCATATTTAACTCCCTAAGTCTTTCCTCGTAGGGCTTCTGATGTAGGCCATGCACCATTTTAGTTGTCCTTCTCTGTACTGCCTCCGTCAGATCTATGTCTTTCCTGAGATGGGGCCTACAGAACTGGATACAGTACTCCAGGTGGGGCCTCACAATTGGTCTATACAGTGGTAACACTACCTCTTTCTTTCTCCTGGTGATACCCCTCCCTATGCACCCCAGCATTCTACTAGCCTTTCACACTGCCTTATCACACTGCTTTGCTACTTTCAAGTCATCAGATATGATGACCCCCAGATCCCTTTCCTGTTTTGTGGTTGTTAACACCTCCCCACCAAATGATATGTTGCCCTTGGGTTTCTTTGCCCATTGTACATTGTTTTGCACTTTTTGGCATTGAAGCCCAGTTTCCAAACCCTTGACCAGTCTTCCAGCTTTTTGAGAGTTTTCCTCATATCCTCACCCCCACCCCCCGGTGTGTCCACTCTGTTGCAGATTTTTCTGCCATCCATGAACAGGCATACCTTTCCTTCCAGTCCCTCTGCGATGTCGCTAATAAAGACATTGAAGAGGACTGGTCCCAGTACTGACCCCTGAGGCACCCCCACTAGTTTACTTTACCTTCTTCAGAGTGAACACCATTCACCACCACCCTCTTGAGTTCTGTTGCTTATCCAACTCTGTACCCATTTTACTGCGGCCCTAAACCACAGAGAGAGGACCTTTTAAACCCCAAATGCACTCAATTGAAATCTTCAGATAGCTAAATAGTACTGCTGCAGAAACTTATTTTTTTTCATTTATTCCCTCCTTGGCTGGGGTGGGGGTGTTACCTATGGTTCCCCCCGCCATCAGTTTGGACCCGCGGCCCCACACTACACCCAGTACCTGTGCTCGACCCCCTCCTTCATTACTCTTACCGGCTACTTCACAGCGGGTATGTACCACACCACTGCGGAAGCCGAGGGTCCGGATCTGGAAGGAGCATCTCGAGTTGGAGTGGTGCAGCACTGACGGGCCAGACTTCATCTTGCATGCTGGAGGATTTTTCCCCAACGTCCCCATCCTATGGCACGGGTGTGCAGTGACATCAATGACGCTGCCATGCACACTTCCGCGCATCGCATGTCTGACATCGTCAATGCCATCCCCACAGCGCACCGCCACTTGCACTGCCCCCAGCCACCACCAGGAGCCAGCACAGCTGCAGTTGTCCCACCCTACCCACCTCAGAGGAGGAGAGCAGTCCCTGGGATGCTCAATCCTTCCTCCCCTCGGCCAACCCTCCAACACCTGAGGTTGCTCCCGACCCCGGGATGTTGGCGTGGTGCAAGGTATGGTGTCCAGCGCCTCAGTACTCAGCACTACCGGGCTGGCCCACTGCTGCAGAAACTTGATCTCCTAACAGAGTGCAGATGAAAACCACAGTGCCCAAAAAAACAAAACAACAAAAAAAAAAACGCTCAAACATACAACTAAACCTTCAAATTAATTCAGGAAATCAAGTCACCCAAACCTCATCACTTACACAGTAACCTTTTTATTTGCAAAAGTTCTGAAATTAAAGATTAAATGTACCTGTATTCTAGCACACATCTCTACAAAGCAGCCCAGCTCTCCATGTGGAGATTCTCCCTTTGCAGTGTCATTTGAATGAGCTCTGACCAGGGGCAAACCGAAAGCTTGTTTAAAGCAATAGTACTATGCAAAACATGCTGCACTGAAGCTAGCTGCACAAACACTGAATTCTGTTAAAACCCCAAATCACTTGATAAGTGGAATGAAGGACTCAAGAATAGATACTATACAGTACCTTCTAAGAGGACTTGAACCTATGGCTCAGGCTGTAAACCCACCCCTCGGCAAGTTATTCTACTTACCTCTCTCATGCCTTATTCCTTGCATATTCGGAGGCAATAGCCAAGACACTTAAACAAACAGATACAACAGTGATCATGTCGAGGTGGTGGTTTTCTAGTTTAAAGCTGATTGTTGAAGAAGCTGTTTATGAAGTGCTAAGCGTGAAGTGCTGAGGTCACCATTCTGTGCTTTTCCAGCTTCTACACTGGTCAGTGTGTACTGTAAAGTGCATAGAAGAGCATTGTTCTGTATAGAAGTCCATCCTTTTCAAAATTATGTCATACCACAGTTCAAAGGTCATGGAATGTGATTGTACCCTTCTGTGGTACAGTAGCATTCTAGAAGTTCTAGAGACTGCAACAGTCAGTTTCAATCTGAAAGAGAAAGAACAACAATGCACACTTTTCACATAGTACAATACACTATAAAAAATACAGGATGAGCAACTTTATGCATAACCAGTGCGTTCTGCCACCTCAGGGTTCCGATTCCTAGAACCACAATGCACACATTTCACATAATACAATACACTATAAAAATACAGGATAAGCAGCTTTATGCATAACCAGTGTGTTCTGCCACCTCTGGGTTCCGATTCCTATGGACCTCTCGAGCTTTGCTCTCGAGGTCCAAGGGAATCAGAACCCCTCTGTGGCAGAACACACTTGTTGTGCACAGTTGCCCATCCAATATTCTGTATGTATTTTGGAATTACTTAAAGCAGTAGTTGACTCATCATTTACCAGATCTAACCTCCTTCCTTGAGTGCTCCATAACCTCTATTGTGGGTCCCTAAGATAAGGAGTAGAGCCACATGGTCTGCAGTGGTATGGGACATATTTATGTATTGTAGGGCTCACATGGTATGATTCCTCAAGCTGTAGTACAGGGCCTCATGACCAGGGGTATGACCCCAAGCCCCAGAGTATGATTCAACTCTGTGTTCTAGGGCCCCATATTCTGTTGCAGGATCTCAAGTGGTAAGAGTTGGGCTCCATGCTCTGGTATTGGATCTTGAGCAGTAGCATAGTGTCCCACTCTCTGGAGTAGATTGCAAGTTGTAGAGCAGAACCCTGTATGCTAATGTATGATACCAGCTGTTAGTGCAGGGCTCTATCCTCTGGTGTTGAACCCCAAGCTTTGGAGTAGGTCCCCACACATTGGTGCACAGCCCAAGTTCTGGTGGAAGAGCCCAATCCATAATACAGGAGCTCGTGGGCTGCTGTTTGACACAAAGCACAAGAGTAGGTCCTCTCTCTGTGGTTTAGGGCCCCAAGCACTACAGTAGTGTTCATGTTCTGGAGTATTTTTGGAAGGAAAGGCATTCATTTTTTATGTTGTCTTGCATGTGCACAAGCATCTTCTGGTAATAATAGCACAGTGAGAGGTGTGTAAGTGTTGACGAATGCAGGACACGCTTTAGTAAGTGCATTCCTCATTCCCCAATTAGCTAGCATGCTAGCGCTGATGATAGAATTATGTAAAGTGCCACCAACTTGAAAGAAATGTGCCATTGCAATCAGAGATGAGCTCGCTATGTAGTGGAAGAGATGACACGCATCCCATATGTGCCTTTTCTGGTGAAACATTTCAATAAACATGAGCTGCCACCACACAATCCTCAAACAAAGCCAACATCGGGGGTGCAATCCCCATGTTGGCATGTCCCCCAACCCCCACATTATGTGGCACACTGGGAGCCCACCCCAGTGTGCCGCTGCTCACATGAAGCCGACTGTGTCGGCATGTTCCCCCACTCCCATTGTCAGCATGTCCCGCACCCCCCACATTATGTGGCACACTGGGAGCCCACCCCAGTATGCTGCCACTCACATAAAGCCGACCGTGTCGGCGTCTCCCCACTCCCATTGTCAGCATGTCCCGCCTCCCCCACATTATGTGGCACACTGGGAGCCCACCCCAGTGTGCCGCTGGTCACACAAAGCCGACCATGTCAGCATGTTCCACTACCCCCATTGTGTGGCACACTAGGAGCCCACCCAAGTGTGCCTAACAAACCTCACAAGGTGCGTTTTTTTTTACCTGAAAAGAAAACAGTCCCTTGTTGTGTACAGCACCCCCCTTCCTCAACCTGCACCCACCCTCTGCGCACTCCACCTCCCCACACCCTCCTCACCCCATACTTACCCTCGGAGGTCTGGCGCTGAGATCTTCAGTGGAGCGGAAACACGTCTGGACTCTTCAAAGCCGAACTGCAAAATGAAGAAATGCCGGTAAGCTGTATAATGGCATCAATTGGGGGGGGGGGGTTCAACTTAGGTGGATAACACAGCCATTTTTGAATTTTGGCTCAAATTTTCAACATGGGGTTCTTGGACCCCACCTCATGAACACATGCACTGTCATCTCGTTATTCAGTCCTGAAAGGTGATTTCACGGTCACCGCACAGAATCACCTTTCAGGACTGATTAATGAAACAACAGTGCCACTGTTCATGAGGTGGGGTCCCAAAGAGCCTATGTTGCAAATTTGGTGAAAAAATTCAAAAAAAATGACTGTTTCGAGTGTGCATTGCGCAGTTTCCACTCACGCTTATAACTTAGACAAATTTTAATATTTTCACTCCAGATTTTCAACATTGCCATTTTTTCACACCTCCTTATGAACAGTACAGCTGTCATTTTTCACATCCTGCCCGAAATGTGTTTTCGCACATCTGGCACACAATGGCGCAGTCACTGTGGGAAATCAACTTTCGGGATAGATTAACAAAATCACAGTGCCACTGTTCATGAGCAGAGGTCCCAAAATGCCTATGTTGAAAATTTGGTTGAAGAAATCCCCAAAATAATTGCGTTATGGGCGTGCATTGAACAGTTTCTATGCACGCTCATGACTTCACCAATTTTCCATATTTTCACTCCAGATTTTCAGCATTGCCATTTTTTTACACCTATTCATGAACAGTACAGCTGTCATTTTTCATATCCTGCCCAAAATGTGTTTTTGCATCTGTGGTGCCAAATGGCGCAGTCGCTGTGCAAAATCACCTTTCGGCTAATGAACTGATAGTGCCACTGTTCATGAGGTGGGGTCACAAAAAGTCCATGTTGAAAATCTGGAGTGAAAATACCAACAAACGCCTGGGGCGTTAGGGTTTCTAGCCATAACGTCCCACCCTGTAGAGACTGACAGGCGTCAGGGGTGTGACTTGGGATAGTCAGCTGTAATGCTCATGCCATTCCACCCCCACCCCCACCCTGCAGCCAGTGACAGGCATTGACATGTGCCTTGGACTCTTTGGCCCCAAAGTTCACCCCATTCGCCTATACTACACCCATCTCAGCATATTTCCTTATGGAATGGGGTGAGTGTAAGGCCCAAAGACCCCAAGGCACACTGCAACACTTGTTGGTGTCTGCAGGGTAGGGTGAGGTGAAATGGGGTGAGCGTTATTGCTGACGACCCAAAGGCACACCCCATTGCTTGTCAGTCTCTGCAGGGTGGGGTGGGGTTGGCGCTGGCAGTTCATTATTTCACTGCCATTCCTATTATGTGTCTCTCTAACTCCTGCACTACCAATGCCAATGCCAGCAAGACAACATTCGACATTGACATATTCTTGTTATATATCTGCTTTCATGCACAATGACCTTTATTCATGAAGCACACTTTCAATGGCATAAAATATATTTTTACCTTGTAATTCAAGAAGTAAATTTTTAGCAGAATTATTACATTTATTTTTAAATTTCTTCTCCTTTAATTCCATGTCTGATTCAACACTACCCTTTAAAGACTTGAGTAAAAGAAGATGAAAAGTAAAATGAATCCAAATAATGCCAAAATAATACTATAAAAACTGTTTCTTAAATAGTGCAGTAAAATAATGCTAAAATAACAATAATTGAATGGTGAGGTAAAATAATGCTAAAATAACATGCCTCATTAAAGTGATTTTGTGAACTTAATGTACCAATTTTGGTATATTGTACCTTAAAGCAGCAGTGCAATGAAAATGGGCTAAAATTTGAGCCAACCTTTTTTTCTTCCTAATCAATGCCAGATGTCTTCCAGTTGATTTTGGTGGTAAAATGTTCAGTTTCTGTTATCATTTAAGAATTGTACAAAAAGCTTTAAAATAATTATTTCTCAGGAAAAAAAGATGGCCACCTCATTTTTGCATAGAAATAATACTGAGGACCCGAAGAGGGTAAAAATCTGGACAAAAATTCACATGTGCAGTACGCAGCACAGGAAGCATCCAGAAAACCCAGATCAACAGTTCTGCCATTATTTTTCATAACCATAGCAGAAAATTAACTTTTTGGAATAACTTCTTTCATTGCACTGCTGCTTGAAGTCCACGATAGTCCCACAGTGTAATTTTTAATATTAAGTGTTGAGCCTTTTTAAAGTGGCAAGGCATCATAGTTTGGCCCCGACAAGGTTGCCAGCTGATCTCTTCCACTTCCTGATTCAGCTACATGCCTCCGCACTCTCCCTTGCATGACGTCACTACGTGCCTGACTGCGGGGTGAGCCCCATTGAAATGAATGGGATTTTCCTTATTTTTTAATACATTGTAATGATGACTTGGAGATTAATAAGTGCCACTGATCAGAGCAAGGCCCTTGTTAGTCGATTGGTGGCCCTTATTAATCTCCAAGTCACCATCATAATGTATTAAAAAGTAAGGAAAAATCCCATTTATTTCAACAGGGCTTGCCCCATGCTCAGGCACGTAGTATCATCATGCAAAGGAGACTACAGGGGCATGTAATTGAATCAGGAAGTAGAAAGGATGGTCTGGAAACCTTGCCAGGATCAAACTACAATCCCTTGCCACATGAAAAGGGCTCAACAAAAATATTAAAAAATTGCACAGAGGGACTATAGCGGACCTAAGTATCACATCCCAACAGTAATACCTTAGGTGACAAAGTATATTAAATCACTTTAACTCATTGAATGCTGAGTATGTTTGAACATTTATAGTTTCTGGGCTATATATACTCCTACAGTACTGTAAGAGTCAATACAAGTGATCATTAATATCAGCCAATGTATTCCAAAGCCCTTTACAAGTTGTGAACACTTGCATTAGCCATTTGTTACACACAGGTAAGTGAGATAAAGGCATGGAAATTAAAGACAGAGGAGGAGAGAAAAAAGTGGTTAGCTACAGAGGAGCGCTTGCTTAAAGTCACACAGTAATGGGGGGTAATCAAACCTAGGTCTTCAAACTCTGCATTCTAACCGTAGATAATATATATATATATATATATATATATATATATATATATGCTGTATTTTTGTATTCTTTGGTAACCAGGTAAGGTTCACTAGTCACAAGTGCCTGTTTTCAGGGGCAACCCAGGTGAATTGGGGAGGTTAAGTGACTTGCTCAGAGTCACACAGTATGTAAGTGGAAGTTGTGGGAATCAAACCCAGGTCTGCTGAATGTGCCAAGCTGATTCACAGCTCATCACTTTAACATCCAGACTATACTGCCAGCCCCCTTGATGGCCATATTGATGGCAGATAAAGGCCTTCTGGTCCACCATACCTAACTACTGTGCTCTGGCCCTAGAGGCTGTCCCACTCTTAAATTATGTCTCTTCTCCTCTTACTAAGCCCATATGCCTGTTTTACCCCCTCCCCTTAAAACTGCTCACCAATGTGTCCCTTAGCACTTCTTCTGGGTAGCTTGTTCCACTTGTCTGCCATTCTTTCCGAGAAAAAAGTGTTTATGGACAAGTTTCCTGAATTGTCCTCCTGCTAGTTTGAGTGAATTTCCCTGCATCGCTATAGTTAAGCTCAAGGAAGATATGACTTTGAAATCAACCCTGTTTACCTTATGCATATGCTCGTACTTCTATCATGTCACTCCTTTTCCTTCTTTTCTTGAGGATGTACATGTTCAAATCCTGCAGCCTCTCCTTGAGGAAAGTGACAGAATACCTAAGAAACAGACTCTCTCTCCTAAGAGAATCAGTTCCTCTTTGAGGAATTTGAGTCTCTGGGAAATGCTGGTTCCAAGAACAAAAATCCAAAGGTCTTTGTACTTTTTTAGTCAATAAACACCTATTTTGTGGAATCAACTCCCAGTTACACTTTGATCACTGGACATAAAAACCTCTATCAGTTACAATTCCAAAACACTGGTTTATAAACTCAGTTTCAGCAGAGGGAGGTTGTTGTTGTAATGCACTTCCAGTTATTACGTAATAGTCTAGTTAAATTGTGTTATTTCACTTTTGTAACTATTTATGAATGTTTATTGCAATAAGTTTGTTTGTTGTATGCTTCCTACATGTCACCATTGTAAATAAACTATGCTTAATGGTTATAACCCTAAATAAATGAAACAAATGAAAAAAGAAAAAGGAAATAAGTCAAGCCCACTAAATCCTGAACCAGCTTGGTTGCCCTGCACTGTACTGCTTCCACCTTATAGCACTTTTTCCTCAGGTATGGACTCCAGTACCTTGTGAGTACTTCAGATGTGGCATCACTGACAATATGTATGATGGGAGGATTATCTTCCGGCTTCTGCTATTGATCCCACTCCTGATGCATCCTAACACTCTATTCTCCTTTTCCACAGCCGTTGCAGGTTTTCTAATATCATAACCCCTAGATTTTTTTCCTTCATTGTACATTCTGGTCCACCTTCCCCCCATTTCACACTACATCCCTGGTTTCCTTTTCTCAGTGTGTATTACTTTGCATTTTGTCTGTGTTGAAGCATAGCTGTCAGATCTTTGACCAATTCTCCGACCTACCCAGACACTCCGTAAATTCCCTTATCCTCTCCCCTGTGCCAACCCTTGCACAGATCTTCATGTCATCTGTGAAAAGGCAGCCCTTGCTCATTATGCCTTCTCCTATTTCACATATGAATATATTGAAAAGGACAGGGCCCAGCACTAATCCCTGTGGTTCTCCATCATAACCTTCCTTGTCTCTGAGAACTCTCCATTTACTGCTACCCTTTGTGTCCTACCCCTCAGTCAGCTTTCTACCCAATTCACCAACTTTTCCTCCACACTCAAGTCCCTTAGCTTCTTGACCAGTCTCCTATAAGAGACTGTGTCAAAAGCCTTACTAAAATCTAAGTATATTATGTTGACTGCCTGCTTTTTGTCAGTTGCCCTGGTCACCCAGTCGAAGAAGGCAATCATCTTGTCCGACCACTCCCTCATGAACCAATGCTGCCTGATGTCACCTAGCCCAATCTCTTTCAGGACCTCCACCAGTTCCTCTCTTAGTATTGACTTTATCACCTTCCCAAATGTAGATATCAGGCTGACTATGCTTCACTGCTTAACACTAGCTTGGGCCCCGCAATGTGAATCACAAGCTTTGGAGTAGTCCCCACATTACAATGTAAGGTCTCCTGATTTGGTACAAGGCTACAAATACTTGAATGGATCTGTTAATTGGGATATAACCATCAAGGTGAACTGTTCAGCCCCTTGCTCTGATGTAGGATCCCACACTTTGGTGTGTGTCAAAAGCGCTAGTGTAGGGCCCTACAGCATCAAATAGAAGCTTTTGTTGTTCTGTGGCACCCCATCTATTGTGCTGGACCACAGGTTCCATTATTAGATCCCAAGTGAAGTTGCAACTCAAACACTGGAGTAGGACCCACATCTTAGAATATGGTATTATATGCTGTGCATGATCCTTGGCTATAGAACAGGACCATAAGCACTTGGGAATGGGCTCCTTTAAATGGAATAGGACCCCTTGCTCTGCTGTAGGGTTCACGTTGTAGTGCTGGACCCAACCTTTGGTGTGCATCTGCAACTCTGGAGTAGGACCCTAATCCCTGGAGTCCCAAGTCCTGGAGTATGACAAAAAGCTTTGGTGTAGGGTCCTACATTGGTGTAAGATTGCAAGCTGTAATGTAGGGATCCATGCACTTCAGTAGGATCCTACGCACTAATATATGGCACCATGCTCTGGTGTAGAGTCCAACAGTAGTGTAGGGCTCCACATTCTGGTATAGGGTACCAAATGATGATGCAGTGCTCATGCTCTGCTGCAAGACAGAACCCCAAGGTTTAGTTGTGTGCCCCATACTTTGGGGTAGTGTGATAAGCTACAGGGCAGGATCCCCAAGCTATAGAGTAGAGAATCCAGCCTCTGATGTAAGAATCTGTTTTGTTGTAGGGTTCCATGCACTGGCACAGGACCCCGATATATGAATTAGGCCTCAAGCTGTGCAGTAAGGCAACAAGCTAGAGTGTTGACCAGAACTATACATCGGGCTCATTCACTGGTAAAAGTACCCTTAAATTGTAGTGTAGGCCCCCATGTTATGGTGTTGGGCAGTCAGATGTAACATATGAAGTAGGACACATGACTCTGGACTAGAGGAGCAAGCTGCAGTAGAGTGCTCTAAACTCTACTGTTGGGCCACATGCCTAGTCTAATGACTCCATGGTTTGCTGTAGGAATGGAAAGGTTTTGTATGGTGCCTTATACTGTATGTACTATACACTATCCCAAAGCACTTCACCCTCCATAGAGTGTCGTCAGCAGCCATTAGGTGCACACAGAAATGCTAAGGAATCATAATAGCTTAGTACAGAGAAAGGGTGAGAATTATGCACAGGGAGCTTAAATGACTTGCTCAGGGTCACACAGTAAGTGACAGCTGTGGGATTTAGACCTGGGTCTGTTGTGTTTCCAAGTTCACAGCTTTGTGCTTTAACCACGAGACTATACCGCCTCGCACTGTATTGTTGGGCCATATTATCTGGTATAGAATCCTAAATGATAGTGTTGGGCTTCTGCATAGTAGGCCATCATCTGGTGTTGTGCAGGGTATCATGCTGTGGTCTAGTACCTGAAGTGTTAATGTATGGCCCTCCAGTACTGTTATAGCAATCCTTGCTCATGTGGAAGACTCCAAGTGCTAGGATTCATGCTGTGGAGTAGAACACAAACTGCAGTGCAAGGTCTCAAGCTTTCCTTTTTGTACTTCCAAAACTGGACTCCTTGTTATTAAAATCCTCCATGGTTCCCCTCCTGCATATCTGTCTGACTTTGTGTTCAGCTACTCTCCTGTTCACTTCTTTTGCTCCTTTTCTGGAGTTCTCCCCTCTGTTCCTTCTCACATACTATCAACTGTCAGTGGGACAGCCTTTTCCATTGCTTCCCCAAACAGTGGTCTAGAACAGCCTTACACACACACACACGCGCACACCTTTGCACACTCTCTCTCTCTCTCTTCACCTGACATAAAAGAATCATAGTGAAAAAACACTGTAGTAAGGGTTACCATGGAAGGGAACTGACAATAAAACCATGTTTCAATGAAATGCTGTACTAGATTACACACACCTCCTGCTACAAAGCATCATTGATGTTATACGTAAATCACCATGAAGGAATTCAGGCTGGCTCAGCTATAAGGAGGACTGTATGGTGCCAAAAGGGCTCACAATCTCCAAAAGTCAGAAAACAGCAGACCACAGACACCTGTTTCATCATTGTTTGAACTCATCAGTGTGCCATAGCTGTTGTCTCAACCCAGCAGGAGGGGGAACTTGCAGAATGATATCAGTGGTCTGGGTCAAAGTGAGCCCAAAATAGGAAAGTAATTTAAAAGAGAAAACATCACAGCAATAGCACTAAAGCAATGGATACCCTGTAATGACATAGGCAATAAATCAAAGTTTCACAGAAACAACAACAACAACAAATTACATATGCCTCCCAATGCAAAGCATCATGGGTACTACAGTACAGTTCACATGCAACTTATTATGCAACTAGTTAATAGCCAGTTAGCATTTGAGCTGCTAATGATCTGCATTGGAGACCTGTTCATCACTGATACCTGCTTGTCAGCTGGTGCTGAGCTCTGAATGAGCTGCCCTAGTATACTTTCAGTTAAAGCCACATTCTACAGCTGAAGGGGAAAAACAGACTAGCTGGCAACTTAGTACAGGCACATAAAAATAGTTGGCTGCAAACTGGCTGCACAGCAAGTTTAATGTGAACTGTAGTGTATATGTTAATCACCATGAATACATTTTGGCTATCACTTCTCCACCTCACTGCCTCTCTTCCCTTATTCAAATCCATCACAAAACTCATCTCTTTTCCCATGCCATCAGTTCCTAGCCTGACCACACTGTCTTGTTGGCCAGTGTTTTTTGAACTTTTTCTTGCTGTACCATCCATAGCTCTGCCTGTTGTGTTTAATGTTTTAACTTGTGAAGCATTTTGTGATACATTGCATATGTGAGAGCTATAGAAACTAAGATGTTATTGTATTACATGCTCTGGTGTGAAGCTCCAGGTGCTACTGCAGGACCCCAATCACTAGTGTAAGCCCTATGCTCTTGTGAAGGGCTTTATTGTAGGGCCCTATTGTCAACTATAGAACATCAAACTACAGTGTAGGGTTCCAAGATTAGGCATGGAACATCCAGATGTGGTAGTCACTCACAAAGAAAGACAGAACTGCTGTCTGTTATATTCTGTAAAATACAGTATTGAGTAACTTGGGGAACGGCCTTTTCCCTCCACAGCACTGAGTCCAGCAGTTCCAACAGAAAAGCATGCAGCGCCGCAGACACTGACGGGACCTGCAGATTGGAGACAGAGAGCACCAAGGGACAGGGGTCGGACTCCTTGAACCGCAGACCCAATCGGGCCCATTCACCATTCAGCGACAGCAAGGAGGAAAAGGCCAAGTGCTCAGCCATGGTGCAGAGAGCCAGCCTCCACCACACTGCATCCCCACTGAGAATACAGAGGAGCAAAGGAGCTGCTTCCTGCTCCCACGCTACCACCTCGGAATATGAACTCTCGCTGGATCTCCGCAACAAACAGGTATGGCCACCATACACTAGGGCCACAGTGCAGAACCCTAATAGTTATTGGCCAACACAAAGTAACATACAGGGTGAAAAGTTCTGGAAAGCGGGTTGGGTTTTTCTTTCTGATATGATTCTGCACCAGCTTCAAAGAAAAGTGAAAGATGAAAATTAAAGTGACAGGTGGCTCTCTCCCATTTATAAGGTATTTCAACTTGACTGAAATCTATGGCCTAACACAAGTCAGAAGTGTCAGCCACTGAAAGCACGGGCTGCAGAGGGTTGACACACCAATGTACTAAGCCTGAAAATGTTGTACCTTCTTGCTTCTTGGTGGCAGAACACAATACTTTTCTAGTTTACGTCCTCTTATTTTTAATGATTCTTTCTGCTCCTTTAGTCAGCCCTGATCCCCAACCATGGGGGTCTAGTGATTATCAGCCAGTCCATTGTCAAAACCATTCCCCATAAACCAGCACACCCTTTCCCCATGGTCTTCCCCTTACAGTGAGGCATTCAGGGAGGCACTCCCTCCAGTTTCAAACGTTGGTGGGGAGCGGGTCTTTGTGCTTGATGACCTGTCAGTATGGAGCCCAGCTGTACCAAGTGAAATACTGTACCAGATTACAAACACCTCCTGCTGCAAAGCATCATCCTGCTGCTAGAGCTGGGTTTTTCCCTTGTATGGTTGTCTCACCAAGATGCCAGCATCAACGTGTGATGTAGGCATACAGTTGGTGTGCACATCACAGAGCCCTGCATCTCCCCTCCAACCTCCACTCCCAAATGCTTACATCACGTGGGGGTCCCAATGGTGTGCAAGCACAGTGGGATATGGAAAACCACCCAAACCAAGAAGGTTAGTGTACTCTGGGATGCACAAACCTTTCTCATTTACTGGCCTGCCAGCATCCTTGGCTCATTTCTGAACCCAGGTCACCAGCACGGTTGTGCTAACAGGCCAACCCAGTTAACTTTCTTCTTATTGCATGGGTTTTAGTTTCAGCCATTATTGGGAAGGTGTCCATGGCCAGCTTTAAATGCAGTTGAGTGTAAGCCATGGCCTAAAATTCATAAATAGTATTATGCTCAGAAGTGATTTTATGAAGGGCCAGTGGTGCTGGGTCTAATGTGTTGTGCTTCCGCATAGGAATCCTTGGTACAGCTCTCTGGGAGACATTTGCCTGTGTTGGTATGGGAGTCAGTGTCAACAGGGTTGCTGCAGCCTCCTTTGGGGAAGGGTGGAGAACTGAAAAAATTGGTTCTATGAGATTGGGTGGATTTTTCTTATATTTATTGCATCTATTTAATTTTGGATTTATTGAATAGTAACACTGTCTGATGTTCTGGAGTAAAACAAGTCTAGCTGTATGTATTACTTCACAGTTCTAAATTGGATCCAACTGTGATTACCTGTTCTACTGTACTTTGGGGATCCATTAAGTGCTGATGACAACTGGCTGGGGTGGGTGAGGCTGAGGTTTAAGAAGTTCGTCCTGGATTCTTTGTACTATGCAAGCCATCATCATCATCTGGTAACTCTCTGTTGTGGGTGGGGACATGAGTGTAGGTGACTTGTTTTAGAATGCTGCGGAATTAGTCAGTTTGAATGAACAACCTAGTGCATTTCAACAGTACTACTTGAAAACTTTTCATTCCATTTACTGCACTAACACCTGGATTTCTCGTCAGAACTACATTTGAGTAAAACATTTTTTTAGAAGGTTGTTCCTAGCTTTTCTGCTTCAGTAACTTGTGTCACCCGAGGGGGGCACAGATACATTGTGAGCACAGAGTGTAGTCTAATTTTATGGCAATATTTTGATTTTTTTACATCATATGCTACATTTATCATTGGCAAACTATGTCCCAGTATAAATTTTTGTGCTCTGGCCAGTATTTGCATCCATCTGAACTGAGCACAGCTGGCCTAGAGTACCTTGAAGAGGCCCACACAGTTGTTTGAAATAACACTTTTTTCATAGTGTTTCTCCTGTATTAGCACATCCTGTAATTACTGGTTAGCCTTAATTATACAGAACAGCATTATACACAAACATAATGTCATATGTGTGCATTATGGAACGTTCTACTTCATGCTGCTCAGTACATGCATTTGACAAGCTGTTGGCACCCGCTCAGTTAGTTTCAACAAAATCCCCTTGGTATTGTGACGGGTATGTGCTGTGCTCATGGCAATAACTCTAACAGTGAAATTGATAAAAATTGCTGTTGTAATAGAAAGCTACTTACAACTTCTTTGTAAGTTAAAAAAAAAATGACCATGCTTCCTACTGTGCCTTGGACTGTGTACTCAAAACCAAAACAAGTTTGATAGTAAAGTAAGACATTTTTGTTTTTATTCAAACTACATCCGTGCATTTCTTGTAGCAATAATTGTAAAACCAGCCATTTAAAAACTTAAATCATGTAGTGTCAATTCATTTTTTTACACATCCTTGATGTGTGATATCTCCATAAACTTCGAGAGCTTTGGTCTTGAGGTTTATGGACATCACACACCTCAGTTGTGTAATGCTCTTGGGGTTTATGGAACTCACACACCTTGGGTGTACATACACACACAGTGATGGTAAAAGCAAATTTACAACTGCACAATGTACGTACTGTATGTTCTTTTTCAGATCTTAAATTGTTGTCACAGGGCATCCATTGTTCTACTATAAACCTCTATGGTTGAGAGGGACATAAAATACATCGCATGGTTCTAATATGATACTTACCACCAGTGTGTACATTAGAAACACCAAATAAATGTAGTAACAGTCTGGCAAAGCTTGAACAGCAAATCAAAAGGATGAAGGCTTAACTCCTTATAATCATGCGTATACTATTTTATTTCATCCACCTCTTGAAAAACATCAGCGTTTCTTGGCAGTGCCACTTTGTTGGGGCCGAGGTGGTAACTTACAATAGAAAACAGAGAAAAGAACACATTTAGAAAGCTAAATTCTATTATATAGATCCAGACCCACAAAACCATAATTGAGCCATTATGATATGTACACAATAACGTTAGTGTATTTATAATTAAAACAAAACAGTAACAAATATATAATTGATTATGAGATTATTAAATCCCTTTATGTATAGGATAAAAATATGGAAATGTTAATCCTTTATCCCATTATGTAGAGGGAAACAAAACAGCAATACACAATTCAATTCACACTGTTCAAAGTGGCATGCTACTACGTAAAAGGCAATAATTTACTACCTAGAAAAAATAAGGAAATAGATTATTTCTTAATCTCATGGATAAATATACAATTTTTGTGTATTGAATTTAAAGGGACACTATCAGCCCTTTACTTACTTTTTTGGCAGATACAATATTCCTAAACGTACTTGCACCACTGTCTGCAGCAGCCCCTCGCGTGATGCAGTATACATAGCAACAATTTATTCCCACATAAAATGTTTACTCTTACTAATTTTTTTGCAAAGTGGAACCCTCTTTATCTGCTTCTATTGACTGTGCCCATTGCCAAAGCATGATCACATTTCTTGCACTTAAGTGCTGGAAGGCTCGTGTACTCATCATTCTATCCAAGTTCAGCTAAACACAGATTTTAATAGTAGAAAGAAAGCTTAACAGAGGAAAGTGTTTCTTGTTTGAAATGGGTGCTTAAACCAGCCCACTGGTGCAGTGGTAGTGCTACCGCTTGCGACGCTGGTGACCTGGGTTCGGGAACAAACCCAGGAGCTGGAGGGCCGGCTGGAGGGGGGCGCTTGAATGACCATGGTTCATTTGCCTTTTCCGGGTGGGATGGGGTACAAGGTTCAGTGCTTGGCTGGCCTCTGGTGGAAGCCAGAGGTACAGTGAGAACCAGCCACAAACAGAGGGGAGGGGCGTGACGGACGTCGGCGTTTATGTCTTGCCGTCTAGGCACAAGTCATGCTCTGTAGAGAAAATGGAAAAACAGCCTCCTACACTCCAGGGAGGTGGAGTGCCAGCCCAGATCCCTGAACTCTACCTCCATGGTGGCCCAACAGAATACTAAGATTTGGGGTGTACGTGCCGCAGCTCATTTCCACCTAGGGGGAACAACCACGGCTTTATGGGGGAGCACTGAGAGGTAAGAGGGGGATAGATGCTTTGGTGACTCCTGAGGAAGCAGAGTGTGGGTGGCTAGGGGAGGAGAGTAAAATAGAAATATATATATATATATATATATATATATATATATATATATATATATAAAAAGGAAATGGGTGCTTGAAGTTACAGTAGGTAAATCACAGTTTGAAGGTCAAGCCATGATGCTAGGCATACACTTATGCATATGTATATATATGCATATAATGTTTACATTAATATTCTGTGTAGGAATACATTGTTGCTATGTGTAATGCATCATAATATGGACTGCTACAGGCAGTGCAGGCACACTTAGGAATACTGCAGAAAAAGTAATTAAAGGGTCGATCAGTGTCCCTTTAAATTTTCGGGGTGTTTATTAACATTCTCTTGTTTGTAACACTGAGCATATGCAAGTTATTTTACACATAGTCAATTAATATCAATAGGCCTGAGATTAAGAATTGATCTAGTGTGCCTTAGTTTTTTGAGGTAGTCAGTTACTGCGCTGTTCTTATTAGCATGTCACTTTGACTACTGCAGGAACTGATTTATATGTTGGTGCTTTGTTTTCCTCTACATAATGGGACAAAGAGTTAACATTTCCATACTGTCATCTTTTATACTTAAAGGAATTTAATAACCTTGTAGTCAGTAACATATTTTTGTGTATATATATATATATAAATTTTTTTATAGTTATCATAAATGCAGGGGCACTACTGGGTGTGTGTGTGTATATACATATGTATATATATATATATATCACAGTGGCACTATTGTGGTTTTGCGGATCTGTATCTCTATAACTGCATTTAGCTTTCTAAACATGTTCTTTTCTCTGTTTCCTATTGTTAGTTACCACCGCAGACCAGATAAAGGGCTGTTACCATAAAATGGCAGTGCTCCCAAATAGGTGGATGGAATAAAATAGCATAGAAATCATTATGAGGAGTTGAGTTCATTCTTTTGATTGTAAGTTCTTCTGTTCTGCATTTGGATGTAACTCCTCCGACTGTAGCTATAGATAGGCCTTACTAGGAATGGGGGCATCCTAAAACTGTTCTGGTTAAAGTGGAACAATAACAAAATCAGAAGCAGTATTTAAAAAAGAAACCACTTCCACAGGAAACAAGATATGACTTATGCTGGTCAGATTCACACATGGAATCTGAAGTGATTGGATTCGTGATTGGATGCACTTTTAAAAAGTTACAGTATTTACTGTTTTTCTTTTATATTATTAAACAAGCTGCAGTACAGAGCTTGTTTGTACTCCTACCCTCTGCTGTGGTCTATCCTGTGTTATGCAGCCTGATTCAAACTGCTTTAAAAGGGGATACTTCTTAACAAATATAATAGTTTTTCTCACTATTTCTTTTATGTTATAAAACCTGCAGTGGAGCTTACTGTTTCTCAGTCAGTTTGTTTACCATGCCTCTGTCTGTCTGTATTGTGTGCACCATGTCTCACAGCGGTACACAATTATATTTTTTAGTATTTAATGTTAGAAGAAACAAAATAAAAAAGCTGTAGATGAGTGAAACAATGGACACCTGTCTGTTGCCAGCCCTGTCTGACCAAAAGGACCAGACAACAGACCAGACTACTCAACTCTCCAGGATGGTTCAGTGTTTCACACAATTTGTTAAAACAAAAAACTCTTTTTAAATCGGTGTGTGGGAATTGAAACAGAGCAAATGCAAATGGTATAATTTTGTATAAATGCAACTATGGTAACCTCTGAGTCTGTGATTCAGTTTTGGGCATATGGTTTGTCCTGAGGCTCCACCCTCTGCTGGTGAACACTGGCATGGGCTGCTGGTGGCAAGGGGGAGCACGGAGGAGGATGAGACGTTCTTAAAGAGCAGGCATCCACTTCAGTATTTAATTCTACAAGCACGCTCTTCTTTCCATATCACACTTAACTGGGTAACAGTATATACAGTGGCTGTGAAAGCACTAAACAACTGATGTCACCACTCTGTTTAACACTTTCAAAAGCCTACCCTTACCAGATTGCACATTGCCCCCCCCCCCACACACACACACATTGGCTGAGGATTGGGTAGGGCTGATGGCATGGTTTGATAGTCTCTGCTAGTGTCACTGATCCCACATCACCTGATCACCAGTCTGGTCCCACATTGACAGTAATTTTACCTATCCCTGGCAGTCTAGTTCCTCCCGATTACTAGTACGATTTGCTGATTGCATTACCTCCAGTCCCTGGGTATCTAATAGCCCTTCCCTACCTGACCACTAGTCCAAATCCTCTCGTTGTCTACCCACTCGGAGGAAGTGAGAGCGCCTACTGCAGAAACAACTGTTTCTACCGGAGGTGCATGCTTGCTTCCTGTTATTCAGCTGGTGGTTGGCTGAGATGGTAAATGCAGGGGCTGTGGCAGTTGCCATCTCTGGGAGGGGGCAGAGGGATGATCCTGCCAGCTAGTGTAAGTGGGGGGCCACCTGGGGAGAGGCTGGAGGGTGCCAAGTGGGCAAAGCTGGAAGGGGCTTTGGATTGGTAATTAAGGGGTGGGGGCACTAAATAGCCAGGGATTGGATGTAATACAACCAAGGGACCAAACTGGTGATTGGGGGGCCACTAGACAACCAGGGATTATATATAATTCAACCAGGTGGATTGAATTTGTGATTGAGGGTGAGGGCACTTGACTGCCTGTGATAAGTAGGAATAATGTTAATGTGGTATTGGACCTGTGATTGGGCAGTGGCCACAAGACTGCCAGGGATAGGGATGTGACACTGTACATTAGAATTGGTCCTGCAAAGAGGATTACAGCACAGCCCCACACAATGCCTCTGCACAGTTTGCATAGCAGATTGTACGGAGCTTCTAATATGCACATAATGGCATGTTTATTACCTTACTGACAGCTCAAAATGGCTTACAGGGGCAAGGATGCTATCCCGTTTATAACATGCTCTCTCCCTTTGCTTCTGTGAGCCACTTTCCTTCATGGGACTGTTAGCTCAGTGCACAGTCACTGTAAGCTGTGCTTCTACAGCTCCCATATTCAGACAGGCAGTATGCACTCATCGCAGTGAGCTGCCTGTCTAACTGTGTCCCTCGGGCTGGCTGTGCGCTATCTCACACACAGTGCTAAGGGCTGGGCAGCACTAATGGTCAGCTCTGAAAGTGGGTCCTGATGGCACTGTACAAACAGCAACTGTGAGATCAGGAACAGCGAAAGGTTTTTGAAACAAACTGTGGTATAAGTACTTAATGAAGTGAAATATTTTTAAGAATGATAATGGGACACATTTAAAAAATCTAGGAAAAAATAAATGTTAAATACACATAATGGTTTAAAACATTTATGTTCAGTGATATCTCTAAAAGGTTTAAAGAACTGGATCATCATAGGACATTAAAGGTTTGTGGGGTGGGAGGGTGGGACTGATGGTTGCAGGGGACCAGGGAGGCCATTTTTTCATTTAAATGAGATTGGAAATTATTTTGACATAGTTAACTGCCCTTTCATCTTCCTTTCCGTGCCAGTTATATATTCTGACACACTTTGACAAATTTTTGATAAATAAATGATTGAACTTTGAGGTCCCTCAGATCAACAGTACACAGAGTTCCACTCTTCTCACCTGCTACTGCTCATTCTTTTCCCATTTCTAAGAGATTCTATGACATCAATAACATCATTCCACTCTATTCATCTGGAATGGTTTTACTGATGTAACAGGATGTTCAGGCAGTATGGAAAGAGAGAGCTACAACTGCTGAGGAGAGAGGGATTCGGGGTAGTTACAAAGCCAACAAAATTAAATTATTAATTTAACACAAAAGGTTGAAAACATATCAGAATATTGGGTAAACACTAAATGGACAACAGGAGGGCATCTAGAGGTGTAAACACTGTTTCCTATCACTTTTAAATGATCAGACCAAGGCTAAACCAAATATTCAGCACCTAGATGTGTACCGAAACCCTAGACCCAAACAAGGCATTAGATTTGGTTTCTCTTCAATATACAAAAAATTACTGCATAAAAGGATCTAAAACCTTAAAAGCAGCATCCAGAAAACCTGAGCTCAGGCAACTTGATGTAGTGGGTAAGGGTGATGCTGAACAGATGAGAGTAGCTCAGGAAAAAGACATAAGCCATGTCTCAAAAAAGTGGTAGGACCACTCCTGAAAACATTAGTGGTTAAAAGGCAGAGAATAAGGATCAACTCCTGATTAGTGTTGCTCAGAGAGAGCTTTTTGGTATGTGAGTGTCTTCAAATGGATAGTCCCACTCCCCATCTCCAAATCCAAGCTCTGACAAATTTAGGATTTTTGGGTATGAGGTTTGATTTTTTGGGTCAGTGTGGTAGAGGAGTGAGTCAGGAGTACAAACAGACCATAGATAAAGATACAAAGTATGAATTGCTTCATTTTATTCAAAACACAACTATATATATATATATATATATATATATGTATTCTTTTTTTTGACAGCTAGCTTTAGAAAGGGAAACAGATTTGGAAAACTGATTTGACAGCTGCCGGCAGCTGCTTTACATCAGTTGTAAACAGAAAGTTCAGCAAAGTCTTTTGCTGTCCGTATCTGTTATAAAAGTTCTTGCTTGTATCAAAATCATAGACTCCCTTTCTAAGCAGTAGGAAGCAATACCTTGCAGCTTCATGTTAACCTGTTCAACTAGATTAGTTCTTTTTTGCTTTAGTCTTCTTAGGTAGCCTGCCCTTTCTCCTCAGAGTGTTCAGAATGTGTCAACAGCCCATTTCTGCAGGCTTCTATGGCTATTTTTTGACTTTCTGATCATAACTCCTTGACCTTTTGTTCTCAGAACACCACTTCCCTGGCCATTTAATCTCAGAACATCACACTCAGATAGCTTCCTTGCCTAGCTTTGAGATTTAAGCAAGCAAGAACAAAAAACTGTAGCTCATGACAGACTATTAACCCCTTCCTGCCTTCAAAGTTATTTATTCTTTTAATGAAATCTTAGTTTTCAGAATAAATAACAGGCTCTTTTTCACAGCTCACACTCATTTTAACAACTCCTAAGTGTGTGATTACAGACCCTGTTGATTTCATGTGGGGTTTACCATGTACTGTGCCAGAGAGGTGAAAGAAAGAAAAAAAAAAAAACAAAGAACAGAGACCACATGTGAAGCAAGAGTGGGAAGTACAGGAGAAGGAGCAAGGGATGAGGGAGGGTCCATAGACTGCGGGAGTGGCCATCTCCTAGTTCCCACAGGATTAAGTTTGCACAGCCGATTTTAGAAAAGATAGCACGAGTAAATGATAGGACAGCATAGAACAGCATAAGTTTTTAGTCATTTTATTTTTCCCTGTCGAAATGGGAGAGGGTCCTGAACCTGTCACAGTGGGATAGTTGGGGTCGAATCTGATCCAATCAACAGATCCCTTGGATCCAGTCCGATCCTCTGGTTCTGTTCAGATTCACACATGGTATCTGAGATGATTTGATCCATGATCGGATGCCATAAATATTCCATTATTTTGATCTATAATAGAATGCCATATATATTCCATTATTCTGAAAATCAAAAAAAGAAAGGGTAGTATCCAGTGTTATCTAAGTTTGGTGAATACTATCCAAGCACCACTGGTAGAGAGGAAACATGAGCCCCACTTGTTAAACAGAAAAAAGATACAGCAAGTTGTACTAAAGGAAGACTGAAAGGCACAGCACACACACACACATGAGTTGTAACATTAGAACAGGCAGATATGACAGAGATATGGGGATGGTGAGGGAGACACACCATATGAGTATGTCTGTATGGGGAGCAAACTTTAGCTGAGTAGTAAGGAGCTGAATTCTGAAATGGAGGTGGAGAAACAGGAGAACTCAACGGGCAGTGTGGTAGGTGGCAAAGGTGGAAAGAGTAGGCCACCATCTAAAAGGATAATCTGTTATAAAAAAAAAAAGGCAGAAGCACCTGGCTCTGAAAAGAAAGCTAATAAACCTGAAAAAAAAAAAGAAAAAACACACCTTAAAATACCTGGTGAAACCATAATGAAGTCCATCATCCCTCAGGCACTTCCCAGTAAACAGCAGAAACATGTACTTATGGTACACAAGTAAGAGACCAAGTTAGAAAGAGCACTTCTACCTGGAACAGATGTTTCAAAAACATATGCAAAGGCCCAAGAGACACATGAAACAGGTTTACATAATTCAAGGTGCTAGTGGTAGTAGTAATATATTTTATTTTTGTGCAATGAAGTATTTATTTGGACATGACGCCTATTCTCAAGTGTATCCCTGTGTTGTGCATACATTTTGGTATTCATCCTATCGATCAACATTACATCACCATACATACATTACAAAAAATGCATTAACTTTAAAAACAAAAACATACCTGCACTGTATTCCAAGTTAGACTTAATTGCTTTTTGGAAAAGGTTTAGTGAGGGTTTATTTCTTGTAACTTCTCCCAATTTATTTCATTGCTTTGCTGTGTTGTAACCAATGGTCAGTTCCCCATAGCGAGAACTGATTGTTGAGATTTTTAGTTTATTACTCTGCGAAGCTCATGTTTGGTAAATGTTGCTGCTCCTTTTTTATATATATTGAACTATGGGTGTTTTCCGTTTGAATTCATTGTTCTACATACAGTTTCTAACCACCCAATCTCACCATTATTTTCCAGAGGGAACCACTGCAACCTTGAATACATACTACAGTGATTCTTGGTTATGTTAGATCACAGCACAAATCTTGCTAACTTATTATATAATGTATCAAGTTTTTTCAAATCTCTTATACTAGCATTCATTACTGCCGTGTTCTATCAGTTATAAGAGTGATCACAGTTCCTTTTCTTGACTCCAAGTAGAGGAAACCTGCTGTTCTTAAAGCTCCATTTTTTTTTGTTTACCTGAGGGCCGTGATATGATTCAAATCCTCAGCCCACAGCCAAAAAGCACTCCCACATATCTGTATTTGCCAACACACTGTAAACTCAAACTGAACAGGTCCCTAATTTCTAGATTTGGAGTTCTACTTGCTTTAGATGCTTCAATATTTTGTCTCATACCAAACCTTATGATCTAGGTCTTTTTTAGGCGGATTACCAGCATTGACCTAGGAAGTTTTGTTCAAGCTTTATTCCTAGTTGTGCTTTATTGTCTCCAGTTACTACAAGGACCATATAAGGGAACACAGCGGGATGAAGATAGGGAGGCATACCAAACTTCCCTAAAGGAAGCAGGGAAGGCAGTAAGCCAGGTAAAGGCCCAAACTGAGGAAACACTAGCATTCACAGTAAAAGAAGGGGACAAGACTTTCTATAGATACATTAGTGAAAGGAGAAAGTCCAGATGTGGTATTGCTAAGATCAGAGGGGATAAAGGGGAGTGTGTGGATGAGGACCAAGGAAAAGCATCTATCCTAAATAGATACTTCTGCTCAGTATTACTAAGGAGAAGGTAAGGCAGGGCTCACAGCTCAGCACCATGGACACAGAGGGGGAGAGAGGCATGCACAAGTACCTTCACAAAAGAAAAGGTCCTACAAAAGCTTGCTAAGCTCAGGATGGACAAGGCAATAGGCCCTGATGGCATACATCCCAGGGTACTAAAAGAGCTAAGGGTGGAACTAGCACAGCCATTATCAGAACTGCTTAGTGAGTATCTGAGCACAGGATAGGTCCCAGAAGACTGAAGAAGGGCTCATGTTATCCCGCTCCACAAGAGTGGTAGCAGAGAGGAGGCAGGGAACTACAAACCAGTCAGTCTTACCTCAGTAGTGAGCAAGATTATGGAGGCACTCCTTAAGGAAAGGATAGTGCAATGCCTGGAATCCATAGGAGCACAGGATCCAAGACAGCATGGGTTTACAACAGGAAGGTCCTGTCAAACTAATTTCATAGATTTCTTTGACTGGGTAACCAGAGTGGTGGACCAAGGGGGTGCAGTTGATGTTGCCTACCTTGACTTCAACAAAACTTTCAATAACTGTTCCACATAGAAGATTGATTAATAAGCTGGGTAGGCTTGGGGTAGGTCAGAAGTTGGTTAACTGGGTGGCAAACTGGTTGGCGGGCACAAAACAGAGAGTGGTGGTAAATGGTATACAGTCAGAAGAGATGCAAGTCACAAGTGGGGTACCTCAGAGATCAGTCCTGGGGCCAGTCCTCTTCAATATCTTCATCAGTGACATTGCAGATGGATTGGAGGGTAAGGTTTGTCTGTTTTCAGATGACACCAAGATCTGCAACAGAGTAGATGATCCAGATGGGTGGGCAGAATGAGAAGATATCTGGATAAACTGGCAAAATGGTTGGAAGAGTGGCAACTGGGGTTTAACACAAAGAAGTGCAAGATCATGCACACAGGGAAGAGAAACCCTGAAGCCACCTATAGGTTGGGAGGGGAGTTGCTGGCAATCACAACAGAAGAAAGAGACTTGGGCATCATCATCACAGATGACCGGAAATCATCCAAGCAGACCACTAAAGCAGTAGATAAGGCTAGAGGGATGTTGGGGTGTATTAGTAGGGATATCACAAGTCATAAGAGGAAGGTAATAATCCCTCTTTACAAGACACTGGATAGGCCCCATCTGGAGTACTGCGTGCAGTACTGGACGCCGCACCTGCATAAGAACATTAAAAAAATGAAAGCAGTCCAGAGAAGGGCAACCAAAATGGTGCAGGGACTGCATCAGAAAACATATAAGGACAGATTAATGGAGCTCAATATGTATACCCTAGAACAAAGGAGAGAGAGAGGTGATATGATCGAAACATTCAAACATCTTAAGGGCATTAACAAGGTGAAAGAGTTTAACATGTTTCAATATAAGAAAAATAGCAGGACAAGAGGACACATCATGAGATTAGACAGAGGCCTATTAAGGGGTAATGTGAGGAAATTATTTTTCACAGAAAGGGTGGTGGATGCATGGAATGACCTACCTCAGGGAGTGGTGGATATGAATATAGTGCAGGGCTTCAAACAGGCATGGGATAAGCATAAGAGAGCAATACAGATGTGTATGAATAGATAGGCCATTGACAGAGTAAAGGCCTATGGCACATTCATAAAGTAGAAAAAATGGGCAGGCTGGATGGGCCTTGTGGTCCTTATCTGCCATCAACTTCTATGCTTCTATGTTTCTTTGACCATGTCATTGGCATACATCCTCATCTATGAGTGGCTCAGGACATCTGGAAGATCATTTACAAAGACCAAGTATAGTAGGAGGCACAGGATTGATCCCTGTGGTACCCCATGATACAAGGTAGTGGTCTTAGACAATCTGTCACTCACCATGACCTATTGCTGACTTCCATTCAAATACTGTATGTCCTTAACCACTCCATGGCCTCAGGATGCATGCTGACCTCAACCAACCTCTTCAGTAGCAAGAAGTGGTCCACCAGGTCAAAGGCTTTGGTCAGGTCCATGAACACTGCCTGGATTCCTTCTTTTTATCTGAAGAATTTTCTCTTAGATTGCTGAAGTCCACCAGGGCAGTGTCTGTGGAGTGGCCTGAGCAAATACCATGTTGGTAGATAGCCAGCAAGTTTCCCTCCTCAAGGTATTTGTAAAGCTGGCTGTGGAGCAGTTTCTCTAAACCTTAGAAAGGGTGGACAGCAACACGATTGGCTGGTAATTTGAGTGTACTTGACTAATCCTCTGTTTAGGAATTGGTGTAACTTTGCTTAATCTCCAAGGTTCTGGGAATCTTCCCCTCACAAAGATTCCAGTTACATAGATAAGTTACCACTGGCACTATCTCAACTGCTCCCACCTTCAAGAATCTCATTTCTAACCCATCCAATCCACCAGCTTTACCAATTTTTAAACTTCTTAACACTTTATACTTCTCCTTCAGAAAGCTTTCTAAATCTAAAACCACCGACATGCACCCCCGGCCAATCTCGGTATTATTCACCCTTTCATTTTGTTCTTCTACATTTACCAAATACTCTTCACAATTTGTTCTCTTATCAAGCAGCTGGTCCAAATCCACAATGATCATAATATTTACATCTGGGATGTCTGTAAAATAGTTGTTTAACAAATTTGTTACTCTTCCTGGATGTTCAACCTCTACTACATTTTCATTTAAAACAATAGGAGCATGTTGTTTTGATACATTATTCAGTTGTTTAATTATTTTCCAATAATCTCTAGGATTTTGTTTTTTCCCTATTTTATTTTTGAAATAGCTTTGCCTTTTGCAATCAATTTGTCACTTTTTGTGTGAAGATTTTTAAACTGGGTCCAATCCTTCTTCCTGGACATAAGTTTCGCTTTCTTCCATACCTGTTTCTTAAGTCTAAGCAAGTTTTGTATTTTCGTAGTTGCCAAGGGTTGATGAACTTTCCTAAGAGTAACCCTGTTCCAATGTGCATGCAGATTACACACCCTATTAGAGACTGCAGTAAAATAGTTTGCAGCAAAATCCAGGTCAGTGATAAGGAAGTATCTTTTCCAATCACAATTCCTCAGACTGCTTTTAAATTCCTCATCCCTAAAATTCTTTAAGTCTCTTCTAAGAATTTGAGCTTTCATTTAAATTTATGATGCCTCATTTCTGTCTTGCACCTAGCAGGACAGTGGTTACCCAAAATGGGCATCATTACTGCAGACTTACTGACCATGACCCCAGCTGATGCAAACAAAGAGATCCAGAATCATACCCTCATTGATTTTTGTACTGCATTGCATTAGGGTATTAATGAATTGTGCCAATCCCCAAAACACTAAACTATCTCAGAGTTGTGGTCCCTGCTTTTGTTTCCAATCAGCATTCAGGTCACCAAATAGATAATTTCTCCCCCTTTTACACACTGCTGGATTCCTTTGAGAGAATGTCAACATGTTTTACACCAATTCTAGGTGGTGAATACACCACCCCACATATACATTTAGTCTCATCACTTTTACAATTAGGCAAGCCATCCCTCCTATATCCTTTGCTAACACTTTTTCTACAAGATCTAACTCTTACTTTAAGTACAGAGAGACTCCCCTACCTCTTCTCTGCCTAACCTGCTTCACAGTTTGGAAACCTTCAATGTTAGCTTTCTTATTTTCTTTTTCTTTTTGTGTAATCGTTTTATTAATTTTCCAACTGCATAAAAAACATACACTGCCACTGACATACCATACAAAGATTAACATCCATGAACTATTTACAAATGGTCCATATTTCACTACTGAAAAAAAATGTATCTTATTTCAGTGCTACAATCAACCCTGTCATTATACAAACAATATTTTCTAATGATTTTTGCTGTTTGGAGGCTTCTGCCCAGAGAACATCAAGGAGGGCCCCTGTCCCACAAGGCTTGTGCCTGAGAATTAAAAAGATAACATAGCAGTGGGGGGTGAGCAGTGAGTGTCCACTCTCTGGAGCACCACCCCTACTCCCTCCTGCAGCAGGCATAGTCACTCTAGCTTTCTTATATTTGATTGCCTGAGGTTAATCAGGTCTCCGATAATCCAATAATAATTTTTTGCCCAAATTCTTAAGTTGTCTATTTTCTTAACTACACTTCTTGCATGATTATGTGCAATACTGATCCCCTCTTTATTCACCCTCTTGGGCCCTGGATTACTTTCCACATCTCCACAAATAGTAATAGAAATAAAATCACCATTTTAAAATGGAGACCCCATACTCACCTTTAGTTGCCAGCTTTGGTCCTAGTTCTTCCACACTATCCTAAAATAATTTCGTCCTTTGTATCTACTTTTTGCATCAGTCCTATTCGTATTTGTGCTTGAGAATATATTCAAATTTCTCCTGCCCTTCTCCCCCTCCCTCTTGTACTCCCTGTTTCCTAGGTAACCACTGACCAATAGCAAAATCAAGCACAGCACTCTAAATAGCTCCATTTTCCTATTTTAGTTACACTGAGTAAGTTAAAACTGTCCAACATTAATACACAGAGATTTACTAATCACACTGACTTATAGAGATTTACTAATAGTTCTACTACTCTCACCTAAAAAGAAAGTTACACTAATTGTTAAAACATTTTTAAAATGCTGAGTAGTCTGTGCTTGGAAACACAAATACATAAAGTGTAAATTATCAATTGTCCAATATTGCTATACAAATTGCTATATCTACTGTACTTAGGTACTTCAAATAATTTACACCAGTCTTCATGTAGTGTAGCGGCACTTATTCTCATTTATATCTCTTATTGATGTTCATAGTAGGATCAGTTCATACCACTTTTACAGGGTACAGAATTTTGTTTTCTTACCAGTTCTTGCCAATGTCTTCAAACTAAAAATTTCTCTGGACTTCACTGGGACAGAGTGACAGGCCTCAGACCTTCCATATGACTCTGATAGACTCATGCACTCTGTTCACACTCTCAGTTTGTGCCACTGTTTGCACCGCCGCTTAGGTTTTGGCATGGTTTTAAATTCACAGGCCATGCCCTCTCACAGGAATTTGGACTTGGATTGGTTGCTGTCTCAGTTCTCAGCTGTGCTGAGATACAGTCTGTGGTGTGAAGCTGGCTTGAAGCAGGGGCACAGGAACAAATCACACAAGCTAGAGAACAGATTAAAGTATAGGAGAAAGCTGTACAGGGAGCCTTCCACAGTCTTGGGAGACTCCTGCTCTCTGTCTGCACTCTCTACACTGCCGTGAGCCACAGGTGACAGTGTACATTGGCCAGCATACACAAATGGATGTTGATAACACACAATACTTGTTGCTGATATGGAGAGGGAGTGTGCAATAGGAATATAGGAAATCACAGACAGTATGAAATAAAAAAAAAAGGTTTATCTAGATTGTCCATCACAGTTCAGGGACAATAACCATTAATTCCATCATATCCATTAATTCATATCTTATTCGAGTGCTGTGTGTGTGTATATGTGTATATATGTATATATATATATATATATATATATATATATATATATATATATATATATATACTGTATATCTACATATATCTATATATGTATATGTAGATATACATGCAGTATATACTCACTCTATATATATATATATATATATATATATATATATATATATATAGTGTGTGTGTGTGTGTATGTGTGTATATGTATATATAATATATATATATATATATATATATATAAAGATTTCTCTTATCAGAATGGACAGTCTAATGTATTACCACCTGATGTGACAAGCTGTCCTACACTGTCATTATACGCTATGTGAAAAAGTTTATTAGTACCATCTCCATTTCCTCTTAATAGGTAGTTATGACTCCTTGTATGGATATTCACTTCTTTTAATGTTTAGCCATAGACAATCTTGCTGCTCTTTATATCCAATTACTTTGATATATCACCACAGAATATTCTCCTCTCTAATGAGTACATATTCAAGAGTTTTGGTATCCCTGTATGTTTTACATTTTCTAATTCCCTTAAGATCCTTGTAATTCTCCTCTGTCCCCCTCCGGTCTGTTCACATCTTTCTTTATGTACTGTGCCGAAAACAGAGCACAGTACACCATATGTGGTCTCACTGGGGATCTATACAGTGTAAAAGTCCCCGACAACTATTGGCCGATCACCATCCTCTCGGTTATCAGCAAGTTCCTTGAAAAGGTTGTAGCTAGACAACTCTCAGAGTATATCCAAATCCAGTAACTGCTGTCTCCCACCAGCATGGCTTCCGAAAAGGGCACAGCACAACTACGGCTTTGATCTCTGTCTCTTCTAGCATCAGAGCAGCCATGGACCAGGGAAAACTCTCCGGTGCAGTGTTTATCGACTTGTCCAAGGCCTTTGACCTTGTTGACCATGACCTGCTCTGCATGCAGATGAGGTCCCTTGGCTTGTCCCCTCTAGCTCTAAAATGGGTTACTGACTACCTGCATGGTAGAGTACAGTTAACCAAATTCAATAAAGTCCTTTCCGATCCCCTGCCTGTGACCTCTTGCATCCCTCAGGGCTCGGTGCTGGGACCCCTTCTCTTCTCTCTGTTTATTAACAGTCTCCCTGGTGTAGTTACCAGATGTAGGGTCACCCTGTACGCGGATGACCTGGTCCTCCTGGCTCACTCCCGAGATTCTGCCACCCTGAACATCCACCTATCAGAGGACTTCAAGAATATTCAGGCGTGGCTCACCAAACAGAAGCTGGTCCTCAACCAAAAAAAAATGCAGGCCATGCTTTTCGGCTCCACAGCCAAAATACATGCCTCTCCAGTCCCTCTGCTAATCAACTGCGCAGACAGTACTTCCCTTCACACAGTGACCGCCCTCAAGTATCTTGGCGTGACACTCGACCCCCAACTGGACCTAGGGAGTCACATCCTCAACGTCTGCAGAGGAGTCAACTGTAAGCTGGGACTGGCCTACAGGGCCAAATACAATGTCACCCCTGCTGCTCATCTGGCTCTCGCAAGGGGTGTGCTACTCCCCTCCCTCAGCTATGGTCTCCATCTATTTGCACATACCTCAAAAGTCCTTCTCTCTAGATGGCACACGACGTACAACAACATCTGCCGTTTTGCTTTGGCAGCCCCCCGCCTCACCCATCACTGTGAACTCTATGACAAGCTAGGCTGGCTATCCCCGACCAATTACCTAAACTTTGTCACTGGGTGCCTCGTGAGCAAAGTGATCAGCACTGGCATCCCCCAAGGGCTGCCCAGCTTCTCCCAGCTGACCACCTCCTACCCCCTAAGGTCTCAGGGCCCAGGGATATTAAATGTACCATCTACCCGCACCCTTATGGGAGACAGGGACTTCGCTGATCATGCTCCCAGGCTCTGGAACTCCTTCCCTGAGCTGGTTCACACTGCACCCTCCCACAACTGCCTCCAGACCTCCCTGTGGGAACACGTCAAGCTGGCCTCACGCTGTGAATGCCTAAGGCCCCCCTAGCACGAAGTCCATGGGGTACCGTAGACCCTGTGGCACTCGACTCCAGGAACTACAAGTAAACTAATTCGAATCCAGCTCCTGTGGCACCCCACTCCAGGAACTACAAGCATACTAAATCAAATCTGTTCCCAATTCTATGTCTCTCTCTCCCGGCAATTCTTTTTGCTCAGACAGTCACTGCAGCTCAAGGCTGCTCTACTTGTACTGTTGATTGCCTGCTGTTTTGTTGACTCAATGTACCTACCACTAAATGTAAATGTACTTGTTCACCTATTATGTTGTACTGATGTATCCCTGTTGTAGTCTCCCGGGTCGTTCCTGAAAATAGGCATATAACTTGTCTAGTGTACTTACCCGGTTAACAAAAGCTAAATAAATAAACAAAATTGACAACTATCTGCTTTTAAAATTCCTGTTCTTACAGCCTAAGAAGTGGTGGCATGTCTTAGCTACAGCCTCACACTGGGATGTTTGCTTGAAGTTGTTTCTTATGACTGTGCCCAAGTCTTTTTCCTTGGTTACAACATTCAGTGGCACTTCTCCCAAATTGTATTTGACTAATGGATTTTTCTGTACCAGATGTGCAGGTACAATATTAGAATGGCTCAGTTACTATCTCATCTGCCAGCCATGCCATAAGCGCTGCCACCCAGCTGCAGTACTAAAAGGATGCAAACTCCTACACACTGCAGGAAACTCACATGCCTATCTTCATCTGGGGAGCAGGAAAAAAATTGAATGGCAGAAGTTATAAAAAAAAGCATGGAGTGGTGTGCATACTCAAATATAATGCACTCCCTCAGTGTGGGATGCTTTTATAAACCCCTCGAGCTTCGCTCTTGGGGTTTATGTAGCATCCTATACCCCAGGAGTGCATTAAATTCTCTTATAAAATGGGTCTAAAAATCGAAGAACTTTAATTGGTTAAAACCAGTCAGGTGACCGTTCAGTATTAGAGCATACTGCATAGTCATCCTGGTCCTAAACCAAATCACACAATAAGCAAATCAGATCTCCTTCAACCAGAACTATCTTCCATTAGTCTCCCTTCAATCAGAATTGATCTTCTATCACAAACATGGCTGCTACCTTTACAGTGTAAAAAAACTTCAGCTGGACCCTAAAAATAAAACTACATTAAATAAAAAATAAAACAAATTAATTAAATGTTGTTTCCCTAATCATAACACATTGCTTACACACATAAACAAATTAGAAACATTATATAATAACTGGTTACCATTTTTTTCCCATAGGGAAACCGGGTTATAATTCTAGATTTATAACCAGTCAGATATAACGACATTCACGTGCCCGGTTTCCCAACTTCAGCACATGTGTCTGCCCCAAATTTCCTGCTGTCTGCGCTATCTGTCCCTGCTCTTCAGCGCTCTCAACTTCCCCGAGAGAAGTCGGAGGTAAGCTCTTTTTTTATTTTAACACAATACTGTTGGGCATCCCCCCAAAAAATCAACTACCTAATTGGCCCTGAGTTAGGAAAAAAAAAGCTGCTTCAGTTAATGAGCCAGCCACTATGGACCATGCTAAAACTTCAACAGTCTGTGGCTTGACTCCTACGGAAATAGTTATTTTGTATAATTGCTGTGGCAAAAAAATTACCCCCAGCAATTATACAAAATAAAAGATGGGTAGGTGTGTAAAACTCGGATTTTACACACCCCCTCAAGGTAGGATGCCTTAATAAACCCCTCAAGCTTCACTCTCAGGGTTTATGTGGCATCCCACCCCTCGGGAGTGTGTAAAATCCTCATTATAACTACATACCCATCCATTATTCTCTATGTATTGCTCATAGTTTTAATTACAACTGTTTATTTGCTGACTATGAAACATTTTCCTCTGTCTTTAACTGCTCATCAGGGAACTCTCTTCTACTTTCCCTGACAGTGTGAAAATTGAGTCTGTGGCTCTGGAAAAGGCATTTCTTGTGTGTATGTACAGTATGTTAGGAGAGGAACATTCTGCCAGTGGAACTGAGCAGAATCTTGAATCCCTGTATTCAGTGGTAAACATTACATACCTTGAATGTGGGGAAAGGCAGAGGGAAAAAAAACAGGATCAAGAAAATAGACAATAATACTTCATAAACAAAGGGCAAAAGTGGGAAAACACAGTTACATAGGTTATGGTAGGTCAAAACTGCTGAAATACATTCCTGAAGTTTATAAAAGAACATACATTTGAAATGTACATGGGTATTTTTAGGTGAACTCTATCACCCCCCCATACACACACACACACACACACACCAAAAAAGGCAACATGGCAGATTTAAAGTTTTGTACACATTTCCATTATAACTTGTATTGATTTAAATACATGATAACATTATTTTCTTATAAAAAGTGTGCCAAACACAGTTTTCATTATGTTTTATGTTTTTAGCTAACCTCATAGTTACCAGAATAGGAACTATTTTTTATATTCCGAGTTAAAATGGAAGCATATTTCAATGAAAGGTCCAATTTTTATCTTTTTAAAATACTTTCTTCTTACTTTCATTTATTTTAAGTCACATATTTAAATGCCATTTTATAAGAGCAATAAGACACTCCAGGGGTGTGCCATTATGGTGAAATAATCGCACTTCTCAGATACATTTAATGGCACTCTGCTGCGCCTCGTGCCTAACAATGCACCTGGGGCGTGCAGTTAATTCACCATAATGCACACGCTGTCGTGTCATTTTGCTTACATAATGCATACCACCACCTCATGCATTACTTTCTATATAATAAAATGAAATATCACGCATTTACCAGTATTGAATATTGTTTTTCTTTTACTGCCCATTGAAATAGTTTGTCTAAATCAGATTGTAGCACTGGTTGGTCCTCATTAAAATCAACTACATTTGAAAGCTTATTGTTATCTACTGTACAGAGTTCAAAATCCTTAGAAGGATACCATGGAGCATATCTGGTATGAAAATGTTGAATAACAATAGGTGACCCAGCACCGATCCCTGTGTCCATGCATGTGCCCCCTCACAGTCATTGTACTCTCATGATATGGGACTGATAGGTAATTGTAAAGTACTGGTAAAAAATTCAGACTCAACCAAACCATTGTGGGAATCGAGTTAAAACTGCCTCCCTGGCTGAAATTAGGGACCCTCTTAACCAGATATACATAATTTCACTCTTGGTTAGCTTCTGACAGCACACATAGTGACAGGGTAGCTGTTGTTGAGACATTGGAGGCAGGCAACCCTTCCAGGCATGGAAGAATGGGTGAATTAAATTGCAATTCAAGCCACCTATGAAAGAGTAGTAACCCTAGTGTAAAACAAATTAGCAAACTTTTACAGTATCTTGGGCCCTGTCCTAGATTCACCTTGTTGCACACTTCCAGAGCCACAAAAAGTTATCCCTAATGGCAGAAGACTGATCTCCACCACAGCTACAAATTATTCTGTGTCCTGATGTTGATAAATGGGGTGTGGATGGTATGCCAGGGAACATTTCTTCCTTTACACCTTCTCACTTATTTACAAACCTGATGTGAGGTCTCTCATTGTGTTCTGTGGTCCCCTAAACTTCTTTCATCATCCATTGACCACCCCCATTTCCATCTTCTACCCAATCTTCAAACATCCTCTCATTGAACATGTTGTTAATGAAGTCCACCTGGTCCAGATTCCCATGGTTTATTGTTATGGCTGCATAGCAAAAAGGTATGCATGACATATTGCTACTACGTAGTAGGAGAATGGGCTCTGGAAGCACATGACTGGATACCTACTGTGTCTCATTACACAGTGGAGTTGAAATACATGAGGTCCTCTCCATTTACCACAGTGCTGTTCCATTGTGTCTCCCCCAACCCCATCTGCCATTGCACTATCTTCTTGCTCCAGTCCACTAGCCATGCTCTTCTACATGAGGTTGCCTTTAAAGGAGCAGTATTCTTTTGAGGGGGAAGGGTTTGACAAAAAAATTCCATACCTCTTACTCCACAATGTGATTCATCATCCTCCCTCTTCCTCCAGCGATCTTGGCAGCAGTAACAGTAGTTGGACAGTGTTCAAGGGCAGACAGAGGCTTGCAGTGGTGATTCTGGTCTGGGTGGAAACATGCACCCCGGACCATTTCATTCTGCCTCACCAGCCGCAGGAGCAGCAGGCAAGTCAAGTGAGAGCATGGCTCCCTGGCTACCCATCCGGATCCTAGTGGCACCCCGGCGTCTGCCCTGTGATCACTGGCCCCATATTCCCTAATGTTGCCCTGGGGTCTAGTGGCACCCCCCTGCCCTCCAATCACATCCCCCATCTGTGTAATATTTTCCTGGTGTCTAGTAGCACTCTCACCGTATGATCGTTGGCCCTGTATTTTCCTAATGTTTCCCTAGTGTCACCCCATGCCCTCTGATTGCTGTCTCTGCATTTCCATAATGTTTCCCTGGTGTCTACTGGCACCTCTCCGGCCTACTGTGGAGAAGGTATAGCGTAGTAGTTAAGAGCACTGAGCTGCAAACCTGGAGACCTGGTTTGAATCCCATCAGCCCCCACTTGCATACTGTGTGACTCTGAGCAAGTCACTTAACTTCCTCGTGCTCCCAGGTTGCACCTGAAAACAAGCTCCAGCTTAGTGTGCCTTTCCTAGTTAAACAATTTCCCCTTTCCTCACTTTCTCTTCCCGATCGCTGTCCCCTATATATGTCATATTTCCCTGGTGTATAGTGGCACCCCCATCCTCTGATCGCCATCCCCATATTACTTTTCCAAATGTGACCTGTAATAAAGAAAACTCTCTCAATGTTTTTTTTTCCTTTAAACCTGTTAAAGAGAAAACAGTACCTCCCTAATCTAACCCCTGCCACCCTGACCTCCCACTTAGTATTCACCATCCCACACGCCCCCAACACCCTTGCACACCCTCACTCACCTGAACAGGTCCCACGGTGTATATCCACTCTCAGATCAAAGCCGCATCTTGCTGCTGGAGCTGGCGACTACAATATGAGAAACTAAGGTAAGTGCGATTCAATGTATTTCAATAGGGTTTTGAACTTTGAGGCATAACTGTCATTTTTGCATATTTGCACCCCATATTTTCAACATGGCTTTTTTGGGACCCCACCTCATGAACACTGGTGGTGGAATTATGCAAATCAGGTCTGAAAGGCAATTTTGTGGTCACTTGGTAAAATCATCTTTTGGGCGGGATTTGAAAATTGTCACCAGCATTGCCCACCAGGTGGGTTTTAAGAAGGCTATGTTAAAAATGTGGGGTCAAAATATGTAAAAATAACAAAGTTATGAGCATACATTGACATTTTTCTACACCTGCTCATAACTTTGGTAATTTTAAATATTTTCACCCCAAGTTTTCAGCATTGTCATTTTTTCACACTACTCATGAACATGACAGCTGTCATTTTTCAAATCCTGACCAAAATGTGTTTTTCGCACCTGTGGCGTGGAATGAGGTTTCGGTGGTGTACAATCACATTTCTGTGGGGATCTGAACACTTTCACCTATAGGGTTTATGAGGTTGGGGTCATAAGACTGTGCTGCAAATTCATGACTTTGCAGCCGTACTGGCTCTGACTAGCATTTGTTTTACTATTGTATTCAGATTACTGTAACATAGTGATTGTTGTAACCATTTGTCTTACAGTATGACATTCCTGTATATGTGTATCTTGTTGTAAATTGTGCATTACTGTAGGAAATCTGTCTGAAAATAATAAAATATTAATTGAAAAAAGCTATTCTGCTGTGTAAAGGTTCTTTATTGTAGCCCTGTCCATCTCAGCTATGCAATATGCCTCTTGTCAGGTGTGAGACAGTCACACACATAATTACCTTTGCTCTAAGGAGCTAACTGAAGTGGAAGTTCCCCATGGCTTTTTCAGCAGGAAGGTACCAGGGGAAGTGGTGTTGGTGGTGATGATACTAGTGAAGAAGCTGACAACAGGTGCAGGTGGATTCGGCTCAGATCTGTCTCTCTCTCTCTATCATCAATCAGTTCCTTCACGACAAATCACTGATGCTTGATTCAGTTTACTGTCCACATTAGTGTCCACAGAGCATGCTTAGTCACTGAATAGTCTTCAAGTTGACTCCTTTTACCACTTTATCTTGTGCCGTCAGACTCAGACCAACTGGTCTCATATCCTCCTTTCTGCTGGAATGAATAGGTCACCTCTTTCAAGGTTCCTGCTAGTGAATTTAGTTTCTGTAGTTTTCAGGCTGCTTCTAACATTTGATCTTTTTCCTTTTACTAAATCTGTGCACCACACTGCTGACTTATGCTCTGTTGACATAATGGACCAGAAGAAGAAGCTAGGTTTTAAAGAGCTCCTTTCTCATTGCACTACAAAACAAACAGGAGGCTCCCTTACCTGAATGGGAGTTCCTCCATACCCATTATTTACTAGACTTATCAGATTCTGGCAATTGGTTATAAACACTTGGTCCTCTGTCTGGAACTCACTCCCCTCCTCCCTTAGGCTTGCTCCCTTTTACCTTATGCTTAGGGCCATGTTGAGGTCACATTTCTCTTCTGCGTGCTCCTGTTCACATCCCTTGGGCACCTGATCTAGCATCTCCTCTGCTTTCATCAGCACCAGTGCCTATCCAAGATTGTTTGGTGCACTTTCTAAGTTTCATAAGTGTGACTGTGGTGTAGGTAATCATTAAAGAGACTCACTAAGTTAGCCTTATTCACCACATATTTTGGTGCCTTACCTCCACAAAATGCTGCTGATATAAATTTGCCATAAAAATTTCCAATAGTTTAGAAGTGAAATTGCTCATAAAATTTCCCCTACCGGGTCACTGTTACTTCCCAGTCTGTAGATCCGCCCATGCGCTCAGCCACTTTATGACGTGAACTCAGGGAGAGTGCGGGGACATGCTCCATTATAATCTAGGGGGGACAACTTTAATGACATTTTTATATATCACAGTGATAATCTGGTGATTAATCAAGGGCACTGGGTGACTAACAAGGGCCTTCAGGTTGACAACCAACTCAGCCAGATGGGGCTTTGTAGGCAACATCCCTTCCTGTCAGCAGGTCAACAATTCATCTGATCCCAGCTGGGCCTGACAAATGACTTTGACACTGAAGCAGGTAACTGTGTTCCTTGAGGCAGTACTAGAGTCACTGCAGGCCAGTGCATACCTAGCTATTACAGTGCCAAGGATCTCTCCTTTGACCATGTGTCCTTTGACCGATCATTTCTGGCTGAGCAATTGTGCCTAAACAAGAATGTTTTCAAGCCCTTGGGCTTCATGGCCTCTATCATGGTTATGATTAGTTGAGCCAGGGCTTATGAGGCCCATCCAGTGGGAGCTGGGTCACCAGTGGTCCCAGATGTATTCTGACCCAGATCAGCTGGTCCTGGATACCCAGCTTATGTGGAACACCATTTATTAGTGACTGTCCCCTCCAAACCTTCTGGATGAAATCCTATTTATCTTGCTGAAGCCCTTGTTGTCCTCAATGATAGATTCCTCTCTCATTGACTTGGGGGTTGTATCTGAGGCCTCATGACAGATTGCTGTCACACAAGTTCAAGTTGCACATCAACCTACTGGAGCTCCAAGCAATTCACCAGGCTCTGTTGTAATTCACTCCACTAGCCAGGGGTCGGGTTGTTCAGTGTTCTCCCCAGCAAGCCTGGTAGCGGTCCATGGCAGATACTCTCCGGAGTGTGGTAGAGACATCTCACAATTGATACCTGCACACACAGGGGGTGCCCTAGGTTTTCTCTGCATGGGGAAATGCCATCAGTGGAAACAAGAAGCTGAGGCCGTTTAGTGCCCGTCCGACTAAGGACAAAACCTATGGTTTTAAATGGAAGAGATTCTCTTGCTCGTGCTGCATCTATTTTCCTGCTCAACTAATCCTCAACTACCACTGGTCCATGTCTCAATCTGGGCTGCAAGCTGCATCCCTCAAGGTGCAACTGTCTGTTATGTTAACATACTGAGCCAAGGCTCTTGACTATGGCTTAAGATACAGTGGTCTCTAGGTTTTTTAAATGATTAGGTCACCTGTCCCCCCCACTGCTTGAATGGCCCCCAGTGTGGTATCTATTGCTGCTGTTTTTCTCGGCTCATGAGCAAGTAATTTGAAATGATGGACTGTCTTATTTGTTTTTAAAAAAATAAATTGGGTCACCATTTCCTTAGCTAGATGAGTGAGTGAGCTCCAGGTGACAAGAAAGAAAAGGGACAAAAAAGAAGGGATTGTTAGGCTTAAGAAAGGGGTCGAGTGGGAGAAGGATAATGAGGGAAAAGCAGAGATACTAAATGAATACTTCTGTTCCACCTTCACCAGGGAGAAGGATGGACCAGTGCATTCAGGAGGGAAAACAGGAATGAGGGGGGGACACAGATGTAGTGATAGAGGAGGATAACGTGAGAGAGGAGCTGCTGGCATTGAAGGTGGACAAATCACCAGGCCCGGACAGAGTACATCAAAGGGTACTAAAAGAACTGGCTGAGGAGCTGGCAGAGCCACTGGCATACCTATTTAATAGTTCACTAGAATCAGGCATGGTACCGCAGGGCTGGTGAACAAGCACATGTAGTGCCCCTCCACAAAAGTGGTCCCAAGGATGACCCAGGGAATTATAGACCAGTCAGTCTGACCTCCATTGTGAGCAAGCTCATGGAGACCATACTAAAGGAAAGATTGGTGGAATATCTAGAGGAGCATGGTCTTCAGGATGCAAGGCAGCATGGGTTTGTGGGGAGTGGGGTTGGATCGTGTCAAACAAATCTGATTGACTTCTTTGATTGTGTCACTCAGACAGTAGACAGGGGCCAAGCGGCAGACATCCTCTATCTTGAATTCAGCAAGGCCGTTGACTCTGTGCCCCACAAAAGGCTGATCAGGAAGTTGGTGGATCTTGGGGTTGGGGAAAAGATGGCCAGATGGGTGGAAAACTGGCTGAGGGACAGAACCCAGAGGGTGGTTGTGGGGGGAGAATTATCTGACACTAGAGAGGTAACTAGTGTCGTACCACAGGGCTCGGTGCTGGGGCTGGTGTTGTTCAATGTCTTCATCAATGACATTGGAGATGGCATTAAGAGAAAAATGTGCCTATTCGAGGATGACACCAAGCTCTGTGGGAGAGTGGACACAGCTGAAGGGATACAGGACCTACAGGAAGATCTGCAAAAACTAGGGAGGTGGTCCAAGATCTGGCAGCTTGGCAGCAATGCCAAGAAATGCGAGGTTATGCATATTGGAGCCAAGAATTCCAGGACAGAGTACTACCTGGGTGGAGCCCAAGTATCTGCATCAGAGGAGGAGGAGAAGGACCTGGGATTGATGATCACTAGTGACCTGAAGCACTCCACGCAGTGCAAGAAAGCAGCAGCCAAGGCAAACAAGATGCTGGGATGCATATCTAGGGGGATCAGTAGTAGGAGAGAGGAGGTTATACTGCGCTTGTACAGGTAGCTGGTAAGGCCGCATCTAGAGTATGGAGTTCAGTAATGGTGTCCACACCTCAAAAAGGACATTAACCTGCTGGAGAAGGTCCAGAGGAGGGCTACAAAGATGATAGCAGGTCAGCAGGGTAAGGTATACTAGGAGAGATTGAGGGCACTGAACATATACTCCCTGGAAGACAGGAGAGAGAGTGAGAGAGAGAGAGAGAGGAGACATGATTGGGACCTTCGCATACTTGAAAGGAATAAATAAGGTTGATAAGGAGAGTCTCTTTAAGCTGAGTGGCAACCATAACGTGGGGGAGCACAGTCTTAAGCTGGAGAGTGTGAGGTTTAGGAGGGCGATCAGGAAGCACTTCTTCACAGAGAGGGTGGTAGACACTTGGAATGCGCTGCTGGAAGAGATAATCTTGTTGAAGACAGTGGGCAGCTTTAAGAGATGCTAGGATTGGCATAGGTGGGAGGTAAGGATCATGGGTAGAGAGGATGGGAGGAGTGGGGAGGGAGGGCAGGGGCATTAGCTCAAGCTGTGGACCCTGCAATATGAGCAGACATGATAGATCAAATGGCCTTCCTCTGCTGGCTTCTTCATATGTTCATATGCTTTCTGCAGAATTACCATAGGTAGTTTTCCACAAAGACAAGGTTGTCCTTTGCCCCCATATGACATTTTTCTGCAAGGTAGTTTCTGAATTCCATCTAAACCTGGCCTTGTTACTAGCAGTTGTTTGTGGAAAGCCCCATGCTTTTGACAGTAAACATGCACTACATTCCACAGGATAGATATTCACAGGGCTCTGCTCTTCTACCAGGAGTATGCAGCATAATGTCGTGATGAAGCTCACCAGCTGTTTGCCATGTACACTGAAGCTGCCCAAGGCAGACCATTAGCCAAACAGACCATTGGCAAGCAGATCACACCCTTCCTTGTGCTCTATCGTTTGCTGGGAAAAATCATGAGCTCACTCCACTGGACATCCTTCTGTCTCTGTTGCGGCTGATAGGTACAGTAAGTGCTCATCTTGGGAATATTTAGGGCTGATATCCAGTCCAATATGCACACTTTAATTTCCCACTACAGCCTGGTGTAACAAAGTTGCAGAGAATCTGCTTTTGAGTCCTCAGTCCTTTAGTCTCTATTTGCCTAAAGAAAGATATATTATTTTTTAAGCAATTAAGCTTTAGAAATTTAAATGTCTCAGCATGTCTGTATCTATTAATATCACTCTTTGAAATTTTGTGTGCCCTGTTGTTTAATAGGCAAACCCCGAGAATGTGGCAGAGCACCATGAAATGCCAGGACATCTGGCAACCTGAATTTTATGTATAGCTGATTTAACTACGTTGATTTCATTTTATTTTCTTGTGGCTGTTTTATGTGCACTGTTAACCTTTTCATGTTCATTTTATTCACCTAAATCCTTGGGGTGAGCACCTAGACCCATCCTCCTTGAGGACTGCTTGTAGTCCCCTAAGTATGAATAGTAAACTGAATCTAGGTAGTTAGAAGATGGGGTAAGTATCCTGTAACCATAATTTTACTACTGCTATTCAGTTCACATCCAAACAATCCTTCCAAGCTCTTGTAGTGAGGCTTACCTTTGGTTTCTGTGTTCCTTCAGATCTGAGAGCACTGTGGGTGGAGCAAGAGGACGTGTGATTGGGTGGCAGGAGGAGTCAAGTTTGAAGACTGTTCCTGTGACTGAGCATGCTCAGCGGATACTGCCTTAGAGTGGATGTGAACTAAGTACAGTGATAAAACTATAGTTACAAGTAACTAACTTCTTCATAACAGCTGTTAAAGCACTGCTTTCAGTTAAGTGACTGTATATGCTGACAGCCGGGATGTAAACTCATTGTGGCTCATACTAACATTATCACTCGTTTTCACTTTTTTTTATTTTTAGATCTTAGAACTATGGACAGAGTGTGCTGCAGGTTTATTTTGGTAGTACACGTAATCAGTGACACGCATCTTGACCCACTGCCACATAGTCCTAGTAAGCAGAGCACTACCACTGCTGTCTACATGCTGTGTTCTTCTTAGTGTTTAAAAGTGAGAATTAAATTATCATTTTTTTTAGAAAATGGGCTTGAAAAATAAAGCAACCTGACTGCCTGAAAGGCCATGCCAGGTGTGCATTTATTTTTCAATAGAGCCCACTGAAAAACAAGTTCAAATTCAGGGTGCCCCATTACTTAAGGTATCCTTGGGCACCCCGAATGTTCAGAATGACCAGTTGCCATTTTTTTCTCTCGCATAGCGAGTAACTCAGTGGTCAGCCAAGTCCTCCCCACCGACCAATTCAGTATCGAAAGTCATAAAAAAACAAAATACACACATTGCATTTTGTACTTTTGCAGTTGGGGGGAGAGAGAGAGACAGTTGATCACTTCTGCCAACCACGCTGATGGCTAATGGCAGCACTCTCCGACCACAGTCTCGTGACCCCTTTTTCAGACACCGATCCCCCGCGGCTGATGTACAACAGTCCTAAGCTTCAACCAGCAGTGCAAGGCTTGCCCAGCTTTGTAAATGGAAAAAAATACACTCCAGTTGTTATTTTTGCAGTCGGAAGGAGAGAGACAGTTGATCATTTCTCCCAGCTGCTGTAATTGTTCCTTGCATCACTTCAGTACCGCGGTCTTGCCCCCTTCTTCACACGCAAAAATTTTTTTTTAAATGGCAAGATTAAACCAGCGATTTCCCCGGCACAAGGCTTGCCCAGCTAGTGCTATTACCCTTTTTGGATGCAGTCTTTTCCCTGCAAATAAAACACGTAGCCCAGCTGAATACAAAGCAGCACAGCAGACTGTAACCACCAAGTCCTACCTGTTCCTTGTTATATTTATTTTGTTCTGCATCTCGCTCACACACACCCTGCCCCGCTGTTTGCCTCCCAATCTCCAATGCCTCTTGAGTGGCTTTCTTGCTCCTGCTCTTCCCATACCTCCACCGTCTACAAATGAACTCAACGTCTTTTTTCATATATATTTAAAATCAGTCCCTCTTCAGTAGCTACATACTGCAGCAAACCACTCATCAGCAACTTTTTTTTTTAAATAAACTAAGGGATTTGAGAGGGAGGGGAAAAAATTATGCAGGGGTTGGGATGAGTCAGTGAACTGGGGCAACCCTTTTTTAGTTAAACTACAGAGATAAAAGTCCCTATCTCAAACTAAGAACAAAAAACACATCATTCTAAAGCAGGCAGAGGAACTATTTTATTACAAAACTTATGTTAAACCAAGTGTTTATTAACTTTTTTTATTAAACTTATTTTAATTTACAGTGCCCATTTTCTAAGTGCAACAATACCCTCCAGGGTGGGCTTTATTGAGAAATACCGGACCTTCCAGGGGTTACAAGGCCCTCCGCCTGCGGCGTCGGGCCTCATTACGCCCCTGGGCGGTCCGGTATTTCCCAATAAAGCCCACCCTTTCGGGTATTATTGCTTACTTAGTTATGTGAGTGTCTTAGTGTTATTGTAGCAGTTGCACCCTGGTTCCTCTGAGTAATGAACAGCACACAAAATACTGTAAGTGAATACACCTAAAGTACTACTTATCCCTTTGAGTTGTCCACATTGCAAAGATCTGCAGTACTATTTGGATAATACCAGTTCTCATAGAATCTCATCGAAAAGAACGAGCGAGGAAAGCCACGTGGCCCATATAACACTCCCCCTTTACACAAGGGGATATCTGTTAGAGTCCCTTTCATAGAAGCGATCCAGCTTATTTTTGAATGGCTCCATGTCCCTGCATCCCACCACTTCATGCGGTAGGTTATTCCAGGCAGTTATTACCCTCTGATTAAACCAAGATGCTCTGCGGGTGGAACTGCATTTTTTCCCCTTTTAACTGCAAACTGTGAGTTTTTGTATTATAATTATGCTTCTTTAGTTCTAAGCCCAAGCAATCCCAGAAGTCATTATTTGTCAATGATCTAAATAGTAGGCAGAGGTCATCTGTACTATAATGTATACAAATCTAGGCTTTCCAGTCTGTGCTTATAGCTTGATTCCTTTTGTCCAGCAATCATCCTAGTGGCGTTTCTCTGAACCCATTCTAAGATGTTTGCCTCTGACATAGTACTTGGCTACCACAGCTTTACACAGTACTCCAGGTGTGGCCGCACAAGTAACGAGTATAGTGGCAATATCACCTTGGCATCTTGGGTGTAATGTGCCTTCTGATGCTATTTAATATGTTTGATGCAGTTTGATGCAATAGTTGTGTGACTATTTCTTTTTTATTTCTTTTCCAGTGAGTTGTTTAATCATGCCAGTTTGTCAGTTTCGATTTAAAATATAGTCAGTAATGAAAGTGTGTTGTATAGTCATCATCTCACTTTGTATGAGTTTATGAAATAGCAATAGTCCTAATGTTTTATTTCCCATATTTAGCCAATTTAGGATTTAAAACGTGCTGGTGTGTGGTGTTTAGTGACAGTATCCTAATGTGAATGGCACTGCTACAAATTGTGCATCACCCCTCTTTGCAATTCTTTATTTGTGTCCATGATGATATGTCACATTTATGGCTATATTTAGGGGGCTCTGAGGCTACATACTCCCTAGAACGGGCGATCGGGGAGGGTCCGCTATAGACTACCAGTAGGATCTGAGGCTCCATACTCATTATCTCTCTCTCTCTCTCTGTTATGTGTGTCTGTCTGAAACTCACTACGTTGCTTTTTCTGATTGTGGGTCAGTGGGTACTGGTTCTCAAGGCACAAAAAAAATGAATTCTTCATTTTGATAAATATAGAAACTTATATAAAGTGAAATGATGACTATGCATATTAATAATCAGACACAGTGATGTGTGAAACTATAGCAGATTGCATTTATGCATTTATTCATCTGTGAGTACGCGCTTTGTGAAAAGGATTAAATACAGCCCATTTCATTACCGACTATATTTAAAATCAAAACTGACACGCCAGCATGATTAAACAAGTAACTGAAATAGAAATAGTCATACAAATAGTATTATCCAAACATTACTGCGGATCTTTGCAATATGGGCAACTCAGAAGGAGAAGTAACAGTTTAGGTGTATTCACTTACATACTTTGTGTGCTGTTTACTACTCAGAGAAACCAGGGTATAACTGTTAAAATAATGCTTAGACATTCACATAAATTAAAAAGATAATTTGATTCTCACTTTTAAAAACTAATAAGAGCACAATATGTAAAGTCTAGTACACCTCTTACTAAGTCTACGTGGCAGTTGATCAAGATGCATGTCACTGACTGTGTGGTGTAGAACCAAAATGAACATTGCCAGTGCACTCTGTCTGTAGTGCTAAGACATAAAGTGAAACAAAAAGTTGCAATATGTGATACTGTTGGTATTAGGCACAGTGAGTATACATCTTGGCTGTCAGCATTCAGTCACTGAACTCAAAGCAGTTCTCCTTTAAGTATAGTGAGCACCCCCTACTGAGTCAAGTCCATGTTTCCAGCTGAAAATAACATAAGCATCAGTCAGTCAAACAGAGGCAGTAGGGTTTAGTGGCTAGAGCATGGAGGCAGTGTGATCTAGTGATTAAAGCACCAGCTTGAGAACCAGGAGATCAAAGGTGTGATCTCTGCTAAAGCCAAATACTCAGTGTGGGACACTGGGCAAGTCACTGAACTCTGACAGTCCACCCACTTGTGCAAATGGGTAGAAGCAGGGCCTCATTCTTAATGAGATGTTGCATCTCAGCCTGGCTATCCTGGGTAACAAAACTGTAAAAAGGAAAAGAAATGTTACACCTGCTTCTAACCCTTACAGAAAGATATGTGCACAGCATGTGTGCAGCATGCATACTGTAAGCTTATTAAGCATGCAACATGCATGCTGCACACATGCTACACACTTGTATTTCTGTAAGGGATCCCACTCCCAAACTTACAATCTCTCATCGATCTGTCTGATGATATCTGACTCGTACTTCTGGCTCTACTGCATTGACCCTGACTGGCTCCATGGTGACATGTCTATCGGGATTTACTCCTATTTCTGTCTTCCTGAAGGGACTGGGTGAACTTCTCCTAAGTAAACTCTGCAGCAACTGGGCAAACTCAGCTAAAGGAAGGGTTAGATGTATATATGGTGTGGGGTGGGCAGTTACATCATCCTTCCCACTCCATTGCAATGGCTTTCCTTCGCCCTACCTTTCTGTCTGCCTGATTTACTAGTATAGGCTGGAAGTTTCCACTGACATCATGCTACAAAGCTCTGCATACTGCTGCTTGCTGTCTCTGCTTTTCTACATGTGAACTGCATCACTGAGAGTGGCTGGAGGGTTGTGCATGGCTCCCTCCGTAACCTGGAGGTAGACTGCATCCCCTGGGATGCTCACTCTACCTCTGCTAGCTTGAAATCTCCTCTTCCTGATGCATTAGAGAAAGGTACTGACTTTTCTTTTCACAAAAAAGTCACTGAAGTCATACCCAGCCAGCAGGGATGTTCCCTACACTGTGCCTCATCATCTTCTCTGGGCAAGATGACTCTAGCACCATTGCTGACTCACATGCACCGTGAGGGCTGTCGGGTCAGAAAAAATAAATAATTCTCCTGCTGCTGCTGTTAGCGCTACACTGCCACATCTTATGGTCCAACAGTACCCTAGTGGAGTGGTTCTCAAGTCTCAAACTCTGGTGGCCTCCAAGTGCAGCCACCAGAACTTATTAGTGGCCTCATGCCAGATTTTGTTCACCTTAACCCCCTGTTAAACCCCCCAGTCTCCTGATATAGTCAAAACCCCCAATATAAAAATGTATTTGCACACAGTAAACAATAAGTCAAGCCCCTGATGTATCTCCAATTAAAATGTTATCTCCTGTGTGTATTTTTTCCATATATAGTTTTTTGAAATGCACGCTGCAGGTGACTACTCAGCCCTGACCCTGTCTCCATCGCCTGGCAACTGCCTCCCGACCCACCATGCCCCATATCCCCCCAATGGATTGCCCCCGTGGTGGGGCTGGGAAGGGGAAGGCCATCCTCCCCCCCCCACCCAGAGACCCTGTGTCCAGATTTGTGGGTCGGTGACTTGGTGACATCTCAGGGCTAGGGCAGACAAGGCTTCTAATAGCCTGTGACTGCCATTGTTTCCAGTTTTCTATCCTCTATCCCTGCCACAGCAAAAGCTTGTGTACATGGAGGTGCACACATGCTACGACCACAGCCTCTTTCCTGCCGCTCGAGCTGCCAACACTATCTTTGGGCCTCCACTCGGGGCAGCCAAGGGCCAAGTTGACAAGGTTCCCCCGGGAGAGGAGAGCTGTCCTCCAGACACTCAGTCCTCTTCCTCCCAGGCCGACCCCGGCATCATGAGCTTGTTCCTGAACCCAGGTCACTGATACGGCGGGAGGTATGGTGAATAGTGCTTCAGCCCTCGGCACCATGGGGCCGACTTTCCTATATGTATTAAAAGGTAAGAAACTGTCCATTCCATTACCCATGTAACTGGAGCTCTAAGGAGCTGTATGGCCACACAAACTTGTGCTGGTGGCTGCATGTAGTCACGGTGGCCTCATTTGTGAAAAACTGCCTTAGTGGTGCATCTAAATTACATGTATGCATTCAGGATGAGCCATTAAATTATTGGAGCAGAAAGGTAAAATTGTAGACTACAGTGGCAAAGGCAACCATTTTCTAACATGCCCCACCATCCAGTGTCTTTTCTGAGTACACGTTTGACTCTGTAGGTGATATCACTAATTACAGAGTACACCCAGTGCAGAAGGATTAAGTTTCCTAAAACAAGAACATGCGCGTGACCAGCTGTTTTAATGCATTTTTATCAGTCCCTGTATTCCATGCAAATCTGGTGTGACTTTGGTAGTGATGAGGCCAGTGGCTGATCTAGAGGGGAGTGAAAGGGAAGAGGGCAGCTGCCCCCCCCCCCCATATGGCACTTATATTACTTCATCTTATCCTTCCCTTCTCTAGTGGCTGATTCCCAAGCCATACCAAAAACTGCATGATTTGTATTTTTTGTGTTTACCTCCTGAAACTGCAACTATACTCAGTGTTGGGAGTAACTAGTTACTTGTAACTAGTAACTGTAATGTAATATATGGATATTGAAAATAATACCATCAAAACCCATACAAAAAAATCCCTGTAATACACTACTCCCATTTCAATAATAGTATTGTTGCTCAACTGATAATACCATTGTTATTACATTTCACACAGAAGTAATAAGCATACATTACTATTACACTTATTTATTACATTTCACTCAGAAGTAATAAACATACATTACTATTACACTTATTTATTACATTCCACTCAGAAGTAATAACCATACATTACTATTACACTTATTTATTACATTTCACTCAGAAGTAATAAGCGTATATTACTATTACACTTATTACATTTCATTGAGAAGTAATAAACATACATTACTATTACACTTATTTATTACATTTTATTTATTTATTTAGTTTTTGTTAACCGGGTTAGGTGCGCTAGCCAAAGTTGACTATTTTCAGGCACGACCCGGGAGAATACATACATAAAATGAGATGAGATTATACAATACATAGTATGTAGTACAGGTACATAGTATATAGTACAGGTAGGTTAGAATACAGATCAAGTCAGACAGTACTCGAGATAATACATATAGCTATGCAGAGATGACAAAAGTGACATTAGTACATGCAAATAACTGAAACTGGGCTAAGTGGCAGCTATAAAGACATTTTATAGCAAAGCTTGTTTAGAAGTGCAGCAGTGTCTTGGGCAAAATAGGGTGGTTAGCGGTGAGGCATTAAGTGGGATCAAAGAATGTGCAGGGGTCCCAGGATAGGTGGCGATATAGTTCTTTTTTGAAAATTATGTGGGAGTTAGCTTGCCTCAGGGCAGGAGGGAGGGAGTTCCAGGTGGCTGGGGTGGTGCAGTGAAATGCTCCAGAGCTTTTTGAAGTAAGACACCTGGGTATGGTGAGTAGAAATTTGTTTGCCGAGCGTAGTTCGTGGGCAGGTGTCTGTGGTACAAGTAGAGCTGCAGGGGAGGAGGGGGTTTGCTTACGGATTACAGAGTCTATGAGGGTCCCTAGGGAGTATAGTTGGTAGGCAGTTGGGGAGAGCCAGCCTAGGTCGCTATACAGTGTGCAGTGGTGCTTGAGGCGATGGGAAGAGGAGGCATACCGACATATGTTGTTATACGCGACATCCCACATTTCACACAGAAGTAATAAACATACATTACTATTACACTTATTTGTTACATTTAATAATAATAATAATAAAAGTTTATTTATATCATGCCTTTCTAAAATCAAGGCGCATTACAATATCCAATAACATAATAAATAAAGCCAATACATAATAATCTGAGCTCTTAAGATCACAATATTAATTAAAATAAATCTTTGACCATAAATAGGTCTTCAGGGCCTTTTTGAATTCCTCCACGGACGCACACTGACGAAGTGGACGGGGTAGAGAATTCCAGAGGGTCTGAGCAGCATACATAAAGGCTCGAGCACCCGATGATTTCAAAGAAACCCTCGGATTCTCTAGCAACCCCTCATCCACCGAGCAGAGAGATCGCTTAGGGCAGTAGGGAACTAAAAGCTCTTTCAAGTAGTCTGGACCCTGTCCATGTAGGGCTTTATAGGTCAAAAGACCAATTCTAAAGGTAATCCGCCACTGAATTGGCAGCCAGTGCAGATCACGCAGCACCGGCGAAATATGGCAGGCACGAGATGTACCTGTTAATAACCAGGCTGCAGCATTCTGCACCAGCTGCAAGCGGCGGATATCAACCCCAGGAAGCCCTAGATATAGGGAGTTGCAATAATCAAGGCGTGAGGACACAAAGGCGTGGACCAACGTTGGCAAATCCGCAGGCGGAACAAGGTGCTTAATCCTGGCGATGTTCCTAAGATGGTAAAAGGAAAGTTTGACAACTGCTGACACTTGTAAATGAAGTGTCAGCTCACTGTCAAAAATCACCCCCAGGTTCCGCACCCGTTCAGAGGAGGGAAGCTGGACACCTCCCAGAAATAAACCTGAGGGAAGACCAACTCTCGGCCCCTCTACCCTGCGACTCGGGTCAACCACCATTACCTCCGTCTTTTCCAAGTTTAACTTCAACCAGCTTGAATTCATCCAGCATTGGATTTGAGTGAGGCAGCTATTAAAGATCAAGATAGCTGTATCCTGGTCGGTGCAAAAGATAGGTAGAGCTGGGTATCATCTGCATAGCAGTGAAACCTCAGCCCATACCTTCTTACAATATCTCCGAGGGCGCAGCATATACACTGCGAACAACATGGGGGACAACACCAAGCCCTGGGGAACCCCACATAACAGAGAGACTGGGCGGGAAGAATTTATCCCCAACACCATTCTCTGAGTTCTGTCAGTAAGGAAAGATCTAAGCCATCTGAGGACTGTAGCTGACAGGCCACAGATGAACGCCAGGCGCCCGAGAAGTACCCCATGGTCCGCAGTGTCAAAGGCTGATGAGAGATCAAGAAGAATGAGAATGGAATGATTCTTCTGATCTCTAGCCATCAGGAGATCATTGAGCACCCGAACCAGCACTGTCTCGTTACTATACCTCTTACAAAAACCAGACTGGAGCGGTTCATAGATGTCATGGATGGTTAAATGGTTTTCCAATTGTGCAGCCACTACTTTCTCAATAATCTTCCCAACAAAGGGAAGATTAGAGATCAGCCTGTAGTTAGCAAAGCAGCCTGGGTCCAAGGAAGCTTTCTTCAGGAGGGGTGTCACCACCGCCTCCTTCAGGGAGCTAGGAAACTCACCCATATCCAAGGAGCACCAGACTGTCTGTGCTAGGACAGGACCAATGATATCAAGACAACCCTTTATCATGGAGGTCTGTCCCGGATCCAAACTACAGCAAGTAGGGTGCATACTATGGACAATCCTCATGACATCAATGAACTCAGGCCGGTCAAAGGAACTCCAGGAATGACCAGAGGATGCGACCAAATGCCGATCAATAGCTTCTCCCATGGAGCTCTGCCCTGATGTCAGACACCTTATCTGCAAAGAAGCGAGCAGGCTCATCACACTCTATTTGTGAAAAAGCTTTCCAAACCTGAAGACAGGCTGGGTTGCACAGTCTGTCCAGAGTTTGAAAAAGCTGAGCTGGTCGGTTCTGAGCAGCCGCAATCTCCCTGGACAGGAACTCTGCCTTCTTATGAGAGATTGCAGATTGATAGAATTGATAATGTTCCATCAGTCTAAGATGGTCGGCATCAAGGACAGTTCTCCGCCAGCGACTATCTAACCTTCATCCTTGTCGCCGAATCTCCCTCAAAGTCCCCTCAAACCATGGAGACCGAGGTCGAAGGGGAGAGGACAAAAATGGACAGGAGCAATTTGATCAATATCTGAGGAGATGGCCCTATTGTAAGCCACCATCAAGGCGTCAGGATCATCGCTCACTCCAGAAAACTCCGATAGGTCAAGCACCACTGCCAGGCCCATAGAGCTAACATCTCGCAAAGAGCCATACCTAACCATCTCGACAGGGGTGGGCCTATAAGGGTGTGTGTGCAAAAACTGAACCCCACAGTGTAATGATCAGACCAATTGATAGGTTCCACCTCCACGTCAGAGGCCTCAATCCCCAGGAGGAAAACAGTCTAAGGAGTGACCACTCTTATGAGTGCCAGAAGTAACCACTTGTGTGAGGCCCAAAGATGTCATTAATTGGAGGAAGTGTTGTCCAAACTTCAAGAGTTCATCATTGACCAAGGCATTGAAGTCACCCAGGACCATCAGCCTGGGTGACTCAAATGCCATGTCAATGATGAAATCAGCTACTTCCTGTAGAAAATGTTTCTCATCACCTGGTGGATGGTAAATGAGAACGATTCTACAACTCACACCTGCCACTACTGTACACTCAAAAGACTCAGCCCCCTCAACTGGTACACTTGTGAGGCCCAATTTGGTCTTGAAACAGACCACAACCCCCGTGGTCCAACCTCGGGTAGTGTAACACTGAGTACCCAGCTGGAACTGCTGCCTCCAGAACTGGACCAGCATTTTCGTCCAGCCAGGTCTCAGTAATGCAAGCCAGAGCCACAGACTCCACAAGATCTGCAATAACTGCAGTCTTATTCTTTATGGATCTGGCATTGCACAACACCGCCCGGGTTGAACGGGTCTCAGGAGCGGTACAGACCACTTGCCCCGTACCATCAATAGTAGTGGTGCCCTTGAGTATGGGAACCAGGCAAGAATGACCTCGCTCCAGAATCCATTTCACCCCAGAGTGTCTTCTAGTCCCTACTACCCCAATACGATGTACCAGCTCATTCATCCTCCGCTGTTCGCCACCCCCAAAAGCCCTCCTCCCCCTCTGCACAATCCTCAGTGCTCTACAGCACTGGTAAGTTGACAACTGTAATGGCAAGGGGGAGAAAGGGTGAAGGGCACAAAGAGTGGAGGATGAATAGTGTACAACCGTGGTGGTAGGCCCTCTACACATATTAAAACCCCACACCCTCACGACTAAAACAAAAATATGAACAACCCAGATTAAACCAAAATAAAATATAAAACAAATTAAATAACACAAGCAAAATAAAATACCCAAATAAATAATATTAAAATAAACAGATGTCCAAAAAAGTCCTGAAAAAATACTGTGTATTTGGAATATGAGGGGCTCTCACCCTCCCTCAATTCTAGAACAAAATCGAACAATGCAAGTCTCAATATAGTCTTGGTAAATCAGCATCAAACAAATAGGAGTTTTCAAACAAAGAACCGTTGGAGATAGCAAGAGGGTCTCTCACCCCCAATCTAACCTCCAAAAGATTCCTCCCAGAGACCAGTTATTTTTCAGTCCTTTCCAAAGAGCACTCCCATATACAGGCCAAGACCCGAGCCATGGCCCAAAAGGCATGCAATTCCTACTCCCTCTACACATCAAAAGTAGTAAGTAACTGTAACTTATTACAAATATGTGAGAATAACTAGTAACTGCAACGTGTTACTTTTTAAAAGTCACTTACCCAACACTGAATATGCTGTAGGAATGCTAGGCTATTGGAATGCGCTGTGAGCGACCTAAGTTGATGTCAGTCATACCTCATTGATGCCCTGATCTTTACTTAAAAAAGATACTCTTCTAGATTCTTCCTGTGAATGCTTTGTGTCCCTTCACTTACATAGGACCAAGTGAACATAAGAAATGATAGAGGGTAATAGACTAAGGGTCCATAATATTTGTTTCCCACTATCTAGGCAGCTGCACCATTCAGTATTATAAGAAGTAGCTGTTATTTATTATACTGAAAATCATTTCTTTCACTTAATCAGTACACAGAGCTACTGTCCCTTTATTCTGCGATAACCAGACATTACACTCAATAACAGTACTTGTACGCTAATCCCAGCATTTTGATTGGCTAAGACTACCACTAAAGCACATCTGTAAGAAACTGTTGACCAGTTTCAGTTTTCTCAGAGATGCATTGTAGTATTTGTAAAAAAAAAAAAACTATTCTGATGCTCTATTTTTAAAACTTTTTTCTGTATTTTTTTTTTTTACTCCATTAGTTATAACATGAAGGTATAATGGCCAGGGTTTTATTTGGTAACAATCACACTGGGGTGTTTTTTTTCCAGTTCTGTTTATTCACCTAGCTTTAGGTGGGGATATACCCATATCAGTCACCTTTGGTCCCTCATTCGGGCATCCCTCTCTAAGTGCCATGACTGGGAGGCCCTGTTGCTCAGCCTATGATGGGGCTCTCCAAGGGAAGAGGCTGAGATGCACCTTAGAGCCCAGCAGAGACTTATGTTGGGGCATCTTTCAGTAGGAGGAGGGAGCTTCACTCTGCTGCTGCTCCTGAGGGCTTTTCTCTTAGGTTGCCCCTGGAGATGCAGATGTGCAGTGATGTCAGCAAGTGGACATCCATACTTTCACATATGCCTCACAGACTTCCGACATTGTCTCCTCTCCTTGCTGCGTGGCCCAACCTGTGTACTCCCAGTCAGCCCTGGTTGTTACTTTTACACTGGGTGCCTACGACCTTCCCCCGGAAGAGGAGAGCAGTCCATGGGATGCACATCCTACCTCCTCCTAGCAGGCCCTCTGATGCTCTGGGTTCGTTCCTGAACCCGGATTATCAGCACTGAAAGCAATAGTGATACCACTGTGATGGCAGGCAGTACTACACTGGGCTGTTAATAAAGACCTCAGCCTTTGACCTTGGAGTTTATTTACTCTGGTTCGGATATTATCTCATAAACCATGATGACTATTGGATTATTAATTTAACTGGCAGTGGTACCAGTAAATGTTATGAACTTTGGCACAGTAGAGAAAAAATCTTTGGAGACCCTGAAGCTAAGTAAACCCTCTATTCTTTCCAGGCATATTAATTTTATTTTGTGATATAGGGTCCCTCAATAGTATAGAGACAGAGTTACTCAAGGCCAAGCATAACCTGGAACAAACTGGCAGATGTCCATCTAGGAGGGATGTTATAGTTGACCTGTTTCTAACAAACATGACCCAATACTGTGAGACACCTGAGATACTCCAGCAATAGGGAGATCTAACCTCATAACTATTCTTCCAAGACCAATTCACTTTACAAAGGCCCCCCAAACCTAATATTTAGGGAAGTGCTCTGGGTTTTATCTGGAATATACAAATCTAAGACAACTGAAAGTGGAGCAGCAAGCAATACTGGATGCCACCCCACAAAATATACTATACCACACCACACCACACCCACATTTTGTCCCTGTTGCATACATCACAATGTTGACAAAGTTAAATCAGAACTACCCATGTTGGACACCAACAAAGCAGTTGGCCCACACAATATTCAAATCTGGATCTGAAAGCATAGTGCACTTTTCCTGTCTCCAAATACTGCACTCTAGTCAATGATCAGATATTGGAAGGATAGACACATCTCCTCACCAAGGAAAGAGCCAACATAATCCCAATACCAAAATCTTACAATCTAGGAAATATTGCTTCTGATCTTAGACTCCTCCTTCTCACCCATGCACTCTTCAAGGTGTGAGAGGGGATGATCTACAAAACAATCATCCAGTGTCTACAAAACCCAATAAATCCAGCACAATACAGGGCTCTGAATGGAGTTTTATTTATTTATTTATTTAAAGGTTTTACCAGGAAGGCATGTTGAGCAGACTACTACTTGATTCCAGATGCGCCCGGGGGAAGGGTGAGAGGGATAATGGGCACAAGTTACATGTTTAGACATGATACAGTGTACACATACAAGGTAAAGTGCCTTTCTACAGGCAGTTGTACAAAGCATATGACAGTACGATAAAGCTACAGGTTCTACAGGTTAACTTACAGTGACGAGGCAAATAACAGGACAAAATAAAGGAACAGTACGTAGTATTTGTACCATACATGCCCTTGTTTACCTCCTAAATCACATCCATAGGGCTGAGGATGGCACAAAAATAACTTGCATCCTACCTTTTGACAGGACTACTATCTCCTACTTAAACAAGCCCCAGACAGGGATGTGCACTCAGTCCCCCTTCATTGGACCAGATCCTTCTTCCAAGGTAGGAAGCAGTGTGTCAAGATGCATGACATCTGCACTGATCAGATCACACTGAATGGAAGAATAACACAGTGAACCAAGTTAGTCTACTCTTGTTCATGATCATAATCAGTGGTGTGCATGTTGCACGAAGGAAGGATACCAGAAAACATGTTGTCATGGAAAGGCAGTGGAGGTGTGGAAAATGCTGCCAAAAGAGATGGCTTGTACAAAAACAGTGGGATTGACGCATGGGTGGGGCAGATACATGGGCTTGGTAAATATAGTATCAAAAGGGAGGGAGGGAGGGAGAGAGGAGGAGTGAACAGCCACTAGGTGCTTATATCCTGCGGTATATAGATAGGACTGGGCAGACACAGTGGACCAGGTGGCTCTTTTCTGCTGGCAAATTGTATGTTTGTATGTATCCATGTCTCTATGAGAAACAAGACCGTGATCTGTGTTATAATGCTACAGTTTGGTTCAGTTTTAAAGTACCTGACACCTACAGACTCCAAGATGAACACATTTATTTAATAAACCGGATAAATACAGTAACTCTCATATCCTAATGAGCATTTTCAAAACAAAGAGGTTATTGTTGGCTGTACTACACCAAATGCCCCCCCTTCAGTGGTACAAAAAACATTAAAAGCACGAATGAAGGCCAACTGTTTGGACTGCCAGTAACTGGCTATCTAAGCTTAGGCAGACAGGGGGAGTTAATGGTGGCTGTGGAGAGAAAGAGACTATATTGCCTCAGCATCCTGAAGTTAGCTGGGCTGAAAGTGGAAAGGCAATAACCAACATGTACAACATGTTGATGTGACCACTTCTTGAGTATGCCACCCCTGTCTGACACTGCAGCTTCATACAAGCACAAGCAGAAATACTGGAAAGCATCCAGAAGTGGGCCTTGAAAATAATCCGACGCAACCCCAGCTACACCGCCAATATAGCAAGTGTTGTGCAAGCTCTGGTTTGGAGTGTCACAAACCCACTCAGCAGGTCAGCCCTCTGCTCCCAAAGTGCCAACCTCTGAGCGCAGTCTTGTGAACAGTTAACAGAAACAGGGTAACCCTCTTGCCTGTTTTGTGGGTTCAAATCAACCTTTGGTCTCAGTTCTGGAGGGATTCAAACTGTGAACCTCTTGTTAGCATACTCAGTGCACAGGCTCAGATAATTCTGTCTTCAGGGGACCAGATATCTTTGCCTACAGGCACCTAACCAGGTGTACAAAATTAACCCTTAAAAACTCTAATAAAGACCTCAAATTACTCTTACATTTTCCAGTTTGGTATCACCATTCAAGCTTATGCACAGTGTCTGCTTTAACCATATATACTTCACTTGTTAAAGAAAAGAAATTCAAAGACAGACCAAGTATGCTCTAAAAATAGAGTTTTACTCAAATGGATAAAAGTATGTAAAACATAAAATACAGAACCATTATATCACATGAACCATATAATCTTTTAAAAGAACAAGGTTTTAACAGTGCAGTTCCTACTACAGTACTTAGATTTTGTCTCTCTCTACCTGTATCCTTGCTTAAAGTGCTCAAAGATGTTTCTTTGTCAGAGTGTAAATAAAAGTGTATCGGAAGGAAAACAGAATCTGTTTAAAAAACTGTCTTTGCCAACCCCTTTGTGTCAGGTCACCTAGCTCCTCCTCTGTTTATGAAAAATCATACACCCAGGATATTTGATCATATTAGAAGGTAAGATAATTAAGGTTACATCAGCAGAAACTCCTTTCCCCATGTGACTTCCCCAATGAAGTATGTAAACTTCCTTTCATCTATAAGCAGTATCCTCTCTCACACAGACATCAAAGCATTTAGGATTTCGCACCAGTGTGCCAAACCTGGTTTTCTCTTCCAAACGTCATAAAATGAATACTGATTTCTCTCTTAGCAGTTAAAGGCTATATTTAACTTAGAAAAACAGGAGATTCTTGATTAAGGCCTGTTTTAGTCTATAATTAGCTTCTGGCCTTCCAGGTAACACCTTGTATCTAAAACCTGGGAATGTGTGTGTCAACTCACATGCTGTCTCAGCATCTCTCATGAGAGACGGTCCATAACACATTTTTATATTACAAAAAAATCATAGTGTACTCAGAACTGGCTGTCCATGTGTCACATGGAGTGCTTAAACTTTAGACATATTGAAATGTGTCAAACACTATAACCAAATACAGGATCCAGTTCATAAGCCACACCAACAGATCGTAACCAGAGAATTATGTAAATATTACACAAGCTGGCAAAATAAATACAACAGCAACAGGGCTGGTAAACAGCAGAAGTATAACAAGAATGTCATCCATTTGAGCAGTTCCACTTTCAACTAGCCACTTCTACCTGTAACATGCATTCTTGCTATCTACCAGGCTATTTTTCACCAAAACTAACCAGTCGTCTACCTGAAAAGAACCAACCACTAAAGAACTAGCACAACTTCATGAAGAGATAGGAACATGGTGTACTAAAATTGTATTGCCATTGCTAAAGCTTTCTATTGTATGGTTGTAGATAAAATATTTATGTATCGATTGCCCTCACTGCGAAGGTCACTTTAATGAACTATGTTACCATATAGATCATCTTATTAGGGCTTCTCTGTTTCAAACCTGCTTTGAGTATACGTTTATGAGTCCATTTGGAGGGCCTGTTATGGATATAAGAGTGTCACCTCAAGTGTTCTTAGGACCAGAGGACTGCAAACAGAAGGTGAGCAGTTCTGTGGTCCTAAGGATGCAAGAGGCGACACTCTTAGATCCATAAGAAGCCCACCACATAGACCCATAAAATTATTACAGATTGATAACTGTATTAAATGACCATTTTTTACTTAAAATGCTGATAGCACAAGTGGTCAGCAAGAAGCCCATTATGGTGGCTCAGCACGTGAAGTACTCTCACAGTAGTAAGATTATCTCACACACAACTGAAGGGAGAGCTGTTATTAGTCAGGGATGCTCCTGCGACGTACAGTGTAGTTGATTTAATATGTTATTCGTGACTCTTACTTTCCCAGTCAACTACATACTGTACCCAGTAATATTATTCTTCATGAAAAACAGAGTCCACTTGTGTTTGAAAGATTGTCTTCACTGATAATAACAATGCTCTGCTGCCTACCTGCTTCATAAGATGCTTCAGATCTGATGCACTTATGGGATACTCAGCTGCCTGCTAAGGTAAAAGCAAAAACATTTTGTCTTACTTTTCTGCTTTTTGTTTCTTCTTGCAAGTTGCCAGCTTTTAGATTGCCTCAATGCAACTACTAAATTTGTCTTTCACGTGGTGATTTATAGGCAACATTTGAGAGAGAATGTCCCCTGATGAACGTCCTACCCAGCCTCCTTCTTCAGGTCACCATTGCTTCTGCCTGATATGCCTTTGATAATGACTGATGATGAAAGATTTGCTACCACTGTCCTGCTTTATCAGATGCTCTGGATTGACTGCTTTTCTGAAATCCTCATCTACCTAGTAGTAAGTAAAGAAATGCTGTCTTTCTACTTCTTTTTTCTCTGTACTCTTATACAGTATGGAATAAGCTGGCAGGATAGCCTAGAGATTAGAGCAATGAGCTGTGAAGAAGCTTGGTACATTCAGATGACCTGGGTTTAATTCTCACAATCTCCACTTGCATACTCTGTGACTCGGAGTAAGTCACTTAACTTCCCCATGCTCCTAAGATGGAAATGTACTTCAGCTTACTGTGTCTTTCTAAGACCACCAATTGTAAAATACATAAAATTGCAAAATAAATATTGGCTCTTTTTCATCAGACTACTAAATGTAACTCTGTCTTCACTTGTTAGTTTTTAAGGGATAGTAAGACTGGCACCCTCAAACCCAGTATCCAACATACATGGTTCAATACTCCTTTAGCCTCCCTTACTCGTCTACTTTATCCCCTCACTGGTGTACCTCTATTGTTAATGAAGAAAGAACTACTGGGCACTCTGCCTTCACTATTGCAAGATGCTCAGCTGTGTGCATATGTACCCTGTTGCCTGGTTTTGTTGCTGAAGACCTGTGACATCATGCATTGACTCCACAAAGCATGTGTTCTGTTGTGCATTAGTTTATGGTAAAAATGGTGTTGCATATTTTGCATTGTGTCATGAGACTTTTTGGACTCGATGGTCTTGGATACCTTCACTGAGATCTGATGATTACTTGCAGCATAGGTGGATGTAGGAATCTGTATGACATGGCTTGCAAGTTGACTTTTGGGGGGGGGGGCACCGTTGTAATGGTAAGTCCATAGCACTAAGTATTGCATTTTATTTTTGATCATATTGGTCACTTCTTTAAGAACAGCATAGGGTATACAATGGGGCCAGACAACACACAGAGCTATGTATACAAAAATAAAAGTGCTGTGCAGGGTTCTGGCATATAACTAGTGCCTTTGTACTCTAGCTGCACCACAGGCTGTATAGTCAGATAGATAATCTACACGCCAGTGCCATTTTCCTGGGCTTCCTTCTTTTACATGTATATTCACCTACTTTACAGATAGCACATGGATATTTAGTAGATATGAGAAAAAACATTAGGCTTATAAGTGGAACATTTACTGGACTGCCCACACATCCTCATAGTTTATGTCAGAAAAGATATTTGTCAAGTTTTCAGACATTTCACATAGTATACAAATGAATCCTTGGGATTTAGAGGATCAAAAACTAAATTGTGGACAATACCTTTAATTGGATGAACAAAAATGAAATTTTATTTTTAAAGGGGAACAGTCTTCATCAAGGGCCCCACAACCAAGTATGGTACTGGTCCCACTTTTCACTTTGTGTGCTAAAACATTTTTTGTTTTTACTTACAGTCTACTGTACTACAGTAAACAGTATCAGACAAATATGGCTTACTTCCAGCCTTACATTTTCTGTAATTAAAATCCCAGAATCCCCTGCAGCTGACATCAGAGCAGAATTGCGGTAGTGGGAGATTCAGTAGCATGTAGTGCATGTAAGAGTTTTTATAAGCTCTGATCTTTTGTTTGCTGGTCCTGATGTCCTCCCTGGGCTAAGTAAAGTCACAGAGGACTATACTTAGCCTCAGGAGAAAAATGGGACCAGAAAACATCTACAACAGGAGTTATGTTTCAAGTCAAAAGTAGTCATGGTGAATTATTTGGTGGTACAGAGAGTTATGTATGCACATTGTTGTTATTAGGATCCCCACCACCAAAAAAAATAAGAAAAGTGTGAAACAGACTAGAACAGAAGTTCAAGATACTTACTTGTCACAGTTGTTCTACTGTTGTTATGCCTTATGTCAATATCACACTGAGGCAGTATCCACTAAGCATGTGTAATGTCTTTTGAAAGCTATTGGCTGGCACCCATCACATATCCCTGGCCTTTAACACTGAGCCATCATTCTATTTGGATCTCATTTGCTGAACGGTAAGAGAGCTGTAATCAGTAGAGGAGGTGCCTTGACCTTGGGCTGTTTGATGGGATCATGATACTGCAGAAGGCACTGTATATCAACACTGGAACTACAGTTACAAGTAAATAACTTGGTGGTCTAACTTCTGGCAGCCTTTTATACTGTATAGATGTGTTGAGGCAGATTACCATCAGTGCCTTGAAGAAGGTGCTAGGGTCATGCAATCAAAAAAGAGAGACTCAATTACTGATCCCATGAAGGTTGTGTTGTAATGAGTAAGGTAGTAGCCATACTTAAATGTCCCACAGGACTGCACTTGGATGAAGTTTCGGTAAGCCTTACTTGAGTAGCACTGCAGACCCTCGGGTGGATGAGAAGTCATTGTATAATGGTGTTTAAAGTATAACACTATCCATAGGTCTGTGAATTGGTTGATTGGGATTTGCATTTGAGCAAATTGTCGAAGACTGGTACGGCACAATTAAACCTGCTGTGATTTAAGCACCACCTGCGATTAAGGTACAAACAAGTAAAAATAGGAGATTATTTTTCTAGCGTAACACACATGGCCCCATCTTGGGACTTTTATTTTCTGCTTTGGTCAGTGATCTGCCCCATGTCTGTCCCTATTCAATGAGGCTGTTGTATATTGATGACACAGTCTTTTGTCCCTCTAGTAATTTGTCATCATCTAGACCCAACTCCAGGATAGCTACAGTATGCTGAGATCCAAGCTTGGATAACATAAAAAAGCTAGTAGTGAATTAGACAAGAAACAAATTGAAGTTTTTGGTACTAAACATAGATTGGGTTTGGTAAAAACAACTTATAAATATCTACAAGGTGGCTTGCACAAGAGGGTAACATCTTCTGATATCTTAGAGCAGTACTTGGTCAAAATGTTCAGTATCAACTCACATTAACGTGGCGGTAAAAAAGACAAACAAGAGGCTGGAATACCTTGACAAGAAGAACAGAGACGGTCTCACACATGAGGCTATGATCACTGTTTCCAGACAATTAATGATCCCCACCCTTGAATATGGGTCTACGTTATTTTCAGTTTTCCCAAACCATGCTGCACAAATATGTTGTTAACAGTATTTGCCAGTTTGCCCTTGGAACTTGGTATGATACTTATAAATGCCAGTTATAATCAAATGCAAAGTTACTGCTGTCTCTCTATAGAATTAAATTGAAAACTTTGATGAAGACACATAGAGTAAATAACTTCCAACAACCTGCTCATACAGTATCAAAGTTAAAGTTAAAGGGGAACTGTCTGCAATAAGAGCCTCACACCCAAATGTGAGGCTGATTCCAATTAGCCTTTCTTTGTGCAAAAACACTTTGTTTTACAAATGATTACTGCAGTGTAGTAGATTGTATCAGGCTAATTTCATTGACTTGTAAGCTGACATTTCCTGTAACCAGAAATGAAAGACTCCCATGCAAATGACATCAGAGGAGGACTACAGTAGTGGGAGATTCAATAACGTAGACTGAATGTCAGAGCTTTTTTTGTAAGCTGTAATCTTCTGTTTGCTGGTCTGCTGTTCTCCTGGGGCTAGATATAGTCAGAGGACTGTACTAAGCTCACTGAGCACAGCAGGACCAGCAGCACCAGCAAACATCTGATTTTAGCTTACAAAATCTTTAACATGTACACTGCGGGCTATTGGATCTCCCAGCTCTGCAGTCCTCCTCTGATGTCAGTTACAGGGGATTCTGGGATTCCTGGTTACAGGAAACAGAATCTTAGAAGTCAGCAAAATTAGCCTAGTGTATTCTACTATACTGAAGAACAGTAACTAAAAAAATGTTTTATACAAAGTGTAAATTGGAATCAGCCTCACACCTGGGTGTGTTTCTTATTGCTCACAGTTCCCCTTTAATGACTAAGGGGCAGGATTCAAAATCATTAACAGTGAAACAGTATCAAGAGCCATACACAAATCAAAAATATGTGCATGTTCTCTTTCATTTTATGGTCCAGGCCTTTTAAATTCCTTATCAAGTAACTTAAGCCCTGGGTTAACCAAACTGCATTTTGAATCAAGACTTTTAATATCTATGACTTCAGCTGATGCACATCATTAACTATGAATATATACTTAACATTTGCACTTTTGTACTTTATATTTTAATTGTTCTTTTGCTGTCTTTGCTGTAACCGTACTGTGACTTTTTATGTGTCTTTGTCCATGCATGGCTGGAAATGTGACCTTGGTCCAGTCAAACCACCCCAGTAAAACAAATAAAATGAAAAATGAAAAATGAAAAATATCTGCTGTGAGTCAGATCAGCCTTGGGAGGACTCTCACTAGGTCATTGACAATTGTTTTGCATCCCAGTGATTTTTGTACCTAACTGTGACACTAAATTACCATCCTGGCATTCAGATAGTGCAGCACTTGCTTTTGCTAGCATATTACCTGGGCAAGAAGACAGACAGTGCAAAAGATTGGTTCAAGTGAAACTCTAAAACCAAGCTGGGCTAAAGTATTGAATTGGTGCACAGTATAGCTGTGTCCTGATGGAATTCCAAATTAGAATTTGATAATATAATATGCCTGTGACTCACTGGCACTTCTAGCTGACTTAATTACCTCCAGAAACACCAGTTTCTAAGAAGATAAACTGACATCACACTCATCCAGGCACTTAAACGACCTCACAAAAACTTTACTGTAACCAGATTTAGAGGAGGAGACATATGATCGTGTCCTTTGAAGGAGAACTAACTAATCACAAAAAGAAAGTACATTAAAAAAAACAGATGAGCCGGCCCATCAGCACAGTGGTTGGATTTCCACTTGTGGCAGCTGGCGACGGAGTTCAAGGAGCGGACCCGGGTCATTGAGGGCGGCGGGAGGAGAAGGATGGGTGTCCTGTGGACAGCTCTCCTTCTCCGGGGGAAGGGAATGTTCAGCATGTGAGGAACTCCTAGCAGAGGCTAGGAGTCCACACATAACTGACGTTAGTCGGATTCAGGAGGTGGGGCAGACGCAGGACGTCATTGCACATCCCTGCCTCCCAGAAAAATGGGGGAAAAAACTCTCTCTGGGGTGCTTTGAATGATGCCGCCTGTGCCTAGCCTCTATTGCTCCTCGCTGCACTGCCAGCGACTCAGTCCCAGTTCCACCAGGCTCCACTACCTTCCCCGAACCCCACCCAGTGGGGGAAGCCAGGGAGGCAATGTTGGGGAACCAACACCTTACCCGTAGCAGATGGGGGGTTGTGAAGTAGGTGGTCCCACCCTTGGGGATGAGCCAGGGAGTATCACTGGCAGTTGGCAGCTATTGGGGAGCGAGGCAGGTGCAGGAAGCAGTGTGGCTGATGGCCAAGTGGCCGGGGGGGGGGGCCAAAAGTATAAAATAAAAAAAAAAACAGACGAGGAGTAAAGGAATTGATTGCCTAATATAATTAAAATAATGAAGGCACCAGTTTTAAATTGAAGGCAGGGAGTTTGTTGTAAATGGACAACACACAGCAGGCATTTCAAGTGCTGCCATAAACTGGTCCTCAGATCATGGTCAATGAAAGGTGTAAGTCTGCAAAGCTGTCATGTGGTGGAGTCCTCTGTTGCACTGATCTTTATTTGTGGAGAAATTAGACATTAAATATTTAATGCCCCTTGCTGTGTTTGCATACCCTGACCCTAACGTCCACATTTATCATAAATAGCTTAGACCAGAGAGATAGCTGTGTCAGATCTAGCCCTAGCCCCAAGGACCTTGCTTAGCAAGCACCACCAGAGTACAGTGGACTACCTTGACTTGTTGGCAGTTGTGGAGAACATCGGACCACCGCTGTTAGGGCAGTGCACAAGTTATGCTAGTTGCCCTCTTACTGCACACTCTATGCCACGTTGGCCTGTAGTTTTTTTATTCATTTATTTGAGTTGGAGGGCTTTGCCCCCACACCCCCTTGTTAAAAAAACAAGGGTTATGTGGGGGGAAGAGTCCCCCATCTCAAATAAACTGACCAAACTGAAATCAGCAGCAAACAGGTGATGAAATTAGTGTAGGGCAGCTACAGTATAGCGCAGCAAGCATGCGACGAAAGTAGCATAGTGCAGCTGCAGTATAGTATTAATTTTTTGTGTTACACTAATAATGGTGGTCTGATTTTTTTCCACAATCACCAACTTCTTCACAAGAGGTGGGGCCTCTCTGGAGAAAGCTTATTCTTTGAAAGGGTTTCTGAAAAGAAGGAGACTTCCACAAAGGCGGGGACTAGTCGACAAAGCAATATTAGAAATGAAAACTATGGGTAGTTCTTTTTTATTTTTTGTATGCTTGTAAGGAGGTAGTATGAAGGGGAAAAGCATTTCATTAATTGCAATTTGTATATTTCAACCCCAGCGTATATTTCCAGTAGTGAGTAAAATAATTATTTCTTATTCAACGGGGGTTAGAAGTTATACTTTTTAAAAGGGAAACTGGCTAGATTAAATTAGTTGAGGCAAAATGGAAAGAGACAGAGTTAACTGGTTAATTTATTTGAAGAGATTTACCAGGAAAGCAACATGAACTGAGAACAGCTCATTTCCAGAAGCATCCTGGGGGGAAGGGGGAACATAGGTGGGAGGATAATACAACATTTACGTGAGTACAGAGTACAGTACATTTAGGTGAATACAGAGTACAGAATCATACACAAAGCAGAATACAGTGCGGGTAGTTGGTAGATAGGAACAAGTGCAGTAAACAGGGTCTGTCATTGCAGTTGCGGATCAGGTAATAGAAGTATGAGTATAGGTTAATACGTAGACTAAGGTGAGCAAAGCATCAGTAATTGAACACTTAAACATTAGGTTACAGCCAGGTGAGAGAGCGTGGACAGTATGTTGAATACAAGCTAAAGGTGAGCAGGCAATCGGATAACAATTTAACTTGGTTGAACATTAAACTTATGCCAGGAGGTCACCCCTTATTAGTGCAGTGGGGAGGGATGGGAAGGAGCCCTAGTGACTTGTAAGTGCTGTAAATTTGGAGAGGTGGAGCCATGTGGAAACTGGGGGGTAGAGGTAGGGAGAACTTGTGGGTAGAAGTAGGGGATGGGGAGCTAGAGCCACCTTCCCTTCAGGATGTAGAATACCCTGTAAGTGGATGTGGTGCTAGCTGGGAGAGGGGGATGAGGAGTAGGGGGGATATAGGTTGAAGAGGGGGAGGATGAGGAGTATGCAGAGGGAAGTGGAAGTGGGGAGCATGAGGAATTTGCAGAGGGACGTGGAATGAGGAGAGAGGTTTTTGGGGAGAGGGGAAGGAAGAAGGGGATGAGGAGTATTACAGAGGGGCGTGGAGTGGGGGAGGGAGGTTGTGGTGGGAGAGGATGAGTAGTATTGCAGAGGGGCGTGGAGTAGGGGGAGGGAGGTTGTTGGGGAGGGGGAGATAGGGATAAAGGGGAAACAGAGATTACAGAGGGAAGAGGAGAAGGACTAGGAGGAGAGAGGAAAGAGACAGGGAGGAATAAGTGGGGAAGGGAGGGAGAAATAGGGAATGTGAGTAGTGAGAGAGATGGGGGTATGGGAAGGAGAAAAAAGGGGGAGTGTACTGAGGTGCATGGGAGTAATGGAAGTTAGCATAATTAACTACAGCTATAACTGATGAAACACTTAAGGTTTCAGGACAGTGTGTGGTGTGTGGTGTGTGGTGTGTGTGTGTATATATACACTGCAGGCATTGATAATGTAAAATTTAAATGAAGGGGGGGGGACTAGCATGAGGCAAGAGACCCTAAGTTGTCCCACAGAGAAGACTGGCAGCCCAAAGGGTATGGACAAATGGGGAGGGAGGGCCTTGGAACACAAGGGTGGGGTTATGGGGAGAAAGATGAGGGCAAAAAGACAAGTGGAGGGGATTTTGGGGAGTGAAAGGGGGGGTATTGGGTGGCAAGAGGGAGAAGCTCAAGTAGGCGTGGCATATAGGAAATCAGGTCAGCAGCCAAGGGATAGGGAAAATAGCAGTGAGGGCAAGGGGGACAACAGGCATCCCAGAATTGATTTCAGTCAATGCTAGGAGCCTGGAAAACAAGATGGATGGCCTCCAGGCCCTGGTGACAGAGGGCATGCTTGAACCCGGTAGCAATCACTGAGATCTGGGCATCCCCAAAACATGACGGGGATCTCACCTTCCCAGGATTCACTCTCTATAAGAAGGGCAGAGCAGGGGAAAGGAGACTAGGTTGGTTGTGTAGGTTATGGAAGTGATTATGTCCGAGAGAGGATATACTGGGGTACAGAGATGATCTGGGTACAAGGCCAAACAGAGGCAGGGCAAAGGATTAGGGTAGGGGTGGTATACAGACCTCTGAACAAGAGTAAAGGCACATACTGCACCTGGAGCTGGAAACAGAGATCAGAAAGGCTTCACTTCAGGGAGAGGTCATAGTTGTAGTTTGTTTTCAGCGTACTGGATGTAGATTAGACCATCCCTCAAGTCAGCAGTAGCAGAAGCCAATCCCTCCTGTATGCAGTCAAGGATGGCTTCTTATTCTAGGGAGTGAGTGAGTGAACTAGGGATTTAGGAATCCTGGACCTAGTACCGACAGACAGCAGTTATGTTGGACATCAGCGTAGCTGAGTCTCTGGGAAGCAGTGATTACCTGTCAGTTTGGTATGGGGAAGGAAAGCATGACCACTAACATATGTGTTTTGGATTTCAAAACAACTGGCTTTGTCACAATGGGCATGCAGCTGGGTGACCACCTGGCCAAACTTGGGGGAGGCAAGAGGGGTAGATGAAAAATGGTCCATGATTAGGAAAGGGATCCAGGAAGTCTCTAGCACCTGTCTGATGCAGAGGGCTAAGAAGAACAAGCACTACACAGGGTAGGTAGTAAGAGCAGTGATGGAGGAAAGGGCTTCCTCCAATAAATGCAGAAAGACTCAGAACAGAGTAAACTACCTGGGCAAACTCAAGGCAGCTAGTAGGGAAATGAGAAAGGTCAAAACAGATGCTGAACTGAGAATTGCGAAGGGAGTAAAGGACAGTGGCAGGACCTGTTTTGGTATAACCAGGAAAAAAGAGGATGAAGGAAGGGAATGTTAAACCAAGACAATGGACAGAGTGGGTAGAGGACAGTAGAGGAATTAATAATTTTGTTTAGTATTCACTAATGAGAAGTATGGACTGATACCACAGAGTAGGATATGTAAAGGAAGGGAGAGAGTGGTGAAGATGTGCAAGGAACTGATCACTGCTGACAGGGTCTTAATAAATCTCACTCAGCCCTAGGTGGCCATTTTGAGCAAGGTTAAGCATAGAACATTTCGACTCACATGTAAATTTTGGTGCTGAGTGAGTTTTAAAGGAAAACTGTCATAATTTCAAATCCCCCCCCCAAAAAAAAAACTGTATCCGCTGATTAGGCTTTTTGGAATGTAAATACTTTTTTTTATGAGTTCTAACTTACTTTACAGTATTTTATTGTTGCAAAGGGCAGGGGTTGGCAACATGGTGGACGCTGCACAGTTTTATTTCATGTGAAACTGCAGCAACGCACCATTTGCTTCAATACAAGTACTGTATATTGCAGCATCACACTTTCACGTGAGATGAAACCGTGCAGTGTCTGCCATTTTGCCGACCCCCAGACTTTGCAACAATAAAATAAAGTAAGTTAGAACTGGTAAAAAAAGTGTTTACATTTTGAAAAGCGTAATTGGAGGGTAAGGCTTTGGGGGTGGGGAATTTGAAATTATGACAGTTTTCCTTTATGGGACTAATGGCCCTTAAGGTAGATAAATCTCCCAGGCCAGATGGTATGCACCCAAGGGTATTGAGGGAGCTGGCGGCAGTACTGGCAGCCACACTGGCCAAAGTGGTCCTCAGCTCCCTAGACTCAAGCATTGTATTGCAAGAGTGGAGAACCAAGGATGCCATGCCACTGCATAAGAGTGGGGCTAGGGACAAGCCAGGGAACTATGGGCTGGTCAGGTCGATATTTATCATGGGCAAGCTGATGGAAACCTTTATTAAGGAATCACTCAATGGAGTTTTTGAGGCAAATGGGCTTCCAGATGATAGACAGCATGGGTTCATGGCAGAGAGGTCATGTAAGATGAACTTGATAAATTTATTTTACTGGGTCAAAAAAGCAGTAGATAATGGTCATGTAGTAAACATACTATAAGCTAAAACAAAATTATGAGCTCAATTGTTGCTCATTAACAAACTTTAATTGCACTTTTCATTAGGGTTACTACTGCTCTGGGGCATATATCAGTTAAAACTGTGCGCACCCTCCCCTTCACATGGCAAATCTTGAAATATCATAATATTTTTTCCACCTGAATTGGCTTCATACTTATCTTATCTCCAATGGGCCTGGAGGTTTCTTGGTGTTCATAATTAGCTTTCCTATGAAGTAAGCCCAGCTGCCAAATGTCATGGCAGACCACCCATCAGCTGGGTCCTCGTCCTAAAATATATCTGCCTGAATTGACTTCTTTTATTTAAGGTGCACGATATGAACCATACATCTTGCAAACATTAAACAAATAGAAAATTAGCAGATTGACCCTTGCTCATTAACAAACTTTAAATTACTTTTCATTAGGGGTACTACTGCTTAAACAGAGAATTCAGTGCATATGTTCCATACATCTCATCTCTTTATTCAGGCAGAAAGAATATTATCATATTTGAAAGATTTGCTATGTGGGGATGGTGTGCACTGAATGTCCTGTGAGGCTCCTCACAGCAGGGGAAGCAGCTTCCAACTGAATGAGGGCAAGTTCCGCAAGGAGGTTAAGGAGGCACTTCTTCATGGAGAGAGTGGTGGAGGGTGGAACAGTCTACCATAGGAGGTGGCAAGCATGAAATCTGTGGATGTCTTCAAGTGGGGGTGGGATAACATTAAGTGAGGTTAAAGGTGTCGGGATGCAGAACAGCATGTAACTTAAGGTACATGGGCTTCACATGGGGTGGACTTGATAGGCCAAAGGTCTTCTTCTGCTGGCAAACACAGAAGACAGCCAGTAAAACAGACTTGAATTGTGATGGCTAGAAAATCAGCTTGGGGGGGGGTCAGAGCTGATATTTTGTGATGGGATCCAGCAAAGAATAAGGTACTGTAGTTTGCAGCATTAGAAAAAATAAGGATTAACATAAGCTCCGTAGACTGACAGAAGGCATTACATTATGGCTGGCAAAAGCCAAAGGACTGGTGAAAGATATTTCTCTCTGCAGTGAAGCATTTTGTTGGGGACTTGTGAGAAACTAGCAATACAAATAAGTAAATGAAATTTGTGCACATTAGGCAGTATAGTGCAGTGGTTTAAGGCTCTGAGCTACAAATTTCGAGACCTGAGTTTAAATTCCACAGCCCCCACTTGCATACTGTGTGACCCTAAGCAAGCCACTTAACTTTCCTGTGCTCTCAGATTGCACCTGTAAACAAGCTTTCAGCTTAGTGTGTCTCATCTGTTTAAACAATTGGAAAAATAAATATGGTTGCATATAGTAAGAGCAGAGCTATGGCATGCATTTCATTTTATTTTCTTCTTTTAGAATTTTTTGGTTGGGATAGCCATATTGATCCAAAGCTCCTTTCCAGGTATGTGGTTCACACAAATTATAGGGGCACAGTAACACCACTATAGTTAGGATTGCACAGACTGTTCAAGGTTAAAATGGCAATTTTTGCACATTAATAACTTTGGCATCGTTTGACAAAATAGCACAAAATTGGGCATGCACGGTCAGGCTGACAGGTCTCAACACATGAGAAGTTTTGTGATGGCATCTTGCTCAGTTTTTGAGTTACAGAGCGTCAAAAATGAAAATAAAAAACCTTTTTGGTTTTCCTGTACTTAACATTTGTTTTTTCTTTGTTCTTGAGGGGAGTGTGGCTCTCACATACAGCCTACTAACATTTCCAGGATTGAGGGGGTCCTATGCCAAGGGTATGCTTTTTGAAGGTTTTGAATGAAAATTATTCAGTTCCAGAGTTATAAAGATTTTTTCAATAATCGACTAATGCGGATGGTAAAACTAACATACTAACATACTAATTGCCAGCAGATTAGGCCTTACGGTCTATCGAGTCTGCTCGAACCTCAGATCCCTAGTTGGGTGCCAAGGCCCCCCCCTTGTGTTCCAGAAACCCCTATCATCCATCCCCACCCCGCTGGGCCAGGTCATCATCTGATACATCCGCTTTCTGTGTCTGTCCCACCCTCTCTTGAAGCCCTCCACTGTGGATCTCTGAACCAGCTCACCAGGCAGTGCAGTCCAAGGGTCCACCACCCTCTTAGTGAAAAACCTCCTCCTCTTTTCCCCTCTCACCCTTCCACCTTCTAACTTCAAACCATGCCCTCTGGTGATACCTCCCTGTTTTAGTCTAGAGATCCCCTCCATGTTTACCCTATTTATTCCCTTGAGGTACTTGAAGACCTCAATCATGTCCCCCCATTTCTCCTCTCCTCCAATGGAAACAGGCAGAGCTCCTCATGTCTGTCCTCATACGTCAAATCCCCTAGTCCTCGTATCATCTTAGTTGTCCTCCTCTGTACCCTCTCCAGGAGCTGTATGTCCCTCTTCAAGTGTGGTCTCCAGTACTGTACACAAAGAAAATTATGAGTGCTTTTTTTCATGATTTACTTGGTGGTCACCATCTTGTTTTTATAAACACAAAAGCATTGCAAATACATAAAAATGATATATTTTCAAAAAACAAACACCTGAACATAGTTAAACAGGACCAGTTTAGCTAGATTCTGGTGTTTATTTTTTGAAAATTTAACTGGAAATAATTTTTCTGATCACCCAAAATCCTGGGTGCCCAGTTTAGCAACAGGAGCCATTCACTCATATTCTGAGTATGAGAACAGTGGGATTTTCTCTAATTCTGAAGCTGCAGCTAGAGTTGTGCTGCAGGCTTCAGTTGAAGCAGTCCATCGGCGATCCCCTGCTGTCTGTCTCTATCTATCTATCTACAGTCTATTCTGGTTGTGTGTATGCACTTGGGACAACCGAAATCTGTGCATAAATCTGAAATTGTGCACTGAGGGAATCTATGTTTTTGAGTTATGTCTGAGTAGTAAATAAGTAAGTGCAGCTAAACGCAATGTGATGATAGAAAGTTTTTTTTATTACAAAATATCTAAGAAACTGCTTAAAACCTAGTATCAGTGACAGCACAGCATAGTACAGTACTTTAATTTGAATTCATTCCATCACTGTGATTCATTAGGCTCACGTTTAAAAAAAAATCAGTCTTAAGAGAACGTTTGCAGCTATAGACAGTCGAGATGTGCTGCTTAAAACTATAAAAACATGGAAAGTACTTTTTTTCCCTCGCTCTCTCTCATCTCCACATACTGGTGAATCTCTTGCATCATGCTCAGGACCTTTTCTGTAAGAGGGGGCACTGCCTCTGGCTTGTCATCAGCATCCTGTGCCTTTGGTGGCTCTGTTCCCATTACTGCTTGGCACACTTATGTTACTTCACTGCTTGTTGTTTCATGCTTATCAATAGCAGCATAGGCAGAAAAAGGATCTGGTTACATGCCAGGTCTACAGAGGTGATGTTTTCCATGTTTTCTGTCACTAGCTCTGGGTAGCACACTGGCTTTATGAATATAATGTTCAGTAATGGATGAGGAGACCTCACACAGGTAGAGAGCAGCTGGTGTATACTGTAAAGCACACTAATATCTTTAGATAGCTCATGGAAGTTTTGCTGAGCCTCAGATATCTCTGTTTTGTTTAAACTCTTAGTTACAGTTTGCTTTCCGTAATGGTGCTTTAAATTGTGGCTGATGTCTTGGTGCAGAAATTGGATCAGTACCCAGGATTTGGGGGGCAAGAAGACAAGTTTAATGTTCTATAGGTTAATGGGGTGGTGCACAGGGCAGTTCAATGGGCTTATGCAACTTGGTATGTGGTTATGCTTATGTGACTTGGAAACACTGTGGTTGTTCACCTCTCTATCCATGGGATACGAAGGTGAGGAACCCTAGAGGAGGATTCCACTCCTACAGATGCCTTGGGAATGATTCCCATGGCTAAAGGTAGCTTAAGAAGGAGCCCACAGAGAGAGAGAGAGAGAGAGAGAGAGAGAGAGAGAGAGAGACAAGCCACTGGAGGAGGAGGGGAGGATGGTGGGGCAACTAGAAATGATCTGAGGAACAACTGAGAGGAGCGGCCTTTTAAGTCCTTATTGGGAGCATGGTTAGTTGCTCCTCCCCATTGAACCCCAGGCATAGCCTTTACAACTCAGTGGGCTTATGCAACTTGGTATGTGGTTATGCTTGTGTGACTTGGAAACACTGTGGCTGTTCACCTCTCTGTCTGTGGGATATACCACCCTGTAGGGGTACGAAGGCGAGGAACCCTAGAGGAGGGTTCCACCCTTAGAGATGCCATGGGAATGATTCCCTCGGCAAAAGGTAGCTTAGGAAGGAGCCCAAAAAGAGTGCCCAAAAAGAGTGTCGAGCAGTGCAAAGAGGCGAATAACACAACCGGTAGGAAGACCAGGACATAGGTTGGTAGGCGGAGATGTATGGGAGCTGGAAGAGAGTAGCAGGAGATAACAGAGTAATAGCAACCTGCGGGTTGGATTGGAGGAGGTATGAGGGCACGACTGCCTAAGGAAAGACGGGACAGCCACAGCCACCTTACACCTCCATCCAACAGCGGAAACTAACTACGGAACCTACGGAAGTAATAATGCTATCTAAGTATTATGACTGTTGTCACGGAGGAGAGGAAAAACCCTCTATGAGGAGGAAACCTCTGGGGATCCAAGGCCAAGGTCACCTTCCTTCCAGGCTGAAGGACACTTTGGTTAGTGACAGCTCTCCTACTGCAATTTAGAGTCCAGATTAAGGGAAGTGGAAAATATTCCAATTTGGAGGAAGCTCTCACTCTTTCCTTTTAGCAGGAATGCTTTTGAGTGTTGTGAGCGACATCTCTGCAACTAGATGCCCAAAAGCAAAGGAGGAGAGAAATGACTGCAGAGGCACTCAGCTGGCCTACATAAGCCTACAAAGCAGACCAGGTGAACCAGAGCCGATTGGAGGGAGAATACTGTAAAGGGTGCATCCAAACCCACTTGGGCAGCTAAAGGGGCCCTGCTGGCAAGAGCCCCACCCCTCGCAGCTGAAGTCATAAATTCTACATCTAGAGGTGTCACTGTATGGGTGATGACTGAAGGTCTGCCCAGAATGAAGACATTCCCACTATGGGCCAGATGAAAAGGACCCCTCTCTGAGTTTCGCATGCTCGAGATGCAGACTTCATGGGTGCAGAGTGAGACCATCGGCTACAGGCTAGCCCTGAGCCACAGAGTAACGGACATGAAAGGCACATCTCCAAAGTGGAGAGAAGGTAGAGTCAAGGGTAGCATGGTACCTGGATGAGGGTTGTGCTCGGATAGTCAATTAGGATGAGTAGACCAGCATAGAGTTTGGACTGATTGAAGGAGACCCAGACGTGGGTCTATAAAGCAGAATATAAATAGTAACCACAGGAGTGCATGCCAACCAGGTCCATTAAGAAGACAAATTCAGGAGTGGACTGAATTGCACAAGTGCGAGAGGTGGGAATGGCAGGGCAAAGCCTGAAGCTAATGGTGGAGGTAAGAGAAGGCTGCAAAACCAGTATGGGAGAAAGTGAGGGTCAAGAACAAAGAAACTTGCTATGCCGATTGCTGTAATGCAAGGAAGACTGGTATGCACCTGATTACTGATGCAATGTGGTGTGGTGAGGGTCGATGAAAAACACATGAATGTGCCAAGGTACATGTAGCATTGCAGAAGCAACAGAGTAAAACATGAACCTACATACAGCTGCTGGTGTAACATATAATTAAACCAGTAACAGAAAATAAAGTAAATACCAGCAGCTGAAGCAGGGTTTAAATAATGAATTTATGCAGGTCCTGCACATAGGACTAGGGCAACAGGTGATATAGCATGTGATACATGCGGTGGTAGGGCAAGAAACCCCCTAAAAGAACCGAGGCAGACAGGGCAAGCAAAGGGATGGATTCATGATTATGAATGGAGACGAGTCCAGTAGGAAGGACCAGGATGACAGGAAAAATCAGGCATGGAGAAATTCGGAAGGCAGACCCCAAAACAGGACACAGAGGTGGAGGGTGATGAGGAAAAGCAGAAGTATGCCAGGGAAGTACGGGCAGTTAAAGCTGTGCCAACAGACTGGGAGGGACCCAGGACAGCAACAGCCAAAAGCACAGGAAGGAACCAGGACAGGAGAAGGCAAGATGAGGTATGGGCTGCAAGAGTGGCAGAGAGGAGGAGGGGAAGCACAGTGGGAATGAGTGAGGGACAGAGAGAGAGAGACATGGAGCAAGGGGCCCAGGGAAGGGAGTGGGGGGAAAGGAGATGGATGCTGTGAACAGCGGCACATCGGAAGAGCTGGGAGGGAGGCATGAGGAGGAGCAAGAGCACCACTTGGAAGGATGAGCAAATGATTCCTGGGGCCAGCATGATGGAATAATAGAAGAGAAATGAAATATGAAGAGAGGGCAGGAAACCCCAAGCATGCAGAATGAGGGACGAAGGAGCAATGGAGGTAAGGTCATGGAGAGCTGTAACCCATACCTCTCCACCTTTCTTCACCAAAATGTGTGACAAGATGTGTGACAAATGAGCAAAATGTGTGACATATCATCAAATACGGCACTGCAAGCTCAGAATACTGTGGCTATCAGTGCACTAGTGTTCATAATGTTTGCTGATAATTGAGCACAATAGATAATTATGAATTTCTGCTTTAAAACTTCTGTGAGAAATGTGAAATATCACTACCTTGATGTGGTACAAAGGACTTCTGAGGGTTAAAATGAGTGATGTACCTCATAATGTGTGACAGTTGAGAGGTATGCTGCAACCAGGAAGCTTGGTCAGGAGCAGAGAAGAGCAAGGGGAGAAGGAAAACACCGCTCAGGGGAGACAATTCCAGAGGTGGAGGAGGAAAAGAGGTGATGCAAGGGCCACCGGCAAGAAAAAGAAGCCCAAAGAGAGGTACAGATGAGATGGGAGGGGGACGGATGAAAGACAAATGGGATGAGTGGGCAGCCATGGGGCGAGTGGCAGAGAAGAAGGAAAGAAGGAAGTGGGGGAGGGGTGGAGATGGCCCCGGGGAGGAGAACAGAAATGGGAGGGGCAGCCAACCGAGCCTCCGGCCACAATGAGAAAATGATCTGAGGAGCGGCCTTTTAAGGCCTGATCAGGTGTGTGGTTAGTTGCTCCTCCCCATTGAACCCCAGACATAGCCTTTACAATTATCCACCAGCATAAAAAACGTGCACCTCTTATGCATCAGAATGTTTAATTCATGTAACTAGCTATGAAAGATTTTGGCTTTTTTTCCAGGCATTACTATTAGCAGTGTAGTGTACTGTCAGGTCCTCAACTGACTCTAGGGAAGCACCATGACTTTTTCTGTTTCCTGAAAACAAGGAAGGGGACTTTGTACCAGTGGCATCTGAGCAGACCATCACAGAAAGCCATTCTTTGGCGATTTTCTATCCAGACAGTTCCTCCTTTTTAAAGGTTAGAGCTGTAGCATGGAAAAACAATGTGGTTTCATCAGCACTGTAAAGTCCTTTGAGGGTATATTAGCTGCTGAGAGTGGGTAAAACATTTTGCAACCAATCAGAAGTGTTGAAATCTGAAACAGCCTTCTCCTTGAGCAACACTCATACGAGATGGAATGCCTCTCCTTCCACTGGGATAACCAGCCTGATGTCGGCTGGTGATCAGCGTCCATAGTGAGTGCCAACTGTTTTGCTGTTTTGAGCATTACAGGGCTGGAAATCAGTATCTTCCTGTCCCAGGATGCAGTGAACCACATGAGCAGGGCACCTTCAAATCTCGTATACTTTTCATCTCACTTTCTTTTTCTACCTTTGTTACAGCCCCATGTCTCAGTCCTCTGTGATAACGTCATTATTCTTTAATATTCAGCAAACACAAGACATTAATTCTACGGCAGGGTCCTTGTGAGAATAAACTAGCTTTTCCAATGAATTGCAGTTTTCCTTTATTTGATAGAACTTTGCACTTTGCACTTACTCTTTTCCATCGTTATGTTTTTGGCAGCCTACTCTATCTGAATAGGAGGTAACAAAGCAGCATTTATGCAGTCAATTTGGAGGATAACAGATTTAAGATAGAATCATAGAATCCTGCCAGCAGAAAAGGACAATTTGGCTCATGGAGTCTGCTCGAAAGAAATAAAAAGGTGTAACGGTAGACTGGGTAACTGTCAGTTGGCTCCTAATCGGCTGCTAATTAGCCACTAATTGGCATCTAAAATGCTGTCAATGAAAGGGAGCTGACTGAAAGATCACTGAAAAGTGTGCACACAAGCAGAATTTGCTGTACACAGAACTGGTAGCATTAATATAAAGATAGGGAATGGATTGAAACCACAGGTTTGTGCGCACATAACTGAAATGGGCACACATCTGAATTGCATACATGTGGAATGCCCTATCTATCTATCTATCTATCTATCTATCTACCGTATGTGTCATATCCATGACACCGGTTCAACAAAAATTATGTTGACCAACATCACAGCAACGGATTTATGTTGACCGTAAGTTGTGGTCGGCATAAATCCATCAAGTAAACTGCCTTTTTTTGGGGAGGGGGGCTTTTCCCCCTGAACCGCCTATGTGGGGGCTCTGCCCCTACCCCCCCATCCTTTAAGATTATCAGCTCTGCGGTGGAGTTGATTCAGGGTGGGGTGCAATACTTGGTCAAAGCAGTGCTGGGGGCTCATGTGTACATTACAGCGGCAACACCAAATTGCCTCTGTAATGTTTTCGCTGTGCAATTGTCGCCGTTCAGACAGCATTGTCTGTCTGTCTGTCTGTCTGTCTGTCTATCTCTTATTGAAGAAAATAGTGGACACTTGTGTACCCACCTTGGTACCACTTCTTCCCCCTCCAGGTTGCCTGCCCTCCCTTTCTCATGTTTAATTTTGGCAATAATAAGTGGATGGGGGGTGCCCACCCCACTACCACTTCTCTTCCTCCTCCCCTCCAGGTTGCCCACCCCCTTACTATTTTACACATGGTGGCACCGGGGACCCACCTTCGGTGTTGCTGAACAGTAGCCCAGTACTGGGGTGTCTAATCTCCAGTATTGGAAAGTCCCCTGAAATAAAGAAAACTATCCCGCATTGATTTTTTTTTTAACCTGTAATAAATGAAAACAGTTCCTTGCCAATCTTATCCCCCCCACACACACACCCTGACTTTCCACTTGGCACCCACCACCCCACCCCACCCCCTGCATACACCTTCATTCACCTGAACATGTCCCATGACATAAATCCATTCTCTGATCAAAAAGCGTGTCTTGCTGCTGGAACCAGCAACTGCTATATGAGAAAGTAAGGTAAGTCCAGTTTAATGTATTTCAATGTGATTTGAACTTTTATTCATACCTTTGTACAGTTTTACCCATGTATATGCTAGTTTTATTTTGCACTTGTTAGTTCCCTGTACTTCTATACACATGTGTATATATAATGTACTTCCATCCACCTGTATATATAATGTATTTACTTTGTTGTATGTCATAGGTAGTTCATTGTATGTCCTGTGTTTATTTATTTTGTTTATTGAAATGTTTCACCAGGAAGGCACACTGAACAATAAGTTGCTCGTCTCATGGTACGACCTGTGGGGGGGGGGGTACAATGAGGATGAGAGAACAGAGTTTATAAAGAAAATAGATGGTAAGAACAGTTACAGTACAATTAAGTAGGATGAATGTATGGAATGTAATACAACAGTTAGTGTGCAGTACAGACATTACTGCTTGTAAAAATGAATACCACCAAAAGGAATTCACAAAAATAAGATGCAATAAGACAGATGGTACAATAATGTGACAGTACAATCATAGTGTGAGAAGTTCCAAGTGCTAGGCTCAAAGGTAGTAACAAGTGCAGCTGAGTGAGTAGGGAGGGAAGTAGCTGAGAGGTCACGTGAAGAGGTGTAGAGGAAAGGGAGGAGAGAGGGGGTGAGGGAAGACCGCCCATACCTAGCTCCCCTTCAGGATGTTGAGAACCCTACAAGGGGGACAGGGAGCTGGCAGCAGGATCAATGTGTAAAGGAATTAAGGAGGATTAAAGCACAGCACCAAAACCTATTTCCCTGCAAGATGTTGAGAGCCCTATATGGGTGGCAAGGAGCTAGCAAGCAGGAGCAAAGTTAAGAAGAAATTAAGGAGGATTAAAGCAGGATCAGGTGGAAGAGAGGAAAATATGAAGTGTAGTACTGAGGGACTAGGTGGAAGACGAGTAATGTATTTGTGGGGGGAGGGAGTTCCAGATTTTAGGGAAGCGTTTCGGAAAATCATGACTGGCTGATGAGGGTAGAGTGGCGTAGGACCATCAAGGAGCACATGTCACTAGATCTGAGGAAATGGGAGGTTTAAAGAGGGGTAGAAAGGGAAGATAATAGGTAAGAAGGGAGTTCAACCCTATGTATTCCATTGGCCTATGTATTTGTTCATCTGTTGCATTTCCTATACTGGACGTTTGTGAAAATGGGCATTTTTGCTCACATACCTTCCAGTAAACAAATAAAATTGACTGATTGATTGTCATTTTTTAAATATTTTTACATCAAATTTTTAACATGGCCTCTTTGGGACCCCACCTGATGACCAAGGGTAGTACTTGGTACTTGGTAGTTTGGACAAAAGAAGGCTGAAGCCCATCGATGATGTCCTCCACACAATGTGGATCATTGGTAGATTATATTCTGTCCAGAAGCCATTTATCAAGTTTGAGTTTAAATGTATTAATATTCTGGCAGTCAACAATTTCCTGTGCAGAGAATTCCAAATTTTTGGTGCTCTAACAGTAAAAAACTGCTGTCTTCTGTTTGTTCTTGTTTTCTCAATTTCAATTTATTTGTTGTGTATTCTAGGTACGATTTTTCTGGATGTAAAAGATAATCCTCATGAACTAGTAGAATTATTCAAAGCTGGCCCAAAAGTTTATTTCATGGTTGGGTTGCAAAATCACCTTTTGGGGGGATTTGAACATTTTCACCACCCTTGTTCATGAAGTGGGGTCATAAGAAGGTTGTGTTGAAAATTTGGGGTTAAAATATTAAAAATAAACAACAAAGTTATGGGTATACATTGAAGGTTTTCTACGCTCGCTCATAACTTTGGTAAGTTTCAATATTTTTACACTAAATTTTAAATATAGCCATTTTTTAACACCACCTCAAGTACATGACAGATGCTGTTTTTCAAATCCTGGCCAAAATTTGTTTTTGCATCTGTGGTGCAGAATGATATTTCGGTTGGAATTTAAAATATTTCATCTACCAGATTCATGAGGTGGGGTCATATTCTAAAAATTTGGTGTACAAATATGGTAAAATGACCACGTTATGTGTGAACGTTGCAATATTTCAACTTTTTGTTCAAAACTTCTCCAGTTTTCAATAGTTTGACTCCAAACTTTCAACATAGCCATTTTTTCATACCACCTCATAAACATGACAGGTGTAGTTTTTAAGATCCTGGAGAAAATGTGTTTTTGCACTTCTGGTATAAAATGATGTTTTGGCCAATGTGCTATAAATGCCACATGTTCTATTTATAAGGGAAGCCACAAAATGTCTAACTTGCAGATTTGGGATCAAAATAAAAAAAAAAACTAATAATTATTAAAGAATTTTTTTGCATAGTGCCAGTCTTGACTGCAGTGAGTAGTGCTTTCTGGTCCTGTGCCAGTGAACTGAGTTTGGGAGTGAGCTCAGTGACCCAGCTGGCTGGGGTGAGTGTAGGGGGATGGCGCTGTTATGTGAAACACCCCCCAGCGAGGGAATGAAAGGTGCAGGGTTACCAACATGGGCCCAGGTGCTACAGTATATAGTCAAAACAACTCTTCTCTTGTCATAGAGTTCTGCTTATGGTGGGGCAGAGGGCCTTGTGCATTGGCTGAGAGATGGACTGTGCCCTGTAAGTCTATATCTGTGACCACATGGAAGTGCAGGGCACAGTGGGCCCTGTGTTTCCACAGCCTACCAGAAAGCTCCAGGAATTCTTAACAACTGTCCCTGAGCTTCCACAGGTGAACATATGCTTACATTGGCACAGGGCCCAGAGGGCTCTATGCATCTGCATGTGTTCATGCAGGTCTCTGCATGAATAAGGATACAATTCCACTATTTCAAAAAGAAAGAAAATTGTTTGCAAAAAACTGCATTAATGCACCAGTTAGGTTTTAAGTTAATGCCACAAAAGTAGGGACCGCCCCCCCCCAAGCAGCAAAAGGAAAAAGCATTAGGGTTTGGCATCTATAGAGTCCTGGCAAATCAGTGGTGGGGTCTAACAACATCACCCACATACACATGTGGATAAATGGAGGCACAGAAGCACTGGGCCCAGAGGGCCTTGCACTTCCGTTATCATATGTATGTGTTCATGCAGGTCCCAAAGGTACCTGTGAATGACAATACAATTCAACTATCTCAAATAGCAATGAAATTAATTGCAAAAACAAATGCACAAGTTAAGGTTAAACTGACGAAAGTGGGTAAATGTGATGTTAGGGTTTCCAACCCTAACACCCCACCTCCACCCTGCAAACAGCAAAAATAAAAAAAAAACTTTATGGTTTTGACTGTTGTGAATCTTGGTAAATCAGGCCTGGGGTCTTCCTTGGGGTTATTAACCTGAACACTCACCCCATTCTCATATAGTCTGCACATCTGAGTCTATTTACTGATGGGGGGGTAGCATTAGGGTTGATAACTCCAAGGAAGATCCCAGGCCTGAATTGCCAAGACTCTGGACAGCCAAAACCGTAACATTTTTTTTTTCCTTTTGCTGCTTGCAGGGTGTGGGTGGGGTGTTACGGTTGGAAACCCTAACACCATATTTCCCTACTTTTTGTAGGTTTAATTCTTCACTGAAAATTGGGGTCCCTGATTGGATATAATACACCAAATGACCATGCATTATCCCACAATGATCGCATGCCTCCCACGGTGACCACATGCCTGCACTACCTTCCATCCCTCAGAACCTTCTCAGTAGCAGTCTAGACAAGATCACTCCATGCCTGGCACACACAGGCTGCACCACACACACCTGAAACACACAGGCTACCACACACATAGCCTAACATTGCCAGACATAACCAAATAAATCTACAGTATGTATCTGTCCCACTCTGCAAACAGTTATCTGGTTGATCCTGCTATGATTCTATGATTCTGATATATTTAGTGTGATTAAAGAAAAAAAAAAACTTATCTGGTTGATCTTGCCATTTTCCATTTTTATTTTCATTTTTAGTCAGTGTCAGTGGCTCAGCAGCTAGCACCCTTGCATACGAGGCCGAGAGATCGGAAGGCTGTGAGTTCTATCCCCACACCAGGCAACTGGGTTAAATCCCAATCCTGACAGTGTAGTGCAACACAAGGGGGGTTGCTGCACTCCTGAGGTGCTGTCTTTCAGATGAGATGTTAAACCGAGGTCCCATCTGCCTGTTCTGTGAGTAGTTCAGGTGGATGTTAAAGATCCCATGGCACTTCTCGGAAAAGAGTAGGGGAATTTTTATTATAATTTCAACAAACAAATGGTTACAAACAGTGTTAATTCCACACTAAGTAATTTACAAATCATAAAACAAGAAAATTAAAACTAAATCAAATAAATATTCCAGTCATACATTGCTATCAAATAATGATTTGGTGCCCAAAAGGGAAATCATAAATCTGACATAGACTGCAACCCCCCCCCCCATTAAAAGAGTAGGGGAATTTTTTCATATCACAAAAGAACATATTAACAAATCAGTATTACGTCATACAAAATTAGAAAAGAAAAAAAAAAACTCAACAGAGTATTACTTCATACAGCAATAAACAGGAATATACAAACATAAAAGGGAAAGATCATAAATGTAAATGCATAGTAAGTCAATACATAGACCCTAGTAAAAAATAGAAGTTACTAAAAATTATCACCCTTCCCCACCCTACCAAAGGAGTAGGGGAATTTTTTTTAACTTCAAAATCAAATACAAAATCGTGTTAACTCACAACAATATACTATTCATAAAATAAATCAAAATAAGTATTACAGTCATACCTTTTCTAATTTCCTGTCTATAAAATGGTTAGGACCCAATTTAAGTCATAACACTAATCCTCCCCACTAAAAGAGTAGGGGGGGTGTTTATTAGAGCTTCCAGCTACAAATAATGAAAAAGACTGTGTTACTTTCACATTAAATTATAAATAAATCAGTAGCCAAAAGAACTCAATTAGGTATTACCTTCATACACTGTCAGATTGTCTTTCAACTAAATAGCTTAACCCAAAAATAAAATCAAGAGAACTACCCCCCCCACTAAAGGAGTAGGGGAAAATTTTGACTGCGAAAACGAATAAATACCAGCAGTGTTAACTCACCCAAAATTAATGCCTATCATAAAGGAAGTAAAATAAATATTATAGTCAGTCTTTTTCTAGGTAGCTTTAAAATAAAATTCAGGACCCAAACTAAATCATAACTCTAACCCCCCCCCCCCCCAGAAAAAAGGGTAAGGGACATTTTGTTTCCTTTCCATGACTTAAAGAACATATAAACAGCTTAGTAATACTTCATAATTACTGGTGAGCAATTATTTCAATGGCCTCAAGCAGTTGATATTTGCCGTAATAACCAGTCAGTTATTACGGCATTCACGCGCTTAGTCTGTTAGAAGTGAGCGGTCCCTCACTGGCTCCCATTTTCTGTTTGGGTGGGACAAACAAATCTTAAAACATGGCGACTCCATGTCCTTATTAGCGAGGAGCCGCCACCACAACACTCTTACATTTTTAAAATCATTTTTTGGCTATCTGGTTGATCCTACCATTAATCCTATCGTAATATTTTTTAAAATGTTCTGGTTGATCTTGCTGTTCGCCAGCTTCCAGCGATGATGACGGTGAGGCACATTAACAGCGGGAGCAGTCCATGGCTGACTCTGTATAGCAAGAGGTAAGCGCGATTCCTCACAATTGTGAATTGAACTGTAACTAAAATAAAAATTAATTATTTATAAAGTGTGATCAGGAGACTGCTGTGATGTTCTGTGGCTGCTAAGGTGCAAGAGGGAGCCGGACAGGGAATGGGGAGGGGACAGTTCTGGAATCTGGAGTGGGAGGTGGAAACTGCTACTGCATTTAGGGCTGCTCTGTGGGGCTGCTGAAGTGTGCCCCCAAAAAACTAGACTGAAGGTGAAATGGGTGTGGGTGTGGGGGGGGAATTGAAAAGGAGGGAGGGTGTGACTGTGAGTGTGTGTGTGTGTGTGTGTGTGTGTGTGTGTGTGTCTCACAGCACTCAGACTGGGAAAAAATTGCTCACCAGTAAATTATAAAAAAATAAAAGATGGGATAGTGTGCATATGAGAATTTAATGAACACCCTTGGTGTGGGATGCTTTGATAAACCCCTCGGGCTTCACCCTCGGGGTTTATGTAGCATCCCACACCTTGAGTGTGCATTAAATTCTCATAACACACACTCCCCCATCCTTTATTTTCTATGTAATACATCATTAGAATGGCTAAACCATAAAACCAGGAAATTCTAACGTCATCCTTGAAACTCAAAACTTAACTAAAAATTGTTATAAACATACCCTATCCCCCCCAACTAAAAGAGTAGGGGAAATTTTTATATAAATTCCAACAACTAATAGCAAACAGTGTTAGTTTCACACTGAATAAAACAAAATAATAACAGGAGAATTCAAATAGATATTATATTCATACTCGATCATATTGTCTTCCAACTAGATAGCTTATCTCCCCAAAAATAAATAAAAATAAAAACTAAAGGGAGACCCCCCCACTAACAGGGTAGGAAAAATTGTTGGCTACAAACAACAATTAAGTCTTCCACTATGAGTTATCCCTACAGAAGACAAAACATAAACTAGAAAGGATAAATTTTCCAAAGCCATTCGATATTAAATATTCAGATATTCCTCCTAGAAAATTCATGCTGTAAAACCCATCAATCTTTCAATAAGTAAATGCTAAACATTATAATACTGTCTACCACACTGAAACCCCCAATGTTACCAGTAAGGTTGACCTGCTAAAACAACGACATACAAGATTCCCCAAAGGGAGTAGGGGGCAGGGATCCGTTCTATAACCTTAATGTATGTCCATATTTACCATGAAGACAGATTCTTGTCATAAAATCTTCCAAGAAATAACTAAAGCCAGTCGATACTATGCCTTCAAGACTGAAAAACCTTAGGCAACACCAATCTATTTTCTAAAGTTCTGTGTTTCTGAACTGCATTGTCAATCACATAAAACACATTTTCTTCTGTGTAACATATTTGCTGGATCATCAACCTACATCTCACATGCCAGATGTAAAATTTGAAGCAAACTAAAAACAGTGAGAGTGTAACTCTGTCATGCTTTGTCCATAAAAAGGGCAGTATTTCTAAATTCAAAATATCTAGGGTTAAATTGTAAAAGGGCGATGTAGGCCATTTAGTCTGTAACAAGTTCCAAAATTTCTGGACAAAGGGACAAAACAAAAATAAATGATCCATTGTTGCTATGGTTTCAAAACATGTATCCCTAGGGCAATAACAATGCTCCACACCTTTATGTTTCAAATTCCCTTTTACATTTAATTTCCCATGCCAGGAAAGTCACATAATGTCCCACGTATATGTTGGAATGCGTGGGGATGTCAGCATTTTGCCAATTAATTGTTTTTCCAAAGTTGGTTTTGAATAAAAATATGCTGTGTCTTGAAAACAGAGAATAGTGGATGGGCAACAGTGAACAACAACACTGTTGTTCACGTCGAGAGGTTGTCATGACAACCTTGTAAATGTCGAGAGCAAAGCTCGAGATGTTTTCAGTTGTCATTAAATCTCGAGAAGTAAAAAACAGTGTTGTTGTTTACTGTTGACCATCCGCTGTCTTTTATAGCATATGGGCAACAGTAATTTAATAGCTGAGCTGCCGCTCTTTCAGACTCTTTCTTGTGCTGCCGCGCTTTCAGACTTCACCTCCCCCCCCACAAGGAACTGATCCTCGGCCACAGTCTCTTTTGAAACAATAACAGCAGGCAACGTTTTTTAGAAGTCAATATTATAAAAAGGGGTCTTACTTTTGTGACACTGTACTCACCGCCGTAGCCGATTCTCAGCTAACCGCGCAGGCGCAAAGACATTACATCTGTTGTACCATCGATGTGACATACTCACGATGCTACAACAACATTGTGATGTCACATCAATGGTATAACAAGACTGGTAAATGATAGATTTTGAGGGAATACAACATTCTAACATACACTATAAAGGTATTAATAAGATGAGTATAAAGTTCTCTTCTATTATATTTCACAAGATGCTCTTGAGCAAGGCTCCAGAGTTTTATCTTTCCAAAACACACCTTAAAAGTCTCAGGGAGATTTTGTAAAGATCTTTATTTGGGTATACCAGAATGTAGTGGCCAAAAAGGAAGTATTTTTTTTTTGGTCACCAGGTAAGGCCCACTAGGCACAAGTGCCTGTTTTCAGGGGTGACCTGGGAGCACTGAGCAGTTAAGTGACTTGCTCAGAGTCACACAGTATGCAAGTGGAGGTTGTGAGAATCAAACTCAGGTCTGGTCTGCTAGATGTATCAAGCTTGTTCACACCTCGTTCCTCTAACCTCTAACCTCTAGGCTATACTGCCAGCCTATTTCAGTGAGAGAGTCCTGTACCCAAGAGATCCGTGTTTCTAAGGCCTGTCAGCACTGGTTTGAGATTAGAACCTACAAACATCGTAAAGAAAAATACAATGGGATTTATCATTTTAAGCCCTCTATATTGTCTATCCCTAAATAATAAACTCCGCTTAATGGGATTCAGTCTGCTACCCCATACACAGGAGAAAAAACAACTGTACAATTTGGTATCTAATTGTGGGGGCAGGCTAAAAAATTGCACTAAGGTGGAGAAATATAGGAAGCAAAAAAGTTTTAACCAAATATACCCATTTTAGCTTTGATAGTCTCCACTTATTCCAGACTGTAACCTTCTCCTGTGCTATGGCAAGTTTAGAATTCCAATTTAGCAAAGCTAAATCTCCCTGACCAAAAAGTAATCCTAAATTTGTGCAGGTTTCTGTAACCAGTGGTATCCCTATAAGCATAGGTTCTAGAAAGTTTACCAAGCCAAATGGAAGGCATTTACTTTTTGTAAAATTTACTTGCGCCCCAGTTGATTTGGTAGATCTTGTAAGAGTATTTCCCACTAAGTAAGCCGAGGCTAAATCTCCCACGTTAAAACAGATGTCATCTGCATAGGCTATGCTCTTGATTTCCTCAGTGGTGCTAGAAAAGAAAACTCCCTTAATATTTAAATTATCATTAATTCTGCGTAATAGTTTGTCCAGAGTAAAGAGATATAGCAATGGGCTGAAGGGGCATCCCTGTCTGACTCCCCGATTCACTCCATATTTTTTTCCCTGCTACCCACTCATTACAATAAGCTTGTGCCATAGCTTTTGCATAACAGGATTGTATCCAAGATATAAAATTTGGTGGGATCCCATACCTTTTTAAATACTCCCAAAGATATTTATGACAAATTTTGTCGAAGGCTTTTGCCTGGTCTAAACTAAGAATAAACCCTGTGAGTTCCCCAGAACCGCCCTGATACATAATTTCCCTTAGTAAGAGTAAACTGTCTGTTATTCTCCATTCAGGAACAGTGCAGGTTTGGGAAGGATGAAGGAGAGATGATGCACAAAGCAGGAGTCTATTATTTAATAATTTCATAAGGAGTTTAAAATCAGTATTAAGCAGGGCAATAGTACGCCAATTATTTAAATCTGCTCTGTCCCCAGCTTTATACATAAAAATCACCAACCCTTCCTCCATTGTGTCAGGTAATTTCCCAGATGATAAAATGTCCAGAAATTCTGGTAGTAAAACCTGTAATATAATTAATTATAGAGTTTGTATGGTATCCCATCTTTCCCCGGGGCAGAGCCATCCCTAACTTGTGCTAATGTGCCCAGTAATTCAGATTGAGTAAGGCCCCATCCCTCTAACATAGAAACATAGAAGTTGACGGCAGATAAGGACCGCAAGGCCCATCCAGTCTGCCCATTTCTTTTTCTACCTTATAAATGTGCCATCGGCCTTTGCTCTGTCAGTGACCTATCTATTCATAGTCATTTGTATTGCTCCCTTATGCCTATCCCATGCCTGTTTGAAGCCCTGCACTGTATTCATAGCCACCACTTCTTGTGGTAAGCTATTCCATGCATCTACCACCCTTTCTGTGAAAAAGAATTTCCACATTCCCTTAATCGCCTCCTCTAATCTCATGCTGTGTCCTCTTGTCCTGCAATTTTCTTATATTTAAACATGTTAGACTCTTTCACCTTGTTTATGCCCTTAAGGTGTTTAAATGTCTCGATCATATCACCTCTCTCCTCCTTTGCTCAAGGGTATACATATTGAGCTCTGTTAATCTGTCCTCATATGTCTTCTGATGCAGTCCCTGCACCATTTTGGTTGCCCTTCTCTGGACTGCCTCAATTTGGTTAATGTCCTTGTGAAGGTGTGGCCTCCAATACTGCACGAGTACTCCAGATGGGGCCTAACCAATGTCTTGTACAGAGGGATTATTACCTCCCTCTACGACTTGTGATACCCCTACTAATACACCCTAACACCCCCTAGCCTTACCTACTGCTTTAGAGGTCTGCTTGATGATTTTAGGTCATCAGTGATGATGATGCCCAAGTCTCTTTCTTCCTTTGTGACTGCTAGCAACTCCTCCCAGCCTATAAGTGGCTTCAGGGTTTCTCTTCCTATGTGCATGATTTTGCACTTCTTTGCATTAAATCCCAGTTGCCACTCTTCTGACCATTTTGCTAGTTTATCCAGATCTCTTCTCATTCTGCCCACCCCATCTGGATCATCTACTCTGTTGCAGATCTTGGTGTCATCTGCAAACAGACAAGCCTTACCCTCTAGTCCATCTGCGAGGTCACTAATGAAGATGTTGAATAGGACTGGCCCCAGGACTGATCCCTGAGGTACCCCACTTGTGACCTGCATCTCTTCTGACTGTATACCATTTACCACCACTCTCTGTTTTCTGCCAGTCAACCAGTTTGCCACCCAGTTGACCAACTTCTGACCCACCCCGAGCCTACCTAGCTTATTTATCAATCTTCTATGTGGAACAGTGTCAAAAGCTTTGCTGAAGTCAAGGTAGGCGACATCAACTGCTCCCCTTGGTCCACCACTCTGGTTACCCAGTCAAAGAAATCTATGAGATTAGTTTGACAGGACCTTCCTTTGTAAACCCATGCTGTCTTGGATCCTGTGCCCCTATGGATTCCAGGTGTTGCACTATCCTTTCCTTAAGGAGTGCCTCCATAATCTTGCCCACTACTGAGGTAAGACTGACTGGTCTGTCTGGTTCCCGCCTCCTCCCTGCTACCACTCTTGTGGAGGCGGGATCACATGAGCCCTTCTCCAGTCTTCTGGGACCTCTCCTGTGCTCAGAGACTCACTAAACAATTCTGCTAATGGCTCTGCTAGTTCCTCCTTTAGCTCCTTAAGTACCCTGGGATGTATGCCATCAGGTCCCATTGCCTTATCCACCCTGAGCTTAGCAAGCTCTTGTAGGACCCTTTCTTTTGTGAAGGGGTAGTGCTCACCTCCCTCCCCTGTGTCCATGATGCTGAGCTGTGGGCCCTGCCCTACCTTCTCTTCAGTAAATACTGAGCAAAAGTATCTATTTAGGATAGATGCCTTTACAGGGTCCTCCTCCTCACATGCTCCTTTTCTCCATTAAGCTTAGCAATACCCCTCTGGACTTTCTCCTTTCACTAATGTATCTATAGAAAGTCTTGTCACCTTCTTTACTGATTCGTGCTAGTGTTTCCTCAGTTTGGGACTTTGCCTGCCTTACTGCCTTACCTGCTTCCCTTTAGGGCAGTTTGGTATGCCTCCCTATCTTCATCCCGCTGTGTTCCCTTATATTTTCTGAAGGCCAGCCTTTTGGCTCTGACCTTTTCTGCTACTGTATTTGAGAACCAAAGTGGTTTCCTTCTTCTTTTGCACTTCCTTTTCTGTCTAACACAATGGGATGTTGCTTCAAGTATTGTATCCTTAATGCTTGCCCACTTTGCCTGTACCTCCTCACCTGTGTTTCATGTTTTGTATATCTTCTAACAGTAATGTGTCTATGTCCTCCCTCTGGTCTGGGGGCCTGTAGACAACCCCAGTTCTTATGGCTGTCCCATTTCCTGTTTCCAGGGTGACCCACAGTTCTTCTGGCTCCTTATGTGTATTCTGAATTTCTGTAGCTTTGATATTTTCATTAACATACAGGGCCACTCCTCCCTTTTGCACCTCGGTCTCTTCTGAACAATACATAGCCAGGTACTGAAGTCTCCCAAGTGTGGTTACTGGTAAACCACGTCTCACTAATTGCTACTATGTCCAGTTTAGCCTCTGACATTATTGCCTGCAGGTCTGGGATCTTATTTCCCAGGCTGTGAGCATTGTGTACATGATTTTCCATTGGCCAGATTTGGTGCGTTAGTTGTTGGGTGAAGTTTGGCATTACCCCTGTGCATCGTATGGGGAGACAAACCTTTTTTCTTACCTGGTGATGCAAATGAATGGCAAACACGCTGAATTCCTGTTTGACCACTAGCTGAGGGGAGGGTGTTCTTCCCATTCGACGTGATGGGTGCTGCACCCTCTCCCCATTTGCTAGTTTAAATATTCTGCAAAGACGTCAAACTTCTGCCCCAATGCACTGACTCCTCTTTAGTCAGATGCAGTCCATCAAATTTAAAGAACTTTGCTCCCAGAACTGTTGCCAGTTCCTACAAATCTGTGTCCTTTTTCCTGGCACCAGTCCTTGAGCCACGTGTTTAGCTCCCTATCTCTCCTTCTCTGACCTTCCGTCCATCTGTTCCTTCTCCCAGACTGGCAGGATCTCAGAGAAGGAGATGCCGGACGAAATAGATGATAGTTTGTCACCAGCTTAGTCAGGTGTTCCTTGGTCTCCACAACTGACCGGCTGGCGAGATCATTAGTCCCTATGTGTACTAGGACATCAATGTTTTCTCCTGCTTTGTGAACAATTTTAGCAATGCGGTCAGTGTCTCTCCATGCTGATGTACCTGGGAGACATCTGACCATCACCCTGGCTGGAGATGGGTATCAACTCCCGAATCATGGAGTCTCCTATGATCAGAAGTTTTTGGATTTCCTTTGTGCTTGTTTAGTTTTGGTTCCTGATTTGGGTGAGTATTGTTGTGCTAGCTCCTGTGCACATGATGTCCTGCTCTGCAGTGTCTTCTGCCTCTTTATTTGATTTCAGAGATAGAGGCAGATACCTGTTTGTAGCGTTTATATGGTTTTGGAGGTAATGTGTTGGAGAGCAGAGAGTGATGGGGCACCTGATTTGCTCCTCCTAACCACCTGCCAACCTCCTGGACCAACTACCCTCTTGATCGAGGTTTTCTGTTGGATGCTGGGGAAATGCTGGTGGTTCTTATAATGTATTTCCTCTTCAATATGAAATTTGAGGCGTGCAATCTCTGCCCATGCTGCCCGGAGCTGAGACCAAGATCTCCAAGGCTCAGCATGTAGGACAGTGTCCCAAATCCTGTAAGACTGTCCTTCTGAAAATTGTTCCACAGTACCTGCAGTTAATGAAATCCATTCCAAATAAGTTGCTGGGTTTGTAACCTAGTCAGAGTAATTAGAAGGAAAAAAAGGAAAAAAAATGCAAGTAATGGTTTAATTGTGGTTTGTTTAACTTGTTATAACAAGTTAAATTACTAGTGCCCTGTAAATGAGATCACTTTTGGAGGCCCCACTGATCCGCCCTCTTCCTGCTCTGCCACAGGAAATGTCACAACTGTGGTACCCATAAAAGGAGTGTAGCGTGGGGTGGTTGGGGATGGGGTGGGTGGCTGGGCCCTTCCCTGCCTAAAAAGAAGAACCACGGACGAAAGAACAAGGAGGTAAGAGCAGAAACAATCAGTCAACAACAAATGGAGTAACCCTGAAAGCTTATCCTAATGTTAGATAAAACTGTAAAACCTGTAAAGCACCACCTGTAATAATTTCAGAGAAGATATACCCTGTAAGAAACACTTTGCTCCAGAGAAAATAAAGCAGTAACAGAAGATATACCTTGCAAAAGACAATTTGAATCAGAAGATTACAGCAGTAATCTGTTAGTACACACCTGTAGGCACACCTTGTAATAATGCAGAAGAAGGTATACCAGCAACAACAATTTGAATCAGAGAAAAAATAAAGCAATGAAATGTTAGCCACAAACAGTAGCAATCCCTGTGAGTAAAAAATCAAAACACCACCACACAGTAAATCTGCTTAGCCAAACTAAGTCTTAATCCTTCTCCCTTGCTCTGGTAAGTTTCTCTACTCTGCCTTTCAAGCAGTCTTAGAAGGAAAGAGCTCAGGTGAAGCTAGGTGCCTTGGCCAGCAAACCAAGTCTTCTAACGTTACAGAGGGTCCAAACCGTTACTGTAACGGTTTACGTCTACACTGGTAACGTCACAGAAAGCGTTTTCAAAACCGTTGTTGAAAACTGATATTCTGGGCCTGTCTGCACTACATAAGTAAAATCCTGTAATGTTATCAGTGGTAAGGCGGATGCACTTCAACGTTTGGCCCTGTCTACACTGCAGTGAAAATCTGTAACGTTTTGAAACTGGTATAGACTGAAAACGTTACAATGCATCCACACTACCACTGAAAAAGTTTTGAAAACATTACAGGATTTTACTTGTGTAGTGTGGACAGGGTTAAACAGAGCTTTGAAACCATTACAGAAACTGTTGTTGAAACCACCTCACAACAGGTATCTGTAATGGTTACGAAAATACTTTCTGTAACGTTACCAGTGTAAATGCAAACCGTTATGGTAACGGTTTGGACCCACTGTAACATTACAGAGGGGATTTCAAGGGTAGTGTAGACAAGGCCTTTCAATCTGTAATGGTTTCAAAACATTACAGTTTTTCAGTGCAGTGTGGACAGGGCCTTAGGGTGCCATAAGTACTTTTTTGTCTGAAAGCAGAGCTTGTGGCAGATGACATCCATCCAGCCAAGACAGATAGGTATCGTTTGGTAACTCCTGGACACTAAAAAGTGAATAGACAAGGTTATCTACCACCTACAAAATGCCTGTTTTTGTGGTAAAAATGGTACCCTGCGTATCACTCACTGAAGTCATTTGTTTCTGGTGTTGCTGTTGAGCACAAAAGTGATATGGGTTCATGAAATCTTGCTTTCCCTGGGTTCCGAACTTATGTTCTTGTTCCAAGGATTTAAGTCGGTCATATTGTAAATTATTCGTTTTGTCTTTAGTTTCGGCCAGCTTGGCCAGAACTTGTCCATTACCCTGCGAAGCCTGAAACACTAGGTTTTGGAACTGTGTCCTGTATACCTAGTACAAATCTTTCTTAAATTTCCCATTCAACCTTCCAATGTGTTGAAAGTAATGTTTTATGTCATTTTTTGTCTCTTCCCATCATGTTTGAGAAGTATCATATAGAAATTTAACAGATTTACATGTTTCAAGTAATGACATCAAACCTTCCTTCACCATAGGTAGAGAAAGGAGTTCCAGGTTCAGCCGCCAATAACCCAGGCCTTGCTGCATCCCATCATAGTTAGAGACTGAGATCTCTATAACAGCATGATCTGAGGGGGCCACTGGTGTAGTTTTAGTATATTTGATTCCCAAAGAGGGGGATATAAACCAAAAATCAATTCTAGTGGCCAAAGTGCCACGAAAATAGGTTTTCTCTAGGTTACCTAGGTGTGCACAAGCATCTATTAACCCAGTCAGGGATATCAGGGGATTCAAACAGTTTGTGTCACAATATAGTTTCCATGTTAGTGGGTCCCTATCTTCGAGGTACAATCCACAATTAAAATCGCCGACTAAAAAACACTATATCTAGCGGTGAAAAGATATGGTTGAATGGTTTGGAAAAGCTCTGTTCTGGCTGTCTTTATTTGTGGGGCATACACATTTATAAGTGAGCAAGGTAAATCATGGAGAATATCATCTATCATAAGGGCCTGGAAACATATCCACAATTTGTATGATTTTAGCCGAGGGATGATTTATACATATACTAACACCACTACAAAGGTCATTCCCTATAGACCACTGGGTTACCCCCCATTTCCACCCCAAGGATGCTCTATCCAGCTGCTGCCTAGTGTGCAGCCTAGGTGTCAGCATGGCTCAGTTGGTAGCACATTTGCCTTTGGACCAGAAGGTCGTGGGTTCTCGTCTCACACTGGGATTGGACTTGCACCTAAAAATCGCTGGCATCCGAGTGCAGGGGGTGCTGTACTGCTGGGGTGTGCTGTCCTTCGGATGTGACGTTAAACCGAGGTCCCTTCTGCTCATCCTGGTGGGTGTCCAGGCAGAAGTAAAAGAACCCAGGGCACTCTTCGCAAAGAGCAGGGAATATTCCCGGTGTCCTGGCCAACATTCCCCTGCCCATAAACAGGTTCATGCAATTATCCAGGCTGTGTGTGGGTGATGATGTGTGATATGGCTGCCACCACACATTCAGTCACTTCACTACCAGTCAAGCATTGCTTGTAAAGCGCTTTGGGATACTGTGTATGAAAAGTGCTATTTAAATGCTGATTCTTCTTCTTCTTCTAGTACCTTGCAAGAAAACCACATCATAGAAGGCAAATTCAAACAGAGCAAAAATCAACAGCTGTTTCCTCTCTGACTGAATGCTGTTTGTATTCAGAGAAGCCATTTTAAGCTCATACAAACCACTCATGCTAGATTTAAAGACTAGAAGTTAATTTATGAGAAATACTGTAACTCTAGTTTGTCAGAATTAAAATCCTCATGTTTTCTTCTTGACCCGTTTCCGAGATCCCATTCTGGATCTATTTTTCGGAATAGTAGCTAAATCCTCTGTAGAGCATTCAGTGTCAGAGCCCCCTTCTGCTTGGGAGGAATGCACCAAAGTTGAGTCTGATTCAGTACCTGCATCCAAATCCTCTCCCTGCAAGGTGTTAAAAGCATTTTGCAATGGGAGATGAAAGGGCTCAGTAGTTGAGGCTGGAGTTTTGTTCCGTAGACTCCGTCTCCAATTGTTCATTATTGTGAAAGCCCCTTCAGGTAGAAAGGGAGGGGGTATAGTATTCGTGTCAGTGGATAATCCAGAGACTGCAGGCACTTCCTCAGTGGAAGGTACAGGAGGAGATGGGTGTTTCCCAGACCCAGGTGTTTGCTGTGGAACTGTTTGAACTTCCAGAGAAGGAACAGAGGGACCCTCTGAAGATACTCTGCCAAAGGGGGGGGGGGCCCATGCTGCCTCAAACCTGCTTTTGTAGCAGTATTCAAGTAAAAATCCTGGATAGCAAAATCCCCATTTGTGGTATTATGTGCTGCCCATGGGACAGTCTAAAAAGGAATGATTCTCCTCCCAGTCGAAGCTCCCTGCCCAAAGCACTCAGTTGAGCGCCGGGGCTACGCTCCGCCAGCGGGTGGTCGGCAACCGCTAGGCCGCCTCCAAGGACCACGAAGCCGGGAGGGAGAGCGAGGGAAGTCGAAGCTCCCTGCCAAATAGCACTCAGTTGAGTGCCGGGGCTCTGCTCCACCAGCGGGCGGTCGGCAACTGCTAGGCCGCCTCCAGGGACCACGGCTGGGAGGACAACGAGGGAAGTCAACGCGCCTGCCCAGCACTCAGTTGAGCGCCTGGGCTCACGCCTCCACCAGCGGGCGGGGTCGGCAACCACCAGGCCGCCAGGACCACGGCCAGAGGGAGAAGCGAGGGAAATCAAGCTCCTGCCAAATAGCACTCAGTTGAGTGCAGGGGCTACGCTCCACCAGCGGGCGGTCGGCAACTGCTAGGCCACCTCCAGGGACCACGAAGCCAGGAGGGACAGCGAGGGAAGTCTAAGCTCCCTGCCCAAAGCACTCAGTTGAGCGCTAGGGCTACTATCCACCAGCGGGTGGTCGGCAACCGCTAGGCCACCTCCAGGGACCACGAAGCCAGGAGGGACAGCGAGGGAAGTCGAAGCTCCCTGCCCAAAGCACTCAGTTGAGCGCCGGGGCTACGCTCTGCCAGCAGGCGGTCGGCAACCGCTAGGCCGCCTCCAGGGACCACGAAGCCAGGAGGGACAGCAAGGGAAGTCAAAGCTCCCTGCCCAAAGCATTCAGTTGAGCGTCGGGGCTACGCTCCGCCAGAGGGCGGTCGGCAACCGCTAGGCCACCTCCAGGGACCACGAAGCCAGGAGGGACAGTGAGGGAAGTTACGGGAAAGGCGCGGCCAATCGGAAGGCGAGCACTCTCAAGACCTCGCAGCCGATTGGTCCCCCTGCTCCATTGACTTGCATTGACTAAAAATTGCACTGCCAAAGGCTGTTTTGGGGGTTTGAAAATATTGCTAAATTGTGCAAAAAAGAGCTGTTTTGCTTGCAAAGTGGGAAATCTAAGGGGCAAATGTTAAAGGAACTGTGATTACAGCCTTTAGTGTGTTTTAAAGTGGGCCAGACACTACGGCGCCTCAGCCCCCCACAGCCTTTTGTTGTGTTAATTTTTTATCACTCTGCCCAGCAGAAACACTTGTTTCTGCTATTTTACTAATTGCTGTGCCTTCCTCTGTCTCTTCCCAGTCGAAGCTCCCTGCCCAAAGCACTCCCAGTTGAGTGCCGGGCCGCCCGCCAGCGGGCGGTCGGTAACCGCTAGGCCGCCTCCAGGGACCACGAAGCCGGAAGGGACAGCGAGGGAAGGTATGGGAAAGCTGCTAAATTTTTGCCCACCTGCCCTTCCCCCTCCTTGTGTGTTACATTTATAGGCATCTTCCCGACGAATCTCATCTCCCGCCCCCAGCGCCACGCTAACCAATAATTTGTCTCATTGCCCCTGCTGTGCCACCAAATCAGCAGCCCTTCCTTACTGTTCTCCCTGTAGCTACACTATCGATTTTCAGCTTGTTAGTCACCAATACCGCTTTCACAATGGGGAGATTCCTTTGGCTATTTCTTTCTCTATCATTCGTGATGTTCAATGAGAAAGATACCCCCGGTCAATACCACACTAAAAAATGCAACCCACCTTCCTAGCCTCTCTGATTCGCCTTTATTGGAATATGACCGGATCCTCACATATGCCCTACCGATGCCACATCACAATCAGTGGGGTAACCTCCATAAAGGGACGCAAACTGTCATATGTATATTCCTCTCGATGCTCCATTATTGGGTATACAGTTCCCCATTACGCCTGACCTCCAAACTACTACTTAGTGACTCGGTACGAAGCCATAACCCCGATTGGAATACCTCAAAACAGTGGCCGCTGAATAAGAAAAGGAGGGCCAAAGACAGTCCCCTCTTCCCATCTCTTGAAGCCCTTATGAAACTCCTATTCTTTTTGCTGATCTGTATTGGAAATGTGGAAATCAACCCAGGCCCTCCTGAGTGTATCACCTCACCAGCAGACCTAGCCTCAACCAAAGGCCTAAGTTTTCTACATATCAATGCATGCAGCCTCCTAAAAAAGCTCACATTGATACAAGCCTGGGTTGCCCATACCCTGCCAGACTTTCTTGTGGTGTCTGAGACATGGCTCAAACCCGTCACAGCAGATAGGGATGTAAACTTACCCAACTATCAAATATTCAGAGCGGATCGCCAGACAAGGGGTGGTGGAATAGCTATATATGTAAAATCCAGTATATCTGTATCCTGCCTTAATGCAACATCTATGCCCAAAGAATTCGAATGTATATCCCTCAAAGTAACTCTCTCCAATACGGCAGCTTTTCAGCTAGTTGGCTGCTATAGGCCCCCCTCTGCTGATCACAAGCTTCTAACCCACCTGGGGAATCTGATCAAACCGGGCACTGAAGAAATCATAATCCTAGGTGATCTAAATCTAAATTGGCTTTCCAAGGCAGCAGCACCATTAGTTTCATTCTGTGATACACACGGGTTCTCACAACTGATAAATGAGCCAACAAGAATCAACTTAAAGAATAGAAGCAATAGCACATTACTTGACATCATTCTGGTGAATAAACCCCACCTATTCATGCACACTGGAGTGCTTTCCAGTGACATAAGTGACCACTGCCTCATTGCAGGAGTAAGATCATCCGGCAAATCAGCACCCCCAGCAAAATTCCTATTGAGGAGATCCAAGAAAAACTTCAATATTGAGGGATATCTCCATGATCTAACTCATTCTACAAGATGGCAAGAGTTTTACCTAGCACACTCTGTGGAAAAAGCACATCAGGTGTTAAACAGCATAATACTAGGTGCCCGTAACACTCATGCACCAATTACTAGTGTTCGAATAAAAAACAAATCTTGCCACTGGTTTTCAGCTGACCTTAAATCTGCACTGCTGGAGAGAGACAAGCTATGGAAACTGGCGAGGAAGACCAAGAACCCAAATGACTGGGCGATGTTTAAGAAAGCCAGAAATAGCTGTACCAGGAAAGTACGGGATACAAAAGCTGACTTTTATAGGGCTGAACTTGACTCCTCCTACCACAATCCTGCTAGGTTCTGGAGCACCATTAAGGGTATTTTAGGACAGGACTCTAGCACCTCACTACCAACTCAATTGCACAACAATAAGGGTACAATCTCAGACAAAATGGAAGTACTGGATGCTTTCAATAATCACTTCACAACTGCTGGCCTTGCTTTTGACACCTCTCCAGCTAATCTGCTACGTGCACAACTAAGCTCCCAGCACACTGGAGCTCAGAGAACTGATTCTTCCTTCTCCTTCAAACCGATCCTGTTGAAGCAAGTAGAGGATCTAATGTTGCAAATGGATATCAAAAAAAAAGCGCAGGGGCAGACTCCCTTGACCCCTACTTTCTAAAGATTGCAATATATGCACTTGCAGTTCCCTTAACACATCTTTTTAATCTGTCATTAATCTCTGGTTCTATTCCTACAATGTGGAAAACAGCCCAAGTGTTTCCCCTACTAAAATCAGGGGACCCCATGGACCTCAACAATTACAGGCCTATATCCATTCTTCCAGTGCTATCCAAGCTGCTAGAGAAATTAGTGAGCATCCAGCTAAGAGAATACTAGAGAATAGGCAGAATATTAGGACCGGTCCTCTTCAATGTCTTTATAAGCGACATTGCAGGACTGGAAGGAAAAGTATGTCTCTTTGCAGATGACACAAAGATCTGCAACAGAGTTGATGCACAGGGTGGGGTGGGAAAGGATGAGAAGGGACTTGGCAAGGTTAGAGGAATGGTCAAATGTATGGCAGCTTAGATTCAGTGCTAAGAAGTGCAAGGTAATGCACCTGGGAAACAAAAACCCAGGGGAAGAGTACACAATGGGGGGTGAGATATTAACAACAACAAAAATGGAAAGGGACCTGGGGGTAGTCATATCAGATGACCTAAAGGTGGGCAAGCAATGTGAGAGGGCAGCAAGGAGGGCTGGGGGGATACTGGGATGCATAGGGAGAGGCATCACCAGTAGAAAACAGGAAGTTATTATCCCTCTGTACAGACAGCTGGTGAGACCCCATCTGGAGTACTGTGTGCAGTTCTGGAGACCCAATCTCCACAAAGACATAGACAGGATGGAAGCTGTCCAGAGGAGGGCAACTGAAATGGTGCAGGGTCTGCACCGAAGACATATGAAGAGAGACGAAGGAGCTTAATATGTATAGCCTCGAGGAAAGGAGGGAGAGGGGGGACATGATAGAAACGTTCAAGTACCTCAAGGGAATCAACAAAGTCCAAGAGGGTAGCATCTTTCAAAAAAAGAGGTGTGCAAGAACAAGAGGGCACAATTTGAAGATAGAGGGGCGGCTCAGAGGTAATTTAAGGAAGTATTTTTTCACAGAGAGGGTTGTGGATGCATGGAACGGCCTTCCGGAGGAGGTTGTGGAGTCAAAATCAGTGGTGGAATTCAAGCATGCATGGGACAGTCATAAGGCAATTCTAGGGGGTTGGGGTAGGAAGAAGTAGGCCGCTGGTTAACTAGAATCTGCAGCTTATCCAGTAGGTAGGGAAATGGGCAGACTGGGTGGGCCAAGTGGTCCTTATCTGCCGTCAAATTCTATGTTTCTATGTTTCTATGTTACCTTGAAGATGCTAATCTCTTAAATCCAGCTCAATCTGGGTTTAGAGCTAGGCATAGTACTACCTCTGCACTGGCCAAAGTTACAAATGACTGGCAAACCGAATTGGATAAAAAGAACAGTGTCTGTGCTGTATTTCTAGATTTCAGCAAGGCATTCGACACAGTGGACCATGAGCTGCTACTCTCTTCCTTGCATTCCATAGGCTTGCACCCACCCACCCTTAAGTGGTTCAGGTGTTACCTTACGGATAGGTCACAGCAAGTGAAAGCTGAAGGTGATCTATCTCCACTAAAACCACTTCTAAGAGGAGTTCTGCAAGGATCTATCCTGGGCCCTATCCTTTTTGCCATTTACATTAATAATATTGACTCAAACCTCACCAAAGCCACTGTTCATCTGTTTGCAGATGAGACAGTTTTGTATGTCAGCAACCCATTGCCTGCAATAGCTTGTGAAATTCTACAAGCAGAATTCTCCCTATTACAACATCAACTACTGGAAAAAAAGCTTCTTTTAAATGCAAAGAAAACAAAAGCAATGTTTTTCTCCAACCAAAGCTATACAAATACCTCCTCACTAAACAATCTCGCCCAGCTATCCACTATCCTTGGAGAAAGCCTGGACTATGTAGAAAAATTCAAATATTTGGGTGTGTGGATAGATAGCAGGCTTGATTACACACATCACATTGAAGAACTTCTGAAAAAACTTCGCCAGAGGCTTGGCCTATTCTTCAGAATAAAACACTTCCTAACCAGAGACTCTAAGATGAGGTTGGTCCAGGCCACTTTTCTTTCAAGTTATTGACAATGCAGATTTTTACAGTCACTGCCCCATCTCATATCTAAGCAAATTGGATACACTGTACCACAGAGCATTAAGGTTCATAACAGATCTTCCATTTAACACTCATCACTGCTCTCTCTATGCTGCAGTTGGTTGGGCATCCCTGCACCTCACAAGGAACAGAAACGCTTCACTATGGATTTACAGAGCGTTGTCTAAGAAGCTTCCAAATTATATTTTAGACTGCTTCACACAGGCCACAGCTAGCTCCTGTGCCCTAAGAAGCAACAACTTCGTCATGCTCAAGGTGTCTAAAGTCAACACCCGGCAAGGGAGGTCTGCAATCAGCTATTCTCTAGCTATGGCATAAAATACTTTACAGAAGTCCCTGAAGCTGATCAATTTTATACCTCTAGCATCCTTTAAACAGCTTTGCATAAGTCTCTTCTCAGAGAAATGCAACTGCTACCACAAGTTCTAGTCTATTCACATTCCTTACCCTCCCCCCTTCCAGCCAACTATCATAATTTGCAACTCATTTCCCATAACTTATCCCCACAATTCTCCCTCCCAGGCAGCCCTCATTTTATGGTACTTCAGTTCCCTATAACCTTATCTACACTGATCTTGCTACCCCTGGCTATAATCTTCTCCCACTAATTCCTGGCCCTTACCCCAGCCCTTATTACTCCCTTACACCTCCTAGTATTAGCCCCAGCCCCTGTCCGAGTTCCCTATACCCTCCCTTCCATGTCTTTTTACCAGAGGCTGTGATCACCATTTTCTGAGTCACTCAAACACTGTGTCTCCTTGTCTGCATTGGCTTGCCCTGGAACTTGGAAATTTTTGGGTGCCTTATGTTGAGTGTATGCCTTGATTCCTCCACTGGGATATGTATATACTGTATTATCTAGTGTACTTTTCTTATGTCCTACCTTGTCCTGTTATGCTTTAATCAACTTCTGTCTTTTGATTATGTATATATAATTGTTTTAAATGTATCTGTTTATGTACCAACTATTGAACCTTGACCTTATCAGGTCCATCTTGCAAATGAGCTCTGCTCAATGATGTTCGCCTGAATAAATAAAGATTTGATTGATTGATTGATTGACATAAACTGCATTTGGCTGGATGGTGGCAATCAGACATAACATGACCCAGCTCTACGCACTGCACACATTTCAGAGTATCACATGTCCTGCTTAAATGTCTACTAGACCCACACTTATAACAATGATGTGGTAGTCCAGGATAAAAAATGAAACCTTTACCCCGGCCCAAATAGAAACAACTGGGCAGATGTTAAAGCCCATCTTCTGTTTGTGATAGAGTCACTTTGTATCTCCAGCCCCCATTCAGGAAACCCTCTGAATCTAGGATTAGTTCTGGGTTACCCTGGATTTTACAGCGTTTCTCAAGCCAGTGTGTAATATCAACTATGTTTACCCCCTCATTCTGGAAAAGGACAGTTAATACTTTAAAGGACTGTTTGGTAAGGAGTATAGCTTGAAAATGGGTCCATGCAGGGGTTTTTTTTAGTAGGGTATACTTCATCCAAAAATGATTCAAAATGTCAGAAGAACGAAAACTAATGTTGTATGTAGACTCCCCTGGGGTATGTGTTAATGCGTACACCTCAGTGGGAGAAAAAAACAAGCATTTGTTTCAGTAATACTTTCCCCATGTAAAACTGATCAGGCATAGTGTCTACAGGCCCCAAAAACCGTAATCTCACAGCATTGTGACATTTAGCCAAAGAGACAGGCTTTTGAAAAAGACTAGCATATGTAGGTGCTGTTAAGTTGGGAGGTAAAGATTCTGTGTCCATTTTCGCTTCGGGGGTTACACTAGACCTCTCATCTCCATTAGGAGGAAGGCTGTTTGCCTGTGGAGCCTCGGGGGTTTCCTGCTATGTGAGGGCCTCAATCGGGGAAAAGGATATAGAGCCAGATAAGTTTGCATCTGACTGCACAGCATTAATACCTGGGTTCATAGAGAAGGACTGTCCTACTGGCAGATTTGTAGGGAGTACTAGGTGCAAATCCCCTGTAAGTGGCATTTCCAGAATGCCTTCAACATCAAAAAGCTGATCCCCCCTTAACCCCAGTAGAAACCCCTGGAGATTTCGTGGCCTGGAAGCAGAATTTTGGGATCCACAACCCACTGACCTGCTTTGTTTTGGATCCAGCCAGCCTATTCTAAGGCTTGCTCTGGAGACCATTGTTGATCCTGTCGCAAACGAACTTTGTGCTCTTGCTCCACAACTGGTGAGTCAAGGACCGGAATATCCTGTGGCTGTGAGGCCGCAACAAAAACTTTTGCCGACATCTCCGAGGTAGGTGACGGAGAGCCTTGTATGGGTCATTTCCTTTTTTTTTCCTTTGCTGCTCTCTGTTTCATAATACGGTATTCTGCTTCTGCTTTAGCCAATAGATCCTGTTTTACTTTAACCAGGTTATTCATATCCTCGTCTTCCATCACAGGCATCTTACCTGGATCGGGACTGAAAAGAGAAAAGACTTCTGGCATGGTGGGGGAATCAGAAGTTCCTCTGCTTTGGATGGCATCTCCATCGTTCACCACCACCAAAGGTAGGGGTTGATGTACAAAAAGCTGCCCACTCTGAGGGTGCCTCCCAGCCGTACCATTCTCCCCACCTGGCTGTGCTGGCTCGCTCTCAGAAGCACGTCCGCAACCACTGCGTACCTTCATGCAACTAGGACTTTCCCTGTAGACACAGTGCCACCTGTCTACTGAGTAGGGGAATTTCCCCAGTGCCCTGGCCACATTTCCCCCATTTCACTAAAAATACCACCAACAGCTTAATCTGGTTCAAGGTCAGTTGGCATTCATCTATATCCCCTTCCCTGGGTCGTGCCTGAAAATAGGCAGAATTTGTCTAGTGCACTTACCCGGCCAACAAAAACTAAATAAATAAATACATTTTCATCTTCCAGTGTAGTGTGACAGATCAACATTCATTGTGATAACAAAACAAAAATGCTAGCAAAGCTTTATCATTAGGAAGGTTTTTTACAAAGAGATGTAAGCTGTGTGGTTTTAAACTGACTTCAGTTTCTTTTATTAAAATAAACACACTGAGTTATTGGTGAGGAGAGTGAGTGAGTCAGTGGCTTCGGAAGGGAAAACGCAAGCTTGAGCGAGTGTTGCTATAGCAACAGTTACTCAGGCTTGCATCTACACTTCTGATGTTGCCAACAAGCTCGCTCTCCTCGTTGTACACTCAGTGGCTTTTTTGTAGACAAAAGAAACCAAAGTCACCTTAAAATCACACAACTTACATCTCTTTATACAAAACCTTCCACATTATAAGCCTTTAGTAGCATTTTGTTTACCACAAAGAATGCCGCTTGGTCATGCTACACTGGAAGATGAAACTAAAGGTCAGTAGACCAAAGACAGTGTAAAATTGCAGGATCAACCAACTAAGTTTATTTTTTTTCACTTTTAAGCTATCAAATCATGGCAGGAACAACCAGATCACCTAAATATAACTCTAATTTCTGCCAGACAAGGACTACTTTGTACTGTGTGCAGTTCTGGAGGCCGCACCTTCGAAAGGACATTAACAGGCTGGAGATGGTCCAGAGAAGGGTGACTAAGATGGTACAGGGCTTGCACCACAAGACTTATGAGGAGAGATTAAGGGATCTCAATATGTACTCAATGGAGGAGAGGAGGGAGAGAAGGGACATGATAGAAACATTCAAGTACTTTATGGGCATGAACAAGGAGCAGGGGGAGGTATCTTCCAGTATAGGAGGAGTATAAGAATGCAGGGGCATAACATGAAATCGGAAGGTGGCAGGTTAAGAGGGAATGTGAGGACATTTTTCTTCACAGAGAGGGTGGGGGACCCATGGAATGGTCTGCCACAAGAGGTGGTAGTAGCAAGCACTGTGGTTGGTTTTAAATATGCATGGGACAGGCATAGGGGAAACATAGAGATAAAGCAGAGGGAGGGTCAGAAGCTGTAATCAAGTATGAGGCTTATGGGCAGATTGGATGGGCCTAGCAGCTCATATTTATTTTATTTTTATTTTTTATTTATTAAATTCTCAGATTACAAACACCTTTGAGCAGAAACTGCTCGTTTACAAAGGTTCCACGTCAAAGGATGAGGGTCAACATACATACATAGATAGTAAAAGAATGCACAATAAACAACCAAAACAACTAAAAGAAAAAATAAAGATACTCAGTTGTAACATGCTTTGAGATAATATTCATATAACGAGCAGCTTGAGTAGGCAGTTGGCTGCGGTAACAATAAGAGATAGAGGGCACCATAGGCAGTTAGTATTGCAGGCATGTGACCAGGAGAGGAAGTTGGCAGGCTAATGGGCCACTGTCCAATGGTGGTGGAAAATGTCTTGTACCAGTGGAGTGTGAAACAGGAAAGGAGTCACAAGGAAGGCCCGGTGCCAGAGGGAATGAGACTGGGAAAGGGCGGGCTGTGAGATATGAGTGAGCTGGGAGGTGTACCAACAATTTCTGTTTCTATGTTTCTACTTTTCATGCCCTCAAAAAACATTACTAGCCATTTTATAAGATAGGTAATTAACCACAGGGCATGTGGTTGTGCCCTGATGTACGCATGCCTTGGGCGGTTGAACACATTGGGCCTGTGGCCTTATATATATATTAGAGGCAAAAAACTCCATTTAATGCATTAGTTATGGTTGTTCCACAGCGACAAAAGCTAGGAAATTCGGTGTTAGGGTTGAAAGCTCCCCTTGGACCCCCCCCAACCAGCATTGGGGTGCGCATTGGGGTCGTCAGCCCTAACTTTCACCCCATCACATGTGTGAAGAAGCAGAGGTATAGGAGAATGGGGTGAGCGTAGGACCGACGACCCAATGTGCACCCCGATGCCGGTTGGGGGTGGGCTGGGTCCAAGGGGCTTCAACCCTAAACCAAATTTCCTCGCTTTGTCACTGTGGAACAACCCTAACTAACGCATAAAACAGAGTTTTTTGCCTCTAATTTCCCTTCTTTTTGAGAATGATGACGAGAAATAGTGAATGTAATGCAGTGGCGGGAGCGCGGGGCCTGAACCCGCCATGTGATATCTTGTGACATAGTAACAGGAACATCAACGCAAACAGAAGTGTGAACAGTGGCTCACATGGTAACGCAAACGTAAATGGTAAAGGAAACTTTAATAGAAATGCAAGCGCAAAGTGATGCCGAGGCGAACAGTGATGCAAACGGACATTGAAGCATGTATGAAAACACAACTGGTAACACGAACAGTGATGGCAGAGATATTTTAAATGGAAATGTTAAGTGTCACAGCAAAAAGAACGCGAAAGGGAACAGAAACGGAAACGCAAACGCAAACGCACAAGTAAATGCAAACCATAACATGCACAGGCATGGTACTGCCTTGTAAATGCAAATGGTAAAGTTAACATGAAGAATAACGCCAAAGGAAAGAGAAAGAGAAATAGAAATGAGAACAGAAGCGCATACAGAAACACAAACCGAAACGCTTACGGGCACAGTACCGCAATTGTACACAGAAATGGTAACGCTAACAGCAACAATAACAGCAAAGGAAACAGAAGTGCAAAAGTAAACACAAGCGCATATGGCAACACTAACCGTAATGCACACGGGCACAGTAACTCAATTGCAAATGCAAATGGTAACAGTAACAGCAAGAAAGACGCAAAACGAAAGAGAAATGGAAACGCAAATGAAAGGGCTGCCGGAAACACAAATGGCAATGCGCACGGTGACTCAAACAGAAACAGTAGTGGAAATGCAAATGGTAACAGTAACAAAAATGCAAGTGTGAATGACAGTGCAAAGGGTAACGCACATGGTGGCATACACGGGAACGGTAACGCATCGGGGACATAAACGCAAGTGGAAACAGTAACTGTAACAGTAACAGAAGTGCATACCCTGTTTTTGCCAAACAGGTGCATACAGAAACACAGTGTGTACAAAGAATGTATGCATTGTAATGGCGATCGAAGCTTAAAACGAGCATTGGAAGTACTTAATTGCTAATATCTCAGCAACCGCATGACGTAGAAAAAAAAATTAAAATTTCACAAAAATCTTGATTTTCCTGGCTAGGTTTTTGTTATTACATTTGTAACAAAAATTCTGTATCTCTCACCGTCTTCGAGATACGAGCCCCAAAAGGCGCGGCGGACGCCATCATGTTAGTCTATGGGAAAAAAAACATCAAATTTGGAGTACTGTAACTTGGCAGCCATACAATATTTTTTCACTAAACCACCAAAATGCACATCTGTGGGATATTGGCTGCCTTCCCTCCAAATTTGAGCTCAAAAGACCAAACCGTTCTTTCGCAGCAGGGTGGCAAAGAATTCCTGTTATTTTGGCCAAGTCTGAAAAAGTAGTGTCGCAATTTGCTGCAATTTTCGCAAAATTTTGTGAAAGTGTCATGCTTGCGACACTACTTTACGACACTACTGGTTACAGAAATTTGAGAAACATTTCTGGGCTGTTTCACCCCAACATAAAGACATGGCTAGCATCCTCAGGGTCCGACTAGGTGAACACAAAAAGAATTGTGTCCCTAGAGGGTCCAAAATTTAAATGCCAAACATTTTTCTGATCACTAACTGAGAACAAAATGGTGGATTTGCGACACTACTAGGGCCATTTGTGATACTAAAAAGTGCATTTGTGAAAGTGTTGAATATTTTAACTTTTCCCATTGACTTATAATGGGAACTTGTTTTTTGAATAACTTTTGAGCCGTTCAATATTTTTTCACGAAATCTTCAAAAGGCACATTGATGACTCCGGCTGCATGTTCTCTGAAGTTTTGGACTGGTCACACAAACCGTGCAACCTGTGAGGTGAGAGCAAAGAAAACGCCAAAAGCTTAATGTGCAATTGGTTGTCGCCATCAACTCCACAGCCAGATATCCGGTGAGTATGTAAACATGGCAGATCCCAAGATCTACCATGCCCAATCATGCATACCACATTTCAGGCAAATCTGTTGAACGGTGGCAAAGTTATTAAGGTGCAAAATTTGACCCTTTAACCTTAAAAGTGCTACTCAACCCAACTATGGTAGCACTACCGTGATACCATAATACAGTCAGACCTGGTTAATCCATACACATTTGTGTTTGCCAATTTTGCTACATAATACAACATAGAAACATAGATTTTGACAGCAGATAAGGACCGCTTGGCCCACCCAGTCTGCCCATTTCCCTACCTAATGGATAAGCTCCAGATCCTAGTTAACCAGCAGCCTACTTCTTCCTACCCCCACCCCTAGAATTGCCTTATGACTGTCCCATGCATGCTTGAATTCCACCACTGTTTTTGACTCCACAACCTTCCTCCGAAGGCCGTCTCATGCATCCACAACCCTCTGAGAAAATACTTCCTTAAATTACCTCTGAGCCACCCCTTCTATCTTCAAATTGTGCCCCTCGTTTGCACACCCTTTTTGAAAGATGCTACCCTCTTGGACTTTGTTGATTCCTTGAGATACTTGAATGTTTCTATCATGTCCCCTCTCCTCTTTTCCTCGAGGCTATACATATTCTCAGAACTGCACGCAGTACTCCAGATGGGGTCTCACCAACTGTCTGTACAGAGGGATAATAACTTCCTGTTTTCTACTGGTGATGCCTCTCCCTATGCATCCCAGTATCCCCCCAGCCCTCCTTGCTGCCCTCTCACATTGCTTGCCCACCTTTAGGTCATCTGATATGACTACCCCCAGGTCCCTTTCCATTTTTGTTGTTGTTAGTATCTCACCCCCCATTGTGTACTCTTCCCCTGGGTTTTTGTTTCCCAGGTGCATTACCTTGCACTTCTTAGCATTGAATCTAAGCTGCCATACATTTGACCATTCCTCTAACCTTGCCAGGTCCCTTCTCATCCTTTCCACCCCACCTTGTGCATCCACTCTGTTGCAGATCTTTCTGTCATCGGCAAAGAGACAAACTTTTCCTTCCAGTCCCTCTGCAATGTCACTTATAAAGACATTGAAGAGGACCGGTCCTAATACTGAACCTTGCGGTACCCCACTAGTAACCCCCCTTTCTTCAGAGTGTACTCCATTTACTATTACTCTCTGTGTCCTATTCTCCAGCCAATTCTTTACCCAGGCTGTCATCTTGGGACCCACTCCCAGGCTGGTTAACTTGTATATTAATCTTTTGTGTGGGACTGTGTCAAATGCCTTGCTAAAGTCTAGGTAGGCCATGTCCTCAGCCCTCCTGATCTACTACTTTGGTCACCCAGTCAAAGAAATCTATCAGGTTTGTCTGGCATGACCTTCCGCTGTGAATCCATGCTGCCTTGGGTCCTGAGCCCCTCTGGCCTCTAGATACTCAACAATTCTTTCCTTCAGAAGTGATTCCATCATTTTCCCTACCACTGAGGTTAAACTAACAGGTCTGTAGTTTTCTGCTTCTGTTTTGCTCCCACTTTTGTGAAGGGGAATCACATCTGCCCTTCTCCAGTCCTCAGGTACCACCCCATCCTCCCATGATTTGTTAAAGAGGGTAGTCAGTGGTGTCACTAGTTCTACCCTTAGTTCTTTTAGAATTCTGGGATGAATCCCATCAGGCCCCATTGCTTTGTCCACCTTCAGTTTTAAGAGTTCTTTCAGAACCCTTTCTTCTGTAAATGGGCTGGTATCAACTTCTGTATCCAGAGTGTTTCTACTGTTTGTTTTAGGTACCTCCCCCACTTCCTTTGTAAATACTGAGCAAAAATATTTGTTTAGTATCTCTGCCTTTTCACAGTCACCCTCTGCCCACCCTCCTCCTCTTTATTAAGCCTCACTAGCCCTCCCTTGGTCTTCCTTCACTCCCTGATGTACCTATAAAGGTTTTATCCCTTCTTAACTGAGTTGGCTATCTTTTCCCAGTTTGGGCCTTTGCTGTTCTGACTGCCTTCCCAGCTTCCTTTTTGCTTTAACTGATGCAGTCTCTGTCCTGCTCCTTCTGTGATTCCTTGTACTTCCTGAATGCTTTCTTTCCTCTTGAACCTTCACTGCCACTTCCTTTGAGAACCATAGTGGTTTCTTACATCATTTCATTTTGTTAATTTGCTTCACACAAAGGCTTGTTACCTCTGTGATGGCAGTTTTATTATTCCCCATTGTTCTTCCACCCTCCTTCCTGCCCATTTGCTAGTGCATTCTTAGGCACTCACCCATTTTGGCAAAGTTAGCCTCCTAAAGTCCAGTACTTTTGCCTTTGTATGGCTTGACTCTATTGCTGTGTTTATTGTGAACCATACTGTTCGATGGTCGCTAGTTCCCAGATGGCTACCCACTCTACATCTGTGATCCTCTCTTCATCTCCATTTGAGAGAACCAGGTCTAAGATTGCTCCCTCTCGAGTGGGCTCCAATACTAGTTGTCTAAGGCATGCCCCTTGTAGGGCATCTAGAATAACCCCACTCTTTGAAGTGGCTGCTGCAACTGCACTTCAGTTAACATCTGGCATATTCAGATCACCCATCAGCAATATCTCCCCATTTTCTGCCATTCTAAGTATTCTTTCGATCATTTCCTTGTCCATTTCCTCCCCCTGAGAAGGGGGTCTGTATACAACCCTGTGCGGATTGTGGTGCCATTGCCAGTCTCCAAATTTACCCACAGTGCTTCTTCTCCTTCCTGTTTTCCCTTTTGTTCTGTTGCTTTGATTTCTTCCCTTATGTAAAGAGCTACTCCTCCTCTTTTACCCTCCCTGTCCCTCCTGTAGATAGTGTATCCTGGTATGTTTATGTCCCAGTCATGGTTTTGTGTGTACCATGTTTCTGTGACTGCCACGATGTCAGATGTTCCTCCTCCATCAAGGCCACTAATTCAGGAAGCTTGTTACTCAGACTACGGGCATTGGTACTCATTGCTCTCTATTTTTGATGGCTTTACCTTCTTTTGCAGCATCCCCCACTGACCTGTCTACCTCGGTCTTTTCTCATTTAGTACCCTGTTTTGTAGGGAGGCTGGGATTTTCCTGCTGCTTATCAGTGCCTCCCCCCTTGACTAGTTTAAAAGCTTGCCAATGAAGCATTTAAACCGATTGCTCAAAAGACTTGTTCCCTTCCTGGACAGATGCAGACCATCCTGCCAGTATAGGCTGGTGTCCTCCAGGTGGAACCCCAGTCCCCAATGAAGCCAAACCCCTGTGCTCCACACCATTTTTTCAACCATTCATTAAACTGCATGGTGCAAAGTACCCTCGCCTCACTCATGCCATTGACAGGCAGCACCTCAGAGAAGGATATTGTGTGTGCTACTTGTCTTAGGCCCCTCCCCAATTCTACAAAGTCCTTCTGCACTGCTCTAATCTCATGATTAGCCAAGTCATTTGTCCCTAGGTGGACAATGACGTCCAGCTCAGACTCCCGTGCAGCTGTTCTCGTGATCCTGAGGATGCGCTTCCTGTCTCTCCAAGCCATGGCACCAGGCAGGCACCTTACTTCAGTTTTCCCTGCTCCCCCCAGTTCTATCCCCCTAATAATTGAGTCCCCCACCAGGAGCTGCTTCCTTTCCTTGTGGTGTCCTCTGCCTCCTTCCTGTGGGCCTCCCTTGTGACAGTTGTCCTCAGCCTCCTTAGTCTCCTCTGCGGGTGTATCTACATAGTAACCAGACAGTGATAATAAAGATGTCAATAGCCCAACAAAAAATCTGTATGCACTGTTTTTCATTCAGATAATCAGACATATGGATTAACAAGGCACGGATTAACCAGGTCTGACTGTATATATATATATATATATATATCAGAGCATGACTGCATGCCCAGTGGTGGATTATCTGTTACGTGTGGTGTGTGTGTGTGTGTGTGTGTGTGTGTGTGTGTGTAGCTACAGTATATGGAATATTCCATAGGGTATGCAGAAATAAGCTTTTTATTCACTCTAGAATGTTGCCAACAATGCTGCCTAGCAATGAGAGGCAGGGCGAAGGGGGCATTCAGGGAGGTGGGACCAGGGTGAATGGGTTGGTGGCACTTTTGGAGGAGTGGATGGCCCTCCCACCAGGAACTTTATAATGAGCCCAGGATGGACAGTCACACATGGGGGGACACTAAACTACCAGGGAGTTAGAGCAGATGGTTGGGAGGGGAAGTTGGGCATGCATGTTGATGGGCCCATAATGGGTATCCTAATGGCCCACAGTGCCTTGCATACCCAATAGGCTCATTAGCATGTCTGGGCTGAATATGGCCATATCCAGTCTGGGGCTGTTTCCGCCCAGTGCATAGTCATGATGCACTGTGCCACCATAACTCCATATTCAGACAATTAGCGCATTCTGGTCAGAATGTGCTTCTGCCTGCATGGAGCACATGACCAGCTCAGAATATGGGGGCCATATTGTACTGCACCTCTACTAGTGTGACAGAGGATTGCAGAAATGGCAGTCTTTGTACTCACAATGTAAATGTAAATTTAATTTATGTAATACATGACCAAGGAAAATGTTACTGTGATGGCAAATGCTAGCACTGAGTAAAAACAGGCATTGGGCCCTACCTACCTCCATGAGCTCCTGACCCCCCCCTGCCCTGGTACACCTCTTCATTCTAGGGAACAGGCACTTCTGAGTGTTCCTTGCTTACATTTAAAAATTAATAGGGAAAGGGCATTTGTAGTGGCTATCCTTGTTCTCTTACATTCCCTTCTGGCCTGCACAGGGGCTGCACTGATTTAAAGCAGCAGTATTTGTTAGTAACCACACACTTTTCTCAGTAATAAGGTTCGTCTGGCAAAAATATGAAGATACACATTATTCTTTTTGTTTTCTTTCATTTCTAAACCAAGATATAGTTTTTAAAAGTTCCCACGCCCATGCCACACCCGCCATGAACAAAAATTAAATACTGTGTGCTGTTTACTATAAGAAACATGCAGAAGAACCATCCTAATACAACTACAGCATGAATCTAGCATGTGCATTCAACAAGTAACACCAGGGTAAGAGATTTTTAAAAAATGGCAAATGGTGGCTATATTTAATAATGTGAGTCATTAATTACAAAATCAGCTGTAAAAAAGTCTTAACATCTGAGAAAACAAAAAATATACCGAGCACAAATCTTAGGTTGTCAGAAATACATTTTTGCTAAAAAAAAATATATATGATGAATTTTTTCACCGACTAACAAGTACTGCTTTTTCTTCAAAAAGGAGGGGATGAGGTGACTCCTCAGTGCTGTCTTCCTTGGCTTGGTGTAGTTTTCTGTGCTTAATTTATTTGTCATGCTTCTGCTTACTAGTATATTTATTACCTGCGTTTATTGTTTGATTGCATTGTCAAACTATTTTTTTCTCCTTTTTTATTGTAAAGCACACTACGGGCGTGGGTGCTTCTGTTTCAGTGACATAGGATCAGGGACTTTGTGACTGGAGAGGGGAACAGGTATTCTGTTATCCTTTCATCCTAGAAATCATTTTCCTTTCAATGTTGTCCTGACAATTAAATCATTGCGACATTGAAATGTTATCTTGTTTGTTTTGGGAAGTACGGCTCTGAAAATTGGAACAGAGACTTGGTGAAATACACTATTAGCAATAGCAACTTAAGCCTATGAGTCCCTCAGCCTGCAATAGTAACCTATGTCCATGTTATATGGTATCCGTTGGTGAGTCAGCCTTATAGCAGCAAACCACTGGAAGTGGTACTGCCACAGACATTTCTCTGCTTCTTCCACTGCAGCCTGCAGAGACTTTGCATTGAATATTTTGCACAAGGCATGGTAGCACTTTTTAACTGGTACCTTGGATTGCTATGTACATTGAGAAGTGACCAGAATAAAAACTGGTGATAGAATAAGAATAATTTGCATTTATATAGTGCTTTTCACACACACTATATTCCAAAAGACTTTGCAAGCCATGACAGACACATAGTGAGGTGACTGTAAATGTGTAGCCGCTGCCATTTTGCAGGTAGACAGTTGCACACAGCTCTTGACAATTACATGAACCAGTCTTATGGGAAGGGATATATCGGGGAAAATCCTCTACTCTTGCGAAAAGTGACTTGGGTTCTTTTGCTTCCACCTAGACACCCACCAGGACAGCACCAGAGTCGGGCAGAAGGGACCTTGGTTTAACGTCCTGTCTGAAGGACATACAACTCGACAATATAACACTCCCCATACTGTACTCGGGTGCCAGTGTTTCTGGTATGAGCCAAATCATGATGTGGGACTAGAACCAATGACCATCTGGTTCAGAGGTAGATGTGCTATGAACTGAGTCATACAGACACCTGGTACTCCTTTTTGTGTGCTGTGCAAACTTTTTCCACCACAGGTGAAGTAGTGCATAGTTTTCAACTTTGTTCATACCCACTTGGATGAAGTGTTTTGAAACATTTTGCAGTTTGCATACAGTGCAAGTTATTTTATAGCTATTTTTCTAACACTTTCAACTGCATAAAAAAAACTTAATTACAGGCTGCTGCTATATAGAGTGTGTAACAATTTTAATACACACTTAACAGCATTTCCTTTCCTGTGTGCACAGATGTGACGAACTTAAAGATTTTTTCAGCACCTTATGGCTTTGTAGTCAGTCAGCAAAAAGAGATTGTACTTCGTGGGGTGAGAGAGTTAAAGTGTTTGTACTGTTGGAGGTGCTTCATTGTTTACTCTACAAGCAATCATGACTAGCAAGAAGAAGAGAGAGCATGATTTTACAAGAAAAAATTGCTGTCTCCTTGGTTGGACTGCATTGCCACACTAAAAGGAAGGAGATATAGAAAAAAATTGCAACTGTACATTAAAGGAAGACCAGTGTCACCACAACCATTCAGTAACTGAAGCATAAATTTGATGACGTGCTTTGGAGAAATAAAATTTGTTTCAGGACCTTGGGGTTAGTGTTGATAAATGTATTACGAGGAAGGCAATCAAACCAATTAATACCAGCCGGGAGAATCCAGTGACATCTGGGTCCAAAGAACCACAATCTGGTGGTGAGTTCAGAGAACAATGTGCTCATTTATTTTTTTATTACCTTATTAACTGGTGCTCCACCAATCTGTGTGAACTAATGCTGTCCTGTGCGTTACTTGTAGTGGCTGAGGAAGAGCAGCAGGAGGAGACTGTGGAGCAGGAGAGAGCAGTATCAGGCATTGTTCACTAGCTACCAGAAGTGAACAAAGGTAAGGACCATGCTGACGCTGAGAAGCCTGCACGAGATAAGTTATCATCACTCATGTAATAGCTCTTGTTTTTTACAGTGACATGCAATATATATAGAATCATGGATAGTGTTACGACAGGGTGGGGAAGCAAGTAAAGAATGCATACCAGAGGGAATGTGAACAGATGGAACAGTGCCACTGACAAAGCTGGAAGCAATCTGAGCCAGCACAGACAAGTAAGTGCAGTCATAGTGACCCAAACAATTGGTGCACCTTGCCTTTTTAATTTTAATTTTAACAACCCCCCCCCGCCCCCCACCACCACTACGGGATGAGGGTTGGTTACCAGACTGCCAGAACCAGAGCCTACTCTCTAACAGTGACTCTGACTTACAGTAGGTAGTCCAGTGGGAGGAGCCTAGTGACATAGATGTGGTTGCCAGGATGCCCTTATGGTCAGCCTACCCTGAGGTGGTAAGAACCGCACGTCTCACAACTGTCAATTAATCCAGAACTTTGAAATCAGATCTCCTCCACACCCAGTCATCGGGTAGCCTCCAGGGACAGGACTAAGACAGCAGTGTAGATCCAAGGGATGGGATCTTAGGACATTTAATTTAGATTACAGTTAATTCTGGGGATCATGTGATAGGACACATCAGGAGGGTGTGGGGACCCTGAGGGGATTCCCCTCAAGGCAAGTTCCTGGCAACCTCATGGCACAGGAGGGGTCACCCAGAAGAGAAGAGAAGGTCACCTTTGGGGGTGTCTGTGATCTTGTGCCCAAGTGATGCCACCAGCCAAGCTACTGGTGAAGGGAAACAAGACTGCTGACCAAGGTAAGAGTCATGCCAACATTGTGTGACATGAGAACCCAGGCTAAGATGGGTACCAGAGTTGCTGCCACTGGCAGAGAGGCTGGGACAATGGCCAGCTGCTGTCAGTGGTCAGGTTGGTGTATATGCTGCCATGCTGTGCCCAGCACCCCATCCAGTGAATAGGGGAAACTGTGATGTGAGGCACCCAACACAGGGGGTGACCTCTGGGGCTATAGATGGGGTACTGACCTGGCACAGAGCGGCTGCCCTTAGGTCCAGGGAGCGGACCAATGGAGACTCACCAGTGAACACAAGACCAAGAAGCAATGTCTCTACAGTAGTGCATGCCTCCTGCAGCACTAGCTGACCAGGCACCATGGTGCTATTGAAATGTAAAACCTACAGTAATACTAAAGCTTATAGCATAGTGGGGAAACTGAGTTTTTGCAGGGCAAAACAGGCTCTGACCTGATGTATTGCCCCACCCACTAGTGTGTGTGGAAAGAAGGAATCGGAGGGATTGTGTGACTCCTGTTATGAATATGGGGTACAACATTTACCAAGGGGCCTTAGGGTCCTGACTCATGTCTGTGGTCAGGATCTAACCTGTTTGTATCTTGCTAACATGGAAAGTGACTGGACACTGGCGTTCCTGTCTGTATCTGATAATTTTTCATTGAAGTTTGACCACTGCTTAAAACACCTCTGTAGAGTGATATATTCCTGTCAGAGCAGGGGTCTGAGTTGCACTAGCTCCATGGCTGGGGATCTGGAATGTGAGTAGTGACTGAGTGTTATTGCAGAGGACCTTCTGGCAAGCAGTCCATCTTGCCTCTAGATACAGAAGGTCTCCGCAGGTCATGCCCACCTAGCTAGTGCCCAAAGTGCTAAGGTAGCACCGAAATGGTTACATAATCAAAAAAGGGAAAAAAAAGTGCTGGCCGTCCCGGTTGGCACAGCGATAGCAGTACTGCTCATGACATTGGTATCCCAGGTTCAGGAACGAGCCTGGGTCATCAAGGGCCAGCCGGGGAAAGGTTGGATCAAGCATCCCAGCTGGCACTCTCCTTCTCTGAGGGGCACTGGTGTCAGAACAAGCCACCATGTGAGCACTGCCTGGGGAACCACAGGTGGTTTAGCAGACAGCACTGCATGAGAGGGTGGACATCAGCTGGTTCCATGCTAGCACACCTGCGTGTATGCACTTGTGTACCCTTAGCTGCCGATGTTCTGTGGGAGTGGGACAAAAGTCAGAAACCCCCAGACTGCTGCAGGAAGACAGATGATCCTCTGCAGGCTCCACGCTGTCAATCTGGATCCCTCATACACCTGAATTCGACTTCTGCAGGGTTTGAGGGCAGCCCCCATAGCCCAACTAGGAAGTGCAAGCTGTGGAGCAACCAAGGAATGCTAAGTCCAGGAGAAGATGGATGATGTAGCTGGGAGGATCATAAACAAGGGGACTGGCCAGTGAAAGGGGCAAAAAAAATAAGAAATTAAAAAAAAAAAGATAAAAAGGGTTGCTGGACATACAGCTTTTCTGGTGCATCATACAGCTCTGTGTCACCCTGACAAAGACCTAAATATGAACAAAGCACCCTAAGAGATGTATCTCCAGCTGTGTTTTTGTTCCTTTTTTGATTAAATTGCCTCTGTGTATTAATTATTTGGTCTTTTTGTGTACATTTACTTCTCTGTGTTGTTTGTGTTGCTTCTCACTTTTTCAGGGCACCGTTGCCTCCGTTCACATGTTTTCACTAGTGTGTATCGGTATGCTTGCTTTTGTGTTGTTTTGGGAAAGCCAGTGAACTTGTTATGTACTTATTAAACAATATGAGAGATACTGCAGGGTTTGTTTTTGTAAATGTCGGAACAGATTATATCAATCATCATATGAGGCAAACCGGAAAGAATTCTGGGGCCCCCAATCCCAATCTGACACCATCCAAGCAGAGAGATATATACTGAGCCCAATTTATATGAGATACAGAAAGAGTATGGGAGGATTGGGAAGGGAAGCCTGAGTTCATATACAAATAGCAATAAGTTATGAAACGTCTTACTAACACAGAAAGCAGAAACTCATTCTTCTTTGTCACCTTTCCCTAATAGGTGAAACTAATGAAGAGCAAGGAGCAGGTAGAGTGGATGATAAACAGGCTGGGCCATCCAGGCTCACTACTCATGTCACTGCCATCACCACTACCACCTCCACCAGCATCGCTATCTCAGTTTGGATGGGGAAGAGGATCAAGGAAATTAAAAAAGTCTCCTTCTCTCCGGAAAAGACAGAACAAAATGGAGCCAAGGAGAGAAAGACTATGAGAAGAAAAGCTGAGAGGAAGAGACAGTGGGGGAGGGAAGGGGGGCAGGGAAAAGCACCACAGCCTCCTGTCCAATGACGCGGGGCCCTGTTTACCCAACATCATGCCACTCGTGCAGTGTTCTAGTCCCATGATTGGCTATGGTGAAAGACAAAATTAACAAACTGAGAGTATCAAAAATGTGGAAATGACCAGGAAAACATACTTTTCAGACTGAGGGAGCGCCACAGTATGACACAGAAGGATAAACAAGTATTTGTAAATGCCAAATGTTAAACACTTGCATTCCTGTTGTACCGGGTCTTGCTTGTATGCATTTTTACTATATATTTACCAAGGATGGACCAGAAGAGAGACAGTATCTCATTTTCAGTGGTGTCGTGCTTTTACACATATTTAAATTGTGTTTACCCAGGTTGAGAGGCAATATTTATTTTTCAGTGAGCCCCCACATTGTGACCCCACATTTCCAACAGTTTTTTTTATGACCTGACATTATGATCAAGACTGGTGGAATTTTTAAAATGCCATCCAAAAAGTGATTTCGCAGTGGTACTGTGAAAAAAAGTTTCAGAAGGGATTTGGAAGATGACACCTGTCATATTCAGGTGATGGGGTAACACGAGGGTAACAATGTTGAACCATTGAACAACTGAATGGGCCAACATCTGCAAAAATTAAGTTATGAGTAAACATAGATACATAGATACTGTTGGCAGATAAGGGCCGCTAGGCCCATCCAGTCTGCCTGTTTAAGCTGCCTAATGAAGCACCCAATGACCCTATCTGGTCATTGGCTTTACCTTTTTCTTCTATATTATTCCATTGTTTCTGTCCCATGCATGTTTGAAGCCTGCCACTGTATGGGCTGCCACCACCGCCTGGTGCAGGCTATTCCATGCATCCACCACCCTTTCCGTAAAAAATAACTTCCTGACATTTCCCCTTATGCAGCCACCCCTCAGTCTCATGTGTCCTCTTGTCCTGGCACTACTGTTAATCTGGAATATGGTGTCCGCTTCACCTTTTTAATGCCCTTGAGGTACTTGAATGTTTCCATCATGTCACCTCTCTCCCTCCTTTGTTCCAGTATGTACAAATTGAGGTCCCTCACTCTCTCCTTGTAAGGCTTGTGATGTAATCCCTTCACCATTTTGGTTGCCCTCCTCTGCACCATCTCTATTTTGTCAATGTCCTTTCAAAGGTGTGGTCTCCAGAACTGTACACAGTATTCAAGGTGAGGTCTCACCAGGGTCTTGTACAGTGGAACTATTACCTCCCTCCTTTGGCTTGTAATTCCCCTTCCAGTACATCCCAACATCCCACTGGTCTTTCTCACTGCCTTTGCCATCTCCCTAGTGGCATTCAAGTCATCTATGATTATGACCCCCACGTACCTCTCCTCCTTAGTTACTGCCAACAGCCCCCCCAACATGTAGCTTGCCACAGGGTTTCTGCTCTCCACATGCATGATTTTGCACTTCTTTGTGTTAAACCTTAGCTGCCATGCCCCAGACCATCTCTCCAGCAGGTCCAGATTTTTTCTTATACTTTCAACCCCCTCTGGAGTATCCACCCTGTTGCAGATCTTGGTGTTCACTATTGTTCACTATTGTAGAGGAGCAGAAAAGGCCGAGGCCCATATGAGCACCTATGAGTTACAGCAATATTTCACTCTTCCTGCTTCCAGAAAAAAATGATCTAACCTTTTTTTAAAGGTCTCTTTGCTCTCACTTAAGACAATGTTCTCCACCAACCCATTCCATAGCTTAACCACCCTCTCAGTGAAAAAAAACTTGCATTTGTTACTCCAAAATCTACTTCCCTGAACTTGTAAGGCATGTCCCCTAGTAAGGGAGTTCAGATTTTTAAAAGCAATGTAAAGCTCATACACAAGGGTTGGGTCTTTAACTATGTCATAGAATAATAACAGGTCCCCTCGTAACCTTCTCTCCCCCAGGGTGTACAACTTTAGACTGCTGATTCTTTCTGTACATGGGAGGTCTTTAACACCTGTAGCAATTCTTGTCATGCTACGCTGTGTTCTTTCGATTCTCTGTATATCTGTTTTTTTATGTGGGTTATATGGGTTCCATAGTTGACTACAGTAGTTAAGCTGGAGCTGATGTAGGATCTATATAGTAGCAGAATCATGTCTGCACGTCTGCTTTTAATGTTTATTTTTATAGAGCCTGCCACTCAATTGGCTTTGGCGACTGCATGTATACATTGCTCACTAAAGTCAAGGTTGTTATCTATTAGTACACCTTGGTCCTTTTGAGCATTTGTTTGTTTCAAGGTTGAAGTACTCAAAATGTATTTTGCTTGCTTATTATTTTTTCCTAAGTGTAGTACACAACACTTGTCTGTGTTGAAACACATCCCGCATTTATAGGCCCAGGTTGTTATTTGGTCCAAGTCTGCCCGAATGGATTTGACGTCTTCCTGTGTTTCACATGGGCCTCCTATTTTTGTGTCCTCCACATATTTAATTATTCTGTTGCTTAAGTTGTTACCTAAGTCAGCAATAAACAATTGAAACAGCACAGGGCCCAGAACCAAGCCCTTCAGAACACCTCTTGTGACCTTCCCCTCCTTGGACAGGTAACCATTTATAGTCACCCTCTGGGTCCTACCCATAAGTCAGTTACTTGTTCTCCTTAGGATCTGATGGTCTGGCTCGAGTTCTCTAGGTTTGTCCAGTGTGGTACAGTGTCAAATGCTCTACTAACATCTAGCAGAATTACATCTGCTGGGATACCCCATCTAAAAGTCTGCTAAAACGCTCATAAAAACAAGTGAGATTTGTAAGACAGGACTGCCCTGCAGTGAATCCGTGTTGGGTGGTATCGACACCATTTGTTGGTTTTATGTGTTGGTTAAGTCTGTCCTTAATTATTGACTCTCGGATTTTCCCAGGGACAGATGTTAGACTTATTGGTCTATAGTTTCGGATGTCATGTCTTGGTCCTTTTTTGTGAATAGTTGTAATTTTGGTAGATTTCCACTCAGTTGATACTTCATTTGTACATATTTGTCTGTTATATAGTATTTCCAAGGGGACACACATGCTAGTTCTTGTTATAATCAGCATTTGTGGGGTGATATCATCTAGACCTGGTGTACCAAATTCTTTCAGGCTATTTTTTTTATTTCATCCTTTGGTCAAAATTGTACAGAGGAGGTGTTAGTGTTCTGAATGGTTATTGGACTTGTAGCCGAGTAGGTTGAACAGAAATGATGTTAAAGGTATCGGCCATGTGTACTGGATCTGAAATTATCTTACTTTGTTCAATTACAGTAGTTAGCCCTGAATCTGATTTTCAAAGTGAATTGATGTATCTGTTGAACTGTTTACTGTTTCCTTTAGTTGCAGATTTCGCTAAACTTAATTCTATTCTGCTTTTGATTTTAATAATTGCACTGTTACATGTTTTTTGGGTTAGTTTGAATTCATTTGTTTTCTGCTGAGTTGTTTTGTTTATAGTTTGCGTATTGTCTGTTTTTTTGTTTAATACGTGTTATGATTGTTTTTGTTTAGCCATTTTGGTTTGACACCTTTTTTGTTATATTTTTTTAACCTGCTTGATATATTTATCACTTAAATTTAGTATTGTATCCTTGATTATTTGCCAGTATTCTTCCCCTGTTTTGTCTGTAAAGGTGTTATGCCAGTTTATGTTACTAATCTCTTGGTTCATTTTCTCTTTGTTTGCTGTTATATATATATATATATATATATATTATCCAGTGGAGAGGTTACATTACAATCAGTAATGATTGTACCTTCAGTACTACAGACTAAATCCTAGTGTGTTGTTTTCCCTTGTAGGTTTATTAACACACATTTAACCAGGTTTTGCTCTAAGCAAGTTTGTATAAAAGTCTTGCTTTGCTTTTAGCTGTGTGGTGTTTCCAGTTGATGTCATTTAAGTTAAAGTTGTCTGCCAGGACTAACTTTCCCAGTTAAGAAGCCACGTGATCTCTTCCAGAAGAATGGTATGTGTGTCTTCATCAGTGTTGGGTGGTCCATAGCATAGGCTGTCCTATGATGAGTGCATTTGAAGTGTTTGGGTTTAACTGCAGCCATAGTGTTTCAGTTGCAATTGTGCTTCCTAATTTTTGTTGTAATGTCTACTGTTTTTATACTCTCTGAAATGTAAATGGCAATTCTACCTCCCCTTCTATGGTTTCTATCAAATCTGAATAGGTTGTAGCCTGGTATGTGTTTGTCCCAGTTCTCTGTCTCATTCCACCATGTTTTGGTTATCAATACAAGATCAATATTCCAGTTTATATATAGAAGTCCCTGTGGTTCACTAGCTTTGTTATTCATACTTCTGGCGTTACAGGACATACACCTCAGATTATCCATGTTTTATTGTCCCTTTTTATTTTTGTTGTTTGTACACTGATTACAAGCTATTTGCTGTACTCTAGCTAGGGGTACCCTGTTCCCCATCTGGACTAATTTAAAGGGACCAACTCCATATGCATTTTTATAAGTCTGGCGAGTATGAAAGCTCCATTGTTATTCAGATGGCGGCCATCTTATCTAAACAGGTGGTATTTGTTATAAAAATGTGGCCAAGATTCTATAAATCTTATTTCTTCTTTTGCAGTCCAGTTTTTCATTCTGGTGTTAATTCTGCGTAGTGTGTCATTTTTTCCTTTTTCTAGGGATTGGTAGGAACCCTGAGATTTATAACATCTGCGCTAAGGTGTTTTAGCTCCTTGGCTGTGTCAACTAAATCTTGACAGATGTCCTTTTCATGATTATGTCCCACATCTTTGGTACCTACATGTATTGTCACAACAGGCTTTGTTTCACATGAGTTTATAACGACAGGTGCTAGTTGTCTTATGTGATTTATTCTTGCTCCTGGATAGCACAAGACCATCCTGTGTTGTTTGTATCCCTCACATCCCTTACAGAAATATAGGTGTGCTGTTTACATGCAGAACGCATGCCACATGCTTAATTGTGCAATGTTTGCATGTAGCTCGCATATACAAAGTGATCCTAAGTGAACCAGGTCTAAAAAGCAAATCAGATTTGAATGCTGCAAGCTTGACATGTGCGCAGCCGGTAAGCTGGTGTGAACATCTTCTAAAAATTTACATCAGGTTCGTGTGTTGCATGCTTGACATGAGTGTAGCAGTTAAGCTGGTGTGAACATCATTTAAACATCACATTAGGTTCATATGCTGCATGCTTTCCATGTGTGCAGCAGTTAAACTGGTACAAATCTCATCTAAAAAACACATCAGTTTCTATTTCTTCTACTACTGCTAGCAATTAGTGTCATTCAAATACATTTTTATTTAGATTCCCATAAAAAATTAGGTAAACTCATTAATTCTGATTCTTTTGCAAGTTGTGTAATGGCTTTTGATTTTTGTCATGAAATTGCCATTAATTAGTGAAGTAGTGTTTGCTTACTGCATTAAATGCCTAGGATATACATAGATGTTGTCGGCAGATAAAGGCCTTGTGGCCCATCCAGTCTGCCCTAGCTATAGCTGACTATAGCCAGTCAACATCCCTGATTCCAGATGTATGAAGAGGGGCCTCTGTGTTGTGAAGCCTATCCTTTTTGTTTTGGACCATGCAAATCCCTTATGCATATTTAGTACTACAAATGTGTTTCTCCATGACTGTTTCATCTCACTTACTTTCCCTTTGTCATTCTGTATTGAGCATATACACTATGACCATGCTCCGCACTCTTTGTGCTGAGTAGGATCTTGGAAGCATGCACCAAAATGAGGGACACTGACAGTTAAAATGAGGAACAATGAGGGACACTAACCTACATGATCAGAACACATCATGAAACATGGAGCTACAGTACCTCAGAACACAGTGGAAATCATTGCATTAGCACCTGAGAATAAATTTGTACCATTAAGCAGCGGTGCCATTTAGGTACGACAGAGGCAGTTGCCCCTTCCCCAGTATTTGTGCCTAGGTTGTTCTTATGATGTGGCAATAATGACATTAAATTTGGATTTAATCTTTTGTACAATAAGTGCCCACCTGGCCTGTGTGTGCTCATGCTGCAGGTACTCTCCAGACTCGACTGTGTCTGTATTGTGTTGTCCACTTTCTCCACATATTCGCATTGGCGCAATCACATGTGATCAGGATGAGCTGCAACCAAGAAAGAGTGCATGAGTCTTGCAAGTGCAACACTGTCTTTTCATCCACAGAGTAGACAGGCTGTACACTACAGCTTGGAGGAGTCGGTGAGCATAGAACTCTCAATAGCAGTGTTGTGGCAGCATATTTTTGTTGGTCTATTCTTAGTGAGTCTCCATCTCCCCTTGTGACTGAAGGGGTGTGCTAGAAGCTAACACAAGACTAGGCTACCTACTTACTCTACTAGGCTTGCCATGCAAAAAAAAAAACCCAAAAAACAGCACAGACCCCTACAGCAGTAAGCTAGGCCTAGCAGCAGTGGTGACTGTTGTGTGGGTGGCCTTCATAGGCCTTGATCAGTGCAGTGCAGCAGCAGCCACAGCAGCAACCAAGCAAGAAGCAAGCAACCCAGATTGGGTGGGTTCAGTTGGTGAGGTGACTTGATCGTGGACCACATTGGGGACCTGTGATAGTCAATTCTAGCATCCAACTTCTGGTGGAAGGAGAGGGGGAGCAGACTGAAAACCTGGGCTGGTATCACACTGTGCCAGGCTGCAGGTTCTGGCCACATGGGCAGGTAAGTAAAAGTAAGTCATTTGTTTTACCTGGGGTTGGGGAAGGAGGAAGGACTGAAATATTGATGTGTATTTCATGTTTCTTCACTTTGGGTGGCTTCATGACCTATAGGGGATGGGTACTGAATGGAATGGAGTCAGGGAGAAAAATTGGGACAAAGTTATTTTTTTTTTGTTGTGGGGGGGCAGAACTTTAGCCAGGAAAAAAATTGGTTAGTAGCTGGGTGGGTTTAAGCCCAAATCTGTTGCACTGCTCTGGGGTATATACAGATGAATCTTATACATTTGAATTTTTCCTGATTTGCATATCACTTTCCAGTCAAAACAAATAAGCTGTACATTTTAGAAATGTTACAGACATTCATATTGGCCCTTATATTCATAGACAGTTGAGTGGTATGGCATGCACAGACTATTGCAGTCCCACTATAGTCAGGGTTATGCACCCCCCAAGTGAAGCTGACCTCCACATCCCCATGCTCAGGCACATTATGACAAAGAGCAAAGGAGACTGTAGGGGTGTGCACTGTTGAAATGAATGGGGGTATTTTTTATTACTATTTTATACATTATTGATGGAGAGTTGGAGGTTAATGAAGGCCACCGCTCAACTAACAAGGGCCTTATTAGTAGAACGGTGACCTTCATTATTCACCAACTCACCATCATAACATATAAAATAGTAACAAAAAATAGCTCCATTCATTTCAAGGGGGAATGCCCCAGCACTCTGACATATGGACATCATCTCTGAAAGACTCCTACCTCTGGCTTCCTAGTACTCAAGTAAGAGACTTTTTACTTATATCTATACTTGGTGGGATGTCTGTAGCAGCATGGCCATACCCGCTACAGTGTGCATGCATGGGAGGGGGGACTGGCCGTGTGTGTGTGTGTGTGTGTGTGTGTGTGTGTGTGTGTGTGTGTGTGTGTGAAGTTATTGCTACTTTTGTGTTTGCACCTTAAAGTCAGTTTGCATTGAAGCATTCAAAATTATGGAGAGAAAATAGTAGGCGTGTAGGCCAGACAGAGGTAATTAAGTGGTTTTGTGGGTGGGAAAAGACACATGTGTTTCCATTGGTATATGTGCTACAGTTCAACTGTGAAACTGAGATGAGTAAGAGAAGAAAAAGAAAACTGAAAAGCATAACAGTGGCTGCAAGCATGCTGCATGCATGCAGATGTAGTCAGATACAATATGTATTGAAGTACAAGTAAGCCATATGTGTGCCGACAGTATGGCTTAATGGCTAAAGACACTGAACTGCAAGTCAGGAGACTTGGAGGCATGAAGATCTGGGTTTGAATCTTATCAACTCCCAGTTGTGTATAGTGTGATCCTGAGCAAGTCACTTAACTTTTATATGTGCAGTTATCAGTGACTACTTGCTTTTTGCATGCATGCCACATGCATGCAGTCTTTCCCAATTTAACATAAAAATCATGGTTTCCACACACACTTGCTTGCTGCATGAATGCCATATGCAAGCAGTCGGTTCCAATTTAACATTTAAATCATACTTGCAGCATGCATATCACTTGGGTAGTTTTATGTGTGCAGCACGAAAACATTTCATATAATTATTTCTGTAAGGGATATCACTGTGTCACACTTCCTTATAATGGAGTCGCCTAGAACAATCGTTACCCTTGGCCCAGTGTGTACTGGGTTATCATCTGTTTGTTGGGTGTCCATGTCTGCTAGCAGTTTGTATCTGTTTGTTACTTCTAGTCTGTTTACAAAATCTTCCCCCCTGCCCTTTTGTTTCCTCTCCCTGGGTTTACTGTGTACCATACATCACTGTTGGACTCATCTGCCCCTTTCCTACCCTATTTTGTTTTTCTTGGTTTGCTGTCTGGGTCACCATTATCTTGTTCATCCTGCCTTGTCCTTTTTCTTCTCTGTTTAGAGATCACTTGCTGTTCTGGATTAACTGCCTGTGTGTTAAGTATTTGTAATTTCCCTGTTTCACGTTCTAGTTTATTTAGCTTACTTTGCAGTGTGTTGTATGCCTGACATTTTATGTGCACATTTGTTGTACTGAACATAGTTAGAGTTTCCTGCAAACATTCTACATTTTAAACACTGAACTAGGGTGCCTTCCTTACACAGAAACTGCAACAGTTCCTCTGATGTATCCATAACCATGCTCATTGTGGCGAATTGTTATATAGTTTTACCTTGTGTTGTTCTTAGGGGTTGTGGCCCTATCCCCATCATCCCAGGCTGATGCCGGCAGACACTGCTTGCCTCAGCCTGTGTTGCCTCCACCCTGTGCTCGCCTCTGCTCATTGAGGCATCATTGAAATAGTGTTCAGGGTGGAAGTGATGCTGCCCTGCTGCACCTGGTTGCTTAGCAACCACAAACGTTTTCCCACAGAACACAAAAAGACAACAGCTGTGGCCTAACTTTAAAAATGCAAACTAAACAACTACTGGGGAGCTCTAAGGGGCTCCTCCAGCTACCATTTGTAGTGCAGCAGTCGGTACCTCTGTCCCTCGAGAACCGGAGGCAGAGATCACATGACAGGTACAATTCAAGTAGATTTCTTAGCCTTGTAGTGCTTTACCAACCCCTTACAGTGCAAGTAACACCGTTCAAAATGTCAGGATACACCCTCATAGTGCACCCTAATCAGCTTCTGGTCTTATCTGGTGTCATCCACAAACAGGCAAACCTTTCCCTCCATCCCATCTGCATTGTCACTGATGAAGATATTGAAGAGGACTGGCCCCAGAACTGACCCCTGAGGTACCCCACTGTTCACCTCCCTTTCATATGATTGGTTTCCATTCACCACTACCCTCTGTTTTCTGTACCTTAACCAGTTTCCAATCCAGTTCACCACCTTGTATCCCAACCCCAGGCTGCCTAGCTCATTTACCAGTCTCCTATGTAGGACCGTATCAAAGGCTTTGCTGAAATCAAGGTAGGCAATATATACCACCACCCCCTGGTCTACTGTCTTTGTCACCTAGTCAAAGAAATGTATCAGATTAGTTTGATAAGATCATCCTGTAGAGAACCCATGTTGCCTGGGCTCTACCAGTACATTTGCTTCCAGGTATTCCACTATTCTTTTCTAAAGGAATGCCTCCATTATCTTTCCAGCTACAGAGTTTAGACTAACTGGCCTGTAGTCCCCTGCTTCTTCTTTACTACCGCTGTTGTGAAGAGGGACAACATTTGCCCTTCTCCAGTTCTCTGGGACCACTCTAGTGTCTAAGGACTCACTGAACAGGACTGCCAGAGGGGCTGCCAGTTCAGTCTTCAGTTCCTTTAGGACCCTAAGATGTGTACCATCTGGACCCATGGCTTTTTCCACTTTTAGCTTTGCCAGTTCCTCTATGTCCCTGTCCCCCTGTGAATAGACTGGTGTTTACATCCTTATCCTTAGCTCCTTCAAAGTCCAATTAAACATTGGAACAGTTCAGCTTTTCTTCATAACCTAGTTGTTTTTTTCACATTTTAACCCCAAAGTTTCAGCATAGTCTTTTTATAACAGCTCCTTCTGAACATGACAGATGTTATTTATAAAATAGTATTTTTCATGCCACAAGTGTGAAAACACATTTTGGTCAGGATTTGATAAATGACAACTGTCACATTCATGAAGTGATGTGAAAAAACGGCTATGTTGAAATTTGGGGGTAAAATATTGAAAATTAGCAAAGTTATGAGTGTGTGCTGAAAAATGTTAACGTACATTCATAACTTTGTTGTTTTTAAATATTTTTACCCCACATTTTCTACGTAACCTTCTTATGACCCAGCTCATGAACAAGGCTGGAGAAAATTTTAAAATCTTGCCCAAAAGGTGATTTCATGCAGCGACTGCAGAATCACCTTTTGGGATGGATTTGCATAATTTCACTGCTATTGTTCATGAGGTGGGGTTCCAAAAAGGCCATTTTGAAAATTTGATGAGAAATATTCCAAAATGTCCAAATTATGAGGACAAGTTCAAAAGTAGTTGAAATACATTGAACCACATGCCTGATTTCCACAGTTCCTGGTGTGGCATTGAAGAGTGAAGTTGTGTCTCTGGTCCAGAGAGGATTACATAGATGGATCACTGGTAGGTAGGTAGGTAAGAAAGGGGTTGGGGGTGCTGAGAGGGAGGGTCAGGTGGGAGAGGGTAACAGTGGTGGTGACAGACATCGATGGATAGTTTTCTTTTTTTATAGGGTGTATAAAAATGTAAAAAGCCTACGAGGGATGTTTTTCTTTATTTCAGGTACTGATAATGTGGACTAGGCACTGCAGCATTGGTGTTATATTTGGTGGCACCAGAGGTGTTTGGTGGCAGGGTGGGGGTAGTAGCTGGCACTGGGGATTGGGCACCCTGGTGTTGGAAAATTAATGAGTACTGAGTGGAAGGGTTGGGTGGGGGGAGGGTAACGGCAGAAACAAACATTGATGGAGGATTTTCTTTTTTACAGGGTGTATAAAAAGATTGATGGGGATGATTTTCTTTTTTTCAGGTACCAACACTGGGGATTGGGCACCCCAGTGTCAAGGTTTGGCAGCCCCTGGGGTCAGCTTCCTGATGTTGCACAATGAAAACTGTCAGGGTGTGAGGTAGTAGTTGGCACCAGGGATTGGGCACCCCAGTGTCAGACAATTAACAAAGAAGGGGTGGGATGGATTGAGGGATGTTTTTCTTGTGTTTCGTGGCTCCAGGGGTGGGCTCCTCAGTGTCACACAGTGAAAATGGGTGGGGTGGGGTAGTAGCCGGCACCAGGAATTGGGTACCCTGGTGTTGGAAAATTAAGGAAGGGCTGGGAGCAATTAAGGGACAGTTTTCTTTATTTCAGGTAACATTGTGGGGGAAGACCACAGAAGGCTGATCAGCGGACTGATCAGTTCTGCTTGCTGGGTGCCATCATGCAGATCAAAGGAAAGAAGTGCCATATGGCTGGGCCAGCTCTTTCTTTTGAACTACAGCTGCAGCCATTGATATGGTCAGATATTTTCTGAAATTTCTGTGATATCTCTGGAGAAATTCCTTTGCTGCCTGCAGTACCACTATGGTTCACTAGAGAGAATCTCTTTAGATATATTGTGAAATATCAGGAACTATCTGAACATATTTATGGTTGCAACTGTACATGAAGTTTCCACCCAGCAAGACCAGAACAGCGTCAAGACCAACCTGGCTGATGACAGGTCTGACACTGACAAGCTCCTTGTAGACTGGCCTGCATTGGACCAACAGTGACACACCTCTGAAGACTCAACTATCACAGCAAAGTGTTTGCTTTGTGTGCAAGCACAAGGGCAGACATAAGAAAAAGAGGTAAACCTATTGCTGTATTCCCAGCAGGTATACTGTGAAGGTCAATAGCATGCTTTTCTAAATCACGAGTGTCCTAATTTCACAGTGTGTTTAATATATTTGCTAAAACATGGGCTCACCTTTTTTAGTGCGGTATTTCTGTTTGACTTGTTTAATAAATCTTGTTTGTGTTCAGCTTTGCATACCTGAGTTGCAATTTCATTGCAGCATAACTTGCTTTTTTAAATTCTTGCTCATGGTGTTTGCTATTTAACCTTAGTGTAGGCATGGTTTGCATTATGATAGTATTGAAACTACACTGAGGTTAAGTATGTGTAATCTGTATGCACATCATTTAATTTTTTGTGCATACGACAGGTGTTAGAAATTCTATAAGCAGGTGGACATGCAGGACAAGGTTGGCAGGCAGGCAGGAGGAGGACATTCAGAATCAGACAAGTACTCAGCTCAGTTGTGGTCTCTGGACTTGCACATGGCTCTTGGCAATTGGCACAAACATCAAACACTGGGCATTGTTTCATACTAGTATGGTCAACTCTGGAGTTGGACTAAGAATAAAATAATCCCTGTAAGCTTAAAATCCATTTGGCAATGATCAGATCAGTGAGTTCCTTCCTCTTGGACAGGAAACAGAGTAAATCTTGAACCACTGAGATTCAGCTGGAGTGACATTAATGGAAGAGCTCCCCAAGAGACAAAGCTGGGACCGGACTCCTGCATTTTGTAAATAATGATCAAAGATTTTACACTTCAGGGATGTTGCTAATGCTGACAACACAAAAATATGTTTGCATAATAACAAAGAAAATGAGAGCTCCCTCCAGTAGGACCTGAGTCATCCTGAACAGACACCAACAAAATGATTGATGAAAGTAAGACTGCATCTATGAAAATACATTTAGAAAAGGAATAATAAATGATCTGGAACTGTATATTAACAATGTGGAAACTAAGACAGGAACTGAAGCAAAACTATTGGGGATTGTATTTCCAGATGAGCCAACCTGGAGTGCCTATAAAGAATATGTGTTAAACAAAATAAACAAAAGGCTGTGCTTTCTTACATTCCTAAAACAGCAAGCCTGGTTAAGGGAGCTAACTACTGTGCACATGGCCCAAATATGGCTTGTTTTGGAGTATAGTTACCCCATATGATATTTGGGATATAAAGGAGAGTAGCAGTCTGAAAGTATCAGAAACAAGCTTGCCATATTATTGTAGGGATTTTGGCCACAGTGAATATAGAAACATAGAATCTGTAGGCAGAAAAGGACTGCTTGGCCTAACCAAGTCTACCCAGATGGTCCCTGCCTAGTCTGTCTCTACAGACCCTAACTGGTCTCCAGTGACCCTCCCTTCTTTCTGCCCACTTACCAATATTTCTCTATGTGTATCCCATGCATGCTTGAAGCCCCCTACTGTTTCTGCTTTGACTGCTTCCTCTGGCAGTCTGTTCCACGTGTCTGCCACTCTTTTGGTGAAGGAGTACTTCCTCACATCTCTCTTAAACATTCCACCCTCCAGTTTCATTGCATGCCTTCTGGTTCTGGTGCTCTTTCTCATTTGAAAGAGACTGCTCTCCTGCACCCTGTTCATGCCTATGAGGTACTTGTAGGTCTTTGCCATGCCCTATCTTGCTCTCCTCCCTTGCAGGGTGTACATTTGGAGATCCTTCAGTATCTCTTAGTAAGGCTTCGGATGCAACCCCTGCACCATTTAGTTGTACTCCTCTGGACTGTCTCTACTCTGTTTGTGTCCTTTTTGAGGTGTGGCCTCCAGAACTGGGCACATTACTCGAGGTGGGGTCTCACAAGTGACCGATACAGTGGCAACACCACATCCCTCCTTCTGCTGGAGATACCTCTCCCTATGCATCCAAGCATCCTACTGGCCCTATCCACTGTTCTGCCAGTTTGAGGCCATCAAAAATGATAGCCCCAAGGACCTTTTCCTGCTTAGTGACTGTCAGTACCTTCCACCATCCTGTACTCATATTGGCATTGAACCCCAACTGCCATGTTCTTAACCACTCCTCGAGTTTCCCAAGGTCCCTACACTTTCTCTCCACCCCTCTTGAGAGTCCACCTTATTACAAATGTTGGTGTCATGTGCAAAAAGGCATACATTCTCTTCCAGTTCTTCCACAATGTCACTTGTGTATTTATTTATTTATTTCAACGTTTCACCAGGAAAGACATACTGAGCCAAGTAGCAGCTCATTTCCAGATGCATCCTGGGGGGAAAAGGTAAAGGAAAGCAAAGCATAATAAATCAAAGCAATATTTACAATAGGGGAAGAGAAACAAACTTTGAATCGAGAACAATCAACAATGATTGGCAACTTTAACATATATAAATTCCGCCTGGATATAGCAGATTATACAATGGGCTTTAAAATCTGAGCACCTGATTGGCTGCCTGGCACCTTGGCAGCATTGTAAAATTCAGCATTACCAACACAAAAGGTGCCAGTCAGTCTCATGTATGTAATCAGTCCGACCCCCGACCATGGAAGTTGAAAGATGACATCTTTTAAATCACTGGTGAACAATGGTCTTGGATGAGAGTTTTGCTGAGGTGCTGTTCTGCTCACCTCAGCTCAATACGCAATGTAAAACCATGAAGCATGTTAAAGAGGCAAGGAACAGGGAGACTAAGGTTGCAGCCTGCCTCATCGGAGGAACTATTGCAAAAGCAAAAGAGGGTTGTCCAGTGGGAAAAACAGCAACTGAAGGTAAGTGAGAGAGGCGCAGTGAGAGATTATCCTTGGCACAGAACTTCTAGTTCTAATCATCCATTTATTCAGTGAGCGGTCCTGTTGGCAAAGTTTGAAGATGCTGCAAATGTAAATGCGTGGAAAGTTATACTTTCCTTACTGATCGGTGATCCAGGCTGGCCCAACATATAACGTCATCGGTGTCAAGGAATTGGATTGGCACAAAACCAGGACTGACTGTCAGTGCATCTACGAGGAACTAGGAGATGTACAGAGTCCCCAATATCTGAAATTATTTAAACTCTGCAAAGACTTTAGTTTGTCTATAAAGCCACCTGACAAAGATGCACCTTCTGAGGTTTCCACTTTTTGGCTGGGTTAGGTGAAAGTTAATGGAGGGACCCAATCACGAGCCTTCCATGGCTTCAGTGCTGTGGCAGTAGCAGGTGCACTGTCAGCTTCTTGAGTTTAAATACAATAAACTGATGCTGGCAGAATCTCTGTTGCAGTCTGGTGGGCAGCTCCCTGACTAAGTGACTTTGGTGGCGGGGGGTTCATAACGAAACAAAAAATCTAAACCCTCAGACGGTTTTCTCCTAGCTGAAACATATGTGGGGTAGTATTCTACCCAGCAAAAGGAAACTATTTTTGGAGGGGGCACAATAATATATTCAATAATAACTAGTCAAAATAACAAAAAACAATATTTGTATTTTATTTTGTGTTGCAGTGAGTGAAGGGAGACATTGTATAATCGCAATAAACTACTCCAGGTTATTGGTGATGCTGGGATTTACCCATGCCTGGCAAGGTTTAGTCACTTGGTCTGCAGCCTCATGACTGAACCACACTAGGTGCGGGTAAACCCAGCATCACCAACACTCTGTTGTGGTTTATTGTTTAAGGATACCATTTAAGTGCATCATGGAGCTATACAGGAGGGGTGGAAGCTATACAGTAGGTTTCTGGGTGGGAGTAGGTGGGGGGCTAGAGCAGGGTTAAAGGGGGAAGAGGAGACAAGGGGATACAGTGAGGGGGGAGTAGCTGAGTGGAGAAGCAGAGGCTGAGATCAGGTGCATTTGCAGGAGGGAGAGATGAAGCATCAGAGAAGAGAGGAGAGGAGAGAGAGAGAAAGCAAAGGGAAGAGGCAGAGCAGATGGATAGGGGGAGAGAATTTCATAGTTTAGGAAAGTGGTAGGAGAAAGCAGCCTGGCCAGCTGAGGATGACCCGGAAGGGAGTGCTACAGAGCGGAAGCCAGAGTTGTGAAGGGTGTTGGAGGAAGGGGGGTGAGAGGAGACATAAGAGAGGAGAGAGCCTAGCCAGTGTTTAGCAATAAAGGAGGAGCAATGGGCAAGACACCTGGCTTCAAGGGGAGAAGGGAGAGGGAGGTGTAAAGGGAGCAATGGTGGGTGCGGGGAAGACAGTCCATGGCAAAGTGGCAGAAGGAGTGATAAAGGTGATCCAGTCTGGCTAGAGTGGACTTGGGAACAGCACTGTAAACAATGTCTCCGTAGTCAAAAAAAGGGAAAATAATTTTCTGGTGAATGGTTCTGCAAGCCATCAGTGGGATGCATCCACAGTTTCAGTATAACACACCGAGCTTTGGGAGCAGTTTTTTGTGGATGATGTCCACATGCCTAGAAAAGTTGAGGTGACGGTCAAACCAAACCCTGAGGTACCTAAAAGAGGGAACTTCCTTGATGGAGGACCCATCAAGGGTGTGAAAGGAGAGGAGGGTGGTAAGCCTGGAGAGCTTTTGCCTAGTACCTAAGGTCATGGAGACTGTTTTTGGCATTGAGGGACAGCTGATTTGATTGGAAAAAAGTGCTGAAGGTTGCCAAAGTCCAGCTGGAGCCTGGTCATCAGATCGGGGGGGACAGGCCAGAGGCGAATACCACTGTATCATCTGCGTACATATGGATGGATGCAGAGGAGCAGGCAGCAGGCAGGTTGTTTAGACTGAAAATAATGTAGGGCCAAGGGCAGATCCTTGGAGGACACCAGTGCTGATGGGGGGACAGAGAATCTCCAATTCTAAACAACTGAGTCCTAGCCACAAGGTAGGATAGGGATCAGTTAGTAGCAGAGATGGAAAGTCCCACAGCTGAAGCTTAACAAAGAGAAGGGGGTGGGCTGTGATGACAAAGGCTTTGGTCAAATTGACAAAGATGGTGGAGATGATCTAGCCCTGATCCATGCCTGAGAGAATGGAGTCAGTAAGCCGGAGAAGGGAGGAGGAGGTGGCGAGGAATTTATGGAAACCAGATTGAAAAGCGGTGAATAAGGAGGACAAATTAAGGAATGGAGAGAGCTGAGAAAACATTAAATGTTCTTGAAGTTTAGCAAGGGTGGGAACTATAGAGATAGGGAGGTAGTTGCCAGAAATGGAGGAGTCACCACCTTTGGGAAGAGGTATGACTGGTATGTTTCCAAGCATCGGAGACAGAGGCAAGGGAGAAGGAAAGGTTTAGGAGGGAGGTGATTTGTAGAATGATGGTGGGGCAGAGGGATGGAGAAGTTTAGGGTCAAGCCCATCAGGTCTCCTGCCCTTGAGAGGGTTAAGAGCTAGGAGGGCCTTGAGGGTATCTGCCAATGAGATAGGAAAGAAGGAGAAAGGAAGAAATGGAGTGGGCAGGTGTGGGTGACATATGAAAACACTGAAGAGGACTGGTCCCAGTACTTAGCTCTGTGGCACCCTGCTGGTCACTCTTCCCTCATTAGAGTGAGCGCTGCTAACTATCACCCTCTGTCTCCTATCCATTAACCAATTCCTTACTTAATTCACCAATTTGGGTCCCACCCCAAGGCTGCTTCATTTCTTTATCATACTCTTGTGAGGCACAATGTTGAAGGCCTTGCTAAAGTCTAGATAGGCCACATCCATTGCCCTCCCATGATCTAGTTCCCTGGTCACCTATTCAAAGAAATCAATAATATTTGTCTGGCACGGCCCCCCTCTGAATCTGTGCTGCCTTTGGTCTTGTCACCCATGGGACTCAAGATACTCTTCTTACTTTTGCTATCACTAGCTACTTTTACTTTGACAGGCTTTACATTAATTTCCCCATCACTGATGTGAGATGGGTCATCCTATAGTTGCAAGCCTCCTCCCTGCTGCTGCTGTTGTGGAGAGGGACCACATCTGTTCTCCTCCATTCCTCCAGAAACATCTCTGTTTCCAGTAAGCTTTTGAATAAGGCTACGAGTGGGGCAGCTGGCACCTTTCTGAGTTTCTTTGGTACCCTTGGGTGTATCCCATCTGGTCCCATAGCCTTGTCCTCTTTCAGAGCTGCAGGTCCCTTCAGGACTCTTTGCCCTGAAAATGGATTTGTGTCCAGCCCCCATTGTTCCTGCTGCTCCTTTGTGGTTCATCCCCCCACCCCACCACTGTAAAGACTGTTCATGATGTCTGCTTTTTCTTGATCCTCTTCTGCACAGTCTTCACCTGTCGCCCTTCTTATCCTCACTCTTCCTCCCCTTGCTTTTCTTTTCTCATTTATGCTCCTGAAGAATGTCTTATCCTCTTTAGCTATGCCTTTGGCTATCCTTTCCTCTGTCTGTGCCTTTACTCCCCTCACGCCTTTCCTGCTCCCCTCTGTTGTACTTGATATACCTCCATGTCTTCCTCTCTTTGTGTTTCCTTATACCTCCTAAATGCCACCCTTTTTTTCTCATAGCCTTGACCACTTCCCTAGAGAACCATAACTGTGTCTTTTTCCTTCTACTTTTACTTACTTCTTTCACATAGAGGTCATTTGCCTTAATTATGTCCTCCCTTATTTTTCCCCACTGAGCCTCTACCCCTCCCTGGCAATCTCCCCTCTATGAGGCAGTTCCTGAGGCAGTCTCTCATTCCCCTAAAATCCACCCTCCTAAAGACCAGGACCCTTGTCTTCAATATGGTTTGCCTCTGTTCCTGTCTTAATGTTAAACCACACTGTAAAGTGGTCACTAGTACTTAAGGGACTGCCCAGTATGATGTCTGCAATACCAACCTAGTTTGTAAGTACCAGGTCCAGCACTGCCCCACCCTTAATGGGTTCCTTGACTAGTGATCTGAGAAAAGCCCTGTTTAGGGAATCAAGAATGGCCCTGCTCCTTTCCAAAGCTGCATTTGGAATGATCCAGTCCACATCTGGCAGACTGAAGTCTCCAACTAGCAGTCCCTCCCCCTTAATTGCCATCCTGATGCTGGCTTCCCCAAGTACCTTATCCAACTCCCCTCCCTGTGCTGAAGGTCTGTATATCACCCCTGTATGGATAGGGGTCCCAGTACTGGTCTCCAGGATGACCCACAACACCTCCAGCTCTTTCTTCTCCTCCTGGTGCTCCTGTACTTCTGGGGCCTTGGTTCCCTCCCTCACGTATAGTAAACCCCTCCTCCCTTCCCTGTGTTTTCTGAACAGAGAGTAGCCCAGTATGGCCATGTCCCAGTCACGGCTGTCAGTGCACCATGACTTCATTATAGTCACAAAATCCAGGCTATCCTCCACCTTGATGGCCTCCAGGTCCTGAATTTTATTTCCTAGACTCTCTCCCTGTCTACCCCCCCCACGTGTGCTGTTTGCTGAAGCTCCCTGGGACCCCCTCTTTCCTTGTTACCTTCTCCATTACCTGTCTCCTTTACGCCTTTCTTCTTGCTTTCCTGATTTATACCCCTTTATCCTTTGCCTTGTCTGCACCCCTGTCTTCTTGTACCCCTGCCCCATGGGAGCTTACTCCTCTTGGGCTCTCCCTCCCTGCTGCTTCATCATCTGGGGAGCAGTTGTTGCCTCCCTTGATTTTACAGTCCCCCCTCCCATGATTAGTTTAAGTGCTCATCCAAGTACCATTGAAACCTTCCATTAAAGACTGTGGTCCCTCTCTTGGATTTTTTATTTTATTTTTCTGTTACCCAGATTTTCTTAACTGGGTAGTAAGGCACTGGACCTTTTACAGGCTTGACCCATGTACAGTACATACAATAGAAACATTGACTGAAACATTAACTACTTACAAACTAGTTACACATTCAACATCACTTAACAATGCAGGACATTATATACACGTAAGCAATAAAGCACGAAGGGGTGTGTGTTGCCCATGTCTTACAGCACAGCCAGGGACGTAGTAAGGCATGAGGCTGAAAGTCAAGTGACTTCAGCTGCTGGCCATGCTGTAAAACAGGGTTTACACACACCCCTGAGTGCCTTATTGTGCTTATAAAATTGGCTCCTTTCTTTTTTTACTTTTGACTATTGGGAAATGCATGTTTATATGTAGAAAAAATAGATTTACTTGCATGCATTTGTGATAAAATAATCCTTCCGTCCACTGCAAGTGATGTCATTGATGATGCCATTGTATTATTGCCTACTTTCTTCTTTCTGTGTTTTTTTCTCTGTTGTTCTCCACATTCAAGATATGGAATGTTTATCACGGAATACATGGATTCAAAATTCTGCTCAGTTCCACTGGCAGAATGTTTCTCTTGCAACACACTGTACACATAGACAACAAAGGCCTTTATAGTGTATGGTAGAATGCTGTTATGGATAGAAATCCGTAATTAGAATGGAGTTGTTATGCTGCAGTAGCTATGTCATCACAGCTGTTACGCTGCACTAGCTATGTCAGTACTGCAGCATAACAACTTGGAATGCTGCCACATAGCTGCTTTCCTCATTCCAGTTAAGCTGGAAGTTGCTGTTTGTTTTAAACTTGAACTTGCAGAAACATCTGCAGCACACTGTGTCAGTAAAAAAAAAAGAAAATGTTAAAATGTCTATTTTCTGTTGTCTTCTCCAGCTGGTTTTGTGTGATTTTCTATGCTGTGACTGCCCATACACTATAAAAGATTATGTATGAGCAGTCATACACAAACAAGGAAATTCTTGTATCTTGAGGTTCCCTTGGTAACAGAGTACCTCTCGAGCTGCGCTCTCGAGGTCATCTGTTACCAAGGAAACCTCTCGATACAAGAATATCCTTGTTATGTATGACTGCTCATACATAATCCTCTATGTTACAGCCAGAAACTCAGTCATCTCACTGTCAGGGCAAGAAGAAGAGAGTTCCCTGATAAGCAGATAAGATAGAAGGGGGATTTTTCACTGTCAGCAAACAGTTGTAGTGAAAACAATAAACAATACTTGTTGTTTCTAATTTGTTTGTTGGCTGCACAACAGGACACAGAAGGTAATTGTAAATGGAGTCCACTCTGAAGAAAGAGGGGTTACTAATGGGGTACCGCAGGATTCAGTATTGGGTCCAGTCCCTTTTAATGTCTTCATCAGTGACATTGCAGAGGGACTGGAAGGAAAAGTATACCTTTTTGCAGATGACACAAAGATCTGCAACAGGGTTGATACACGAGGTGTGGAAAGGATGAAAAGGGACTTGGCAAGGTTGGAGGAATGGTCAGACATATGACAGCTAGGATTCAATGCAAAGAAGTGCAAAATGCACCTGGGAAACAAGAACCCAGCGGAAGAATACACAATGGGTGGGGAGGTAGTAACAACAACAAAAAAGGAAAGGGACCTGGGGGTAATCATATCAGATAACCTTAAGGTTAGCAAGCAATGTGAGAAGGCAGTAGGGAGGGCTGGGGGTATACTGGGATGTATAGGGAGAGACATTAGCAGCAGAAAACAGGAAGTTGTTATCCCTCTGTACAGACAGTTGGTGAGATCCCATCTGGAGTACTGTGTCCAGTTCTGAAGATCTCATCTCCGCAAGGACATAGACAGGATAGAGGTAGTCCAGAGGAGTGCAACTAAAATGGTGCAGGGTCTGCAAGAGAAGCCATATGAGGAGAGACTAAAGGAGCTTAGTATGTATACCCTTGAGGAAAGAAGGGAGAGGGGGGACATGATAGAAACTTTTAAGTACCTCATTGGAATCAATAAAGTCCAAGAGAGTAGCATCTTTCAGAAAAAGAGATATGCAAGAACAAGGGGACACAATTTAAAGATAGAAGGAGGGCGGTTCAGGGGCAATGTGAGGAAGTATTATTTCACAGAGAGGGTAGTGGATGCATGGAACAGCCTTCCTGAGGAGGTTGTGGGGTCTAAAACTGTAGGAGAATTCAAGAATGCATGGGACAGACATAAGACAATTCTTGTGGGGGGTGGGAAGAAATAGGCTGTTGGTTAACTAGGATCTGCGGCCTATCTTGTAGGTGGGGAAATGGGCAGACTAGATGGGCCAAGCGGTCCTCATCTGCCGTCAAAGTCTATGTTTCTATGTTTCTATGTTATGTTTCTATGTTTCTATGTTTATGTATGTAAGGAGAGTGTGATAATCAGGGAAACAACATTTAATTCATTTGTTTTATTTTTTATTTAAGGTAGTTTTATTTTTAGGGCCCAGTTGAAGTTTTTCTTTACAGTGTAAAGGTAGTAGCCATGTTTGTGGTGGAAGATCAGTTCTGGCAGTAGGGGGCTAACTGAAATGCCTGTGTTCCAAATGCTCATTGATCTTTGTTGCAGACTCTTCACTGCTGAGCAGTCCTTTTTTTTAACCATGTGTAAACCATATTTTACACATAAATAAGAACCAATCAATCAGATTACATGATTTTACCCTGCCATTTTATAAAGCAAAGTAATTACCGTCTGCATACATGATGAAAAATATACTCTAAAAACATGTATATCTAGCATCTTTCAATAGCTGTTCTTCTTAGTGAGTATTTAAAATGATTTTATCAGAAAGCTGAGGCTCCTGTTTGAAGAACAGAACTGAGCAAATACCTTTTTCTTACCATTACAAATGTACCAGGAAAACATCTTGGTTTGTTCTGGCTAGAAAAAGAAAAATCAGTTAACTTAGGAAAACCAAAAAATGAGGAAGAACTAAAAGAAAATCTGAAAGACTCAACTCAAATTTTGTCCCCTAGGTTATAAAATTATTTGGTTGAATTAAAGAAGGGAATGTTTTTTTCAATGTTATATCTTAAAACTAATACTTAGAGGATAAGGTCTCAAATTATTCCCTGACTTCTGAGTTTTGGTCACTTTTAGGCACTTTGGGATTTATGGTTATATCCACAATTCGAAACTCAAGAAGTGAATTTTTAAAGATATTCTCATTTTTCACTGTACTGTCTGACTTCGTTGCCCCCTCCCCGAGGTCCATCCCCCCGGAGTTAGGATCTATAGTTGGGAGTGTCCCCACAAGGGTGTGGGTGTGAGGGCACAGCTCCCCACAAAAGGAGTGAACAGCGACATTGCCATTTGGCACTATAGTGACTTGGCGCCATAATGCTGGTGCGTTCTGAGAGTGGAACCTTAATTTGTTATCTTGTGTTTTTTTGTCTCATTGTAATACATGTATAGGATGAGGTGTGATATATAAGCAATAAGATACAATGAGGTATGTAATTATGCTGATCTAACTGCATGCTCAGAAGCATAGTAAGGGAAGACAATGCAGCTGGAGTGCCTTCAGCCCCTGGAAGTATGGTTAGATCAGCACAATGCATACTCCCAAAGTGTGTTATTGTGCTTATAAAATTGGTAAATGAAGAAATTGTAAAAACCAATAAAATAATGGCTCTACCATGCTGGTTCAGCATCCTTTATGTTGACCGGCATCTCGCTGATAGGAATCATGTTGACCACAACTTGCAGGCTACATGATTCCTGTGTGTCTCCCGATCCTATATTTTTATTGGGGGGGCTTTGCCCCCTGAATCCCCAATGCAGAGAGCTCTACTCCCCACCTTCCCCGTCTTTAGGATTCTCATCTCCAGTCAGAGTTGATTCAGGCTGGGGGTGCAGGACCAGGAGACAGCACACCAACACAGCGACCTGTCAGCAAAGTGTTGATTTCACCAACAGGTGTGTATTTCACTGTGTTGGTGTCGCTGTAAGGGTGGCATACCTAAAATAACAACTGTTTTTTAACTACAATCATCATTATTTGTTAAAAGTAAGTAGTACAAAATAGTCCATCTGCAGCTGTCAAGCATCTGTCTATCAACCTATTTAAAAAAGTTTTTATTTGTCATGGAATTTAAACATCTGCAGAAATCTACAGGCTGAATGTTCACCTCATCCCCCACAAACACACACCACAAAAAGCCTCAGTAAAGTCAGTGATTCAATTTTATCTATGACAGAGCAAGCAGTAAATATTTCCCTGGTATGCAGGTAAGGATGGGGTTGTCCATGGTCAGAAAAGAGCTCCAAAAAAATAAACCTGTAAGTAGTACATGCAAACTAGTTACACATCCAACATCAGTTAACAATACAGGACATTATATACATAGCAAAGTACTTACCGTCTGCGTACAACATGATGAAAAATATACTCTAAAAAACATGTATATCTAGCATCTTTCAATAGCTGTTCTTTGTAGGGAGTATTTAAAATGATTTTATCAGAAAGATGAGGCTCCTGTTTGAAGAACAGAACTGAGCAAATACCTTTTTCTTACCATTACAAATGTACCAGGAAAACATCTAGGTTTGTTCTGGCTAGAAAAAGAAAAATCAGATAACTTAGGAAAACCAAAAAATGAGGAAGAACTAAAAGAAAATCTAAAAGTCTCAACTCAAGTTGTGTCCCCTGGGTTGTAAAATCATTTGGTTAAATTAACTAAGGGAATGTTTTTTTCAATGTTATATCTTAAAACTGATAGAAGAAAAGGTCTCAAATTATTCCCTGACTCCTGAGTTTTGGGCACTTTTAGGCACTTTGGGATTTATGGTAATATCCACAATTTGAAACTCAAGAAGTGAATTTTTAAAGATATGCCAATTTGTTATCCTTTGTTTTTTGTCTCAGTGTACTACATGTATAGGATGAGGTGTAATATATAAGCAATAAAACACAATGAGGTATGTATTATGCTGATCTAACTGCACGCTCAGGGGCATAGTGAGGCATGACAATGCAGGTGGAGTGCCTTCAGCCCCTGGAAGTATAGTTAGATCAGCACAATGCAAACCCCCAAAGCAGTGGTGAAAGTAAACAGGAACGCACAGGAACTCAGTTCCTGTACCTTTTTTGCAGGAGGAACAGAGTTCCTGTACTTCTTCCCACTGATACTGGAATTGAAATTCTTAAGCCAACAAAATAATGACAGCTTCTGGGCCTGGGACCTGAAATCAGGGATTCCATCACAAAAGTGGACTAGTTCAACAATATTTTCCTAGAAATACTTCAATATCTCTAATTGAGTCCCATAGTATCTATACAGTTATCCTTCAATTGAGGAACTTTATTCTGCATTTCATGTTTGCCAGTACTTCTTGTCTACCACTTGCACCACTGCCCCAAAGTGTCTTATTGTGCTTATAAGATTGCTAAACTAAGAATATTTAAAAGCCAATAAAATTACAACTTTGTTTTTAACTACATTCAGCATTTCTATTTCTTAAAAGTAACTAGCATAAAGTAGTCCATCCCCAGCTGTCAAGCATCTGTCTACCAACCCATGTAAAATAATGTTTGTTTATCATGGAATGCAGGAATTAAAATATCTACAGAGTTCTACTGGCTGATTGTTGACCTCATCTCCCACAAACACACACCACAAAAAGCCTCACTAAAGTCAGGGATTCACTTTTATCTACAACGGAGCAAGCACTAAATATTTCCCTAGTATGCAGGTAAGGAGGGGGGTGTCCATGGTCAGAAAAGTGCTCCAAAAAAATAAACCTGTGAGTAATACTTCATTGTTTAAGAGTGTGTGTGTGTGTGTGTGTGTGTGTGTGTGTGTGTGTGTGTGTGTATAAGGAAGGGACTTAAAACAAAATGAACACATTCACATTTTTTCTTCTTTTTATTTTTAGAGAATTCTATTTTTAGGGCCTAGATGATTTCAGTGAGTAAAGGGGGCAGTCATGTTTGTAATGGCAATCAGGAATTCTTAAAAAAGGCATTGGTATTATTGGTATATTGTGTCCTGATAACCAACACTTGTTTTTAGCCATGCAATTACAGTCCAAATGCACGGACTGTAACCAATCAGAACACAGTATTTCCCCTGTCACTATGTAATAATTCCAATTCGCTATATCAGTTGCAATAAATCAAAGCAAATCAAATACTGTTTCAGGTTCCTGTTAGTCAAAACAAAAAAGACGTCGATAAACAGATGACTGATAACAGAATTGTTCTTTATAAATAAGAACTGCTAAGGACGGTACCAGCCCCCAGAGTGCTACCCCTGATTAGTCGTTTTGCAAAATTATTCACAACATCTCTACATTTGATCTTTGTTCAGTGCTCTATGAATGTAAATAATGGCATGCAGTGCGCCACCATCTCTGGGTTAACAGAGCTGTTCCACCAATCATCTTCCTTGCTGACTCTCTGATTGGTCAGAAGAGCAGAGTGAATGACACAACCACGCAGTTAAACCTGAGATGGCAGCACACAGATGTATTGTAAAGTAGACATCCTAGGTAGAGAAAATAAGATTTTTATGAAAAGACTAATCAGTGGAGATTTGCAAAGTCAGGAAACTCTGCTTTGCAAAATAGTTCACGATATGTTTCCCAACTTTGTATAGCAGTTTGCATGTTTTTTTGCCAGGTGTAGACTTCACAAAATGATACTTTGTTGGCAAGGTGCCACTTTGTATAACATTTTACCTGGCAAAAGCAGCAGACTTTAATTTCATAGCATCTGTACTAATCAGGGTGCTAAACTTTGGTAGCAGGGGTCGTACCATTATTTACAATTCTCTTTTAATTGTATTGCATTCATCTCTGATGCACAGTTCTTATTTACTAATACAGTACCTACTCCTACTTATCTTGGTAGCTTCCAATGTCAGTGACAGAGATGATGAAACATGTGCATTAGCAGCACAGTATCAGGTCAGACCTTGGCTGCCAGAGAAAATAACCAGTCTTGACTATGGACCAGAAGTTAATGATCTGTGTCAGAGACAAACAAAAGTTCATTTTTAGGATTATTTCGACCTGAACTGCTGAGAAACATATTTTGCTTGAAACTAAAACACATGATATGACTTGGTGAATAGCAAGACCATAATATCCAACCTGGGAACAAAGGCAGGGCTCCTTTCAATCAGACAGGCGTATAGTTGAATTTGTTCATCTCCATAATGTCTTTGCAAACAGTACACTGGGTAAAATACATCGACACCAGATGGTTACTCAGTGGGTTGTGATGGGATGTGAAGTGAGTGACATTGTTCACAGACATCAAGCAGCATGGCAGCAGTGTTGGTAGTTCTACTGATAAACACAGGAAGGAGGATCTAATTAATGACTCTGTGCTATGTTTCAGTTTTTCCAAAGCCATGCCTATTGGTTGTTGCTGAGAATCTGAGAGCACTACAGTATCTATCATAATGATTGACTGATAAACTACGTTCAGTATGTGGTGCTGCAATAATACTGCTGATACTTAATGTGGTGAGAAAAGGATGCACAGAGATATTATGGCTGTGATTTGTGGTCCTCCTCATCACTTGCATATGAGAAGGTTTTAAATATACTACACTATAACAAAACATATAGCCCCATCCACTCAACCCCTATGCAGCTGACTAACTTGCAACTGGAACATAAACTTGCTGGCATCAGTAAGGTGTTGCTAGGGTACTATCTGTGCCAGCTAGGGCCCCCACCAAACAAAATAAACTTTTTCCCCTCATAATCAAAATGCAACCTGAAGGGTGTACAGTAGTATGTCATGCATGTGCACAACTTTAGTTTTGGAAATTAAAGGGTGGTTCTCCAATCATGATAAGCTAGTTAGCTACACACAAACCCAAAACTAGTGGAAATGGACACGGATGTCCATCTATACTAAATTCCCACCAACCACCAGAAAAAGGGGTGGTGCCGACTTACTTTGTTTATTAATAAAGTTGATATGTAATTGGTCATTACTTGTGCACGCTTTCCTTGCACCTTGCCAGAAATCAATGAATCAGAGGGCTGTGATGAGATGCAGGTGACATTGCGCTGAGCATAAGCTGTAGGGGTCATCTAAAGGACAGTAGATAAAAGTAACATTAAATTTATCCAAGTTGCAGGCTAGGATTAACAACAGCTACTGCAGGCAGTGAAACTACTGTAACAATCACCCTCTACAAGGGTTAGTGGATGGAAACTGGTACAAGCTGTGTTATACATTGCAATTTAATATTATAGTTCCTCAAACAATTGAGTCAGTGCAATAAGGCATATAGCAAAGTGAGTATGCTGGGATGTATTGGGAGGGGGTATTGATAGCGGAAGGGAAGAGGCAATACTTCCTTTGTATAGAACCTTGATGAGGCCACACCTGGAGTACTGTGCCCAGTTCTGGAGCCCTCACCTCCGGAAAGACAGGGGTAGATGGGAGACAGTGCAGTGTAACAAAAACAATTCAGGACCAACAAGGCAGGTCCTATGAGGACCGCCTCAAGGCACTAAACATGTACTCATTAGAGACCAGAAGGGAGAGGGGGATACAATAAAGACCTTCAAGTTCTTGAAGGGAATTAACAAGGGTAAACTATTTAGCTTGAATACTAGTTCATGGTCATATGGACATGAGTGGAAACTGACAGGAGGGAGGTCCAGGAGGGACATGCAGAAGTATTATTTTACAGAAAAGGTGGTGGAGCCATGGAGTAGTCTTCCAGCTGAAGTGTTAGATGCTAAAACTATTGGTGGTTTCAAGCACAGTTGGGATAGCATGAAGGGTATACTGGGGGCTCAGGGCGGCAGACATGCGGAGGAGAATGGGGGGATGGATGGGGTGGGCTAGGACCCTGGAGGGACAGTAAGTGCCAGGGCTAAATAGAGAACTCTGACAGACTGGATGGACCACTGTTTTTTTTTTTTCTGCCATCATTTTCTATGTTTCTGTGTATCTTTAGTCAACTATATATATTTATTTATTTGAAAAAATGTCACTAGGAAAGGCATACTGAGCTACAATAGCTTGTTTCCAGATGCATCCTGGGGGGAAGGGGAAATTGGAAATACAATTGGTGTATTCATAAACCAAGATAAAAAAAAATAAAACATCATACAGTGATATAAATCTGAAACTATTAGGTTCCATGTGAAAATAGCGAATACAAAATAGCGTACGTCAAAATAGCGACTGCCAAAACCAGTAACAGCTACTACTATCTGTTCTTTCAACTGTTGTTTTTGGCATGATGACTTGATAAATATGTGGGAGGCTGCACCCCCTGCACCCCACCATCTTAAATATTATTGATTTTGGAGAGAATTACATATTTGGAACAGTGTAATTATGAGTTGCTATTATGTGTCATTCGATATTTTGCCATTTGCTATTTTGCTGTCGCTATTATAACAGGATACCAAACTATTACAGCTATGTCCAGCTTAATATGTGAAGAGGACAAAACAATTATATATAAGAAATATAATATTGCACATTCAAAACTTGAGATTGGAGGTCCGGCCTGGTGGCGCTGAGGGTTGAGGCGATGGACGCCACATCTCGTGCCACACTGGCGACCTGGGTTCGGGAACGAGCCTGGATCGGCGGGGGTCGGCAGGGGAAGGGAAGGATTGAGCATCCAGAGAATGGCTTTCCTTCCTCGGGGGGATCCAGGGACTATGCCTGGCACAGCGGCGACCTCTGGTGGAGACCGGAGGTACCGCATCGCTTCAGGGCCAGAGTAGAGGGTTGCGGAAGCATGGCAAGATGTTCTCTGGCATCATTGCATGTCAGGACTCCATTAGGGTAGGGGAGAAGGGCATAAACAACAAGAAAAAATCCTCCACTCCCGGAGATAGGCGAAGGCACCACCCTACAGCCACACTCCACCGGCCGAACTCATCCAGCCCCTGGGCCCAGCCCAGCCCGAATTTACAGATAGAGCACTGTGGGAGGATAGGGCGGCCCCACCTTGGGAGGGCTCAGAATCAAGGGGATAGCCAGGCTGGTGCCAGGTTGCTGGTGAGTTTCAGGCCAGGAGGTAGAGCTGGAGGTGAGTGGATGCCCGAGAGAGTTCTCTGGGGCTCAAGCAGAGCCAGAAAGAGGGTTAAAAAAACCCGAAACACTTGAGATTCGAGGCCAGTCTCTTAGCAGAGACAGAGTAGCTGAGGGGAAGAGACAGAATATAGGTACAGCCAGCTCTGCTGCTGCACTGCCACTTGGGTGACCACAGCTTTTCATGCACCCAGAGCAGCTGGAGGTGAGGGCAGCATGCACACTGGTCCCATGCTATGTATATTTGCATGAATTTGCATGTACACACTGGCCAATGGTGTCTGGAGGGCTGGGACAGAAAATGCGAAAACAGCCCTGGCCTCCCACAGGCCCTGCACCAGTGACATGACCCTACTCCACAGTCTGGATCCTGACTTATGGAAGGAGTTGGGGAGCCCTGGCACCTCTGCCATGGAGGAGGAAGCTGTGGGGAAAGTGCAGCAGCAGGTACTTTATTATCACAGAAAGCCAGGTGACAAGACTTGGGGGCCATCACAGTTGGGGCTTGGCCAGAGTAGAAAGGGGGCATAGAGAGAATAACTTAAAAAAAAAAAAATTATTGAATGCAAAAAAATGTCTCTCTGATGTTTGGCACTCGTCAAAGACTAGCAAGGCTCCAGTGTACCCCTGTCTTCAAAACTGCAATGCAGCTTGCTAGAAGAGGTGCCCCACTTCAGGTACTTAGGGGTGTGGCTGGATCAGAATATCAAATTTTCACAGCACTGGGTTGGAACATTGCCGACAAGAACAGCGCGGTCAAGAACCGCATGGCAAAAATGCCATCCCTTTTGTTTTTAAGGGGGGCTCTGGCTCCCACACTCCCTGGACTAAAGGATTCTCACTGCAGGGGGGAGCACATCACGGGACAAGATGTAATTTGTGGGGCCATGGAATACTGTTTCTAAGGCCCCTTGTAAAAATAAGACAAAGTCAAGATCACCAAAATCTAAGACGACCAGGATTAGAACCCTAGTCTCTGCTGCCACCTGGCCAAGCTGCTCTATGCCTCAGCCCTCCACACTACAGAATTAGCTTGGCCAGCCTTTTGGATTCTGGTGCCCTTGTCCACTGTCAGTACCATGGACAGCGACCTGGGGAGCGCTTACTGCAAGCGCTGTAAATCCACTCTCACTGTCCGTGGTTGCACTCTCCAGAATAGCGCTCAGTTGACTGGTGCTGTTCTGGTAGCGCTATTCTGGGGGGTTACCGTTTTGCACCCATATTGATGCCATGCATAAGAAACTTCACCCCAAGCTTGGTGTGCTATACTGAAATAAATCATACCATCCTGTATTAGTCTACCCAGAGATCATCCCTTAATATGATCTTTCCAGTGTCTTGAGTATGCAGATGCAGGCAACAGTGCTGCCCCAAGGTCTACTTTTACCATGCTGGACCCTTTTGTATGGCTTAATAGTGAGAGTTATGCAATGTATTGCTAACAAGAGGAGAAGGAGCAGGGCAGACAGGAACACAAACGGACACACACACAGTATTACCTTTTACGTCCACAGTAGAATCTCATCATCTCATTAATATGCATGAGATCACTGCTCTTCTGTGTCTGTCTGTCTGTCTGTCTGTGCCCCCCTCCCATCCCCTTCCTCCTACCAGATTTACTTTATTCATGAATTTATAGTTGTGGCACTTTTTTAGTGCTTTCTATGCCATCTCTGTAGTTGGAAGAATGTTTCTGAATATACATAGTACTTAACATAATGGGGGAAAGTGTCAGTGAATAAGGAATAATCTATCATCAACTAATATAGATCGGACATAGAAACATTTTTTTGTACCTCCTTAGTGTGTACTCGAACAGACAAATAGTTAGAGAATGAGATAAGCACAGGCAGTCCTTACAGTATGCTGATAATAGCCAGTTTTACATAGGTATGCTGATAGAGGCAAGGTAAACTGAAACCTGCAAAGAACTCTACCACTGACTTTACAACTAAAGTTGGTCAGTCAGAACTGTGATGGCAGCAGATCAGATCCCTACAAGGAACTATATCAGTTGAAGATCACAATACAAGTAATTACACTGCGTTGTATCAGAATAGATGAAAAAAACAATAGAAGCAGAGCAAAACCAGTTTAACCTTTTTTTAAATTCTTTTATTTTTGTGGAGTTGGCAGGTGGCTCCAGCCCCTCCCACGGAGGGGCTTGTCTCTCCAGTCCTGGCATAGAGGTAGCCAGACCATTATGAAGCCTACCAGCTTTATTTTTGCAATGTTTTCTCCTGTGCCCACGATTGTACAATGGGTGGAGTGGCTAGGCTGCACCTCCATGGAGGTAGCCTTATGCCCTGAACATGGCCCCCCATTCTGGCAGCATGAATGTGCTGACACCCAACCACCGCTGGGTGTCGGGCAACAGTGCGCTGTGCTGACCCCCCTTCCCTGGGAAAGAAAGCTGTCTGTGGACGCTCGATCCTTCTCCAACCCTGCTGACCCCAGAGCAACCTGAGTCCGTTCCTGAACTCGGGTTTCCAGCATGGCGCGAGGTGTGGCATCCAACGCCTCAACCCTCAGTGCCACCGGGCCAAACCCAGTTTAATCTGTTGCAAAACATCATACTAATTCCTGATGTCTCATGAGCCTTGCTCTTACACTTACAGCTACTGCAGCTTGCTTGGGGTAACAGGGAGTTAGTGGATCTGGTGGGATTTGAACCTGACTTTGATGGTTCCCTAGCCTTTGATCTAACTGCTAGACTCAAATACAATTCCTCTGCCATATTTAAAGGCTGCTTAGTCAAGCCTGAAGCAGACAGTAGTGGAAATGAGAGGGAACCTGGGGAGAACTCAGTCTTACTTATTTTTATTTATTTGAATTTTGATAATCGGGTAGGCGTAGTGAGACCAACTGTCCCTTTTTCAGGGGTGACCCAGGATTAATTACAGTCAGGTAAAGGAGCCAGCATAAAAACTGTTACAAACATGAAAATTAATGTACAGATGGTGAATAATACAAAGCTGGATTACATACAGTAAGACAATGCATGCAAGTGAATTTAAAAGTCTGACTCAGTTCCAGGACTAAAGTGAGGAAGCACTTTTTTATGTAAACTGTACACCCCTAAAGGCATAAAACTGACTAAATGAAGTATAAAAAATACAACATATTGTATAATGAAGAAACGTATCTTGAGACTCCTGTCAGATGTGTTTGATACTAGATCAAAGATGATGGGTTCCCTTAATGAAGTCTTTCCATTTCCAGCACTGAAAGCAGACTTCTTCTTTGCGGTGCACTGGGCATGGACGAAACCATAAAAGTTGAACTTTGCTGATTTATCCCCTCCAAGGGAAAAAGTCAGTAGTGTGCAAACCACAGCACAGCTGTAATGCAATGATCTAGATTGGGTAGCAATCAATATCATTGCATACCAGCTGCTTAACTCCCCACCTCCTTTTAAGTAGTTCTCAGGAGGCCGCTGAATCCATGCCCATAAGTGTTTCCCTTTTGTTCAGTCAATGTGGGATTTTTACATCACAATAATACAAGACGTAAACTGCAACTAAGTTACTCGTTATTCTGTGTCCCTTATCAGACGAATGCATTAGCGACCGTATTGGCTCTGACCAGATTTTGTTTCATTCCTTCTGCAGCTTCACCATTAGTGCTCCATCTCTCACCCATTACTGCATTCCCTATACTAATCTCTTTTTCTCCTCCATAAAGGTCTGGTGCCTCTCATATGGTTCCTCCTTCATAGCCAAGCACTGACTTGCCCCTGTTCCCACTTACCTCTCCTCTCTCTCTAACACTGCCATTCTGTTCTAATACTCCCTTTGATCATCCGCTACTTAGTCCTTTCATGTCCCTTACAGAAAATCTGTAGCAGACCAGTCTGTTTTCACTATCCACCTTTCAACACTGTGGAACTACTTCCCTGTCCCCATCCATCTAGCTTCCTCCCTGCACTTTCTCAAACCACTCTTACTGGTACACTTTTCAGAAGCATGCATCCGCAGCTGTTCTTCTTCCTCATCTCTCCACATTACAATGTGCTTTATCTAGCCCCCCCTTACCCATTTTGCCTCTTACTATCGTATAAGTTAAAACTCAGTTTATTCTGTAATTTGACTTTTGCGCCACCATGATTCTGTTAAAAATATCTTGGAGAAATCTGGCCCAATGCTGTGGCAGAGGACAGACTCCATATAGACAGCACTGGATTGGGAAAGGTTCCAATCAGGAGTTTCAAGCCACAATAAGCAGAAAGATGGGATTATTTAAAGTTAGGAGTAGTACAGCTGGCACAAATAAGTGGCAAGGAGCAGCGGTTAAAAAGAATGCTAGCACACAGCACAGATGACCGTGCTCAAAAACAATAAGAGGCACTTACATAAGTGCAAGCAGAGTGACTTTATTCAAACAGCACAAAAAGACACTGGCAATTTGAATCTGTGTGGATTCTCCCTCTTCTGTTGTTTTTGAGCATGAGCATCTGTGCTGTGTGCTATTATTTAAAATTAGTCTCTCAGACAGAGACCGAACTTTCCGTAGGTCTCTTTGGTAGAGAAAAAAAGTGGCAGATGTTCTCATTAGGGTGACGTAACAGGCCCTAATAAGGTGGAAGTTTTTCCATGAAACACTGGTCAGTCATCAACTGTGAAGTTCTGCCTTATTGTGTGAAAATAAAATATACTTAAAAACGTCACTGGTAAATGGGTCTCCGTCTCCACATATGGCTTTGTTACAAATATCTTGCCATTTGGTGGAGACTTGCTTCTCTAGCTCCCATCCTGGTTACCCCAAAACCAATTTACTCTGTACACATTTTACATTGTTTTTCTCTGTCTGGGATTTAATTATTGTACAATACCATGCTGCTGTTGTTCATGCACATGCACCTGTTGTTGTCACTTTATTTGCTATTACTGTTTCACTCTCCGATGTATCCCCTTCCCTTGGGTTGCACCTAGAAATAAGCTCACGCTCAGTGTACCTATCCCATTCACCACATTTTACATATGTTGAATACAGTATGGGAGCCCATACACAACAAGGCTATTCTTTCGCTGAGTGGTTACCAGGATAACAAGGACAGTGACAGCATGAGGTGAAAGAATAGCCTTGTTGTATATTGGGCCTCCCATACTCTAGTTTGGTACCGGGTCACTATAGCATGGAGAAAACCACACATGAAATAACGCGCGCTGTAGGAACTGCAAATGGCTCTACAGTGACAGAGGTTATTTAAGAATACAGCAAGAACTGCTACTCCTGTCACTATAGGCTGCAATGCTGCAGCCTGAAGGATGCTGCCGGGGCAGTACTTGGCCAAGCCACTCCAATGGTGGAGTGGCTACACCACCTGCCTCCAGTGGCATTGAAGACCTGGGGCTGCGGTTGAGTTCTCCCCAGGTGCCACTATATGGTGGGCACGCTTAAAAAAAATTTACTGCCAACTTTTTCCCTCGCCCCGAAGTCCATGACCCCCCAGAGTTGATTATAATAATTCTGGAGGGTGCAGGGGGCTTTAGCAAGAGAGTCCAATGGCATGCGCTCTTCTAGTTCATGTCAGGATGTTGTCCCGATGCTGTTAGAGCACACACCATTGTGTATGCACTGTTGTTTTACACGGTTTAAACCATGACATTATGACCTGTGCCCTCTATTTTATATAGTGAATGGTGTAAAAAGACATTTTTTTTGTTTTGTCCACTTCGTTTTAATTTTTTTAAAACACTACTCACTATGCACTTCACTACAGCACAAGCGGTAGTAGCATGTCTGCCAATCAGCTAATCAGCAGCCCAATGTCTTATGACGTCCATACTGCAGCAGAATGAAAAGTCGTTCTGCTGCAGCATAAACTGCAGCAGAATGACTTCATTTTTTAAATTCTATTTATTTATTTGTTAACTGGGTAGGTACGCTGGTCCCAGGGACTATTTTCAGGCATGACCTGGGCCATAGAGATGGCATGAAATACAAATGATACAGAGAATCATAGGTACATCGAGTGACAATATTAGGAATTAACAGTTGTTTGAATACACACTAAAGTAAACAAGGACTTGAAATTAATTACAGTATAGGTACATCAAACAATATAAATAACACAGTGTGGTGAAGTAGCAATTTGGGGTACAGGTAAGGGCAAGGGTGTAGCCAGGAATTTTAAACTTGTACTCAAAACCTATAAAGTGTTGCCCCCCATATGTAAACATAAACCAAAATATGCGCTGCCGCACCACAGCAACAATAAGCCCCCACCCCATGTTTGCCATGTCTGAGTTCAAGTAATCAGTTTGTTCCTGTAATCATCCTTCCTCTGTTTTTCTGCCTGCCTGGTAAGTTGTTCTTGTCTGTGTATTTGGCTGGTGGCATCAGTGCCCCATAGCGAACAACAAGGGCAAAAGGGCTCAGCATGACACAGATACAATGTGACTCACAATGTCCTTGTTTTCCTCTTTTTATTGCCCCTGCTTGATTTGTTGCCCCTGCCTGATTTTTTTACTGTACTCTGCCGAGTACAGTGTGTATGCCTGCCAACACCCCTGGCTAAGGGTTCCAGGATGTTATGAGGTGCAGTTGCTGACAGATTTGGATAGATGGACTGAGAATAAGCTTGACTTGAAGGCCTGTAAATAGCCTATGTTATGGACAGAGGTGGGAAGGCTGTTCCAGAGCTTGGGAGCTGCTATGGAGAATGCACTCTGGCTCTTTGACTCTGACAAGGCATGGAATTCCATGCTTAACAAAGCAAAACCACACACTAAATAATTGACATGATTGCTGCACTATTGCTGCTCACTGCCTGGGTTGTATGCTCAAATGATGGGAGTATTTGAAACACCCTTGCATGCCTTCCAGTGACTTGGTGGCAGAGACATGGCTGCAGCACTCTCCCTCTTTTCTATCATTACAAATTCATTAATGGTCTTATATTGTTCAAACAGCTGTGGAAGCATGTAAAGTGAGAAATTTCACCTGGTCTGCTCCTCCTGCTTCAGCCAATGCTTGGTAAGACCATCTTCCATTTGGAACTTACATGGATCATGATGAACTTTCAATGACCTGCTCAAGTGGGTACACATTTTCAAGCAATGGTTAGAAGCCTTTCAACAGTCTTCTCACTTTTAAGGAAGTATTGCTCTATTAAGACAGTGTGCAGAAAAAGGGATTCAGAGATATTCATGTTCCATCAGTGCAGCCACTATAACTGTGCCATTATTTGTTAAAATAAAATGAGAATAGAAACATAGAAACATAGACTTTGACAGCAGATAAGGACCACTTGACCCACCTATTCTGCCCATTTCCCTACCTACAGGATAAGCTGCAGATCTTAGTTAACCAACAGCCTATTTCTACTTACTCTCCACAAGAACTGCCTTACGTCTGTCCCATGTATTCTTGAACTCTCCCACTGTTTTAGACCTCACAACCTCCTCAGGAAGGCTGTTCCATGCATCCACTACCCTCTCTGTGAAAAAATACTTCCTCACATTGCCCCTGAACTGCCCCACTCTATCTTTAAATTGTGTCCCCTTGTTCTTGCTCATCTCTTTTTCTGAAAGATGCCACCCTTTTGGACTTTGTTGATTCCACTGAGGTACTTAAAAGTTTCTATCATGTCCCCCCTCTCCCTCCTTTCCTCAAGGGTATACATATTAAGCTCCTTTAGTCTCTCCTCATATGGCTTCTCTTGCAGACCCTGCACCATTTTAGTTGCCCTCCTCTGGACTGCCTCTATCCTGTCTATGTCCTTGCGGAGATGGGGTCTCCAGAACTGGATGCAGTACTCCAGATGGGGTTTCACCAACTGTCTGTACAGAGGGATAACAACTTCCTGTTTTCTGCTGGTGATGCCTCTCCCTATACATCCCAGTATACCCCCAGCCCTCCCTACTGCCTTCTCACATTGCTTGCTAACCTCAAGGTCATCCGATATGATTACCTCCAGGTCCCTTTCCATTTTTGTTGTTGTTACTACCTCCCCCCCCATTGTGTAATCTTCCCCTGGGTTTTTGTTTCCCAGGTGCATTATTTTGTACTTCTTTGCATTGAATCCAAGCTGCCATACTTCTGACCATTCCTCCAACCTTGCCAAGTCCCTTCTCATCCTTTCCACACCTCCTTGTGTATCAACCTTGTTGCAGATCTTTGGGTCATCTGCAAAGAGGCATACTTTTCCTTCCAGTCCCTCTGCAATGTCGCTTATAAAGACATTAAAAAGGACTGGACCCAGTACTGAACCCTGCGCTACCCCACTAGTAACCCCTCTTTCTTCAGAGTGGACTCCATTTACAATTACCTTCTGTGTCATGTTGTCCAGCCAATGTTTTACCCAGGTTACCACCCTGGGACCCACTCCCAGGCTGGTTAATTTGACTAATAATCTTTTGTGAGGGACTGTGTCAAATGCCTTGCTAAAGTCTAGGTAGGCCATGTCCACAGCCCCTCCTTCGTCTACAACTTTGGTCAGCCAGTCAAAGAAATCAATTAGATTCATCTGACATGACCTTCCCGCTGTGAACCCATGCTGCTTTGGGTCCTGTGTCCCACTGGCCTCTAGGTACTCGACAATTCTTTCCTTCAGAAGTGATTCCATCACTTTCCCTACCACAGAGGTCAAATTGACAGGTCTGTAGTTTCCTGCCTCTGTCTTGGTCCCACTTTTGTGAAGGGGAATCACATCCGCCTTCCTCCAGTCCTCAGGTACCACACCATCCTCCCATGATTTGCTAAAAAGGGTAGTCGGTGGTTTCACTAGTTCGCCCCTTAATTCTTTTAGAATTCTGGGATGAATTCTATCAGGCCCCATTGCTTTGTCCACCTTCAGTTTTAGGAGTTCTTTCAGAACCCTTTCTTCTGTGAAAGGACTGGGATCAACCCCCCCTATCAAGAGTGCTTCTGTTAATTGGATTAGGCACCTCCGCCTCCTCCTCTTTTGTGAATACTGAGCAGAAATATTCGTTCAGTATCCCTGCTTTTTCACTGTCCCTCTGTGCTCACCCACCGTCCATTCTATTCAGCCTCACTATCCCTCCCTTTGTCTTTCTATACTCCCTGATGTACCTATAAAAGGTTTTATCCCCCTTCTTAACCGAGTTGGCTATCTTTTCCTCAGTTTGGGCCTTTGCTATTCTGACTACCCTCCCTGCTTCCTTCTGCCTTAACTGGTACATCTGTCTGTCCTGCTGCTTCTGTGTTTCCTTATACTTCCGGAATGCTATCTTTTTCTCCCTAACTTTCCCCACTACCTCTTTTGAGAACCATAGTGGCTTTTTCTTTCATTTTGATTTGTTCATTGCTTGACACAAAGGATTGTTGCCTCTGTGATGGCAGTTTTGATGTTTTCCCATTGTTGCTCTACCCCTCCTTCTAGTCTGTTTGCTAGTGCTTTTCTAAGGCACTCTCCCATCTTGCCAAAGTCAGCCCTCCTGAAGTCCAGAACCCTCACTTTTGTATGGCTTGATTCTGTAGCTGAGTTTTATCGTGAACCACACTGTTTGATGGTCACTTGTTCCCAGATGGCAACCCAATTCTAGATCTGAGATCCTCTCACTGTCCCCATTTGAGAGTATGAGGTCTAAGATTGCTCTCTCACGAGCAGGTTCTGAAACTAGCTGTCTGAGGCATGCCACTTGTAGGGCATCAAGAATGGCCCTGCTCTTGGATGTGGCTGCAGCAAATGTGCTCCAGTTAACATCTGGCATATTCAGGTATCCCATCAACAGTATCTCCCCTTTCTCTGCCATCCTAAGTATGCCTTCTATCATATCCTTATCCATTCCCTCCACCTGACATGGGGATCTGTATACAACCCCTGTGCAGATTGTGGTGCCATTTCCAGTCTCTAAGGTGACCCACAGGGCTTCCTCTCCTCCCTGTTTATTCTTTTATTCTGTTGCTTTTATCCCTTCCTTTACATAGAGCGCTACTCCTTCCCTCCCTGTCTCTTCTGTAGGTTATGTACCCTGGTATGTTAACATCCCAGTCATGGTTCTCTGTGTACCATGTTTCTGTGACTGCTACGATATCCAGGCATCCCTCTTCCATCAAGGCCACCAGTTCAGGGAACTTGTTGCCCAGACTATGGGCATTGTACTCATTACCCTCCATTTCCTGATAGCCTTACTCCTTTTTGCACCATCCCTGTCCTTCTTGCCTTTGTCACTTTCTCCATTTACCCCTGCCCTTCTCCCTATCGACATCTCTGTCTTGGTGTTTACCTCACTTACTACCCTGACTTTTTGGGGGCTAGGATTTCCTGTTCCTTTCCAGTGCCTCCTCCTTGGCTAGTTTAAATGTTTGCCAATGAAGCATTTAAACCTATCACCTAGGATCCTGGTTCCCCTCCTGGACAGATGCAGCCCATCATGCCAGTATAGGCCTGCATCACTCCAGGTGGACCTCCAGTCCCCAATGAAGCCAATTCCTTGAGCTCTGTACTAGTTTTTCAACCACTGATTGAATCCCATGGTGTGGAGCACCCTAGCTTCACCTACGCCATAGATACCCAGCACCTCCAAGGAGGTTACCGTGCGTGCTACTTGTCTAAGGCCCCTCCCCAACTCCACAAACTCTTCCTGCACTGCTCTGATCCCTTTCTTAGCCAGGTCATTTGTCCCTAGGTGAACAATGACATCCAGCTCCCTTCCCTGTGCAGCTGCTCTGGTGATCCTGAGGATTCGCTCCCTGTCCCTCCAAGCCATGGAGGCAGGCAGGCACCTTACCTCTCTCTCCCCTTCCTCCCCTAGTTCTACCTTCCTTACAATAGAGTCCCCCATCAGGAGTTGTTTCCTTCCCCTGTGGGGTCCTATGCCACCCTCCTATGGGTCTCCCATGTGGAGGTTCCCCGCATCCTCCTTGGTCTCCACTGCGGGTGCCTCCATAGAGGAACCACACTTTGCCAGAACAGCATAGGAACTGTGGAGAGGTACAACTGAAGGGATGTGCCTCTGTTCCACCACCCTCACCCTCCCTGAGCCCACTGTGGTCCAACTGCTCCTCTTTCTTGGCAACCTCTGAAGCAACGGCAGTGGCCCTGGTGGTCCCTGGATGGAAGAGGAGGTCCCACAAATCCTGGCCAACTCAGCCTGGAGATGAGCAACCTCCTGTCTCAGCCCAGAAAGGTGCCTGCAGATGGGACAACACCGCATCCTCCAGAACGTCTCCCGGAAGACTGCTGCGCCACAGCCACTGCACTGCACCACTCCCATATCTTATTTCTGGCCCCTTCACTGTTGTTTGGAATACTTACTCTTTCCTCTTTTTTCTTCTTTTTTTTCTCTCACTACTTACTTACTGCCTCTGTGCCCTTTAAGCTCCTGATCGTCCTGTTCTGAGACAAGAAGATCCTATATTTCTCAGTAGACCCCTTACTTCCTCAGCAGCTAGGGGGAGATGGAGAGCTACTCTTGCCCTTCTAGGAAGGTGAGTCTTTGGTGGCTCTGTGATCACTCACTTCCTGCTCCCAAACAGGAAGTTCCTGTTGTCAGTCAAATCCTGTGCCTATAAAAGTAGAACTAGCTTTGGGAGGGAAGGAGGAGAATATAGTCCCTGTAGAGAAGTCCAGTCACACAGCACTCTTTCCTCCTGGTGTTCTCTGCCAAGTCTCTGGCAGACTCTATCTAGGGCAGTGTTTAAATCTAGCTAAGCTACCACCCCTACTTAACAGATCTTTCTACATGTACTTAAATTTCATAGGTGACAATCCCCTTCAGCTACCTGAGATTCACACCTCGATAACTGCTTCAGATAACCATTCACTTCAGCTAATTCAGACAAACACACTAACTTTTTTTTGTTTGTGTTTTTTTACCCTAAATTGAAGGTCCCAGTAGAAGAGTTCTACTTCTTTAGTCCCAGTAGAGAAGTCCAGTCAGACAGCACTCCTTCCTCCTGGTGTTCTCTGCCAAGTATCTGGCAGAATCTGTCTAGGGCAGTGGTTAAATCTGGCTTCCTTCTAGCTAAGCCACTCCCCCTACTTAACAAACTTTCTACATGTAATTAAATTTCACAGATAACAATCCCCTTCAGCTACCTGAGATTCACACCTAGATAACTGCTTCAGATAACCATTTACTTTATCTAACTCAGACAAACATACTTTTTTTTTTTAGCTTTTTTTTTTTACCCTAAATTGAAGGTGCCAGTAGAAGAGTTCTACTTCTTTAGTCCCAGTAGAGAAGTTCAGTCACATAGCATTCCTTCCTCCTGGTGTTCTCTGCCAAGTCTCTGCCCAAAGGTGTAAGCCATACATCGATCCTACTGTTCCATTTCTGCAGGATATTCATGGCTGGATGGATCTTCATTATAGACAATGCTGTATTCTGCCTGAAGTTCTGAGGTGCGGTTAAACTGAGTCTCGTAGAGCTAACTGACTCCAATGAAAAAGATACCCAGTGTGCAGTAACACATGTTTAGTCTGTTGCTTGTCCACTTATCTACATGTCTGTAATAAGATGCACTTTTCTTTAGTTACTCTCTGTAACCGAGTCACTGTGCAGAAGTTGCAGATGTTATTTCTCAGTTACTATCCTGCCTTGAGCCCGTGGTGTTAACTATTTGCATAACTTTAATCCCCACCCGAGATTTACCTTTACATGTAAAAAAGATATTATCCCCTCTTTGAATCTGTCATTAGAAAGGGGCCCCAATGGAAATATAAATACAGATATTTTTCACAAAGAGGTGGATGGCAATATGACATCTAATTGCCATCCGCACCACGTGACAAAAATTTACCCAAGGTGCAATTTCTGAGGGTAAGATGAAATTGTAGTTCACAAACAGGCTTCAAGCCTCATGGAGCAGAAGAACTAACTAATAGACTCTTAGAGAGGGGATACAGTAGTAGAAGTGTTACAAAACAAGAAATTTTGCAGCGAATAAAAATAGCTCTGAACTGCTAGAGATGCATGCCACTACTAATGACACAGATGACGGATTTAATTGGGTGACAATTTTCTCATCACATTCAAATTATCTTGAACAGATTATTAAAAAAAAAAAAACACTGGCATATGCCACCATGGATGTGTTATAAGAAAGCCACTACCCTGAGAGACCTACTGGTCCATAGTCACTTTACTGACAAAAAAACAGCCACTTGGCTCAGAAGCCGTATGGGATGTTTTCAGTGCAAGAAATATGTATACTGTAGTTCAGTTCAGACAGGGAAAGTGTGTACTATAGTAAATGCAGGGTGAAGTTGTGATACTGCAGCTATCATTTATTTGGCAAAGTGTACCTGCAATGCTTTCTAAATAGGGAAGACAATAAGAAATTTTAAGACTCAACTGGGTGAGCACATTTGGACAATACAAAGACAAGACGACACGGATGCGCCAGCCACACATGTAATGAAAGCCAGGGATACAGCTGAACACGAGTTCTCATTTATGGCAATTGATAAAATTAATTGTAACTCGGGGGACTATGACAATTTGGTGCTTAAAAGGGAAACTTTCTGGATTATTAAACTTGGTGCAAATAGACTACCTGGCTTAAATATGGGTTTTGATCTGAAACCTTATTTGGAAAATAGATGAATTTCTTAGAAAACCCATGTACTCTACATTATGTATAGTGGTTTCTTATTTATGCAGTCAGATTAATTGAATGTATTAAAATTTCAAAACCCTGTTTCCCCCAACCCCCACCCCCTTCCTTCCTGCCCCAGTCTCCTTTTTCCTTTTCCCCATGTTGTGATAGTCTCCTACAGTACGTTTGTTATAAGACTGTGATATTTATTTATGTTTATTTATATAGGTGTTTGCACTAAACAAGTATTGAACACCTTGAATTTTAAACTTGACCACTTGCATCAACTTGTCCTATCAATTTGAACTTCCTGTTATTGTGTCATTATGACATCATGTTGGTTTTAGGTATTTATGTCCTTCAATGCACTTTATGTATGCGCTCAATGGAAAATGTCCTTGAAATGTATTTTGCCTTGTATTTTCCTTTGTCATGCATTGTATCCTGCCATATGTATCTTCCTGTATTTCTGTGCATCATGTATTTTCGTTATCCTTACTGTATCGTTATGTTCTGTAATTTTACTTCCCGGGTCGTGCCTGAAAACAGTCACTTGCTGGCTAGTGCACTTACCCGGTTAACAAAAACTAAATAAATATGTTAGTGAACCGTTAATGCCCCAGCCTTTGATAAAGGACTATCCATCCGAAACACGTCAGGCGGGAAGTTGTTTTCTGCTGCAATAAATATGTTTTTATAACCCAACGCTATGCAGCTATGTGCTATCCTGTTTACAGAGATGGTGAGTGCCAGATTTTGAGTTTGTGACAAAATCTAGATCCTCTTGATTAGATCCATTACAGGCATCTACAGTAAGTTTCTATTCCCTCTAAATTTTTCTGTTTCCTGGACCCAGTATAGATTTTCACCATCATCGACATCATTACTTTCAAGAAAAAAATTACCTTGTATGTTACCCTCTAACATCACCAGTGACACTAAGTTCAGACTCAGAAAGTACTGTGTTGTTGAATCCTCAGCAAAAATCTTTCCCCCATCTCATAAGAGTGGCTGCCACACCTGCAGCTTTAAGGCCACATGTGACTGGCATCTCTTTGACACCATTTTTTCTTTCTCAGCATGCCTCTCAACTGCTATGAATTTCGCATAACGCTATGATTTTTACACTCAAATTTACTATTGCTCTACAAAAGTTTACTTATGTTCTTAATAATGTTAGATCTATTTCTGGACACACAAACTATTACTGTAAATCATTGAAGTACCTTGATAGAAACATTCCTTAACACTAAATATATGGGGCCCAGTACTTGTAGACATATTTTTTAAAATGGGAAAGTGTTACACATTCTGGCCGTTTGCTCTGAATTTTGAAGCCCAGTGCTATGAATTTTAAAGAGCTGCTACCGCCTTCAGGAGAACTTTACCAAAATGTAATATTTAGATACAGTCCAGTTTGTATTTCCCATTAGTTCTGTATTCCTCCTCCCCCATTATTTATTACTGAGGTCATTTGCGTGAAGATTTCATCTATTCCTGTTGCTGTCTACCTACCTGAGGTCATAATGCACAACTTGTGATATCATAGGTACCCCCATGCCAACAGACTATGATGTCACAACAGAGGATTATGACTTGAAGTAGAGTTCATTTGCTTCTACAGCTGACTCCCTAAGGGATAAAGATCATACATTCATGCAGATGTCCTTAGTAGTAAATACCAGGGAGGAGGAATCTTTAGAATACATAAGTAATGGATTCTTAATTGTACCTAATTATTATGTTATTCAAAGTTTTTTTAAGGTGTCAGCAGCTCATTAATGCTGAGAGGTTGTGAGGTATGTTTCTCAGTAGTGCCAGAAAGAGTGGCAACAATAGCTTTTGACTTAGCTGGTAAGAGCTTCCCTTTATCCATTCCATCAGATATACTGTAGGAGACTTATTCCTCTTTCCAGACATTTTGTTAAGTACATGTACTTGTGTGCAGTACAAATAAATAACTTGTTTCCTGTGCCCTGTCATATATTACCTGCCTGGCTGTCTGTGATTTCCAACCTGCCTGCAATAGCATCTGAAGTTTGGAACACACACTTTTTGACTATGCTTAACTCCAATATGTATATGTGTGTGTGTGTGTGTGTGTGTGTGTCTGTGAAGGGGAGCTGCCTTCTTTGATGTATTACTAATTAACTGCAACTACCTGTCTTACAGTCACTCATTTGTGGACATTGGACCATATTTTCAAACACCCGACGGAAGCTGCGACATCATCAGCTTGCGCTGAGTGCCAGTGCATCCAGGACCCTGTCCCTGATTTTAGATGAGGCATGGTTCTGGCGCCTAAGTCCCACCACTTGTGGCAAGTGAGTGGGTGTGGCAAACATATGGCATACCCTGCAGAAGTGCCACAAGTGCTATGGGATGGTGAGGTGGACGCTGCACCCTTCCATCCCCACCCCACATCACTATCATGCCACAATGTGCCGGCATTAGTGGCCGCCACCTGTGTGACCTCAGGCTCCCTCACCTTCAGTGTGTGCTCACTACCACCCCTGCCTTCAGTCCCCATGATCTAGCCGGGATTATACCAGCTCTTCACACACCACATGTCCAGCCACTGAATGAATTGACAGGGCACGCATTGTATACTGTACGCACTGTGACAGTTCAGTTAGTGGCTGGCCATGGTGGTGTGTGGAGGGCGGTGCCGATCGCCGGATCATGGGGGATGGGGGAGTGGGGTGGAGGTGGGCACTATTGCCGGGTTGGGGCCATTAAATCACCATGGATGACCATCCATGGTGGATGTACTGTGGATCGAGGTGGGGAGGGGAGGGCAACAGATCATGGGGACTGCAATATGGGCATGTCAGGTCTTGGGGGGCGGTACTGGAGGCCAGGACCTCCACATGGGCACATTGGAGCTGGGGAATAGGGCAATGTGGAACGGGATATCGCTGGGGGGCACACAGTTCCAGGGTGCAGTCAACACCTCCAGGGCTGTTCTGTCTCTTAGACCAGCCCTTGCTGGTCTAATGGTACTTTAGCACTTTGTCTCTGGGGAGGGTTTTGAAATTCTGACTCTCGGGGTTGTGACAGCCCGGGTCTGCCGCAAGCCCCCTTGCATCATGTCACAGCCACTTCTGTGGCACAAGGGTGGTGCAAGTCACTTTGGAGCTGGCACTCTGCTGTTTGCTGCAGGCTGCATTTGAAAATAGCCCCGGGCGCAACACATGACGCAAGGTACCTGTTGCATCAGACTTGTCCGACACAAGCACCTTGAGTCATTATACAGCCTTTGAAAATGCGGCCCATTATTTTTTGCCTGGTATCTGCCTACATGGCTTTGTAAGACTGCTTCACTGGCTTGTTGCAGCACAGCACCATGCTTTGTTAACACTGCATCACAAGATTTGGTTCAGTGGGAAACTGAGAAGTGAGAATGTAGATACTAGGGCCAGGTAAATACTTTTTCCAGAATGTTCATTATTCTTCAACAAAATATTAGAGTATTCATTATTCTAGTATACAGTATAAAAAAGTAAAACAAAATGAAAGAAAAAACAGCCCCACCCCCTCCATAGTCCAAAACCATGTGAAAAAAGAAACCCTGTCCACTCACTCTCTGGCAGTAGCCCAAGACCACCCTCCTCCCCCTAGCACCCTGACCCAGAATCTATTTTGAAGCATAAACTAAATCCCATGATGGGCAGCTGACACAATCTGCCCTCTTTCGTGGCTGGCTGCTGTCTTTGTACATTTTAAAAGTGCTTTTAGCACTAAAAACAAAGATGACAAATCCCCCCCACCACCTTAACAGCACCCTGCTGATCAGCTGGTTTTATAGAGAAACAGCAAGTACCTGAGTGGTTTCATTCAGGAAGCAGCTGACCATGGAGGAGGATGGGTTTTGCCAGTCACCTTTGCTTCTTCCATTACATTTGGGTGCTGGGTAGGAGAAGGGGGAACAGGGTGCTGCTAGGGTGGGGGCACATTTGTCAACTTTGTTTTAGTGCAACAAGTGCTTTTGAAATGTGTAAAAGGCAGAGGTTGACTAGAGGTGCGGGGTGTGCCAGTTGCCCATTGTGGCTTTATTTTACATTTCAAAACAGATTTTGAGTGCTGGGGGTGGGGAGGGTGGGCTTGGGCTACCGACAGAGGGTGGAAGTTGCATTTTTTACTGGATTATGGGCTGGGGAGGAGGGTGTGGGGCTGTCTCATGCCTCCTGCTTGACATTCCCAGAGTCATAACCCGTTACGGTACATCCTCCATAAGCCATGCCCTCCTGACCATCTGAAACGATATACAGGGTACCGTAAAACTCAAACCTAGTAGGGCTGTCCGCCTTCAAGTCACTGTTGAATTACTTCGTCAAGGAAAGTTGCAGATGCTTCTCCTAGCAATGCCTATCCTCTGACTATTTGGACCCAAACCATCTATAGCCAACTCTTCTCTCTCCCTTGTATTACTATAGGCCTTCCCCCTCCTCCCTCTCCTTTCCTTTTCCCCTTGCTCTATTTATGTACTCATCTCCCCTCCTTTTCATTTGCCTCACGAGCACTTGAATGACCCCTTAGCCTACTTCTAATATGTCATATCGTCCGATGGCACTTACTTACCTGCTGTTTGAATGGTATATTGTCGCTGCAGTCCTTGCTGATTGATACGGTTGTCATGACTTGGTCAGCCCTTTTCATTGCACAAGCTATCATATTTTGTGCTGGCAGTTCTTTCAGCCTGATGCTACTGAACGTTATGAAATCTCTGTCTATTTCCCTGATGTGTCACACTGTTATTAAAAATTGTAATGTTATGTTATGTCCTTGTAATGTGATTGCTATGTAATGTTATTATGTCTTTTCTATATATGTACCCAGGACCACCTTGTAAATGAGTGCACTCAATGGTGTATTTACTCCTGGTGAAATAAAGATTGAGTGATTTCTTTTTTACCTGACTACCTGTACTGAATAACCGAATAGTCCCCCATTCCTACAATTCGTGGTATTTGAGAAACAGCATTCGGACCCTGAGCAGCCCTAATAGATGCATAGCTATATAGATGTTTATTGATGGAAAAAGACTCATGGTTCATTCAGTCTGTCAAGTTCCTACTTAGACACTCACCAGTATTGCACTGGTTAGGCCTCTACCCAGGGCTGGCCTTAAGGATGGGCAAACTAAGCAGCCACCTAGGGTGCCCATCAATAGGGGGCACAGGCCAAAAACATATTGCAGGGGGAAAAATTTTTATTTTTTCAATGTGCATCTCTGCTCTCTCTGCCTTCCCCCCCTTAACTAATGGTTGGCTCAGCAGGGGGAAGCCAAGAAGCAAGCACGACTGCACATGCAGCCAGTTAGGAGAGGCAGTCATTTTCCCAGTTGGGTGGCGGGAAAGGGGAAGCATTCAGTTTACAACTTGCAGATGGCTCTAAGTGATGGCTGCATTATAGCTGATCACCCTGCTGATGGGCGCTAAGTTGGAAGAAAATGCACCAAATGCACAGCCTGAGACCTGCCTTCAAGCAGATGCAGGTGGAGGATGTGTGGTGTCAGTGGGACTTAAGTTCCTGGACAAACAGAGCATTAAGCTGGTGCCCATTGGAGAGTGACTGGATATGCGGAGGATGGTAGTCACTCAAGCAAGGCCTTGCATGCCCAAGGTGTTTCTGGTTATAAGTTGAAGCTTTGTTTTGCACAGTCACGAATCAGCTGTTTCACAGAACCTACACCTTGACTTCGCAGATGTTGCTCACTGTGCAGTAGAATTGTTAATTGTTTTGAGGTTCTTAGGTAAAGCTGTTCTGTGTGTTGTTGCTAATATCTGTGGTAGGTGTATGTACCTTTAATTTTTATGACTCCATTATATCGTTTATGCAACGAGGGAAAGTGCAAGTGAAAAAGCAACTGTTTTGGTATCTAAGGAGAGTGAGGGGTGATACCCAAGGAGGGGGAAGGAGGTCAAGAACAGAGGGGGAGGGGGTGATGGATGGGGAAATCACAGAGGGCAGAGTTCTGGAGGGTTTTAGGGCACTGACGATGGGCAAGGCACCAAGCCCAGATGGCATCCACCCCAGGGTACTGAAGGAGCTGGCAGAGGTCCTGGTGGGACCTTTGGGAGACCTAGTCAGTGCCTCACTACACTCAGGGTGTATGCCTCAGGATTGGAGGATGGCTCATGTGGTGCCCCTCCATGAGAGCAGCCCCAAGGATGAATCGGGGAACTACAGACTGGTGAGCCTCACATCCATCGTGGGTAAACCGATGGAGACTGTCCTGAAGGAGAGGCTGGTGGCCCTCCTGGAGGCCAAAGGGCTACAGGACAGCAGACAGCATGGTTTCATAAGTGGCAGATCCTGCCAAACCAACCTGGTGGAGTTCTATGACTGGGTAACTAGACAACTGGACAGGGGCCATCCAGTGGATGTCCTGTACCTGGACTTCAGTAAGGCATTCGACTTGGTGCCATATGGGAGGCTGGGAAGTAAGTTAGAAGGCACGGGGTGGGTGCAGAGCTGGCGAGATGGGTAGGGAACTGGCTTCAGGGAAGGTAACAGAGGGTGGTGGTGGGTGGGGAGCTCTCATCCCCAAGGGTAGTGATGAGCAGTGTCCTGCAGGGCTCGGTGTTGGGACCAATGTTGTTTGGGATATTCATTGCAGACATATCATTGGGCATCAAGCACAAGACCAGTTTGTCTCCTGACGACTCCAAGATGGGAGTGGTGGTGGACAACATAGTGGATGGCAGGGGTTGCAGGATGATCTGGCAAAGCTGGAAATTTGTTCAGACACCTGGCAACTGGGGTTCCATGCCAAAATGTGCAAGATACTGCATATTGGGATGAAAAACCCAAGGAGGAGTTACTAGCTGGGGAAAGTGCAGCTTGCTGAAACAGAGGAGGAGAAGGATCTGGGGGTGCTCATTACATGGTCAATAAACAACTCGGCACAATATAGGAAGGCAGCTGCAAAGGTCAACAAAATGCTGGGTTGCATTGCCAGGGGTATATCCTCGGGAGGTGATTCTGACACTGTATAGATCACTAGTTAGACCACACCTGGAGTACTGCATGCAGTATTGGTGCCCGTCTAAAGAGGGACATTAAGTTACTGGAAGGGGTGCAGCACAAAGTGACAAAGATGATCCAGGTGCTGGGGGACTTACCATACGAGAGGAGGATGAGGGAGTTGAGCATGTACTCACTGGAAGAGAGGAGGGACAGGGGCATATGATCGAAACCTTTAAGTACATGAAAGGAATAAACAAGACAGGTACAGAGGGACTGTTCAAAGTAAGGGAGGAGAGGGACACCCAGGGCCATGATATGAGACTGGAAGGAGGAAGGTTCAGGAGGGAGATGAGGAGACACTTTTTGATGGAGAGGGTGGTAACTGGGTGCAGTGCATTACCAGCAGAAGTGGTATCTAGTAGAACAGTAGGCTGCTTCAGAAGGGGCTGGGACAGGGCAAGGGGAGGTCAAGGAGGGGAGGGTGGGAAGGAGAGGTAGCTATAGAATAGGGGTGCTAGCTGCACATTTGAGCAGACTTAACAGACGACTAGGCCTTTTATCTGCTGGCAAATTTCATATGTTCATATCTGCAGTTCCATTGTGGTCCCGAGTTATGCAATAGATTTGAGTTCTTTTTTTTAATTTAGTAAACTTTATTGAAAAATGTTGTATACATTATTATACAAGAACATACAGAAATGCAAGTACATGTGAACATTCAAGTGCTAACCCCTCCCTCTCCAATCCCCCCAATTATTAGTAGTTATAGGAGACAGGAATAAAATATACATTTTAAAAAGCAGGTACACTCATTTGCCAAAAATAGGATAGCTATTATCCTAAGGTGGACAACCAGGCATCCAGCAAACCCCAGCACTTAACATATGATTAGTAGCATTTTCTCATGGAGGCTAGTGTGTGCTCTCTGTGCAAAATCTCCAGCATCTGCTGGTGCCATTCTATAAAGGATGGACTTGACTGATCCATTCAGTGCCAGTGTATAATTTTCTTAATGACCATAGTGATCAAAGCAAAGTGACAATGCCTGGCCCCCATTAGTCTGGATGTTCAGCTCTGGGAAACATCTCTCCTTCGTGAAAGCTTTGTCTAGGCCCAAAATGGGGTCCAGCACGTTTATTATCTTCTGCCAAAAAGGTTGGGCTTTAGAACAATACCACAGAACATGCAGAAGGGTTCCTCTCCAGAATCACATCTAATGCAGTTGGATTAGTTCAAGAGTGCCCCACCTGTGTAGTTTTGCGGAGTATTATAAATGGCATGGATAATTTTAACTTGAGTAAAGCTGCAGTCATCATACTTGATGTAACAATGGGTGTTGCACCAGATTACTTCCCATTGTTGCGTGTCTGGTCTCCAGTCAATGGCCTCTGGCCAATATTTGTAGGGAAGACCGTATTTATGTGGTCATGCTTTTTATTATAAAAAGGGTGTAAAGAATGCTGAATTTTGACTGGCTGAGAGCTGCTTTCAGCAGGGCTGTTATCCCAGCACAACAGCCCAGCTGAAAGCAATATGTTCAAAAAATGCATAAAATTAACTAAAAAGGACCCATTTCATAATCGCAGTAAGGCACTCCAATGGGTGTATTATGGTGGGCCAACAGCCTTTCTCGGGTGGTGGAAGCACTCTGCTATGCCTCGTGCCTCACCCCACCTGAGTTGGTGCCATTATCCCACCATAACACACCCCCTGTCATGCCTTATTGCATAAGTAAGTGTCTGGTAAATCATTGAGATGGCATGTCAGTTAGCACTGAGCTCTCCCAGCTCCACAGAGTAATACAGGGATTGTCCACTGGGGTTACCTTTGCTTGCTTTTGCTGGAGGAGAGGTTTGAGTTCTAACCCACATGTTGATATGAGCATGGGCAGGGCAGTTGTTGTTAACATTGTTACATATCATATATCATCTTATGAAAATGTGCAAATGTTTCAACTAGCAGAGTATGTAAGTGTACAAATTCCACTGTACCCCCACCAGATTTCTCTGCGAGGTCCGAACTTCTATCTCACTTGGTATTGCCTGTCATTCTGGGTGCAGAGTCTGTGCAGACATTAACAAGTGTATCGCTGGCCCAGTGGCACTGAGTGTTGAGGCGCTGGACACCACACCTCGCACCACGCCGATGACCTGAGTTCGGGAGCGAGCTCGGGCTTCGGCAGGGAGAGAGATGGATTGCGCGCCCGCTGGGCTACTCTCTTGTCCCAGGGAGAGGGTACTGGATCACTTGGTGCTCTGGCAGCCCCTGGTGGAGACCAGGGTTGCCACAGAGTGCCAGAGCTGCACGTAAGGGAGCACGTCTGACACAGGCAGGGCTGCCGTGTGCCACCGTCAGACATGCACCACACACGGGGGCAGGGCTCTGGGCACCAACAGGAGGAGAAGAAGAGAAGAAGAGAACTACCCCTCCAGCTTGGATAGGTAATGGCCCTGCCAGTGCCACCGCCACATGCCCAGTGCTGATTCCCCCCTACTGCCCCGTGCGATCTCCCCGGGTTGCCATCCCCTGTCCCGGGGAACAGTGATGAACTTGAAGATGGCAGGAGAACACAGCGGGTGGTAGAGCGAGTCAGCGAGAACAGTGGCCTGAGAGAGCTCCGAGCTGGAGGGCCAGAAAGAAAGTCATAACCCCCCCCCAAAAAAAAAAAAAAAAAACAAGTGTGTATATATAGATAGCTCCTCCTTCACCAAATCCTTTCTGAGAGAACTGAAGAAGTATTGCCCTGATTATGTACAGTAGCTTCATATGCAAATGGTTAGTAACAAAACCTTAATTCCCAATATATATCTACAGTAGAATGGACCACAAATGCCAGCTGTGCTGTACAGTATCCTTGTTATCCATGGATTCATCAAACACATGAGAAACATAGCAAGCTGACCTCATATCATAAACATAGCTAAGAATCCATATTCCATTAAATGTTGTTTGTATTGTCCTTCATAGTCCTATGCAGACAAATCAGGTCATAAATCTAGCATTCCATAGAATTCTGTTTTGTTCCTTGAAATTTGCAAGCATGTATGAGGCCATTTTGAAAACTGCCTCCTGCATCACCTCTCCATCAGTGAATGTTTTGCCTGTACAGAGCAACTGTAGGGCTCCAGTGAAATTGGCTAGATGCAATCCAATAAAGGCAAAGCAATTCTTTCTTGGCCAGTTTTATTTCCAAGTGCAGAAAAGGCTAGCCCCCATACCTCTCTTTTGAGCGGTCTGCATCTGTAGAATGACTGACTGTGACATGCTCCCGGAATTAGACTTTTTATTTATTGCAAGGACTTTAGCTGAAAATCACATGGAACATATGTTCATCCATGTTGATGATACCCAAAGCACACCAGCCTTCTAGAAATGCCATGCTTTCATTGATTTTTTGCAGGATGTGCCATGTTATCATAAAATGTATGACTGATTCAGTAGTACCAGTGCCACCTTATAAATATGGGGCATTATATTTTTTGAGAAACTTACTATTTCTTGCAGTTGTATGATCTTGCATGCCTTGACTCAGTTCTCCTGCCATCTGCACACTCTCCTATCCCACCCAAGAAACCATTGCCTTCTTCATGCTACAACCTCTACATCGTATCCTGATGTAATTGTTGTTGTTCCCCTAACCCCCTTCACATAGACTGTGATAACTAAAGTGGCCTAGGTCCCAACTGATGAGGGAATATCCCAATAAAGTATGTAGAGTGCTCAGCATTTATTATGGGACAGAGGAAGATGACAAAATATTGGCTGGACCATCCTGTGGGGTGTGTGTGTGTGTGTGTGTGTGTGTGTGTGTGTGTGTGTGTGTGTAAGACTCCACCTTGTCAGTCAATCCTGCTACATTTTCCTACCTTTGTTTCAACTCTGTCCCTTCCACTAGGAGCACAAATGTCTTAGGCTATGGTGGCTGAATATGCCAACCCACCAAGCCCAGCATGCGCTATACAAGCACATCCAACTGGATATCTGGTGCCTCTGCATCAGATGGCAGATATAAAACTCCCTGCTGACATTTGTCAACATGTCCAGCACTGCAGATTCCTGATTAACTGATCCCTCTCCATAGGCTACCAGGGAGCATGTGTTTAGAGTCAAGAGGCAAACTCAAGTCAATTCTTGTCACTGACTATGCCACTTGATGTGCATGACACCAGGCATCAGCGCCAACCTGGGTTATCGACTTGGTAAATAATAACACTTACTGTTGGTTCATCAGCCACACTGCAGCAAGCTTTTGAAAGTTTGCTGGCTTACCTCCCACTAGTCAGGGTCTACAGCACAATTGCTAATATAAATACTAACATAAGATATGGGTGACAATGCAATTCCAATTGCCTCCCTTATGTACCTAAGTTGGACTGTCTAACTGCCCCAGCATCAAGGGTATCTGTGTGTACGTAATTTTGCATGCACATAACCTTTAAAGGTGGACACATATAGACTAAATGCCAAAGCTAGCATTCAGTATTTAAATTCTGTTCTGTGTGGTTCATAGCTCAGTGCTTGTGCTATATACTGTAGCTGAATGTTGTAGCTTGTGCTTGGATACAGAGGCCAGACCAGTAAGTAGGATAATGCTTACAAGGTATTAGTAGTATGAAATGATTAGTGCTTAGATATTTCAGCATAGACATGAGCAAGTCGGTGATTATAGTACATGTTGACTGGATAGTATATGCAAGGTGCTTAAATGCTTGAACTGATGAGTAACTTGTTCTGACTTGATGTTTTGGCCTTTCTCTGTATCCCACCTTAGGAAGACTGCTTAGTCGAGTAGGACGAGACCCTCCTCCGGTGGGATAAGAGTGCCGGAGAAGGAGAAGGTGTCAGGGGAGGATGGAGAGCAAGTGTGACTCACTCTAAACAGAGCAGCAGAGCCTGAAGGCTTAAGTAGGATGTGGGGGAGGAGCTCTTCCACCACAAAACTACAGGCATATGCCTTTCAATTCTGTGTGGTTCATAGCTCAGTGCTTGTGCTACGTACTGTAGCTGAATGATGTAGGTTATGCTTGAATACAGAGGCCAGACCAGTAAGTAGGATAATGCTTACAAGGTATTAGTTGCATGAAATGATTAGTGCTTAGATACTTCAGCATAGACATGAGCAAGTCAGTGATTATAGTGCATGTGAACTGGAGAGTATATGCATGGTGCTTAGATGCATGAACTGAAGAGTAACTTGTTCTGGCTTGATGCTTTGGCCTTTTCTCTGTATCCCACCTAAGGAAGACTGCTTAGTTAAGCAGGATGAGACCCCCCCAAAAGAAATAATGATAACCAGTACGATTATCTCCTCCAACTCCGGAGAGTGTGGCCAGTAGCATGCAGGAGAGGAAAACCCCCCTGGGGGGAAACCTCTGAGGACCCATGGCTACTGACCTGCCCATCCTTTCTGGGCATACTAAACAAGAATAATCCTAAAAGAGCTATATATATATCGACTAGTCCAAAAGCCAAAAGATGAAGATCCAAAGGTTGGAAAGAGCAAGGAATCCAGTAATGATGTGTAATTCCAGTGAAGATAGTAGCAGATCCTGAGCAAAGTTCCAGACCAAAGTCAACGTCCAGGAGAAATAGCGATAGATGGGCATCAGGAATCCAGTGGAAGGCACAGGCAGACCGGAAGTGATGGTCCGAGTTCCAAGAGACAAGGTGATGGAGCTGGAGTCATTGAAGGTGAGGCAAGTAAGCTGGATGCAAGTCAGAAAGCTGAAGAAACTAGAGCAAAAGGAATCTTTGGTCCTGAGTGGGCGAAGCAGTAAGTGGACAATAGGCTAGAGAGCTCTGAAATCCTCCTATTGTCTGGCGAAGCAAGTATGGTAAGGGACAGAAACTGCATGCTGCGAGCTGGGCGAGGCAGATGTAGAGTAAAATATTCAAACCTCCAGGCCCTGATGCTGGGTGAGGCAGGCGTAGTGGAAATAGTCGAACCTCCAGGCCCTGATGTTGGGCGAGGCAGGTGGAGTAGGAGAGCTACAGCAGGTGAGCAGCTGAATGAGCACTGGAGTGCTGAGAGCATAATGGGTGTTAAGTGGTGACACCCTGGAAGGGCAAATGCGGTATCGAGTGCAGCAGAATCCCAGAGGCTGAGCCGAGGGGATGGCAATAAGAATGAAGCGACAATGTGCGGCAGCAATGAGCAACAATTTCAGAAGCAAGTGTGGACCTGCACATAGGTCAGTAAAACAGAACAGGAATAAGTAGACCCGCACGTAGGTCTGCATAACAGAGTAGCAATAATAGTTGAACCATTATGCCCTGAATTGGCAAGGCAGGCGCAGAGGCTAAGGCAGACTTATGAGAGCAGTATGATGGTCCTGTAGAGACGTTGTGTTCCTGATAAGCAAGGATGGCAGCAGAATGCAGTAGAGAACACTGAGTCGAATAAGCCGGCAACTCAACCGGATTTAGTAGTCCTAGGGCACTGGAGTAAGTTAATGTCTGAGGCCTAAGCCATGAGATAGGATGGCGCTACGGAATAAAGCTCGGCTGAGAGTCCTGGCAGGAAACAGTAGTCGTAGTAATTCCAAATGAACTGAAGCATCATGGCTAGAGACGTCCAAGGGAATTGATTGTGATAGTCCTGAGATGTAGTCTAGATGTATGTCCGTAGTGGAGTGAAGAAGGATATCTTGACGAGTTTAGGAGGTGCGAGCAGGCAAAGGTGAGAGCTGCAGAGTCTGGAACTTGAGTAGTATGACTGAATGTGATATCCAAGCAGTGCGTCCAATCCTGATGGAAAAGTTGGAGATGAGCAAGTGACATGGAGTGAAGGCTTCTGGCAGATGGAGATCAGATGAAATGCCCAAAAGGAGGAAAACAATCCGAAAGAGGCAGGCAAGGAGCAGCAGGAGCAGACCGGTTCCAGTCATGGAGAAGGAGACATGGCAGAGGCACAAGGGCAAGGCAGGCAGATGAAGGAATGTCCAGGAACAATTCAGATCCAGCAGATGAACAGCAGGAGACATGACTGAAGCAAAGGGGCCACATAAGGTGATCCAATAGGCTGCACAGAGCTGATATTCAGTGCTCAAGGGAAGCACAAGGTAGGAGAACGAGTGTCCAGAGTCAGGAATGGAGAACCATAGGAATGGCTCAGCGGAGACCAATGCTGGAAGGACTCTGAAAGCAGGACGAAGGACACAATGGATAAACTCAGGTGGTCAGCAGGAAGGATCCGGAACAGGGCACTGAAAGCAATGATGGCGTGCATGGTTGGAGTGCATGGCAGGAAGTCCAGAGGCTGAAGGAAATGAAGCAGCTAGGCTCATACATGGGGTAGGATGAGCAGCCAGACCACATGTAGGTCAGCTGGAGGAAGGAGTAGGGAGTGGCAGCTAGGCCCCATGAAGGTGAGCAGGACCACAAACCCTCATGCAGGGTAGCAAAGGAGCAGTGAATGCTCGCCAGGCTAGGCCCCCACAGGGCAGCAGAAATTACTGGACCCCACGTAGGTCAGGTGGAAGGGGAGAGAGGGTCAAGCTAGACCTCCAGAAAGGTTAGGCAGGAAGAGAATGCCGCCACAGGGGGCAGCCTGGTGCAAAAGAGATCCCAGAGGCAGAAGCTGAGGGACGGCAGTGGTGTGCAGCAAAATAGCGTAAGCAAGAGTGGACCTGCATGGAGGTCTGCAGTATGGAGAAGCCAGGATGGGCACTAGACCGTAGAGTGGAATAAACAATCATAGCAGTATAAGAAGCTGTGCAAAGGCCAAGGAGTAAGGTCCAGAAATCAGATCAGTGCTATTCAGAGCAGGCACGATGGACCTAGGCGCTGGGAATCCATCGACCTAAGGTACCTTGGGCACAGTCGCCAGTAAAGTCAAATTCGGGAGGTCAAGAAACAAGCTAATTGTGGCCACAGAGAGGAACTCAAAAGTTGGAAAGACGTCAGCATGAACCCTTGGCTGACCTGCAAACAGTAAGTTTGTTTCTCTGAAGTCCGGATACTGGCCCGGTTGAGGATATAGATCTATGAAGGACAGTAGTTGTTTACCAGGTAGTGCATGCCACTTTATAATGTACTGCTAATGTATGCTGTCACAGGGCTACTGGAATGGTCTGAAGAACTGGAGCTGCCACTGCAAAGGCCCTGCTTCCTGACAGTTTTATTCGGGACATTAGCATCAAAAGGGCCAGGCCCTTGGCTGAGTGGAAGGGTGTTGCTTGGATGTGTAGCATAAGTAGGTCAGGGAAATAATGTAGACCCTGTTCACACAAGTCTGTAGAAGTTAACAAATACACCTTGAAGTCTATGGACCACCTAACAGGCAGTCAGTACTGCTGAAAGAGCACAGTCTTGATATGATCTTTAGTGCCTGCATTAGTTATCAACCTGGGTGGAACATTCTGCTCTAGCTGCAGGCAGTGCAGACGTCTGGGGAGATCGAGGTACTGTGCAGTATAGTAAATCAGGCAGTAAGTCATGAATGAATGCCTCTATGTCATCTGGTCTCACTTCACAAAATATGGTTTGATCAGGCTAGGTTCTTTAGGTGATCTAAAGAGAAATTCTGGTTATAGTCTGGATGACTCTGGAGAAAACAAATAGCAGCCACACAGCTAGGAGTCCAAGCCGCCCAGTGCAAGCGTCGGAAGTACTGCAGCTCGAGGGGAAAACTTGTAAGGGAGTGGAGCATAAACTGGCAGCTGATAAGCTGGTGCACGCAAGGAAAATGGGAGAAGGAACACCAGGCAGGGGGGCAGTGGAATCAGCAAGGAAAGGCGATGTTTGGAGCCAAAAGGAGCGGCAACTTGATGCAAGCCAAGACTGAGCAATGCGAGGAGGGAAGTGAGCTAGCAGCGGAGTACTGAGGTGCAGCTGGCGGAGAAAACAAGCCCAAAAGAAAGAAGAAAAGCAACGGAGGCAGAGGGAAGCAAAGGAGCGCAGGAGGGAAAAAGGCAAAATTGGGGCAAAGCAAGGCAACTGCTAGAGAGAGAAAGGAGAGCAAAACAAACAACCAGAAAGAGGGTTACGGGGACCAACCAGCCATCGCCACAATGAAGCGAAAAGTAACCGCTGTAAGCAGAGAAGCGGAGCCTGAAGGCTTAAGTAGGATGTGATGGAGGAGCTCTTCCCCCACAGAACTACAGGCATGTGCCTTTCAATTATACAGTGGCAGAGAATATTTTCAGCAATCTGACTGATCAGTGGCCACCTTGTAGAGTGATGTTATCCCAGCACAACATCACTTTATCAAGGTACAGTCGCCACATAACTGCTCTCATTTTCAACATAAAAATATTACTGCACACATCTTCCTTGTCATCCATACAACCTTGCCCCCGATCACATTTGTAGCTACTTTTGTTTGCAGAAAGAAACTCAGAGCCAGTGTGACACAAACTAAAGCAAAAAGCAGTTAAAATATGCAACTGCTGTCCTCGCTGTTTTGCCCCCACTCTTAAACACACCACATGTCTACCTGTGCTTTTAAAAGCACATCACAGTACAGTTAACGATTGCCAGCTCCGCTTTAATTTTTTCCCATTACTCAGATCAAAAAGCTCTGTTTTTAAACTAGCTGTCCTCCCCGCTGTCTTTGCTCAGCAGCCCAGCACACCTCTGCTTCAACATGTGGAAAGTGAAAGCCATATACGCTCCCATTCACCAGCCTGCCCTAACATCTTGAATTGAAAGCCATGCAGTTCTCACTCAGCATCCTGTCTGAACACTGCTGATCATCCAAAGCTGTCTTGCTGTTACCGGAGATGGGGGTCTGGGTGACCATGTACCGGGACACAGAAAGGCTAACAGCACAGAAGAGAAAAGGGGGAAACTGAAAGAATGACTGAGGGAAACAGGAACATAAAGCCAGTGCCACCTACTGGCCAACAGCAGTAACAAGGGACTCTTTATATTTATAGACCTATACATACATGCACACACACACAAAAGCTGAAAATGCATTTAAAACTGTATTTTTAATCTTCTTTTTTTGTTTTAGAAATGAGTCATTGTATAATAGCAATAATGCACTCCAGCATGTATGTCGTGCTGGGATAATCTCACTTCTTGGGTAATGGGCATACTCAGCCTGTAGCCTCATGCCCAGCCACCCAAGGCATGGCATCATCCCAGCATGGCACACACCCTGTCATGCATTATTGCTTCATTTGTTTATGGAACATAGTAGCAAAGATACAGAAAGCATAAATGTTGGACATTTGAGGGGTGAGGAGCTACTGAGCTGCATCAACATAGGCAAAGAGCCACGTGTGGCTCTTGAACCTCGCGCTTCGGACCTTTGATTTAACATCTCAACTTGTCATCACCTCCACACTATTACTTAGTCTGCATCCTTCCAATGTGGAAGGTCCAATGCAAGCATCAATTCATAACTTCTGCATTTCAGTACAGCATACTACTCCAGTAGCTCCTTCTGTATTAAATAGCAGATTGCTGGCTTCGGGCTACTTGCCCCATTTCTTATGTACAGATAATGCATGGCACTGACATAATACAGATAGATGACTTGATAGCTGGACCAAGGAAAAAGTTAAAATCAAGAATGGGGAGCAGTTATCTCCTAGCCATCTCCTCAGATGGTATTAACATTTGCCTCTCTTTTTCACTGTCAGCGAACATAAACCCAAACTAGTAAGCACTACCATACAGACACACGAAGTATTGAGATACTGTATTATCATTCTCCACACTCACTCACAATCTTGGGTACTCTTCTCTCGCTGTGACATTAGTGCCTCTCAGTTCCATAGTGGGAGCACCACCCACTGTGTACCATTGAGAAATTTCCATTCTCCACACTATCAAGCATAGGGACTCTTGCCCCACTGAGCTGTTTGTGTACCTCCGCTCCAGCCTTGGGATCACCTGCTAGTAGAGCCAATACCATTGCAAAATCAGTGCCAGTTTTGAAACAGACCACTGTGCAGATAGATTACTGGGGCAGAGGTACCTAAACTGTGTTCCCAGTTGAGGCTTGCTCACGGCTCTTCAATTAAGATAGCCATTGTGGAAAGTGATTTTGTGCAATTGTTTGCTGCTATGCCCAGTGCTCATCTAAAGAGTAATTTCTCTTTAAATACGGAGTTCCTTGATAAGACAGAAAACTCAGTTAGCAAATCTGCACTAGGTACATCAGTGTGGGAAACATTGTAAAGTACTGAACTGGCAGCTGGTAGCTACCAAGCGCTCTGAGACAGCCGTGACTCACGGTGTTCCAGGCCAGCTCTTCCTGGTCATCACACTCTTAATAAAATTGGATGGCTTCCAATCTAAAGCTTTTTTTTTTTAGACTTTGAAAACAGATGTGCAGGTGACGAGGCTGTCATGCTGTGCAGTTCTGAGATGTCAGTCAGGCTGTTCCTGTTCTGAGAGGTCAGTCAGCTGGTGGTGGCACCTGTGCAAAGCTGTAGAGCAGTGGGTGGGGATTACTTTTCCTGGCTAGAAAGCTGTGGTGGCTGCTCCAGCTAAACAATATATGGGAAAAACTACATTTTTTTTATGGAAGTACTGATGGATAACTATTACACTCTGAGTGTTATCAAGTCACAAAGCCTGAGCAAAAGCTCTGCAAGATTTACACTGCAACATAGGGACAGGAGACAGTCACAAGAAACTATGAAGTGAAGCATCAGGTTAAGAAGGGGGTACATTTTTAAACATGGTGTCAAGTGGGAATTGGGGCTGGTAGGATGCCTTTTTTTTCCCCCTTAAATAGTTGGGAAGACCAAGGAGGGGTTCGGAGACAGCAGACCATTGGAAGGAGATGGGGCACTCTATGGAACATGCCCTGGCCACCTAAGGGAAGGGAAAAAGATTAATTGTATCTGTGCCCAAATAATAAATAATTTGTATCCTGAAAATGAATATCTGGCCGTGTATTCAAAATAAGGTATTAACACACCCCTAGTTACAGTGCTACCCGGCAGGATGCAATGCTATGTCTTAGGTTACTGCATGGTAAAAGGGAATAACTGCCATTAAAATTGCATTGTTTCCTGCAGACAATCTGCTGCAGCATGCTGCAGTATTGCATTTCATCCTGGCAGCCTCCACTGTAGCATAATTTTTTGTTTTTTTTAAATAAAGGTTTTTATCCTCCAAGGCTGACTGGGTGACTGTTCAACCTTGTCCCTGGGTACCATTAGCTGTCCTCTGCCTTTTTCCTTTCTGGGAGGGTTTCCCTCACAGATTAGCTCCCATTGCAGAGTCAGAGCGGGAGGGAGTGCTGTCCCCTCCCAGTGACTCTCATCCAGAAATCCCGCTTTCCCCATCAGAGAGGCACAGTGGTCTGTGGCACCTCAGATGGGACTTCATGTAGCCCTGTTCCCTTCATTTTCCACCTGTGTTTTTCTCCCACTTGCCCAAAGCTGCAGTGGGGTACAGAAGCATGTGCATGTGGTGGCACATATGTGCTCTGGAACCATGACCTCCTTCCACCCACCCAGACATCAGTCTGTCTCCCGCCCCCCATCAGTGCTACCACTAGGCCTCCATCTGGTGGCAGTCAAGAGCTGGAAAGGCAAACCACCCCTCCCTGGGAGAGGACAGCTACCTGTCAGCCACTCACTCCTTCTCCCAGTTCTCCTGCCCACCAGCCCCTGGCAACCTGAGCTCATTCTCAAACTTGTATCGCCTGATGTTTATTGGCAGATGGGACCACAAGCATGCCCTGCTGTGATGCCCTTGTATGATCAGGTCTCTGAAGAGTTAGGAGGTCATAGATGTAAGGGGGGTGGGGTCCCAGCTCATTCAGAGCTTTATAAATCAAAGTATTCTGAAATAAACCTGTCACTACACTGGCAGTCAGCCCAGAACCCAGAGCGAATAGGTGACATGATCTGACCACTGGATAGAGGTCAGAAACCTCACTGCCACATTCTGGACCAGCTGCAGGCAGTGGAGTTGGCCACCAGAAAGGCCCTGCTAGAGCACAGAATAGCAGTCTAGCCTGGCTGACACAAAGGCCTGCACCAAAGTCTTCAAGTCAGCAGGATCACGTATGAAGTGCTGTTAGTTGATATTCCCAAGGCGGTAACACAGAATTTGATGGCAGATAAGGACCACTTGGCCCATCCAGTCTGCCCATTTCTCCCTACCTACACTATTACCACAGACAGTGCCTGATCAACAGCTCTTTCTTCCTCCCCCTTCTTTTCCACTATGATTCCCTTATGCCTATCCCATGCATTCTTGAACTCCATCACTATTTTCACCCCCATCACCTCCGCTTGAAGGCTGTTCCAAGAATCCTCAACTCTTTCTATGAGGAAGTACTTGCTCGCATCTCTGCTAAATCTACCCCCTCCAGCTTCATAGCATGTCCCCTCATTCTTGAGCATTTGCTTTCTGAAAAATACTTCCCTCCTGTACCTTATTTACCCCCATGAGGTATTCAAAGATCTGTCATATCCCCGTCTCCCTCCTCTGTTCCATGGTGTACATATTGAAGTCCTTTAGTCTCTCTTCATAGGGCTTTTGATGCAAACTCTGCACCATTTTAGTTGCCTTCCTTGAGACCGCTTCCACTCTATGTCCTTCCAGACATGTGGTCTCCAGAACTGGACACAGTACTCTAGGTGGGGTTTTACCAGCAATCTATATAGAGGCAACACCACCTCCCTCTTTCTGCTGATACCCCTCTGTATGCACCCTGACATCCCACTAGTCCTTCCTACTGCCTTGTCACACTGTCTAGCCACCTTTAGATCATCCAGTATGATTACCCCCGGGTCGCTTTTCGGCTTGGTGGTTGTCAGTACCACTCCACCCATTTTGTACTCTGACCCAGGTTTCTGTGCACCAAGTGCATTATTTTGAACATATGAACATAAGAATTTGCCGATAGAAGTGGACTTCTTGATCCATCTAGTCTGCCCAGAATACCTACCCCCTCCTCTTAGACTATTTTCTTTTTTAAGTGTAGTGTTTATCCCATGCAAGTTTGAATTTGCTTGCATTTTTGAGTCTACTACCTCTTGCGGTAGGCTATTCGAAGGGTTAACCACCCTCTCAGAAAAAAAGTACTTCCTGATGTTTCTGCTAAGTTTACCTCCTGCCAGTCGTAGATTGTGGCCTCTTGTATGACTCTCTGATTTCATTTGAAACAAGTTTTCCTTCTGCACTGCGTTAATTCCCTTCACATACTTAAATGTTTCGATCATGTCCCCGTCTCTTCTCTGTTCAAGTGAGTACAGCTACATGTCAGCCAGTTTGGTTGCATATGGCTCCTGGTGCAAACCCTGCACCATCTTTGTAGCCCTTCTCTGCACTGCCTCCACTCTGTTGATATCCTTCTTCAGGTGCAGCCTCCAAAACTGGATGTAATAGTCCATGAGTGGCCTGACCAGTGATCTGTAGAGTGGCATTATCACCTCTCTTTTTCGGCTAGTTATACCCCTTCCAATGCATCTGAGGATCCCATTTGCCTTCTGCACTGCCCTTTCACATTGCTTGCTCATCCTAAGGTCATCTGTAATGACTACACCAAGATTCCTCTCCACCTGTGTTACTTCAAGCTGGTGTCATAGCAGCATGTATTCCTTCCTTGGGTTTCTTTTACTTTGATGCATGACCTTGCATTTTTTGGCATTGAACTTCAATTGCCAATTTTTGGACCATCTTTCCAGCCTATTCATATCCTTTTACATCTTCAAGATGCCCTCTTGCGTGTCCACCCAATTGCAGAGTTCTGTATCATCTGCAGACAGGCATACTTTCCTCTTTAGCTCATCAGTGACATCACTGATGAAAATGTTAAAGAGGATGGCACCTAATACGGATTCCTGTGGCACTCCACTGGTCACCTTACCCTCCCTTGACTGAGCGCAATTAACTAAGACCCCCTGTGTCCTATCCTTGAGCCAGTTTGCAATCCAGTTGACTGTCTTGACTAAGTTCTGTATTTTCTAGTTTATTCATAAGCCTTCTATGGGGTACGGTGTCAAAGGCCTTGCTGAAGTCTAGGTAAACCATGTCCTCCGCCCTCCCTGATCCACTGTTCTGGTCATCCAGTTGAAGAATTCTATCATGTTTGTTAGGCATGATTTTCCTGCCATAAATCCATGTTGCTTGGGGTCAATCTTTCCAGATTCTTTTAGATGATCCACTATTCTGTCTTTCAGCAGGGTTTCCATAAGTTTGCCTACCACTGAGGTCAGACTGACTGGGCGGTAGTTCCCAGGCTCTTCCCTGCTTCCACTTTTATGTATGGGTACCAGCACAGCCTTTTACCAGTCTAGCAGTATTGTGCCACTTTCCAGTGACTTATTAAAAAGGTCAATGAACGATGTTGCAGTTTCTTCCCATAACTCCATTATAATCCTAGGGTGGATTCCATCGGGTCCCATTTCTTTGTCTAGTTTTAGTTTGCTAAGATATTCTAGGACTCTTTCTCTTAAGAAGTGGAAGTCATCTGCTGTTCTACTGTTGCACACTGCCTTTCCCATAGTAGGGCTGCCTTCAAGGTTTCCCAGCTTCTCTCCATGTCCCATGAGCACTTTTTTGCATTGAAACCCAGCTGCCATACCCTTGACCACTCCTCTAGTTTTCTCAAGTCTCTGCTCATCCTTTCCACAGACACACACCCAGGGTGTCCACCCTATTGCAGATTCAGTGTTATTTGCAAAGAAGCAGACCTTGCCCTCCAGCTTTTCTGCAGTGTTGTTTATAAAGACATTAAAGAGGACTGGTCCCAGCACTGATCCTAGAGAAACCCCTCTGGTCACTCTTCCTTCCTTGGCATGAAATGTTTACTTTCACCCTCTGTCACCTATCCCCCAATCACTTTCTTATCTAGGTTACCACCTTTGGATCCACTCATAAGCTACCCAGCTTACTTATTAGTCTCCTATGTGGAATGGTGTTGAAAGCTTACGGAAATCTAGGCAGGCCATGTCCACCTCTCCATCCTGAGCCTTTTATCACCCGATCAAAGAAAAACAACTCTTAATGTCAGCTGACACCCAAGATTCCAGGGACAGCGTGAGTCCAATACCAGGAGCCAGTCAGTGCATTCCACAGCCTTATGTCTTCTAGTCACTTCTGAAATACAGCTATTGGACAGCATTAGTCAGGAGCAAGAGACAGGTACAGCTGGATATCATCAGTGTAACAGTGGACACCCCAACATACCATTTAATGATCTCCCCCAGTGTATGCAAGTATACAGTGAAGTGTAGGAGAAAGGACAGAACCCTGAGGCACATCACATTCCAGGACAGTCTGGTCTGACTGGCAGGAACCAGTCAAGGCTGACTGCACCCTTCCCAAGAGGAAGGACTGCAACTATCACAAGACCATTCCAGTTGACTGCTCATACACCTTAAGCATGTCAACTAACTCCCCATGATCAACTGTATTAAATGTAGAGGGCAAATCAAGGAGAGTAAAAATAGAAATTTCAGCTCAGTTCCTCCCCAGATGGAGATAATTACAGAACCTGACCAAGGCTGTCTTCATGTTATGGCACCTTTGGAAGCCAGACTGTAGTGGCTCAGAAATGTTTTGGACTTCAAGATGCTCTACCAGCTGATTTACCCACCTTTTTAACAACTTTAGCCAAAAATGGCAAGTTGTAGGCAGGTCTTAAGAGGGTCAGGGAGGAGCCCCTCACTCAAAGAAGCCCTAAATATTCCCATAAAGACCAGAACCCAGGATCCCAACTCTGCCTTAAGAAGCCAAGTTGTGACCAGGTTAAGAATCAGTGTGGTGGCCTCAACTCTGAGACAATCTTAGCAGTCTTAGCATTATCCAGTGGGTAGAATTCCACCCATGGCAAAGCCTCCTCCTGAGGCGACCAGTCTGCATACCCGTCACTTCTCTTTATATTGAGGGAGTTGACTGGGTAGGAATGACAACCTTGTCTGAGAAGAACTGATCAAAGCAATCATACCTATCAAATGAGACAGGATTTTTGCTCCACAGACGGGATGCAAAATACTGTCCACCATGCAAAACAATGTGGCTGCTCTGCTATTCCCATCAGCAGTTTGTCCAAAGAAGAATCTTTTCCTCTCTGCACAAATTGCGCTTATAAAAATAGGTTAACTGTGAAAACTAAAAAAAGGAACATTTTTAAAATTAAAAACACGTATTTTCTTATGTTAAAAATAACTAGTGAAAAGTACTCCCTTCCCATCTGTCAAGCGTATGCCTAGCCACACTTTCAATAGACAGAATGTTTGTTCATCATGGAATGCAGGAATTCAAACATATGCAGAGTTCTACTGACAGAATGTTAACCTCTTCCAACACACACACACACACACACACACACACACACACACACACTCTTGAAGGCTACAGTAAAGAAGGGGATTCAGTTTGTATCTGCAGGAGAGGAAGCAGCAAAGATTTTCATTTTAGGCAAGCAAGGATAAGATGGAAGAGGGAGGACTCCATGGTCAGAAAAGAAGCTGCAAAAGATAACCCTTGAGTAGTACTGTACTTCATTTTAATTTCTGTATGTGTGTAAGAAGGGGAATATAAAGGAAAAAAACATTTAATCAGTTTTTATTTGTTCATTTTATTTTAAGGGGGTGTTTTATCTTTAGGGCCTTGGTAATTTTTTAGTGAGTAGAGGTGGCAGCCATGTTTGTAGTAACAGTCAGGAATTAAAAAAAAAAAAAGCATTGCTATTGTTAGTGTGCTGTGTCCTGAATGCCAGCACTTTTTTTTACCCATACAATGTACTCCCTCAATGCACAGGTCCTAGACATTCAGCATACAGTATGTTGACTTCTAATAAATTTTCCTCACATTCAAATTGAAACTTATTCATGATTCTCTAGATTCCAATATAACTTGTAGAGTAGACCACATTGTCAGCGTAAGCTTGGTAGGGACAACCCCCTTTTCCCTATCCTAGGACGATGGAACTCTATCATATAACCTCGTTAATAATTTATTCAGAAATAGATTAAATATTATGGGTGAAATGACACAGCCTTGTCTCAATCCTATATTTGTTGTAAACTGTTTTTGTAGTATCTCCTTCCTTATTGTATCTTATTGTGGTCTTATTATTAGTATATAGTGCTACAATTATATTTAGCAACTCTTTGTCTATCGCATATTCTTCCAATACACCCCAAAGTCTATTTTGTCTTATCGTATCAAATGCTGCACAAAGGTCTATAAAAACACAATATAATTTTTGTCTTTTTACCCTTATGTGCTTGTAGAATAAATGCGACAGTGTAAAACATTGCTCTATTGTTGAATATCCAGCATGAAGCCAGTTTGTGCTTCATCCATAATTTTATTATCTAGGATCCAGTCCATAATTCCTCTATGCAAGATTCTTGTGAAGATCTTTTGCGAACTGGCTAATAGGCTGATAGAGAAAAACCCAGTCATTATAGACCTATCGCCTTTTTTAAATATTGGTAATATAATATTTTCTGTCCAAGTCCTAACTACTTTCCCAGATTCAATTACGGAGTTATATTTTTTTATATTGGCATGGAATTCATAGTTCTGGACCATTTAACATGATATCCATGGGCAGTCCATCTGGGCCAGGTGCTTTATATATTTTTACAGTAATTAATCCATCTCTTATTTCTTCTTCTGAAATTTTAGGTTGCAATTTTTCCCATTTCCTATATATTATCTTAAGTTCTATATCCTCTGTAGTTTGGAAAAGATCTGAGAAATATTTTTCCCATATTGTTGGATCTATGTAATTTTCTAGATCAGTAAAATGGTTTTGGTCAGTAACATAGCAGAATAAAATAAAGTGGACAAAAATAAAGTGGAAAAAACAGTGTCACCGTCAATACTGGCAGCACAAAATGTAGCGTGCCAGAACAATGCAGGCCACACAACACGCAGGTAGCAAACAATGTCCACCGCATGGAGGCACTGCACTGGAACACACAGCAGCAGGCACCCATGCACAGGAACAGCACAGGGGTGCAGGGAGATGGAACAGGGCAGGGTGCAACCACCACTGGGGGAAGCAGGCCACTGGACACCTACCATAGTAATCTAATGGTACAGGCACCCTCATGGTTGGGTACCCCCATTCAGAATGCTGGGTGATAGAGAACGTGCACCGGGGTAACCACTGGAGGACAGGTGGACCATGGCCACCATGTGGATGGCCATGTATAATGCAAATGACTAGGAGCACAAGCCAGCATGTCCCCAGCAACACAGACTACAGGACAGGGGAGATGGCTTGCTGGCTTGTGCTCCTGGCCCCTGTGGTTCCAGTGCAGTGCCTCCATGTGGTGGACATTGTTTGCTACCTGCGTGTCATGTGGCTTGCATTGTTGTGGCATGCTACATTTTGTGCTGCCAGTATTGATGGTGACACTGTTTTTGCCGCTTTATTTTTGTCTACTTTATTTTGTTCCGTGAGGTTACTGACTGGAACCCTGTAAAATTGTTGTCCCCTCCACTGGCCACCAATTGCCAAAATTTCTTGTTGATTTTACTCTACACTGCTCTCTCGAACTCTTTCCATAATTGATGTCTATAGTTTTCTTTTTTTTCCCCCTCATCTTATTTAAGATTATTTTATTTGTTCTTGATGGATCACTTTTCACTTGTCTTTTTTTTTATCTCTTTTTTTACCTCCCTTTTACTTTTTTTTTTCTCCCTTTATATGGTTTTATAACTTCAGCCTTAATCACTATGGCCTATATTTTTTCAAACATCTTTTCTAATTGTCTTAAGCCGATTTCTGATGCCTTTTTATTAGCTATGTCTTTAATCTCATCTTCTGCCCCACATTATTTTAAACATCTGATTGATTGATTGTCATTTATCATATGCCATTTAATGCCTTTCTTCATTCTTATTATGTCAATTTTCTTAGTTTTTTTCTCATTTCAGGCCATATGTCCAATGTCACTTCCAATGGGGGCATGTTCGCTGTCTGCCCTCAGTCCTATCTGCATGTCTTTGTAGTAGTAATTGTCCATATTAAAATTTGCCGAGCATAGATCTATCATTGTTGCACCTTTATAATTTATAAAGGTGAATTCTTCTTCTTGATCCCCTCTCGTTCTACCATTCATCAATATAAAGTATCTATCTGTTAATAAATTATATAATTTGTTTCCTCTATTTGATGTTACTTTGTCTTTTGAGTTTCGATATAAGGCATACACATTATTTTCCTTAGCCATATGTAAGTAAGTCAATTCCTGCGATAGGCCAAGATGTCTTCCTAATCTGGCATTAAAGTCCCCAATCAATAAAATATTTACGTTTGTGTTCTCCTCCCGTGTCTATAAATCTGTCCAAATTCTCTAATTCTGTATCAACTAAGATTCTTGAATTAGTAGGAAGAAAATATAAATTTACAATAATAATTGATTTTGATTTACCCTTTATCCTTAATGCCAAAACACAATCAGAGTTCAGTTATTTCTTCTGATTGTGATATTTTAATAGAGGTCAAAAGACCCCCGACTAAGCTACCATATTTACTAACTCTGGTTGCTTCTTTGAAAAAAGACCTATATCCGTCAATACTACACTTGTATTTTGTCCATGTTTCCTGTAAATAAATTACCCTACATTCTTTTAGGTATTTAAGAAAAGTCGGGTCAGCCAATTTCTCTTTTAACCCTGATATATTCCAACTAATTAAATTATAAGTTCCCCTCTCACTTAATACCTATTTCTTATCTGTTTTTTGTGATTGTACTTGCGATTGTCAAACATCTTGTTCTTGTAAGGTTCTAAACCTATCTGTTTGTATGAGATTTATCCAATGTGTGGATTCTACTGTCTCTGATAGCATTCTCTTTTGTTATAAATTCACTTTTTCTATTAGGTGGATATCTACTGTATACCATCCAGCATTGTTGTTTTAGAGAGTAGATATTGATAATCTTTCTCATTATTTATCTTCATAATAATTTGTCCATTTTCTTCACTTCTAGTCACTTTCATTATTGTGTTGTACAGATCTCTAGATTTCAAGAGATTCTATAAAAAGTCAATGACTTTAAATCTCAAATTCTTTCTTTTTTCATTTAGAAAATTGTTTAATCCGAATACGGTGATCAACATCTCTTCCTGTTTTTTGTCCTTTATGTTAACTTTTTCAAAGTATTCTGGAAATAAAGTTTTAATGTTTACCACAGATTCAATTTCAAATCCTAATTTTTTTTTTATTATTTTATTTTAATTGCTTTCACTGTATAGAACTGGTCTGATATTATCAAAACCAGTTCCAAGTCTCTTACTGGTCTAATTACACTTAACTGCCTTAATATTTACTGCATGGTTTTTATTTTTCAAGACTGATCCTAAGAATTGTTTTAAATGCACATTCAGCGTATCTTCCGTTTCATCAGGTATTATGGACATTTTGTACAATGGCAGCACATAATCAGTATCTATTGTTCTTTTTAACCACTGGCTCATCAGATTCAATTCCTGTTCTTCTTTTGCTAATTCACCACTTCCTACATCTGAAGTAGGTTCTTTATTATTACTACATTGTTCTGTTACTTTATTTTTTTTGATTTTCCCTAATTGCCTCTTTTTGATTTGATCCTAAACACTTATTGTTTACATTATCCTTGTTAACATTAACACACTTCACCTTTATTCATCTCATTCTGGTTCTGTAGTTTCTTCAGACCCTTTTTATTTTTACAATTCTCTTTATTGATTTTTTTGTTCTTTTTTGAAACCATCCCTCTGTGGTTCCTTTGATACCTTTCTTGATTTGTTTTCTGACTAATGTTTTACTATCCTGCATTCTCTTCCCCTTCAATCCTGCATTTTCTTTCTTTATCTCTTTCCCACCTTTTTGTCCTTGTATTACTCCCTTTTCCCCATATGTTTGAGTTGCCCTTTCTAAGTTCCAGGGCTGTAATACTGTCTCTCTTGCCCACTCTGGAGGTAGCATTATCAATTCCTCTTCTAAGTCTGATGTCAGTATTACCTCTAGTTCTTATGAATTTACTTTCTCCCTTTCCTGTTCCTGGGGTGTCCTGATATATATTGGCACATTTTCTTTTACATTTTCTTGAATGAATAAACTATTTTCATAACTTGTATCATTATGAATATCATGTGTCTCCTTCTGTATATCAGTTTTTATCTGAGTTTCCTCAAGTACTTTTTTATTTATTAAATCTATATGCAGCTTGTTGTCCAAGCAGACTCCCTTAATAAATGTGAGTTTTTGCTTGATCAACAGTTGTTCATAAATTAAGACCTTCCCTAAATGAGGATCTTTCAACACATTTACTATATCCTTAGTTAAATTATCAGTGATTGTATTATTGTATTCAATTGGGCTCATTAACTGAGTGCAATCTCCTGTTAATTCATCCATTGTTTCTGTTCCATTCAAAGAATCCTGGTTACTCTCCTCTATTCCTAGGTTTGGGGTTACTTCTCCCAAACCATATTTAAATTCATTTCTTTCATTTTTTTCTTTTATTCTTTTGTTGTTTTGCATAGTCACCTTTATCTCTTCTACTGTTCTATTCACTTCTCTGTTGACTAGAACAAGAACATCATCTTTTTGTGTTAGTGTTTCTTTGTTATTTTCATTACTACTACCTTTGTCTATCTCTACTGTACTCTCTCTTTCTAGTTCTTCCTTAATTAAGTCAGATCTACTTAAATCAGTTTTATTTCTCACACTTCTTTCCTTTTACAGAAAAATGTCTCTTATCAGAGGTTGGTATGATTTATTTATTTTTAATCCCTTTGGGTTCCAATTCAACCGTTCTTAACTCTTAATTCTGTCTCAATTAGCTTGTTTAGCTTTTTGTATTTCCAATGGAACTGGTGTTGATGTGGTTCTCGCGTAATAACTCATTAGCTCAATTAAGCCCTCATTGTATGAATCATCATTCCCTAAGTTTTTTTTGGCATTTTGTAAATTTAGTTTTATCCCCATTTGTCAAGGCTAAGGTCAGTTTTGCCTTATTTTTCTTATTGGGTCTCCTCTTTGATCTTTGTAATACCCTTTCAGTTAGAGTGTCCAAACTTCCTGTGGATTTACTCATCTCTGATATGCCTTTTCTGCTCTCTGTTTCTACTGGCATCTTATTTCTATTGTTGCTACTTGTTATAATATTAAATATATACATGCCCCTGTAACAATATTACAGTTTCAAAATGGTAAGACAGGAACTCAAATAATCACCTACTAAGCTGTTAATGTTCACTTTATGCAGAATATCAGAAAATGTAATTACTTAAATGGTGTACAATATAAGATCCTCCCTTCCAGTGAGTGCCCCTCTAGGCCCAGTGAACCACTAATATCACAATTATTCAATTTCTGGACAATAACTTATCTGATTCCAATGGGAAGGAGCTGGTAATACCTGGGCAACAGAGTTAATCCAACTTTTAAGAGATTAAATCTTGGACTATAAAACTTTTTTTAAATGATCGGCAATACTTAAAGACTCAAAAAAAAGAAAAAAATGACTTTATAAAAAATAAACAAGTCAATTAAATAGTATTTCTATTATCTAAATCAATTACTGTCTCTGGATGAAGTCCAGGTAGTCCAAATAGCTCTCCAAGGCTTTATAAGACTTTATGAGCAGCACTAGACAATGTTCCTTTTCCTCTACTTCCTTCCCCTGCCCTCCGTGGTCTTCCGTAGATGCCATATATATTTGTCTCCTTCCTCCCTATCATACATGTGGACCAGAAATGGTGATGGCTAAAAAGAAAAATACCACAACTAACAATCTGATATAAGACACTTTTGCCCTATTTCCTCCCTATTTTGGATTCCTAACTCAATTTTATAAATAAAATTCACATTTATTGCATTTATCAGGTTGTCACAGGTTATCACTGATTTAATGCAATAATCACTATTTAAATAACAAGGCAATTTATACTGCCTTTATGCTGGTTTTATAACAAAAATAGAAATCACCATCTCCCTTAATAATTTAAGATCTAAAATGCACCATAACCATAATCAAGTAGCTTGTTACTAGTTGCTACTTATTTTAAGTGTGTCAGTGCTATATTAATGCTGTTACAGTTGCCTACTTACTTCTTTGCATAGCTTCATTAAGCAGTAGCAGTAACCAGAAATAGGGTGAAAACCACTACAGGCTTCATGAATTTCAGACTTTATCAGACTTTTCAGGCTTCTCAAACTTCCCTACTTCATTAAGCCTCACTAACTACCAATATTCATTAAAAAAAAATGTTGGCGGGCATAAACACACACAGAGTCCCATTGAAGGTGCACTAAAGCTCTACAGCGCATAAACGTTCTTTAAGAAGATATCAGAGAGTATAGCAAGCTAGACAGATAGAAGTAAAAAAGCCTCACCAGAACACAATAAAAAATTCTCTATCTTCCTAGGCTGTTGCTATGCACACCTTCCTTGTATATGCTCCGATGCTGAGTGTATGAATGACTGAGCGTGAGATGTCCACTTTTATGCTTGTGTACCACATGAGTGCCCCTGTGACCACAAACTACCAATCAGGTACCCACTTCCTGGGTTCTGCTTTCCCCCCTCCTTTATCTATTTTTAAGAAAAATAAGAAAAAAAAACAATTATTCTCCACAAATAAGACTAGCAGTGCTGTCTCCAGTCCACCCTGCTCCAAATCTCCAATGAAAAAAAACACAGCAGGCCACACACGACCACACAGCACCTGAACCGCAGAGAGCAAAGGAAACCAACCACATACCACTAGCTCAACGCTGCACTGGGAAAACCAAACTGAAGCAAGGCTGCTGGTGCTACGAACCCACTACATTAGTGAGTAAAATAAAAATACATTTTTTGTTTTATTTCTGACTGTTATGTTTCAGTTGCAGTCTGGCTGCTAACACCCTGACACATTGGAACAGCTTGTCACTGTTATACTCTTAATTTACTCAGAAAATACCTGATTATTAAATCGCTGGATTCTTATTCAGTATTCATAATAAAACATTTTAAAATAATTAAAATATACAAGCAACATACAGAATAAATGTTAAGCAAACTCAAACATTCATTTTTTTGAGGGCTGAAATTAAAAAGGTTTTTACAACACAGTGATCTGGCTTTTATGAATGCTTCAATGCCACAGTGCTGGAAAAATTAGTTAATACAGAAATACCAACACTTCTCATAAAATGAAACTGGAGACAGAGCTCTGAGGGTTTTCAAAAATCAGGCCGATAGCCCCCCTCCCCCCACGATGGTTACTGAAACTTTCCTCTCAGTTAAGCTCTCCTTCCACCACTAAGGATTCAAACTGCACTGAGGGTTGCTCAGAGGTCCTGGGCTTCACCTCACTTGCTTCTCTTCTCACAGAATGTGCTCCTAAGATCTTCTGTAAAGGTTGGAGAAATTTAAAACTTATGTGGCAACAGTAGCATACCTGTAATAAAAGTAATCAAGCTTTTCTCCAACTCCTGCTACAGACACTTATCTCCACAATGAACTAGCATCTAACACCTCTCGTCCAACCCAGTCTCCTGTGAAATTGAAAGAGTAAATAACTTTTGTTATTTAGGTATAACATTTTCACACAATCTAAAATGGAACGAATACAAACAAAAAAAATCAAAAAAAAATCACATGATTCGTCCTTGCAATTGATAAGTTCTCATATAAATATGGTGGGAACTCAATAATGGGCTGCATTAAAGTTATCAATGCAAAGATCAACAGACAAATTTTATATGGGGGTAGAGATATGGGGAAATGAAGGGGTAGGAACCCTAGAGGCCACTATGAATATTTTTTATAAAAAGTTATTGGGTTTCCCCCAAGGTGTTCTTTAAATTTGGTCAGAATTGAACTAGGTCAGTTGCCTATGAGTTGCAAAGCAGAACAAAGACGAGCTCTATTTATGTTAATAACTTACTATAGATCAGTCACCAGATTATCCAGGGCTTGTATGGAGGAAGCTATAGAATATGAAGATGTGTATGTGGGGGGAGGGGGGGGAGTCCTTTTCCTGTGTAAAGCTTCTCAACAGAATATTTAAACCTTATGGGTTGTTAAATTGTTTAAGTGAGAGCATAATACAACCCATACAGGAAATTGGGATTTGAGCCAAAAATACAATTAAGGAAATTCATGTATATAATGAATTAAATCTAGCCAAAAATAATAAGATAAGTAGATGGATGACAGAGAATAAACGTAATTTCATTTTGGCTCCTTGTCTAAACAGACAAACAGGTCTAAAAGAAGAATATTAACAAAATTTAGATTCGGTTACCATACCAGTCAAAGATTAACGGGATATTTTGATAAAAACTTACAACAAATATGTAGATGCAAACAGGGAAAGGACTACCAACTACATTTGTTGATATTCTGCCCACTGTATAATAAGGAAAGAAAAATGCTCCTGGGGAACATTCTAAGAGCATTGAATATGGATCCCAAATACCAGTTGAGTGCCGTTCTAGGCTCAGCAAACCTAGAAATTATGGAAAAGGTTATCCAATTTTTAAAAATAATAGAACAAAAGAAAAGACACTGGCCTGGATATTCAGACTGTGCCTGGCAGTGGCGCAAGCATGGGCGCAGCACAACTGGGATGCGCTAGGGCCAGGGCCAGGTGATATTCAATGGTGATGTGCCATGGTGCAGCACCGTTGAATATGGCATGGACAGCGCACAGCGCAGTGGCACTGCACATGACACAGTGGCACTGTGCCAGCACAAGCCACAGATAGGCAGCACAGGGATGTGGCAATGCAAACACAGTTGCACTGGGTGCATCACCCGTGATATTCAGCAGAGAGAATGCAAATGAGGCCATTTGCATGTCATTATGGCCCCATTCGCATGCTTTGTGCAGGGCAGCCGGTGGTGCGCCTAGCACCCTGCACGGCATAGCGTATACTGATGGGGTCCTGGGCATCTCGCCCCGTAGCGCGTATCGCCAGTAAATGCTGTATAACATTCCGTGGTAGTCTAGTGGTACCCCTCCCGTTACTCCTGATTGCTGGTAAATGTACCTTAAATCATTCCCTGGTAGTCTAGTGGATCCCCCCCTCTCTCTCGTCTCCCCGATCACTGGTAAATGTACATTAAAACATTCCCTGGTAGTCTAGTGGTACCCCCACACCCCTAGTACATCGCCGTAAAAAACTTCCCTGGTGATTCAGTGGTACCCCCCCCACCCACACAGGGCCCCATGCCCACCACGCTTCCCCCATCATCAGTGGGCAGCTGCAACCCCCTCACATACTGCCTGGCTGCCCGCCAAATGACAGGTACAGTAAGGGCTGTAAGCCCATTGGTCCCCTAGTGTGGACCAATGGGCTTGTAAGCCATACTGTACTAGACAGTCCCAAATATGTGAATCATTCTGTGCCATACTGTACCTATCATTTGTCAGGCAGCTGGGCGGTATGTGAGTGGGTTGCTGCCACCCACCAATGATGGGGGGGAGCAGGGTGGGCAAGGTATTCTGTGTGGGTGGGAGGGGTGGAGGGTGCCACTGGATAACCAGGGATATTTTTGTCTGAGATGTACCACAATCATGGTGACTGGTGTGGGGGGCCACTAGACCACTAGGGATGGTCTTCTTTTACATTTATTGGGGAACTGGGGCATCGGGAGGGAGGGGAGACCATTTGACCACCAGGAAGGATCTTCTGCTACATTTATCGGGGAATCGGGAAGGAGGGGGGACCTCTAGACTACCAGGGGCTGTTCTGTTGTAAATCTACAATGATTGCAGCTACGGGTGGGGGATGCCCCGGGATCCCCACTGCACACGTCATGCTGTGCAGGGTGCCAGATGCAAGTCACAAGCTGCCCTGCACAAGGCATGTAAATGGGGCCAGAATGACATGCAAATGGCCCCATTTGTGCCTTGCATATATTATGGCCTTATTTGCATGCCTGTACTGAATATCACAGGTGATGCACCTAGTGCAATTGCACTTGTGCTGGTGCATCCCTGTGCTCTCTATCTGTGGCTTGTGCCAGTGCAGTGCCACTGTGCCATACGCAGTATGTGCCATATTCAATGGTGCTGTGTCATGGTGCATCACCGTTGAATATCACCTGGTCCTGGCCCCGGTGCATCCCAGTTGCGCTGCACCCAGGCTTGTGCCACTGCCCGGCGCAGTCTGAATATCTGGGAGATTAAGTTTAAAAACTAAACATTCTAAGCATAACTGAGTTTTTACAACCACATTTCTAAATGTGGTCATTTGATGAAAATGCGTGTATATCTTATGGGGGTTGGTCTATCTTGACACTGTATGTAGTGTCTGTATGAGTTTTAGCAGTGTTTGTTTGAAGGGGCAGGGCTATAAATATCCCTATCCCCATTAAATAGAGCTGTGCATGCCTTTGTTTCAAAATGGCCTTTGGCCACCATTAGCCACATCCATTGCCTAATTTCATTACACTGGACACTGGGGTGCCCAATCCCCAGTGTTGACTAGGTGATAAAATATTCCAGCACCAAGGTGCCCAACCCTGGTGCTGGTAAAGTTCCCTCATCCAATATTATATAATGTCCCCCCTCATCCAACACACCAAGGTCCTGACACTGGGATGCCCAGTCCATGGTGCTGGCTCAGACCACCTCCCAACCTATGAGCCACTCACTGCCTACACAGGACTAGGCCTTCAATTGTTAGCAGTCAGAGGCCAAGATGACTGGCCACCCCTTTGCAGGAGAGGAGAGGGGAGCAGTCCTTGGAATGCTTAATCCTCTCCTACTCCACCAACACCCAGTAACCCATGTTTGTTCCTGAACATGGGTTGCCAGCATGGCAGGAGGGAAGGCCTTCAATGCCTTAGTCCTCCATGCCACTGGGCTAGCCACAACACAAATTAGTCTTTTGCAGATGCTTACCTTTCACAAAATTTGTGATTTATTTTTTGAGGAAAAAAAAATACAGGTTGTGACAGCTACTATCTTTCTTTTAAAGTAGAAACATAGAAAAACAATAAAAAATTATGTATTTTTAAAAAACAAACATTGGAACCTAGCTTAACAGGACTTGTTTAGCTAGATTCTGGTGTTTGTGTTTTAAAAATGTGACCAGAAATCTGTTTCCCTGGCACCTCAAACTCCTGGCTGCCCAGCTTATTGAGTGGAGCCATTCATCTAGCAGTGATGCGCATGCCTGAAGTCTCAGTTGATCACACCTACCTCCTTCCCTCCCAACCCACATTGCCAATTGAATCAGAACCGGATGGTGGAGCTGGCCCATCAGTGCTGCTGTACTGCTACTGCCTGGAACACCAGCAACCCAAGACTGGGAGCAATCTCAGGTTGCCAAGGACCCACCAGGGGGAGGAGGATTAAGCATCCTAGAGGATGGTCTCTTCCTCCTCCTCTGGGGAGGAAAGGACATGCACTCCACTGCGCCATCACCACCTGGGTGACCACAGGTGACAAGGCAAGCAGAGCCCCAAAAGGTGTGCAGACGCTTCCTAGCTGTGATGTGGCATGCCTGCATGCTCACATCACTGCAGCCCATGCCCCAAAAGTGCCCAGGGGATGGGGAAAGAGCACTGGAAAAGATTGCCAGCGGAGGCAGCATGAAGTAACATCCTCCTGCAGGTACTACACTGCCCATTGGTCTTCCCTGCTGAACACATCCAAGCTAAAACTCTCCCCGTGGCTTGGGGAACCTCAGGGAGCTCCACCACAGGAAGCAATCTGTGAGGCATTGTAACAGGCAGATAAGAGTATGTCCCAGAGATGGTGGGTGATAAGGCAGGAGAAGATGCTGCAGATGGGGGCCAGCCAAGCAGACCGGGGCAAAACGGGAGCAAAAAAAAAAGAAACCAGATGGTGGGTGCTCAGTCCCACTGCTGGTATCTCCCCCAAGAAATTTTTATATTGGACAGTGGGCACCCAATCCCACTGCCATTCTTTAATTAGGTTTTCTTTTTTTTTTTGTAATTTTCAACACTGGGGTACACAACCCCCAGTGCTGGCTAAGAGTCCCCTTCCTGGACTAGGCAGTTGTGACACAGGAGTGCCCACCCCCAGTACCACTGTGTTGATTATTGAGTTATCCCCCAATACTGAGTAACACTGGGGTGCTCACCCCTGATGTGGCAAAGGTGTCCTCTGATATTGCAGTGACCAGTCCAACATGCCAGAACCCTGAAATGAAAAAAAAACTGTCTGACAGAGATCTTTCTTTTTTTGTGTATTTTTTTGCTGAAAAGAAGAAAATGATCCCTCGCCAATCTGAGCCATACCACCCCCCACCCAACCCCGACCCACCAACTCAGCATCCACCACCCAGCAATCCCCCACAGAGCCTCATTCACCTGAAATGGTCCCATGAGGTAGATGCATGAAATGTTCTTTGGATTGGCAATTCATGTTTCTACACCATCATTCTGTTATATATCAAATGACACTAGATCAAAATTAATATCTTACAAAAATTGGTCACTTTCAAATGGCTCGAGCAGGGAACAAATGTTTCATCCAGAGGTGAGATATAGAAAACCCATGGCCTCCATTGGAGTTCAAATTGTGACATCCTTCCAGCTCTAGAAGCTACTATTCTCTAGATAATATATCTCAATCATTAATGAATGCCAATCAGAGAGGGTAGATACTTTAGCCATTCGCCATAGGAGAGTTATAACCTTTTTAGCTGCTGCTAGGTACAGGTCTAACTTATTTCTACCTGGTGGAACTTTTCCATCTTCCTCAAAATAAAGCAGAATCATCTGATTGGATAATTTAATTTCTGGTCCCACAATATTTTGTATGCGCTTTTCTATATCTAACCAGTATTGGGTAACTTTCAGACAAGTACAAAAAAATATGTGTTATATTTGCCATTTTTTCTCCACACTCTCTCCAACAAAGGCCATGCCTCATAGATACAAATTTAGCAATTTTGTCAGGGGTATAAAAATATCTACTATGACATTTCCATATATATTCCGACCAGTATGATGACTGTGATACTTTCATCGAGTGAGGAATAAGTTCCAACCATTTCTCATAAGTTATCCGAGTCCCTAATTCTCTATTCCATCTTCCTAAGATATCCTCAGTGGATTCCTTCCAACAATCTCTTATTGCTTTATATATTTGTCCAATTAGATGCATTTGTTCCCTGCCTTCTATAGCATCCCTTAAAAGGGACATCAACATAGGTATGAGAGAGGACAGAGTATTTAATGCTAATTCTTTCTGTATAAATGTCTGAATCTGTAAATATCTATAATGATGTGTATGGGGGAGTTGATATTTTGCCTGTGGTGTGGCAAAAGGCAGTACTCTGTTTACATCCAGATACTGATATAACAAAAGTAGACCTTTTTTCTGCCATTCTTGATGGACCCGAAGAGCTCCTATCTCCAAAGATACATTTTCTGTACCTATTAGTTTAAAATAACCAAAAACTTCAGTTAATGTGGTAGACGCCCTTAGCTCAAACCAAGCCTTTAACGTATAACGGGTTCCAAATGTAAAGTTCTGTAACTGTTGATAAGCATTTTGGGGAGCAAATATAATAGGCATAATGTTTACTAGATCATTTAGTATAAATTCAATGAATTTCCATGTTTTTTCTACCTGAGGATTCAGCCATGTCATCACTATTTTGCATGTTGCTGTCTTATGGTAATCTCTAAGGTTTGGAAGATTACAACCCCCTTTGCCACTGGTAACTGTAACAGAGACCATCTGACCCTTGGCTGCTGTTCAGCCCATACAAACCTCGAAAAGATTCTAGCCCAGGATGCAAAGTAGAATTGTGATGGGATAATTGGCAAAATCTAGAAATAATATAATATCTTACGAAATAGGGTCATCCGGATAGCTTGTTGGAACAGGGCTACAGGGCTAGGGATTAGAGATGGGGGAACCACTGGATGCCAGGGATTTCATGGTAACCACCAGGGCTGGTGATTGGATGGTGGGGAGAACATTAGGCACCAGGGTGTTTTGTTTAAATTGTCGGGACAGCGATCAGAGGGGGAAGGCACTAGGCACCAGGGTATTTTGTTTTAATTGTTGGGATGGTGATTGGAGGGTGGGGGAGGACAGGTACTGAACTTTACCTACCAGGAATGGCAATCAGAGGGTGGGGTGGGGGGATTGCTAGACACCAGGGAATATTATGTCCTTACTGAGGTTGGTAATCGGAGGGAGAGAGGGACCACTAGGCACCAGGGATAGATTTATTTAATGCTGGGCTGGTGAGCAGAGAAGGGGGACCAATAGGCACCAGGGATAGATTCCCTTGATGTGGGGGCAGTGGTCAGTGGGGGCACTAGGCACCATGGTATTTCATTTTTGTTATGGGACTATTGACTACGGAATGGGAGACCACAGACTACATGGAGCAGGTGTACTTCTCCACCTGCCAACTTAGTTGTTGGCTGCAGCTGCTAGGGTTGCTTAGAGTAAGACACGGTTTTGTTCAGCAGTATTTGCACTATGCAAAGTGATTGCATTAACCCCTTTTGTGCAACATAAATGCACTGAATATTGAGTTGTGTGGGTGTTCCTGTCCCCATCACTTTCTTTGCCTCCCTGCATACATTATTTTTTGCCTGGGTGCTAACCCTTGTTGCCCATGCAAATTCCCGCTTTGAATATTGCAATGGGATGCAAACCCCAGGCTAACGGTGGGCAATCACTTTGCCTGCTGGGCAAACATTTGCATATCTGGCTCTTTGTGTCTACAGTATATCCTGTATCTGTTGGTTTGAGCTGTGATTGTTTGTATTTTAATTTTAAGTTACTACATATTGCTTTGAGGGTGAAATGACAAGTTAATTGTTCAATTTGCATTTTAAACAATAATAAACAATTTGGGGACTTGTGACAGTCTGACTCATATAAATAAACTTTTGATTTGACAATTTTGGTCTAGTATATGTTTAATGAATTCCATTATACATTAGCTGATTCTATCACTAATACCTTCCTGAATGAGGAATTGTATCATCTGAAGCATGCCAGAAGTTCATTGTGGAAATGTACAAAAAATATGTCATCTGTTTGATATTACTTATTTAAGCTTGGTGTTCTGTTATGCAAACAGAGTAATTTGAACATAAAACCATATATTTTTAATTGAGTCAATATCAGAAGTATTCCCAAAAGTGAGCCACAATGATCTGCTGTTTGACTACTACATTCATGAAGCAGGAATGTTACTTCTGCTTTACGACATGCGGTTTTGACGTGTTTTAAGTTTCAGTTGCACTACCATCAGTTGTATTGCTCCCCATATGTCACAAAATCATGCCTAGTTTTATTACCCTATTGCTAAATATTTTTTATTTATGTCAGGTACTTGTCTCAATGTTTATGGGAAAATCAAGTGCAATTATTCAGGCTCGATCAAATCCAAACACTCCTTTTAGCATTAACCATGAGATTTAAATCAATTTTTTTTAACTCATGGCAGTGTCTAGAAATATTCAACTAATATGAATAACCTTCAGTAATATAGCAGCCACAGCCAGTTTCTGTAAAACTATACAAAAATAAATGAGTCTATCCTCTTTACATTTGAGTAAATACACTTGTCCTGTCACAAAGTTAGTCAGTGACTGTATGTTCATTGTGTTATCTATGTTATTTATTTATTTATTTATTTATTTATTAGAACATCAGTTTAACAACATTTGAGCCAGAGGCTCATTTACAAAGGTACCTCATCACAGAGAGGACAAAACAGTGCAAGCAACAAACATCAGGGCAGACAAAAAAAAATCAGAGTACATTTAGGAATCAGGCAAAAATACAGGCATATGTCAAACACAGTATACATGTTATGTATTTTTACTCTCATTTTCTGGCTAGTGAATTAGCTCATTTGAGATGGTAGTGTTACTGTTTTTTCTGTGTGTAGGTGCTTATTTGAAAATGGGATCCTGGTGTAAATGATGTCATGAGTGCTTTTTGAAGTTGGTATTTCTTGTGTGCTATCTTAGTCTGTACTTATTTGTTGTATGGTCATGACGAATCACGTGCATTGATTGTTTGCTGTTTATTCAATTTTCAATGCAATTCAATTTTATTTGTTTACAATGTAAGTACACTAGACCAAAGGTCTGTTTACAGGCACAATCCGGGTGTTTCAGTAAAACAAAACTTGTATGTTAAAATCTCAAATCACACATTGGAAAAACATACAAATAGTCATACAAATTCATTTTAATATAAAAAAATACATAAGGCAAGTTCATTTGGCATATACAATAAACATCACTGTACAAATGACATTTGCATTAAAGGCATGAATAACATGTTACCAACAAAATTATAACTAAAAATCTAAAGAGATACGGTTAGGCACAAAGGAAAATGAATGGGACCATCCAGAAATCGAGATCACTCTAGAAACATCGTATGCACAATGAGTTTTGTTTTATTTGTGAGTTTGCATTCGTAAATTCAGAAACAATAAGTAGTTCATTTTTAGAATATTCAGTTGTGTGTGTGTGTGTGTGTGTGTGTGTGTGTGTGTGTGTCGCGCGTGCGTCAGGGAGAGAGTCTGTGTGTATTTGTTCATTATCATTTTTGCCTTATTATATGCAGGCATTTTCTACTGTTTTATGGTTCAAATCATTGTTTTCAATACCATTCCATACTACATATTGATCGTTAGTGAAAAAGCTTTGAATGGCTGAGAAAATTATGTTTGACTTTGGCTTAACTAGAAGGAAGCCAGGTTAAAGCCGGGTTTAAAAACTGTCCTAAATAGCTTCTGCCAGAGAACAAGCAGAGAACACCAAGAGGAAGGGGCTGCTCTTATAACTATACTTCTCTACTGGGACTATATCACCCTCCTTCCCTGCACGACCCCCCCCCAAAACCAGTTCTACTTTTATGGGCACAGGATTTGATGGACGATAGGAACTTCCTGTCTGGGAGCAGGATATGAGTGATCACAGAGCCACAAAAGACTCACCATCCTAGAAGGAAAAGAGTAGCTCTCTGTCCCCCCCAGCTGCTGGAGGGTAAGTAAGGAGACTACTGAGAAATATAGGAACTTCTTGTCTTAGAACAGGAAGATCAGGAGCTTAAAGGGCACAGAGGCAGTAAGTAAGTAGGGAGAAAAAATAAATAAATAAACAGAAGAAAGAGTAAGTATTCCAAATAACAGTTAAGGGGCAAGAAATAAGACATGATGGGAGTGATGCAGTGCAGTGGCTGTAGAGCAGCAGTCTTCCGGGAGACACTCTGGAGAATGCGGTGTTGTCCCATCTGCAGGCACCTCTCTGGGCTGAGGGTGGAGGTTTCTCATCTCCAGGCTGAGTTGGCCAGGATTTGTGGGACCTCCTTTCCCACCCAAGGACCATCAGGGCCACTGCCATTGCTTCAGAGGTTGCCAAGAAAGAGGAGCGGTTGGACCACAGTGGGCTCAGGGATGGTGAGGGTGGTGGAACAGAGGCACATCCCTCCAGTTGTACCTCTCCACAATTCATATGCTGTTCTGGAAAAGTGTGTTTCCTCTGTGGAGGCACCCAAAGTGGAGACCAAGGAGGATGCTGGGAACCTCCACAAAGAAGACTCATAGGAGGGTGGCATGAGACCCCACAGGGGAAGGAAACAGCTCCTGGTGGGGGACTTCATTATTAGGAGGGAATAACTGGGGGAGGAAAGGGAGAGGGAGGTATGGTGCCTGCCTGGCACCATAGCTTGGAGGGACAGGGAGCAAATCCTCAGGATCACTGGTGCAGCTGCACGGGGAAGGGAGCTGGATGTCATTGTCTACCTAGGGACAAATGATCTGGCTGAGAAAGGGATCACAGCAGTGCAGGAAGAGTTTGTGGAGTTGGGGAGGGGTCTTAGACAAGTAGCACACACGGTAACCTTCATGGAAGTGCTGCCTGTCTATGGCATGGCTGAGGCTAGGGTGCTTCAAACCATGGAATTCAATCTGTGGTTGAAAAACTGGTGCAGAGCTCAGGGATTTGGCTTCATTGGGGACTGGGGGTCCACCTGGAGTGATGCAGGCCTATACTGGCATGATGGTCTGCATCTGTCCAGGAGGGTAATCAGGATGCTACGTGATAGGTTTAAATACTTCACTGGCAAGCATTTAAACTAGCCAAGGGGGAGGCATTGGAAAGGAGCAGGGAAATCCTAGCCCCCCCCCTAAAAAAAAAAGTAAGTGTAGTAAGTGAGGCAAACACCAAGATAGAGATGTCGATAGGGAGAAGGGCAGGGGTAAATGGACAAAATGACAATAGCAGTAAGGACAGGGATGGGGCAAAAAGGGGTAGGGCCATCAAGAAATGGAGGGTAATGAGTACCAATGCCCATAGTCTGGGCAACAAGCTCCCTGAATTGGTGGCCTTGATGGAAGAGGGATGCCTGGATATCGTAGCAGTCACAGAAACATGGTACACAAAGAACCATGACTGGGATGTTAACATACCAGGGTACACAACCCACAGGAGAGACAGGGAGGGGAGAAGAGGGGGAGGAGTGCTCTCTATGTAAAGGAAGGGATAAAAGCAATGGAACAAAAGAGTAAACAGGGAGGAGAGGAGGCACTGTGGGTCACCTTAGAGACTGGAAATGGCACCACAATCCACACAGGGGTTGTATACTCACCCCCATGTCAGGTGGAGGGAATGGACAAGGATATGATAGAAGGCATCCTTAGGATGGCAGAGAAAGGGAAGATACTGTTGATGGGGGACCTGAATATGTCAGATGTTAACTGGAGCACCTTTGCTGCAGCCACATCCAAGAGCAGGGCCATTCTCGATGCCCTACAGGTGGCATGCCTCAGACAGCTAGTTTTCAAACCCACTCATGAGGGAGCAATCTTAGACCTCATACTCTCAAATGGGGACAGTGAGAGGATCTCAGATCTAGAAGTGGGTAGCCATCTGGGACCACCAAACAGTGTGGTTCACGATAAACTTGGCTACTGAGTCGAGCCATACAAAAGTGAGGGTACTGGACTTTAGGAGGGCTGACTTTGGCAAGATGGGAGAGTGCCTTAGAAAAGCACTAGTAAACAGGCTAGAAGGAGGGGCGGAGCAACAATGGGGAAACATCAAAACTGCCATCACATAGGCAACAAGCCTGTGTGTAGAGCAAATAAATCAAAATGAAAGAAAAAGCCACTATGGTTCTCAAAAGAGGTGGCGGGGAAGGTTAGGGAGAAAAAGATAGCATTTAGGAAGTATAAGGAAACACAGATGGAGCAGGACAGATAACTGTACCAGTTAAGGCAGAAGGAAGCAGGGAGGGAAGTCAGAATAGCAAAGGCCAAACTGAGGAAAAGATAGTCAACTCAGTTAAGAAGGGGGATAAAACCTTTTATAGGTACATCAGGAAGCGTAGAAAGACAAAGGGAGGGATAGTGAGGCTGAAAAGAATGTACAGTGGGTCGGCAGAAAGGGACAGTGAAAAAGCAGGGATACTGAACGAATACTTCTGCTCAGTATTCACAAAAAAGGAGGAGGGGGAGGCGCCTAATCCAGTTAACAGAAGTACTCTGGATAGGGGGGTCGATCCCAGTCCTTTCACAGAAGAAAGGATTCTGAAAGAACTCCTAAAACTGAAGGGAGACAGAGCAATGGGGCCTGATGGAATTCATCCCAGAATTCTAAAAGAATTAAGGGGAGAACTAGTGACACCACTGACTACCCTTTTAACAAATCATGGGAGGATGGTGTGGTACCCGAGGACTGGCGGAAGCCAGATGTGATTCCCCTTCACAAAAGTGGGAGCAGGACAGAGGCAGGAAACTACAGACCTGTCAGTTTGACCTCTGTGGAAGGGAAAGTGATGGAATCACTTCTGAAGGAAAGAACTGTTGAGTACCTGGAGGCCAGTGGGGCACAGGACCCAAGGCAACATGGGTTCCCACCGGGAAGGTCATGCCAGATGAATCTAATTGCTTTCTTTGACTGGGTGACCAAAGTAGTAGACCAGGGAGGTGCTGTGGACATGGCCTACATAGACTTTAGCAAGGCATTTGACAGTCCCACACAAAAGATTAATAATCAAATTAATCAGCCTGGGAGTGGGTCCCAGGGTGATAGCTTGGGTAAAAGATTGGCTGGACAACAGGACACAGAAGGTAATTGTAAATGGAGTCCACTCTGAAGAAAGGGGGATTACTAATGGGATACTGCAGGGTTCAGTACTGGGTCCAGTCCTTTTTACTGTCTTTATAAGTGACATTGCAGAGGGACTGAAAGGAAAAGTATGCCTCTTTGCAGATGACACAAAGATCTGCAACAGAGCTGATACACAAGGAGGTGTGGAAAGGATGACAAGGGTTGGAGGAATGGTCAGAAGTATGGCAGCTTGGATTCAATGCAAAGAAGTGCAAAATAATGCACCTGGGAAACAAAACCCAGGGAAGATTACACAATGGGGGTGGTAGTAACAACAAAAATGGAAAGGGACCTGGGTTTAATCATATCAGATGACCTTAAGGTTGGCAAGCAATGTGAGAAGGCAATAGGGAGGGCTGGGGGGATACTGGGATGTATAGGGAGAGGCATGACCAGCAGAAAACAGGAAGTTGTTATCCCTCTGTACAGACAGTTGGTGAGACCCCATCTGCAGTACTGCGTCCAGTTCTGGAGACCCCATCTCCGCAAGGACGTAGACAGGATGGAGGCAGTCCAGAAGAGGACAACTAAAATGGTGCAGGGTTTGCAAAAGAAGTCATACGAGGAGAGACTAAAGGAGCCTAATTTGTATACCCATGAGGAAAGGAGGGAGAGGGGGGACATGATAGAAACTTTTAAGTACCTCAGTGGGATCAACAAAGTCCAAGAGGGTAGCATCTTTCAGAAAAAGAGATGTGCAAGAACAAGGGGACACAATTTGAAGATAGAGGGGGACGGCTCATGGGCAATGTGAGGAGTATTTTTTCACAGAGAGGGTGGACGACACATGGAACAGCCTTCCTGAGGAAGCTGTGGGGTCTAAAACTTTGAGAGAATTCAAGAATACATGGGACAGACATAAGACTATTCTTGTGAGGGGTAGTAAGAAATAGGCTGTTAGTTAACTAGGATCTGCAGCTTATCCTGTAGGTAGGGAAATGGGCAGACTAGGTGGGCCAAGTGGTCTTTATCTGCTGTCAAAGTCTGTGTTTCTATGTTTTGAATTTGGGATTTCAGTATGAGGTTATATTTTTATGCAGTTGTTTATTATTTGCAAATAGTGGCTGTACTAAATTATATTGTTTGTTTTCTGTGGATGACTCAACAAAATTTAAAAAAGGAACTCTTTAGATATTGAGATAATACAAAAATGTAAAGTCGTTCTAAGCAAAAAAGAAAAGACAAAGTCCCAGCCCCCAGAAATAGTGCTCACTCTGTGTACAAGGCTCAGATGGGATGACCCAAGGTAGGCAAAAAAGGAGACCCCACCCTCCTGCTCCTAAAGGTGAGCCTTGCACCAGAGAATGTGCATGTCAGTAATTTAACGTAAGATTTAGTAGAGCATCATATACGAGTCAGTGGACCCGATTTTGAAATCCTCTGTGAATGCCGCAAGCCCCTGGTGCACTGATCATACAGCACAGGGGGCTTGCTGCATTCTCTCGGCACCACTTGCGATCTTCATTCTTGTGCACCAAATACCACAGGTTAGATCTGATCCCCCCTCCGGCTAACTTGAGCCATTTGGGGAACCTTTGTGCAGGGCTTGCGCGAAATCTTTGGCGTAAGCTGCCGTAAAGTGTGGAATATCGCAGCTGCACCTGGATGCACTAAAATCGGGTGCAGCTGCATCAAAGGAGTTTGGCACAGTTTCGTCATGCAGCAGCGTTAATGCAGGGCTTGATGCAAGCCCTGCATCAGCCTTTGAAAGCCAACCCCAGTAAGTCAGCACTCTGTAAAAAACTTAGTCCACGAAAAAAGGCTCGTTTCGATTGGCCGAATCAGCTCTGCGTTTACTACTCAATTCAAAGACAAGTAATGTAAAATCCACAAGAAAACTTCTCATACAGGATTTTTGTTCATCATTCAGCAGTACCATAGCAAATGGGTGGCAATTTCAAAAGTGCATGTGTACTTTTGATAGATTGAATAAGCTTAGTATTAACATAACAGTTCAAAACCAGGTACTGCAGGAATCCACCGACATCTCAAGCAGTGTTTTTGTTCACCCTTGGCACAGCAGACCTCCAAACAGGCATAGCAGTTAGTTAATAATATAGCATAGCAGGTGGTTAACAGCATAAAATGCTTGTCTCAAAGTGCATATTAGAGGTTTGAACATAAAGTGCTTCTTTATAGTACATCACAGTTTGTTCGAAACTTGCTATAGAGATTTGGCATTGGCAGAGCCCAGTGCAAATGTACTGCTAAGCAGATACAGTCCCCATCACTTATACCGACTGTGGATATAGCTGGCAGCTGGCTATACTGGGCAAAACTGTGTTTTCATTTGCCATTTCCATAGGAAACTATGGTAATAATCATGGTATATAACAACTTCAGAGCGCCTTCTATTTCAGGTAGTCAGTGATGATCAGCTGTGTTGGTTGATGATGCAGACGAGAGCTGTCAGCTGTCAATTAACACCTCAATCAGGTGTAATTAAAGTGGCACATTTAAGCTGCGTACTGCAAGCACATTCAGCTACTGTACTGAATGCAGAGCAAATATTGAGCAAGTAGGCAGAATGTCAGCAGAACATAAAGCTGTGTCACTGAGCACAAAAATAGAAATGCTAAAAAAAATGTATGAGCTCCCTATGATGAGCCGAAGGCATCTAAACCTGCCTAAGTCTATGATCACTGACCTGCAAAAGCAGAAGGAGCAGCTGTTCCATGAGTGGCACCAAACCTCAAATGCTAATCAGAAGCGAAAAAGACATGGCAAGGATGGGGAAGTGGAGGAGGCACTGTTAAGATGGTTCCAGAATGCCCGCGGCTGAGGTGCCCTTATAAACGGCCCTTTGAAGGCACAAAAAAACTGGCTGAGGCTTTGGGGCACCCTGACTTTACCCCACCTGAGGGGTGGCTTCAAAGGTGGAAAACAAGACAACATTGGTTTTCACTGTGCCCATGGGGAGAAGTTAAATGCAGATTCTGCTAGTGTGGATCCATGGGTGGCTGATGTTCTGCTAGTACTGCTTTTTGGGTCCCCCCTTTGAAACATTTCCAACTGCAATGAAACTGGCGTGTTTTTCATTGTGTGGTGTATGGGACGCTGGCCTTTAAGTCTGAGGCCTTGCTTGGCCAGAAAAAAAGCTAAAGAGAGAATCTGTGTGTTAGCGTGCTGCAATATAGATGGAAGCAGGAAATCTGAGTTTGTTGTTGGCAAGTCAGCTTCCCCTCAGTGCTTCCAAAGTGTCAGTCATCTGCCAGTGATTTATCGTGCCAAAAAAATTTGCCTGGCTGACAGACATCTTCATTGAGTGGGTCCATTTATGGGATAGGAAACTAAGAGGGCGAAAGATCACTCTCATTCTTGACAATTTCTCTGGGCACCCTCCCATCCCTGGTTTGCAAAACATCTCCCTAATCTTCCTGTCACCTAATGCAACCTGCATTATACAACCCCTAGATCAAGGGATGATCCATAGCGTGAAGCAACACTATGTTCGTGCTACCTGAGAATGTGTCATCGAAAAGCTGGACTCGTACTCCAACATGACAGCAACACAATGCACAGAATAAATCTCCCTACTCAATACGATCCAGCTGCTCACACATGCTTGGGACTCTGTGACCCTACACACAGTCCAGCATGGGATTTGTGTCTGGTGATGACCCATGTGAAGGCATGTCCAATTCTGAACTGCTGCCAGTCATTGAGGAGGTGGATGCCGAAGAAATAATTTCAGCCCTGGAGGGAATGACTATGGAGCAATTTGGTCAGCTGTATCACCTAGGCGATGAAGAAGCAGAGCCGCCAGTGGATGACATCAGTGAGGTGGGTGATGGCATGTGTACTGACAGTATGCAGGAGGAGGAGGAGAATGACCTGGCCGACTGCAAGGAGGAAGTGAAGATCACGTCAAGTGTAAGGGGAGCCGTACACTGTGCTGCATAATCAGGTAACTGGGGTCTGGCTAGCAAATGAAAGAGTCATGCAGCAGAAAAAAAACTATGGGCCAGATTTTCAAAGGGTGGCAAGCCCTGCGTCAGACTCTTTCATTGCCATAGCTGCGGCTCTCCCGATTGCTGCAACTGCACCCAATTTTGCAATCCGGGCAGAGTTGCATTTTACATGCTGTGGACTTCCGGTGCAGCAGGGCTCAAGATGGTAGCCTAACCTGGGAAGCTCCATTCACCTGCTGTATTGCTTCGTATATTGCTACTGTTTCCTCAGAATTCTGTTACTGTGCAGTGAACCTACCTTCTAGTGTGGCTCTCCATTCTTTACCAGTGGCTTTTCGACCTTGAGACTGGTTTGGGTACCTTTATTGCCTTGCCGTGTCAGAGTCCTGGCTGCAGCCCATCCATACACAATGTCTGAGATATCGGAGGCTTTATGCTAGTTAACAAGGAGGGTATTACTGACATCAGGGCCATGCTACATGCTCTGGTCCAGGATATTCCTACTATCAAGCTGCTGTTACCCACCTGGAGAATGGGTGGATAGTGCGTGGAATTAGGAAAGTTGCCCCAAGAGAAATATTACTGTCACGGGACTTTTAAACGCCCTGCTTTATTTATTTTTTTGTTTTTACCTACTTGTGTGGACCGTGGATCAGGAAGACTTTGGCCTGCGGGGTACAAAATGCCCTTGGTGCTGACTGCTCTGTGTGTATTATTTTGATTGGCTGCACACGATGTAGACAGCTCTATCATGATTCACCAAGCAGTATGCTGATTTAGCGCGAGCTGGCAGAAGCAGAGCAGTCTTAGCCGTCAATTTTCCTGTAGTCTTTGAGTGACTGTGAGGAAGGCTGAGGAGGGATTTGACATGCCGCATATGAACTTCAAACAAAAACGCCAAACACATTCACCACAACCGCCGCAAGCCACAGGTATCCACACGGAAGAGACAAAAATTGTCATGCTATGACACGCTTAGGTATCACCCACACTGCTATTTAATGTTAGTTCGCACTATTGTATTATTACACCATTCGTATGGACCTCATGGTTTTCTTTTTGAAGCTCTGAGAGTATTTATTGAGTGATATGCGTAAGTGTGGTGAGATACAGCCACATTTATATTTAGTGTCCTATTATATGTGATGCTCTTTGTAATAAAAGGTTTTATGCGATAAAAAAAATTTAAAGGCTTGTGCTGACCCCTAAAAAGTTTTCTGTATTTCCATGTTGTCTCTTGGACTTTTTTTGCATAACCAGTTATATATCCTTTGTACTGTCACATCGTGCTGAAAAGGCTGATGTCGGGGATTGGAGTGGAATGGAGGTATGTAATATGGCAGATTTGATAAGCTGATTAGCTTCCCAGAAAAGAACGAACCAAGAACCCGTGGAATTTAAATGGACTCCCAGTGAGGGAGAGCAGAATAATTTAATAATCCTAATTTGGGTAACGGGATTGGTGATTTAGTCCGAGTAGCGCAAACAGTTTGATGCTTTCTCATTCTTGAGAAGTGACTCTTGTTACATTTTGCTAGATAGATATTTTTATGTTGTGAATTTGCAGCTGCATGTGGCTTGGCCAGTGCTCTGAAAGCGGGAATGTGTTTTGACTTTCTGGCACTGTGCGCTATTGCACTGTCATGCTATCGTGCCTGTTATAAAGTTTAACACTTCGAATACTGCAGTAAGGCATATCTATTAGACATTTTGTTCTGATGAACTATAAACAAAACTATAGTGCCTTCATTTTGTAGCGCTGCCTAATTTATGGAATGACTGAGTGATCAGTATTATCTGACTGATTGAGTTTGATATCAGTCTACACCCCGTTCTGAGGAAGCTGCACATTATTTTTCAAACAAATGAAACCATCTGATTCATTCTGAATTTATTTAACTCACAGAATCGCTTATGAAAGAGCATTACTTCTATCAAACTTTTTTTTTATAAGATGGTTTAAGCTTTTCTTTTAACAAATAACTGTTTGTCTCATGCAGTATGTTCTTATGCTCGATTGATATTGTGCACTGTTGTTAAAGTCTATATCTTTGTTAAATGATATAGGTGGGGCAGATGGATTCAGATTTAGAACTTTGCCATTCATTACAGATTAATTAATGGTCTCATCAAGATGTTTAAATTGTAGCAGGTTTGAAGAATTTTAGAAATTTAGAAATAAGATAATAATCTTAAATGATGGTGCTTAGTATATAAGTAATTCCAATGGTCCCTTTTCTCCTGATCAAATCGGTACATAGTCCTTAGTACTACTCTGTCCTTAGTAGTACTCTGCCTGCCAAGTATGGAAGGATATGGATCAGGCTAATACACTGAATGGTCATCATGAAATTAGTATTAGAATCCAAGTAAGATGTTGTTGGGGCAAGATACAGAGCATTCCATTTTTGTACAGTGGAGACTGCTATAGGACCATGAGACTGCCCATGGATAGTTTGCACTAGGGACTGCTGGGGAGTGTCTCTGTATCCATTCAGGCTATTAGTAACCATATATGGATTGATGAATGATTGGCCTTGGGTTTTATCAGAACCTGGCCAAATTAGTATATTGGTCTGTTCAGTGAACTAGCCTTAGTAGTAGATGAGAGGCTCCCACAAGACGGCCCCTAAGCTGATGTTTCATGGATAGCCCAATATGGTGGAATATTGGTCTGGCATACTACTGCTGGACTGCAGGGTACATCCCAAGATGGCACCTGAAAGCACAAGTATGCTGATAAGAAAGACAAAAAGTCACTGGGTGTCCTCCTCAGGTACCAAAGTACATAAATGGATTGCTGTCCCATAGAAGAATTTTTTTCTGGTAGGATATCTGGGACCTAAGTGAAGAGATAACTAAGGACTATTAAATACCAATGAAGCTAGTAATATTGTAAAGGAAAATTAATCAGTATTTAACTTTCCTCAAATCTCTGGACTGATTACTGATTACTTATAAAAATAGCCCTAGGATTGTGTATGGTCAACCAGATGTTTGGCATGATTGTTGTGCTGCTAGTCTGTACTGTTTTTACACTTATTGTTATTGAAATTTTATATTTGGATGGTTTTGTGCTAAAATTGTAATGGCCTAAATGACTGAACAATAAACTTACTTGTGATGATGATGACATTACCAGAGCAAATGATAATGCAGTTAAACATCAGATGTGCTAAGTACCAGGCACACACAAGAAAGTAACGTCCACAGATATAGGAAAGGGTAAGAAGAGAGTAAGTAGAGAAGGTGAAAAGAGAGGCTAGAGGGATGAAACGGTAAAGAGTGGTGGGAGTAAAGAGGAGGAGAAGAAAACAGATTAAGTGGGTAGGGTGGGGAATAGAGTGTTGAGGATTAGGAAGGGTAGAAAGAGTGATTACTGGGGTGGGAGTAGTGAGAAAGAAGTAAGGGAATGGGAGGAAGTGGTGGAGGGGAAAGGGGGAGAGGTGGGGTGGCTAGAAGTGAAGAGGTCAGAGTAGATGAGAAGTGTAGGACAATGGGGCTAAGGAAATTTACAGGAGAGGTCAATATGACCTTGGAGAAGAGAGGAAAAAAGAGCATTTGTAGGTGGCAGAGCGAATTTTTAGTGGAAGGAATTCCAAAGATTAGGAAGCCAGAAGGAGAAACCAGACTGGTAATGCAGATTAGAGACAACAGAACACTTTATCACTATTTCCAGCCCTCAGGCTCTAAACCCACCAGGCACACAGCCCGGACTTGCATGCAGCTTTGGGTACACAGCCCGACTTGTACACTACTTGGGTTTTCCCCACTGGCCAGGCTCCCCTGCCGGCCACTTCATCCGCGGTCCATTTGAGGAATGAACCAATTATCCCATTCGCGGTCCATTTGAGGAATGAACCAATTATCCTGTTGTGGCTACCCAAACCACACTAGAGTCTTCGACTCCTAGAGAGAATTTTCCTTACAATCCCATGTCTGGGTACTTCCCCTCATCACTGGCCAAGTGCCTGAGGTAAAGTAGAAATCCACAGAAGAAATCCGTAGAGGTGGGCCTGGTCACTTAAGATGGGGGGCCATCCACCTCCAGCTCCCACAGCCCATACCCGGCCATTTTTCTGGAAACTGAACAATTCCTTTACTGAACTTTCAAATGTAGATTCTGGGTAGCCATCTGTCACATCTCCTCTACATATCATTTGCATCCCAACAAGCTCTGGACTTGAACCCAATTTTACTTTGCTTAGCCCATTACTCTAGGCTTCCCAATATTTAGTAGTTCAATCCCCACATTGTTACACAAGTCCCAGGGTGAAAAACATAGGCCCTTTTAGCAAGAGCAAAATATAATCTCCTGCCTGTCTTGTCCAAAGACTGCTGCTATGTTATGCTTTACCTCTTCTGTGGTTATGTAACACTCTGATATATGGTACACTTATCTGAGCACTGGTTGCCATTCCCATCGGTAAGAAAAGACTGTGGCAGCGTTCAGCTCCAGCAGATTACTGCACATCTTCAGTACTGTATTTTCTTTTCTATGGAGATAACAATGAGTGCTTAGATAAATGTACCACATAGTTTTCACACTGGCTAGTTTTTATGAAGGGATCTTTTTTATTACGGGCAGTATAGGGATGGGGATCATGGGGATGGTGGAGTGCCACTAGACACCAGGGAAACTGTTAAATATGGGGCTGGTGATTGGAGGGTGGGGGGAAATTCTACATTTCACTGCCAAAATTCTCCAAGTCGCACCCACAAAATATTTTGTAGAATGCTTGAATTTTGTGAAATATTTTGTGTGGTGAAATTCACAATTTTTACAGAATTTCACCACCCAAATTAAATTTCACTGCATCTCTATTCATGACTGAAAATTCTTTGTTTATATATTTATTTATTAAATTGTGCATATCTATATAGAGTGTGCATCTAACATATTCATTAGTCCAGTATTATTGACATATATCTCAAACTTTTAGAATAAAAATACCATTATGAATGCCACAAAAAAAGAAAACAAATAACTAAACTCCATTGGGGCCAGATTCTAGAAGGCGTGGTGCAAGTCATGCCAAAGGCGACTTGTGCAAAACACCCTTACTCCAAGGACCCTGTGCCCAATTCTCTATCAGACAGGGTCCCATGACTTGAGGCAACCTGAACAGTATGCCAAATGGAGAACGTATCCATACAGGTTGCCACAAGCCTGTGGCAATTTCAGCACAAGTGCTTCCCCCAAGCCCCAATGTCCTGAAGTACTTTTAAAAAGTCCCGCAGGGCTAGGATCCCCCTATGCTCTGGTCTCCCAGTGTAGATTTAAAACTGCCCTGCAGGGCTAGGACCCCCCATGCCCCGATCCCCTGATGTAAATTTAAAACTGCCCTGCAGGGCTAGGACCCCCCATGCCCCGATCCCCTGATGTAAATTAAAAACTGCCCTGCAGGGCTAGGACCCCCCATGCCCTGATCCCCTGATGTAAATTTAAAACTGCACTGCAGGGCTAGTAGACCCCCCCAAGCCCCGATCCGTGATCCCTGAACCCAAGTCTGGGCGGTATATCTAAAATAAAAAAATCACATCACCATTATCCCTGATAGTCTAGTGGTCCCCCACCCCCACTCGGCAGTACCAGACCACCCTGCTCCCCCCACCCGTACCCAGCTGGCGACTGGCACAGCCCACCTTTCAACACTGCAGCCAGCCACAGACTGAGCTTCATATGAGCACGTACTTCTGTAAATAGTACATGCTCAATGAATGAGCTGTCATTCATTGAGCACATACTATTTGCAGAAGTATGTGCTCATACAGAGCTCAGTCAGCATCTGGCCACGGTGGTGAGAGGTGTACTGTGTCAGTCGCCGGCTGGCTACAGGTCAAGGGGGAGTGGGGTGGTCTGACACTGCTGGGTGGGGGGCCACTAGACTGCAAGGGATAACGGTGATCTGATTTTTTTATTTTAGACATACCACCCAGACTTGGGTTCAGTGATTGGGGCTTTGGGAGGGGTCCACTAGCCCTTCAGGGCAGTGTTAAATCTACATCTGGAGATTGGGGCATGGGGGGATCCTAGCCCTGTGGGGCATTTTTAAATGTGCTTCATGGGATTGGGGCATGGAGGGGCTACAATTGTCCTGTGGGGCATTTTAAATTGTACATCGGGAGATCAGGGCATTGGAAGGGACTACATGAACATGGGGTTGGGCTGGCAGGCACATTGGCACAGCCCCCAGTGGGACACAAGGTACACTTACACCAGCTAATTGCTGGTATAAATGTACTTTGACAGATGTCCTTCAAGGGTTGGTCCAGAATACAAAACTCAGGGGCTTGGCAGCTACCATTACAGAATAGGGCGCAGCTGCTGCCATAAACCCTCTTGCGCTATGTTGCTGGGGGAGTTTTGGTGCAAATGGTGGTGTAAGTCCACTTTGCCGCAAGCAGCCTGCAACATGTCGCTGACTGCTTTGCAGAATCCCAAATGTCAGAACTAATGGTGCAAAGTGCACCATGAGTAACCTTTTGAAAATCCAACTTATGTGTGCCAGTTAAGTCCCAAATATTTAGTTTTGGAGATTCCAATATATAAATAAATAGTAGAACAGAGAGTATATTCCTCGGAATAGCAAGGCAAATTTCTATTCCTTATTCTTGGGAATATTAACATAATTTCCCTTTGTTGCAGCACAATTATCTGATACTTAACTGTACCTTAATAAATAGAAATCATTATCCATAGATTTCCAGTTTTGGGGAGAAAAAGTACATATAGGCTAATAATTACTTAGTAATCACTCAATAAAGCAAACATTTTTCCTATTTTTTAATGTCAATCATTATTAATCACTGATAGCATAAAGTTTAAAAGATTTATAGAATCGTATTTTCTACAGGGTCCAGCTACAATAGCAATTTCACAATTAAATGAGCTGGTTCTATATTTTAAATCTTACAGTCATTCATGAGACCAGGAGTGGTGTGTGTTCCATTTTGAAGGCATCATCATTTCATAACTGCAAATCCTATGATTTATGTATGCTTTTCCAGCTTAATCATTGGTGGCTAAGTGGCTCCCACCAACCCACTGGGCATTAGAAGTCCCCACTACCTTATCCCAATACCCCATTCTTGGATTTTGCGAGAAAGTTCCATAGACGTTTGCAATCCCTTGCCAGCTCCTCGAGGCAGTTCCCCACACATACTTAAACTGGCCATATTGATAATAAGGTACTTTAGGGGGGTGCACTGTAGTGGGATAATGGCACTTCTTGGGTGGTGAAAGCACTCAGCATTGAATTATACTTCAAACCACTGGGGGTATGTCATTATCTCACCAAAGCATACACTGTGTCATACCTTATTCCTCAGGGGAATGTCATAGAGGTCTGAGCATGACATAGTGACAGCTGACTGGCATTATGCCATGATCTGAGCCCCAGACAAACAGCACTACTGCAGTAGTCTTCCACCATGCCTGCCCATGGTACTGGATCAATACTGCACATGTAAGACAGAGCAGCATTAACCACATTGTGTATGGCGCAACTGACTTTACAGCAACAGGGGTATAACAGCGGTAGGGAATTACTGCTACCCCTGTCACTGTACACTGTCATATGGTGTGATCAAGTTGCAGTGTTCTGGGTGCCTGGTTGAACTGCTCCCATGGTAGAGTGGCTAAGGCACCAGCATGGTGGAACAGGAGACCTGGGACCATGGTTTATTTCACCAGGTTCTCCCATGCCACTACTTTTATGGGTGTTTTAAAAAAAAAAGTTCCCCCTCGAGTTTCTTCCCATCCTAAGTCCACCCCGAATTTGTTATATAAATTCCAGGGGGTGTAATGGGCAAAGACCCCCATGTCTGGGAATGTCCCCTGCAAAATCACAAGGAAGCCCATTGTTTTTATGGACGTGTGCTGTTTGTGTCCTGTCAGTGTTGTACTCAACATTATTGCAGCACATGCCCTTTTGCTTGTGGCATTCATTGCTGTGTGTTTTTTGTTGTTGGCAATGTGACCCCATGCCCCTGCCCATCACTAACCTATAAAGCCACTTCTTGATTGTAAGTTCCATGGCTTTTCCAGTTCCATCGTTAGTGACCCACTTGTGAATGCATCTCTTCTGAATGTATACCATTTACTACCACTCTGTTTTCTACCTGTCAACCAATTTGCCACCCAGCTGACCAACTACTGCCCACCCGAGCCTACCCAGCTTATTTATCAATCTTCTGTGTGGAACATTGAAAGCTTTGCTGAAGTCAAGGTAGGTGACATCAATTGCTCCTCCTTGATCTACCACTCTGGTTACCCAGTCAAAGAAATCTATGAGATTAGTTTGACAGCATCTACCTTAAATCCATGCTGTCTTGGATACCGTGCCCTATGGATTCCAGGTGTTGCATTATCCTTTCCTTAAGAGTGCCTCCATAATCTTGCCCACTACAGAGGTAAGACTGACTGGTCTGTAGTTCCCTGCCTCCTCCCTGCTACTACTCTTGTGGAGCGAGATCACATGAGCCCTTCTCCAGTCTTCTGGGACCTCTCCTGAGCTCAGAGACTCACTAAACAGTTCTGCTGATTGCTCTGCTAGTTCCACCCTTAGCTCCTTAAGTACCCTGGGATGTATGCCATCAGGTCCCATTGCCTTGTCCACCTGAGCTAGCAAGCTCTTGTAGGAAGCTCCATCTTCCTTTCCATGCAGTTATGCATTATGATATGCTTTGTTAAATGTTTGATAAATACTGTAGCTTGAGGGAGCCCTACTGCCTCTGATCTACATTGAATTCCACTCTCCAAACCAGTCATTGCTTTTGATTTTCATATGTCTAAGACATTGTGTTACATCTCACACTACCATTCCATTCCATTCATCTCATTGACTTGGAATGTTGATTATGTCATATAATGGTATGGCACCATGAAAGGACAGAGCTGCAGACTGCAGCTGCTGAGCAGTTGAGGATTCAGGGTAAATACAAAAACACCAAAATTATTTTAGCTTAACAAAAAGCTCAAAAGTATATCAGAATACTGGGTATCCAATAACCAACTTTTGAAATTGGGTATCCAATACCACAATTTTGAAATTTAAAGTTTTTTTAAACTTATATGTAACTAGTTATACTGCCAATTGGCCTAGTAATACTGCTTTCTATAGTAACACTATAGGAATTGTGATGTGATGGTCCTGTGGTGTGTTTTGCTAAGCTGTGTTTTCACTTTCGAAAGCGAAACTGGTATGTTTCAAAAATATTAAACATTACACGATACAAATTACTATTATGATCTCTTAAGACAGCTAATATAGAAAATTACCAAAATAAAAAATAAGGCCAACAATTAACTGTCTCTGTTTTCTTTTCCTTACATAAAGTACTTTGTGAGAACTTATTGACCTTCTTACCTGTGCTTCTGTTTGAACCTGGGACAAATGTACATCAAAATGTAATAACTAGTGAGGTATTAAATTAGAACTAGCACAAACCAGAATGCATTTTATAACCCACGGTTTCTGGGTGCTCAGAACCCCCACCCTTCTTCATGTTGTGGTACACAAAAATCAGGACTTTTTGGTTAGTTTGCCCCTCTAAAAAAAAAAAAAACTACGCCACTGGGGTGGACACTGCAGAGAATAGAATTAGCCAGTTCTGAACTGTTTTGCTTGCAAGTCAATTCTACAGTGGCCCGGCATGAGGATAGAATCTCCGAGCTAAAGCGCCAAGTACAATTTTTGTCTCTCAAATTAGAAGATCTTGAAAATCTGGGGCGCAGGAACAATTTGCGCTTTTGGGGGTTTCCGGAAGGACTGGAGGGAGGGAATATGTGTGAATTTCTACAAATGGTACTGCCCCCACTGCTGGATTATACCTGGGACCCCCCCCTCTTGAGATCAAACAGGCTCACTGGTCTTTGGACCCTCGACCGGCGAGAGGATTGCCCCTGCATCCAATCTTGGCTCATTTTCTTAAATTTAGTGTCAAAGAACAAGTGCTTTGTCTGGCTCGTGAGAGGGGTCCACTTATTTGGACTGGACACTGAGTTCACATATTCCAAGACTTTTCTAAATGGGTCCCCAACTGGAGGAAGACCTTTACCCTATTAAAAAAGAGCTGGCATCCAGAAACATTAGATTCAATCTATGGTACCCTGTGGTGTTGCATGTCTGGTGGGAGGAGAGCTGGAGAAAGTTTAACTCTCCGATGAATGCCCAATAATTTTTATGTTCCTTGCAGGCCCCCACCAAGGCTTACTCAACAGATCGCCAGTTGCGGTGGGGGGGGCTGCAAAGAGGTACGATGACACTGCACCAAACGCTTCTTCATCCTTGGCCTCAGGACTAACCAGCTCCTCATTCACACTCTTTCTTCGGCTGGCAATTATCGAAGCAGCAGCGCAAATTGATGGCCTTATCAAGACAGGCTACAGAGGGGCCTCCTCAGGTTGTAGGGGGCAGGGGAATCCCAACCTGCTCATTCCCCCAGGTACCTGTGGAGAACTCCCCTTCCCCGAAAGTGAAACACCCATGGCTGTCTGACTTTACAGGATCACTTTTCGGGTGCTCCAGAGATGGACTGGGCCAATTTCGGTGAGGAGGAACTGTTGGCCGCTTTGCAACCTGCACCAACTCAGGTTCCTGAATTGAACCAGTTTTCTCCTGTGATAGGTGATTCTGAGTCGCAGTCTGCATCTTCTACGGCAGTGATGGTGCAAGATGGCACAATGCAGGATGGCACTTCACGTGGCTGTCCTGGGCCATGAGCCCTTGGACTTCACCACAAAAGAAGAAGAAGAAGAAGAATCAGCATTTATATAGTGCTTTTCTTACATCCAAAGTGCTTTACAAGCAATGCTAGACTGGTAGTGAAGTGACTGAATGTGTGGTGGTGGCCATATCGCACATCATCACCCACACGCAGCCTGGATAATTGCATGAACCGGTTTATGGGAAGGGGAATGTTGGCCAGGACACCGGGAATGTTCCCTACTCTTTTGCGAAGAGTGCCCTGGGATCTTTTACTTCCACCTGGACACCCACCAGGACAACACCAGGATGGGTAGAAGGACCTCGGTTTACGTCTCTCGAAGATGGCACCCCAGCAGTACAGCACCCCCAATACTGCACTCAGATTCCAGTGATTTTTAGGTGCAGGTCCAATCCCGGTGTGGGACAGGAACCCACGACCTTCTGGTCCAGAGGCAGATGTGCTACCAACTGAGCCACGCTGACACAAAAGGGGCTATATGTCATTGTGGATACGGATTCATGGTGTTCCCCGTCTTTGAGGGGGCTTATATTTTTGGGAGTGGGCTCTCCATTAGTTGGAGCCATACCAATATTATTTGGGAGGTAGTGGGGCCTTATGATAATTATTACAGAGTCCAGCCCCAGCTATTGTGATGACTGTATGGAGATTTTTTCTTCTAGTGCTTTTGGCCAAGGGGGGGGGGGTTGGGGTGGAGATTGGGCATTTACAAGTCATGGGGAATTTTCTTGATGGGGTCTTTTCTGACTCCTTTGGAGGGGATTATTTGATCATATCCCGGGGGTGTTCATTTTTCTGGTCACTGGGGTCCTTTTTATTCACTTGCTACATGTTTCATATCTTCTTACTGAAGAATGGGGCACATAATTGTAGTTAGCGGTCCTCCTGGCCATTACAGGTGGCAGTTGGAGTTGGCCCTCTGTTTTTTTAATTTTGGCCATAGTATGGGTTTACTTTGAGCAGTATGGGCCCAGAGATATAAGGGAGGGAGGTTCGGGGTTCGACCTTGGCGGCCTTCTTACACAAGTATTGGGCAAGTGAGGGTCAACTATTTTAGAGGGAATTTTTTTTGTCTGAAACTCGCGGCATTATATCTGCTTTTAAGCAGAGGTGGTGGGAACTGGGTGTGGGCTGGACCATAGGGGTATCAGGCAGTTCTTATCTATGTTCACCTCTGCACCTGCTGGGGAGAGAGTAGGCATTGGTGGGTGGGGGGGGGCCCTGCTGGCCTTTTTATGCTCTCTCCTTCAGTTCCTGTGTTGGGTAATAGTGCAAGGGGGTTTTAAAGTTTTTTCCTGTAGTTAATGTTGTTCCCCTTAGCTGTACTTGTCAGTTTGACAAGGGGATGAGGGCAGAAGTTGCTGAGCTAATTGGTATGTTACAGATGTGTGGACTATTGGTGAACTGATATGTTTACTGTCTGTTGCGGATGTTCTTCCTTTTATTGTTTGTTGGATTGAGGGAGGGGGGGATTTACTTCTGTAACCCCTAAGTGGTGCTATCCCAAGGGCTACTACCCCTGCCTGCTTGCCTAGTAGCAGGTTAAGAGGCCTGAGTTCTGAAACAGGTGCCTCCACCCGGAGGTCAGGGTTGGTAGTGGTCAAGCTAACCTGGGCACAGCCCTCTGGGACACTGTAACCCCCCTCTTTCCCCTCTAGTGGCCTGAACACTGTACAATAATCACTGTCACAATACCCCTAGTACACCACACAAGTACCCACACTGTTTGCACTTACCACCAGGGCTGGTTCCTCTAGCTCGACCCTGAGGATCCCCTGTAAAACAAGGTTATGCACAGCAAATAGCAACAGTACAGTACTTTGAGCACAAACTGGAACCACAGTCAGATTACATGCAGAAAAAGTTGGATCTGATTTATTCAGGGGACTTGAACAAGGGAGGGGTAAAATCAGGTTAATTAGCTTAAAGGTTATATCAATCAAGCAGTGATGCATGCACTTTGAGTCCCCCCACACAGTCACACCACTGGGTACCCAGGTGGAGAAGAGATGGGCAAGGCAGGATCATTGCCCAGGGTTGGCTGGCATCACAGCTGGTTGGGGCCCTGTGATGGAAAACACAACATGCACAGTACACAATATTTGTAATCCGGAGCCAGAGGGCTCAGTTCATAAAGGAAACAAAACAACAAGACAATCAGATGACACACTCAGATTAAGCTGTTGTTGCAGGGAGCTACCCTGGTATTTACTCATGATACCCAAGAATGGACACAGGCTGGACGAAAATCGAGACTGCAGGTGGTTGATCTGGAATGCCAGGAGAAGCAGGGTCCACACGAGTTGCAGAGGCATCATTCCTGTTCACGTGTGAAGCAGGGGGGCTGATCCCCAGGCAAGTCTCTCATCGATGGCTTCTCTGTGCAGTGGGTAGTCTGGCTGGGTCAGTCTGGCAAGGCCCAGACCGCATGGAGACAAATTCGGATGCAATCCGTTTTGGGCTGGATACAGCTTCCAGCAAGCAGAACACAGTTCGCACAGTGGGGAAACTAACTCACAACCCACTAGCAGCTCATAGCACATTTATATGTACGGGAAATCTACTGTACCAGGCAAAGCACTCCCTGGTCACAATCGCAAAGTCTCTGCACACACCGGGAGCTTAGGGGTAGCTGGAACTCCTGACAGGCCGATTGCATTCAGCAAAATCTTTGGTCTTCTTCAGGTTGAGCCTGGCCCACCTCAGTAGCTTACTTTAGTCACACAAACTTGTATTTAGTCCAAAATAATTCTCTTGCTCCCCCTCTCAGGAGCAGCACACCAACATGCAGGCCAAAAACTTAGCCTTTTCAGAGTTCTTCCATGAGAATCCACTCAGGATTGCTGCTCAGAATCACTTCGGCTCCTTCTTGTTCAGCTTCCAGCTTATATTTAACTGAAAACTGCAAGCAGCCTGGGACTTCCCCAAGATCCAAAAGATTTGGTTGGCTGATTTGGCTGTCAGTCAAAGCAAGAGCTCCCCCTTCAGCTGCAAAAAAGACGCAAAAAGCTCAAACCACAGTTCCTACAGATTTTGAATTCAGACAGCTCCTGTAGTCTGGCTCCATTTTAGGTACCACCAGAACTGATTGGTCCAATTTGCAGTCCAGGACCAAGATAATGGAGACAAAACAATCCTTGTTACAAAGAAAGCAGGTTAGACAAACTATATTATCATTATCATGCTAAAGGATTTTCAGTAAATAGGTACATCTTTCAACAGAGCTCCCTCTCAGATTACTTAAGCTGCAATCAGGCAGCTCTTACAGAGACAGTGCACAGAGGCTATACAAGCTCTGGTAATCACATTTACAGTAAATTGCTAAAACGCAGGACACCAGCTTGGCAGTGAGCATTCAGGCAAGCTCAAGGAAGACTGTTTGGGAACTCCCATTTGTAGGGGGGTTACACTTCATTTGGAGGAGGGGCTATTACAGGGCTTGGCTTATTATTGGGGATATATGGGGACTTATGAATGCTGGATCTGGGGTTTCTACATCCACCTTAAACTGTTGCACCATTTTGCTGATAAGTGTTTTACATTATTTGGGGAATGTTGGCTGTGGTCTTATATACCATGATTTGATACTATGGCTTCTCCTTCTGTCATGACCTGGAGTGTGCAAGGGTTGAATATCTCTATAAAATGGAAGAAGGTGTAATCATATCTGAGGTCCTGTGATGGCCATATTGTCTTCCTACAGGAAGCTCACCTGCTGAAGAAAGATGAAGGAGTTTTGACATGGGGTTGGGTGGGTAAGGTGTAAGCAAGTTCTTCTGGTTCTAAAAAGATAGTGGTTGCTATTCTGATGAAAGAGGGTTGTCTGTTTCATGTGCTGAAATGGGACTCTGATAAAATGGGGCACTGGGTGATGGTATCGGGCAGGCTAGACTTAGTGGAGGTATTACTTATAAATATGTATGCCCCAAATGATAACTCTCCTGACTTTTTCAGTCAGTTAGCACAGAATATCTGAGTGGTATACCAGCCCTGCGATGCTGATCTGGGGGGGGGGGGGTCTTTAATTTTGCCCTGGATCTCCTGATAGACTGGTCCCCCATCGAGAAGAGCACTCTGTCACATCAGAAGTCCCGGGGGTACTTGAACAGATGTGTACTGATTTCAGATTGAGGGATTGCTGATTGGTGGCCAATCTGAAGGCCCGTGATTTCACTGTTCGCTCTGCAAGATTTCACTAGTTTAGTCGATTGGACTACTTTCTATGTGGTTCCTTGATTTTATCGGATGTGGTGGAGGTTTTTCATAAGCTCATATTACTTTCAGACCATACTCTGGTGATTTTGGTTTGGGAGCCCCAGCTGAGGGTCTTGAGAACTCCTAGAATCAGATTTCATGCAGTGGTTGCATGGGGAGATTGACCTTTATTTTTTGAGTTGAACTCCACTTCAGATATAGAGCCTTTCGTACTCTGGTATGCATTCAAGACATTTATTAGGGGATGCATTATTTCCTACACCTCGCATGGGCATAAAAAATGTAAGGCACATCTGGCGGCACTGGAGGCTAACATCCGGAGGTTGGAGGTAGAGGTCCACTCCTCCTCGTTGGATGTAGAACAGAAAACTCAGGAATTAGTGGGATATAAAGACCAGTCAAATTTTATTTTGCATCAAAAGGCCCAGTGAGCCCAATTTTTTTTTTTTTTTTTTAAACAGTCGTATTGGGAATCAGGGGACAAAACCTGTAAGCTTTTGTTGTATCGGCTGCAGAAACAATCTTTAGAGGCTTTGAGCCCATGCTTGGTGATTGAGGAGGGCAAGCTTATGTCGGACACGGGGCAAATTGTGCATACATTTCAAGCACTTTATTTGAATTTATATCAGTCCTCAGTTTGCTCTTCAGTGGATGAATAGGAGGCATTTTTTGCTCAACTGGAGCTGCCAAGATTAACGGAGGCAATAGCTACCTCTTTAGAGGCTGATATTACTTTGCAAGAAGTCCAGCAGGCTATTAGGGCTATGGCTTGAGGTAAAGCGCCAGGACCTGACTGGCTCAGTGTTGATTTTTATCAGACATTTGAATTGCAGATCTCTCGGCACTTGTTATCTGTTTTTAGGGCCATTGGAGACACTGGCTCCATACCGCCATCTATGAGGGAAGCCATTATTGTAGTTCTGCTGAAGCCGGGCAAAGACCCCATGATTTGTTTGAATTAATGGCCCATTTCACTGCTCAATGTTGACTGTAAGGTCTTTGCCAAGATTCTAGCTATGCGGCTGGAACGAGTGTTGCCATTACTAGTAAGCAAGGCCCAATCAGGTTTCATGAAAGGCAGACAGGGCAGCGACAATATCTGGGCAGTAATTGATCTTATTCAAGTGGCAGGAAGAGGCCTGGATTCAGCCGCTTTGGTGGGGTTGGATGTCGAAAAAGCATTTGATTCCATCAAATGGCAGTATCTACAGTTTGTTGTGGCCAGGTTTGGTTTGGGGTGCAAATTTCGGCTTTGGGTTAGTTGCCTTTATTCAGAACCCCTGGCTCAGGTGCTTGCTAATGGGGTACTCTCAGAGTCTTTTTCTTTATCCCGGGGCATGAGGCAGGGGTGCCAGTTAAGTCCCCTATTATTTTTATTGGCGATAGAGCCTTTGAATCAGGCTGTATCCCAGGATCCGGGGATTGCAGGCTTAGCAGTAGGGGGTAAATCTTTCTTCACACTACTTTATGCAGATGATTTGCTGTTGATGTTGTCTAGGTAGAGACCTCTCTCCCTAGAGCATGGGAGGTTATTAGTTTCTTTGGCTGCATCTCTGGTTTAAAGATAAACTGGGCAAGATGGAATTGCTGCCTTTAGATAAGGTGGACACGGCATGGGCCTCTATGGGTTCGCATAAGCTTAAATGGGCTCCTGAAGGTATAAAATATTTGGGTGCATATTTCACCACAAGTTCAAGATATGTGTTCAAGGAACTTACTAGGACTCTTGGAGGAAGTTAAATATGATTTCCAGAAATGGAAGAAGCTTAATCCATCTTTTCCTGGCAAAATAGCCACCATCAAAATTATGGTGTTTCCCTGTCTGTTTTATGCACTTTGCAATCTACCCATGAGTATCCTGAAGGGTGTATGGATGGAAAAAAATAGGTAAGGTATTTTTGGCCTTTATATGGGATGGTAACCCCTCCCAGTTTAGCCAACAAAACCGTCAAGCACCTGTGACAAAGGGAGGCTGGAATTTACTGTGGCTGTGGGCTTACTAACTGAGCTTTGGGGTAAAACAGACACTTTCTTGGGCCTTGCCTCTCGACTCCAGTATGCCCATTTGGGTAGAGGTGGAACAAGCATTTAGGTACCATGCCTTTAGCTATTCCGGAGGCAGTATAGCACAGTGGTTTAAGGCTCTGAGTTGCAAACCTGGAGACCTGTGTTTGAGTCCCACAGCCTCCACTTGTATACTGTGAGCCTGCGCAAGTCGCTTAACTCCCTTGTGCTCCCAGGTCACACCTGGAAACAAGCTTCAGCTTAGTGTGCCTGTCCTGGTTAAACAATTTCCCCTTTCCCTTTACTCTGTTGAAATCCCATGGAGGGGTGCCTCAGTTCGAAACAACTCCTATGAGATTCTCCCGACAGATGTGGGGTAGCAAATTTAAAACCCTTAAGTGGGATACCACGTCCTTGGGGGTATTTGAACCTTTATAGTATAACACAGATATTGTAATAGGTCACAACCTCATCTATTGGAAATCCTGGGTTAATAAAGGGGTGCAGACTTTTGGGGATTTAGTGGAGTGGGAGACTGGCCTATTGGTGTGTTTCACTGATTTACAGGTGAAGTTTCTCCTTTCCTCAAAGGATCAGTGGAAGTATTTCCAACTGAGGCACTCACTACAAGGTTGTTTTTTTAAATGCTGCAGGCTAATTGAGACCTCACTCTCCTGGAACCTTCTCAAATGGGCAAAACTATCAAAGGGTCATATTAGTTTACTGTATAAGGAATTGCTGAAGGAATACTTACCAAATTGCGATTCCCATAGATTGAAATGGAGGAATTATTTACAAATGGACGTGGACTCAGAGGTCTGGTGCCGTTGCTGGTATGGCACACAAAGCTTCTCCAGATCCTAGGTTGCAGTTGATCCAGAAAAAAGTTTTAAGTAGATGATAGAGGATTCCTGTTTTTTTGTTTCAGATGGGTGTGTCCAGTACCAATTTGTGTTGGAGGTGTCAGACAGGGGTGGGATCTCTCACATTTTGTGGGCGTGTCCTCTCTTAAAAAACTGGTCGGTAGCTCTTCTAGAATGTCTGGAAGAGGTCCTACAGCTCTCTGTTCCAAAGTCCCCACGTTTTTGGATTTTGGGTGACCCAGGGGTATTAGATGTAAATGTTTTGACCTACAAAGGAGTTCTTTTTGTGACAGCCCTCGAGGCAAAGAGACTGTTGATTCAAAACTGGAGGTCAACTATTGTACTTTCCGCTGAAAAATGGCAGCAAGCAGTTTCTAAAGCTGCTGCTTACTACCGGGTTCTTTTGTGAGAAGAAACACCCTCCGTCGTTTCATGAAGACTTGGGATAAATGGATTACCTCAGTGGGACTTTGACATGGGGATTTGCTGAGGGCTGTTCCAGCTCCAACTAAGATTAGACTTTAGTTTTATATTTGGGTCTCATGTAAGGTGGATGATCTGGGGGGAAGGGATCCAGCACTCTTTTGAACTGTTTTTTTTTTTCCTTTTTCCTTTTACATTTGGGTTGCAAAGTTTTGATTATACCGTTGAGAAGTTTCAGATGCTGAGTGATATTAATTTACAGCCCTGTTTCAATTCATCTTTTTTGTGTGATGCATTCTACTTAGTTTTGTGTAAATCTTCTGGCTGTTTTGTCATGTTGGCAAAGTTTGATATATTTTAAGAAATAAAATGTCCATATACAATCCCCCCCCCCCAACAAAAAACATTTTACTTGCTTTGTGGCAGCTTACACCAAATCTCAGGCACAAGCTCCATTAAAATGGTCCCAGTTACTGATGCAAGCTAGACCACAGAAAGATGTCCTGGCATGTGGCAATTGCCACAAGGGATACTAAATCCATTCAGACTGCTGCAAGCACAGTCCGCCATATCCTTGGTGCACCTGGGGCTTGTGGCAATCTTGATCTCTAGACAATTTGACCAAATGTATCCATCTCAGATGGTTAAAACAAAGTAAATAGACACTGGCTTTCATTGCAAACACTTGGCAAACAGTGGGATTCACAACAGAATTTCAAACAAACACATAAAATGAAAACGAATGTTAAATAGTCAGATGAAAATATTTGCTCTATGTTTCGGTCTGAAAAGGCTGCATGAGTTTTCTGTGGATTCCTGGATGACCTGGTTTTGAATTGTTAAGTAAATACTGAGCTTATTCAGTCCATCAAAAGAAGATATGCACTTTTGAAAAGGCCAGTCGTTTGCCATGCCCTTGCTGAATGATGAACAAAAATGCTGCATGAAAGGATTTCTTGTGGAATTTACATTACTCGTCTTTGAATTGGTTGGCTGAATCAGCTCCATGTTTACTAATCAAAACAAGCTATTTTTTTGTGTGGACAAAGTTTCTTTCAGAGTGCTGACTTAATGATTCATATATGATGCTCTGTTAAATCAAATTACTGAAAAGCACTCTCTGATGCTAGACTCGTCTTAGGAGCTGGAGGATGGGGGTCTCCTTTTTTGCTCACTCTAAACAAAGTCTGCATGTTGAGGAACTCTTTTTTGGGAGTGTGAATTTTTAATTTTACACACAGTATTTTCATCAGACATATTTTTAAGATTCAACAGGTGTGTATGTGTCTGTGCATGTGTGGTGTGTGTGTCGTGTCTGTGTCTCTATACGTGAATGTGTTAGAGTTTGTGTTTGTGTACATTATAATTATGCTTGGGTTATATGCATTTTTTTCTGGGCTGTGGTAGTTTCTCTTAAAAAAGTCATGGTTACCCTGTCTTTCTGGTATTGCTGTTGTACTGGGTCTTGCTTGTACACATTTTTTGTATATTTACCCAGGATCTAGCAGATCAAATGCAATGTCTCATTTTCAGTGGTGTCCTGGTTTTACACATTGTTTGATTATAATTACCCAGGATAGGGTAGTTGAGAGGTAATATCTACTTTAAGTGGGCTCCCACATTTTGACCCCAAGGGCAGGATTCACAAAGCAGATGCGCCGAGTGCAAATGAGATGTGCCAGTGCAAATAGGATACACCCACCAAAAGGTGAGCAATTCACAAAAGGATGTGCCATGGGATGTCCCGCTTGCAGCCCCACTGTGAATCACGCATGATGCACATGGCACAAGGGGAGATGCCCGAGCGCATCTGTAATGCACGAAACCATCCAGGGAAGCAGAACAGTGAATAAGGAGCAATCCAGCAGGGACCGTGGGAGCAATAGGGGAAATGCTATGTGTCAAAGGAGAAAGGGACACATACCCAAAGGGACAAACCAGAGTGGCCAAGGGCCCAACAGTGGCCACAGCAGATGAACTGCAGATACAGAGCATACAGAACAACACCTGGCACCACTCGACACAACCCACACAGGACCATGGCAGGCACATAAGTCAGTCACACCATCACCAGCAAGGTGTCACATACCTGCGGGGGACACCATGCAGCATGGTGGAGTGCAAAGCACAGTGCCATACCGGTGCATAGGCTGGGTGGCACACGGTGACACCACTGCACCACACAGGCATGCCAGACCCCCAACTACAGGACCACAGGTGACTGTATGCAGGTCCAAAGACAGAGAGTGCAGCAGTGCAATGGATGCATGCTACAAGCAACACACACATAGACCAGGGACACAGATATGTGCAACAGGACAGTGGATCCACCCACAAGCCACAGGCAATATGGAGGACACACAGTGGGTGGGACATGGCAGGTAGCTGCTTGTACAAACACATGTGTGGACAGGAGTATGGCAGCACAGGGACAGTGGTCAGCTGCAGACAACAACCCAACCCACAAACATAGAAAACTGAGGGACCACAGACAACGGGTCAGAGAAACAACAATTTAATGTATGAACAACAACAAAAACAACAGGAACAACTATGTACAATCAAAAAGAACCACTTTGCGTAGTCTGGAGGCAGCCGGCATGGGACTGGGTCAGAGCCAGCCAGGCACAATGCAGAATGCACCAGGCAGGCACTCGGTGCCACGTCAACTGTGTGCAGGAACTGGGTGGGCACATGACCTATGCATACAGACATAGGCCTGTGCAAGGGGGAGAAGGGCAGGCCACATGCAAGACGTGCAGGCCACTGCCTTGTGCACAAGCATGTAGGCCACGACAGGACACAAATGTGGTGCCACTGAGCAGCCACAGTGCGCATGGCAAGCACATATGGAAGCTGCCAACGCAGGGACAATGTGCACCATGACACAGGGACAAGCTGCACCAGTACCAGCAATGGGCCTGCGCAACAAGTGACACACATGCAGACACAGTGTGCCAGCAACACACACCCAGTCAGACACTCACCCCTCCCAACAGACAAGGAATATACAAAAGGAACATCTACCTGCACCAGCACGGCTACCACCTGGTACATGTCTAATGACCCTCTGCTCCCTCAGTTCAATGGCCTCTGCGGCCTGAAGGAAACACAAAAGCAGGGAACGACATGAGGAGATACAATGGTGGACAGATCCCCCCCCCAAACACCATAGTGGGCATGCAGTGAAGGTGTCAATGAACAGTGCACCACTGTTGAATGGCCCCACGTTGTGCAGCAGTGCAGAACAACCAGGCCTCTAACCCCCAAGTGTGCATCCGCAGGCATGCAAAGCAAATGGTGGTCCCACACCAGGCTGGACACAGTGTCCCTGCCCCAACCCTGCACCACAGTGGATAGGACCCACCCATGTGACATGCAGTACATGGCACCACAGTGCAAGTGCAGCCATGCATGAGTCTGTGTGTGCCACAGTGACTGTGCTGTTGTGTGTCACAGTGGCTCAAAACCCCATGCACATAACCTGCAGATGTACAACTGTGACATACTTGGTCTGGGCAGTGCACCCCTATGTACATGCCCCCTCAAGCACTCCAGCCGCACTCTGTCTCTGCATTGCAGGTCACCGAACCTGTGCCTGCACTGCTCCCATGTGCAGGGAATACCTGTGCAGCGCACAGGCTGGCCAGCAACCCTGTCCCAGACTGCTGACCTGGGCTCATGCAGGTCCACCTGGCCAAACAGCCTGTTGTCCACCTGCATCACTAGGGCCACAAGGTGGAGGAGCTCCAACTCTGACCAGCTCATGACCCTTGGTCCTGCTCCTCTTGCACGTGGCATGTTTGCAGTGCAATGTACACAGCCAGTGCTACCTGTGGGACCTGTGCTATTGAATGGCCTAATTGTGCCACATGCGCCACCAGGCCACGTGTGCAGCACTGCACACAGCGCGCTGCAGCGTGATTGGCGGCAATGGTGCTGACACATGCATTGCACAATGACCTGGTGGGAAAGCACGGTCAGGGGTCATGGCAGGGTTGCACATGCACAAACCATGCAAGGCCGCCATGTTGTGTGTGTCATGCAGCACTGCGCAGGGCAACAGTGATGCGCAGTAGCCCACAGACACGCAATGGTGGTTGCTGCACCATCAGGGCACAAATACATGCCAAATGAACAGCGGGCATTGCACACATGGACATGCATGTGCATACAGATGGCGCCATACACTGTGCACGTGCCACATGTTGGCGATGCAACTGGCAGTCTCATTGTGCATCCTCGCTAATGCCTAGGGTGATGCGTGGCCTCTGGGACATGCCCCAAACACACTGAGCATGCGCGGATAATGTGCCATCCGGAGATGCACCCAACGCAGAAGATGCACCATGCTGATTGGGATGAGCTGAGGGCAATTATGCAATTCACAGACATTGCTCCCAGATCAGCTCATTATCAAATTCAGTGGCATCTCACCTGTTTAGCATCTCATTATCACTGCCCAAAGCCGCATTTGCATGCCCTGAGCCATAAATGCTCCTTACTCAGCACACAATGAGCATAGGATACTGAGAGGATTGTAAATCTTGAAGGTAGGTTTTGTTTACATTTTCTGTGACTTTATAGCTGCTGCATTGCACAGTATGGGCCACGGACTGGCTAATGACATCCAGAATTGTGCAGGCACACCTAACACGGCTTGGTGTGTGTAACAAACAGTCCCACAGCCCACTCCAGGCAAGGTGAGGGAGGGTTGACTGAAGGGTGCTGTAGCTGCACATACGTGGATGGCTGCAGTGTGTGGTTCTGTCCCATCCACCCACCTGTGCTACATGCCACACATCACTCGTGGCATGTTCAGGGTCGTGCATCCGTCTGTGGCGTTGAACTTGGACAGGGCACACACAGCTCTCATGTCCCTAACAGACAGTGACACTGTCCCTGACATCCTGTGCATGCTGCTCAAAATGTTTTGCGGGCAGTGTGCTGTGGCTCAGCAGCCCCTGTATGGCAGTACATGCCACTCAGGGCCCTGCAAATGCATGTCTAATTATCTATCTTCTATCACACAGTAGCCAACATATCTGGAGGTGACAGTGCTGTGGGTCGCAGGTGGCCAAACTTTACCAGGAATGAGGAGAGAGCCCTCACTGAAGCGTACAACCACCGCAGAGATGTGCTGTCTGGCAGAGGTGGTAGCCAAGTCCTGTGGGATGAGGGCTAGGAGGCAGTGGCATGGCACGTAAATGTCATTGGAAAGTACAACCGGATCCCCCAGGAATGTTGCAAACATCCGAACAATGGGAAGAGGAAGGCCAAAAAAAAAAAAAAAGCTGGCCCACATTGAGGCATCACTGAGCAGGACAGGGGGTGGTCTGCAGTAGGGGTGCACCTCACCCCAAATGAGGAGCTCCTCGTGGCCAGCATTAGCTCTGCCGCTGTGCAGGGTGGGGGGTTCCAGATGGGTAGAAGCCCATCGCAGTACTGTGAGTATATATGGCCCTGACTCGTGTCTGGCCACATATGTGCATCATGGTTGCCAGGACAGTCTACCTGTGTGTGACAGGCCACCTGTGTGCCATTGGGCATTGCCTTGGAGGGCCGGGGCCAATCCATGGCCCCTGCTGTGCATATCTGTGTCAGCCAGGCCATGACTGGGGAGTCATGTGTTATTGCGATGTCCATCACACTAGTGGTGCCAAGCCACTGTTGGATGGACATGGTACTGCACTGTCCCTCATGGTGCCCTGTGGGTGCAGACATGGATTGGTCATGCCAGTCATTGCAGGTGCATGGCTGCTGTGGTAGAATGGACATTGTCTGTCACTGCCAGGGACTGTCTGGTGTAAACATGGCACACAGCTTTGCACACTGTACTTGTGTGTCTGCCACTATTGCTTCCGGTGTATGTGACCATGTCTCTGTTTTCTTTTGCAGCTCCATCTTGTCTAGTAGGTGCGGCTGTGTCCATGGCCACACAAGATGCCTTAGCGGGTGGTGATGCGGGTCCATCCCACAGGGCTGTGGGCACTATGGATGATGGTGCCACCTCTGACCCGTCCAACATAGCAGTGTCCCTGGTGGCATCACCAATAGTGGCGGGTCCCTCGATCCCAACAGCTGGTGGTGGCACTGCTGTCAGGCATGACACCACTTGGCTAGAGGGGTTCCTGGGTCTTGCTGATGATGACTCAAAGGACGCAGTGGACATCGCTGATGCCCTGCTGGTGTTGGCCAGTGGTACTCAGGGACCATACAGCGATGGCCCAGCCAATACAGAGACTACACAGATTATGGAGGACACAGTCAACAGTGGTGCACGCAACACACAGGTGCCTGCACGGATGGCACCAGATGGCACTGGTGGACCCACTGCCCAAGCCACTCCTGAAGGGCCTGCACAGCCAGCCATGGTGGTGGAGGCTGTGCCCCCTGCACATGGTCCAGCTGTGGCAGCAGGGTCAGCCAGTGCATCATGGTCTGGTGCCCTGGGTCACACACAGGCAGCATTAGACCGAGACTCCAGTTTACCTGGGTGTACAGGGGTTGTGCATGCCCAGTCCCCACCCAGTCCCCAGTCTGCCGGGGTGTAGCCACCAATTGTGGATGTGCAACAGCAGGCTGGTACACCACCCATCCATCGATGACGCCACCAAGAGTCTTCACCCGTCGACGAGATTGAGGGCTATGCATGCCGCCTGTGTGACACCATGGAGGGGCAGGCATCCCTAAGGGTGGAATTCAGGGGCCTTCAGATGCTGCTGGCCCTTGAGCATGAGTTGGCAGTCATGTGGCATGCCCAGATGTTGGCAGGGGCATGCCTTCTGCTGGTGGCATGACGGTGGCTCTGGAGAGGATTGCAACAGCGGCCGAGGCCGTGTGTGCAACCAGTGCACGATGTGGCCTCCAGGCCTCCAGCTGGACACCTAAGAGTGCCTCATGCACACCCAGGCAATGGCATCAGGTGGACTCATTCCTGCTGATGCCGTTGTTGCACCTCAACTTGCCCAGTGTTCCTGGACCTGACATGGCTCACAGGACCACCACCCCAGTGAGCTCCCATTCCTGGTCTCACTGCAGTATCCCTTCAGGGGTGATGGCTACACCTCCTGTGGCTGGTGTTGACGAGGTGGCAACCACCAGTCATGGACAGGGCTGCCCACATGTTCGTGGTGGCCATGGTGCCTCCCTGTGATGTTCAGGTCACCGTTCCAATGGCCACTGCACCTGCTCCCATGTGTCCCACATGCCTGGCTGACACTGCCTTGGGTGGCATGGTTGTCCTGCACCTGCCCCAGTGCATTTCCATCATGTGCACTGTGTGTAGTGCCACCTACAAGTCCGTGTGTGCCATTGTTGTGCCATGTGTCATGGGTGGGATGAGTGCAGTCCATGTCTGCTGTACACATGTGCCAGCATCAGTACACTGATCCATGCCACCCCTGGCACATACATGGTGGCACCTGGCTTATGCAGGCTGTGACCTGTGCATGTGTGAGTGTGTGTGCTGCATGGACAGTGGCATGGCTGTGTTCCACTGCAGCATTACCAGCACTGCTTGGCTAGTGTGTGTGTGTGTGTGTGGTGCTGTATGTGTGATCTCTTGTGCTCTCCATGCAATACATATCTGTGTTACTCACCTGCGGTCTCCAAAGTGCTCCTCCACAATTGTGTCCCTGTACTGATGGGACCTCACTGCCAGGCGTGGGTGGGACTTCGCTGCCAGGTGTGGGTCGCGCTGCACCAGTGGTGGTCTGGCCCCATGCCCCTGTGTGAATGCATCCTCATCCCCAGAACTGTTGCCCTCAACAGCCTGGACTGCTATTCTATGGTCTATGGCCATGTTGTGTAGTATACAACAGACCAGGAATATGCCACAGGCTTTCTCAGGGTTGTACTTTAGGGCTCCACCTGACCTATCCAGGCACCAGAAGAGCATCTTCAGCATGCCAAAGATGCGCTCGATGATGGTGCGTGTGGCGGTGTGTGTGCCTCATTGTATCTCTCTTCTGCCTCTGTTCCGGGTCTTCGGATGGGGGTGAGTAGCCAGGGTCAGAGTGGGTATGCTGAATCACCTGTGGGATGCAAGGGTTGTTGTTAGTCCACTGCTCACATGTGCATCATGACCTCCCCCTGAACCATGGTGCTCTGCTGTGTATGGTGTGGGTACACCACTAGCCATGTTCTGGCCATCCCTGCCATCCTGCCACCCCCTCCCAATTGCTGTGTCCTGGCCCTGCTGTTGCTGTCTGTCCCTGGGTGCCAAGGCCAATGCACTCCACACATGCTGTGTTCCCCATTGTCCACCCCAGTGTGCACAGCAGCTGCACCTGCCTGTGTGCCTGTGGTGCGCTGTGTCCTGCCCCATGTGCCTCCTGCGGCATTGCCTCACCCTTCCCTGCATTGTGCTTGTGCCACCAACCCTCTGTGTGCACACATGCAGCACTCTCCCCTTCCACTGTCCTAGTTGTGCTGCCCCCTCTGCATATTCTGCATTGTGCTGCCTGTACACCAGCCCCCACCGTCCATCCCACACCATGGGATCCTGTTGTTCTGCAAGTCAGCATGTCCCACACACCTATTAGATGTCCGCTTGGTACCTCCCCTGCCTCAAATCTTTAGCAGAGGGTAGATTGATGCCAAATGAAGGCATCATGTGTGCTCCCAGAGTGTGTGGCACAGACATTTCTGATGTGCCCTGTGGCATTGCACATCACCTGGCTGTTTATGGAATGGTAGCCCTTGTGGTTGATGCATGTCACTGCATCATCGCCAGGTGGTGCACGGATTGCCACATGGGTGCAGTCAATGGCCCCTATGACGCCTGGCATGTATGCCACCCTGTGGAACAGCTGCATGGCTTCTGTCCATTCTGCCTGTGTGTTTAGGAAGATGATGTACTCTGAAGCATGTGGGAGCAGTGTGGTAAGGAATTGTGTAAGACGGGAGGTGGATGCCTGGGAGTGCCAGTAGTGTCCGCAGCTGGCCTCTGGAAGGTTCCTGTGGCGAGCAAGCACATTGCTGTTGTCACCTTGGTCTCCACAGCTATGGCATGATCTCTACCCATGGGTGCCTGCATTTCATCATGGCACAGCTCACAGAGCTGCCACAGAATGGCCCTGTTCAGGTGGTAGCGGCCTACTGTTTCTGCATCAGCAAGCTGTTCGAATGTCAGTCTGGCAAGATACCGCCATGGGGCTGGCCACCTATGGTGCCTTCCTCCACCACATTGCTGGTTCGCCCATCTCCTCATCCCTATTAACATGTCCACCATCAGGAATGGTGCTCCATCCATTTTAGACTTTTTCAGCTGCCTCACGTCCTGCTGGCACCTGTGATCCTGCTGCTGGCCTGCTGGGGGCTTGCACTTAAGTCTACTTCTTTTATACTTATCTTTCCATGGCGCATTTGGTGCTTGTGCCATGAATGCTCCATAGTTGTGCCTTCATTTTGCACTGTGAATTGCTCTGTACTGTGTATGCATGTGTATGCCCCCTCGATTTGTGCCGCATATCATTTACATGTGTCCACAGTGCATCCTGTTCATGGCAGTGCATCTGGATTGCACCAGGGCCAACGCACTGTCTGTGAATTGCTCCATGGCGCATTTTTGGATTGCACCAGTGCATCTCATTTGTGCTCAGAGCATCTGCTTTGTGAATCCTGCCCCAAATGTCTAACCATCCTATTATGACCTGATGTTATGATCAAGACAGGGTGAATTTTTAAATTCCCATCTGAAAGGTGATTTCGCTGTGCGACTGTGGAAAAATATTTTGGAGGGGATTTGAAAAATGATGCCTGCCATGTTCAGGAGGTGTGATAACAGAAGGGATATGTTAAACATTAGGGGCCAAAATCTGCAGAAATAAAGTTATGAGTAAATGTTGGAGCAATTCAATCATAACTTAGTTGGTTTTTCACATTTTTACCCCAAATTTTCAACATAATCTTTATGAATGACCACTCCTTCTGAGCATGACAGGTATCATTTATAAAATAATCCATGAAGAACTTTACCGCAAGTCAATGTTCTCAGCTGATGCAGTCTTTATAAGTGACATTGCAGAGGGACTGGAAGGAAAAGTATGCCTCTTTGCAGATGACACAAAGATCTGCAACAGGGTTGATACACAAGGAAGTGAGGAAAGGATGAGAAGAGACTTGGCAAGGTTGGAGGAATTGTCAGAAGTATGGCAGCTTGGATTTAATGCAAGGAAGTGCAGAACAATGCACCTGGGAAACAAAAACCCAGGGGAAGATTACACAATGGGGGGGGGGCAGTAACAACAACAAGCATTTGTCAATGCCGAATGTTTGCTTGCTGGCATTGGCAGTGGTAGTGTAGAAGTTACAGAGCTGCGTAATAGGAATGGCAGTGAAGTATTAAACTGAAGCCAACCCCACCACCACCTTGCAGAGAGTGACAGGCATTGGGGTGTGCCTTTGGGTCATCAGGCATAACGGCCACACCATTTCACCACACCCCACCCTGCAGACACTGACAAGTGTCACGGTGTGCCTTGGGGTCTTTGGCCCTTATGCGCACCGCATTCCATCAGGAAATACAGCGGGATGGGTGCGGTATAGGAGAATGGGGTGAACTTTGGGGCCGAAGAGTCCAAGGCATACCTCGATGCCTCTCACTGGCTGCAGGGTGTGGAATGGTATGAGCATTACAGGCAAGAATCCCAAGTCACACCCCTGATGCCTGTCATTCTCTACAGGGTTGGGCGTTATGGTTGGAAACCCTAATACCGCAGGCATTCGTTGGTATTTTCACTCCAAATTTTCAACATGGTTTTTTTGTGACCCCACCTCATGAACAGTGGCAATATCAGTTTGTTAGCTGAAAGCTGCTTATGCACAGCGACTACGGCATTTAGCACCACAGGTGCAAAACATTCCGAACAGGATGTAAAAAATGACAGCTGTACTGTTCATGGGGAGGTGTAAAAAAATGGCAATGTTGCAAATCTGCAGTAAAAATATTAAAAAAACTGGTGAAGTCACGAGCGTGCATAGAAACTGTGCAACGCACACCCGTAATGTAATTAGTTTGGGGCTTTTTTTACAGCAGATTGTCAACACAGGCATTTTGGGACCTCCGATCATGAACAGTGCCACTGATTTTCTTTATCTGTCCTGAACAATGATTTCCCACAGCGACCACGTATCTCTGTGCTGAAAGTGTTAAACACATTTCGGCCATGTTGTGAAAAATGACAGCTGTACTGTTCATAAGGAAGTGTGGAAAAATGCCACTGGTGAAAATCTGGACTGAAAGTATTAAAAAGTCATGAACTTACGAGGGTGCGTGGAAACTGCGCAATGCTCACTCGTAACAGTCATTTTATGGACTTTTGTCACCAAATTTTCAACATAGCCATTTTAAGACCTCTGCTCATGAACAGTGTAACTGTGATTTTCTTACTCTGTCCCAAACATTGCTTTTGCACACCGACTGCACCATTGTGCGCTTCATGTGCAAAAACACATTTTGGGCGACATGTGAAAAATGGCAGCTGTACTGTTCATAAGGAAGTGTAATAAAATGGCAATGTTGAAAATCTGGGGTGAAAATATTGAAAATTCGCAAACTTATGAGCGTGCGTAGGAACTGCACAACGCACGCTCGTAAAACAGTCATTTTTTGGAATTTTTCCACCTAATTTTCAAAATAGGCTTCTTGAGAGCCCACCTTATGAATACTGGCAGTGTTGTTTCGTTAATTGGTCCCAAAAGGTGATTTTGCGCAGTGACTGCGAAATCACCCGCCGAACCGAATAACATGACCCCTTTGGGAGAAGGGGTCCCAAAAACCCTATGTTGAAAATTTGGTGCAAAAATTCCAAAAAATGCCTGAGATATGCAGCAAAGTTGAAAAAACCCTATCTATCCCATTATACAGCTTACCGGCATTTCCTCAGTTCGCGGTCGGCTTTGAAGAGTGCAGACGTGTTCCCGGTCCACCGAAGATCGTCGCGCCGAGGTCCGGAGGTAAGTATGGGGTGAGGGGGTGGGGAGGCAGGGTGCGCAGTGGGTGGGTGCGGGTTGTGGGAGGGGGCAGGGAGAAGCGCCGAGGGACAGTTTTTATTTGCAGGTTTTTGTTTTAAATGACGATGTGGGACATTTGCCACGCTGGGGTGGGCTCCCAGCATAGCACAAGGACGGCTGGTTGGGGGCCTGGAGACTATGGGGGTTGGGCACCCCATCGACCATTAACATCTGTTGCCACGCTGGGGTGGGCTCCCAGCGTGGCACCCTCACTCTCAAGGGGAGGACAGTGGAGCCGATGGGGGATTGGGCAGCCCGTCGGCTATCGATGAGTTGTCATGATGGGGTGGGCACCCAGCGTGGCATGTGGAAACTTTTGGGGAGGAGCAGCAGCACAGCCAGAAGTTGGGCACCCCGGCTATACAGTGTGTGTGGGGGGCAGCACGCACTGCGTGTGTGTGTGTGTGTGTGTGTGTGTGTGTGTGTGTGTGTGTAGGGTGGCGCGACATGAGCAGGTGATATCATCACTGCTCACTGAAGCGTAGCTCCCCTTTTCAACTGTACTCCACTGCATTTTGGATCTGTCATAGACAGCTCGGGCAGGCATTGGAGAACTGCGGCCGCGTGCAAACACACTGCCTGAATTAGAAGAGGGCTGCCACACCTCAGAAAACTCGGATGATGGCACTATGTTTCTTGCACATGCGTGCAAGCAAATATAAAAATTGGAAGGGACGTGGGGGTATGTAACAGGGTCCCTGTTCCCTGTAAGGTTTACTCCCCATCTAAAATAAAAAGATGACCCCCCCCCTTTTTTTCTCTCACACTGTTTTATCCTCATCATCTTTTCTTCTGTCCTTCTCTTTTTTTTTTCATGTCAGGGTGGCCAACTGGACATATCTCATTGCTTACTTTACTATCCCTTTTCTCAAACCCCCCTTACGGTGCACCAGAAAGGCTGAGTGCAGTGTAAAGCACTCTCCCTAGTGGAAGATATGTCCAAACATGAGTAGTGCTTTACTTTTAAATAGTGAAAACACTCCTGAGTTTCCTGGAGTGTTCCCAGTTTAGCAGTAGTGCCCAGAGCAAAACAGAAGTGTCTAGATAAAGAAAAAAACATTCATGTACAAAGAAAACAGCCCAGAGATGTTGTAACTGGGCTGATAATTAAAAGAAATAGCCAAAGGTTGGAAATGGGTTTAGGAAAGGCCCAAATTAAATGTGTTGCTGATGGCTGCACATTTCAGCCATTGGAGCTATAAAGGAAAGTGCTGTATAGTGGCAGGGCCTGCTAAAGGTGCCTAGTAAGAGCCCTTGCAAGGTTTAAGTAAAATGGCAGCATTTCTAAACAAAATGAGGGCTAAAATGGTTCTAAGGTTACTACAAGAAGAGAAAAAAAAAAAGAGTAGTAATTACTGAAATAAGAATACAGGGCTCCTAAGCTGGCAGAAGAAGGGATATGAAGAGCACACCCTCTAGCTCCCATTCTCTTTGCCAAAACAGAGACACCAGAAAGAGTAATGATGCTGTACTTACCTGTGGGTTTCCCTGCAGTTTATGTTATAGGGCTGGCTGCCCACAAAATGGCTGGTTTTAAACATGCTGGCTTCAGTGACATCAGAACAAGGGAGGGGCTTGCTTCCAAATGAGTCCCAATTAAGCATAAAAGAGCTATTATTGTTCCCTACCTGTAGGTGTTTTTAAAATAAAGTCTATTATCAGGTAAATGAGTATAGGGACTTGGAAAAGCATGAAATAAAATGCATTTGTTCTGTAAAATAAAAGAATAAAAGCCTAATTGTTTCCTTAATGTTGGTCACCTGGCCATGATGTCAGCCATAAGGCTATAAAAACTCACCACTAGAGGGATGTTTAGAGAGAGGTAGGCCAGTGAGCTGCTGGTCTTGTAGGAGGAAGGTGTGTTTGTTTTCACACCAGTGAATTGATTTAAAAAAAAAAAAAAGTGGTAAAATTAAGAGAAGAAGTGACTAGGGAAGAGTCATCTTCAGAGTTTTGTTTATTTTGGTGTGTTGACTAGCACCTTGTTTTTTTTTTCATTTCTGTAAATATTAATTTATGATTTTTTATTCAAAATCAAATAAAATGCATTTGTGCATTTATTTTATGCATCATACTGCCTGCCTAAGAGTCTGTTATTCCCACACCGTAACACTGGTGTGAAGTGGGATTCTGGTGGTGTCAAGACTGCTTGGGAGGCACCATTAGTGGGTACTGGATCTAGTGCCCAGCAGATGCAAAACAGGCAGGGGAAGGTCATTCACTTGACAAGGGCAATGGCTGAGAAGACAGGTGTGCAACCTGGACCTGGCTTAGATTTCAGCATAAAGCTGAAGGTGAGGAAGACTGAAGAGGAGGAGGAAGAGCAGAACATGAAGAAGATGGAAGCACCAGAGGATACCAGTGAGCTCCTGAAGTGGCTGTGCATCCAACAGCAGGAGATGGATCGACAGCAGCAGAAGGATAGACGGCAGCCAGATGAGAATCGGCGGCAACAGGAGGTGAAGTGGACAGACATTATTAAGGCAATCCAGGCCTTAATACCAGGGCAACCTGATCACATGGTACTTAAAGACATTAAGCTAACAAAATTAACTAACTAGGATGACAGAGGCGTACCTTACTATGTTTGAGCGTATTGCTCTCGCATGTACATGGCCGCGGGACCAGTGGGTAATAAGACTTGTGCCATATCTTTCCGGACGTGCCCAGCTGGTCTGTAGTCAGTTAATCGGACCAGATGCCATAGTATATGATCGGGTTAAGGAAGAAATATTGCGTCGGTATGACATTAATACTGAAACGTGCCGGCAGTGTTTTCGGTCACTGAGGATGTCTTATTCTGATGCCCCGATTGAGACTTTTGCTAAGTTAAAAGACTATTGTAATAAGTGGTTATAACCGGCAACAAAAAACGTGGACCAAATTCTGGAGGCTATTATGATCAAGCAGTTTGTACAGATTCTACCCCAGGATATACAAGTGTGGATGAGGGAGCACAAGCCAGAGACTGCAGTGAAAACCATCTAGCTTGCTGAGGACTACCTTGCGGCCAGGATCTCAAGACCCAGAGGACAGAATGTGACACCCAGACCTGCAGAGCTGGTAAGATCTTTCAATTTTACACCACAGAGACAGGCTAATTATGTAAGAAGAGAGAGGGGGGGAAGGGTAACCTATTCTGAGATTATATGCCACGGATGTTTGGGAAAAGGGCATATTGTTAGGAATTGTCCTAACAAAAGATCAGAAGCTGCCCATTTAGCCTTGGCCAATATTGAATATGTCACCACTGTGGGGATTGGACAGCATCAGACTTTGGGCCTGCTGGACTCTGGCAGTAAACAGACATGGATGAGAGCAGATCTGCTGCCTACTACTGAATATACCCAGGCTGATACAGCTGTAATATGTGTCCATGGTGATGTTCATCAATACCACAATGCCAGGGCTGAAGTGACTGTTAACAACCAGCAGCACTGCATGAATGTGGGATTGGTACCAACACTACCTGTACCAGTAATCATAGGACAAGACTTTCCCCATTTTTCTACCCTAATGAGTACCCAGCATGCTACCAATGAACTTGTGACTTACCACCAGGTCCCAAGCTAAACAGGCCCAATTAATCCAGCTGTTTCCCTTTGAAAATCACTTGTTTGACAGCCCAGGGAAAACCAAAAAGACCAGGAAACAAAGAAGAAGAGAGAAAAGGTTATGGCTGGAAACTAAACAGGCTGGTAGCTCTGAGGTTGCAACAGGTCTGATCAGCTGTGATTTAAAAAAAGAACAGTTGGTTGTTGCATCTTTAAAACTTTTTTTCCACAGGTCCAGGAAAAAGTAAAAGGACTGCCTCATTTTGTGTTGAAAAATGGGTTGTTATACCATAACTGTGTTAATCCAGTAACTCAAGATTGTGTAGAACATCTTATGGTTCCTAATGTATACAGAGAAAAATGGATGCAATTAGCACATGACCTACCCTTGGCAGGCCACGAGGGAAAGGATAGAACCCTTGGGAGCATAACCTATAGATGTTTCTGGCCTGGCATTCAAAAGAATGTAGCAGCTTATTGCCAAGCATGTCCCCAGTAGCAATTGGTTGCTCAAGGTGGGAAAGCACATAAGGTACCCCCTCAACCTATTCCATATGTTATCACTCCCTTTGAGCGCATTGCAATGGACATAGTTGGGCCCCTGACAACCAGTTCAAAAGGCAATAGGTTTATTTTGGTTGTCTGTGATTACACTACCAGATACCCGGAGGCTATACCCTTACGTACTGCAAAGACTCCTCGGATTGCCGAGGAATTGGCCAAAATTTTTAGTAGGGTGGGTATCCCTCAGGAGATCCTGACTGACAGAGGAAGTAGCTTTACTTCCGAATTGTTAAAGGAATTGTACAAACTTCTGGGTGCATCAGCAGTACGAACCTCCCCATATCATCCCCAAATGGATGGCCTTGTAGAACGTTTCAAAAAAACCTTGAAAACTATGTTAAAAAAGTGCATGCAGGAAGAAGGGCGTGATTGGGACAGGTTTCTTCCCTACCTTCTTTTTGCGTATAGGGAGGTACCCCAGGCTACAACAGGTTTTTCCCCATTCACGCTATTGTATGGTAGGAATCCCCGTGGCCCCCTGGATGTTGTGAAAGAGCATTGGGAGGAAGGTAGAAATATGGGACATACTAACATATTGGACTACATGACTTCTTTAAGAGAAATGTTGGTGAGGTTTGTCACCATGGCACATCAGAATGTGTCCAGTAACCAGGCAGAGCAGAAAATGTGGTATGATGTAGGACTGAAGGAGAAATGTTTTAACCCAGGAGAGCAAGTACTTTATTTTTGCCATCAACAGAAAACAAACTGTTGATGAAATGGCAGAGTCCCTTTAAGATAACAAGCCAAACAGGGGTGGTAAATTTTGAGATCGAGATGCCAGGGAGGTGGCCCCAGAAACTGGTTTATCATGCCAACTTGCTGCGTAGGTGGGTAGCAAAGCTAGCCCCCCTCCTACTCTAGTTATTCACCCTAAACAGGTGCACACTGAGTTGGATGTTGCTTATCAACGATTAGATCCTTCTCAAGAGAAGCAGAATGTACAGATCAGTCCTGAGTTAGACCCTGAACAAAGCAAAGAGGTACACGATTTGCTATGGTACTACAAGCGCACCTTCACAAATACACCAGGTCTAGCCAAAGGGGTGGTACATAGCATAAAAGTCATACAATCAAAACCCATACATCAAAAACCGTATAGGTTGCCTGAAAGATGAGGTCAGAGGTCATAGATGAGGTACGAAACATGGAATATCTGGGAGTGATGGTGCTTCACGAAGTGCCTGGTCTTCACCCATGGTTATGGTCCCAAAAAAGGAAGGCGGTCTAAGGTTATGTTTAAATTTTAAGAAAATCAGTGCCATCTCATCCTTTGATGGGTATCCGATGCCCAGAATTGATGATTTGCTGGATAAAATAGGAACAGCTAGATACATCAGCACACTAGACTTGACAAAAGGGTATTGGCAAATACCCTTGGCATTAGACGCACAGGAACTGACTGCCTTTTGCACTCCCATTGGTCTATATCAGTTTACAACAAAGCCATTCAGTCTTCAAGGTGCCCCTGCCACATTTCAGAGGTACATGGACGACATTCTTAGACAACATACACAGTATAATGCTGCATATTTGGATGATGTTGTTATCTTTAGTCCAGATTGGCAAACCCATTTGACAAATCTAAGTGCAGTCATACAAGCCATTACTGACGTAGGACTGACCATTAACCCAGCAAAATGTTCTCTAGCAAACACTGAAATGAAGTATCTAGGGTTTGTAATGGGACATGGGTCAGTAAAACCAGAAAAGAGTAAGGTAGAGGCTGTTGCAAATAGCCCTATTCCCACCACAAAAAAGCATGTTCGTTCCTTCCTGGGTTTAGCTGTGTACTACAGGAGATTTATCCCTGATTTTTCAACTGTAGCAACTCCTTTGACTGAACTCACCAAAAACAAATTTCCTAATAAGGTTAAATGGACTACTGAGTGTGAGAAAGCCTTCCAGAACATAAAGGATATTTTTTGTTTTGCCCCAGTCCTTAGGAGTCCAAATTTCCAGGTGCCCTTTGAGGTGCATACAGATGCATCAGGCACAGGGATAGGGGCTGTTTTGTCCCAGACTGACAAAAAGGGAGAGCATCCTCTGATCTATATCAGCAGAAAACTTCATGAGCGAGAACGGAAATACTCTACCATTGAGAAGGAGTGTCTCGCCATGAAGTGGGCCATTCAGTCCTTACGCTATTACCTGAGGGGCACTGAGTTTACCATCTTGACAGACCATAATCCGTTGTGCTGGTTAAACCAGATGAAGGAGAAGAATGCATGGATTATGTGATGGTACCTTGCCCTACAGCCATATAGGTTTACGGTTAAGCATAGAGCAGGTGCCCAGCATAAAAATGTTGTGTTTTTTTTTTTGTCTAGATTTGGAGCTGATAACCAGACATTGAAGGGAAAAGTAAATTGAACTGTGAAAAAAACGTAGTTTTTGTCAAGTGTCATGAATAGACACTAAACCTCAGGAAATAGAACGGTATCGTAGCTATTGTCAATATCTAGATACTGATACCGTTACTGTAATTATAAGGGTTCCTGAGGGGAACTTCTGGAGTGGGTGGGCGGAAGTTCCAACCCTTCAAGGGTAGAAGGGTCTGAGTCAACAGTTGTTGCCTTCTTGTGTGGGAAGGAGTGTAACAGGGTCCCTGTTCCCTGTAAGGTTTACTCCCCTACTAAAATAAAAAGGTGATCCCCCCCCTTTTTTTCTCTCACACTGTTCTTTCCTCATCATCTTTTCTTCTGTCCTTTTCTTTTATTTTTTTTTCATGTCAGGGTGGCCTACCTGACATCTCATTGCTTACTTTACTATCCCTTTTCTCAAACCCCCCTTACGGTGCACCAGATAGGGCTGAGTGCAGTGTAAAGCACTCTCCCTAGTGGAAGATATGTCCAAACATGAGTAGGGCTTTACTTTTAAATAGTGAAAACACTCCTGAGTTTCCTGGAGTGTTCCCAGTTTAGCAGTAGTGCCCAGAGCAAAACAGAAGTGTCTAGATAAAGAATAAAACATTCATGTACAAAGAAAACAGCCCAGAGATGTTGTAACCGGGCTGATAATTAAAAGAAATAGCCAAAGGTTGGAAACAGATTTAGGAAAGGCCCAAATTAATGTTTTGCTGATGGCTGCACATTTCAGCCATTGGAGCTATAAAGGAAAGTGCTGCATAGTGGCAGGGCCTGCTAAAGGAGCCTAGTAAGAGCCCTTGCAAGGTTTAAGCAAAATGGCAGCATTTCTAAACAAAATGAGGGCTAAAGTGGTTCTAAGGTTACTACAAGAAAAGAAAAAAAAAAAGTGGTAATTACTGAAATAAGAATACAGGGCTCCTAAGCTGGCAGAAGGGATATGAAGAGCACAACCTCTAGCTCCCATTCTCTTTGCCAAAACAGACACCTGAAAACCAGAAAGAGTAATGATGCTGTACTTACCTGTGGGTTTCCCTGCAGTTTATGTTACAGGGCTGGCTGCCCACAAAATGGCTGGTTTTAAAGATGCAGGCTTCAGTGACATCAGAACAAGGGAAGGGCTTTCTTCCAAATGAGTCCCAATTAAGCCTAAAAGAGCTATTATTGATCCCTACCTGTAGGTGTTTTTAAACTAAAGTCTATCAGGTAAAGGAGTATAGGGACTTGGAAAAGCATGAAATAAAATGCATTTATTCTGTAAAATAAAAGAATAAAAGCCTAATTGTTTCCTTGATGTTGGTCACCTGGCCATGATATCAGCCATAAGGCTATAAAAACTCACCACTAGAGGGATGTTTAGAGAGAGGTAGGTCAGTGGTTTAAAAAAAGTGGTAAAATTAAGAGAAGTGACTAGGGAAGAGTCATCTTCAGAGTTTTGTTTATTTTGGTATGTTGACTAACACCTTTTTTTTTCCAATTCTGTAAATATTAATTTTATTTGATTTTGAATAAAAAATCATAAATGCATTCGTGCATTTATTTTATGCATCATACCTCCTGCCTAAGTGTCTGTTATTCCCACACTGTAACAGGGTAATCATATCAGATGACCTTAAGGTTAGCAAGCAATGTGAGAAGGTAGTAGGGAGGGCTGGGGGATACTGGGATTTATAGGGAGAGGCATCACCAGCAGAAAACAAGAAGTTGTTATCCCTCTGGATAGACAGTTGGAGAGACCCCATCTGGAGTACTGTATCCAGTTCTGGAGACCCCATCTCCGCAAGGACATAGACAGGATAGAGGCAGTCCAGAGGAGGGCAACTAAAATGATGCAGGGTCTGCAAGTGAAGCCATACAAAGAGAGACTAAAGGAGCTTAATATGTATACCCTTGAGGAAAGGAGGGAGAGGAGGGACTTGATAGAAACTTTTAAGTACCTCAGTGGGATCAACAAAGTCCAAGAGGGTAGCATCTTTCAGAAAGAGATGTACAAGAACAAGGGGACACAATTTGAAGATGGGGGGGGGGGCGCAGTTCAGGGGCAATGTGAGTAAGTATGTTTTCACAGAGTGGGTGGTGGATGCATGGAACAGCCTTACTGAGGAGGTTGTGGGGTCTAAAACTGTGGGAGAATTCAAGAGTGCATGGAACAGATATAAGGCAATTTTTGTTGTGGGTAGGAAGAAATAGGCTGTTGGTTAACTAGGATCTGCAGCTTATCCTATATCAAGGAGAAATGGGCAGACTAGGTGGGCCAAGCGGTCCTTATCTGCCGTCAAAGTCTGCGTTTCTATGTTTCACCAGAGAGGCGGCTAAACTCCACAGAAACAGATCCAACTAAGCAAGTTGTGGAGTGCAAATAAGACAGGCACTCAAATAGGATATAAAGAGAACTTTTACTCTTCCATGAGTGCTCAAATCGTGACAGCAAATGCAAGCAGGATTAACATGTTAATCCTGCTTGCATTTGCTGTCATGATTTGAACACTCATGGAGGAGTAAAAGTTTTCTTTATATCCTATTTGAGTGCCTGTCTTATTTGCGCTCCACAACTTGCTTGGTTGGATCTGTCATTTATAAAACAGTGGCCAAAATGTCATTTTGCACCAAAAGTGTGAAAACACATTTTGGTAGGATTTGAGAAATGGCAGCTGTCACATTTATGAGGTGGTGTTAGAAAATGATTATGTTAAAAACCTGGGATCAAAATACTGAAAATTACCACAGTTATGAGTGTGCATTGAAAAATGTAAAAGTATACTCATAACTTTGTTGTTTTTAAATATTTTTACTCCAAATTTTCAACATAGCATTCTTATGACCCCCACATGGCTTTCGTAGGACACCACCTCATAAACAAGGGTGGTGAACATTTTCAAATTGTGCCCTTTTGCACCACAAGTGTGAAAACACATTTTGGCAGAATTTGAAAAATGACAGCTGTCACATTCATGAGGTGCGGTGAAGAAACGGCTATGTTGAAAAGGTGGGGTCAAAATATTAGAAATTACCACAGTTATGAGCATGCATTGAAAAATGTCAATGTAAGCTCATAACTCTGTTGTTTTCTCATATTTTTACCCCATATTTTCAACTTAGCCTTCTTATGATTCTACCACATGAACAAGAGTGAAGAACATTTTCAGATCCTGCCCAGAATGTGATTTTGTGCCACAAGGTAAAAACACATTTTGGCCAGGATTTCAAAAATGATAGCTGTCACATTCATGGGGTGCTGGAAGAAATGGATATGTTGAAAATTTAGGGCCAAAATATTGAAAATTATCACAGTTACGAACCTGTGTTCATAAATTTCAATGTAGACGCATAAGTTTGATGTTTTTTAATATTTTTACCTCAAATTTTCAAAATAGCTTCATTGGTGATAGGTCATAAACAAGGGGAGAAAACTTTCAAATCCTGCCCAAAAGGTGATTTCATGCAGCAACCATGAAATCACCTTTTGGGACAGATTTGTCTAATTTTACTGTCTGTGTTCATGAGGTGGGTACCACAAAAGGCATGTTGTCTGTCATTTTTCAAATCCTGGCCCAAATGTGTTTTCACACTTGTGGCATGAAATCACCTTTCGGGCATAATTTGAAAATCTTCTCCACTCTTGTTCATGAGGCGGGGTCATTGGAATACTATGTAGGGGTCATAAGAAGGCTATGTTGAAACTTTGGGGTAAAAATATTAAACAGCAAAGTTAAGAATATATATTAAAATGTTTCAGTGTACACGCGCAACTGTGGTAAGTTTCAGTATTTTGACTCCAGATTTTAACAGTCATGTTTTCACACCACTTCATGAATGTGACAGCTGTCATTTTTAAAATCCTGGCCAAAATGTGTTTTCACACTTGTGGCACAACATCAGCTTTTGTACACGATTTGAACATTTTCTCCACCCTTGTTCATGAGCTGGGGTCATAAGAAGGCTATGTTGAAAATTTGGGGTACAAATATTAAAAAAACAACAAAGTTCCGAGTGTATGTTGAAATGTTGCATCGCATGCTTGTAATTTTCAGCATTTCAACCCCAGATTTTAAAAATGCTAATTTTATTACGCCACCCCATGAATGTGACGGCTATCATTTCTGAAACCCTACTCAAAATGTATTTTCACTCTTATGGCACAAATTGTTTTATAAATGACACGTCATGCTCAGAAGAAGTGGTCATAAAAATATTATGTTGAAAATCTGGGGTAAAAACGTGAAAAACGAATTCATGAGGAAACACTGAATTGTTGCAACATTTACTCATAACTTTATTTTTGCAGATTTTGGCCCCTAATGTTCAACATATCCCTGGTGTTACCCCACCTCCTGAACATGACAGATGTCATTTTTCAAATCCCCTGCAAAATTTGTTTCCACAGTTGCACAGTGATATCACCTTCCAGATGGAATTTAAAAAAATTCCACCTGTCTTGATCATAACATCAGGCTATGAACTGACTGGATGTTTGGGATCAAAATGTAGGAGCCCACTTACAAGCAGATATTGCCGCTCAGCTGACGTATCCTGGGTAATTACAATCTAACAATGTGTAAAAGCAGAACACCACTGAAAAAGATACATTGCATCTTATCTGCTCTATCCTGGGTAAATATACAGAACAAACGTGTACAAGTGCAAGCCCTCCCTCCCCAGTGTCTAGGGGTATAAAGATGGTAAATGTTCTGAGGAGAGGGCACTGTATAGCCAGAAAACAAAGTCCAGGAAATAAAGATGCTCATTACCTGGTTCTTGCTTGTTGCGGGATGGCTTCACAGTGCTGGGGAGCAGGCACCTTGTGGCTGATACTGAGGAGGGAAATACTGCAGTGGCAATGATCGTTAAAGGCATATACCATGAAACAGTTATCATGTAAAACCAATGTCCACTCCGGAATCAAAAATGCAAACTGATTTAATGTAAAGATTAAATTGATGAACCACTCCATGGAGTGTGTGCATGCGTGAGCGTGTGCGTGTGCGTGTGTGTGTGTGTGTGTGTGTGTGTGTGTGTGTGTTGGGGGGTACATGATAATGGTGGGAGCATTCTCGCAGGCACAGGACCTGACATAAATCTGCATGCAATCTCTTTGTCCAACAGATTGGCTTGACTCTATGCAGTAATCCCCTTAAGCCAAAAAGGCCATAATTGCTCACAGCAGCATTTAATTGTGGGCCACAAAGACCTCACATACAGATACTTGAACTATTAGCAGCACTTCCATTTCATGTTCCTTTCTTCATTTCTTCCCAATCAACAGGCTTAAATTTAATATCTCTCTCTCTCTCTCTCTCTCAGTCTCAGTCACACTCAGACTGAGGTAGCACTGAGACAACACGAGTCGTTTCTACTGTCCCAATCCCATTCTTCATTTGACTTCTCATCTTGGGGTTACTTCAGTACAGGGGAGAACAACTTTAAACAGACAGTCTTACTTTCTGTTACCAATGTCTACTTCTAGCATGAAAGGTACTGCTGAAAACCCTTCTGCCACCTAATTGCTGATGCCACATGCCTGCCCTGGGCCCCCCCCCAAGGCAGTTATGCATACACCTGGCCATCCCAGAAACTTCAGGCACTTTTCATCCATGCAGCGATTCCAATTTTATGACTGCTTTCACCCAGGGGACCTGGCTGACGTGCTACATGGAGCGCCCAGGCAGACAGCCACCCCACCTGAGGTCCCAACCAGCCACTCCCCATGCAGGACTCTTCATGCCTCCACAGGCTGCACAAACTAGGAAGCCTCAACATTGCAGTTGCCCCACAGTCTGGGGAAAATGGAGTAGTCTGCCACACTACACCCCCAGTGATCCAGGCTACCACCTTTGGACCGTGCCCCAGTCTCTCTCTCTGCCATAGCAGGCCCTGCCACAGAAAACTCACTGGATCCTGGACTGCACTCACCCATGGGTGAGAAATGTTCTAGAAAAGGACTCCCATCAGTGTTTACCAAGGTGCCAGAGATCACTTAGGGGTCTCCAATTTCTTCTCTGGGCTCTGTCTCCCATGAAACAGCACTGATGGGTCCAAACTCTAGTGCCCCAGTGCTCCCCTGATATCTACAACCTGAACTGCCACACAGCCATCATGGGTCTTTGAGGGAGGAGGGCCGGGGTGGCAAGTGACCCACCCTGGCCCCACTGTGGCCCTCCAGATGAACTTGTGGACCGAACCCCCTCAGACTCCCTCCTTGCTTTCTCTCCCCATCCCAAAAAAGAGCCCCCTATGGTGCCAAAACCACCCCTTTTATACCCCTGGGATGGGGCACCCTACTGGCCACCAGCAGTCCCAACACCCCAGACTTACAGGCATCAAAGCTTCCCTACTTAACTACAGGAATTTAACTAGAAGGCTCCCAAAGGGGTGCTTACACAAGCAAGACCCAGTACAACAGTAATACCAGCAGTGAACATTCAGCATTATCAAATGCTTGTTTTATTTACAGGTTATAGTAAAAAAAATAAATATCATGCTTTCTTTATTTCAGGATTACAAATCTACTGGCTCTGACACTGTGGATTGGGCACCTCAGTATCGGCTTTTAACATATGCTGGCACTGGCGGTGGGCACCCCGGTGTTACTTATATATGGGGGGTGCAGGCAATCTGGAGGAGAGAGGGCTGGGCAAACAGTACCAGGGTTGTGCACCCTGTCTGCTTTGTACATATTGGGGAAGGACAAGAGAGGGCTGACTGAGCTGGGAGGGGGAAGGAATTAAACAATAATATAGAGAGCAATCACCAGCTCACTGCTGGCACTCCGTCCAGAAGCTGCCCTCCATCTGTGGCTGTAGAAATCAAGAAAGTCTTGCTGTTCTCAGACAGAGAACGTGGGAGAAGACCTCCTCTCACTTAACTGGGCACCCTGTAGTTTTGGATGCCCCAAAACCTTTTTTCTAGCAGCATATTAAAAAAACAAACACCAGAATCTAGCTAAACAGGTCCCAGTTAACAAGGTCCAAGCGTGTGTTTTTTTTACAACGCATAATTTGTATGTATTTTCCACATTTTGTTAGTTAAAAAAAGGTGTCAGCCATCACAAACTAAAAAAAAAATATTGTTGGTTTGTGAGAACCATTTTTGGTTTGTGAGAACCATTTTTGGTTTCTGACGCTTATGTGATGCAAACTGAAAATGCTCTCATGAACTGAAAATTGTTGGTTCATATCAGAATGTTATCCAAAAACCCTACTGCACATGCTCAGGAAAACAATTTAAATCCTTATAACTCTGGATTTGTTTAATATTTTCTCACGAAACCCTCGAAGGGCATTACCTCAGCACAGGCTGCTTCTACTCTGAAAGTTTTGTGAAAAGATTCCATACCATCTAGGCTGTATATGAAAGGGAAAAAAAATCATGTATTAAGTATAGGAAAAAATCTCAGCTTTTCCAAAACTGATGTTCCATATTTCAGAAACTGCATAAAATACCATGAAAACTTTTCATGTCTTGAGACTCTGCCAACCAGACCATGCGTGCCAATCTTTGGGCTATTCCATTGAACATCACCAGTGTTATTAAGGTGCAAAACCCGGGTTTAAAATTGAGCACCTTACTATGCTAGTTTTACCACACCATTATAATATATATTCTTTGCAAAAAATCTGTGTTAATGCACCAAGTTCAAGTTAATACCACAAAAGTAGGGAAATGTGGCATTAGAGTACTCCCCACCCCCAGAAGCAAAAGGAAGGAAAAAAAAAAACATTAGGGTTTTGGGTCTCGAGAGTTTGATGTATCAATACTGGGGTCTTCTTGAAGCTGTCAACTGCACTCTCCCCGCCCCCTCAGCCAGTAGCCTCCTGTCCAAAGCACAAAGTAAAGCTCCAGGCCAGTGCCTCATGCTGATACACTCTTTAAAGGCAGAGAAGTATGTCCTGCCACATGTTGCCAATGCAATCTGTTGTAGCTTTCTTAATGCCGGGCCTGTAGGAGAGCATGTATAATGCTGTTTGCTTAGGGAACAGGATGGGCATTAGGGCTGACAATCCTAAGGAAGTCCCCACTGCTGATTTGCCAAGATGCCAGAGACCCCAAACCCTAATGTTTCCTTTCCTTTTGCTGCTTGGGGGGGGGGGGCTGAGGTGAGAAATTAGGGATGAAACCCTAACACCACATTTCCCTACTTTTATGGCATTAACTTGAACCCTAACTGGTGCATTACCACAGTTTTTTGTAAAGAATGTCCTTTCTTTTTGAGATAGTGGAAATTGTATCCTCAGTCATACAGGTCCCTTTGGGACCTACATGAACTCTGGGCCCTGCTCCAAGGGAAGACTCTGTCCACCTACAGAAGTGCAATGGCAGATGTCAAGAATTCCTGGGCTGTCTAGTGAGCTGCAGAAGCACAGGGCCTTCTGTTCCCTGTGCTTTCATGAGGCCACAGATACAGATGCACAGAGTAAAGAGTCCATCTGTCAGCCAATGCACAGGGCCCTCTGCCACCCACAGGTGCAGAGGTGCAGGGCCCTATGCCAAGAGAAGAGTTGCCTTCACTATGTGGTACCTGGGCCTGTGCGGGCAACCCTGCAGATTTCATTCCCTGACTGGTGGGGGGGAGGGGGGTCACATAACAGCATCATCCCCCCACCCCATCCAGTTGACTCACTGAGCTTGCCTCCAAATTCAGATCACTGGCGCAGGATCACAAAGCATACCCACTGGGGTCAACACTAGCACTACACACAAAGTTTCTTAATAATTATACATATTTTTTTTTTAATTTTGACCCCAAATTTTCAAGATAGTCATTTTATGATTTCCCTTATAAACATGACATGTGGCACTTGTAGTGTATTGGCTGAAATGTCAGTTCACAACAGAAGTGTGAAAACACATCTTGTGCAGGATTTAAAAAATGACACCTGTCACGTTTATGAGGTGGTGTGAAAAAAAAAAAAATGGCTATGTTGAAAGTTTAGAGTCAAAATATTGAAAATTATACCTGAACTTTCTTCTCTTCTTGAATCCCCAGGGGTTATCTCTAAGATATATCAGGTATTGTATCAATGGCGGTTTGGGAGTGGTAATGGTCCCACTAGTTTTTGGAACACATTTTTCCCTCAGTCCACTTTCAATTGGCCGTCTCTCTGGATGTTCTGTCACAAATATGTGTCCCAAGATAGATTACGTCTCATGCAGTTTCATATTTTGCATAATATGTATTACACGCCAGTCAAACAGGCAAAATGGGGCCTTCTTGATACTGATAGGTGCACTAGATGCTCCCAGGAAGCTGGGATGCTTTTTCATATATTCCGGTCGTGCCCCAAGATAGCTTCACTATGGGATTTAATTAAAACCCACCTGAATCCCTTATTTGGATTACAGGACTGCTTTACTCAGCATATTTGCCTTTTGGGAGATTTGTCTCCTATTAAGGTTAAAATTCAGAGATTTCATATATCTATGATCGCACTCTCGGTTAAAAAAATTATTCTCAGGCATTGGAAAGATGGGATTTGTCCAACGTATCAGGAATGGACACATGAAATCCTTGCTAACCTCCGCACAGAAAAGTCCATAGCAAGCCTCCAAAATGGGCTACAAAAGTATAAGTATATATGGGATCCTCTTCACGCTTTAATTATCACTGCTAAGACTTAGTGTGTAACTGGTTACCTGCTATCTTATTAAGTATTTGATTATTACGGATAGCTAGTTACTACAACACTTGAAGGAACTGCTGTGCCGGGTGGGGGTAGGGAGTTGGGGATCAGTGTTGGATTGTACTACTATCTGTCTGTTCACATTTGTATCACTGCCTCCTGTAATGTGGACATTTTGTGAATAAAATGTGAATTGAAAAAAAATATTGAAAATTAGAGAAGTTAAGAGTGAATGTTGAAATACTGTAATACTCACTATAACTTGGTCATTTTACCACATTTGTACTCAAAATTTTCAGCATTGCCATCTTATGACACCACCTCATGTACCAGGTAGGTGAACATTTTTGAATCCCTGCCGAAACATCATTCCTCGTCACAGGTGTGAAAACATATTTTGGCAAGGACTTGAAAAAAAGATAGTTATCACATTCAAGAGATGGTGTGAGAAAATGGCTATGTTGAAAATTTGGGGTCAGAATAGTGAAAATTACCAAAGTAATGATTTAACAAATAAAAATGTGATTGTACATTCACAATTGTGTTATAGTGTATGGTGGAACATTGTTCTGTATTGTTTTCTGTCTGATGCAGAACCTTGTTGTACCACAGTACGAAGGTCATGGAATGCGGCTGTACCCTTCTGGGGCAGAATCATGTTCCATGACAGAAAAAATTGACCATGAGCCCACCTGATCATTTATTGCAGCTGAGAAGAGCTGAGCAGCTCTTCTCAGGCAAACCGTTATTGAATTGACGAGATGACGGCACAGTCACACCAACCTGTGAGTCCAACAACTCCCACAGAAGTAGAATCAAGCAGATAAAAAAAAATAAAAAAAAAAAAAACACAAGCAGGATCAACCAGATATAGAAAAAAATACACCGCAGGATCAACCAGATATAGAAAAAAATACACCGCAGGATCAACCAGATATAGGAAAAAATACACCGCAGGATCAACCAGACTTTGAGAAAAAATACACCGCAGGATCAACAAGATATTTTAAACTACTCACATAAGCAATTACGATTCCTCACAGCAATGATCCTCTCGCTTGGTGAGAAATATGACTGCCATGTTCACTTTGGATTTAAAAGTGAATATCGTAGTGATCTATCCTTAGCTGATGCTTGTACATGCTTTGACCCAACCTGAAGCTCCTGAGACTTACCAGTAATGTCACCCCTGCTCTAATCCAGCTCCAAGACTGTCTCCTCTTCCCCTTCCCATATTTTTCCTTCTCTTTGTAAATAAATTCTTGACTACTAGCTCTCTTCCTTCTTGAACCTTGTTGCTGACCATCCACTGTTTTGCCAATTACCACCCCTGACCTTCCTTCTGTCAGTCTTTCTTGTTATGTTTGAACATTCCTCACATTTCTCTCTATATAACCTTACTATCTTATTAACCCTTTCACTCCACAGGTCGGGTCCATCGTTTATGCACTTATTATATATATCTTGCTGCCATTATCTGTATAATGCTTGCCATTATTTTTTGTTGTTTCTACCCATTGTATTTTTGTAGCACTGCTGTACTGTTCCTCTATTTGTATTATTGTACCCATGTTGCTGTTTAACTGTTCTCCTTTTGTTGTACTCTCCCGGATCATGCCTGAAAATACTCATTTTATGGCTAGTGCACCTACCCGGTTAACAAAAACTAAATAAATAAATAAAATAAATGTTCCTATTTTCGAAAATCCCTCCCACACAAAACTGGCAACCAATGAAAACCCAAGCTAGATATGTAAGGACATCTGCTTCCTAACAAACACACCACTGAACCTAGCGACCGGCCTTAAAACCTGGAAATAAGACATAGCAGTATAAATTTTTTTTTCCTATAACAAAAAAAGACCAGTATTTTTTTTTAAAATTACTTTTAGGGGCACCATATACTATAAAAAATACTGATGTGCAACTTGATGCACAGCCAGCATGTTCTGCCACCTCAGGGTTCTGATTCCTACAGACCTCTCGAGCTTCGGTCTCGAGGTTGGAGGAAATCAAAACCTCTCAGTGGCAGAATACACTGGTTGTGCATAGTTGTCCATCCAGTATTCTCTGTTTTTCAATATTTTGACCCCAGATTTTCAGCATAGCCTTCTTATGACCCCACCTCGTGAACAAGGGTGGCAAAAATGTTCGAATTCCACCTGAAAGGTGAAAAGCTGAATGTGACTGCAAAAATCACCCTTTGGGCCAGATTTGCATAATTCCACAACCCTTGGTCATGTGGTAGAGTACAAAAAAGGCCATGTAAAAAATTTGGTGTAAAATTACTTAAAAATGACAAATATAATGAATAAAAGTTCTATGAGATATACCACCCTGTAGGGGTAAGAAGGCAAGGAACCCTAGGGGAGGGTTCCACCCCTTGAGGTGCCGTGGGAGTGATTCCTTTGGCTAAAGGTACCTTAGGAAGAAACCCACAGGAGAAAGAAGCATGCCACTGGAGGAGCAGGGGTAGATGGAGGGGCAAGGAAAAATGTGTGGAAAGAGGAGAGCAGCCTTTAAATAGGCTGAACTGGGTGTGGCCAGTTGCACCACTCCCTTGAACTACAGGCTTTAGTCTTCCAATTCAGTGTACCTGTGCAACTGGTTTCATGCTTGTGTAACGTAGATAAACTTTGGCTGTTCACCTCTCTATCAGGTGAATAGTGACCCGCTCGAAGGTCTGACTGTAAGGCATGGAGGCCTGGCTTCCTAAGGAGAGAGAGAACATCCAAAGGGGGAGAAGGAACACATACTGGGCAGCCACCCAACTCCATCTAACAGCGGGAACCTAACTAAGCGACCTAGACTACAACTATGCCCAACTAGTATTATGACCATTGACACAGAGGAGAGGAAAAACATCCTTTGAGGAGGAAACCTCTGGGGATCCAAGGCCTAGGTCACCTTCCCTCCAGACTTTGGGACAGTTTTGTTTAGTGATGGCTCTGCTACTGCAATTTAGTAGACCAATTCAGGGAAATTGCAATTTCAGAGAACACTCTTGCTCTGTGCCTCTAACAGGAATGCTGTGGAAGGTTGCAAGCTAACTCTACAACAATGGGCAACCAAGGCGGGAGGAGAAGAGTAACGACCATTGGGGTGCTCAGCTGGCCTACCAATCTAAGAACAAACCTGGTGAACCAGAGGCGGTGGTAGGGAGAATAGCTTGAAAGGGTGCCTCTGAACCCACTCTGGCAGCTAAAGGGGCCCTTCCTCTGACAGCCCTGCTCCTTCACTGCTGAAGTCTTAAATGCTACATCGAGAGGTGCCGTCAGTATGGTTGATGACTGAAGGTCCAACCGGAGTGAGGACATCCCCAACTATGGGCCAGGTGAGAAGGACCTCGCCCCAAGCTTCGCATGCTCAAGATGCAGACTTCAGGGTGCAGAGAGAGAGACAGAGAGAGACAGTCAGCCACAGGGCTAGCCCCGAGTCCTGGAGTAATGAATATGGTCAGCATAGCTCCAAAATGTGGAAAAGTGAGTTGTAATGAGCATGAGACCTGCACATGGTAAGGAGCATGGGACCCTATACTTGGGTCGTGATGGATGATAGCAGACATGGGGAGACCTGTACGTAGGTCGGACTGAGCACTGTGGACCCTCTCATTGGTCTTGACTGGGTGAGACCTGTATGTAGGTCAGGCTGAGCAATATGGACCCTCTCGTGGGTCTAGGTAAGACAAATAGTTGTCAACCACAGGAATGCATGCTGACCAAGTCCATTAGAAAGCCAAATTGGGAGTGAATTGGATTGTATATTATGAGTAAGAGAACGGTGAGGCCGGGCAAAGCCCAGGACCAATGGTTGGAGAGGAGGAGGCTGAGAAGCCAGTTAGGTAGGAGGAGGCTGTAAAGCCAGTATGGCAGGAGGTGTGGTTCAAAGCAAGTAAACATGATATGCTCTCAGACGTGGAAGGGGATGCCACTATTGAAAGGGAGAGGTCCTGGAAAGAATGGACTTGCAAGCTGATTGCGTTAGTGCCATGATGGCTGGTGCATGAGCGATACTGGTAGTGCAAGGGACAGGAAGGCTGGGATGACTGTGTAAATCAGATGCAGAATAGCAGGGAAAGGATGGTAGAAGGCTGGGCAGAGCCAGCTGCCCTAAGGTAGAGAGTTGCCTGGAATAGCTGGTTGCGGAATGCCATAAAGGCTGTGTGGAGCAGCAGTAGAAGGCGGGGGCAAGCCAGTGTCCAATAAAACATACAAGTGGCCGGCCCGGTGGCGTTGAGATTTGAGGCACTGGACACCACACCGGCAACCTGGGTTTGGGAACGAGCCCAGGCCGGCTGGGGTTGATAGGGAGGAGAGGATTGAGTGTCTGACGGACTGCTCTCCTCTCCCGGGAGGGGGGTCCTTGCTCTGCGCCGCCTGGTCTGTGGAGCCAGGGCACAGCAAGTATCGTGAGCTAAAAACTCGAGGAATGGGGAGTGGTATCGTCCGGCAGTAATGCCATGATGCCTGGGTGTGTGCCACTCCTCCTAGGAACATGGGAAACTACTGTGCCTGGTTTCCTAGATGACGGAGGCCTCAAAACAGCCGGGACCCTGATTGCCCGCCCCTGGCCAACATCCTGGTAAGTCCAACACCTGCAAAATCCTTGGGGTGTAGCTGCCTCACCCCGAACCCACCTGGGGAGTATAGCCATGGCTCGATGGGGACTTGTCATAGAATCAGGCAGGTCACGGAGCGGGGAGACTGCCAACATGTGTCTCCTGAAGGAGTGGAGACTGGGTGCAGCATGGGAGGTGAAAATAGAAATTAAAAATAATAATAAAAAAAAAAAAAACGTAAGAAGTTGAAAGCTGCTGCCGCTGCCTGGAGCCACGATGCCCACTGCAACAGCACAGTCCCCCACCGTGGGCAAAACAGAGAAGCCACAGAGAGGCACCATGATGCCAAACAGCTTATTAATCCAGTAGGATAAAATTATTTAAATACCAGCAGTTAAATTAAACTAGCAGATGAAATTAAATTGATGAATATCTGCAGCTGTAGCTGGGCTGGCATGTGTTTGAGCAGATTAAGAACCCCAAAAAGGCTGTATACAAGGGGGAGCAACATGGAAAGGCAGGAGAATTGAGTGACATTCTGTTGCATAGCTAGTAGCACTGAATAGCCAAGCAAATTGAAATAGGTTTGTCTGCACAAATAATAAGGAAGTGCAATTGCAGGCTGAGTAAATGCAGTGGACAGGTAGAATAACTTTTAACCATAATGAAGACTGTAGCGAGAAATCCCCTAGGAAAAGAAGGAAGGAGCAAAAACAACACAAATTACCTGGAGTTACAATAGAAATGCAGCAGTACCTGCTGCCTCACTCTGCAGCTAGCTAAGAGCTAGAGCTTAGACCAGGTACAGGCAGCAGAGGGCTGGAATGGGAGCTGAAACATGCAACAAATACAGAAAACTGAGGATGCCAGGTAGCTGAGGAGGACTGGGAACCAGAGCACAGCAAAAGAGCAACACAGCACAAATAAAGGGCAACTAGAAAGCCCAAAAAGAAAAAAAATACACAAAAATCAAAGCATAAATGCAGTAGAACAGAAAAACAGCACACAGCAGCTGGAAGCAAAACAAATACTAACCAAAGTAGGAGAAACACAGGAACACATCCAGCAGAAACCGAGCAGAGTCCAGGGCACAAACAAACCAGATGATGAGGGGGAGGGGGCCGCAGCAGGCCTAAAGTGAGACGACAGATGAACAGAGCCTCCGGCCGGCAAGGAAAAATGCTTGTGCGTGGAGTGAGGAGAGCAGCCCTTAAATAGGCCGGATGGGGGTGTGGCCAGTTGCACCGTCCCCTTGAACTACAGGCTGTAGTCTTCCAAATCTGGCTTTGAAGCTATCTCGTAGTGTTTCAAACTCAAATGTACAACAGTGCAATTGTATTTTGGAAATAATCCTAACCAGCAGCATCTAAGTTATATGAATACAGCATAGTTCTATCATGAGTACAAATGCAGCATGTCCATATTTTGAAATAAGAACACAGTGTTATCATGTTTTTTACACTCTATGGGCCCATTATTCAAAAGGGTCTGTTAGCGCTGCATAAAATGTAGCACAGCAAGCTTAAATAGCAAGCTGCCATGCTGGAAACTTAGAAACATACAATTTGTTGTAAGAAAAGGACTAGTAGGCCCATCCAGTCTTTACTATTTTCCCCCTGCCTATTCCATCATCTTGGATCCTATTTGGTCATCATTGTCCCTATCACTTCTGTTCCACTGCTTATTATGCCCGTGTGCCTATCCCACACATGCTTGAAGCACCCCACTGTTTTCACTCCCACCACTTCTTCTGGCAGCCGTTCCAGGCATCCAGCACCCCTTCTGTGAAGAAGCATTGCCTCATGTCCCTCTTAAACACTCCCCCAGCTTCATTATATGCCCCCTGTGTTCTGGTGCATTTCCTCCTCTGAAAGAGAATCCCCACCTGCACCTTGTTCACCTCTGTGAAGTACTCCTAGGTATCAATCATGTCCCCTCTCTTCTCCTCCAGGGAGTACATGTTGAGATCCCACAGTCTCTGCTCGTATGGCTTCCCGTGCACCTTGTAAACATTTTGGTAGCCCTCCTCTGGACAGTTTCCACCCTGTCAATGCCCTTGCAGAAGTATAGCATCCAGAACTGAACACAGTACTCTTAATGAAGTCTTACCAATGAGGGATAGAGAAAGTGGAAACACCACCTCCTTTCTCCTGCTAGAGACCCCCTCCCTATGCACTCCAGCATCCCACCAGCCTTCCCTACTGCCTTGTCATACTGCCCTGCCACCGTGAGATCATCAAATATGATTACCCCAGTGTCCCTTTCTTGCTTGATCACTGTCAGCACTCTTCCCCCCACCTTATACACAGCTCCCAGGTTCTCTCCACCAGTGACTGACTTTGCACTTTCTGGCATTGAAACCCAGTTGCCATACCCTAGACCACTCCTCTAGTTTCCTCAGATCCCTTTGCATTCTTCCCATCCTTCCTGAGTTCCACCCTGTTGATGATTTTTGTCATCTGAAAAGAGACACACCTCCCCCTTCAGTTTCTCAGCAATGTCACTTCTGAAGACATTGAAGAGGACCGGTCCCAGTACTGATCCCTGTGGCACCCCACTGATCACTATACCATCCCCTGAGTGTCTGCCATTTACCACCACCCTCTGGCTCCTGGCTTTTAACCAGTTTGATACCCAGCTTACCACTTTCTCCCCAACCCCCAGGCTGCTTAATTTTTTTAATAAGCCTCTTGTGCAGCACAGTGTTGAAGGCCTTACTGAAGACCAGATAGGGCAGATCCACTGCCCTTCCCTGATTCATCTCCCTAGTCACCCAGTCAAAAAAATCTATGAAATGTATTGGTATAACCTCCTCCTATGAAACCATGCTGCCAGTGGTCCTGCAGACCATTAGCCTTCAGGTTCTCCATCAGCTTCTGCTTCATCAGGGTCTCCATTAATTTCCCCACCACTGATGTAAGAATGACTGGTTTATAGTTGCTGTCTCCTACTTACTGCTGTTCTTTTGCAGATGAACCACATCAACCCTCCTTCAGTTCTCAGGAACTACCCTCGTCTCCAATGAGGTGCTGTATAGTATTGCCAGAGGGGCAGCTAGCACCATGCAAAGTTCCTTTAGGACCCTTGAGGGAACCCCATCCGGTCCAGTTTCCTTTTTCTACTTTAAGGCTTCTAATCCCTTTCAGACTCTTTCTGGAGATTTATTTAGTTTTTGTTAATGAGGTTAGTACGCTATACAAGAAATTGTTTATTTTCAGGCATAACCTGGGAGGTTACAATTTGGCAAACAATAGATTGACATTTGAAGCAAAATGAACAAATGAGTTGAAATCAGAGACATATATCAACACTACAAATTACAAAAATGTCAGTGCATCAGAAGAATAATTACACACTGATATGTATATAATCATGAATTATAAAATGATACTAATTATAAATTATAGCTGCATGGTAGTGTGCCTTTCCCGTTTATCAGATGTTTAAATAAATAAACTGGTCTTAAATGTTTGTTTTTTTTTATTTAGTAAAAGTCCATTCTGAAGTGAGGTCAAATCCAGATTAATATATTTATTGAGATCATCAGTACTATTTGAGCTATACAGGAGGGCAAGATCATCTGCATACAGAAGGGGAGTACAAGAGGAAATGCTAAGGGACTGTTAATGCATTGTGAGAACAGCAAGGGACTTGATACGGATCCTTGTGGAACACCCACTAGGGTACAGCCAACATCAAAGGTCAGCATTCCAAATTTTTCAAGTTGCTTTCTGTGGGTAAGGTAGTTTCTAAACCAGGTTAGTGCAGTAGGGGAGAATTCCAATTCATTAAACTTAGTGCAGAACAAATTCTATATATTACATATATCTGTACATGCTTAGCATGCACAGAGATTTTCTATGGAAAAAGGCAAGGGAGTTGCAGTCCGACACAGACTGGCTCTCTTTTTGAGTAGCCAAGAATGCCTGCACCAAAATGGTCAGGTTGGAAAAAGCACGCTTTTTCCAGATTGCCCTCGAGGAAAACAAAAACTGTTCAGCCAAATTTTAGCAGGTTTTAAGAGAGAGATCGAAAGTCACTCTCCTGCCACTCCCCTTCCAGCCAAAATTGTGGCTAATAATACCACATACACAGCCAGAGCTGAGATCCTTGAACAGCTTAATAATCACTTCGCAACTGCAGGCCTCTCCTTTGACAAATGAGCCCCACTTGCTATGCCAGTTTAATACCCAGCCCAACCTCTGCCCCTGGGTCTGACAGCCCCCCATTCAAGTTCCAATCCGTATCCTATAAACAAGTGGAGGACCTCCTCCTCTCACTGGACACTAAAAAGAGTGCATGTGCCGATCTATTAGTCATTTTTCCTAAAAGCAGGTTATCTCTATCTGACAGCACCAATTGCCCACCTTTTTAATTGTTCTCTATACCAAGGGGAACTGCCACACAGTTGGAAAATTGCACATTATCCCCTTGTTTAAATCAGGAGATCCCACAGACTTGAACAACTACAGGCCCATTTCACTGCTTCCCATATTATCCAAGCTACTTGAAAAAATCGTCACTGTTCAGTTAAGGGATTACCTGGATAGGGAAAACATCCTCAACCCTGTTCAGTCGGGGTTCAGACCCAAACATAGCACAGTGTCAGCTCTAGCCAAAGTCTCCAATGACTGGTTACATGCCCTGGACAATAAACAACACATTTACGCTATCTTTCTTGACCTTAGTAAAGCATTCGACACGGTTGATCACTCCATACTATTTCCCATTGCAAGTTTACTGTATAAACCCCAATGTGGTTCACTAGCCCTCCCTCCCTCTCAAATACAAACTTTTCTGATCAACAGCAGCTCCCCATGCAACATAGAATCCAGGAACACTACCCACTGCCATTCAAATCCCTCCATGCACCCTTGAGTTCATAAGTCAGTCTCTCCTGAGGAACAGTTTTAATAAGCAGCTCCAGCCACATCCCCAGCCTCAGCCACTGGAGGGAGACCCATGTATTTTGTATGTATTTACAGGCATACCTCTCATACCCTTGGATAAGGTGCCCACGTCTCATCTGAGGAATCCTCTGTTCTACACAATAAGAATACTGGATGTCTGGGAGTCTCATGTTATAAATCTGACTAATTTCAATTGCCATCTCAGACCAAAAGGGTTGCAAATGGTACAGGACCAAAAGTAGTGAATGTACACGCTCCTCTCCTTGCCACATTTCCCACGTATCAGGGAGACACCTCTGCTGAATTTACTTACTGCTGCTGGGGGCATGCACTTGTAACCCCTAGGTGGTGCTATCCCAAGGGCTACTACCCCTGCCTGCTTGGCTAGTAACAGGTTGAGGGGCCTGGGTAATGAAACGGGTGCCTCCATCAAGAGGTCAGGGTTGTTAGTGGCCAAGCTAACCTGGGCACAGCCCTCCGGGACACTGTAACCCCCTCCCGTTTCCCTTCTAGTGGCCTGAACAATATACAATAATTACTTTCACTATGACCCTTATTCACCAGGCAATTACCCACACTGTTTGCAGTTACCACCAGGGCTGGTTCCTCTAGCTTGACCCTGGGGACCCCCTGTAAAACAAGGTTAAGCACAGCAAATAGCAACAGTACAATACTTTGGCACAAACTGGAACCACAGTCAGGTTAAATGCAAACAAAGTTAAATCTGATTTATTCAGGGGACTTGAACAAGGGAGGGGCATAATCAGGTTGATTTGCTTAAAAGCTATATTAATCAGACAGTTATGCATGCAGTTCGGAGTCCCTACACAGTCACACACTCTGGATACCCAGGTAGGAAAATGGTGGGCTGGCCAGGAATGTTTCAGCTAGTTGGGGCCCTGTGATGGAAGAAAGCAACATGCACAACACACACTATTTGTAATCCGGAGCTGGAGGGCTCAGTTTGTGAAAGAAAACGCAACAAGACAATCAGATGACAACACTTTTAGATTTAGCTGTTGTTGCAGGGAGCTACCTGATGGTTACTCATGATAACCAATACTGGACACAGGCAGGATGAAATCGAGACTGCAGGCTGTTGAGCTGGAGTGCCCGGAGAAGCAGGGCCCACACGAATCACCAGGGCGTCGTTCCTGTTAAAGGTGTTGAGCAGGGGGCTGATCCCCAGGCCGGTCTCTCATTGATGACTTTCTCTGCGTAGCAAGTATTCTGGCTGGGCCAGTGTAACAGGGCCCAGGCAAACGGAAATGGATATGGATTCAGTCCATGGAGCTGGATACAGCCTCCAGCAAGCAAAACACAGTTCAGACACACAGTGGGGAACCAAAGCACGACCCACTATAAGCACACAGTACATTCACATGTAAGGAAATGCCACTGTACCAGGCAAATGGCTCTTCGGGTGCAATTACAGAGTCTCTGCACAATCTGGGAGTTTGGAGGTAGCTGGAAGTCCTGACAGGCCAATCGCATTCGGCAAATCGTTGGTCTTCTTCAGGTTAGAGCCTGGTCACAATTCAATGGCTTTATTCCCTCTCCAAATTTGGATTCAGTCCGAAAAAAGCACAAGTTTCCTCTCAGGGACAGCAGGCAGGCATGCAGGACAAACTCGGGCCTTTTCACAGTTCTCCCATGCGAATCACTATGGATTGCTGCTCAAACTATCTCAAGCTGTTACTTCTTCACTTCCCAACTCAGATCTAACTGAAACTGCAAGCAGTGTGGGACTTTCCCCAAGATCCAAAAGGTTCGGTTGGCTGATCTGTCTGTCAGTCACAACAAGGGCTCCCCCTCCAGGTTATTTTAGGCGTCAAAGGCCCAAAACTACAGTTCCTTTAAGTTTTGACCCCACCAAGCCCCTGTAGGCAGGCTCCATTTTAGAGTCCAAAATGTACTGATTGGCCCATTCTGACAGTCTAGGATCAAGATGATGGAAACAAATGGAACTGTCCATGCTTTAAAGAAGGCAGGTTAGAACAAACTGCAATATTACTACTACTCTAACAAATGATCAGCAAACAAGTACATTTTCTAACAGTGCTACCTCTCAGATTAATTATGACTGCAATCCAGGCAGCTCTTAAAGAGACAGTACACAGAGGCTATACAGGCACTCTCTAATACATTTAAACTGCTAAAATGCAGGACACCAGCCTGACAGTGAACATTTAGGCAAGCTCAAGGAAGACTTTTTGGGAACCCCCATTTATGGGGGGGGGGGTACACACTATTTAGTATTTTTCTAAATTTATTTTCGGCTTCCTTATATAGTATTTGTTATAAACAATGGTGCCTATGTATACCGATAAGTCACCCAGACCTCATGTGGAATTGCCATGCCTAGGTCTCTCTCGCAGTTCCATCTAATATTGGAGAACTGACCCACTATACCCTCCAACAATACAAAATAGGTACTAGAAATCATTCCCTTTGGACCCTTCCTGGCTTTAAGTGTCACCATCTTGAGGGGACCCAGTCCTGACTCTGTAGGGATCATTCTTCCTTTCCTGTGTCCATAGTCTCAGACCTGCTGATATTTATAATAATGCTGTGGTATAAGATCCAACTCTAAGTGAAGTTCCCCAAGGGTTTTAAACCCACGTTGTATACTGTACATTCACCAGACTCTGGACATCCTTATCTCTCGACTCCATAAACTCCAGAACCTCTAGGTCAGGTGGAAACTCTGAAGTTACATTTGCTGGCAATAACAGTACATTATCTGTGCTGCTCTTCTCCTCCTTTTTGGTTGCCTCCATGCCTCAAATTTGAATTGAACTAGTGGGTTGTCCCCTCCATCTGTCTTGTATGCCTGAAGGCCATTGTGCCCCAGGTATTCCTGAAGTGGTAGCTGCAACTCATTGCCTTCCAGATCAACCCAGTAAATCTCAGTGTTCCCTTTTATCTACTCCTAAATATATTTGAAGTGGGTCGCCAATTGATGTGCTGTAAAGTCACGATATTTCAGGTCTCCTTGCCTAGGCCGGTACTTCAGCCTTGCAAGGCATAACATCGGTCACTTGCCTTGCCATGTAAATATCATACAGACTTTCTCCAGTTGTTGTATGCCCACCTGTGCTAAGCTTTCAAAGGCATGTCTACTCCTTGGGGGGAGTTTTAGCTAGTTGAATCAGCGAATAAGTGATCCTATGACTGATTCTGAGGCTGGTGCATCCCCAATTTGAGGGGCATTCACTGGGGACAATAATCAAAAGAATCAAATTTTTCCAATACATAAGGGCTCAAGCCGCAGCATGTCCACTAGTGCAGACATGCCAGAGAAGTACTGAGTGTCAGTCATTATGCAAGAAAGTGACATAAAAAGCAGTAAGTACAGGCACAGTGGAGCTACAGTGGTGCATAGGGGGTATCACATTCAGAAAACGGAGGGTGACCCCATTGTGCTCTTTCATGACTGATACTGGTACATGAGTAGCCAACTCAGTGGTCAGGTTGATGAAATGACTGGACACAAAGAAGAGTCAGTAGAGGGGTGGAATGTCAAAGGTGGGAGGATTGTATTGATAGCATTGAAGTGGTGATCCAGGTAGTCTGGACACCAAACTGCTGAAACTTGCTGCCCCAGAAATTTTCAGGCCTCTGATCCACTTCTTCAGTCATTTCTTTACTTGCCATCAGAAGTTTTACCTTAACAGGACACCATTGTAGAGCAACTCTGATCAATGTTTTTTAATCCTGAATAAAAATCTGGGTCATGAATGAGGAGGAGAGGTGCAGTAGACTGGCTGTGGAGTAAGAGATGGGACCACGAGATAATAGGGACTTGTGAAACAGGTGGACTGGAGGGTGGGGGGGCACTCTATGCACAAGATACTATGCGTTTGGGCCCTGGCACTACAAAAGTAGCACTACGTATCCCTGTGCCATGCACCAGATACACGATGTCCACAGCAGAGGTGGGGTGCAATCTCCCCTATGGTGTATGTGCTGTGCAAAAAAAAAAAAAAGGTTTTGGGACCAGGTCCAAAATAGCGGGTACAGTTTGCTCATTTTGCTCCAGATCCTGGTCACTTTAGTTCACTGTACTTTAACCTCAGTAGCTGTATTCTCTGAGGTACATAAAAATGGAACAAATAATTATTTGGGCATTGGACAGTTATGCAAAAGTCAGTTAAGGAGAGATATTGAACTAGACGTTTAGTCTCAAAAACATTACATAGACACACTCTCTGTTCATATAATGTACCGTATCACTTATCCTTTTCACAGAGCAGTGAGTAAAGCATTGAAATACAATCTTGTAAGATCTTTCCTCCACGTAATGTTAAGAATCTGACTTAGTGTCTAATAAAGGAATGTGTAGGGGAGGATTTACAGTTTCTGACAATAGCTGTATCTGACTGACACGCAAGCTCTCTTATCCTCATTTCAAGTACAGTATTACTGTCAAAGGGTAAGAACCATATAATCAACTAATATGCTATATTGTATTAATTGAAAACTGTATTAAAGATGGTGAAGCCCCTCTGTCCGCAATAAACACTACTCCCACCAGCTCCCCCCCCCACTTCAAAAGCAGTCAAGGCTCACCAAGTATGCAAATATGTTACCAAAGCCCTTGGTAAATCAAGATTCAGTAATGACTCCCTCAATCTCAAAATCCTGTCTCTCACACTTGATGAAGTGCTTAGTCCTCTGACCAGAATTTTCAACCTCTCCCTCAGCCTTATGCAGTTCCCGGACAGATGGAAATCTGCCACTGTCACCCCAATCCATAAAAGTGGTGACAAAACTGCCCATGATAACTACAGACCTATCTCCCTACTACCCCCACTCTCCAAGGCACTAGAATGCATCGTCTTGGACCAGCTCACAGAATACCTGGATACGTACAACATCCTGTGCAAGCAACAACACGGGTTCCATAAAGCTCACATCACCTCCACAGCCCTACTTGAATTCACCGGCACAATCCACAACGCACTTGACTCCGGTGAACTACTAGACTCAATCTACATTGACTTAACTAAAGCCTTCAACACCATCAGTCACCTCCTCCTGCTTGTCCAGCTTCAGAACACTGGGCTGTCAACCAACTCCATTGGCTGGTTTAAGAGCTACCTTGAAGAGCGGTCCCAAACAGTAAGAATCGCTGATACACTCTTGGACCCTAGACTGGTCTGCTCGGGAGTCCCCAGGGCTCCATTCTGGGACCCCTCCTCTTCAGCCTATTCTTAAACTCACTACCAGACAGCTGCCCAGAACAAATAGTTCTCTACGCCGATGATGCCGTGATCCTCACCTCGGACCCCGATCCAATCCAATTACAAAATAAACTTCAGAAGGCCTTCTCCTCCATCGAATCCTGGTTCCTAAATCATAAACTGCTTCTCAATCAGAAAAAAAGCAAGTCTATGGTCTTCTGCAGCCCCCACAACAAAAACAAACAACTCCACCTCTCCATTGCAACTGAACAAGGAGCCATCCTACAGCAAACACAAATGTTCAAGTACCTCGGCATCACCCTTGATCCCCACCTCTCATACGCTGTCTATATCAGCAATGTTGCAAAGTCTGCCAGTGCGAGGTTAGGCATATTATTCCGGCCCAGGAAACACCTAACCCCAGAAGCACAGTCAGTGGCCATCCAAAGCTCCATTGTCAGCATCATAGACTATGATCTTATCATATATGGGTCTGTAGCTACCACTGCTGTCAAACATATTGCAGCCTCCCTGAATAAGGCCTGTCATCTCATCACTGGCTCACATCGCCGTACCCACACATGTGACCTTTATTCCCAATCTGGATGGCTTCAACTGGACAAACGCATAACATATCAAACCTGCATCATGGCCAAGAAAATTATAATGGGGCTTGCCCCACCTGGTGTCTGTGCCCTCCTTAAGCCTAGACATAGGAACATCACTACAAGGAGATCCAATTCCCATCTACAGTACTACATATCCCACGATGTTGCACGACCCAAGGACAAAGATCATTCACCTATCGGGCATCCAACTGGCTCGACTCTCTTGGCAGCGACATAGCGACCGCTCCAACACTCTGCCTCTTCAAGTCCAAGCTGCGCCTCTCACTGCTTGTATCCTGCGATTGCCCTTCTTAACATTTCCACCATTCCAGCTGCAAATGCCCCAGCACCCAGCACTTAAAATCAGTCTTTGCACTCCTAGCACCTTACCTGTCATATTACCTCAACAAGGCCCCCTGGCTGCACAGTCTTCTGCCCTTGCCCACCTCCCCCCCGTATCTCCACTCCTGCCCCCACCCCAACCACTTTCCATACTCCCCCTTACTCCCTGTACCTCCTTCCCCTGATCTCCTACCCTCACTTTCCCCCACCACCCCACCCTTCCCTTGTCTTGCTCATAGCTCAAGTCTTTGTACTGGTTATTACATGTCTGTAAGTCAATGACTATATGTTTGTAACTAAAAATGATGACTGTTGCACACACTGACGTGGAACCTTTGTAAAAGAGCCTCGGCTCAAAGGTATTGTAATCCTAGATTGAAATAAATAAAATAAATAAATAAAATATTAAGCCATGAAGTATAGTTGACCCTTAATGCCACTAAAGTAGGTAAATACGATGTCAAGGTAAAACACAATTCCCATGAATCTTGGTGAATTGTTGGCGGGGTATTTCTCAGGCTTTAAATTATTGTGCGAGCAATGCAGCATTTCAATTGCCCGGTTATTAAATTTCTTTTCTAGTAAGTAAAGAAATTCATTACATGCATGCTGCTCACGGATGCCAAGTTCCTGGTGTCCACATTCAAAATCCTTCTCATATTGTGGTAGGAGTATCTGCCCCTTACAGTGCTGGTCTGGATGAATCAGCACAGTGAAGGTTATGTCTGCCTGGTTTGCCAGGATATTTGTCATTTATTTTTATTATGGCAGTCGATAAGGAGATGGGTTTATAAGACAATTATGGAGTGGCACAGAGTGGCATCTTTACCAGCTTTCAGGAGCATTCTAATGTTAGCTAAGTAAAAATGAATACTCCCTCCCCCAGCACCTCCGCATGTGCCAACTGGAGGTAGCTACATATAAGACCTAGTAAATACTGGGCCCACTGCCTTCCTTTATTCAACTTGCCTATGATCTGCAGAATCTCAAGCATGGTGTTTGGAGCTCCCAGTTACACCACTGGATCCTCCTGAGCCTGAGGCAGTAAATGCCATATAAATAGGTGAGTTCCTCATCTGCCATATGGGCACAGTCTGCTGTATGTAACGTTTCACAGAATTTGGTGAATTCCTTTCCTGTGTACACAGATTGATTTATTAACTGACCTGACCCGAGTTCTGAACTGTTTCTAAGTGCTTACGATCCTATAACCCCAGATTTCCACTCTGTACAATACTGTAAAATTAACTGTTCCCTTAGAAACCGTGGATAGTTGAGTGACAGATTGATCCTTTATAGGGTGTGTACCAAACCAAATATTATGTGTTATTTGGGGGCACAGTATTCAGGAGCTGGAAAGTTGAAGAAATGGAGGGCCACTCTGCAAAGCTGGGCCATTTTCTTCCCACACAGCTAGTTCCTGCAACAGGCAGATGATTCCTCCAGTCCCTACTTAAGCCCTCCCCACAGTCCACAGGGCTTGCTGTTAACCATATCAAGCTGCTTTATGACATGGGCAATAGTTAATACTGTACATGTTCAATACCTCCAGCCTAATGCCTATTACCAGCTTATGCCTTCGACTCCCAGTTGGCCTCCTGCATTCACCTTAATGTTGAAGTTAGGCTGCAACAAGTCCAGTGTGATACCCTGCCACTGTCTGCTAAGCATGTGCACCATGATCAGAATCAGTTCAGCTAGGCCAAATGCTGAGTATCTGCCCAGTTTAGCTGAAATGCAGTTTTTGGACCGCCACCAACTGTACCAAAGACCTCCTCCAGCTTCCCCGGAGCAAAACTATTTGTTTTGGCCCTACTGTCTTACTGTACCTCAGAGATAAGGAGCTAGCCCCAGTCCTAGGACCATACAAAACATGACCACAACACTTTGATTCATTTTTGTATAGCCAGTGGGCCAGTCCAGACTGTAGTAGTCACCCCTGGCCACTCACCAAGATCAAAACACCCCCATCTATATGAGACAGCACCCCCCCATTCCCTAATGTTAATCAGATTTTTGTGTTTTCTGTCAGACTGGTTGTAGGTGGGGCAGCATTAGCAGATCAAACTGGAGTGGGTACGGCCTTCACTCAGCTAAACTTGCAGAGTGCAGCCGAGACCAGGGCTGCTAATGGGAGTGGCATGGAGTTTAGCATAAAATCATCATACATAGTAGCTTAGCATTTTGGTGGCAGAAAAGACGTAGGGTCCACCTCGTCTGTCCCTCCTGCCACATGGCAGTGACACCACCTCAGTACGACTTCTGACACACACATCTAATATTAACTACAGGAGTGTTACCACTAGTTATGCTGTGTCTCCCGCCATGCTCTCTTGACATTGCCTTTCATGTTCACAGGCAGTGGTTGTATCTGTTTTGGATGGTCATTGATGGTGGCCTCAATTTTATAACCACACAGACGGTGGAATAAAGGGCCACCCACCCAGCTTTCAGAATTATAATGCACTCACTAGCATAGCTCCTGATACACCCACCCGGTTCCTGAAGGCAGATATAGCCTCATGAGCTGGGTTAGTGATTCTAGACAGAGCAAGCACTCAAGAATAAGCTGAGACAAATAAATGAGCACACATTTACTATTGCTACTGGCACTAGGGAGGATTCAGAAGAGTGGAAGGCAGAGGTGCTATGGGTGCAGTTAAGGTCCAGTAGGGGAAAGAAGGTAAGGTTAGTTGTGGTTTATAGACCACTTAACCAAGAAGAGGAGGAAGGGACAGGGAATTGGGGTCCATAATAAGTGTGGCTGCAAGGAAGGAGGAGGTGGTAATTGTGGGAGATTTTAACCTGCCCAAGGTGGATTGGAAGATCCCCACCATACCCTGTGCCAGGATTCAGGTAATCCTGGATGCAGTGCAAAGTGGATTCCTGACTCAGGGTGTCACAGTACCCACCAGATAGGGAGGAATCATTGATTTGGTACTAATGAATGGAGACCACATCCAAGACATCCAAGTTGAGGAGCCTTTGGGTAGGAATGACCACCACATGATGTGGTTCAGTTTGGACAGGGGGAGGGAGAAGGTACCCACAAAGAGCCAGGGTCATTGATTTGAGAAAGGTGGACTTCATGAAGATGAGAGAGCCACTAAAGAGTCAACTGGCTAGCAACAGTGTAGGGATGGGGGAATCAGAAGTGGTCCATCATTAAGGAGGGAATAGTGGCATCCAATAAGGAATGTGTTAAGGTAAAGGGGAAGAACTCATCTGGTTTAGCCATGAGGTAGCCCAGGCAGTCGGGAACAAGAGGACTGCCTGTAGGAAGTTCCAGAGGACCAAGAGAGAGGAAGACAGGGAGGAATACCAGAGAAAAGCTAGGGAGGCAGGGACAGTAGTCCGGCTGGCCAAAGTCATGAAAGAACTGCAGCTAGCAGAAGGTATTAAAAAAAGGAGAAAAAAACTTTAAGTATATAAGAGATAAGGATAGTATAGTACGGCTTAAGAGAGGGAATGGGTGGGAAGAAGAAAATGAGGACAAGGCAGAGGTGCTGAACTAGTACTTCTGTTCAGCCTTCACAAAAGAGAGGGATGGCCTGGTACCATGTGGAGGGAAGGGGGGACACAGATGGAAAGATAAGTGAGGAGAGGCTCAGGAAAGTTTTGTTGGCCCTGAGGGTAGACAAATCCCCAGGCCCAGATGGCATCCATTGCAGGGTACTGAGGAAAGTCGGGGAGGAATGTGCTGGCCCCATGGCTGACCAGTTCAATAGTTTGCTTGAATCAGTGGTTGTACCACTGGACAGGAGAGAGTACTTGCCCAGTGTGTGTGATATCTCTCCATAAACATGGATCCAGGGATGACCCAGGCAACTACAGACTGGTCAGCCTTACCTCAATTGTGTATAAGCTCATGGAGGCTATACTTAAAGAAAGGCTGGTAGGCTACTGGAAGATAACAGCCTCCAGAACAAGCAACAACATGGGTTCATGGCTGGGAGATCCTGCCAAACAAACCTGATTGATTTCTTTGGGTCACTAAAACAGTAGACAAGGGCCAAGCAGTTGATATCCTGTACTTGGACTTCAGCAAGGCCTTTGATTCTGTGTCCCATAAGAGATTGATCAGAAAGCTGGAGAATCTGGGGGTAGGAGAGAAACACACTGGATGAGTAGCTAGCTGGCTGATAGACAGGACCTAGGGGGTGGTGGGGTTCTCAGGTTTGAGGGATGTCACCAGTGGAGTCCCACAGGGCTTGGTGCTTGGGCCAGTGCTGTTCGGTGTCCTCATAAATGACACTGGAGAAGGCATAAAGGGCAAGATTTGCTTGTTCACAAAGCTCTGTGGGCGTGTGGGTGGATATAGAAGAAAGGATACAGGACCTAAAGAAAGATCTGACCAGGCTTGAGATGTGGTCCAGAATATGACAACATGGCTTCAGTGTGAAAAAGTGTAAGGTCATGAATATGAATCCAAAGATGGAGTACAGCCTAGGAGGGTCCTGATAACCAGATCTGAAGAAGAGGAAGACCTGGGGATGTTGATCACTAGTGATCTGAAGCGCTCCTCACAATGCAAGAAGGAAGCTGCAAAAGCCAACAGAATACTGATGCATCCTCCTGGCAATGCAGACATCAGGCAGAAGTCATACTGCCATTATACAGGTCACTGGTGCAGCTCCACTTGAAGTGTAGTGGGCAGTACTGGATTCTCTACCTGAAGAAGGACACTGACCTGCTGGAGGCAGTCCACAGTAGGGCAACAGAGATGGTTAAGGATCAGCAGGGCAGGACACGAGGAGAGGCTGGAAGCCCTGAACATGTACTCCCTGGAGGAGAGGAGGGCGAGGGGAACATGACTGAAACCTTCAAGTATCTAAAGGACATTAGCAAGGTGGACACGGAGAGCCTCCAAGCTCAGTGGAAATGAAAACAAGAGTGGATACTGCCTTAAGCTGGGGGGGGGGTCAGGAGAGAGTCAAGGATGCATTTCTTCATGGAGAGGATGGTTGTAGGGTGGAAGGGGACCCCTGAAGAAGTAGTGTCACTAGAAACAGTGGAAGTCTTCAAAAAGGGATGGGACATGGTAAAGGGTAAAGTCAGGTCCAAAAGTGGATTTGCTGGAAAGGAGGGGATATCAGCTGGGAGGGGGGGGACAGTCCATAGCTGCCACTTGGGATTCCACAATATGAGCAGATTTGATAACCACTAGGGCTTAATCTGTTGGCACATTTCATATGTTCATATTGGATCTCATAGAGTACTGGATGTTTGGTATCCAAGAGCCAGAGTATACTGTATTGCCCATGGGTGAATGCTACAGGTTCATATCTTTTAGGAACAGATGCCTGTCCACCTTGAGGAAGAGGCAACTGTGCCCTGAAACACCAGTGGGCTAGCAGGTGGTTTGGTACTTGATGTAAATAAACAGAAACATTACTGTTTTGAATGCTGGGTGAGTGGGCTTTTATTACAATGTCCGTGTGATGGTGTTTAGTCAGACCTGCACTGGAAGGGTCTACTCTCTGATGGAGATAATTTAATATCTTTTGGAACTGGAGGCTGCACTAGATCTTCCTTTCTGGCCTCTTTTTTGTTTACCTTTGGATCCTGGTCCTGACCCCACAAAACCCACCTACAGTACCTTAACGCAGTCCCTGTTGCTAAGATGGGGACATAATGTTCTGGTACTCCCACAACTGGCTGAACTAGTCCATGTGTGATCCCATTTTCACGTGACCTAGCCTGTGTCTTTTCTATCCTCACATGCTAGAGTGCAATCATTTACACCTTGGGCCTGCCAGCTCTGGCCTTGAGTGCTACAATCAGCTTGCAGCAGTGACAGAAGAACCAATCCTACACAATCATGGATGTGCACATTCTACAACCTCTGTAATGAAGGTGATGCACTGCCATGATCCCAGTCCCTACTACTTCCCAGTTTTATGGCTGTATGAGTGGAGCCATGCTGTCATGTTGCTATGAAGTAGGAGAGAGGAGGGACTGTGGAAGCACATGACCAGATACCTCTCCTGTGTGTTTCCACAGTACTGCAGTCATGTTCACAGCATTGGTTTTCTACCGCTCCTTCCCTCTGTGGGCCGCATAATCCCCAATCTCCACTGGGGCATTATTTTATTTCCACCCGTCACTTCCGCAGTTGCAGGTGAAACAAAAGAGGCTGCTGTGCCCAAGATGGCTGCCGTGAGGTCACTGTGCATGTGCGAGTGTCGCACATGAGCACTTCTGTCATGGCGGCCATATTGGGCAAGGGGCAAGTATGGCATCAGCTGAGGCAGGAGCTCCGAGTGCTTTTCACTTGGACTAGCCACTCTGAAGCAGATGTATTGTCTCTGACCAGAATTTGTTCTAATAGAGAACATGGAACAGACTTTTCACCTTCTATCTGCTTGTGTCCCCAGTCCTGTCCTTTCTGACCTTCTAGTTTTGGTTTGAATGGCTAACTGGCAACTCGCAGTAACACACAAGTGAGGCTACCTCTCTCAGTGGGTGTCCATTTAAGGTCACTCCAAAGGTTACAGTGTTGGTGTCTGGTGTCACTTCTGCTGTGTCAGACACTGACTTTTGATCCCTAGCACAGAATAAGTGTTTTCACTCCCAGCTGTTTAAAACATGTATTTTTTTATTATAGTTTTTAACTTTAATTGTCTTATAAACTACAGGCTTTAACAGTTGTAAACCAGTAAAGTCCTAAGTAATGTTTTATTATAGAATGGCAAGAAAGAATGATGGGCTCTGATTGGTCAGTCTAGGGCTGGACCTGTGATGCTATCCCAGAATAACATCACGGATCTAGTCCCAGCACATACATGACCTAATAACATTTTGAAAAAAATCACTTCACTTCAACATGTACGCATGACTGGCAGCCCCTGTGCTCCTGACATGCTTTTCTCGTTTAGCAATTCCCAGTCACATTCCACACAGAACAAAACCAGAAGAACCTCCCTCTTCCCACACTCAGAGTTTAAAATCTTCACTTTACTTTTTAACATTAAATGAAGCCAGTACTGCGATCTTCTTCAGGGCTGCCCATGTCGCCGAAACAGCAATTAGTGTGGTTTTTAAAAAGCCATGGTCCACCTCTCTTCACTTACTGTAACCTGGCACCATGAAAACATGTTCAAATTTGAAACAACCTGCAAAAAAGAAATGAAACGTAACTGTATTTTATAAAAGCCATCTCTGGTACCGCTACTGAGGGCGCTGAACAGTGTGTCTCCATTTCAAATAGACCAAAGGACAAGCCATTCACCGATCAAATTCCCCAACTTCCTCCACTGCTGCAGTAAGCATCTTCATGTAAAAAGCATATACTGGCAGCTGTGGGAGGGTTCATCTCTAAAATGTTTATTTTTCTCTTACATTTAAAAAACACCTGTGCAAGAAGAGGAAACTTTGAGCGAGGCACATAATGTTGCCATCACACTTCTCCCAGTCCCAGCCATAACTGCTGCTGCCAGTCCCGCCTGCAATTATTACTGAAAAAAAAACAACAAAAACTTAAGTATTTCAAAACAGGAATGAAACACAAAAAGAAAGCTGCACAGATGGTGGTGGTGGGGGTTGCTGAAAAGAGATGCCAGCCAGTTAGCAACAGTTTCCTGTTACAACAGCGCCATCTTGTGAACAGAATGGAAATTATGGACTGTATATCAGTCCTTATCCTACATTATGGGAAGTGAAGGGCAAGGGATTCTGAGGGTGGGCAGGTGGGGGAAGTCACTCACACTGAGGGGGGTTGTTTACTTTTGGTGGCAAGGGGTGCTTTCCCACAAGGGATCTTTGATATTCATGGGACCTGGGGTAATTGGTGGTGGGAGGGGCACTAGACTATTAGTGAAGTAGACATAAACATATGACAAGGGTGATCAGTGGTAGGGGGGGCCACTAGACTACCAGTGAAGCAGACATAAACCTATGACAGAGGTAATTTGGGGGTGAAGGGTCCACTAGATTACCGGGGACTTTCTTTGGCTTCCATCCTGCATTGGTTTGTGGTGCCATGCACACATCAGATGAGCCCATAATAGGCATGAAAATGTCCCCTTAGTGTCGTGCATGCCCAATGGACTCATTTGTATGCTTGGGCTGAATATGACCACGGACCCCCGGCATTATCCCTTTTTGGATGCACTACCTCCTGTGGGCCATATGCAACCTTGGGCAGTGTCAGCACTGCCCATTTTCACTTAGCGCTGCACTGGCATGGCCAATATTCAGTCATTTAGCACACTGTGATAGTGCACGCTTACTGGCTGAACACAGCTCAGAGCCGACCATGCACTATTTTTGGTGCAGCACTACAGGCTACACAGTGCAGCCAGCCTGCTCTGAATATGGGGGCCATGCAATCTAATATTGTTAATTGATATGTAACTATATTAATTACTTTTACAGTAAAATCTTTCAATTACAAAATTACTTACTGGCTTTGTAACTGTGCTGTAGATATTAAAAAAATGTGCAGCTTCTTTGGCATTGTTTCCACAGTTAATGCCTGCCTAACATATACTGGTATTTCAAGGTAAGTACACCTAAAGTGTAAGAAGAAGGATAACTAAGGCTGGAGTACTGTACAATGTAACTGTAGTTACTGTAACTGATATAGTAGTGCAGCAGTCTTCCGGGAGATGTTCTGGAGGATGCGGTGTTGTCCCATCTGCAGGCACCTCTCTGGGCTGAGGGAGGAGGTTGCTCATCTCCAAGCTCAGTTGGGCAGGATTTGTGGGACCTCCTCTTCCATCCAGGGACCACCAGGGCCACTTCTGTTGCCTCAGAGGTTGCCAGGAAAGAGGAGTGGTTGGATCACAGTGGGCTCAGGGAGAGTGAGGGTGGTGGAACAGAGGCACATCCCTACAGTTGTACCTCTCCACAATTCCTATGCCATTCTGGCAAAGTGTGGTTCCTCTATGGAGGCACCCGCAGTGGAGACCAAAGAGAATGCTGGGAACCTCCACATGGGAGACCCACAGGAGGGTGGCATGGGACCCCACAGGGGAAGGAAACAACTCCTGGTGGGGAACTCCATTGTTAGGAAGGTAGAACTGGGGGAAGAAGGGGAGAGGGAGGTAAGGTGCCTGCCTGGCACCATGGCTTGGAGGGACAGGGAGCAAATCCTTAGGATTGCCAGAGCAGCTGCACAGGGGAGGGAGCTGGATGTCATTGTCCACCTAGGGACAAATGACCTGTCTAAGGAAGGGATCAGAGAAGTGCAGGAAGAGTTTGTGGAGTTGGGAAGGGGCATTAGACAAGTAGCATGCACGGTAACCTTCTCGGAGGTGCTGCCTGTCTATGGCGTAGGTGAGGCTATAGTGCTCCACACCATGGGATTCAATCAGTGGTTGAAAAACTGGTGCAGAGCTCAGGGATTTGGCTTCATTGGGGACTGGGCGTCCACCTGGAGTGATGCAGGCCTATACTGGCATGATGGGCTGCATCTGTCCAGGAGGGGAACCAGGATCCTAGGTGATAGGTTTAAATGCATCATTGGCAAGCATTTAAACTAGCCAAGGGGGGAGGCACTGGAAAAGAGCAGGGAAATCCTAGCCTCCCAAAAATCAAGGTAGTAAGTGAGGTAAACACCAAGATAGAAAGTCGATAGGAGAAGGGCAGGGTAAATGGAGAAAGTGACAAAGGCAAGAAGGACAGGGATGGGGCAAAAGGAGTAAGGCCATCAGGAAATGGAGGGTAATGAGTACCAATGCCCGTAGTCTGGGCAACAAGCTCCTGAACTGGTGGCCTTGATGGAAGAGGGATGCCTGGATATCGTAGCAGTCACAGAAACATGGTACACAGAGAACCATGACTGGGATGTTAACATACCAGGGTACATAACCTACAGGAGAGACAGGGAGAGGAGAAGAGGGGGAGGAGTAGCTCCCTTTGTAAAGGAAGGGATAAAAGCAACTGAACAAAAGAGTAAACAGGGAGGAGAGGAGGCACTGTGGGTCACCTTAAAGATTGGAAATGGCACCACAATCTGCACAGGGGTTGTATACAGACCCCATGTTGGGGGGAGGGAATGGACAAGGATATGATAGAAGGCATTCTTAGGATGGCAGAGAAAGGGGAGATACTGTTGATGGGAGACCTGAATATGCCAGATGTTAACTGGAGCACATTTTCTGCCTTCACATCCAAGAGCAGGGTCATTCTTGATGCCCTACAGATGGCATGCCTCAGACAGCTAGTTTCGGAACCCACTCGTGAGGGAGCAATTTTAGACCTCATACTCTCAAATGGGGACAGTGAGAGGATCTCAGATCTAGAAGTGGGTTGCCATCTGGGAACAAGTGACCATCAAACAGTGTGGTTCACGAAAAACTCAGCTACAGAATCAAGCCATACAAAAGTGACGGTACTGGACTTCAGGAGGTCTGACTTTGGCAAGATGGGAGAGTGCCTTAGAAAAGCGCCAGCAAACAGGCTAGAAGGAGGGGTGGAGCAACAATGGGGAAACATCAAAACTGCCATCACAGAGGCAACAAGCCTTTGTATTAAGCAAATAAACAAATCAAAATGAAAGAAAAAGCCACTATGGTTCTCAAAAGAGGTGGCAGGGAAAGTCCAGGAGAAAGATAGCATTCAGGAAGTATAAGGAAACACAGAAGGAGCAGGACAGAGAGCTGTACCAGTTAAGGCAGAAGGAAGCAGGGCAGGAAGTCAGAATAGCAAAGGCCCAAACTGAGGAAAAGATAGCCAACTTGGTTAAGAAGGGGGATAAAACCTTTTATAGGTACATCAGGGAGTGTAGAAAGACAATGGGAGGGATAGTGAGGCTGAATAGAATGGACGGTGGGTGGGCAGAGGGACCGTGAAAAAGCAGGGATACTGAATGAATATTTCTGCTCAGTATTCACAAAAGAGGAGGAGGGAGGTGCCTAATCCAATGCTGAGAAGCACTCTTGATGGGGCGATCCCAGTCCTTTCACAGAAGAAAGGGTTCTGAAAGAACTCTTAAAACTGAAGGTGGACAAAGCAATGGGGCCTGGCAGAATTCACTCCAGAATTCTAAAAGAATTAAGGGGAGAACTAGTGAAACCACTGACTACCCTTTTTAACAAATCATGGGAGGATGGTGTGGTACCTGAGGACTGGAGGAAGGCAGATGTGATTCCCCTTCACAAAAGTGGGACCAAGACAGAGGCAGGAAACTACAGACCTGTCAGTTTGACCTCTGTGGTAGGGAAAGTGATGGAATCACTTCTGAAGGAAAGAATTGTTGAGTACCTAGAGGCCAGTGGGGCACAGGACCCAAGGCAGCATGGGTTCATAGCGGGAAGGTCATGTCAGACGAATCTAATTGATTTCTTTGACTAGGTGACCAAAGATTAGTAGACCAGAAAGGGGCTGTGGACATGGCCTACCTAGACTTTAGCAAGGCATTTGACACAGTCCCACACAAAAGATTAATAATTAAATTAACCAGCCTGGGAGTGGGTCCCAGGGTGGTTGCCTGGGTAAAACATTGGCTGGACAACAGGACACAGATGGTAATCATAAATGGAGTCCACTCTGAAGAAAGAGGAGTTGCTAGTGGGGTACCACAGGGTTCAGTACTGGGTCCAGTCCTTTTTAATGTCTTTATAAGTGACATTGCAGAGGGACTGGAAGGAAAAGTGTGCCTCTTTGCAGATGACTCAAAGATCTGCAACAGGATTGATACACAAGGAGGTGTGGAAAGGATGAGAAGGGACTTGGCAAGGTTGGAGGAATAGTCAGAAGTATGGCAGCTTGGATTCAATGCAAAGAAGTGCAAAATAATGCACCTGGGAAACAGAAACCCAGGGGAAGATTACACAATGGCGGGGTGGTGGTGGTAGTAACAACAACAGAAATGGAAAGGGACCTGGGGGTAATCATATCAGATGACCTTAAGGTTAGCAAGCAATGTGAGAAAACAATATGGAGGGCTGGGGGTATACTGGGACGTATAGGGAGAGTCATCACTAGGAGAAAACAGGAAGTTGTTATCCCTCTGTACAGACAGTTGGTGAGACCCCATCTGGAGTACTGCACCCGGTTCTGGAGACCCCATCTCTGCAAGGACATAGACAGGATAGAGGCAGTCCAGAGGAGGGCAACTAAAATGGTGCAGGGTCTGCAAGAGAAGCCATACGAGGAGAGACTAAAGAAGCTTAATATGTATACCTTTGAGGAAAGGAGGGAGAGGGGGGACATGACAGAAACTTTTAAGTACCTCAGTGAAATCAACAAAGTCCAAGAGGGTGGAATCTTTCAGAAAAAGAGATGTGCAAGAACAAGGGGTCACAATTTAAAGATAGAGCGGGGGGGGGGGCGGTTCAGGGGCAATGTGAGGAAGTATTTTTTCAAAGAGAGGGTGGTGGACACATGGAACAGCCTTCCTGAGGAGGTTGTGGGGTCTAAAACTGGGGGAGAATTCAAGAATACATGGGACAGACATAATACAATTCTTGTGGAGGGAAATAGGCTGTTGGTTAACTAGGATCTGCAGCTTATCCTGTAGGTAGGGAATTGGGCAGACTAGGTGGGCCAAGCGGTCCTTATGTGTCATCAGAGTCTGTTTCTATGTTATATACGCACATTTATCAACTGCCAGTACTATATAGCTAATGAACTTTCACAATGTGACATCAGGCTCTCATGAACTTGCCATTTAATACATATGCAATCTAATACTGCTACTTGATATGCAAATATATTGTCTACTTACACAGTAAAAATATTTCATTAACATAATTACTTATTGGCTTTGTAACAGTTCTGCAATTATTAAGAAATCTGCAGCTTCAGTGGCATTGTTTCCACGGTTAATGCCTATATAACATGTATTTGCATGTAAATACACAGAAACTGACACTTAACATGTAAGAAGAAGGGTGACTAAGTTGTGACTACAGTGTAACTGCAGTAACCTACTATACACTTACATGTATCAAATGCCAGCGCTGTAGTTGTGATGTGTTCTTCAGCAAACAGTCCCTCATGAATTTACTGTTTAAAAACATGCAATCTCGTATTGCTAATTGATACACAACTACATTGTTTACATACACAATGAAACTGTTCATTTACATTATTACTTAGTGGCTTTGTAACAATGCTTTGCCTAGTTAAGAAATGTTCAGATTCTGTGACATTGTTTCCACAGGTAATGCATATCTAACAAGTACAGGATTTGCAACTTAGTATGCAGAAACTGACACTTAAAATAAAACGTAATAAGAAGGGTAATTAAGTTATGACTACAGTGTAACTGCTAGTAACTACTATGCACTTACATTTATCAAATGTCAATGCTGTAGTTGTGATGTATGCTCTCCTTCATAATTCACTCCCTCATAAATGTATTACTTTAATAAACATCCAATCTGATATTAATTAATGTGCAACTACATTGTTTACTTGTACAATAAAAACTGTTACTTCACATAGTGACTTTGTAACTGAAATATTTTAGTGTGTAGTTACATATCAGTTTATAGTATTTAATTGCATGTTGATTAAACTTTATGTTCATGTGGAACTGATTTACAGAGGTGGAAGAACATCAGCTACAGAGCTGTCAGTCAGTCTGTTTACAGTAAGTGTAGCCAACTGAAGTTACATTGTAATCATATCTTAGCTACCAGTCTGTTTATACCTTAACGTTCCTATTTGATTACCATTCAGACAGAGTATATATCAGATAGCCAGTACCCGTTGAACCAATGCATACATATGTACTATAGTTACAATTGTCAGAACAAATTTACTAATGCCAAAACAGATAACGTTGTAGTTGCACAATAGATTTGCTGTTACAATTTGCAATAGCTACTACATGATTAGTTACCCTTGTAAAAGCAAGTTACCTAATGATACAGAGGTGATATAGTATTAGTTGCACAATAGATTTGCTATTCCATTTTGCAACAGCTATTGCATGTTGGAATAAATTGATTAGTGCCAAAAGGGAGACAATAGTAGTTACTCATGTAACTATTTCTTTAGGCAAATTGTGTAGTTACAACTACATAGTAGCTACATGTAGCTGTACAGTTCTTAGAGTGCAGTTACAGTGTAGTTAGTGACACTTTTTTAAATTTATTTATTTGCTTTTGGTAACCAGGTAAGTGCATTAGGCAATAAACCTGCCTATTTTCAAACACGAGCTGGGAGAGTACAGTATACAGTATTCTATCATTCCTCTGGTCCTTTCCCCATCAAACCTCATACATATATGCCCACCCTTGTGCCATTATCCAAGCCTTATCCCTACTAAACTGTCTGTTTCTCTCCTTTATTAGGTTTTAGGTTTACTGTCCTTTGCCTTGTATATATGTAAATATGTGTACATCTATCTCACTCATAAATGATTGTATTTGTGCTTATTCAATATCATGTTTTTGTATACAATCTGTAACCTTTTTTGTTATGACCACTCAGGTCCATCTTGTAAATGAGCTATGCTCAATGATGTTCGCCTGAATAAATAAAGATTTTGATTGATTGAGTATACAGACAAAGACGCCATCGCAAAACAGGTACAAATAGTTAGCATTACAGGCTTCCAATAGAACAGTCATTACATTGAATACAATCATAACAGCAATCACAAATAGTTGCAACATAAATAATGTAGACCCCCACAGAGAGAGTTGTGGTATAACATCAAGCAGTAGCCATCCTTGCAGGGATGAATAGGACATTTGACACAGACAGGCAATACAGTAAAGTTCAGAGAAACCAGGTAGAGCAGGATAAGGATAAGCAGGAAGCAGAGTTCAGGGAAGATTAGGTACAGTCACAGGAATCAAGTGCATGAAGGTGGGAAAAAAAGTGCAGATTTAAAGGCAGAGTGAGATAAGGAACCCTTTAAATTGGCAGGTAAGGAGTTCTAGAATTTAAGGGTGAACTGGGAGAAAGCTTGCTCCCCCATTTTAGTCGAGCAGTGAGTGACTGAGAACAGAGGCGAACTAGATGACCATAGTGTACGGGAATGAGTCACGGGGGTGAGCATGACCCCAATGCAGTCTGGGCGGGGAGGGGGTCTGTTTATGGAGTCAATAAAACAACCCAGAGAGAAGGTGTGCTGGGATTGGGGGACAGCCAGTGCAAAGTGGAGTATAGGCAACAATGGTGGGTAAGGCGAGGAGCAGAGAGGACAAATCTACAGATGTTATAAGAGATGTCCCATTTGTGAAGGATACCTGCATTTGCATGGGAGAGAGTGGGGAGAGCATACAGAAGTCTAGGAAGCAGTACCCCATGTGCCACAGAGATTCTGGCAGCAGGGGTTAGGGACTGATGCACACGGTAGGCTGCTCCTAACTTGGCATTAACAGATCTACATACCTCATTTACATGTGCAAGAATGGGATCAAGGGTCACTCTAAGGTATTTAAAGGAGTCAGTAGACGTGACCACTGACCCATCACAGCTAAGCACACGAAGTTTAGTAGACTCAGCAAAGACATTTCTAGCAGACCCAAAAAGCATGGCCTGAGTCTTCAGTAGGTTGAGAATTAGTCAGTTGGAGGAGAGCCAGTGTTGAATCTGTTTGAATGTGGAGGACAGGTGGGTGTTAATGTCCAGGACAGAACAAGAGGCGGTGTGGAGCACCAGGTCATCAGCATACATGATGGAGCGACAGTGGGGAAGGGAGGAGGGAGTGTCGTTAATGAAAATGGAAAAGAGTAAAGGTCCCAGAATGGAACCTTGAGGGACGCCACAGGAGATGGGAGCCTGGGATGAAAGAACTTTGCCGAAGGAGATGGATTGGGATCAGTTGGTGAGGTAGCTGCTGAACCAAGACAGGGTGGATCCATAGGTGCCTAATAGATGTAGTTTGTTCAGGAGCAGAGGATGATTAACCAGGTCGAACGCCTTGGTGAGGTCTATGAACACAGCACCTGTGAGAAGACCCTTGTCCATGTTGGACTTAATGTCACTGGTGAGTAGTGTGAGGGCGATGGTGGTGCTATGTCCTGCCCAGAAACCATGTTGAGCAGGAGTCTGAAGATTAAAATTCAATAGGTGTGCAGAGATCTGGTGGTTAATAAGTTTCTCTAAAATCTTACTGAGGGTAGGTAGTAAGGCTATGGACCGATAATTAGATAAGACTTTAGGGTCACCTTTCTTGAATACAGGGATGATCCTGGCAGCTTTCCATGCTGAAAGCATGGTAGAGGTTCAGATAGACAGATTAAACAGTCTAGAAATTGGGGTGACAAGGAGATGGGGCGCCAAGTCTAAGTATCCGTGGTTCAATACCATCAGGCCCAGAGCTGCCATGTGGGGGGATGGACTGAAGTAACCTGAGAACCTCCAGCTGAGTAATATTAGAGAGGACTAGTGGCAGATGAGCAGGTGAGGGGGGGATTGGGCCACTGGATGCTGAAGGGAAGATTTTAGGAGCCTCCATAAAAAGGGAGTTGAAGGCGTTAGCTATAGTACGGGGGTTGTTGTATGGGAGTATCATTAATTAGCATATCCTTGGGAGCCAGTGGCTTGATGTTCCCCTGTATCTCATTTATCTGACACCAATACTTCTTGGGGTCAGAGGCCAAGGACCGGAGAAGGTTCTGGTAGTAGTTGCTCTTGGCAGCTTGGACCTCTTTCTTGCAAGCATTCCGTGTAGAGTGTGATAGGCAACAAAGTCAGTTTGAACAGCGGAGGATTTCCATTTAGACCAAAGCTTGTCATGCTCTTTGAGTAGTTGCAGGAGAGGCCTCTTCAGCCACTTGGTAGCCTTCCCTCTGACCCTCCGCATTGAAACTGGGATATGTTTAGTCTGTAAGGTTAGCAGAGTGGCATTGACATGGTCAGTGCCCAGATTGATGTCACTTGTATGAAATAAGGGGGACCAGTCAGCTTGTTTTAAATCATGTAGGAATGTAGTGGTGTCCAGATCGGAAAAGTTAGCAAAGGACAGAACTTTGGGTGGAGTAGTGGCAGTGGAGGCACCCCTTATGCAGTAGACAGGGCAGTGGTCACTAATAGTGTCAGGCAGAACCCTGGAAGGGAAATAGCAGTCCTTGTGATTGGTAAGGATCCAGTCTATCATAGAACGACTGAGGTTATTTTGAGTTATCCGAGTGTGGAAAGAGATGAGTTGGTAGAGGTTGGCCTTGCTGATTATGGAAGCAAGTGAGGAGGAGTTAGGACCCAGCCAGTCCAGGTTAAAATCTCCCAGACAGATCACCTCACTGTTCTTAGTTAGGGCAGGAATCAGACTAATAATCTCCTCAAGACCGAGTTTGCTGTTACTGGGGGGGGGTGAATACACCCCAAATATATGCAACTTCTTGGCACCCCCAAGGAGCAGGAGAGAGTGTAGTACCTCACTGTTGTTTATGCTGGGTGTTGGCAGCAGAGTAACATTCAGGTGAGACTTGTAATACAGTGCCAGGCCACCCCTCTTTTGGAGGATGCCTGGTCGGCACAATACATGTTATAGTCAGGTAGGGCACAGCTGTGGTCCAAGACAGTTCGTTTTAACCATATTTCAGATAGAACAAGGATGTCTGGGTTATTTACTTGAACCCATGTTTCCAGCTCAGGGAGATTTGCTAGTAGACTGTGGATGTTTAGGTGAGCAAAGGATAGACCCAGACCCTGAGGAAGAAGATGGGTGGTGAGGGGGAGAGATTGGTTAAGGCAGGCTGAGGGACCAGAGTTGGTTTCAATATCCCCAGCTAGTGTGGGAGTTAATGTAGTGACCCATAGAAACGTGAGGGCTATAGTACAGGAGACTATAGTAGGGGAGATGAGCCTCCTATACACCATAAGCCTTAGTAGGGACCTGAGGAGTTTGTAGCTAAGGTAAACTAGAGGGAGAGATGCAGAGGAACCTGCAGCTATCAAGTTGGAGTAGATTAAATTACAAGTAGACACCTCAGCAAGGGGGGGTGCCGACAAGGGATAAGGAGCTGAGGGCCAGTGGGGCAATAAATGAGGGCCCAAGGAGATACAAAGCTAATCTAGACAACATGATGTAGAGTGAGTGCAGGAGATGTTGACAGAAAATTAGGAGCAACCAGAAAGAGGAGAACTTAAGAGAGAAAATGGGGTGGTGAAGTATAGGAGTAGTGGAAACAATGGCAGGGAGGACTACTCGGTCAGAGCAGGATGTGCCACAAGAGACTGAAGCTCAAACAAGTAAGAAATGTGAGCTTAGTCAAATTCGAATTAGAGATGACTCCTAGTGGTGACAAGTGATAACCTGCAGATGAGATTTTAGACATAAAAAACGCTCAGGTCTCACAAGATAGGCAAGACCTATATAAGGAAACACAGCTAAGGGTGGAGGGTATTGGGGGTGGGTGGGAAAAAAATACCCTGAGCAAAATCTCAGCAGCCCGAAGGCTGAGGATCCTACTGAGCGCTGTTCCGAGGTACGGAAAGAAATTAAATCAGCAGCCCACAGAAATTGCCCTCTTTAACTTCCAGTTGCAGGTAAGGAGAGAAATTAAAATCAGCAGCCCACAGAGAATAACCTCTGTAGCTCTTTAGCTCCAAAATACTTCTGCAGTTGTAAAATTAATTCTACAGCCACGAGGGGTAAGTAGCTTAAATTAAGCCCTCAGGAGACTAAGTTGCTGCACTTGATGAATCAGCCTTACAGAAAATAAATCTGAATTAAGCTGTCTTGGGGCAAAAAGCAAGATATTTTCATTGCTGCAGGTTCAGTTAAGAATTAAGAGGTCCCTCGTGCATGCAGTTGTGCAAGCTAGCTCAGTAAACATGAAAACTGCACAGTAGCTGCAGCAGGAATAATTGAACAAAGCCAAGGGGGAGAAAAGCGCCGAATTTGAAATCAGGGCCAGATGCCGTCCATTCGCAGTACCTGGTGGTTAACTCGGCGGGAGGTCCCACAGCAGCTCCATGGGCAGAAAGCCCCTGAGGATTTGCAGTGTGCTGTGGAGAGAAATAAATAAGGAGGTGAGTGGGAGGTTTCAAGGGGAGGATCAGGCAGAAATAGGTCTAATTACAGTGAGATTGGGAGGCAAAGAAAGCACAGGTAGGATTCACAGAAAGGGAGAGGGAACAGACAAACAGAAATGGTCAGATAGTGGAGGCAGGTTGGAATATTTCAAAAAAGCACAGCAGTTACAGAGTAATTTATAGTTACTGCAAATCACAGTACTTTATAGTTTCAGCAAATCAAACTGTAAAGAAAACAGATAGTTTCAGCAAATCAAACTGTAAAGCATACAGATTAAGACCTCATGAGAACTAAAAGTAATACAGAGCACCGAGCAACAGTTTAGGCATCAGAACCCCATGTAATTTCTGAACACAAAATGATTGCAATTACTGTATGAGCCCAGTGCACATATCATAGCCCACATTAAAGTAAGCTTTCCACTGACCCAGTCTGTGTGGTGCGCCCGAGTTAATAATTTCATGAAAATGCCCTGGTCAAATTGAATTCACTTTGCACCTGTTTACAAATACCCTGAGCAGAGTCTGAGCAGCCTGAAGGCTAAGGATCCTACCGAGCACTGTTCAGAGGTATGGAAAGAAATTAAATCAGCAGCCCACAGGAATTGCTCTCTTTAGCTCCTGGTTGCAGGTAAGGAGAGAAATTAAAATCAGCAGCCCACAGGGAATAACCTCTGTAGCTGTTTAGCTCCAAAATACTTCTGCAGTTATAAAATTAATTCTACAACCATGAGGGGTAAGTAGCTTAAATTAAGCCCTTGGGAGACTGAGCTGCAGCACTTGATGAAGCAGCCTCACAAAAAATAAATTTGAATTAAACTGTCTCAGGGCAAAAAGCAAGATATTTTCATTGCTGCAGGTTCAGATAAGAATTAAGAGGTCCCTTGTGCACTCAATTGTGCAAGCTAGCTCAGTAAACATGCAAACTGTACAATAGCTGCGGCAGGAATAATTGAACAACACAGAGGAGAAAAAGGCACCAAATTTGAAATTAGGGCCAGACGCTGTCCGTTCACAGTACCTGGTGGTTAACTCAGCGGGAGGTCTCACAGCAGCTCCGTGGGCAGAAAGCCCCTGAGGATTTGGGGTGTGCTGGTGGTTAACTTGGTGGGAGGTCCCACAGCAGCTCTGTGGGCAGAAAGCCCCTGAGGATTTGGGGTGTGCCAGTGGTTAACTCGGTGGGAGGTCCCACAGCAGCTCCATGGGCAGAAATCCCCTGAGGATTTGGAGTGTGCTGGTGGTTAACTCGGTGGGAGGTCCCACAGCAGCTCCGTGGGCAGAAAGCCCTTGAGGATTTGTGGTGTGCTGGTGGTTAACTCGGTAGGAGGTCCCATAGCAGCTCCATGGGCAGAAAGCCCCTGAGGATTTGGGGTGTGCTGGTGGTTAACTCAGTGGGAGGTCCCACAGCAGCTCCATGGGCAGAAAGCCCCTGATGATTTGGGGTATGCTGGTGGCTAACTCGGCAGGAGGTCCCCCAGCAGCTCCATGGGCAGAAAGCCCCTGAGGATTTGGGGTGTGCTGGTGCTCAGGGATCAGTCCTGGGGCCAGTCCTCTTCAATATCTTCATCAGTGACATTGCAGATGGACTGGAGGGTAAGGTTTGTCTGTTTGTGGATGACACCATGATCTGCAACAGAGTAGATGATCCAGATGGGGTGGGCAGAATGAGAAGAAATCTGGATAAACTAGCAAAATGGTGGAAAGAGTGGCAACTGGGGTTCAATGCAAAGAAGTGCAAGATCATGCACATAGGGAAGAGAAACCCTGAAGCCACCTATAGGCTTGGAGGGGAATTTCTGGCAGTCACAAGGGAAGAAAGAGACTTGGGCATCATCATCACCACCGATGACCTGAAATCTTCCAAGCAGACCACTAAAGCAGTAGGTAAGGCTAGGGGGATGTTGGTGTGCATTAGTAGGGGTATTTCAAGTCAGACGAGGGAGGTAATAATCCCTCTTTACAAAACACTGGTTAGGCCCCATCTGGAGTACTGCATGCAGTACTGGAGGCCACACCTTCACAAGGACATTAACCAAATTGAGGCAGTCCAGAGAAGGGCAACCAAAATGGTGCAGGGACTGCATCAGAAAACATATGAGGACAGATTAACAGAGCTCAATATGTATACCCTAGAGCAAAGGAGGGAGAGAGGTGATATGATCGAAACGTTCAAACACCTTAAGGGCATTAACAAGGTGAAAGAGTCTAACATGTTTCAATATAAGAAAAATAGCAGGACAAGAGTACACAGCATGAGATTAGATGGAGGCCAATTAAGGGGTGATGTGAGGAAGTTCTTTTTCACAGAAAGGGTGGTGGGTGCATGGAATGGCTTACCTCAGGAAGTGGTTGAAATGAATACAGTGCAGGGCTTCAAACAGGCATGGGATAGGTATAAAGGAGCAATACAGATGAGTATGAATAGATAGGTCATTGACAGAGCAAAGGCCGATGGCACATTCATAAGGAAGAAAAAGAAATGGGCAGACTGGATGGGCCTTGCGGTCCTTATCTGCCATCAACTTCTGTGTTTCTGTGTTAACTCAGTGGGAGGTCCCACAGCAGCTCCGTGGGCAGAAAGCCCCTGAGGATTTGGGGTGTGCTGGTGGTTAACTCAGTGGGAGGTCCCACAGCAGCTCCGTGGGCAGAAAGCCCCTGAGGATTTGGGGTGTGCTGGTGGTTAACTCGGTGGGAGGTCCCACAGCAGCTCTGTGGGCAGAAAGCCCCTTAGGATTTGGGGTGTGCTGGTGGTTAACTCAGCGTGAGGTCCCACAGCAGCTCTGTGGGCAGAAAGCCCCTGAGCCACAAATTAAGTGCCTAATCCTAACTGTTCCAGTTGGCCCTTCTCAAAATAATTATCTTATACAAAAGGATAAGTATTGAACAGTTAGGCCTTGAGACTTAATTTCATCTTAAATGAAAGCTTAGGGTCTGCCCAACTTATTTATTTATTTAATGATTTGGCCAGGAAAGGCACACTGAACTGCAACAACCTGTTTCCAGGTAGGTTATGGGGGAAATGTAGTTCAGTCCAGAGGAGACTTAGTTGAGACATGCCAAAATATGTTTGATGTCTTGCTACATGCTGAAATGTATTCATTTATAAAAGGAGAGCTTGGGATCAGTGTGATATAGATAAGACATATCTATACACATTTGATGCATCAGTATGTTTCAAAATGCATTGATTTTTATTTATTTAGTTTTTGTTTACTGGGTAAGTGCACTAGCCATAGCAATGACTATTTTCAGGCATGACCCGGGAGGATACAGTACAAAACATGACATGAACACATTACACATACAGGATTATACATGATCAAAACTATTGAAATACATATGACATGATAAGGTTGGCTAAGTTTAACAGTATTTCAAAATACATACGAAACATAGAAACACAAAACTGCCATTGTAGATAGTGTATAGACTAGCATAAATTACTGATACTGCATGCAACTTGCGCACCCAGCTCGACATGACCCCCCCAAATTCTGGTTCAGCAAGCCAGCCCTTCTCTTTCACACCTGTTTCCCTCAAGGAAGTGGAAGACCTGCTTCTCCAACTGGATACTAAGAAAAGCGCCGGCGCAAATACACTTGACCCCTACTTCCTAAAGATAGCATGTCATGTGCTGGCTGCACCTATCACACATATATTTAACCTGTCCCTATTACAAGGTACCCTCCCACAAATGTGGAAAATTGCACATATTATTCCGTTATTCAAATCTGGAGACCCCTGCGACCTAAATAATTACAGGCCGATCTCTCTCCTCCCCACACTCTCGAAACTCTTGGAAAAAATTGTGAATGGCCAATTGAGATCCTTCATTGACAGCGAAAAACTACTAAACCCCCTACAATCTGGCTTCAGAGCCAACCATAGCACGGTCTCTGCATTAGCCAAGGTAACTAATGATTGGCAACAAGAGCTGGAGCTTAAAAAGTTTGTCTGTGCTGTGTTTCTTGACCTAAGTAAAGCATTTGACAGAGTTGACCACAGCCTGCTCCTCACCTCTCTGAAATCGATAGGGCTGGACTCTACCTCTCTAAACTGGTTCGGTGACTACATGACCGACAGATACCAGCAGGTAAAGGCTGATGGTGAACTTTCTGCCCCCAAACTGTTACAAAGAGGTGTCCCCCAGGGATCTATTTTGGGACCTCTCCTCTTCGCCATATACATCAACAATATAGATGTGGGAATCAAGGAGGCAAGTATTCATCTATTCGCAGATGATACAGTGCTTTACCTGAGTCGCCAAACACCTGAAGTGGCATGCGCTAATCTACAAAAAGACTTCAACCTCCTACAACTTCAACTAATCAACAAAAAATTGTTATTAAATGCCAAGAAAACAAAAACCATGTTATTTTCCCTTGCCATCCATCTGGCTCACCCAACTACAATCGGCTCCCCCCTCCACAATCACCACGATCCTGGGAGAGAACCTAGAGTATGTTTCGAAATTCAAATACCTGGGGGTTTGGATAGATTACAAACTTTCCTTCGCTGACCACCTGGATGACCTGTTGAAAAAAACTAAGGCAAAGACTTGGCCTTTTCTATGAGATAAGGCGGTTCCTAACTGAAGCGCAAAAAGCGCTAGTCAAGCTCGTTCTGTCTTATTAATATCAGGACTTCATATATAGTAGCTGCGTGCCTCATACCTTGGAAAACTGGATACGCTTTACCACAGAGCTATACGCTTCATCACTGACCTCTCCCTCTCTACCCATCATTGCTCACTATATGCCGCTATGGGCTGGACCTCCCTTCAATACAGGCGCAACATGAATGCGGCACTCTGGACACTCAGAGCCATTAGTGGTAAACTCCCCCAATACATAGCTGACTGCCTGACTCCGATTGTGGCCAGAAACTATACCCTCAGAAGCTACTCCCTGATCTTGCTATACATACCTAGGGCTCACACACACTTTGGGAGAGCCACCATAGGCTTCTCACTCCCCTCACTCTGTAACAAAATCCAGAAATCCCTAAAGCTGAGGTCTTCAGTTAGTATTCACTTGTTCAAAACTCTTTACAGTGATGGCATAACGGAAACTTGCAACTGCTTTGCTCAGTGCTAGATAACCATCTTCCCCCTACATGGTAGCACCTTTGCTATACTTTTGCTCTCTCTTGTGCTTCTGCCTCAAGTTATTTGTATGTTCACCAATTCTTCCGCGGTTCCCAACGCCAACCTGCGCTACCCCAACTGGTCGCATACAGCACACAAAAACCCGGCAGCTCGTACCCCCCCTCTGATGCTGCAACGGGTATCAGTCAGCTGGTATTCTCTCCCCCCTGACAGTTCTTTGCTTGCCCCCTCTTTCTTTCTATCCCAACCCTCAGCCTACCATACTCAATTCACCTTGACTACCTGCCCCTCTGATATTATACAGTATTTGCCTCTTTTTATCCCGAGTGCCTGCCAGTTTCTTAACAAATACTCTCAAAATTGCACAGTTTTGGGCATGGATCCAGCACAAGCACTGTACTGATGTCTGTTTTCTGACTTATGTATGATGTCTATTATCTGTATATGTGTATTATTACTGTAAAAACTAGCGTCTTTACTGCTCCATATGACTGTAACTTGTCCAACTGTATTATTGTTTGTATGCCGCAGGTCCACCTTGTAAATGAGCCTGGATAAATAAAGATATTTATTGATTGATTGACTGCGGTGAGAGCACATTAGGTAAGTAGTTATATACTGATTCATGAAGAATTTATGTATGGTGGTAAGAGGGAGAAAGGAGTAGAAGCGGAACAGCCCAACCTTAGAGGGAGACCTGTAAGAGGAAAGGAAAAGGGAAAGGACAGGAAAAACTGAGAAAGTGCTTAGTGTTGAAAGGCACAGCATAGGTGACAGAAACGAAAGGAGCAGAGTGAAAGGATGAAACAGGTTAAGGGGGTTTAAAGCAAGTGCAACTAAGGGAAGTGACAAAGTGGTTATATAGCCCTTTCTTAAAAGAAGCACGGGAGGAAGATCGCTGAAGGGCAAGTGGGAGGGAGTTCCAGAACAGGGGGACATGACATGCAAAAGCCATAGTGCCTTTAGAAGAATAGTGCCTGAGTAAGGACTGCTGCATTATCAGCAGATTGTAGGTCATAGTGTTGGCTAACCTTAATGAAGAGATCTGCTAAGGGTTTCAGTATTTGTAACCGGACAATGTTCTCATTGACAGAGCCATAAGTATAAAGCCGGAGTTCAGTAGGAGGAAGCCATCTCAGATCTTTGTAAAGGAGGCAGTGGTGTTTCAACCTATGAGAGGAGGAAGCGTAGCGGCATATATTGTTATATGTAATGTCCCATTTTCGGAGGCTAGATTTGGACATAGAGGTATAGGTGGTAATCCCATAGGTGAGAGAGGGAAGGAGTATGCCCTGGGCAAGCCTAGCAGAGAGGGTGAGCATGTATCTGGTGCAGTATGCTATCCCAAGTTTAGAATTGACTAGCTTGCAAGTCTGTTGAATATGCAAATCAAAGTTAAGCGATGGGTCTAGAGTGACCCCAAGATATTTAAATGAGTCTACCATCCCTAGAGTTGAACCAGTGGAGGAGGAGACACTGAATTTAGGCTGGGAGAGTTTAAGCTTGGCTTTAGACCCGAATAGCATAGCTTGGGTTTTTGATTCGTTTAGAACAAGCCTATGGCTGGTTAGCGATTGACAGATTTGCAGAAAGTCAGTAGATAGTTTTTGGTTTATGACCTCAATGCTTCTGTCACTAGTGTAAAGAACAATATCATCAGCATATAGCAAAGATCCAGTCCCTTTGATGTTAGTGGTGATGTAATTGATGAAGATGGAGAAAAGCAGTGGCCCAAGGATTGACCCTTGCAGCACCCCTATGTTGATGGAGGTTTTGTCAGAGTAGGTGGAGTTATATTTAACAGTATGAGCCCTGCCTGAGAGGTAGCTGCCAAACCATCTAACCACATTTTGAGAGAAACCAAGTGACTCAAGGGAGGTTAGGAGGAAGGGGTGGTCAACAAGGTCAAATGCCTTGGTCATGTCAATGAAAACAGACCCCGTGAGAAGGCCAGCATCCATAGCCATAATGGTATCAGAAGTAAATTTGAGGACGGCAGTAGTCGTGCTATGACCCTTGTGAAAGCCATGCTGGGCTGGGGTAAGAAGGTCATATTTTATCAGGAACTCAATCGTTTGAGTAGCTACCAGCTTCTCAAGAATCTTATTGAGAACAGATAGGATGGCTATGGGGCGGTAATTTGTGGGGTCTTTGAGGTCACCTTTTTTGAATACAGGAGAAATCCTAGCTATCTTCCATAAATCTGGGATGTAGCCCTGGGACAGGGATAATGTGAACATTTTGGCTAAGGGACCAGCAGTGAAGGGGGCAGCTAGCTTTAGGAGCTTAGGTTCAAAGTTGTCAGAACCAGCTGCAGTGTGGTCAGAGATTTTATGCAGTAACTCGATTACTCCACACCTAGTGACAGCCTTGAAAAAGAAATGCGGACCACTTGCAGGGGATGAGGAGGGAATATATGTCTGGATGGGGAAAGTGGAGGTGTAGGTGGATAAATTTGAGAACTTGTCATTGAAGAAATTTGCGATAGTAAGAGGATTGTTGCAGTGGACCCCATTTAGTCTCATATCAGTGGGGGCTGCTGCAAGATTTAGGCCGAGGAAGAATTTTATGTGGGACCAGAATTTTTCTGAGTCACCAGAGGAGTTTGCTAGTAATTCTTTACAGTAAGAGCTTTTAGCCTTTTTGATGTCCTTTCTACAGGAATTTTGCAGTGCCCTATAAGCATTTAGGTCAGAGGCTAGCCCTGATTTCTTGTATTGGAGCCAGCTTTTGTCTCTAAGTTTTAATTTAGTAAGTAGATAAGATTTTAGGCAGCGAGTTTATCTGTTTCCTACCTTACGAGTTACTAATTTGCAGTGCTAGTCTTGAAGAGTGAGGAAGTGAGTTATGAATAGGTTAAGAGAGGTATGAGCATCATTATATATTAGGAAGGAGGACCGATCAGTGGAAGCAATGTCATGTAGGAAAAGTGTGGAGTTGAGGGTCGCATAGTTGCAGAAAGTGATGAGATGGGGTTTCAATGGAGTAAGCTTGTTTTTAACCCAGATACAGTAGGTAGGGGAGTGGTCTGTGATGGCATCAGGTAATACACCTGAGGCAACGATGTTTCCAGGGTGGCTGATCAGGATCCAGTCCAGCAGCGTGCTTGTATTGGAGCGAGTTTTTCTTCTGGTGGGATCACATATCAGCTGGTATAGGTTAAAACTTTGCAATCTTGCTGGTAATACAGAATGAGCAGCCCCCAGCCAATTTATGTTTAGGTCCCCAAGTAAGAGGACTTCATGTTTACCAACAAGGTTGGAGGTCTGGTGTAGCAACTCTTCCAGTCCTTTTTGGCTGTTTGATGGTGGGTTGTAGGCGCAAGTAATATGGAGTTTTTTGGTACCCAAGGCAAGAAGAGTATGAAGTACTTCATAGTGGGCAAGATGAGGTGATGCAATGGCAGTGAGATGTAGGTGGTCCTTGTAATAGACTGCAGTACCGCCCCCTCATTTGGGGGAAGGCCTGTCACACCTCAGAAGGTTATAGGATGGAAGAGAGCACAAAGAGTCGGGGATGGAGGGATTTAGCCATGTTTCAGTCGGGCATATGATGTCTGTGTTATAAAGGGCATTCCAGGCTTCAAGATCAGCTAGATTATGAGTAAGACTCCTGATATTGTGATGCACAACAACCAGGTCTTTAGTGTTACTGATCAAGTCGGTTAGGGCTTGTGTAGGCCCCGGATTTAATCGGACATCACCAGCGAGCAGGATGGCGATAAGGAGGTACCAGAGCTTACGGTGCAGGAAGGGGCATAGGTTATAGGATCTCAAGTGACACTTTTTAAGGACATAGATAACTAGGTAGTGCCAAGATCTATTAAGTAGTACCAGGGATGGGTCATAGTGAAGGGTATGAAGCAGTAAAGAGTTTGAGAAGAGATAGTCATTTGGTTGGAAGTGGGAGTTCGTAAATGGAGGGTGAGGTGAGCATAGATAGATTAAATAGCAGGAAGGAGCACGTAAGAAAAAACATTACCAATTGATGAGACATTATTCTATAGCTGCCACTGAGTCAGAAAGGAGACCAGTATAGAGCTAGTGGCTTCAGTTAATGGTAACAAAGGTCTGTATCTTGAAATGGATATGTGCCAGGGTTGTCATCATTTAGGGGCAGGATGACCAGAAAGATATAGACCAGACAAGAAACGAGGTAAAGGGTGAAAGAGACCGGCAGTAGATTTAGCCTGAGGAAGATTGGTCCGATATAAAATGTAAAGGGGGGAGGGATGTCTGCAGAAAACTAGAAGAAATTATTTGGTTAGGTGTTTTAATTGGGCAGCAGAAATGAGCCAATCATAAGAGAAGTGGGCTGAGAGGGAGGGGCTAAGGTGTATTTAATGGGGGCCTGGGAGGGGGCGGAGGTGGGACAAAATAGAGCTCCTAAAGTTTAAACCAGCCGGGAAGCCGCCGTGCTGAGAAGGTGCCGAAAGCAGCAGTTTGAAAGCCGAAAAGGCACTCCAGTCAGCAGCCAGCAACACAGCAGGGCAGGCCAATCAGCTCCGGGATACAGTGGCGCCACACCGATCAGGAATTCAGTATGCAGAGGAGCTGGATAGCGATAGTTACCTGCGCTGGGATCCGTGGAGGGGGACCAGGAGGATGGCTGCTTGTGGCCGGTTGAGTAGGGTAGGTGGTGAGCAATGCTGCGGCCATGAAGCTCCGCCTCAGGGAAGCGGGCGCCACTCGGGTGGTGAAGTTCTGGGGGGAAAGAGAAAAACAGCTAGTTAAAGTAAGGAGAGAGGACAAAAGGAGCAGTCGTCAGGCTAACAGCAGGGGGTGGGGGCAATCAAGTAAAACAAAAGCCTGGAGCTGCGAGATAGACGAGGGGGGGGGTTAGAGGGATTAGTAAAAATTTGCAAGTGAGTACAGGAGTTTAGAGGTGGGGGGGTTGGGAAATTCACTCAGTGTTTAAACAGCAAAAGGGAATCAAGCAGAAAATTAGCTTAAAAGGGGCACAGGTTCCAGTCAGGTTGGGGAAAGCAGAAGAAATAAGGCTCCGATGGGCTTTGAGAAATGACAGGGAGAAGAACTTAGCTTACAGGTGCAGGAAAAAGGAACTTAGCTTACAGGTGCAGGAGAAAGGAAGAGAAAGTAGAAAACAGTATTAGCAAGGGAAAATGCAGACTCTAACTCGGTTTACCACAGAACAAAATTGGCTAAAAATGCTGTAGAATACACAATGTTCATATAGAAATAGGGTAAAAGCAACAGGAGATAAATAAACAATTTCTGTAATTCCAAAATAGAGTTCCTAAAGTTTAAACCAGCTGGGAAGCCGCCGTGCTGAGAGGGCGCCAAAAGCAGCAGTTTGAAATCCGAAAAGGCGCTCCAGTTGGCAGCCAGCAACACAGCAGGGCGGGCCAATCAGCTCCAGGATATAGTGGTGCCACACCAATTAGGAGTTTGATAGGCAGAGGAGCTGGATAGCAATAGGTACCTGTGCTGGGATCCGTGGAGGGGGACCAGGAGGATGGCTGCTTGTAGCTGGTTGAGTAGGGCAGGCGGCGAGCGATGCGGTGGCCGTGAAGCTCCGCCTCAGGGAAGTGGGCGCTGCTCGGGAGGTGAAGTTCTGCACTGGGATCCGTGGAGGGGGACCAGGAGGACGATTGATTGTGGCCGGTTGAGTCGGGCAAGTGGCGAGCGATGTGGCGGCCGTGAAGCTCCGCCTCAGGGAAACGGGCACCACTCGGGTAGTAAAATTGTGTGCTGGGATCTGTGGAGGGGGACCAGGAGGATGGCTGCTTGTGGCCGGTTGAGTCGGGCAGACGGTGAGCGATGTGGAGGCTGTGAAGCTCTGCCTCAGGGAAGTGGGCACTGCTCAGGCAGTGAAGTTCTGCGCTGGGATCCGTGGAGTGGGACCAGGAGGGGCTGACTGCTGTGGCCCGGTTGGGTCGGGCAGGCGGCGAGCGATTCGGTGACCGTGAAGCTCTGCCTCAGGAAAGCGGGTGCCGCTTGGGTGGTGAAGTTCTGTGGGGATGAGAAAAACAGCTAGTTAAAATAGGGAGAGAGGACAAAAGGAGCAGTTGTCAGGCTAACAGCAGGGGGTTGGGGCGATCAGGTAAAACAAAAGCCTGGAGCTGCGAGATAGACAGGGGAGGGGTTAGAGGGATTAGTAAAAATTTGCAAGTGAGTATAGGAGTTTAGAGGTGGGGGGGTTGGGAAATTCACTCAGTTTAAACAGCAAAAGGGAATCAAGCAGAAAATTAGCTAAAAAGGGGCACAGGTTCCAGTCATGTTGGGGAAGGCAGACAAAATAAGGCTCCGATGGGCTTTGAGAAATGATAGGGAGAAGAACTTAGCTTACAGGTGCAGGAAAAAGGAACTTAGCTTACAGGTGCAGGAGAAAGGAAGAGAAAGTAGAAAACAGTATTAGCATGGGAAAACCTAACTCGGTTTACCACAGAACAAAATTGGCTAAAAATGCTGTAGAATACACAATGTTCATATAGAGATAGGGTAAAAGCAACAGGAGATAAATAAACAATTTCTGTAATTCCAAAATAGAGTTCCTAAAGTTTAAACCAGCCGGGAAGCCGCCGTGCTGAGAGGGCGCTGAAAGCAGCAGTTTGAAAGCCGAAAATGCTCTCCAATCAGCAGCCAGCAACACAGCAGGGCAGGCCAATCAGCTCCGGGATACAGTGGTGCTGCATCAATCGGGAGTTCAGTAGGTAGAGGAGCTGGATAGCGATAGGTACCTGCACTGGGATCCATGGAGGGGGGACCAGGAGGACAGCTTCTTGTGGCCGGTTGAGTTGGGCAGGCAGCGAGTGATGCGGTGGCTGTGAAGCTCCACCTCAGGGAAGCGGGTGCTGCTCAGGTGGTGAAGTTCTGCACTGGGATCCATGGGGGGGGGACCAGGAGGACAGCTGCTTGTGGCCGGTTGAGTGAGTCGGGCAGGGGGCTAACGATGCGGCAGCCATGAAACTCCGCCTCAGAAGCGGCGCCACTCGGGAGGTGAAGTTCTTGGGGGATCCATGGAAGGGACCAGGAGGATGGCTGCTTGTGGCTGGTTGAGTCGGGCAGGTGGCGACGGCGCGCCGTGAAACCCCGCTATGAAGTGGCGCCATTGGGCGGTGGTAGTTCAAAATTGTGGTTTAAATTTTCAAAATAAGTTTTTGTTTGAATTTCAGATTCTTTGTTCACATTCAGAATAAACAGCTAGGAGTGGCAACATTTGCCAGTGCTTTGCAAATTTCTAAATTTCTTCACAGAGGGAAACACTTGAAATAATATTGGCCACTGGAAGGTTCTAGTGAAATTATGTAGAGGAAGACCACACCCCTGTTTTTCTAGTTCTTTATATTCACTGCTGCAAGTGGATTACTCAATATTTATAATCTTGATTTCCAACCATGATCAAATCTTAGTATGCAGAGTATGTTTTCTAAACTCTCTCACGCTGTATACCAGCCCTTTTCCTACATTGTTACTTAGCACTTTATTGTCTGGAGAACGGTACTCAACGGTATTTAACTGTGGCAGTCCTTTCCATAACTAGCATTGGGCTGGACTTCACTCAGCATATTTGACTGAGTGTGGGTTTTGTCCATTGTAGGGCTGGGTGAAATTTATCTTCTGCCAGCGGAATTCTGGTTAAATGCTGATTTCACTTCCATGAAATTTCCATGTAAATTTGGCAACAGTTTGTGAAATTTGTGAATTTTGGTTATTGCCATCTAATTTAAAAAGTATTTGTTCATATTGCACCAAATTTGTTACAGTGACTTTGACAACATACGGAAGTGTGCCAAGTGTTAGATCTCTGTCTTTAAAGATGACATAGTTATAAGCCTACAAACATTCAGAAATTATAAATTTACAGTAAACTGCTATGTAAACTGAAAGAATTTGTCCCTATTTCACCAAATATGGTAAGGTGACGTTACCAAGGCATACACATATGTGTGCCAAGTTTCAGATCTCTAGCTTTAAAGTTGACTGAGTTACAAGCTTCCCACACTTTCGGAAAATGTAAAATTACATTTCGCAATTATGTAACCTGCAGAATTTTAAACCCCTATAAGTTTAAAACTGGAGAACAGAATATCACCAGTCTTGTTAGATCCACTGACCCTAAATATTAGGCTTTAAGGCAACTCCCGTGGCCCAGCATCAGAGCATCATGCTGCCGTGCTGATGGCCTGGATTCAGAAGCGAGCTCGGGAAGTTGTGTCGGGAAATAGGCCATGGCTAAAATTTACAATTTATATAAGCATTACTTCTCTATTTAGCAGTTTCTATGACTCTTCTAAGAAAGTACTGTATGCATCTACATTTTCAATTCTCTCGCTCCAAGGGTGGCTAACTTGTAAGCATAGAAATATTTTCAGAAATTTTCACATGTATATTAAATTTCCAGACTTTGAGCCCCCTATAACATCTTTGCTGTCGATCCATTATAAAACTTGACATACTTTTAGGACCCATACCAGACAATATGTATGCCAAATGTCAGACTTATGACTCTAATATGGACTGAGTTATGACCAATTAAAGAATTTTGGAAAATTGCAAAACATTTCACAAATTTTGGTGAAATTTCACAGAGGTTCTTGAAAATTCCATGAATTCAGAGATTTTTTTTGCTCAGCTCTAGCCCAGTGTTTGCCTTTGGCTTCTGCTCTGTCCTGCTCCACTTTTCTACTGTGCCGGTACTGCTCCAGACATGAATAGTCCATGGCAGCGAAAAAGGGGTCTCTAGGCTTAGGAACCATGAAGAAAATGTAATTAACAGTAAGGATTTTGTGGATGGGCTGCCTGAGATGGGCGTGGTGGTGCTGGTTGTGTGTGTGTGTGTGTGTGTGTGTGTGTGTGTGTGTGTGTGTGTGTGTGGGTTGCATGCATCTTGAGGCAAAGGGGTGATGTTAAATGTGTGAGCCACTTTGTACTTCTCCAAAATCAAGACGGCTAGTACACTATTCCCCTACATATAGACCATCCAGCTACCAGAATGTCAGTGTCCCTGGAAGGGGAGAAACCAGGAATAGCATAGTCTTGGGGCTCGATGTTTTATCATCTACTGCACTGCAAACCGCTGACTGCAGATTGCAGTGTTGTTCACTAATGTATGCATAATCCCTGCAGTGGTCTGTATTGTTACAAAAACGTCCTGATTTTTTAAAATGTTACACTGAAAAGAGGGCTATCTTACTATAATAATTCTTTAACCTCCCTGGGCGTGTTGATGTTTTAGCCAATAAACCTGTGGCAATGCTAAGGGATGTGACCTCACTCTTAGGGCTGTTAGCCCCATGGAAATAATAATACTGATTCTGCACTTTTTTACCTTTATTAGTTTACACAAGACTACACATAATAAGTAAGCTGTAACCCAGGACATAGCATAGATGTATTGGGCAATAATGCATACCCTGGAAGCATTGTGACACATGGGGCTAAAGACCAAGTGTTCTTAAACCTTCTGAGAATTTAATTTAATACCCAGTCCATCCATGCCCTGAAGTGGGTCACTGCACTTATAAAATGAATAAAAATAAAAAATTAAAAAACACATTTAAAGTAAATCAAAACATAAAGATTTTGTGGATATTCATCTACTCTGCTAAGTAGTTCCATAGCTGCCCGTCCCATGCCACCTCAGCAAGCTGCATTGCCCTTCTGCCAATAGTTTTATTGCTCCTGCTCAGCAATAGTTCCTTAGCTGTCTCCGCTCCCCACCCCAGAACTCTGCAAGTTGCATTGCACTCATGCAGATCCTATTGTTAGATTGCTGTCAACTATTGTCTAACTCATGCTCAGCTATGGTTGCCATCTGTTCGGCAATTACATGCAACTTGTATTTTTTGACCTGTTGGAATCAGTTGAAGTGGGTTGGTGTCTATATGGCTGTCCTTTCTTTATTGCAGACAGAGGGCATAGCGAGACTGCACAACTTCCGCAGCATAAAGAGCTGCCTTACCAAATTAAATTTAACTGTCTTGGGTAAGCCGAATTCAAAACAAGTATTTCAGTCTGTCTTGGGTCAGCCTGAAAACAACATGGCTTCTGAATCTTTTTTTAAAGAAGTGAAATGGCAGAATGATTTCTTTAAGTGTACAAAGGCCATTTCTAGGTAGAATAGGTGACTTTGGCATCAACTGTGCACTTACTATGGATTAATCAATGGTCTGGTAATATTTTTCAACCAACTAAGTTTCATGAATTGCTGAGTCTACAAACCCATTTTATAATGCCATATTAACGCATACAACAAGTATAAAATTAACACATAAGCAGCTTTATTAAAATGGAAGGGTAAGAAGGGACAAGGGAGCAATAGGAAAAACTGGAAGTTAAAAGGAACTTATATTCTATGGAAAAGATACATAAAAATGCATGGTTTCCCACACAGTTCAATATACTGTAGTCACACAGTCCCAGTCCCTACAGTGGGTGCACCTGAATTGAACTCAAAGGCTGCAAATAGCTGCAATAATTCCCTTAATACGGTGTGATCCAAAAACAAAACAAAGCAAAACATAATGTTACGGGACTGACACCTAGGGTTGCCACCCATCCCAGTTTTAACGGGATCATCCCATTGTCATGATCTGTGTCCTAGGAAATGTGAAAATCTTCCCGGGACATTAAAAGTCCCGGTTTTTATGTGCAGTTTATAAAACTCTTTTATTTTCTATTTTTCTCCCTTATTTTCTACCAAAACTCCTCCCTGGATAAGCAAAAGTGCCAGCAGCTGCCACTGGCTGCCAGCACAGTGTCCCCTCCCCAACTCAGTGTTTTCCCCCCCACTCCCAGCATAGTATGTTGCTAGGTAACGGGGGAGGGCAGGCTGGCCACTAGCCAGTGAAGTAAACACTGCTGACTGCATCTGCGGTGTGGCACTTTTGCATACTGCATTGCCTAGTGGTGCTGTCAGCAGTGAACACATGTCTCCCTCTCCTCTCTAGAAGAAAGGAACTTTGGACTGCTCTAGCCTGCAGCCCTGGCTCCAGCCCGACTTTCCATCCAGCAGAGCTAGGCTCCACCCTGAACATTGGTCTGACTCCTCGAGTCCTCCCTCAGTTGTCGACCATTGATGTAAGAGCTTGTAGCCTGCAGTTCAGGGGTAAACCTAGCTAGGTTCTCCACTTCCTGACCCTTCTCAGTGGTATCCCTAGCCTCAGCCTTCCCCATAGTCAGTTTAACTGCCCACCAGTGTAGATGTCAAACTTCTGCCCCAGCGTACTGTTCTCCTGTCTTGTTCGGTGAAGGCCATCACTTTTGAAGAGGCTCCTGTCCCAGAAGCCCCCAGTCCCCCACAAAGTGGTACCCTTCTCATGACACCATCCCTTCAGCCACCCATTAAACTCCTTGACCTCCTACTTCCTCACTCTGTCCTTCCGGTTCCCCTACCCCACACAGGGAGAACCTCAGAAAAGGCCAGGGAAGCCAAGAATCCCTTCAGTTAAAATAAATATCTAGTTTTTGAACTGAAAAGTACTCTGTTGGCAGAACCTTATGTTTACATATGTTCATAGATGTTGAGAATATGACTGGAAAGTTGGGTCTGTAATACTGGCGATTGTAATTTGTCGCCTCATAAAAATGGGGACTGTTGTTAAAAAGAAAACAAAAAAATTGTATTGAAAGAGTTATTGATTTATGTTTTAGCAAGGGATCAGTGAGACCCTTAACACCCTGTTTGTGGAGCAGGATTTGCTCACTCCTCACTCTTTAGTTGGTCCTTCTTTCCATTCTACCAAGGACAATTAAAGGGCAAAGTCTGAAAAAGCTGCTAATATAATATTGGCAGCAGGAAAAAAGTATTAATAATTTGTGGTTACGGGGACACTCCCTGGGTCCAGCTCAGTGGCATTGGTTAACCACATCTACATAATTAAAAAGTTTTATAGCTTCTTTACATTAGAAATTAGTTAAAGCTGAATAATTTTGGAGGAAATGAGTGGTTTACCAGATAGATACTAATCCAGACTTTATACCATGAACTGGAACTGTGCTCTGAAGCCTATTTCCTATGTTGTGTATTTTTTTTTTGGGTGGGGGGCAGTGCCTCAGGGACTCATGAGATCAATGCATAGCACTATGTGGAGCTGTACAAAGTAAACCAGTGACATGCTTGAGACCTGCCTTTTTCTGTTTGACTGCTGTATAGGTGATGCATTGGCTGTTACTGTGTTTTTGTACTGTGCCTCTATTTGTTATTTGTGATTTGTTATTTGTTATTCCTGTTTTGGATTCTATTTTGTGTAGTGTATGAAGTTATTCCAATAAACTATAGATTAAAAAAAGAGATACAGATTTGGTTGGGGGTGGCATTAGTTGGTTTGAAATGACACCTTTGGGCCATTTATTCCTTGTGTGAGACACAGGAGCCATAACTTACAAGGTTTAAAAAAAATAATTCTTACCAAGTGTTACATATGCCGACGTAAATGTTTTTGACAAATAAAGGGCAACTTTGAGTTTTAAGGCTGTAGTCAGTGGTTCTTGAATGTGAAACAGATGGTTGGTAAGCAAGGTTCACAAGAACAGTAAGTTAGGTTTGCATCTTTGTTTTTTTTTTTTTTTTTACTTCTGACAAAAAAGCTACTGTAAAAGCTACTTGTACAACATTTTTTGCTCTCACTATTTAGGAAACATAGGAGAACAACAATAGTCAGCTCCAGGTGATGTGGTGGATGCAGAATTAGACCTCATAGCCATTACAGAAACACGGACCATCAGGAATAATTAGTGTGGTATGCCATGTACAGGAGAGATCAGGATACGGGTAAAGGAGGTGGGGTAGTCCTCAATGTCAAGGGAGCTATAGATGTAGTGTAGGGGGGGTTCATTGGAAGAGGAAATGGGGAGACAGAAATGCTGTGGGCACAGCTCATGACAGTATCTGGAGAGAAGCTGTGCATGGGGTGGTCCATACAATACTGGGACAGGGAGATGAGGGATATAGGGAACTAGGGGCAGAAACTGAGGAGGGGGCCACAAAGGGAGAGGTAGTGGTAGTTGGGGATCTCAATTTACTGGACATAGAGCGGGACATTCTAGTAGCTAAGAGCACCAGAAGTCAGGTCTTACAAGATACATTGTAGGACTCCCTGCTGCTGCAGCTTGTCAGGGAACCCTCAAGAGAGGCTGCCATTCTCAGCGTGATATTCACCTAATCAGAAATGATAGGAGGACTGTGGGTTGGGGAACCACTGAGGTCCAGTGACCATACTACCATATGGTTGGAACTGGCCTTGGGTACAAGCATATCCTCATCAAGACTGTGGTGTTGGAATTTAGGCAAGCATAGAAAGATAGACAATGACAACAGAAAAATGCCACTTGTCCATCCAGTCTGCCCATAAACCCTAACAAACTAGAGACCTATTGTCTATACAGGGTTCTAACCCACACTATCCATCCCCATGCATCCTGCCCTACTGCTATCACCCAGAGCAACCACTAAGACCTTCACTCTTTCTCAGTCATGTTTGAAACCATTAATAATTTTTGTGCCCAGCACATCAGCTGGAAGATTTTTCCATGGCTCCACCACTCCTTCTGTAAAATAACACTTTCTTACTTCCTCTTGACTCCCCCCCATCAATTTCTTGTGCCCTCGTGTTCTTGATCCCCTACTTATACTAAATAATTCCTTGCAGTTTACCTTATTCATTCTTTTCAGGAACTTGAAGGTCTGTATCACATCTCCTTTCTCTCATCGGTCCTCTAGTGAGTACATGTCATGTGCCTTTGAGGTGATCCTCATAAGATCTACTCTGCTGACCCTGAATCATTTTGGTCACCCTATCTTGCACTGTCTCCAACCTGTCCTTATCTTTCCTTAGATGAGGACACCAGAACTGGGCACAGTACTCCAGGTGGGGCCTCACCAGTGATCCATAGAGAGGTAGCAATGTGACGAGCTGCCAGTCCTTATTTGTAAATATGATTCTGTTGTGTGGATGTTTTTTTATGTAATTCTGTGTATATGTGCATGCCACAAGAAAATACCAGTGTTAATTGAAGGGGACGTGCACTGTATTTTTTAAAAAAGGAGTTGGACCTTTTTTTACTGGTATTTATACTCTTCTGCTCCAGCAGCCCTCACATTCTAGGGGAGCCTCAGCCCCATCACCCTGGCATCCACCAGCCAACGCTTGAACTCCAGGGTTTACCCCCCCGGCGGGGTCAGCAGAGGGGGTCCTCCCCCACCAAGACCGGATCAAGGAATTGCACCATGGTTAGCCAGGTGTGGGGTCTGCTGGCTCCCCCGTCATCCTCTGGGAGCTGTGTTTCCTGGTTTTCTTTGCCCCCTTGCAGTATCATGGCATGCAATGGTGCCTGCGATGGGCTGTGCACACTTTCACATATGGCCCCGTCAAGCACCTGCCATGCACCGCCTCCCATGTAGTAGCGGCTCTAGGGTGCTGAGCACTGGCCTCTCCCAGGGGTCAGATGTGCACTGGCCACTGAACTCCCCCCTTCCCAGAGATGGAGAGCAGTCTGTCGAATGCTCAATCCATCTCCATCCCTGCCGACCCTGGCGGTCCATGCTCATTCCCGAACACGGGTCGCTGACATAGCGTGAGGTAAGGTGACAGCGCCTCAGCCCTCAGCACTCAGCACTACTGGGCTGGACATTTTGACCTTCTTTTAACCTGTAGGCCAGCCTTGCTTGCCAGGAATCTGACAGGTTCATGTCATAAAGCTTGTGGATAACGGATCAAAGAGTATTCCTCTAAGTTAACTACCCAAGGGAAACAGGGGTAATAAAATCAGTTTGTATAATCATAAATCTTACAGGATCTTCCTTGTAACTAATTAAATTAAACCAGTTCAAAAGCCCAGGATCTTTTAGTCAGAAATTGAACAGCAGATCACAATTCTAACAGGACAGTATGAATTTTATCTTTCGGGTGCCAATTGTCTACAGGCGACTTCAAAGGGCTTCAACTCTGACTGTCATATATTGAGTCAGGATTTGATTTTTGGAAACAGCGGAACAGTGACATCTCCTGGCCAAATGGAGTAGTTGCTCTGAACTGTAAAAAACTGATAACACTGCAGATGACAAAGGGTTTATTTTATTTTATTTATTTTAGTCTTTGGTAACCGGGTAAGGCTCACTAGGCACAAGTGCCTGTTTTCAGGGGAGACCTAGGAGCACTGGGTGGTTAAGTGACTTGCTCAGAGTCACACAGTATGCAAGTGGAGGCTGTGAGAATCAAACCCAGGTCTGGTCTGCTGTATGTACCAGGCTCATTCACAGCTCATTACTCTAACCTTTAGGCTATACTGCCAGCCAGCTCAGGGCATTTGGACACACATTTTCATCTGGACACTCCACTTGACACATACCAGAAGCCAAACTGCTGAGACCCAGTATGGCTGCCAAGGACCAAAGGAAATTGAAAACCTTCATCCACTATTTCTGGACTTCAATTTACTTCAAATATAAGGTAGGCTTTTCAGCCAACAGTCTTAGTGCATTTACATGTATATATTTTTCCTTTTTTTTCCTGTATAATGTAACCCAAATTAGAGTATCCTCTTTTTAGTTGTAACTGTATTTATTTAGGTAGTTTAGTAAAAACATTTGTTTTTCTAAAGCAATTCTGCTTGCGTGAAATTTCTATATCTATGTGTGACTATAGAAGGTTTATTAATAATCTGTGAAAACTATTATTGCCAAAAAGGGTCTTACCAATAGCAACCGAATTGAGAAAGGATATAGAAGGAAAAGGAGAATACCAAAGTCTCAGGGATGAGTCTGCAGGGATTTTGAACCAGGCTGTGTGCATGTCCTGTAGGAAGAAGGCCAAATCAGGCTTTCACTGCTACCCAGAAGAGAGTGTGATGCCTGGGTCTTCCTCCTTTGTGTAATAGTCAAGGACGGGTTCATATTTGGCCACAAGACTCGAGACTGGTATTGTGCCCTTGTCCAGAGCTAGAGGGATGCCCTAAATCCTCATGGCAGAGGTGCAGTTGTGACCTTGGCGAGCATTCAGAAAGGACAAGGAGGTATCCCTGTCCCCCCCATCACAGTTTGCACTTCAGGGTGGGCACTGTGAGCTCAGTGGGCCTGACCCCCAGAAGTAGGATTGTGACAGATCTGGTGTGCAGTGCTGTGATCCGAGAGATTTGGTTGCATACTGTTGCAATTCGAGATATTAGTGGTACAGGCATAACAGCTGGATTTGAGCCCAGTGTATCAGACTGATCAACTGTAAACAGTTCACACACAATCAAGGTGGAGATCTGGAAAAAAATAATTTGGTTACATTATAAAGTTTCCTACCTGTTTTCTTTTTTTTCCAGTGTAAGCTAGTGTAGTAATAGGGAAGAAGTTGGCTTCCAACTATAACGTATACACTGCAGACTACCTAAGGTAGTTGTGTCAGGACAGTGGGGTCCAGTGCAAGGGTCTAACCAAAAATAACCTCATGGAGGCTCTGTGGCAGCCAATGAGATAGCGGTTGCCCAGGACCTCAGAGCCTGGGTGGGGGGGTGCCAGGGTCCATCGCAGAGTCTAGTCCCAGGGAGGAGGACAGAGAGACCAGAAGGAACCCAGAGCCACAGCAGCAGGGGAAGGTTGCCACAGGGCTGGAGCCAGAAGAGATCAGGCTGCAGCTGGAGCTGAGGAAACTGGAGCTGGCATTCAAGCAGAGGAAGTTTGAGATGGAGTTGCAGGAAAAGCAGCGGCAGTGAGAGGCAGAGGAAAGAGAAAGACAGCTTCAGAGAGAGGCCAAGAAAAGAGAAAAACAGCTTCAGAGAGAAGCCAAGGAAAGAGAAAAACAGCGGCAGAGGGAATTCAAACTGGCAAAGCTAAGAATCCAACTACCAGTGCTAGAGGAGATAAGTGACAGGGGTGAACCTGGAACTCCAGGACTGGGGTACAAGTTAAATTCTAAATTAATAGCTGAATTTAAAGAGGCAGAGGATATGGATGCATTTTTGAATTTGTTTGAAAAGGTCTGTATCCAGGCTAGAATACCCAGGGGATCTTGGAGCTTCCAGCTATCCCTGCTACTTACTGGAAGAAGGCGTGAGGTACTAGGTCAAATGAACAATCAGGACAGTAGTAATAATGAGAAACTTAAAGCTGCATTGCTTAAAAAGTATGAATTAACACCTGAAGCATACAGGGTTAAGTTCTGTAAGATCCAGAGAAACCTTGACATGAGCTATGAGGAACTCGCCACAAAGCAACATCAGTTTTTGAAACGTTGGTGAGAGGGAGTGGAAGCAAACTCTGTAGAGAAAATTGAAGAGGTGACACTTCTGGAGCAGTTCTTTTAGGCTTGCCCAGCAGAGCTAAAAACCTGGCTTGACAACCAAGACTCCCAAACAGCGCAGCAGGCTGTGGAGCTCTCAGACTGCTATGCCAGGAACAGGTCTGCTCTGAAAGGGAGTGGAGCGGGTGTGGCAGTGCAGAAGGGGAAAAGTGCACCTGCAGGGCAGCTAAAACCCTCACTGCCATCACAGAAACGGAGAAGCCTTAGGTTGCAAAAAAAAGGGATTTATCGGATAAAAGAAATGATTGTTGGTTTTGCAAACAGCCAGGGCATCTTGCTAGACAGTGTCCTAAAAAGGCACAGAGTGGTCAAAGTTATGCTTGAACAGAGTTGGGTACACTGTGTATCCCTGAAAGCATGCCTATGAACATGAGGGTGCACATACACTGAGTTACTGTAAATGGGGTGCAGATCCATGAGTTAAGGGACATGGGGGCATCTCTTACCTTTGTAAAAGGGGATTTTGTTTGAGCCTGAACAGCTTATACCTAATCAGTTTGTAACAGTTATGGGATTCACTAGGAAGGAAAAAAACTCTGCTACTAGCTAGTGTTCTCCTGGACTGGGGTGAGACAGGAGAGGGTGCAAAAGGTGGCTGTGGCAGACAAGTTCACCCTGGATGTGATTCTAGGGAACAATTTCCAGAAAGGGGTGGTGTGTGCGGAACCCACAGTCAGATGGCAAAGGCTGATTGTAGTTCCCTGTATCCCATAGAAGCCCCTGTGGAAAACAATGGGAGGCTGGTTCCCCAGCCTGTGTCTCCTGAAATGGAGAGTAGTGAAAGGGAGGTAGGACTTCCTGAAGTAGCAGTTCACAAAACAGCTACAGGAGGTTACTCTGAGGATGGATGGGTAGCCAGTGATTAGAAGGTTAGGGATGGCAGTGACCCTGAATGCCCTGATGCTAGAGCTATGGACCCCAATTTAGAAACTGAAGGGGACATGTCCCATGCCTTGGGAAAATGTGAAGAATTTGCAGCTGCTCAGAGGACTGATCCTAGTTTGGAGAGGCTGAGGGCTTTTGCAAAATCTGATGGAACACAGGGAGGTGACATGAGATGTAGAGTATTTTTGGACAATGACTGTTGTATATGCAGGACATAAGGACAGAGGGAGGGGTGATGGGCAGGCAGCTTGTCGTTCCCCAGGGGTACCATGAGCAGTGGCTCAAGATCACTCATGATATCCCCATGTTGGGACATTTGGGAATCACGTGCACCATGCAGCGATTGGCCCAGAATTTCTGTTGGTCCAACTTCATCCAGCAGGTGAAGGAATATTGTAAGTCTTGTCACCAGTGCCAAGAAATAGGGAAGGCAGGTAATAAAACCAAAGCTGCCCTGATTTACTTGCCCATTGTGGAGGAGCCATTCCAGAGGGTAGGAATGGATATTGTGGGACCTTTGAGGACCCCAAGCTTCTCCGGGAAGAGGTTTATCCTGACGGTGGTAGATTATGCTACCCGATACCCAGAGATGGTCACCTTCTCCTCACTTCAGACAAAGTGGTAGACACCTTGCTAGGGATTTTCTCCTGTGTTGGGTTTCTGCAAGAGGTTATTACTGATCAAGGGGGTACCTTCATGTTGGACCTGAGGAAGTGTTTGTGGGAGAAGTGTGGGGTGGTGCATAGACACACGACACCTTATCACCCACAAGTCAATGGGCTTGTGGAACAGTTTAATGGTACCCTAAAATTGATGCTCCAACCATTTGGTGATCAGCATGGGAGGGACTGGGAGAAATACCTTTCCTACCTGTTTTTCGCATACAAGGAGGTGGTCCAAGAGTCGACAGGGTTTTTCCTCTTTGAACTCTTATATGGACGTAGGGTGCGTGGGCCCCTAGACTTAATCCAGGAAGACTCTGAAGGCAAGCACACCACGCAGGGAACTCCCATAGAGGAGTATGTCCTAAAGTTTAGGGAAAAGCTGAAGGAGCTTATGGAAGCAGCCTAGGGCAGCCTGTCAGCCACCCAGCAGAAGCAAAAGCTCTGGTACGACCACAGAGCCAGAGCTCACTCATACAGTGTAAGTCAGGAAGTCATGGTCCTAATCCCGGTCCAGAAGAACAAGTTGCAGGCCAAGTGGGTGGGACCATACAAGGTAATCCGACAGGCAAATAACATGAACTATATTGTAGAACTGCCTGACAGGAAACATACCCATAAAATGTATCATGTCAGCATGATGAAGCCATATGGAAATAGGGCAGACATGGTATTTGCAGTGTGTAGTCCTGGGGAGGGGACTGAGGAAGAAGACCCCCTACTGGACTTGCTGGAGGAAAGGAAGTGGGAGTCCTCTGTGGAGGCAATCAAACTGTCACCCCAGTTGACCCTGGAACAGCCTAAGGAAGTGAGGGAGGTTTTAGCAGACTTTGTCCCTTTGTTTATGGACAAGCTGGAATGTACCCCCTTAGCGACACACAATGTAGACACCGGAATGTAAGCACCCATCCGATGGACAGCCGACTGGGTGTCTGAGGCCATCCTAAAGGACATTAGGAGGGAGATGGAGGAAATGCTAGATTTAGGGGTAATCCAGAAATCCCAGAGCCCCTGGGCCTAACCTGTAGTCCTCTTTCCTAATCTAGATGGCTCTACTTACTTTTGTATGGACTATCGTGGACTCAGCGCAGTCATGAATTCTGATGCCCACCCAATGCCACAGATGGATGAACTACTGGACAAGTTGGGATGGGTGACATACGTTACCACAATTGACTTGACAAAAGGGTATTGGCAGGTAGAGTTAACTGCCAGAGCTAGGGAGAGACCGGCCTTCATCACTTCAATAGGATTATTCGAGTTCAAGGTAATGCCTTTTGAAATGAAGAATGCCCCTGCCGCCTTCCATGGTACCAAAGAGTATGCAGTGGAATATCTGGATGATATTGCCATCTTCAGTGCCAGTTGGAAGGAACACCTGTCCCACCTGAAGGAAGTGTTGGGCAGGATACAGAGGGCAGGGCTCACTGTCAAGGCTGAAAAGTGCCAGGTGGTCATGGCAGAGGTGGCATACCTAGGGCATGTAGTAGGGTGGGGGCAGCTTCACCCTAATCAAGCCAAGATTGAGGCGATAGAGGTGTGGCTCATGCCTGAAACCCAGAAGCAGGTTCAGAGTTTCCTAGGGACCACTGACTACTATCGAAAGTTTGTACCAAATTACAGTAGTCACAGAGCAAATTGTTGAAATCAACGAAGAAACGGGCACCACACTAAGACCAGAACCAGCATATGCTGATACTCAGGGCAGAACTCACATAAGTAGTGTTAGTAAACACTCACCACACATGAAGGGCAAAGGTTCTCTTCTTGTAGGATGCTTTATCGGATGCACAAAATGAAGATGACGAACTTTTAAGAATAAGGGGAACTTTTTGCTCCCTTTGTATAAAATGTATCAGCAGTCCTGTAATGTAGTAGTGGGACTAGAACATGCTTTTTGCATTACAATGTCTAAATGGAACTAAAAGCTTTAATTATTGTAATTGTTCTTATTACACTGTTTGGGATTTAACATGGTGAACTGTATATGTCCATATGTTGGATGTAAATGGTGAATTTTATGTTTGTATTGCACTGTCTCTTTAATGCTGTTGTGTATTTAAGGGGTCTAATTAGGATAGCTCATCACCTTTGAGAAAGCTCATTTTGAGTGAAACATGTCAGGTGCTATAGCGTGGTAAGCTACTTGTGAAGCGGGAGGAACTAGCTTGGGCTGTTTTTACTCACTTTTTTCATTTTTTACTTCTGTGGAATTACAAATAAAAATGAACTTTTGATATTGCCACTGGTGGACTGTTTCCAATTTCTACAAAAAGAGAATCTTTGCCCTTCATGTGTGGTGAGTGTTTATTAACACTAGTTATGTGAGTTCTGCCCTGAGTATCAGCATATGCTGGTTTTGGTCTTAGTGTGGTGCTGGTTTCCTCATTGATTTCAATGATTTGCTCTGTGACTAATTTGATTTAACCTGGCACACCTACCCCCTGGTGCAACAGTTCTTCTATTCTGAACTTTGAGCAAATTACAGTACCCTAGCAGCTCCCTTCTCTGGCCTGTTAAAGAAAAGGATGCCCAAAAAGGTAAAATGGGAGCAAGCCTATGAATGAGCCTTTGCACGGCTAAAGGAGGCACTGTGCAGTGCCCCTGTGTTGGCCAGTCCATATTACAGTAAGCCATTTGTTGTCCAGACAGATGCCTCCGATGTGGGGATTGGAGCAGTCCTCGGTCAGACCTCTAACCAAGGGAAAGATCATCCCATAGTGTACCTTAGCAAAATGTTGCTTCCCTGGGAGCAGGCATATACCACAGTTGAAAAGGAATGCCTTGCACTGGTATGGGCCCTGATGAAATTAGAGCCATACCTCTATGGGAGGCACTTTGAGGTACAGACCAATCATAACCCCCTGGTGTGGCTAATGCAGATGGGTAAAACGAATGGCCTTCTCTTAAGGTAGAGTATTGCCTTACAGGGCTACGATATGACCATTACCCACAGGGCCGGATCGGCCAATGCCAACATAGACGGGCTATCTCACCAGTTAGAGCAGTGAACAGAATTTGTGAAAATTATACCATGCCTAGGGACGGAGTCCCACAAATTTAGTCTAGGAGGCAGGGGTGTCACAAGCTGCCCCCCTGACAGTCCTTATTTGTTGATATGCTTGTGTTGTATATATGTCTTTTTAATGTAATTCTGTGTATATGTGCATGCCACAAGAAAATACCAGTGTTAATTCAAAGGGACATAGACTGGATTTTTAAAAAAAGGGTTTGATCTTCTTTTAACCTGCAGGCCAGCCTTGCTTACCAGGCATCTAACAAGTTATTGTCAAAAAGCTTGTGGATAACTGATCAAAGAGCATTCCTATAAGCTAACTACCCAAGGGAAACAGGGGTAATAAAATCAGTTTGTGTAATCGTAAACCTTACAGGATCCTCCTTGTAACTAATTAAATTAAACCAGTTCAAAAGCCCAGGATGTTTTAGCCAGGAATTGAACAGCAGATGACCATTCTAACCGGACAGTATGAATTTTATCTTTTGGGTGCCAACTGTCTACAGGGGACTTCAAAGGGCTTCAACTCTGACTGTCATATTATGAGTCAGGATTTGATTTTTGGAAACAGTGGAACAGTGACATCTCCTGGCCAAGTGGAGTAGTTGCTCTGAACTGGAAAAAAAATTGATGATGACACTGCAGATGACAAAGGGTTATTAAAGCCCCAGCTCAGGGCATTTGGACACACATTTTCATCTGGACACTGTGCTTGACACACACCAGAAGTGAAACTGCTGAGACCCAGTATGGTTGCCAGGGACTAAAGGAAACCAAAAACCTTCATCCACTATTTCTGGACTTCAATTTACTGCAAATATAAGGAAGACGTTTCAGTTAACATTCTTAGTGTGCTTACATGTATACATTTTTCCATTTTTTCCTGTATACTGTAACCAAATTAGAGTATTCTCATGTTAGTTGCAACTGTATTTATTTAAGTATTTTAGTAAAAACATTTGTTTTTCTAAAGCAATTCTGCCTGAGTAAGTTTCTATATTTGTGTGTGACTGTAGAAGGTTTATTAATGATCTGTGAAAACTGTTATTGCCAAAAAGGGTCTTGCCAATAGCAACCAAATTGAAAAAGGGTCTGTAAGGATCTGGAAGGATAGGGAGAATACCATAGTCTCAGGAATGAGTCTGCAGGGATTTTGAACCAGGCTTTATGCATGTCCTGTAGGGAGAAGGCCAAATCAGGCTTACACTGCTACCCTGAAGAGTGTGATGCCTGGGTCATCCTCCTTTGTGTAATAGCCAAGGAAGGGCTCATATCTGGCCACAAGAGTTGAGACTGGTATTGTGCCCTTATCCAGAGTTAGAGGGATGCCCTGGATCCTTGTAGCAGAGGTGCAGTCGTGATTTCTGTGAGCATTCAAAAAGGACGCAGAGGGTATCCCTGTTCCCTCCCATCACAGATTGCAATTAAGGGTGGGCACTGTGAGCTCAGTGGGCCTGACCCCCAGGAGTGGGTTTGTGACAAGTAATACCACCATCCGTCTGCTGTCAGTACCCCTTCCTATACACCCCAGCATCTTGCTTGCCTACTGTAGGCCTTGTCACACTGGTTTGATTTTTTTTCAGGGAGCCACTGATGATGACCCCTAGGTCTCTTTCCTCAGATGTTGTGCACAACTTTACCCTCCCCCATACAGTACTCTGTCCTCAGGTTCTGTGTCCCTATATGCATCACCTTGCACCTTTTGGCACTGAATTGCAACTACCAAACTTCTGACCACCTATTTAGTTTTTGCAAGTCTCTCTGCATCTCCCTAACCCCTCCTTGCTGTCTACTATGCCACAGAGCCTAGTGTCATCTGCAAAGAGACACATCTTGTCCTGGATTCTTTCTCCCATGTCACTAATGAACATGTTGAAATTGACTAGACCCACGACCAATCCTTGTAGCACCCCACTGGTAACCTCCCTCTCTTCTGATTTGACTCCGTTAACCACAGCCCTCTTCTGTCTCCCTTCTAACTGGTTTCTCACTCATCTAACTATGTATTTCACTGTACTCAGAACCTCCAGCTACTTCAGCAACCTTCTGTGAGACACCGAATTGAAAGCCTTGCTGAAATCAAAGTAGAGTAAAATCTGCAGCATGGCTCTTATCCGCTACCCTCATTACCCAGTCAAAGAATATTATCAGGTTGGTCTGACAAGACCTTCCCACAATGAACCCGTGCTGTTTATTATTTTGGAGTCCATTGCTCTCCTGGTCATTTATGAGGCCCTCTTTGACTGGTGTCTCCATCAGTTTACCCACAATAGAGGTAAGACTGACAGGTTTGCAATTATCCAGTTGCCCCCCTCCCCATGAAGTGGGACTACATCTGCCACCCTCCAGTCTTTTGGAGCTACCCCGTCTGAACTGAGTTGTTGAATAGCCCTACCAGTACTAGGTCTCACAGCACACACCCGACATTCTTGCGATAGTGGAGACTTGGCTCTCCCAATCTAAGCCAGACTCTGCTGTCTCCCTCCCCGGCTTCACTCTATTCAGAAAGATCGGGTGGGCAAGCATGGCGGTGGATGTGCTGTCTACCTTCGTGACTCACTCCTGAGTCACGCACTACCTACCCCCGAGCTCAGCCATGGGCTCAAGCCATCGCCCTGAAAATCACCCCGCACCCTGGTCGTGGTCAGCTTTACCTCACAACCACCCACATACCTGCAAGCACAGTCTAGCTGTCCGCTTCTCTCACAGACTATCTCTCCACCCCTGCCACACAAGGCTGAACAGCTCGTACTAGGAGACCTCAATATCAACTGGCTTGGCTCCACTTCAGCACACATTAAGGACAACTTCACAGCCCTTGACCTATCCCAATTGGTCACTCTGCCCACCAGATTTAACCAATCTAAAGGGACCAGCTCCCTCCTGGACATAGTACTCTCTAACCAACCACACAAAATCAAGTCTGTTAATGTCCTGGCAGACTCCCTTAGTGACCACTCACCAATTCTCTGTTTCTGGTCCTCCCCCACACTCAGTCCTGCATACAATGCCACCACCCATCACTGCTTCCACCCCGGGGCCTTAATAAGCTAAAGCGGCACCTTGCCCAGCTCGACTGATCCCCAATCTCCCTCGCAACAGATATAGATACTACTCTAGCCTTCCTCACCAGTGCCTTCTGTAAGGCCCATGACATCTTTTCCCCCCTTCACCAAGATTCACCCCAAGAGGCAAAATGTTGCCTGGATTCCCCCCTCTGGTCCAGCAACTGAAGCAATGGGATAACCTATGGCACATTACAGTTGAGTCTGGCAGGACAGTGGACAGGCAAGCCTATAAAGCTGCTCGCAACTGATGCACCTGGGCTATTAGACAAGCCAAGGCCAGCTACTACCAAACTGCCTTGACCTCATCCTGGGGCTCTGCCCGAGCTTTCTGGGATAACATAAAAGAGCTTAATGGGAATACCCACTCCTCCCCTCTCAGATGGTTATTAATGGCACAATTAATACTGACCAACCACGTATAGCGGACTGCCTCAACACAACATTTTCTGACCTAAGTGCAGTTCTTCCTGCCCACTTCTTTGACCCTGTCCTTATATCCAACCACCCAGCTACCTCCCGACCCCCATTCCTCTTCAGGACAATCTTCCCCCCATGACACTAAACCTCTCCTCCTAAAAGCCCTCTCCTCCCACAACCTGAGTGGAGACTCCCCTTGACTCCAGGATACTCCACCTAACACTTGATGTCATGTTAGCCCCCCTCACGGATCTCCTTAACTGATCCCTATGCCTTGGCCAATTCCCAAGTGCATGGAAACTGGCTGAAATTACCCCATCCATAAAAATGGAGCCCGAACATTACAAAACAATTACAGACCCATCTCCATCCTCCCCCCCACCAAAGCTCTGGAGAAGATGGTATCCACCCAACTCATGGATTACCTATCTAAATACAACATACTATGCCCAGAGCAACATGGCTTCTGCCCTGGTCACAGCACCTCCACAGCCCTTTTGGAGTTCTCCCACCAAATACATTCTGCACTTGATGCTGGGGAGATCGCCGGGGCAGTGTTCATTGACCTATCTAAGGCCTTTGACACTGTGTGTCACCCACTAATGCTTGACTCCTTTCGTCTGCTGGGACTCTTATTGGGCCCCCTGGACTGGTTCTCTAGCTACCTCCAGAATAGATCCCAATGGGTCAAATTAAATGGTATCCTATCAACAACCCTAATAGTATGCTCCGGGGTCCCTCAAGGCTCCATCCTGGGCACCACTTTGTTTAGTCTCTTTCTAAACACCCTTCCCAGCTCCTGCACAGGCAAAATGCTTCTATATACCGATGACGCAGTCCTTGTCGCCTTACACCCCGACCCACTGACACTCCAGAGCTCCCTGCAACTCACCTTCAACCAAGCTGAAAAATGGTTCCTCGACCACCGTCTGGTTCTGAACCTTAAGAAGACCAAATCTATGATTTTTGCACACCACCAAAGTAACTCCAGAAATGCTCCCCTTCACATCACCCCCAGCACACTCCACCCCTTCGAACAGGTATCAACATACAAATACCTGGGCATCACCTTCGACTCAGCATTCTCCTTCCACACCCATCTTAACGCTTTGTCATCAGCCATGAATGCCCGGATTGGTCTCCTCTACTGCCACAAAGACTGCCTTCCTGAGTTTGCCCTGAGGCTTGCTATCACTTCATCCATTCTGTCATTGGTGGATTATGGACTCCCTACCTATGCAGCTGCCGACCCCACTGCCCTCACCAAAGTCCAGACCTCTATCAACAAAGCCTGTAGGCTCCTGACCGGTGCCCACAGCAGAACACACACATGCCTACTCTACTCCGCCTCTAACATGCTCACCTTTGAAGAATGGCTGCAATACCACACCTGTATATTGGCAAGAAAGGCTCTACTTTGGCTTTGCCCCCCCAGGTGTCACTACACCCCTTCAACGGGCCTCCTACCCGGTTATCACCTGCAGTGCAACCAAAGCCACCTTCCAGGTGCCTAGAGCTAGGACCTCACTCGCCCAAAGGTCCTTTCACCAGAGAGCACCCTCTTGGTATAACTCCCTTCCCACGCACATCACAAACATCCCCAAAATCGGCCACTTCAAAATAGCCCTACGCAAATACCTCACTGACAATCGGAACTATACTTGTCCATTATAGTGCTTTCCTAGAGCACCCTCTAAACCCATCTGTCCCGTTAGTACTACATACATCCCAGCCTACTTAGAATTGGTTGTTGTAGTCTGCATGCCACGCACAGTACCCTGCATGTGCCACAGGGACACTGAACAGTTTTATATATTTTTTTGTATTCTTGTTTTGCATTATTTTGTTTGTTGTTCTGCTCTGCTGTATCTTACCTGTTTTGGTCACTGCAATGCCTTGCTGTATACTTCTTTGTATCTCACCTGTATTGTTAACCAATGTCTTGCCACACAAATATGTTTATTCCCCCTCCATGAGACGAGGTACCTTTGTAAATTAGTCTCCTACTCAAAGGTTTGTAAATCCGATCTATGAAATAAATAAATACATAAATAAATAAGTTAGTTTCATTGCCAATTTCTTGTGTACCCTTGGGTGCATCCCATCTGGCCCCCTGGTTTTATCTATCTTAAGGACTGCTAGCCCTTTCCAAACCCTTTCACTGGTAAATACTTACTTCTCTCTGGCAGAATACTTCCCTTGTGAATACAGACCAAAAGTAGTCATTGAGAATGGCTACTTTCTGCCCATACCCTTCAATTACCCTGCCTCCCTCTGTTAGCCTAACAACTCCTCCTTTCCCTTCTTTCTTTCCTCACTAATATAGCTCTAGTCTAAAGAAATGTTTTTTCCCACCCTTGACCCCCTCTGCAGTACAGAGCTCTGTGTCTGCGTTTGCTTCTGTGACCACCCTTTTGGTTTCCCATGTTCTCATTTGGCACTCTCTCCATTCTTCCTTCCCTTGTTTTCCTTGTACCAGGTGAAGGCCTTCTTTTTGGCTCTCACTGCTTCTGGGACCTTTCCAAAGAACCATATTGGTCTCTTGTACCTTTTTATTTTGATTACCATTCTTATGCAAGATTTTATTGCCTTGAGAATGGCCCCCTTGATTGCTCCCTTCTTTCCTCCACATCACTGATGCTGTCCACTCTGACTAATAAGTCCTGGATCAGCTCCCTCACCTGGCTGAAGTCTGCCCTTCTGAAATCTAGGACTTCAACCTTTGATGAGGGCTTACTTGTCCCAGGGGCCAAGTTGAACCATATAGAGTTATGGTTGCTGGACTCTAGTGGCTCCCCTACCCTCGCTTCTCCTACCATTTCAAAGTTGATGAGTACCACATTGAAAATGGCAGCCTGTCTCATGGGTTCCTTAACTAGCTGCACCAACAGACAGTCCTACAATGTATCCAGTGAGGCTTAACTTCTGGAGCTCCTGGCCACTGCACTGACCCAATCAGTATCTCTCAAGTTTAGATTTATCACCATGACCACCTTCCCTTTTGCTATCCCCCCCTTTCTAGTTCTGCCCCTAGTTCTTTGTCTCTTTCTTCTCCCTCTAGATCACACCCATTTATAGTTTCTTGCCTGGGGATGCTGTGAGCTAAACCCACAGCAATTTTGTTTCCCCATTACCTCCCCTGATGTTTCCATCCTCCACTGCTTGCATGCCCTCTCTGACATATAGGGCTATGCCTCCTCCTTTACCTTTTCCTCTGTCCTGTCTAAACATGGTGTAGGTCCCAACTGTTATTCTCTGTGGCCCAAGGTTCTGTGATGGATACCAGATCCATCTCTGTGTCTGCCACCATTGCCTGGAACTCAGTCATGTTATTTCCCAGACTCCTGGCATTAAGGCAGACTCTGTTCCACCTTTTTCCTGATTCCTTCTTGCTGTTTCCTATTCCTTCTCCCTTATTGTTCTCTAGTATCATTAATGTTTTATTTTTCATGCTGAATGTAGGCTTTGTCAGCCCTCCCTCATTGGCCTCTTCCCCAGTCTAATTTGAACTTCACCCTTACTGTTACCCGCCTTGCAGCTACTAGCTCCCTGTTCATGGGGACCCTAGCTAGGTTCCTCACCTGCTGTCCCTTGCCAGTGGTTCCCCTAGTCTCCATCTACTCCAATCAGTTTAACTGTCCAATGTAAACATCAAACGTCTGCCCCAGAGCACTGGCTCCCTCCCTCATCAGGTGAAGGCCATCACTCTTAGAGTCTCATGTCCTAGAAGCCCCCCAGTTCCCCACAAAGTGGTACCCCTCCTCATGACACCATCTCTTGAACCACCCATTAAACTCCTCAGTCTCCTCCTTCCTTATTCTGTCGTACCTCTTCCCCTTATCTCATACAGGGAGAACCTCAGAAAAGGCCAGGGAAGCCAAGTGCATCTTCAATGTGTCCCTCAGCCTCTTTAAGTTCTGTTTCACTGCCTTCACTGGCTGGTTCACCAGATCATTGGTACCCAAATGTCCCAGCACCCCTAGATCACCACCCCCCCCTTCTCCACCATCCTCCCAGTCTTATCTATATCCTTGATGCCACATGCACCAGGAAGGCAGACTTTGATCAGATGAGGGAATTAGTCAAGAGTCCTGTAGTTAGTTGGCGTGGACAAAATCAGGAGAGTGGAGGAGATCTGGGGAGAAATTAAATGGGCTATTGTAAAAGCAACTAATTCATGCTTTAGAAAACTTGCCAAGGGAAACAGGCACAAGAGATCAATCTAATTCTCTTATGAAGGTCAGGGAGGCAGCGAGGGCCCAAAAAAAGAGGTCTTTATTAGCTACATGGAGTAAGAGGGGGCTGGGGAATGGAGTGACTACTAGGTAAAGATGAAAGAGGCTAAGAAGGCAGACATGGAGGCAACAGCAGATACAGAGACGCATATTGTGAAGTGGGTCAATGAAGGCAAGAGTTCTTTAGGTACTATACATTAGGGAAAAAAGGAAGAGGGGGGAATTGTTAGGCTGATGGAGGGGCAGGTAAAAGAGGAGTATGAGTAGAAGGCTGCCATTCCTAATAACTACCTCTGATCAGTATTCACAGTGGAGGATAGTGGGCCTCTGGAAAGTGGCATAAAGGCTGCTGCAAGTAGGATTCCTGAAATGGGCAGGTGTTAATTATGGAGAAAGGTTTAGAGAAGGGCTTGCAGCTTTGAAAATAGAGAAGACTCCAGGGCAGGATATTGTGCACCTTTGTGTTATAAGGGAATTGGTATTAGAACTGGCTGAATCCCTGGCATGGCTGTTCAGTAGCTCACTACAGTCAGGTGGCTCTGAGAGATTGGAAGATGGCACATGTGCCGCTACACAAGGGAGGAACTGGCTAATCACAGGCCTGTCTGTCTTACCTCTTTAAACTGATGGAGACGCTAGTCAAAGAAGACCTAGTGGGCTACTTGGAGAAAAATGTTCTCTAGGATAGTAAGCAGCATGGGTTTGTGTAAGAGAGGTCTTGTCAGACAAACCTGATATTATTCTTTGACTGGGTAACAAGGGCCGTGATAAGATTTACTCCACTTTGACTTCAGTAAGGCATTCAACTGTGTGCCACACAGGTTACTGAAGAAGCAAGGGGATCTGACAGCAGCAAAGCACATACTTAGAGGGATGGGAAGATGGTTGGGGGAAACAGCAGAGGGTGGTGTTAAATGGCAAATTGAGGGAGAGGGAGGTCACGAGTACAGTACTGCAGGGGTCACTCCTGGGATCAGTCCTTATCAACATGTTTGTCAGTGACATAGGAGAAGTTTAGTACCCCCTCTCCCTGGTCTAGGGGTATTTCCTGGAACAGATTGTTTCAGGGAGGGAACACCAAATGACCCACCTTGACCTCCCAGATACATGATGACCTCCCAGTCAATTGGGATTCATCAGGTGGGTGCAGGGCCACCAGTTAATGGGGGTTCACACACAACATTTGTCCTTAAATAACTGATTGTCAACAACTTGTTTAGAAGTCCAACCAGAGGTTTACTGATGTTTCACTCATGGGCATATTATTACACCAGTGTACAAGCATTATACAGGCAACATTCAGATATTACATACAGAATAATACATGGAGTTGTGTGCATAATGAGATTTTACACACACATCTGAGGTGTTAGATGCTACATAAACCCCGAGAGTGAAGCTCGAGGGGTTTATTTCAGCATCCAACACCAAGGGTGTATGTAAAATTTGAGTTTTACACACAACCCCATGTTTTATTTTATATAATTGCTGGGTCTTGTTTTTTGGCTGCCACAGTTATATAAAATAAAAGATATTCCTGTGTGACCATGGGCCCATCAGGTTTCAGCTTGGTTTGTGGTCTGAAGCACCAGCAGCAACTCAGGATTATTTTTTTTTTTTCTTTTATCCCCGTTTTATTTTTAAGCAGGACAGTTGACAAGACATTACCTCAATGTTTCTATTTTTTTTAAAAGAACCCACCATCAAGTCAGAGTGGCAGTGAAGTCTCTGTCCATTGGTAGCCAACACTAAACAAGGGAAGAGCCACAGCTGGCACCTGTGCAGTGCTAGGCAAACCCAGCGCGTGTTTGCCATTACTGTCGCGGGTTATAATGGAATTATAACTGTGTTTCTGATTGAGAAAAACTAGACCTAGTTATATATTTCTTTTCATCACATTCATATCTGCTTCCTTGGGTTGGGAAAATAGCTTGCTATTTGGGTTAAGGTTCCATCAAGTTTAGATGCTACATTACAGGTTGAGTTAATTGGCTATCCACATGATATGTTAATTTCTGGCCAAAAGAGACAACATCTCTCAGTAAAGAAATCTTGTCAGCTAGATACTGTATGCACAGTGCCCTGTTTTGAAAATAAACATATGAGAGCTTTTATTTTTGAAGCCACTACAGAAATATGAGACTGCACCTCACAGTAAGGGGAAATAGAAAACAACTTCTCATTGCACCCACAATGCCTTGCTATGTAGAGTTACATATTAGGTGCAGTCACCACCACAGAAATAAGGGACTGCAACTCTGAGTAACTAACATTTACATCAACATTATAATTTACCCAGAATTCATTGGTGCTGTATGTAAACCATTGACAGTTCCCTTGCATACCTAATTCTGGGGGTGTAGCCGCACACAGAAAACTGGAGGATACAGTGCTGATAAAACATAAATAAAAATGACTATGACAGATTTTTTTACAAAACAAATTGTAGCTTCAACATCTGAAGCATGGGCAGCAATGGCATACTATGTGAAAAAGGCATCTATGAAACCTGGCACGATCACTTTAAATTGGGGACTTTCTGGGATAAAAAAAAAAACAGCAGCCATGATGTTCCCCTTTAACCCTTGATTTAGCCAATAAGAGAGCCAGGATTTACAGAGGGACTTATGGGACTGAAAAATGGGAATAAAAACAAGGACATTTCTAGGCACTATTTCAAGGAACCAATAGGGCATCAAGGGAGGTTAGTGAATATTAATTTTCTGAAGATACAAGTGTGTGGACCAATGAGGAGCTTCAAAGAGCTCCCCAAGGCTGAGAGATTTTTTGTTCTGGGGTCAGTTCATCAGAGCCCCCTCCTGCGGTGGGGGGCTCCAGTATCAGGGGGAAAATGGTTGTTTCCAGTTTGGAAAATGACATTCTTGGGGGTTGCCAGTGTTCTGTCCCCCAGGGCCCAAAGAAGCTTGTGAAGCATTCAGCTGTGATAGAGCTGTGAAGCCCACTTCAATCCAGCTGTGATAGAGCTGTAAGTGACTGAGACCACAGTGGTGGCAGCACTGTGGGAACTGTGGTTGTAAAAGGCTAAGGTTTCATACTGAGAAAAAAGTTGTGAGAATTTAAAGAACTGTGTGCTTGCTCCTTGGTCTTGTTGGCCACAGAAAAGGACAGGCTGCACTGAGCCTGTGTGAAGTTGTGGGAAAGTTGTTTGGTGAGCTGCTGCTCAAGTGAAATCTCTGCCGGATTGCTGCTACATGAAGGGAACTTCAGTTTTGCTCCAGAGAGGGGGCCAGAAACTTGAAAAGTGTTTAACCTTCAGCTGAAAGAGAAGGAAGCTTGCTTTAGTGAGAGAGATTGAGAACAGAATCTCTGCCTGCTTGGTGCTGCATGGAGGAAACTTTGGTTTTACTCCAGAGAAAGGGCAATAGATTGGAGAAGTGAACAGAGATTTAAGAAAGAGATTTAAGAAGAGATGATGATCCAGGGAGTGAGCCCAAGATTTGAGAAGAGATGTTGCCTCCGGAGAGGGAGTTGATGAGATTTGAACCTGTGACTGGGGGGGGAGAGAAGCCCCACCATTTGAAGAGAGATTTGTGAGACTGTTCCAGAAGGGATGGGACTGTTCTGCAGTGCAGAAAGTGCATTGAAAAGTTTGGATTTCAGAGACTGTAAAGGTCACTACCTAACAAATTACAGTGCTCTGCTGACTTTGAAGATGTGAGTTTGAGGTATTTCTCCTTTATGGAGACTGAGAATGTGTACCTAGATGAGAGTTAGAGAAATGTGTTCCCTGACAATGAGAAAGATTCTGGAAAGTTAAAAATTGAGAGAAAGTATACCAGGACAAGGAGAACATTCTGGAAAGATAGAGTTTGACAGGCCTGCCAGTTGAACTCCTGCAAAAAGCCCCCCAAGTGTGAAGATGGGAAAGGACGGGCAGGTGAAGACTGCCTTCATCATTGCTTCAACCAGTGACTTTGAGTTTCAACAACTACTCCTAATACCAGCAAGTTATTGCGACTTCAAATATCTGCAAAACCCCTTGAGAGTCAGCAGAGCTGTAAGTACCTTGGCTCCAGCTTTGGGGAATTCCTCATCAATTATTCAGCTAGTCAGAATCAAAGGGGTTAACTCCTGGGCAGAACTGAGTAAGATCAAATGTTTGCCCAGTGTGAAGTTTAAAAGTTTTGCATTTGTTCACAATTATTTGGGCTCCAATGAAAGATCCTCTGCTTCTTTGCCTCTTTGGTGTGGTACCCACCTTGGGACTTTAGAGACTTTTGGGCAGCTGCCAAAAGGAAATTGGGTGCACTCATGGGTGGGAGGCAAAGACTTGTGTGGGGTAAAAGTGATGCAACATTAAAAAAGATGTTATGCTATTTAGGGATGGGTGGATTGTTCGGCAGGAGATCCAGACCCCCGGATCGAACCCACAATCCACAGACCTGGATAAATACAGACTTCACCATAGAAGTCTGGTTCTGGGTCTGTGGAGATGCCATTTCCATGATTTTGTTGTCTGTTGCCATGGGGATGCCATCGGCACGTACAGGCGGCCGGCAGCATCCAATCAGGCAACAGAGAGCCATGTGATGCACTCATGGTATATACCCATGCTGAGTGCGCAGTGTGGCTCCAGATGAGTGAGGAGGACTGGAGGAGCAGAAGTTGTGCTCAGCAGAACCAGGCAGCCAGCAGAGAGAGTTGCCAAACAAAAGCACCAAAAACCTCCAAAAATGCCAGAAATATATGAGCTGGAGGGGAAGGGACGGAAGAGAAGAAATTAGGGAGATTGAGAGAAAGGAGTGGGAGAGAAACTGATCATCTGGGGTGGGTGAAGATGGGTTGGGGAGTTGGGACTGGGGAGATAGTGGTGGCCTGGGTGGCTGCCGGGGGAATGCAGACTAAGGCAGTGTGGCAGTACTGTGTGACCGTATGAGCAAGGGCAGGCTGGCAAAATCTTTGACTTGTGCCATTCCAGATCCAGAGGAGAGAGGGAGAGAGACTACTGGGGGCCCAAGAAAGATTTTACAGTTACAGAAAATCCCAAGTGAAAGTCTTTTTGTCCCTTTTCTTGGCCTCAGTCAGTGTAGCTGTGTACATAAGAAAGGGCAGGCAGGCAAAATATTTCACTTGTGCCATTCCAGATTCAGAGGAGAGAGGGAGAGACTACTGGGAGCCCAAGAGAGATTTTACACTTACAGAAAATCCAAAATGAAACTTTTTTTTCTTTTCTTGGCATCAAACAGTGTAGCTGGCTGTGTATATGAGAAAGGGCAGGCTGGCAAAATCTTTGACTTGTGCTATTCCTGATCCAGAGGAGAGAGGGAGAGACTATTGGGGGTCCAAGAGAAAGTTTACAGTTACATAAAATCCCAATTTTTGTTACTGGCTTCAGTGTGGCTGCGTGTACAGGGCAAGGGCAGAAGGGTGGCAAAATAAATCTATGATTTGTGCCATCCAGAGAGGAGAGGGTGAGAGAGACTGCAGGTGGGCCCTCAATAAATGTAACAGTCCCAGAAATCCCAAATAACATTTTTTTTTCTGGCTTCAGTGTGGTTGTGTGTACAGGGCAAGGGTAGCAGGATGGCAAAATAAATGTTTGACTTGTACCATCATGAGAGGAGAGAGAGAGAGAGAGAGACTGCAGGGGGGTCCACAAGAAATGTAACAGTCCCAGAATCCCAAACAAACATTTTTTCCTGGCTTCAGTGTGACTGTATTTACAGGGCAAGGGCAGCAAGCTAGCAAAATAAATCTTTGTCTTGTGCTGTCCAGAGGGGAGAGAGGGAGACTGCGGGGGGAGGGGGGCCATGAGAAATGTAACAGTCCCAGAAATCCCAAATAAAATTTTTTTCCTGGCTTCAGTGTGGCTGTGTGTACAGGGCAAGGGTAGCAGGCTGGTAAAATAAATCTTTGACTTGTGCCATCCAATCACGATCACTTGTTAACCTTTATTCACGATTTCATGTATTAAAAAAATACTGTTCGAACAAACAACATGCAAGTTGATGCGCTTGTGCTGCTGGCTGTGGGTGGCCCAGGGGATAAAATCTGACTTTGTGACTCATAGCAGGCTGTTTGCACTACAACACAAGTAAAGTGTAACTACACCTACACACAAGTGTCATCATCATCATCATCATCACTCGTTCTCCATTATTCCTCCTTATTAGCATTAGTTTTATAGTATATCATGTTACATGCAGTACAAGCATTAACCAACCCCAGTGTGGGATTGTGCTGTGTGCGGCTATGCATCAGATGTGTCTGCATCTACAATTCAAATTCTGAGGCACACTTAACAGTTGCTGAATTTGGTCACTTAACAGTAATTATACTGTAGGAGTCAGGAAATCTTGGGAGGAAGTGGTGGTGGACTGCTGTGCTGTCAGTATGCTGTGTACAGTCATGAGTCACAACAGTAAATTTGTCCCTGGCCTGTGGGTGTGAGTGAGAGTCATCAGAAGAACATCACATTAGTGTAACCCCCTTGCCACTTTTCCCAGCTTGCAGCCCACTAAAAGAACCAGTGCCCAAATACATGGCATGCAATTTGCTCTTGGCAGAATTACTCAAATGGTACCATCCCCTTGCTTTAGAGTGTATACCAGGCTCATCTAAAGGATGGGGGTGGGGGTACAATACTAAAAAATGAACCTTTGTATTTACCACCAGGTCCAGGGGAGAGGATGCTAGGCGTATACTAGACCTAACTGCTGAGGAGCCCCAGTAACTTTCACACAGAAGCAATAAGTTGAATGTCCAGAGCAGTAACTGGGATTGTGCAGTATGACTTTATTCACAGATATTACTAAAGCACAAGTGGACCCCCCCCAATGGTTGGCCATTGCAAAACAAGTACACTCTTTTTCCAGGAATACATTTGCCAGGCAGTACTGTGTCCCACAGAAACATCTCTATCCATTTTCCAAAGTGCTTGTGGCCTGAACCACATACCTGAGCTACTTTCAAAACGCATTTCCATTTCAAAAGTGGATGTTTGTGGCCTGAACCACATATTGAGCCATTTCCAAATTACATTTCCATTTCCAAAGTGTAAACCAATGACCTGAGCCACATACTTAAATTTTATCCTGGGCATTGACCTTTACCCAGGGGACCTTGGTGCCCATCAATGAACCAATTAGCCCTGCATTTAAACTCCAGATGGCGTTCCTCCCATCATTTACCCCAAATACAGTCTCTGCCATTCCTTTAGGGTTACACAAAAAGAAGCCTTTAATCCCCACTGAATTGCTAAGGACTTCAATATTTTACGTCAAATTAGCACCCTGAGGTGAAAAGGGGTACTGTCTGGTGTGATCTAGACTTATCTTGGGCACACACACCCCAGACAACCTCCCAAATGAGAACATGTCTCCAGTTCTGTACTCACAGACTAGTTGCTTCTTCCTCCCAGTCCTGGAAAGGAACAACAGAAAGGAGCCTTTTCCTCTCTTGTAGCTTGTCAGATTCCATTACAGTCCTTCTCTAAGGCAGCTGAAATCTTCAGGGCCTTTAGGAGATTGCCCCTTGGATCCACTAGACATTGCAGTTCCTCTCACCCCCCCGGAGTGAAACTAAGAGTCCTGTTGGCAAATGGTTTCCACCACTTCACAGGCAAACTGAGAATTTTACCAAAACTAGGGTAAGAAAAGACCAGGGCTCCCTTCTTAGAGCCCCACTGGCAGACCTCTTGCCACTCTGACACATTAACTCAGACTAAGTGAACATTATAAACTTCCTCTGAGCAGCTGACTCAAAAATGGTTATGCTGCTGCAAGAGGTCTAAATGATATAATCATCCCTCTCTCAGGCTAGCTGAGTAAACAATGATGTCATTATGTAGTAAGCCCCTAATGAGCTCTCTACTAATTGTCTTTTCCTACCTGCCTAAGAATAGTACTAATGGGATTCTAGTAACCCCAGGGCACTGGGTGGTTATACTCACCACAACCAGACACCCTGGCTGTCCACAGCCAGGTTATAGTCCAGTATCAGGCTGTCCTACCTCTGTACCCCCTATGGAGAGGGTTGATCAGGTCCTCCACTACCATATGCTTGGCACAGGCAGCTAACACTAAGGATAGAGACCCACTGAAGAAACTTCAGCTCCTACCCTATGACTATCCATGGATTTTCAGTGGCCCCAAGAGTTTGCCTGAAGCTTATCCTAATAGATTAGCACTGAAGGCCCGTACTTAAGTTAAGACCTCCAGCCTTTCTACCCCTCTGCCCTCCAGGGAAAAGCTATCTGATCTATGCTATCTACCAGGTACCTATACCCAAAAACATTTTACACAAAAAGAACTGTAGCCCACTTTAGAAACATGCATTTGGCAGTACATTTCCTAAATCTACAAACTACAAAACTTTAAACCTGCAAAGCAGAAAAATGGTTAGCACTGTTCTACACAGTTACACCAAGCCTAGCAACTTTACAATGGAGGACTCTGAAGAGCCCTAAGAATCCTCTTCTTATCTTCTTTCAGGAACACCTACAAAAGAAAACATTGCAGAATCACATTGTGCAAACAAGCACAGCCTGTAAAACCACACAGTGACCAAACCACCCACCGCAGATACACACAATCCCAAAAAGTTATTTTTTAAAAGGGTCATTCTACAAAAGTACAAAAATAGAAAATAAAAGCATTTACAAAAACATTTTGGGAAAGGGAAACCCTACAATGTCTGCTGTTCCAAGGAGAAATGTCCAGAGTGCCCAGGGCAGTTTACATAGAGTCTCTCCTAGGCCAAAACCTGTTGAAACACAGTTCTTGGACAGGCACGAGACCTGCTAGTAGTGCAGTCCATTTCAGGACTGTCTATTAATGAACCAAAGTTCCTGGGACATCTTCATTTGGCAAAACAGTCAAATTAAAATGCAAAGAAGTAAATGGTATGCCTTACTGGATACTAGGCAAAAGATGGATGTCTACATTACCTCTCTGGACCTGCTGCCTGATGATCTTCTGCTGCTGGACAGAAGAAATCTTTGAATCAGGTTCTCCCACACCTCTTGCTGGACCTGGATGGGAAATCTTCTTCCTCTGCTGGGCTGATGAACCTGGATGCTGCTGGAGATGAACCTGGATCACCAGAAGAGATGCATCTCCTTCTTGGATGCTGCCACTTCAGTGACAGATTGCTGATCTGGTGATGCTGCATTCACTTGGCATACTGGCATGGTTGCTGGTGAGTGGCACTTTTGTGGATAGTACCACTCCGGGTGTGGAACAAGAACTGTCTCTCCATCTGGGCAAACCACTCTGACATTGTAGAATGTCTCTTGGCCAGTCTTGGCCACTATTCTCACAGAGTCTATAAAGAGAGTTTTGTCATGCTTCCATAACTGTAGTCTCTCATGACATACTTTAATTTGCACAAACCTGTTTACTTTTGGATGCAAGTTACCGCAAGTTATAGCTTCCTCCCACAACCAGGCATACCTGTTTCTCTCGATTTCTTCCAAAACTTTTCTAGGAAAGAATGGATATGTCTGTCCATATATGGTCTCAGCCCTATGTCTAATCACACGTTCTTCCTTGCCGCTTTTCACTATGTCTAAACCATAGGCACAGCTTGGAGGAGGCCAGTCCTGGTTAAACCAGCTTTGAAGACACAATGCAGAGCAAAAGCAGTCCACCTCTGCTCTCAGTTGCATGTTGCTAGAGCCCTCCTCTGTCTCTGAAGGCTCCTCTGAAGCCAATGCCAGTGGCGACTCTTGGTGGCCCACCCTACCTGCTTCAACTTCCTCCATTTCCTCCTGTTCCATAAGCTCTGCCCAGGAGCTGACATTTTCTTCAGCTCCCGAAATTGTCCATCCTTCACAGCACACAGAGGCAGTTGCCTCCCAGCACAGAGCTTCATCTACCTCATCCTCACCGATGAGGCTTGGATCTTCTACCCATGGATCTACAGATCCTACTTCTGCAGTGTCCAATTCTGCCTTTTGTGGTGTGGAAAACTCCATTCCTTCCTGCCTTTGCAAAGTATTCTCAAAGACATTCTCCAGGAATTCCCTGACAAACTCAGTGGTCCCCCTGACTGCAACCAGCCTGCTGCTGTTCTGATCTAACAGAGTCCCCTGTCAGTGTCCATATCGGAGCTAAGTGGATGTTTTTGGCTTTGACAGTTACTGTAACACCTGCTTCACACATCCCATATTGTTTTCAACAGTCTGTACAATGTGGGATCAAAAGAACGTCCCTTCCTGGCTTTAAGCAGACGCACACATTAACTGGAAAGTTTGGTAAAGCTGCATCAGATGGTGCTGCTTTACAGTTGTAAAGTTTTTTTAAATTATCTAGCTCTTTCTCTTGTTATACAGTCCACGCCCTGACATGGAGTGGGTAGTGGGGAGTATTAGATGCCATTTTCTGCAAACGAATACACAAGTTCACTATTACTATTACTATTTTTTTTTTAAACTCAAGTTTATTCAAGCAAAGTCAGTATACAACTCATACATTAACAGAATCAGCATTCAAGGCATTTACAGAGGACATTTGATATACAGTAGAATCTGCCTAGTACCAGTATAAAGTTACATAACAAACAAAAGCTTATCTAGAGCTTGTGCACTGTTCTTATTTATCTTAATCTGCTACTTGTACAGGCATTATTTGCTTAGGTACGTATATCTTATCTTGATATCCATCTGTTGTTTTGGCATTACTGCCATACCTGGGGGTTCTTATAAGTATTCTCCCCAGTGCTGATGAAGAAAAAAGTCTTTTAGTGTTAATACAGTACAACTATTTACAAGAAAAGGAAAAAACAAAAGGAACTTGATTAGCCACTCGCTGGAAAAAGAGAAAAGAAAAACAAAATGTTTATTTATACCTCTTTTTTGTTGTTTTTCTTACTCTGGTATGAATGTTGTTGTCTTCTGTCTTTGTGGTTCTACTTTCTCTGCCCCCCCCTCGTGATTATGAAGAAAAGCTAGGGGGGAAGGGAGAAGAGGTCCCATGCATGAGGAGGAAGGAGGCGGGGGCATCTAGTCATGTTGGTGGTTGCCATTGTAGATTATATGTGGTAGGAGTTTCCCTTTCCATCATTCATAATATTTTGGGGGTTTTCTTGGTGCTCTGAGTGTTTTCAGGGAGGAGGACGTGGGGGAGGACCCCTCCTCACCGCCTCCCAAGCTATCCAGGGGTTCCAGATAATTCAACATTTGTCTTCTCTCAGGCGTAATCAGGATGTTGATGACTCTAGAGCCATTATTTTATTCACTCTGTTGACCCACTCGTCCCGTCTCGGGAATCTGTCCGCAACCAGTGGGCTGTTAAACATTTTAAAGCTTGTGATCACAAATTTTCTCACTGTAAGTATTACCTGAGCAACCACTCCCGTCGTCACGGGGCAAAAACCACACCACTGGGTTTTGTCTTAACGTCGCTTTATTTGATCAAACCTTACACATGCATGCGGGAGATTCTGCAAAGGAGAAAGCTCCCCGATTACAATTTACAGCAGTTTTTATACATACTTGGCGTGGCTTCACTTGATTTTTCTGCTTACAACAGATGCACATAACTCTATTATCAGCATTTTCCTTATATGGAGTTGTTTTCTACTTTATTCAGTTCTTTCTTATCAGACAGCAACTGCCAGTTCTAACTAGTTTTATTCAGCTACACAGCTATATTTTTTACCTAAAGTAACCCTGCTTCAGCAAGCCTGGACATGCGCATTTATTTTAGCTACTTAGTTAAATCATGTGAGACTAAGCATTATTTCATATTCTTTTAAAAATAAAATCCCTCACACTCCTGCCTTTTGATACTCTGTATCAACTAACCACTCATTTATATTATAGTCACGTCTGGCTCGCTATAGAACGGGAATAGTTTGTTAAGTTCTATGGGGTCCTTTTGTTCAGGTTGTAGCAAGGGGGCAGGTGGGTGGCGTCCCGTGACACCATTGTGTTGCACAGGCATCATAGGAGAAGTTTGATTAGGACAGTCAGTAGCCAGGTGCCAATATGACCACTTACAAGTACTGTCACCCAATGGAGAAGAGTAGCACCCCAGTCACCAACTAAACATGAAAGCCATGACCGTGGGTCTCCCATATTTATGTAGCAAGCCCAGAAAAATGTAAGGCTAGAATTTCCCAAGAAGCTATGACAGCATAGCCTGGACACCTGTACATTAATACATTTTCATAATTAAAGTTTTTTATACATGTTGTAGCTACAATTTCTGAGACATCCTGTAATCAAATTTCTTGGTTACGAGATGTACCTGACATTTTGCCAAGACAGGGGAGTTATTCTCACCCTTGGAGGGGAAAACAAATGGTGACAGAATAGTATATTTATCTCAAATAACTTTTGTTTTGGGAGCCAGAAAGCATATGAGAGAAGTGACTAGCTTGCTACAAATGTCAAAGTAACCTTGTACCAGCAACTAAATGAGGTATCTCATTATTTCTTATCAGTTTTCTGTTAAACATATTTTTTTTAACACGAGAGAATTATATGATGAGAAACTTTTAACAGTCAAGGCTAAACACAGCTGTGTGCATATCTCGGCCACAGCCTCATCTTATGCTTTCAGCTATTTTTTTTTTTCATTGTATAGAATTTTACAATTAACCCTTTTAAAGTCTTACACGCACACATATTAAGTGACATGATGGTATTTAGCCACTTGCAGCCTTTTGTTACTAGATATACTAATTTACATGTTGGCATCATTTAGTCATTTACTAACCATTTTACCTTTTACTAGCCCTTTAGCAATCTACACTAGCCATTTCACCTTTCTATTTCCTCAATCTTTTGGTTAGCTAACTACATATTGTTGATAAAGTTTGGTCACTGATTACTAAAACCTTGGCCACTAACCACTTTTAATATTTTCCACCCTGAAGATAGGAGGCCCCTGAGGGACTCGAACATTCTAAAAATTGAACATAAATGTAAAGATATTAGTTATTAACTGAAGGTTAAAAAAACTAAACATTTCTACTTTTAGACTGTTAGACTAGGTGAATAGGTATATGATTTAAAACTGGTTGCCAGCATACAGATAGTCAAGGCATTTATAAAAAGCATCCTGTTCTGGAGTTGGTACGGGGTGGTTACAGACAGAACACAAATCGTGAGTTTGTAAAACATAATACAGAATTGAGGGATGTCAACACCACAATTGAAATATGTGAAAAAATGCTAACATGTGACACCACATATAACACAATATAACATAACAATTTTGTTGATGAAAAGAGTTCATGGAATCCACTTTGAGAGTGAATAAGGTAGATGCTACCTTGTGTTGAGTGTGGCACACCTTGGAGCTTGATTGAAGAATCTGTTGATAATGTCTCTTGACAGATAAGTCCTTATAAAACATAATAGTCCATGAAATTAACAGTTCATAAGTTTATAGAAGTAACCACAGGTTGGTGTAGTTACAGTACAGGTGAAATGTCATTTGTAGAATGGTGGTAACCCCACAAGGCATATGGGGCAATGCAGACAGTAATTTAAAAACAAAACACCAGCAGAGTAGAAAGTCAGTGTTCATGTTGCTGGCTGCTGGATAGCTGATTAGCAGACACATTGGCCAGGGGTGCATTAGATTGTGCATTGAGTAGCCACACACACACACTGGCATGGCATTTGTGTTGTGGTAGTTGATTACACCCAGGCATAAAGATTAACAGTTCATAAAAAGGTAACAATTGACAATAAACCATTAAGAACACAGTCCATAACAGAGCAATAGGGTTGTAGAAAGTACCAGCCATGTTTGGAACAAGTAGCAGCGAAGAAAATGGATGTATTGCTTGAAGGTCAATTGAAGAAGAATCTTCTTTAGGGGATTGCCGCTTACCCAGACTTAACTTCATAGTAAGCAGAAATAATAAGCTTGATTGCAGAGTCTGAACTGACTGGACCACCTTCTTCAGTTGATTTAAAGTTCTACAAATAGGTGTAATTTTGCTGAAAACATTACACTTGCAGAGGTAATAATAACTGGATTCATGCAATAGTCCTTATAAGGAACCAGTCAGGCACAAAGATGGTGATAACATCAAAACTGTGGCAGTTGTTTCTCTTTTTTAAGTAAAAAGATGAAGGTCTTGGCAACTTAGATGAAAGTATTACTGCTGTTGAATGTGGAGATCTTATGTGTGCCACACCGTGGAAACCTGCAAACTTGCAAAGTGTGTTAGACACTGAATTAAAAACACATAAATAACAATCTTTTAAACCATTAACTTTTTGTTTTGTAAAGAGTGGTGTGACAGAGCCTAAATTCTGGCAATTAGAAAGAGAAAAAATAAAAATGGGACATCAACCGCACACCTGGGGGTGCAGGCCGAGGTTCAATTATACCATTTGACCATCTGTAAATCATGACAATGTTATGATTACACCCCTGCTTTCAAATCACAGAAGCAATTATGACAGTGATGAACATTATTTCCCTGTCTGTTGCAAGCAGGTCTGACTGAGACCTGAGTTATAAAATCTTGTAATGTTACAATAACATGCTTCAAACATATAGTTCATAGCAATATGCCTGTTACACAATGCAATTAGTGGGACAAATACATACGTTGTTGGCCTATGCCAATTTAATAACAGTGCCTATTGCACCTGTGACAAGTGAAAAGGTCTACCTTCTTTACCCTGTATAGTGAAATACTCCAAAGTACTGAATGGGGTAAGGCTTGAAGCATAGGTTTGGAGTACAATCTAAATTCTGCGTATTATAATTGTTAAAATTTAAAATGACAAAACCTGCATAGAATACACTCATTCTTCAGGGGTACCTGTAAGCAATAAGACAAAGCAGACATTAATTTTACTTTTGGTTTTGCTTTGGAACATATTGTAGGGTGGGTCAGCAATGCTGGCCCCAGTATTTAGGTTTGTTATGAGCATTAAAAAACGTTATACATGTGGAGCACTTTCTGAATACACACATGATACAGTGTAGCAAGATGTATATCAAAACATTATAACATAAACATGAAACATAAGCATGTTTGTAATAGAACAATTTCAGTATTGAGCTTAATGCATAAAATGCATTTTAAACAACACATATAGACTGTAAACTTAGCTTAGAGTCCAAAAATGTTAGAGTACTGTGAATTTACTGATTAAAAAAAATGCATTCATTGCTGTAAGGCTATGACAAAAGTTGTTTACATTTGTTTTAACAGGATAAGAAAGCTGAAAAGACAATCAAAGAATGAATATGTGTGGACATACATACACAACTTCACCCTCACGTAACTGATTACTTGCTGAGGGCAGAAACCCTTGTACCAATAATAGGTGAGATTTAACTGTTTGCACTAGAAAAACAGAAGGGCTTGGGCTGGGTTATGCTGTTAAAATACCTTGGGTCTTTTTAAAACCTGTAAATAAGAAACAATTATTGGCAAACACATTTCTTTATTTACCCTTTGGGGGAACAGTGATAGTACCTTGCAACCTTTGTGGGTATTACACTGGAAGGGAGGAAGGGTAGCTTACCCCTCCCTCAAGCTCCTACTGGTGGAAGAGACAGCTCGAGGTGGAAGAGACAGCTCGAATACTGTAGCAATAAAAAGGTTAGCTGTGGATGGTGACATGATCCCCACCTACTACACTTTAAATTATAACAAGATAATATTACAATTAGTTTAGTAAGTTTCATACCTTACTATAAAGATAGGGAACTTCTTTTTCTCTAGAAGAAAGAGAAGAAACACAGACAAACAACAAAAACAAACACACACACCAGTTTAAAAATAAAACAAGATTATTTCCATAGGATAAAAGAAGCCAAGCGTCCCTGGGTTCCCTTATCCTAAGCATGACAAAATGTCAACTGAGTTTATAAAAAATCCGGATTGATGGTAATACCGTACGTACGTATCTCTTAGAATGCATTTCAAAAAGACAAAAAAAATGATTACACCATGGTCACACATAAAAACAAAAGCCATTGTTTTTAACTGTAGATGGTAAACTCTCAAAAACAGCTGCAAGTCAGAAGAAATGAGAAGAGAAAAAAAAGTTTGTTCCTTTTTACTTAGAATACTAGTTTTGCAATAAAAATCAAATTACATGGTTCACTTTTGGTGTGTTTCATGAAAACATACATTTTGTGTGAAAAGTTGTGCTTTAGGTATGGAATACACATCAAGTTTGAACTGGTAGTAACATAGAATGTTGAAACACAAGAAGGTCAAATAATGTGCAAAAGGTCACAGTGTGCATGCAAGGGTCGTTCAAACCCAGTTATTTTTTTTTAGTGTCCTTGAACACTACTGATATTAAATATCTTTAAATAATAATAGAGCATACAATAAAACTGCTGGCCAAGACAGTACACATACACAAGAAATACTTAACACAAAATAAGACTGACATTATTTGACACCAATTTGCTGAGGTAATGCCCATAGTTTCATTAGAAAACTGTACGTGTTTTAGATATATGCTGCCACCCCTGTCTTGTAACACTGACAATTTTTTTTCTCTTTTAAACCAACAAATTTATACATATCTCCATGCCAAATCTTTTCAGAAAAAAAATCTTTTTAAACACATTCTAATTCCTTTAAAATGCAGTACAACACACCATCTGTAAGTGAACACATCTAGTATAACATGGTTACACCTTTTGGACGCATAGCCAAAATCTACGCCTACCATTTTGCAAAAAGTTTCTGGTTTTAGCTAGAAGTATGATAACGCCATTTATAGCTGTTAACACATTACATTTTCACCTAGCAGTGGCTTGGCACATTGCTTGCAAACTACAAATCTTTTTGCACATTGCAATATATGACGTCATAACTCTTCACCATCAACACTACCTGCTCCAACCAACTACAAACAAAGTTCTTCACTGACCCTATCTAGGCAGCACAAATGTTCCATTAAAATAAAGCCAATTAAAACAGTCAGCTATGAGGCAAAAGCTTCTTCTTTTTTTTTTTACTGTAACATGTTGTGCACTGAAGGCATCAATCCTATCTACAACCTTGACAACAGAACATAATTACAGAACACAGATATAAGCTAGAAAATATGCTAGAAAGAGCGGAGCATTACCTTGTTTAGTATATGTATTACAGAAATAAAACAGACAGACATAAAACAACTTTAAATAAAAATTCAGACTTACCCGGTGCCAAGGTATTTTCTTCTTCTTTTCCGATACACTAGTCTGAGTAAGAAAACTGACTGCAGGACCTTCATGATAATTTCCAAACGCTGCAGCTATTAACCCTTTCAAAGGTTTTAACCCTTTCAAAGGTTTTCTTTTAGCCATTTAGTAACCTGCCAAACCAAGTCTTTTCCAGAGCTCTGGTTTGCAGTTTAAAAACAAAACAAAAATATCTAACAGTACTAGGTTGAGATCCATCTGGTAGAGGTCCCAGTACTTGGGTTTGGGATCAAATGTTTCAGCCTCTATAGGAGGCAAGGGAACTTAAATTGATACAGAAAAACTTGAAACTACACAGATAGGCAACATGGGGGAGGATTTTCAAATCATCCGTCTGTAATCACCTACTGTCGTACATCCACAGTAGTTTATTTTTCTTTCTCTAGATGTTGCTTATCTAACTTTACTTAATCAGCCGCTGCTTTTCTCCTAAAGCAGCCTGAACTGTGAAAGCCATCATTGGCTCTAACAGTATATACTTTGCAGCAAGCACAAATTACAAGTACAAAGGGCAGTGCAGTTGCCCTTGTAATTTGTTTAGTCAAACTTGTCAAACATACATTTGCCAGTCCAGATAATGCTAACTCTGGACCCAGCTATTTTTCCCTTGTTTCCCATATTATCTGAGCCTGTCCTTTATAGTACACTTTCGCTCAAGGTATTCTTGTACTTACGAGTGATGATGAGTGTCGCCCGGCTTCTAGGCGTCACGTCTAATGGGGTTCCAAAAAATGTCCTTCTTTTGTCCAAGAAACAACCCGATCATGAGGTGACACGGACGAAGAACTCATCCTGCCGACTACACCAAAACTGTGATCGCAAATTCTCTCACTGTAAGTATTACCTGAGCAACCACTCCCGTCATCACGGGGCAAAACCACACCACTGGGTTTTGTCTTAGCGTAGCTTTATTTGATCAAACCCTTACATGCATGCGGAGATTCTGCAAAGGAGAAAGCTCCCCGATTACAATTTACAGCAGTTTTTATACATACTTGGCGTGGCTTCACTTGATTTTTTTCTGCTTACAACAGATGCACATAACTCTATTATCAGCATTTTTCCTTATATGGAGTTGTTTTCTACTTTATTCAGTTCTTTCTTATCAGACAGCAACTGCCAGTTCTAACTAGTTTTATTCAGCTACACAGCTATATTTTTTACCTAAAGTAACCCTGCTTCAGCAAGCCTGGACATGCGCATTTATTTCAGCTACTTAGTTAAATCATGTGAGACTAAGCATTATTTCATATTCTTTTAAAAATAAAATCCCTCACAAGCTGCAGCTATAAGTGCTAGGGCTAACTTCCTCTTAGAAGGTGCTATTTTGTAGTTAAAGCTGACATTTGTCTTTAACACACACTACAACGGTCCTGTTTACTTTTGCTAGGTTGCTGAACAGGCTGTCTGGCTTGCATTTTGTTTCACAACATTCGCATAACTACTTGAAACTTTGTTGCTCTGAGACACTGGCTCAACATGGTGCTCACTGCTTTGTTTACGTTCCTGACTACACTCAAAATGGCTGCTGTAACTTTTTTCCTCCATCACATACAGTTCACTTTGCTGGAAACACTTTCCAAGCTGGTATTTTGCTGCTTTATTCGGTACATAAATTCAGTCTCGCAGTTTGCTCAAATTCAGCATTCATACATTTACTGCACTTGTTTGGACTTGTTGATTAGTACTGCCCTCTATTTTGTTATCAAATAGTCACTGCACACAGTCCACCTTTTAAATCTCAGTCTCTTTCTACTTTAACTTTGCTGCACTGCAGTCCAGTTATCTGATTTGCTCACAGTTCATTTTACTTTGCTTTTTGTACTCATTCAGGCAGTAGCGGGTTCCCTCCTCAGATGGTAAGAAGCCTGCTGCCAGTTTGTATGGGCCTTTCAAGTGGATCGGGCTAGTGGATCCGTGGATCGGTTGCAAAGTCACTGTGATCACTACTTCGGTGGTCAGCAAATGGGTTGAGCCCAGTTTTAAACAGTAAAGTCCAAAAAGTGGTTATTTTAAACAGTCCTTTATTCGTAATGATTCCTCCTGCTGCTGCACTGTTCACACAATGCTTGCTGCTCCTCCTTGAACTCCCCACAGCACAGAGATTCAGGCAAAGGGTGGGGCTTGGCTCACTGGACCAATCACACGATGCCATGCAAATGAGCTTCCTCTCTCTCTCTCTCTCTCTCTCTCTGTCTCTCTCTCTCTCATGCACTCCTTCATGACGATCGTTGAGCAGGGCAAATTTAAAAAGCAAACTATCACTTTTTTCTCAGCTGGCAATTTCGGTGGGGCAGAGCTCTTTTAGGCATTTTAACACAGTCTCTTGCACTTTTTGTTTAGCGACTCCCTCAGTTTTCACAAGAAAAACTTAAAACTTTCTGGGCACTTAGGAATTACTATTATTAAAGTCCACAAATGCTTTTTGCTTGAAATTTGTAACTCTTAAACAGCTCTTAAAGCACTTTAGTTGGCAAGGCAAGGGCACACATTGCTCAACTCAACAGTTCATTTTGAAGCACAGTTGAAACACACAAGCAGCACATTTCCCACTTTCTCCCTCAGGACCACAGGCAGCAAATACTTTTTTGATGGCATTTCCCTGGGCACAGACTTGCTTTCTTGGCAACAATCTTCTGCTATGGTGCACCGCCACCAGACAGAAAGATCCTAGACATACCCTCAGCATCTTTCCTCTCACTCAAAATATATCCCTTTGGATGAGCCCCCACATTTTTGTATTCCCCTTGCCAATTTTCCCATGCTGGCACCCCCCAAAAGGACCAGTGCTCAGATACATGGCATGCAATTTGCTCTTAGCTGAATTACTCAAATGGTACCACCCCTTGCTTTAGAGTGTATACCAAGGCAGCTGAAAACTTCAGGACCTTCAGGGGATTGCCCTTGGATCCACTAGACATTGCAGTCCTTCTCACTCCCCCTGGAGTGAAACTAAGAGTCCTGTTGGCAAATGGTTTCCACCACTTCACAGGCAAACTGAGGATTTTACCAAAACTAGGGCGAGATAAGACCAGGGCTCTCTTCTCAGAGCCCCACTGGCAGACTTCTTGCCACTCTGACATTCTAACTCAGATTAACTGAACATTCTAAACGTCCCCTGAGCAGCTGACTCAAAAATAGTTATGCTGCTGCTGTGAAAGTTCTAAATGACATAATCATCCCTCTTTCAGGCTAGCAGAGTAAACAATGATATCATTATGTAGTAAGCCCCTAATGAACTCCCTACCAGCTGCCTTTTCTTACTGCCTAAGACTAGTGCTGATGGGATTCTAGTAACCCCAGGGGACTGGGTGGTTACATTAGTTAGAGGGATCTTAGTTTTTTTACAGGTTAGAATACTGATGATATAGGTATTTACATTTGTCTGTCTGTCTGTCTGTCTCTCTCTCTTTCTCTCTCTCTCTCTCTCTCTCTCTCCATCTCTCTCTCTCTCTCTCTCTCTCTGTCTCTCCCAGCACACTCATGTCATGGACCCGGGCAGGATATGCCACCATTACAGACCAGCCATGAAGGGGCTAGTAGTGAGTGATTGCTTTTTTGTTTAGCAGTTTTAGATTAATAGTTACACAAATAATCCATTAAATTATTTCCTTTGGGCCTCTGTGCCAAATGTGACTGACTTTGGCCACTTTTATGCATTTTTCACATTTTTTCAAGTATTTGTTAAATCAGAACTGATTAGAACTTCATCATGTTCCAGTTCTTATTTAATAAGGGTCAGAACTTCACTGAGTTCTCCCAGCACTAATGCTATTTTTTCTCCTTTTCCCCCTTCCTTAAAATAAAACCTGTTAATTGTGAATGCTACATGATGGTATAGTGACTTATTGAAAACAATTGGAAAGTGCTGGTTGGTGGGGAAGGTACTGTGGGGGCAGCTACTATGTTTTCCTAGGGGGTGTTAGTCTTTAATTTATTTTCAGATATTCCTAACCCACTACCCCAGGTGAAGGCACCAAGTGCCTTTATGATTCCAGTATCTCTGGTACCCCCAGAACCTAGGCTGGTCCCCTCGAGATGTGTCCAGTGATGACCCGAGGGCCCCAGAACAACGGCCAAAGGCAAGTGCATAAAAAGCCAGGCCATTATATACCCAGAAGCTGAGGACTCAGGAGCATTTTGCCATTAGTTACAGCTGCCTGAGGACATTACTCATTCCTCCAGACCCGGGTGCCCTCACAGGGTCCAAAAATTGGCATGCCTTCCCAGCCTTGCTCTGCCTTTGATTGGATTTCTTTAACATAAATGCAGTTCACCTTTAGACATAGCAAATGGAAATGGAGAGGCACTTCCCACTGGGGGACAACAGGTATTTGAGACCTGCCACCTCACCAATGAACCTCGCTGGCCCCCATGGGGACAGGGATCCCAGGCTGAGTTAAATACTTTTCTTCACATTTACTTAACCCTCCTGACTGGCAGCAGAAGTTTAGGACAGGGCACTGGATGCCACAGATTTCAGTCACCCAACCAGTTTAGAATACTTTCACAGCTACTGTACATGCTAGCTTGCATGTTACCAGTTTTATTCCAAGGCCTTTGCTGTTCCCTTTCAAGTAACCAAATGCTGTGAAATTCTATGTTCTCATTCTCCTTTTATTGCTGGACTGTTCCTCAGGAATCAGCTGCATTCCAGAGGATTCACCCATCTGGGGCAGTTGTGTGGAACAGCCACTACCAGGATCCCAAGGAATTTTCTAGAAGAACTGCTTAGTAGAAACAGTGACTCTATGAAGTGACTGCATTTCTCTGCAAAGACAGGAAGTGAACTGCAGCTTCCTGGGTGGTTCTGACCCAAGTAGTTGGCTTCTCTTCCAGAATGCTCAGTCAATACTACCTGACCCAGAGATCTTAAAGGTACACTAAGTGCTCAAAATACTGGCCTGGTAGACCTAAGACCTATGGTAGCTTGACTCCCTGGCATACAGATGGAATGCAGGACAAGATGTGTCTCTTCTAAGATTACACAAATCTCTGTGGCAGGGTAGACAGTGAGGAGAAGGCAAGGGAGGTGCAGAGGGTCTGCAAATGCTAGAGAGGAAATGCAAAGTTTGGCAGTTGATATTCAGTGCCAAAAAATGCAAGGTGATCCACATAAAGGAAAAAGAACCATAGGACAGAATACTGGATAGGAGGGGTTAAGCTGGGTACTACTTCAGAAGAACGGGACATGGGAGTCATCATAAGCAGCTCCCCAAAACAAACTAGCCAGTGCAACAAGGCCTACAGCAAGGCAACTGGAATGATCAGATGTATTGGGAAGGGGTTTGACAGCAGGAGGAAAAGAGGTAATACCACCTCTCTACAGGTCATTGGTGAGACCCCATCTGGAATACCGTGCCCAGTTCTGGAGTCACCGCCTAGGAAACTACAGAGACAAGCTGGAGATGATTTAGTGGAGGGTAACCAAAATGATTCAGGGCCATCAGGGTGGTTTCTGTGAGGATCTACATAGGACACTGAACATGTACTCACTAGAAACCAGAAGAGTGAGGGACAACATGCTAGGACCTTCGAGTTCCCGAAAGGAATAAACAATAAACTGCAAGGAACTATTTAGCAGGAATGAAGGCTTAAAAACAAGGGGACAGGAGTGGAAGCAGACGGGGGAGGGGGGAAGATTCAGGAGGAATGTGAAGACATTTTACTTTACAGAGAATAGCTGAGCCATGGAACAGGTTGAGGCAGGGAGGGCAAACATCATTAATGAGTTCAGACACAGCTGGGCAGAGTAAAGAGTTCAACAATTGTTAAGTGGGTAACATTAAATCAGGGAGCAAGGGGGGGCGGTGAGGCTGAAAACCCCATCTAGACAATAGATGATAGGGTAGTATAGGGTAAAACAGATAGGTGCAGTGGGCTAAGGTCCTTTCTGTTATAATAAGCCATTTTGGTGTATTTACACTTTGCAATTTCACATACTGGTGTTCCTGGATGAAAAAAAAGACCTGAGTCTCTTATAATGTACATGTTTGTGTAATCTGGCTTTTCCCATTATAAGGAGTGTTTGATATATCCTAAAATCTTAAAATATGAATCTCCTTAGCCCTAACTCGCATACTGAAGTTAAAATAAAAACATACCCCTTCCCCTGCCAACCAAGGGTATGGAGAACTGCTATTAGTGGATGATTGCGGTTTGAGCAGTAAAGATTGGTAAGATTTTGCTGTACGCTACCTGTACTGATTGTGGGATCATAGGGCTGAGCAGCAACCATCAAGGAGGAAAGGAGGGAGAAGTTATGCAGGCAAGCAGTGTGTGTGCTGTGGAATAATCATCTGGAATTAGGTGTTAGGTATTAGGCATCAGATGAGGGGACTGATGTCTTTATAGTGCCAGGCAAACCAGCTGAACAATAAGGTGTGATGATTAACTGGCAGTTTCTAGGCAGTTCACTACATGTCATATGGAAATCTGGACGCCCACACTGTACTAGAAAATATGAATTAGAATCATGGAGCAGTCTGTTCTTATTCAGATCAATGAAACACAGTAGTTATAGGAACAAACTGACCCCTCACCCAGATTTATGGTACTGATATAAAGGGATTATTAGTTCTCACAGAACATTCAGCTGCTGTAGCCCCTTACACTACCAATGTTTCAGGGGTAGATACCCCTTCCTCAGGGGGGACTGGGTACCTTAAATTATAAGATTTATGCTGCTGCCATATTTTGAAACTAAAGTTCAACACCAATAATGAAAATCACTTTGACAGAGAGAAATCTTCCCCTCTGATACAAATAAAACTGATGACCAAACCTAGGACTGAATTTTCCTGCTTGTATTCATGTGCTTTCAAAGCATTTCATATATTATTTTTCTGCAAACTAAACTGTAACCCCCTCCTTGCTCCTTTACCCCGGTCCTGGTCCAGACTGCAGCTGCGAGACCCAGGGCTGGACTGGGCACTGTCATTTGTTCTTCGGGCTTGTTCAGTGGCCTGCTCACCATGACCAGTGTACTACCACCTCTCTTTGCTCAACCGGCCTCTCAACTGTCTTCAGGGTCGGGGAGCCCACAGCAAGGAAGTTACTTAGTTTCAAGCAACTCTCAAAGCTGCGCAAAGTGCAAAACAACTAAATTAGTACATTATGTTCCTCGGAAACTAACATCAATTTGGGGACTAGTCCAGCTCTGCAAAACAATGAAATTAGTATATCCTGTCCCGGTTAAACTCACATCTATTTGGAGCACAGCTCTACAAAACAGCTCTAACTATCAAGTTGTCTTAGAACTTGTATGCATGCTTTTCCCTTGGAACTGACAGACATTGAGAGCCATGGGGTTATCATAATGAATAATGCATGAACTGCAAGCCACTAATATTTAATGCCTGAATTTCTACACAAGGGAGAGATGTGCAAATAGAGCAGATTTGTGTGAAACAAAACCTCCTTGGTGAGGAGAGTGTTTGTGAAAAGCTCTCACTTACTGTCCCTGTCTGACTAAGAAGTTTGTCCAAAACAGATTTGAGATCCCTGGAAAAGGGGATTGATGTGGCTAGAATGACAAGCCTTGGCTGTAGCACTGAATTAGTGCAGCAGTTGCCTTGAAAGCTGCTTTATATATGGGAAGGTGGTGAGCCACTGCCTTCTACTGCTGTTAGGATTTATCCTGAGAGAGGATCAAACCAGCTGATGTCCCGAGTGAATGCCCTCCTGTCGGAGTGAATGAAAGCAGTCCCCTTGTGGGGTGAAGAGGATCATCATCCGTAGCATCACGGACCCCACCCCTCACACCTGGAAATGTATTGGGTCTGCCACACCTGTAACCAGCATACAGAACAGACATCCCATCATCCAAAATCATCACAGCCTCCACTCTTCACCAGTGGCAATGCACTGGATCACTGCATCTGCATTCAGCTTATGGGAAAGATCATCTAGCCATCATCTTCCTAAGCAAGGGAGATGTCCCCATGGAAACAGCACCAGCCTGTCATCTAAAGGGCATGAGTACTGGGTTTTAGCCAGAGAACTTATCATTCCTATTGTTTGGCTAACTAGCTAGACACTTTCTGGGCTTTCCTATGTGACCTTAGAATGAAGCCCACAGCTACAGTTTACAGCCAGTAGCAACTGTTCTACTGTTCCTCCAACTGTGTAATTTGCCAGTCAGCAGCTGCAGCCAACAACTGTATTTACACAGTACCGCACTGAGGTCCAAGCGTCACAGCTGTGCGACTTTGCATCTGTGTGCACACTCAGACTGTAATTGGGAGCTGCCAGAGGGACTGTGGGGTTAACTGGAGGGCCAGTGGAAGGAGAGGTGCTGAGACGCGGCTTTTGGTGGGGGTGGATGCAAATTGCTGTCTTTGTTTATTTTTTAGATTTGCTTAAGTTGTCCCCTACCTTGTTCTCCAACCCCAAAATTAATCCATTGGTTATTTATTTGCAACTGCTGATATATTTTGCCATTATTGCCTAGCTGTTTATTTGCATGCTTGGAGTGATAAGTGGGGAAGGGACTGTTATTGTGTTCTCTGTCACAGAGGATGGGGGTTGTATTTATTTCCTGTGCGAAACACCCTGGCAGAACTCTGTCATAAAGATACACAAAGGCGGAGGCACCACGCCACTTTCCAAGCCCATTTCTAACCACTAACCCAGGTGCCATTCACTCGAAGGCATAATAAACTTTGCCCTTTACCATCTTTAGGCTTAGTCAGCACACCTCGCGGGTGGGGGTGATTACAAATTTGGAGGCACCAGTGGGATTTCTGGAACATTTCCGCAACACCTTACCATAGGGTAGGAACAGAGTTTGGTCCCCCCCCCCCAATTTTCAGCTTCATGATGGATCACAACTTGTTGCTAGACTAGTGCAAGGGTGAGGACCTTAATCCAAAAAAATACAATTTTGATGCATGGACCCTGAAGGAACCCTGAGGGACCATCTTGAATGAGTCATAAGCAGCATAAGAAGTTTGGGAAAAGTAACTATTCATGGGAGAGTTTACAATTTGGCATGGCAGACGTGTTCTGATGGAGTGCTGAGAGGATGTTGATCCCTCAAGGGTAACTGGCCAGCTCTCTAATGATGGAGATCCCACCCCATGGTTCATAATGACCCATGAGTGTTTGTAACCCCCCCCCCAAGATCCTAAAGAGCAAAGCAAATTGGAACAGCATTTGCAATCATTTTTGGCAGCTGAGGGAAAGACTGTTCAAGATGTGAGAGCATTCTTCAAGGAAGAAGAACCAGTGCAGGCAATGCCACCCAGCAGACTCTAAATTGGGGGGACAGAACTGAATGCTATATTTGGTTATGCCCATGAACAGTAGAGGATACTGTATACTTTCTCTAGAGCCACCCCGACTCCTCCTGGGAAGGCAACTATGAAAGTTGGATGAGCCAAGCCACACAGATGGAGAATGTGTGAAAGTGTTCAGATGATGAGAAATGTAAAAGAGTTGAAGAGAGCGTGAGAGGGAGGACAGGACTGGACACCCAGCTCCAAGATGTGAACTCCTGGCAGGAAAGAAGATGCCTGAAACAGCAGTGGCAACAAAAGACTGATGGACATAAGGAGTTAACTTATGAAAATCCTGAAACCAAACTGATAACTAATTGTGATGTTGCTTCTGAATGAACTGTAACTTCAGATGCAGCAAAAATAAATGTTTCCTAAACAACAGAGCAAACTGCAGAAATGCATAACTTGGTAAAAGCATTTAATAGTACCTTTACTATGGTACCTGGCTGTGCAAAAGGGATCAAGCATGTAATAAGGGCAGATTGTGCTCACCCTATTAGACAAAAAGCAAATAGAATACCAGAGAGGTTAAGAGCAAGGGTAGTTAAGAAAACAGAGAAACTGAAAGAACTGAGTATCATAGAAGAGTCAAGAAGTGCTTGGGCATCACCAATGGTGATTGTAAATAAGAAGGGGGGGGGTTAAAATGTGCCTTCATTTTAGAAAATGTAATCAATCAAACAATGGTTTATGAATATTGCAACTGCAAAAATCAAGTCTTGCTGCATTCATTAACATTTTAGTATGTATAGTATTGATATACAATTTATATAAGGTTGTTGTTATTGTCTTACATGTACTGTAGATGGGTGTTGTCTTGTAATTGTATTTACTATGTGATGCCATGGGTCACCATTTTAAATGAGTTTTACTCAATGGTCTAAGCCTTCAATAAAAATGAAAAAATGAGAAAATCAACTGTTTGAATTTGATAACTATCCTATGCCCAGGATAGATGTCTTGGTGGATGGATTGTGTAGTGCCAACTACATCAGTACCCTCGATCTTACCAAGGGTTACTGACAGATTCCTGTAGCAAAAGAATCCAGGGACAAAACTGCATTTGCAGCACCTACTGAATTCTATCAGTTCACCACCATGCCATTTCAGTTACATGGTGCACCCCCCCCCCACACATTCCAGCGGTATACGGACGTAGTGCTAGACCCAGACTCGGATTGTCGTGTGGCTTACCTGGATGATGTCATACTGTATAGTCCAGACTGGAAAAGCCATCTGGATCACCTATGAGCAGTTATCCAAGCTCTCAAAAATACAGGTCTTACCATTAATCCTACCAAATGTGCATTGGGCATGCAAGAAACCAGATATTTAGGGTATATTTGGGGAAATGGGGAGGTAAAACCAGACATTTCTAAGACAGAAGCTGTAGCTAACAGCCCTGTCTCTAAAACGAAAAAACATGTCGAGTCAAACTCTCCACCAGGACATAATGCAGCCTGTCCCATCTCTGTTTAAGGCAGTCTCTCCACCCATATTCTCAGTAAGACAGACTTTGTAGTTGTTGGTTGCTAGGCAACCTCCTAATATCCAGATCCTCCAAGCACCTTATCAGGTTCCACGGTGCTTCCCTCTAGACACAGTACCACAGCTAACTTTCCACTGAACCATGCCAGTAGTAAACAATGAGCTTACTATGTAAAATTACATTTCTTCTGCACCTTTTGTTAATTCTACTGTCAACATATTTGTAAGGACTGATGCACGATGATAACCATGGCTGTAACCTGCTCACACACCTGAAACTACTCTGTAACCCAAGTCTTTCTCTGTATGAAAATATGTATTGTTATCCCAGGTCGCCCCTGAAAAAGGGACCTTCGGGGCTCAGTGGGCCTACCTGGTCACCAAATTTTAAATAAATAAATAAAATAAATAACGATTGTGACCCAGCTAGTAGCTGACCAGAGCATTGTGACAGATTACATCAGTCACACTCCGTCACAGCTGCCTATGCAGTCATTTCGTCTTTCTGTAGTTTATACATCAGGGAACCCAGTTTCATACATATGGCTTACAAACATATATAAACAAGGCAGAGATTAGAAATTAGAAAGTACAGCAGGTAGAGATAAAATTTGATTTGATTGTATATTCCTGCTGGACACTGATATCTCTCAGGTTGAAAGAATGCAGAGTAGAGCCCCCGAATGTCTGACAACTACTGGATGAAGTAAGGGAAAAATAAGCACAAGAAGCCATTGCCAGTTCACTATAGGTACCCACAGGAAAAGCCATACCCTGCAGCCACAAGATGACAGCCACTGAGACGAGAGTGATGCCTCAGACATGGCTACTCAGCTGAAGGAACTCAGAGTGTGTGAAGGCCTTACAGATGGTGCAGACACCTCATCTACAAGCTAGTTCTCTGCCACCTGGTCGTGGACATCCACTGAATCTTTCATCTGCCCAAAGGGTCAGGCCTTGACCCTCGATTCTGCCAAAAGATGGACTGTTCTGCTTTCACTGTGGAGAAGATGGACATTTTGTTTGAGGATGTGGCAGGCCCGAGAACCAGCAGCTTGTGGACCAGAAATGGAAAGGAGGCAACAGTCACAGGGAAATGACAGCAGAGCCCAGTAAGGGAGCAACTGGGACTCTGAGAGTGAAAAGCTCTGTAAGATGGACAAATCCCACTACTTCTTTTCAGCACAAACTGACACTTGGATTGATGGGTCTGACCCTAACCATACAGATATCCATAGTGGAATACCCATATGAAGCCGTATAGACAGTGGATCTCAGGTCACCATTATCTACCAATCCTTTTACTGTATGTACCTGAAACACCTGTCCTTGCAACCTCTAGAAAGATTTTCCATCTGGGGTTTGAAAGTGACAGCTACCACATGTTGTAGTTCCTTAAAGGATCGATACCGTGGCTGTCATTTGACCTGATGCCCAGATATTGGACAAGACACTGGTGGTAATTAGAACCAATGCCAGTATGTTTGGACTTGTGGCCCATGTGTGCCTGCAGAAAGCAGGGTAGGAAAATGACCAGACTTTGCCAATTTATGCTATTGTGCGTACTTTTCACCTGGAGAAGGAAGCCAAGGCCTACAACAACCTTGAAGGGATTGTGGGAGTCATAAAGAAGGAAGGAAAATGGCCTTTGATTGTGCACCCTGGGAGTGAGTGCCTAGTAGGAGTCGTTGACTGTCATGAATCTTTGTCAGACCAGACCATCATTGTAGAGTCCTCGGCAAGAGGTTTGCCAAGTGGTCTGATGGTTCAATGGAGAAGACTACTTGGTATCAGTGTAATGGTCAAGAGGATCAATATGAAGTTAAAGAACACAACACATAAGGATTTAACAGTGCATTCTGGTATGATACTAGCCAAACTGTACACTGCTGAGGTGGTAGTGGCACCATCCCATCAGAAGAGGAGCCTGCGAATGAATAAAGAAGTTTTCTATTTGGGTTCATCTGCCATTCCCCCCAACTGGAAGAAATGATTGCAACAGGAATTGGCAGACCAGTCAGATGTCTTCTCATGCCATCAGTGGGATATGGGATGTGCCAAAGGGGAAGAACACTCTATATCACTACATGATAACCCTCCCTTTAGAGAAAGGTTGAGGAGACCGGCACCTGCTGACACTGAAGATGCTAAATGACACCTGCAAGAGTTGTTGGTAGCAGGGATCATAAAGAAATCTTGTAGACCCTTTGTGTCACTGATTGTGGTGATCCAAAAGAAGACTGGTGCCCTAAAAATATGCATTGACTATCATTCCCTTAATCAAAGGACCTTGGCTGACCAATACCATGTCTTGAGTGCAAGATGCTCCGGACAACCTCATGGGGAGTAGATGGTTCTCTGTGCTGGACTTGCACAGTGGATACTATCAAATACTGATGGCTGAGGAAGACAAGGAGAAGACAGCCTAGCAACACTTTAAGTTTTCTTAACTATACTGTAGTTACAGTATAACTACACTGTAACTGCAACAAGCATATAACTACAGTGTTATTAGCCCTCTTGCATGTAATTAATGATTGCCTACCCTGCACTGCCTTTATCTGTCCTCTTGGTTTTTATCAATTTGAGTGTATGCTGCAAGGGATCTGTGGCACCCCAGCAACTTTCCAGTGCCTATTGGAAAATGTGGTATGGGATATGAATCTCTTAGCAGTCTTCGTCTACCTGGATGACCTCATAGTGTTAAGGAGGACACTGGAAGAACATGAAGCCTGACTACTACAGGTTCTGGACTGGCTGAAGGGACATGGTCTAAAGTTCTCCCTTGACAAGTGTCAGTTCTGTCACATTGCTGTCAAATATGTTGGGCATGGGAGGGAAGGGGCTGTGTGGAGCCTGAGCTGAATGGAAGCAGCTTTTATAGCTCCTACAACTAACTTTTAAAATCTACTAAAATCAGCAGTTTAACTCGAAACATTTGCAATTCTGAGTTTCCCAGCAGAAAGAGGACCATCAGGATGGACAATCCTAAGTGGGATAAAACTTCCGGAGGTCCCAAAAAAAGCAAGAGAACTGGCAGAGCAAAAACCATGCAGCCCGGTGCAGAGGCCTTGCCTGTGGCTGAGCATGAGTCAGAAGAAACCCTAGCCTCCTTAGACCTGAAACTTTAGAAGCTGATACTGTCAGTCATCGAACTTTCCCAGAAAGTGGACGGGTTCAACGGCAGGGTGTTAATTCTTGAAACTGCTGTGGATGCCCTGAAAGGAGACCCACTGAAAGTTTGTAAGCAAGCCGATGCTTCTACGGAAGTGACAGCACTAATGGCAACTGAGTCTCAGCATTTGGGACCCTATTAGAGACTCTCGAAAATCAAGCCCACTCAGCTAATTTGTGACTGTTGGAATTGCCAGAGAGGTGTGAGGGGGATCACCCTATCCTCTGTTAAAGAATGGCTCACTGAAAAGCTGGTACAAGAGGGTTCATGCCATTACAGAACTTCAGAAGGCTTACCGAATTACCCCTCGAGGACGACGGCAGGGATTGGATGAACCTCACACTCTACTGGTGGTAACATTGAGGGCTGGTGTGTGTGACCACATTCTACAGCTGGCGCACAGTACAGCCCCTATCATGCAAGATGATAAACAAGTGTATCTCTTCCCGTACATAAGCTATGCGATGTGCCAATGCCGCATGAAATTCGACGGAGTTCATCGTACCTTAAGGGATACAGGGGTCCCTCATACAATGATCTACCTAGCTAGATTATGGATCATCATTGAGGGCAAAGTCTATCTTTTTTTGGATCCAGTCGATACAGGCAAATGGATTACTCATTTTTCAGCTATGAGGGACCACTCTAAAGAGGATGACTCCGTGTACGCTGGGAAGAAACCTGAACAGGTTTTGCTTTTCCTGATATAATGACTTTAAGTACTGTTTTGGCCCTTAACTTGTTACCTTGCTTAGCATATCTTTAATGCTTTAGTATTGCTCCTCTTTCAGAGATACAGAATATTTCTGGGCTGGTTAATTTTGTGATGTTCTCTAATCTGTTAACAAAATATGCAGGGTTTACTATATTGATGTAAAATTATGCCTAGTGTTAGTTTTAAAAGGAAGTGGATTTATCATTATTTTGTAACTGATCCTTGTATTTTGCTTCCAGGCTTGCCTTATACGATTATTAACCTTTAGGGTTTGAACATGGCATTGCAGGTCTCTAGTGGGCCAGGCTATTTACAAGCAGGGCATTGATGGACAGTCATTATTACAGGAATTTGCTAAGTTGCTCTTGGACTCACACAGCTAATATTTAGTTTATATATTTCAGTAAGATGTTGACAACCCACTACAATGTGGTATCTTTATATAGTGGATGCATTTGTGCATTGGATTAAGGGACTTTAGGTCCTATCAGGTCTCATGTAATTGTGGAATGTTCACTATATGCATTCTCCAATGCTTTTGTGTTTGGAAATTTTTATAAAAATAAAGTATAAAAAAATATGTTGGGCACATTGTATCAGAGCAAGGAATCGGCACTGACCCAGCAAAAGGGAAAACTGGCTGAGACCCAATAATTTAAAAATTCTTCAGTCTTTCCTGGAGTCCTGCGGCTACTTTGGGAGATTCATGAAAGACTACTACTCAGTGGTGAGGCCAATGAACAACTTGACTCAGGGGTATCCTCCAGCCTGAAAGACCAAAGGTTCAGGGAGCAAACAGAGAACACCATCGGAATACTGCAATCCCAATAAACCTTTTGGGACAGACGAACTGCTGACTGTGAAAATGCTTTTCGAGAGATCATTCAAAGCCTGATGGGGGCCCCTGTACTAGCTTTTGCTGACTATACCAAGCTGTATACCTTTCACATTGATGCAAGCATGCAAGGACTGGGTGCTTTACTTTACCAAGAGCATGAAAACGGCATGAGACTGGTTGCCTATGCCAGTTGCAGTCTAAGCCCATCTTAAAAGAAATATCCAGTCCATAAATTGGAGTTCCTTATGCCAAAGATAGCAGTGACTTATCAATCCTGTGAATATCTTTATGGAGCCAGCTTTATTGTACTGACAGACAATATCCTGCTGACCTATGTGCTAATGCCTGCCAAGTTTGATGCCACTGGGCATAGAAGGCTCTCCACTCTAACTACTCAGAACTTCCACATACAATACCATCCAAGGCAGAATAATGGTAACACATGTAACCCCTGGGTGGCACTATCCCAAGGGCTACTACCCCTGCCTGCTTGACTAGTAGCAGGTTAAGGGGCCTGAGTTCTGAAATGGGTGCCTCCACCCAGAGATCAGGGTTGGCAGTGGTCAAGCTAACCTGGGCACCGCCCTCCAGGACACTGTAACCCCCCTTTTCCTCTCTAGTGGCCTGAACGCTGTACAATAATCGCTTTCACAATACACCTGGTATACCACACAAGTACCCACACTGTTTGCACTTACCACCAGGGCTGGTTCCTGTGGCTTGACCCTGGGGACCCCCTGTAAAACAAGATTATGCACAGCAAATAGCAACAGTACAGTACTTTGAGCACAAACTGGAACCACAGTCAGATTACCTGCAGAAAAGGTAAGATCTGATTTATTCAGGGGATTTGAACAAGTGAGGGGCAAAATCAAGTTAATTAGCTTAAAAGTTATATCAGTCAAGCAGTTATGCATGCGCTTTGAGTCCCCCCACACAGTCCACCTCTGGGTACCCAGGTGGAGAAGAGATGGGCTAGCCAGGACCTATGCCCAGAGTTGTAGCTGGTTGGGGCCCTATGATGGAAAGCACAACATGCACAGCACACAATATTTGTAATCCAGAGCCAGAGGACTCAGTTCGTAAAGGAAATGAAACAACAAGACAATTAGATGACACACTCAGAATAAGCCGTTGTTGCAGGGAGCTACCCTGGTATTTACTCATGATACCCAAGACTGGACACAGGCTGGACGAAAATCGAGACTGCAGGTGGTTGATCTGGAATGGCAGGAGAGGAAGGGCCTACATGTGTCACAGAGGCATCGTTCCTGTTCAAGCGTGGAGCAGGGGGCTGATCCCCAGGCAGTTCTCTTGTCGATGGCTTCTCTGTGCAGTGGGTAGTCTGGCTGGGCCAGTCTGGCAAGGCCCAGACCACATGGAGACAAATTCGGATGCAGCCCGTTTTGGGCTGGATACAGATTCCAGCAAGCAGAACACAGTTCACACAGTGGAGGACTAACTCACGACCCACTAGCAGCTCATAGCACATTTAAATGTAAGGGAATTCTACTGTACCAGGCAAAGTACTCCCTGGTCACAATCGCAAAGTCCCTGCACACACCGGGAGCTTAAGGGGTAACTGAAACTCCTGACAGGCCGATCGCATTCAGCAAAATCTTCGTTCTTCTTCAGGCTGAGCCTGGCCCACTTCAGCAGCTTACTTTAGTCGTACAGACTTGGATTTAGTCCAAAATAATTCTCTTCTCTTCTCTCCCTCTCAGGAGCAGCACATCGACATGCAGGCCAAAAAACTTAGCCTTTTCAGAGTTCTTCCATGAGAATCCACTCAGTATTGTTTTCAGAGTTCTTCCATGCGAATCCACTCAGTATTGCTGCCCAAAATACTCTTGAGTGCTTTCTTGTTCAGCTTCCAGTTTAGATCTAACTGAAAACTGCAAGCAGCCCGGGACTTCCCCAAGATCCGAAAGATTTGGTTGGCTGATTTGGCTGTCAGTCAAAGCAAGAGCCCCCCTTTCAGTTGCAAAAAGTTCAAACTACAGTTCCTACAGATTTTGAATTCAGGCAGCTTCTGTAGTCCGGCTACATTTTAGGTCCCACCAGTACTGATTGGTCCAATTTGCAGTCCAGGACCAAGATAGTGGAGACAAACAAAACAGTCCGTCCTTGCTACAAAGAAAGCAGGTTAGACAAATTACATTATTGTTATCACTCTAAATGATTTTCAGTCAATAGTTACATCTTTCAACAGAGCTCCGTCTCAGGTTACTTAAGCTGCAATCAAGCAGCTCTTAAAGAGACAGTACACAGAGGCTATACAGGCTCTGGTAATCACATTTAAACTGCTAAAATGCAGGACACCAGCCTGGCAGTGAGCATTTAGGCAAGCTCAAGGAAGACTTTTTGGGAACCCCCATTTGTAGGGGGGGTTACACACAGATGCCCTGTCTAGATTACCACATCATACTCTGCAAACAGAAGGGCCATGAACCTATGTATCTGAAGATGGGGTTAAAACAATCTGCCAGGTAATAGTGCCTGATGACAAGCCTGCTCCCACTGACTCTGAAAAGGTCATGGATTTTCTTGGTGTGCATCCTGACGATGTACCAGAGGTGTACGCCCACTTATCCACACTGCATACTGTAATACTGCTTGGCCTCACCTCAGACCTCCAGATATAAGATGTGTGCAGCAGACAGATCCCAGTCTGTGGGATATCAAATTGATTAGTGTAATGAATTACAAAAATATAAACGCCAAATGCAAATGCCTTCTCCCGAAGAGCAACTGGTTCTTCCCAGCAAGTATTGAAAAATGGTTTTGCAGTCACTTCACAAGGACATGGGACATATGAGGATTGCTAAAACTTTGTGTCTTTTCCAAGATCAATTCTACTGGCCATGCATTGCTCTTGAAGTACAGAGACATTGTAAACACTGCAACTGGTCCATCACCCATAAAACTGTACCCAAGAGGACGGCTGCACTTGTAATCATCACCAGTACCAGACCAATGGATCTGGTCTGCATGGACTTCCTTTCCCTTGAGGCTGGGCAGAAGGAGATCAGTAACATTTTGGTGGTGATGGACCACAACAGCTGCTATGTACAGGCATTCCTCATAAAAGGCCAGAAGGCAACCTCCATGGCTAAAGTTTTGTGTGAAAAATATTTTGTGCATTATGGCTTTCCCCGCCGCCTTCACTGCTACCAAGGGAGACACTTTGAGTGTTGCTTTATCAAAGAACTTACCAGCGTTATGGACATCAAGAAGTCCTCTACCACTCCCTATCATCCACAAGTGACCCTCAGCAAGAGAAAGTCAATAGAACACTGCTTAATATGCTGGGGACACTGGACCCTACAAAAAAGCCATACTGGATCCAGCAGGTACCTTTCTTAGTCCGTGCCTACAACTGTACCAAAAATGACTCAAAAGGATTCTTACCCTACTTCCTAATGTTTGAATGGGACGCCTGATTTCCAGTATACTTATATTTTGGGGTATCGGCTGATGGCAACTTGCCAGAGACATATCTGGACAACACCAACAGATCACCTGCTCAACTGAAAGAGGGCTACAGGGTGGCCCAAAAAGCACCTGGGAAGTCTAATCTATCCAACAATATCAGATATGATGAAATAGTCTGAGAGCAAGCTCTCTAGCCAGGTGACTGAGTACTAATCCAGAACTTGGGGATCCTAGGAAAACATAAGACGGAGGACTGATGGAAACTGGATCCCTGTGCAATTGTGGAACAGCTTCCAGATCTGACATTTGATTGTCTGAAAATGGAAAGAGAAAATGTTGTGGTCAAAACCTTGTATCAAAACCACCTTTTACCAACTGGCCAGCTGTTGCCTGAGCTAGTCATCCCAGTACCCCTCTCGCCACCAAGGATACCTGCCACCAGGAATGAGACTCAGACAAGGAAGAACCATGCACCTGCACCTGAAATGCCTGTTGCCTCCCTGGTGACTCAGTCTGATGTGGTCTACAGTAGCTCTGAGAATAAGGAACCCTACAGTTGTCCAATACCACATGAATATCTGCCTGAACCATACCCCATGGAATTTCAAATTTCACCCTTCATCACCTGGAAGAAGTAACTCGAGTAATTCCAGACCACTGAGTCCAACACCAGCACCCTTTGTTTCAACCAAATTTTGGCCTACAGTCATGGACTTTGATCCCATCACACAGGATGTTGGGTTACCAGTAATAGAACTGCCTTAGAACATAGAAAGACTTGAACCTGATCTGGCAGAGGATACAGAACCCATCTATGATCCTGAAACTCATTTATGAGGTTCCTGGTGTCCCTTGTGACCTCCTTGTAAATATGGTGCATAAAAAAGTCACTCAGTTGCCAAGCCCACTTGTGCTGACCTCAAGCAACTTTTGGGAGGTGGAATTGTTTAACATGGTGGGAAAATGCTAATACAATGTTTACTTTGTGTCCTATTAAATAAAGGAAAGGCAAAGGGGAAATTGTTTAACCAGGAAAGGCACACTATGCTAGAGCTTGTTTCCAGGTATGACCTGAGAGCACAAGGAAGTTAAGTTACTTGTTCAAGGTCATGCAATATGTAGGTGGGGGCTGATGGGATGAAACCCTGGTCTCCAGGTTTGCAGTTCAGTGCCCTTGACTACTACACTATACTGCCTCCTGTTGATATCATTCAGATAGAACTCAGGTGTATTAGTCAGAAATGTTTAGATAGCAGTCAGGTGTATTAGCCTGTGTAGTGTTGCGTTGTGTCGCAATGTTTTATGTTTTTCAGGCCTTGATGAGGATGCTAAGGATTTCAGTGAGGGGAAGGTATATCTCCCTCCTAAATGGGAGCTTGTCTTTGGCTGTCTCCAGAACACTACTGCCACATTTCCCTGCACTATTCCTTAACCCCAGTCCTAGTCTAGACTGTAGCTGCAGGACCAGGGTTGGACTGGACACTGTGGCTGGCATGCCGCCGCCTCTCTTCGCTCAACCAGCCCCTAGACTACCTTCAGGTTGGGGAACCCACAGCAAGGAGGATGCTCAGTTTTAAGCAGCTCTCAAAGCTGCACAAAGTGCAAAACAACTAAATTAGTACATTCTGTACCTGGGAAATGGTCATAAATTTGGGGACTGGTTCAGCTCTGCAGAAAAACTAAAATTAGCATATCCTGTCCTGGTGAAACTGACATCTTTTTGGAGTGCAGCACTGCAAAACAGCTTTGAAATGCAAGTTGCCTCAGGACTTGCATGTGTGCCTTTTCCCTGGAACTGACAGCCACTGAGAACCAGGGGTTTAGCGTAATGAATAATGCCTAAACCCGGTGCCTAAGATGCAAGTCACTGACATTTAGTTCCTAGATTTTTGTACAAGGGAGAGACATATAAATCTGAGGAGAGAAGAGCATTTGTGAATAGCTCTCAATTGCTATTCCTGTCTGACTAAAAAGTTTGTCCAAAATAGACTTGAGACCCCTGGAAAAGGGAATTAATGCAGCTAGAGTGCCATACTTGGGCTATAGCACTGAATTGGAGCAGGGGCTGCCTTGAAAGCTGCTCTGCATCTGGGAAGGTGGTGAGTCACTGCCTTTTACTGCCGTTAGGATTTTATCCTGACAGGGGATCAAACCAGCTGAGGTCCCAAGTGATTGCCCCCCTGTTGGGGTGGGTGGAGAGAAGTCTCCTTGTTCATTGAAGAGGATCATCATCATCTGGAGCTTCACAGCACACACCCCTCACCACCTGAAATACATTGGGTCTGCCACATCTGTAACCATCATACAGAACAGAACTCCCATCATCCAAAATCATCACTGTGATGTGGACAGCCAGTTCCGAGTGCTATATCATTTTTTTAATATAAAATGTATTACAGACTGTCTCTGCTGAAAAATCTGGTGCTCTTAGAATGACCTCACTCATCCCCCCCAGGTTTCAGCTGAAAGATGAGTCATGAGAAAATGCTGAAAGAGCATGTGAGTTCACACACACACAGGTTTTAGATACCAGGTGTTACATGGAAGGCCTAAAGCTAATTACGGGGTGGAAAAATTTTGAGTTGAGCAAATCCATTTTTATGATGTGTCCAGAGGAAGAAAAGCAGGTTGTGATGTATTAGTGTGAAAATCATAAAGATTCTTTCATGTCCTGGAAGGGGGAAGCTTATTATAAGATCAAAGAAGTGTCATTTGAAGGACATGAGTCATGCTGAAGATTGCAGAATGTAATACTTTGAAAAGACATCCTGTTTTTGTATAAGATATATATATATTTTTATATAATCTGACAGAGGAGGAGCTAGATGACCTTACACAAAAGGGTTTGGCAAATACAGTTTGCTTTAAAGAATATTCTGTTTTACTTACACACTTTAACCTAGACTCTGACAACGAAACATCTGTGAGCACTTTTAAACATGTATTTAGAACGAGAGTCAAATCTAAGTACTATAAGTAGGAATTTGCACTGTTTAAACCTTGTTCTTTTTAAAAGATTTGTATGTCTTGTGATATAAGAGATCTGTATTTTGTGTTCTACATATTTATATCTATTTTTAGTAACATTCTTTCTAGAGCATACTTGGTCTGTCTTTGAATTTCTTTTATTTGTAAGAAAAGTATATATGGTTATAGCAGACACAAGGCATAAGCTGAAGGGTGATACCAAACTGGAAAGAGAAGCGTTTTAAATCTGAGGTCTTTATTAAAGTTTTTAAGGGTTCATCTCTGTATACCTGGCTAGGTGCCCATAGGCAAAGATATCTGGTCCCTTGAAGACAGAAATATCTGAGCCTGTGCATTGGGGTATGCTAGCAAGAGGTTCACAGATTGAATCCCTCCAAGACTTGAGACCAAAGGTTGATCTGAACTCACAAAACAGACAAGAGGGTTACCTTGTTCTGTTAAACTGTTCACAAGACTGTGCTCAGAGGTTGGCACTTTGGGAGTAGAGGGTCTGACCTGCTTAATGGGTTTGTGACAGATTGGTTGGCAGCAGTAGCATAATTTTGGTATCACAAGCTTTTATTGCTGTGTGTCGGCTTGAGACCGTAAGCTCTCTTGCAAAGAAAGAAAAAGACAGAGTTTTATTTTAAAAAGGAAACAGAACTATATATCACTTGGCATACAGTCAAGTTCCTACCCTTTTTAATTTTTTTTTTCTAAAGTGCAAGTCAGAGTAGCCATAGTCAGGGAAGAAGATGGCTTCCGACTACAGCAGGCACACTGTAGATTACTTGAAGCAGTTGTGCGGGGACAGAGGGAGTCCCGTTCGAGGTGACAGCCAAAAAGCAGAACCTCATAGAGGCCCTGATGGTAGCAGATACCCAGAGAAGCAAGTCACAGACCGTGACTGAAAGGGACCAGACCTCGAGTGTGGCAGGACTAGCGGGCCAGTGCTGTGTCCAGATCCCATGAGGAGGACAGCAGGCCACTGTCAGTGAAGGGCCACAGCAGCAGGAGAAGGTCACCAGTATCCTGAATCCAGAGGTACTCAGGCTGCAAACTGAGTTGCGCAGGATGGAGCTGGAGTTCCAGGAGAAGAGAGAGAGTGAGAACACCAAGAGGCAGAGCAAGAGAAGCAAGAGGTGGACCGTGAGGCAGAGCGAGAATGCAGAGAGGCAGAGAGGGAACAGCGAGAGGCAGAGCAACAACAGAGGGAGGCAGACCGTGAGGAGTGTGAGCACCAGTGATCTGCAGAGGAGAAGAGAGATGAGAATGCTGTGATGCAGACCGTGAGGAGCAGGAGCGCCAGAGGCAATATGAACTGGAGAAGATACGACTCCGACCAGTGGCACCAGAGCAGGTAAGTGGTTTGGGTTTAACTGGGACTGCAGGACTGGGTTACAAATTGAACTACAAATTAATAGCTAAATTTAAGGAGGGGGAGGATATGGATGCCTTTTTAAACTCCTTTGAAAAAGTTTGTATTCAGGCTAAAATTCCTAGAGCATCCTGGAGCTTCCAGCTATCCCCGCTACTTACCAGGAAAGCTCGGGATGCATTGGGTCAAATGGACAATGAGGCAGCAATGATTACAGCAAGCTAAAAGCTGCACTGTTAAAAAAAGTTTGAATTAACTGCTGAATCCCACAGAGCTAAATTCCGTAAGCTCAGGAGAAGCCCTGATATGAGCTATGAGGAGCTAACCATGAAACAACATCAGTTTTTTAAAACGTTGGTGGGAAGGAATTGAGGCAAACTCTGTTGATAAAATTGAAAATGTGATTTTATTAGAACAGTTTTATTGGGCTTGCCCAGCAGAGCTAAAAACCTGGCTAGAGGACCGAGATCCCGAAACAGTGCAAGAGGCTGCTGATCTCTTGGACCACTATGCCAAGAGCAGACCTGCTCTTAGAGCAAATGGGGTGGGTGTGGCAGTGCAGAAAGGGAAAAGCGCACTTTTAGGGCAGCTAAAACCCTCACTGCCGCCACCAAAACCAGTTAGCCCCAGGTTTCAGAGAAAATATTTCTCAGGGAGAAGAAATGAATGTTGGTTGTGTAAAGAAACAGGACATATTGCCAGGCAGTGTCCCAAAAAGGCGAGCAATACACAACAGGATGGTAGAAAAAGAAGTAGGTTGTTAGTGTGTCCCTGGAAGCATGCTAGTGAACATGAAGGAACACATGCACCCAGTCATGGTAAATGGTGTGCAGACACAAGGGTTAAGGGACACAGGAGCATCCCTGACGTTAGTAAAGGGGGATCTGGTAGAGCCTGGTCAGTTTATACCCAATAAATATGTCACTGTGCAGGACTTCACTGGTGGCAAAAACATTGCCCCTTGCTAGTGTTCTCTTAGACTGGGGTGAAACAGGGGGAACTGTGCAACAGGTGGCTGTAACCAAAGCATTAGCTATGAAAGTGATCCTGGGTAACAATCTCCAACAGGGGATGGTATGTGCAGTTACCCATAGCCAAATGGCAAGGGAAACCTGCAGTTCCTTGAACCCCACCAAAGCCATTGTGGAAACCACTGGGAGGCTGGTTCCCCAGCCTGTGTATCCTGATATGGAGACTGATAAAGAGAGGGTAGAAATTTCCCCGGTAGCAAGTGACCACACAGCTACGGAAGGTTACTCCGAAGAGGGAGGGGTGACCCATTGTCAGAGGTTTGGGATTGACAGTGATCCTGAGGGCCCTGATGCTAGTACTAGGGACCCTAGTTTAGCGACTGAAGGGGACCTGTCCCATGCCTTAGGACTGTGTGAGGGGTTTGCAGCTGCTCAGAGGATTGACCCTAGTTTAGAGAAGCTGAGGGCTTGGGCAGACTCTGATGGAGCACAGGGAGGTGATGGCCAACATAAGATTTATTGGGAAAATGGACTTATGTATACTTAGGCAGTACAGACAGAGGGAGGGATGCTAGGCAGGCAGCTTGTCATTCCCTAAGGGTATTGTGAGCAGTTGCTCAAAATTGCACATGATATTCCCTTGTCTGGTCATCTGGGAATTGCACGCACTACGTAGCAGTTAGCCCAGAATTTCTACTGGCCTAACTTCACCCAGCAGGTGAAGGAGTGTTGCAGGTCTTGTCACAGGTGCCAAGAAATAGGGAAGGCGGGCAAGAAAACCCAAGCAACCCTGATCCTTTTGCTCATAGCGGAGAAGCCATTCCAGAGGGTGGGAATGGATATTGTGGGGCCTTTAAATACCCCCAGCTTCTCAGGGAAGAGATTCATCCTGACTGTGGTGGATTATGCCACCCAGTACCCAGAGGTAGTCACCTTATCCTCACTGAGGACAGACAAAGTGGCAAATGCCTTACTTGGGATTTTTTCCCGTGTTGGGTTTCCGCAGGAGGTAATCACCGATTGAGGGAGTTCCTTCATGTCAGACCTGATGAAATGTTTATGGGAGAAGTGTGGGGTGGTGCAGAGATGCACAACACCATGTCACCCACAAGCCAGTGGACTTATGGAATGATTCAATGGTACCCTAAAGTCAATGCTCTGGGCATTTTCTGAACAGCATGGGAGGGACTGGGAGAAATACCTTCTCCATCTGTTGTTTGCATACAAGGAGGTGCCCCAAGTGTCAACAGGATTTTTCCCCTTCGAACTCTTATATGGACGCCGGGTATGTGGGCACCTAGACTTGATATGGGAGGACTGGGAAGACAAGCATGCCACCCAGGGAACTCCCATTGTGGATTATGTCCTTAGGTTTATGGAAATGCTGAAGGAGCTTATGAGGACAGCCAAGAGCAATCTGGCAGCTGCCCAACAGAAGAAAAAGTGTGGTACGACCGCAGAGCCAGAGCTCGCTCATACATGGTGGGTCAGGAAGTCATGGTCCTTATTCCAGTCTGGAAAGACAAGCTGCAAGCTGAGTGGGCAGGACTGTACAAAGTGGTTAGGAAGGTAAATAACATGAACTACATTGTGGAGTTACCTGACAGAGGACAGACAGAAAGGATGTACCATGTCAACATGATGAAGCCATATACAAATAGGGCTGACATGGTGTTTGCAGTGTGTAGTCATGGGGAGGGGACGGATGAAGGAGACCCCCTTCTGGACTTGCTGAAGGAAAGCAAGCAGGAGTCCTCTGTGGAGGCAGTAAAATTGTCTCCCCAGCTGGCCCCAGACCAGATCCGGAAAGTAAGGGAGGTTTTGGCAGACTTTGCCCCATTGTTTAGAGCCAAGCCAGGAGTAACCCCCTTAGCGACACATGATGTGGAGACAGGGACACAGACACCCATACGGCAGACAGCATATCGGGTGTCACAGGCTGTCCTAAAGGACATTAGGAGGGAAGTGGAGGAGATGCTGGATTTAGGGTAATCCAGAGATCCCACAGGTCCTTGTGCCCAAGCCAGATGGCTCAACTTGTTTCTGTGTGGACTATCATGGACTGAATGCAGTCACGAAGTTCGACGCCCACTCAATGCACCGGACGGATGAACTCCTGGACAAGTTGGGAAGGACGACCTACCTTATGACTATTGACCTGACCAAGGTGTATTGGCAGGTAGAATTGACAGACAGAGCTAGGGAGAAGTTGGCCTTCATCACTCTGATTGGCTTATTTGAGTTTAAAGTAATGCCTTTCCGAATGAAGAATGCCTGGGCCACTTTCCAAAAGCTGGTGAACCAGGTGTTAAATGGTGCCGAGGAGTATGCTGTGGCATACCTGGATGACATTGCTGTATTTAGTACCAGCTGGGAGGAACACCTGTCCCACCTTAGGGAAATGCTGGACAGGATACAGAGGGCCGGGCTCACTGTCAAAGCCGAGAAGTGCCAGGTTGCCATGGGGGAAGTGGCATACCTTTGGCATGTGGTAGGCTGGGGACAGCTCTGTCCTAACCAAATAAAGATAGAGGTGATTCAGGTGTGGCCCAGACCAGAAACCCAGAAGCAGGTCAGGAGCTTTCTAGGGACAGCAGGGTACTGTAGGAAATTTGTACCCCATTACAGTGCCCTGGCTGCTCCCCTTTCTGACCTGACAAAGAAAAGGATGCCAAAGAAAATTACCTGGGGCCCAACCTGTGAGGAAGCCTTTACCAAACTAAAGGAGGCACTGTGCAGTGCTCCTGTTTTGACAAGTCCTGACTATAGCAAGACCTTTATAGTTCAGACTAACTCCTCAGACATGGGTATTGGGGTAGTACTGAGTCAGAAATCCAGCCAAGGGACAGATCACCCAGTAGTGTACCTGAGTAGGAAGTTGCTTCCTAGGGAGCAAGCTTACTCCACAGTGGAAAAGGAGTGTCTTGTCATAGTGTGGGCCCTAAAGAAATTAGAGCCATACTTGTATGGGCAGCATTTTGTGGTGCAGACTGACCACAACCTCCTGGTTTGGCTGACGCAGGTGGGGAAAAACAATGGCAGACTGCTAAGACGGAGTCTTGCTTTACAAGGGTATGATCTAAAAATTGTACATAGGGCTGGAGCGAAAAAACAGAACTCAGATGGGCTGTCCAGGGTCTATGAGGAGTGAACTGATTTGGGAAGCTCATCCCATGTAGGGGATAGAACCCCCAAATTCAGTCTAGGTGGGGAGGAATTGTGACATGGAGTGCTGTATCATTTTTTTTATATAAAATGTATTACTGACTATCTCTGCTGAAAATTCTGGTGCTCACTCATCCCCCCCAGGTTTGAGCTGAAAGATGAAAGCCATGAGAAAATGCTGAAACAGCATGTGAGATCACACACACCCAGGTTTTAGATACCAGGTGTCACGTAGAAGGCCTGAAGCTAATTACGGGGTGGAAGAAGCTAGAGTTGAGCAAATCCATTTTTATGATGTGTCCAAAGGAAGAAAAGCAGGTTGTGCTGTATTAGTGTGAAAATCATAAAGATGTTTTCATGTTCTGGAAGGGGGAAGCTTATTATGAGATCAAAGAAGTGCCATTTGAAGGACATGAGTCATGCTGAAGATTGCAGAATTTAATACTTTGAAAAGACATCCTGTTTTTGTACAAGATTTATATTTTTTTATATAATCTAACAGAGGAGGACCTAGATGACCACACACAAAAGGGGTTGGCAAATACAGTTTGTCTTAAGGAATATTCTGTTTTACTTACACACTTTTACCTAGACTCTGACAACGAAACATCTGTGAGCACTTTTAAACAGGAGTTTAGAAAGAGAGTCAAATCTAAGTACTATAAGTAGGAATTTGCACTGTTTAAACCTTGTTCTTTTAAAAGATTTGTATGTCTTGTGATATAAGAGTTCTGTATTTTGTGTTCTACATATTTGTATCTATTTTTAGTAAAATTCTTTTTAGAGCATACTTGCTCTGTCTTTGAATTTCTTTTATGTGTAAGAAATGTATATATGATTATAGCAGACACTAAGCATAAGCTGAAGGGTGATACCAAACTGGAAAGAGAAGCGTTTTAAGTCTGAGGTCTTCATCAAAGTTTTTAAGGGTTCATCTCTGTATACCTGGTTAGGTGCCCGTAGGCAAAGATATCTGGCCCCCCAAAGACAGAAATATCTTAGCCTGTGCATTGGGTACGCTAGCAAGAGATTCATAGTTTGATTCTCTTCAAGACTTGAGACCAAAGGTTGATCTGAACTCACAAAACAGACAAGAGAGTTACCTTGTTCTGTTTAACTGTTCATAAGACTGTGATCAGAGGTTGGCACTTTGGGAGTAGAGGGCCTGACCTGCTGAGTGGGTTTGTGACAATCACGACCTGCACCCTTCACAACTGGGAATGCGTTAAGTCCACTGCGCCTGTATCCAGTCTACAGAAAAGACCATCCAGTCATCATCTGCCTAAGCAGAGGAGATGTCCTCACAGAAACAGCACCAGGCTGTCATATAAAGGTCATGAGTATTGGGTTTTACTCACAGAATTTATCATTTCTATTGTTTAGCTAGCTAGATACTTTCTGGGCATTCCTGCATTGCCTTAGAATCAAGGCTATAGCTACAGCTACAGCTACAGCTTGCAGCCAGGAGCAGCTGTTTTGCTGTACATCCAGTTGTATAATTTGCCAGTCAGCAGCTGCAGCCAACAACCAAATTTGCATGGTAACACACCAAGATCCAAGCACCACAGGCCTGCAACTCTGTATCTGTGTGCAGACTAACACTGTAATTGGGAGCTTCCAGAAGGACTGTGGGGTTAACTGGTGCACCAGTGGAAGGAGAGGTGCTGAGACATGTCTTACGGTGGGGGTGAATGCAAACTGCTGCCTTTAGTTTTACCTTTGCTTAACTTATCCCCTAACCTGTTCTCCAATCCCAGAATAAACCCATCGGTTATTTATTTGCAACTGTTATGTAGTTTGCTAACTGCTGATGTATTTTGCCATTATTATCTTGCTGTTTATTTGCATGCTTAGAGTGATAAGTGGGGAAGGGATTGGGTTACTGTATTCTTTGTCACAGAGGGTGGGGGTTGTATTTATTTCCTTTTGGGAAGCACCCTGGCAGCACTCTGTCATAAGGATACCCATAGGTGGAGGCACCATGCCACTTTCCAAGCCCATTTTTAACCACAATCCCGGGTGCCATTCACCCGAAGGCATAACAGACTTTGCCCTTTACCATCTCCAGGCATAGTCAGCATACCTCATGGGTGGGAGGTGTTACACAGCCAAGAATCATTAGCCAATATCATAAGTCTGAGTGAGTGTCAGTTTGTTCCTGTAGCTGACCACATGTAACAGGGGCATAGAGGTGCTCACGGTGTCTCTGCTATACAGGGATTAGAGAGCAGAGTATAATATAAATGGGATTGTTAACATTATATACATAGGTATTGGCTTTTGACAAAGCAGAGCTGTCTGTTATAAGTGGGTGCCTGCTATAAAAGTGTCTGCTATATGTAGGTTGGACTGTATTATTATGTTACTGCAACTCACAACCTCATTATTACTAATGAAGTCCTACAACTGTAACAGTAGAAACCATCTGTGGCTACATACTTATTTGAGAGATTAAGATTGCCAGTTAGTCAATCAAAATGCTGCCTAAGCAATCATAGCATTCCCTGTGGTTAATAGTTTAATAAAATTTTATATTGATGGTGCTTTTCTATAGTAGCTCAGATCAGCTTCAGTTTATGCAGAGTGCCCATGAACTCTGACCTTTTTTATTGTGTGACCTTTGACTCTAATGTTCTTGAGTTCCCAGTCAGAGACAGAATGAAAATGTCATTTCCCTGTAGTGTTCCCAGTTGCTGCTTGCTCAGACAGAAATCCAGAGTAATTTCTTCTCATTGCCCAAAATAGACTGCCCCCTCTCACTACATGATATGTTGCCTCTTCTCGGAATTAAATTGAGCTTAGTCATGTAATCAGACGTGCTTTTTGCTTGACAGTATTTCAGAACTGCAGTAGCAGAGCTCCTTGCTTATCAGACCAATTCCCTAGTTTCTAATTTTCATTTTGTCTTTATTTTCCTGTGTTCCCCTTTGCTATAGCTTTTCTAATCTAGGTGCCTTTGTATTGCCCCTTAATTGTGTAAATTTTGTGTCCTAGGTTGGTCACCCTATAGTGAGGGTAAACCAGCCAAGTTTCTTGCTCTTATACTAAAAAGTGTGAGAATGTGATGGATTGGTAAGGACGAAGGGTATTTCACTCTAGTAAACAGACTACATATCTGTGGCATAGCAGCCAGCAGAATTTATCACACAGCTGAAGCTCTTATGCCAGCAGAATTTATCACATAGCTGAAGCTCTTATGCCAGCAGACAGGGAACCCCAGGTTTGGCTTACTCTAGAAGAACTGGAGCTTGGTGCCTTCACCCAGGAGAATTTTTGTGTGCCATGGGCACAGAGGGCAACTTTCTGGGGTGGGTGGGCATTTATCCACTTGGCATGCAGCGTGCCCTAAAACTTGAGGGGTCGTACAACTTCAGGTGGATGTCATTTCTCACATTGATGAAAATAAATCCAAATATCACAACAGATTGCTAATTTGATGACCATGTTTACTTTTATAAACTACAGTAAAGGTGATATATGGCTACTATACGCAGAGACACAATGATAGTGATAGACACAACACTGGGGCAGTTGCCCTAGATGGGGAAAACAGGGAACAGAGACCTCTCCCCACCAGTATTCCACGTGAGACCTCACTCCACCTGCCCCAGGAACTGCCTAACTCCTCGACAGCTACTCACTAACAATCACCCCACCAAAGGTCACATGCGAGCTTTAAGGGGGGGACCCAGCCCTTGGTGGCACTGGATTTTCTCTGGCCTTTGCCATTTGTCAGGATAATCTAAAACTATGGGTGACCCCTGCTGAGGCAATTGTTTTTCCCCCCACATTCAGCTACCAGGATCAACCCATCCCAGATGCTCCATTCCTTCTGCTCCCTTTAGATCTCAGGGACATACAAGCACCTTTTTAGACATGCATCTTCATCACTTTGAGCCTACCAAATGCCTCATGGCCCTCAGGAGGGCTTTTAACTCTTCTCTTCCCTCTTCTCTCCCCTTGCCTCTTTCCCCTGATACTGCTTTTTTATAGAGAGGCTCTTCTTGTTTGACAGTGGCTACTGGCTGGATCTTCCAACCTTAAAGGGACAGGACCACATGTTTTGAAATACACGTGAATGGGTGGGGGGTCACAATACTGTATTAACTGTTAATTATGTACAGTTTAATTTATCACCATGCTCAATCTTAGGGATCATCTCTGGCTCCTGTCTAGCATGATTGTAGCACAGAAACAGTTACTATGTACTCAAGAAGTAGTTCAAACAAGTGGGACATTTTATTTGATGCATCAGCTGTCAAGGACTAAATGATGCCATTCACATTTCAGACTTTTGCATCAGACAGGTCAGTTCAAGTTACATAACAGTGGACATTACCCCATCACCTTCTCTCTTTCCCAGCTTTAACACAGCACATAATCATTAGTTAACATACAAACTGCCAGCAGATTAGGCCTTACGGTCTATCGAGTCTGCTCGAATCTCAGATCCCTAGTTGGGGAACCGAGGCCCTCCCTCCCCTTGTGTTCCAGAAACCCCTATCATCCATCCCCACCCCCCTGGGCCAGGTCATCATCAGATACATCCACTTTCTGTGTCTGTCCCACCCTCTCTTGAAGCCCTCTGCTGTGGATCTCTGAACCAGCTCGCCAGGCAGCACATTTCAAGGATCCACCACCCTCTCAGTAAAAAACCTCCTCCTCCTCTTTCCCCCCTCACCCTTCCACCTTCCAACTTCAAACCATGCCCTCTGGTGATACCTCCCTGCTTTAGTCTAAAGATCCCCTCTGTGTTTACCCTATTTATTCCTTGAGGTTCGAGACCTCAGTCATGTCCCCTGTCTCTCCTCTCCTCCAATGAAAACAGGCAGAGCTCCTCAAGTCTGTCCTCATACATCAAATCCCTTAGTCCTCGTATCATCTTAGTTGCCCTCCTCTGTACCCTCTCCAGGAGCTGTATGTCCCTCTTCAAGTGTGGTCTCCAGTACTGTACACAGTACTCAAGGTGTAGTCTAACCAATCCATTGTACAGTGGCAGAATCACTTCCCTACTCCTAAAGGTGATCCCCCTTATGATGCATCCCAACATCTTGTTTGCTTTGCTAGCCACTCTCCTGCACTGCTCGGAGTTATTCATACATGCATCCACCATGATCACTAGGTCTTTTTCCCCTGTTGAGGCTTCCAGCGCCTCTCCTCCCAGGGTGTACCTGTGTTTAGGGTTTCCTCAACCAAGATGTAACTCCTTGCACTTGGTGATATTGAAATTTAATTTCCATGTGTGAGCCCACCTTTCCATGGTGTCCAGGTCCCATTGCAGGGCCAACCTCCCCTCTTCCCCCTCAACTACTGCTCTCATCTTGGAGTCATCAGCAAAGAGACTCATTTCACACCCTATACCCTCCCTGACGTCTGAAATGTATGTATTAAACAGGATTGGACCCAGGACCAAGCCCTGCGGTACCCCACTACCGACCTCTGTAGGGTTCGCAAGCTCTTCACCTACCACTACTTTCTGAGTGCATCCAGCTAGCCAGTTTTCAATCCATCTGAGCATCAAAGGGCCTACTCTCAACCCCGTCAGTTTCTCCACCAGACCATTGTGGGGGACAGAGTTGAATGCCTTGCTGAAGTTCAAGAATAATACATCCACAGGCTTTCCCCTGTCCAGTTCTGATGCTACCCATTCGTACAACTCCACAAGATTGGTTTGACATGATCTACCTGGCACAAACCCATGTTGCCGACTATCCAGACCTCCCACCTCCTCCAAGTACACTCCCAATCGTTCCTTTAGTATACTCTACATTAATTTTCCCACGACCGAGGTCAAACTGATGGGTCTGTAGTTACCTGGTACTTCCCTCAAACCCCCTTTATGGATTGGCACCACATGTGCCTCTCGCCAATCACTAGGTACCCTCCCTGTCTCAAGTGACCTGTTGAAGAGCTCCGCCAGGCGTGCAGCTAGTATGTCCGCCAATTCCCATAGTACTCTCGGATGAATGCCATCCGGCCCAGGAGATTTATCTTTCTTTAGGCCCTTAAGGGCTAACCACACCCTTTCGGTGGAGATAGCATCATCCGTCCCCTCCACCTTACTGGCCTTTTTAACATTATCCTGATGTGACACCCCTGGGGTACCTCTCCCTCCCTCTTGCTCCATTTCTGCTGCTCCCCTGATCCCACTCACTACTGCTTCTATCCCCATCATGCCTTGCTTTGTAGATTTTCCATCCCCCCTCCTGTTTAATACCTCTGCCTGGTCCCTCGCCTCTTCCACCCACCCTCCTTCTGATCTCAACCTGCCAAGATGGCCCTTAGTTTTTCTCCACTCCCCAATGTACCGGAAGAACCTCTTTTCCCCTCCCCATATCCCCTGTGCCAGCCGTTGCTCTTTAGCGGACTTTGCCCCCTGCACCATCCAGGTGACTTTTCTAGATGCAAGATGGTATATTTCCTTTTCCCTATCCCCTCTCATTGTTTTATATTTTTTGTAGGCAGCCTTCTTTTCTCTGACCACTACCTGAACCTCACTGGACCACCAGCATGGTTTATGTGACCTTGCTCCCTTATGCTTCACCTTAGCGCAGGTCCTGACTGCCTCATGAAGTCCCCGTTTTATGGCCTCCCATCTCTTTTCCACATTTGTCATTGCTGTAATCCCCTTCAAGTGATCCCTGAGAATATTTCCCATGCCCACAAAGTCTGCCCTCCTGAAGTCCACTGCCGGTGTCCTAGATCTCCCCCATGCTTATTTGAAACCAGACAATATTGTGGTCGCTCCCAGTCAGGGGAGCCTCTACAACCAGGTCCCTTACCAGATCCCCATCCACCAGAACCACGTCCAGGACATGCCCCTCCCTTGTGGGCTCCATCACATGCTATGTTAAGAACACATCCTGGAAGCCATCCAGCAGCCTCTGCTCCTTGGCCACCTTAGAGGACATGGGTCCCCAGTTTGTACCTGGCAACTACCAGGTTGGTGGGACAGCTCTCCTGTTTTTGAATGCAGAGCAAGAGCGTCACCACAGACCAGGGTCCAATGGGGAGATGCGGTTTCGGTGCCAAAATCAAACAAAACATTTGTGTCCAGAGTCAGGTTTCGGGGTAGAGGGTCCCGGTCGCAGCCGCAGGACGAGTTGAAAGTTCTGTTACACCCAAAGCCACCCTCCTTCTGCAGATGCTGGTGCAGCAGCCCTTTTGTTAAGATCAGGTGCAGGTAGGACAGCAAGTTCTCAGATATATGCTATGTATATAAAGTTTTTCAGCAAGCTCTCTCCTGCACCGGGGCAGGGGCCTGGAGCTTAGTAATTGTAGTTTGTCCACCGAGGAGGCCCGCCAGAGCTCACAGTAGCCCACGGCGCCTCAACTCGGCAATCAGGGAGGATTTCTTGTCTGCGCAAGGTTGGGTCCTCAGAGTAGGTTACCCTCGCCTCCCCTTCACACGGCGTCTGGAGACACCATGAACTTTGCTCTGTGCACTGTCAGCCCAGAGATACTCACTACCTTCATCTGGCTATGGCATCCACCCCTCTGTCCCTCCCAATGGATACCCCTAATCATCGAGTCTCCCAATAACAGAACATTAACACTGCCTTTATCCTTATGGTTACCTCCAGATGATAAAATATGTTCATCTGGGTAAGTTAAATTCTGCATTCAATGAGTATGAGACCCATGCCTCTGCTGTGGAGCTGTTCTGTCTCCCTCTGGTGCTCCTAACCCCTGGCAGCATCACTCATGTACATACTGGTACCCTAATCTCTTACAGAGTGCCTGACTTCCCTTCTCCATTGATCTCTTGGAGGAGGAAAACTCTCTGTGTGGTTCCTACAGGAATCCATTGTGTAGCTAAACTGCTCCCATTTACCGAGCAGTGGAGGTTCCTAGAGGCCTGCACCAGATGCAGAACACTGACCCCAACCAGAACAGGGTCCTTGCCATAACCCTATGCCCAGATGACCCTTCCAGCCAGACTGTCACAGCCAGAATGCAATATCCTGTTGGATCTTCACCTATCACAGGCTCCCCTGTAAGAACTTTCGAGGCACCTTTAAAACCAACTAGGGCATCCCACTTTAGCTTGCTAAAAAAAACAAAGGGGAAGCCTCAGGACTGTACTTATAACCACCAAAAGGGGGAAGTGTTACACTTTCAAGGAGAAGGAGCAAGGGTCTTGTATGAGACCAACACCAAGTCTCTCTCAGGAGTTGGCCACATGGTTTGCTGAATGTGATGAGCATCAGCCCTTCCCTAATACAGGAGAAATCAGTGGACCCACTTCATCTGCAGGCCACTTCAGAAACTCAGCAAAGTGCCCATGAAAAAAAGACCTAGACTTACAGTTGCAGTACGTAGAGTAAAAGTAATTACTTTTACTTTGCCAGATAAGTGCTACCAGTCCTAAAGTATGATATACACAAAATCTGGGGTCAGGAGCCAGAGATCCAAAAATATGCCCTGAAACCTGACGTTTTTGTCCCACCTCTTGCAGGGCTTCAATGAAGCTGGAGGCCATTACAGAAACTTGGCACAGTATGATGAAACCCTGAAGGAGGTGGGGTGAAATGTTAGGTTTTGGTGCGTTTTTTGCTTCTCTGGCTCCTGACTTCATGGTTTGTATATATCATACTTGAGCACTGGTAGCACTTATCTGGCAGAGTACAGCTAATTCTTTTTTTGTATTTTGCCTACTGTGACTTCAAGTCTAAGGGCCAGATATTCAAAGAGCATTACAGGGTTTGCATCAAGGCCTGCAACATACCACTGTATCTCTGCAATGGTGCCCTTCTTGTTTGCCGCAACTGCACCAGGCTTCATGGCAGCTTGCACCAAATCTCAGGTGCAAGCTTCTTGAAAACGGTCCCCGGCATTGATGCAAGCTAGACCACAAAAAGATGGTCTAGCTTGTGTCAGTTGCAGCAAGGGAAAGAAAATCCCAGTAGATTGCTGGAAGCCAGGTGCACCATATCTGTGGCCCACCTGGGGCTTGCAGCCAACTCCAGCATTCCAAAATCTGACCCCATGTCTTTTTTATATGTGCTTTGCTGAGTTTTTGGTGTGCATTCATGGACTGTGCTATCAGCACATTGAGTTGCCTTTGATGCAACCCTCCTTTCTTCTAGCCATTACAGAAACCCAGGCAGTGTGGTATCTTTTACATAGAGGGCAGTGCTGGCTAGTGGTTAGAGCAATGAACTGTGAAACAGGAGGTCACAGTTTAGAGATGAGCAAAGTCTGCAAATTTCGCTCCATGACATATTTCACAAAGTTTGCACATTTTACAAAATATTTTGTGGGCGTGAAATGCGAAATTCCACCTGGGAAATGTGGAATTTCACCCGTGAATGGTAGAATTTCACCAGTCGGGGGCAAAATTCTGCATTTTTCACCCACAAAATATTTTGTAAAATGTGCTAAATTCATAGAATATTTCATGGGGTGAAATTCCCGATTTTTCCAGAATTTTGCTGGTGAAATTAAATTTTGCTGCATCTCTATCAAGGTTCAAATTGTATCATTACCACTGTCTCAGTGTGTGAACCTGAGCAGGTCACATGACCTCCCTGTGCTTATGTCCTCCAAGCTGTAGACTTGGGTAGAGCAGTACTCCACTAAGAATGCATCTCTGTTCACCTGACATGGGTAAATAAATGGTAAAAACAAATACATGAACTGGACCGTTATCGGAGGGCCAGCCCAGAGGGAGAAAGATTGAGTATCTGATAGACTTCTCTCTTCCTCCAGAGTGGGTTGGATGTGAGCAGTGCCCAGTGTTAGCCTGGCTCCTAATGGTGGCTGGGAATCAGACCAGTGGGACTGCACACAGTAGGCAGAGTTATGGCGGACGTTCAGCGAACTCCATGCAGAAGCACACGCAGCTTGGCCTTTGATATCATTGCCCACCAGTTCCTCCACACCATGGGGAAGAAAGGAAATGGTAAAAACACTGTGGCAGGCAGAATGATTCTCCAACCCATCACAGGCTCTGCACTGGTGACTTGGTGTTGCTCCGGCCAGATCCTCTCCAGTGGGTTGAGCTTGGCTCTCTGCCACCCCATCATGGAGAGGAGTTAAGCCATGTGGGAGCTGGAGGCAGTATGTCTGAGAAATGCCAGTAGATGGGGCTTGGGGGTAGGAGAGATACCAGCCAGGGATGGAGGGAGGAAGAAAAATGTATAATGGAAAAAAAATAGATACATTATATTTATTGAATATGTACATTCTTGCTACTTGTGTGGGTCTAAGCCTCTATTTGTCACAGTCTGTTTTAAAGAAAAGTCCGCTACTGAAATAAAAAGCTTAAAACTATTAGATTTCCCACAGTTGCTTGACCCTTGTGTGATTAATTCCGCTTGGCGACCTGGGTTGGAACGGACTCAGGTCGCCGGAGGGCCGGCCGGGGAGAAGGATCGAAGGCCCTCACGACTGCCTCTCTCCAGGGGAGGGCACGAGAGCCGCCGACATGGGGGACTCCTGGTGGAGACCAGGAGAACCTCACGATTCAGGCCAACAGCATTAAGGGGCGGATGGATGCAGGCGTCATTGCTCGCCTCGGCCCCTTAAAGGGGAAAAAACTTAGCTTACCTCCTGACGCCTCTGATGCCCGGCCCTCGGGCTGCCATAGGCTCTCAAAAGCATGGCTCCCGCCCCTATCCCGTCGCTCGTGGCACCTTAAGAGCCCGGGTGTCAGCATCCTCACCCTGGGGGGGTGGGGTACCGGGAGGCGGCAATAATGGGGGTGCCGCAGCAGGGGGATCCATGACTGGTGGATAACTTGGCGAGGAGGGGCGCAAAAAGTGTGTAAAAAAAAAAAAAAAAAAAAAAAAAATTTCCCACAGTTATGTTTTACTTTAATGTTTTCCAGTTTTCCGTTACTTTTGGTCTTGCAGTGTACATTTCACTGGGTCTTCAAAAAGCATCTGTTTCCAACTGACCTAACAATTGCTGTTTGTAACATCACAGTCTGTTGTTAATGTGATCATTATGATGTCATAAAGAAAGGCTCTATGGGGTCAATAGCGTACTGTACAGGCCAATGCTTATTGTAGTCTTTTTGGATAGACTACCAAAACGTGTTATAAACTCTGGAAAGGAAACCTGAAATAAAAAAAAGTACTCTCTAGTAAATTGCCATAACTGAAACATTTTTATGAGAATACATGCAGAAGTGCAGAGTTAGTCTTTAAGGCAAAACTGCTATGGAGTGGCGTGACGCTCGTTATATTCAGATTATGAACATTTTGCTGCACAAATACACTCACATGTAACCTGGATGCACTGTTTCCACTTTCCTCTGTGAAATTAAAGAATGTCAGAGCCCAGTTGCAGGATAATATATATGAATGAAACTTTGGTGCAGGCTGATGTTTGGAGAAGAAGGAAAGGGAATGTCAGGGGGCCCTGGCACTGTTACCTAGTTAGGGTACTTTTTACCTTGTTCCTAGAACTGTATCTCAGCTGACAGAGTCCGAGATTGGATATCAGATGCCCTGGGTTTGATTCCCTGTTAGGTTTTATTATTTTTTATTAGGCCATTTTCCCTAGTATTTTAGTTGATAGAGCTCCTGATTGAATGTAAGGGGGCCCTGGGTTCAATTCCCAGTTAGCTTACATTATTTACTATTTGGCACTTGTTCCTAGTATCTCAGCTGATAGAGTTCTAAGTTGGATATGAGGTGCCCTGGGTTTGACTCCCCGTTGGGCTACATTGTTTTTTAATTGGTTTGTGACCCTAGTATCTCAGCTGATAGAACTCCTGGTTGGATATCAGGGCACTGGGTTTGATGTCCCATGAGGTTACATTATTTTTTACTTTTTAATTTATTTTTATTTATTTCAGATTTGGATTAAAAAACCTTTGAGCCATATAGGCTCTTTTACAAAGGTTCCACAACAAAGACATATTATTATACAATACATAAGGCACAGACATGATACAATGAGTCAAAAACAGTATATACACAGAGATACAATAGATTGTCAGCAGTAGAAGTGCAAAAAGATAAACACTAGCATCAGTTCTCAAGTGTCATACAGTAGGATATGCACAATAATAATGCTTTGTAGGCGCATTTGAGTTTCTTGGTGCAGGGCTGTAGAGAGGTAGCAGCCTGAGACATGATTTGTCTGAGAAGGGAGAAAGGAGAGGGGTTAAGGGGATGGAGAAGGGAGGGTATTAAAAGAAGGGGGTGAGTGAACCAGGAGTGGTAGCAGCCTAAAACATTTTTTTTTTTTTTTTTGAGGTCTATTTTTCGCTCCTTTGGCCACCTGACCTGCCCCCATAACCTTATCCTCTCAACCTAGTTCAGGGATATCCAGCAGTCAAGCGCCTCTACCGCAGGCACCCAGACTCCTATGGCTCCCCCCCCCCCGGCAGCGGGGCCACAGGGAGCCCCCCTACTCCCTGTGGAACACAGATCCAGGTGGGTGCCATGGTGAAACTGCAGATGGCCATCAAGCTGCTCGCTTCAGGCACTATATTTCCCTGTTTTTTTCTGTGTCCCCATTAGTGCATGCTCAGGCAGTGCCTCTAGTCTCCACTGGGGACTGCTGCTGAGTGATGCTTTCCCTGATCCCACCCCTGGAGAGGAGAGCAGTCCTCTGGATGCTCAATCCTCTCCACCCCCTGCTGACACCTGGTGCTCCGAGCCCATTCCCGAACCCGGGTTGCTAGCGTGGGTCGAGGTAAGGTGCCAGCACCTCAATCCTCTACACCACCGGGCCGGTCTACCTGAAACAAGTTTTGACAAAGGAAGGAGAAAGGAAAAGGGGTAAGAAGATGGAAAGAGGAAGATATTAGAAGAAGGGGGCAGATCTATGACCCTTGTTACTAGTATTTTAGCTGATAGAGCTCCTGATTGAATATCAGGGGCCCTAGGTTTGCTTCCTGGTAGGTAATGTTATTCCAGTCCCATACAGGTTCAGTGTGCATTGAAACAGAAGGCTTATTTCATACAAAAAAGGAATTCCATTTCTTGCCAGTGGGTCCCCTGGGGTGCAGTTGCAGGGAGTGGGAGGCAGACAGTGATTAGTCAAGTCCATTTAAATTTTCAACTCTTCATAGCTAGATGGCTGGAAACTAAATAGGCATTTCAGGATAGAAGCCGTGATAACAAGGGAATAAGCATCAAGGCTTTTTCACAGACTATAAAAGGTCATTAACATAACTGTGTGCTGTAATAAGCTGATTATGTAAATTGTTTGTCTGTCTGATTAAGCAGGGCTTGAAGTAGATTTTTATTTTTGACCTGTATTTTTATGAGGGCATTGAAAGCAGTTCTACACCTCTTCTTTTTCCTTGATCTGGGGCTGCATACAAAGTCAGCCTTACCAAAGTGCAGGTTAAGAAACTGTATAGGACCCCACGAGTCGAATGGGTCCCCCAAAAAATCTTTAGCAGTCCAGTTAAGCTCACTTCTTTGGGTTCTATGTGTTTCTGTCCAGTTTTCAAAACACCTGTTTGCTACAGTAGTCTGTACATCTCCTAGGCCCTTAGAGATCACATTCCAATACAGGCACAGTGCAAGAACCAGCATGAAAGGCTAGAAGTGGAAGGAGGCTTCTGGATTTTCTATAAGTACCACTTTCTGGTACAAGGAGTCGTCAGCCCCAAGGACACTCCAATGCGTATACCATCGCAACAGTGACATGATTATGGCATGGAGTCAATACAGTGCCAGATTATGGTGACAGATATATTCAGTGAACTCTTTGTGCCCCCCTTCCTGAGGCCCCCCGACAGAATTGGTATATTTAGTATGGGGATGTGTGGGGGGTGGGAGGGTGGGCACAGCCCTCCACAGACAGAGAGGTCACCGATATGTCTGTCACTGTAATCTAGTGCTGTATTGATTCCGTGCCATAATCATGTTGCTGTGATGCCATGGAACCCACTCCAATGTGTACAAATAATGTTCGCCACCCTTGGAGCCTGAAATAGTTTTGTCTCAGCTGATTTTTTTTTTCCCCAAGAATATTTTTGGCTTCTTACTGCCATCCTCTTTGGAACCACCTTCTACTAACACCAGATACCTCCCCTTCCCCACAGGGCACCCTCTGACCACTACTTCTTTGAAGTTGGCCATCAGGTGCAGCTCTGGTACCTGTCCAGAATGCCCCTTTGGGAGAGAGGTCCTGCTTTTCAGTGCCTCTGCAAGTGTAATACTTCCATCTAGCCAGCTATCATGGAAGCTGGGTTGTACAGTGGGTATTCCAGAGCTCATGGTGATGTGGGGTGGGGGAGCAGGTGCAAATTTAGCCTTCCAATTGACAGCTACCCTTTTTAGTTTTCCCCCATTCCTCAAGGGTGCACATTGTGATGCTGTCAGGTGCTGGTAAGCCTGAAGCACCGGCATCTGTGCACCCTTCCTAGTGCTGGAGCTAGGAAATAAAATTTACATGCCAGAACCCTCTTTGACTCCACTTAATTTTATGAATAATTTCTTTTTTTGCACTACTGTACCTCATTGTATATCCCATGTTATATATTAAGAAATGCACAGTAAGAGGAAACAAAATTTCAGCTGTACTAAGTTCTATGCATTTATCATTATTTTCTATTCAAGAACATAACAAACATATTATAACATTAGTAAAGAGTGGGGATCAGGCTGTGGGACCAATGGAAATTGACATCTGGTCCTACAGTTCCACTCCCCAAGTCTACCTCCCCTACCAACCATGCTTGTGCATCCTCTCTGTACCATTACCTGTGGCCACTCAGGTTGCAGTAAAGCAGTAGGAGGCATTTCCTCAGAGGTGGAGCGTGTTCTATTGTATTCTCAATCCTCATTCTGGCATTCTGGGCTGAAAACATGGACCTGGGTAGCTGGTGTCACATTTAAGTTTTGATTCGTTGAACTCTCACTTTGTACATAGCCTTCCTGTACATTGCTCACAGTGACACACACTGGTAATGGCAAAGCTGTGTCACTGCTGCGTACTTCCCTATGCCCCCCCGTGTTGACTATTGCTGTAGCAGTATGGTTCCAGTGAAATGGTGTGGAGGCGCCATTCTGTCGGTTTCCTATAACCTTGTAACCCTTTGCATCTAGTGCTGCTGTACTGGTACTCAGAGCAATGGCCACTGATAAGGGTGAGGGAATGACACTGCTGTGAGCTTCCCTGTAGCAACCCTCTGCCACTGAAGCCTTGGCCCTTCAGTATAGCAGAGATACTTCTCTCTGCCTCTCTCCCTTACCCTTTCTCTTGCTCTCTCTCTCTCTTTTGCTCTCTCAATGTTCCCTCCTTATATGGTGTCAGGAAATGGTTCATTTGATCTGAGCATGTCGCCAAAGGGTTCAGCATCTCCCCCTCTCCACTGCTCTCAGTTATCAGTGTGGTACCCAAGGCAAACTACTGCAAAGACAGAGATAGTATCACAGGATTATTTACCTCTAATCACTCTGCATTCATTTATCTCTGGATGTTGCTATAGGCTAAGCCTCTTTTTCCTCAGCTGTGTCGTTCATAATGCAGCTCTCTTCAGATTTGTGTGGAGTGTGCTAAATAGAATCTGTTCTCCTTATTGTCCTAGTATCAGCAAACTCTTTTCAGATGCTTGGAGGATAAGTAGGAAGTTTGCATTTGGAGATCCAAAGAGATAGCCTGTTTAGGTCAGCAGAGAAACCATGTGGGTTCTAGTACCTAATGGGATCCCTCCAGTGTCAAGCCTGTTGAGATGTTGTATGGACCCCAGTTCCTAATCACTTTTGATCTGTGATATAAAGATGCATATTAGAATCAGGAAGCCCTAATAACCAGGGGAATGAAAAATCATTGTGCTAATAATCAGACTCGACCAATAACTATTATGCTAACAACCAGGGTGAATAAAACAAATTGTAAAAAAAATTATTTTCAGGATATGATTGTACTTTAAACTATGACCAACACCAGATAAAAGTACAGATGTTTTTCGTCTCTTATTAAAAGGATTTGTAGTTAATACTGGAAAAAGGTGAGAAAATGAACAGCAGCAGAGGCCAAAGCCCTTTAATCACAAGCCAAGTATTGTACAACTTGCAAGTCACTGAGATGAATATAGTGCTGGGAAATAGTGGGGGACTGACAGCACAGGAGACCAAATATACTTTGTTTATACTCAGGTAGGATACAGTGTGGGAAGGTACAGTATAGTGCAAGGTGCCTCTCACTGGGATGAAATTATTGCTGAAGAGGAGTGAGAATTAATTACTGGTGTGCCCCTAAGCATTTGAAATAATTATATTGAGAAAGAAATAATGTGATCTACTTGGGACTAGAACCCATACCCTAATTATACCATCCCAGTACTCTGCCAGCTGAGCTATCAAGTAAACTGGCTAGCCTGTGCTTCCCACAGCCACTCTCCTTCTCAGATTGCAGATGCTGCCACAACGATCAGTTTGAATGGGAATTAAGTATGGGCGCTGCATTAGTCACTGCTAAGCCTTTAAAACACAAGGGTCAGATTCTCAAAGGGCGAAGCAGGGCTTACGTCAAGCCCTGGATCAAACCCTTTTGTTGGCACAGCTGCGCTAACACCTTTGCTGCACACTGCGTCTGATTCTAGTAGATCGCGTGCAATTATGACATGTTTCCCGATTTACAGTAGCTTGCACCAAATACTTGGCACAAGCCCTGTAAAAAGGGTACCTGGGATTGCCACAATCTAGACCAGAAAAAGTTGGTCTAACTTTCAGCAGTTGGGTCACAGGATCGAAAATACCAGTTGCTGGCTAGGAGAATGCTGACAGCCCCATGCGCCATATATTCGGTGCATCTGGGGCTTGCGGCATTTGCAACCCTTTGAGAATCTGGCCCCAGATTTTTATCACAAAGAATCAGGCCATACTGGGACCTGAACCAGTGCCACTATTATACCATCTTGGTGCTCTACCAGCAGAGTTATCAGGCTACCTGGGTAGCTTGAGTCCCTCCTCCCCTCCCTCACCGCAGGTACCTCCTTGCCCAGACTGCAAGTCCTGCTGCGAGGAACAGTTGTGGATGTAATTAATTACTGGTACCATGTTAGCCACTGCTGAGCATTTGAAACACAAAATGTAATGAGAAAAAAACTGTGTTGTTAGCTGTTAATAATAGCAGGTTTGATAACAAAACCAATAATCTACCTCTTTAATTTGTCACAGTTAACAAACTTAAATCTGCAAATATGGTAGACTGTTATAGTCAGGACAATAGTTAAATCTGGAGACAAAGCAAGTGTACAAAATTACAGACCAAGATCAGTTTTACCAGTATTATCCAAACTATGAAAAGTAGTTCTTTCTCAGTGAGAAGACTATTTGGATATTGCAGACATAATTTATTAATGCAATACCAGTATGGGTTCAGGAAGTGTCACAGTACTGCAGTGACCTTGGTCATGCTGACAAGTGAGCTAATGGACTCTTCTGAGCAACTGTGTTACTGACCTAACCAGGCCTGCAGCTTAGTGGAGTGATCATTCTGTTAGAGTGACTTACAGATACTGGAGTAGCTGACTTCACCTTAACATGAATTAGATACTATCTTATATTTTTATTTATTTATTGTTATACTGTACTGAAATGGTTAAGCAGGTATGCACACAGATTAGTAAAACAAATCTTGTTTACAGATGCAACTGGCGGGGTGGGGTGGGGGGAATGAGGGTAAACAGGCATGAGACACGATAAATGATTAAACATAATATAGCAATTAGAAAGTAAAGTAGTAGTGGATATACACGCAATGGTTGAATTTAATTTAGGAGGTATATTAGACTACATATAGTTAGGGTGGAGAACCCTATCTGACCCAATTCTTATAACTGCTGGGGTATATCAGGGATCTGTACTGGATCCACTGCTTTCCTCTATTTTTGTAAATAATTTTGTAAATTATTCTCCTCACCATATTGCTGTGCCCTTCTACCCCATTATGCATAGTTAGGGTAGTTTCTCTGTGTTAATCCAAGCTTGGTTTTTATTTACCGCATGTGCCTTGTTGTACAGTTTTGCTTTCCACTGTTTAAGATTATGTTCTTTTTGGTGTGCTGCATTACTTCTATAGACTATTAGTTTTGTAAAACTGTTAACTGCTATTTACTTTCTCTCCTCTTGTACTGTGTTCCATACCCCCGTCCCCTTGGATGCATCTGGAGAGGAGCTGTTATCAGCTCAGTATGTGTTTCCTGGTAACGCTTTTTAAATACTTACATACATACATACATACATACATACATACATGCGTACATGCATACATACTGTAATTGCTACCTTAAAGCTGTCCAATGTCTATTTTAATAATGTATACAGATGACTGAGTCATCTTCAACTCAGGTACAACTTTCAAGGAAGTCCAATAAAAGTTGCACGCTAGCTATAGTTGATTACAAAATTGGTTTAAAGAAAATATATTGCTTCTAAATGAAAAGACAACAATCATGCTTTTTGGAGCAGCACAGAAGCTGACCTGAGTTGAAGATGACCTGTCAATCATAGGCAACAATGGAACTCAATTAGCTAATGTCAAGTTTTCACAAATACCTGGCAGTATACTTGGCTCATGTCCTCTCTTAAGGTTCGTATTGATACTGTTGCAAAGAATAACCAGAAACTGGGTTTCCTTTACAGAAATAAGAACTCTCTTACTGATGAATGTCAGGAACAGCAGTGAAGCAAATTGTGTTACTAGTCTTAGAATATGGAAATGTAATTTTTTACCCAATACCAGATAATGTTCCAAGGAAATATAGAGCTATGTTTAAGAATGTCACTTCAGTTTTTCTGTTTCTCCAAAAATACACCATTCTGTGCTACACAGTGTTCTTAATATTGTACCACTTGAAGAAAGAATTATATTTATTTCTTATTCCTTAATGAATACATTTTGCATGTGTCAAACTCCAGCTACATTAGCTGACAATCACAAATACCGCAAAAAAGAACATTTAATAGGACAAGCTATGCAAGCAAAGTTTTTGGCAAAACAATGCAAAAGTATTACTGTAAGAAGATTATTTATTTATATTAAGGGTTTTTTCTTGTTGCATCACTTACAGCATAGCCAGCCAGGATGCAATGCAGCACTTTGCATGATAATAGGGCATAATTAAGCAATATGGCATTACAGGGGGTGTGTTATTGTAGGATAACAGACCATGTTGAGTGGGTTGAAGCATGAGGTGAAGCTGAGTGTTTTCACCACCCAAGAAGGGTCATTAGCTCACCATAGTGCACTCCCTTGAGTGCCTTATTGTAATTATGAAATGGATCCTTTTCAGTAAGCTGAATGCATTTTTTTAAACATATTTTGTTAAGCTACTTTCAGCTATGCCGTTACATTGGGATAACAGCCCAGCTGAAAGGACCTCTTGGCCAATCAGGAGCCAGCATTCTTTCTGTCCATTTCATATTTGCCATTGAATTACACTGTTCCCTGCAGCATACTGCAGCAGTTTGCAGTAATACTACAAGGTAGTGCTTTGCATCCTGGCTGGTGCTGCTGATCCCATTAAATACATGGCTTGAAGAATCATTTTGTGGGTTTAAAACTAAATGGTTCTACTATTTGACTTGCAAATCGTGGTATAGTGTTATATAATCAGCAGCATTTACACTGTTTTGTCTCTCAGTATTTGACTATTTATTGCCTAATGTATTATTTTATACTGTCTTAATGACCCAGGTGTGGCTGAAAATGGATCTTGGCAACTCAGTCTACCTCTTGGATAAACAAAATGAAAAACTAGAGAAGTGCTTGTTCTTTAATGGAACAATCACTCCAATCTTCTGACCTTAATTTTTACTGTTTGTACAATTGATAAAGTATGTGTCCTGTTATTACACATTGATAAAATCAAAAGGATTTTATAAATGTTTTATACCATTTTATTGTTTGTATACTGAGATATGGAAATGATATGATATATCAGTACTAGAACTTAGGTGAAGATTTTAGCTCTAACAGTTCCAAAGTTAGCACAAATTTAAATAAATGCTCTTTGAACGGAGTAACTTTAGAACTGTTAGTGCTAGAAACTTATTTTGTTTTAAAATGAAAGCTTTGAGCTAGTGCATCGTACAGCAAATAGATCATTATGATACAGTTCTCATGTGTCGATACTTGTACAGTATATTCATGCTGATATAATATGTTAATAAAAACACTAGAATTTAAAATGCTGTTAAACCATTTTGGGCTGCATTTTCAAAGCTGGAGCAAAGCACAGGCAATGTTCCTTACTGGTGACCAAAGCTACCTGATATATACAGAATGGTGTAATGGAACAGGTGCATAGCCAAGTTTGCCCATTCGAAGTTTGTTCCACTGTATGCCCATGGGAGCACAAGGCACTGAAGGAGTAAAGTGCATCTAAAGCCAGCTGCTGGCCTAGGTAGGAGGCACAGCTGTTGGAAAGGCATAGACAAACCTTAATCACATAGGCAGACAAGCATTTGCACAGGGCAAAGCTGTTTGCTCCTGAGACAACAGCCCCATAATGGAATTGTGATATGCAAATAACCACTTTACCCATGGATGGGACAAAAAGGACATTTGCATGTCAGGATACCCTTGTTACAACAGGAGCCAAACATATGCTGCTCTGAACTGGTGCTGGCTGAATGCACCACACTGCAGCCTGTGGTCGACAGTGGTGCGGGTCTAACCAAGGACACAGCACACGGCACTGGAGCCCCCCATATGTACTGGTGTCCCTGCCATCTAGTCATCCTTCCTTTCACACCTGATCCCCGAAGTACATCTACATTAATATCCATGGTGTCTAGTGGTGCCCCCTTCCTTACCCAATCCCTGAATTATTTATTTTGTTTACAGTTAGTGCTATTTATTCCACCACCAGCTGGCCCCATCATCAGGGACCAACACCCCCAGCCTAGTCACCCCAGCTCTGTATAGACTTACTATCCAACTCCTGCCTCCTCCCCAATGACTGTGAAATGGATCCTCAGGCAGGAGGCATGCCATATATCTGGATGCAGAACCTGCTGAGGGTCAGTCCCCTCATGCTGGCCAGCCCTTTTCTCCTTCCTTTTTTAATTGATCCCTGGGAGGACAGATGTGCAGTACTACCTAGATGGCCCTTTGCATGCTCCCGTATAAATGACTTCTGCAACTGCTATGCCTCCACCCCCAGCTTTGCTGTCCCTGGATGCTCGACTCAACCTGTAGCTATCACTAGGGGTCAGGAGTGCACTAGTCGCAACATTCCTCCCTCCCTAGAGGAGGAGGAGAACAGTCCATTGGACATGTAACCCTCCTCCTCAGCTGACCCTCCAATGTCCCGAGTTCACTTCCGGACCCAGGTCGTCACCATCGCAAGCGGTAGTGCTACCTCTGCACTGGTGGGCCACCCTTAATCCTCGAATTACTTACATTAAAATATCTCAGGCATCTAGTGGTTCCCCAACCCTCACCTGATTCCTGAATCACTGACATTAAATTATCCCTGGAGTCTAATGGTCCCCCACCCTCACCTGATCCCCAGTTCACTTACTTTAAATTATCCCTGGAGTTTAGTGGTCTCCAGTCCTTCAGCCAATCCCTGAGGTACATCGACAGTGTAAAAAGAATAGAAATGATCTTTGAAAAGGCCTAACTTTTGAACATTAGGGCTAGAAACTTAATTTTCTTTTAATGAAAGCTTGGAGAAAGGTAAATAAAACTGTGTCCTATTGATACAGTTTTTATGTATCGGTACTATTTTTTTATATATCAGTACTGTCTGAACATACTTTTTGAATGCATTCTGGATACAGTTCTTTTGTTGCATCACTGGCATAAATGTCAGATTGTATCTACATTATTTTTGTATCATTGCATAAAATCACATGACTTTTTAAAAATGCTTTTGAAACACTTGAAATTTACTGATTTTTGGTCCTACGTCAGCTGTATGAGTTACTGTGCTAATTTTAAACTTCTGAATCTTAATATTAAACCTTTTATGGTCTTGCAAATGTTTTATTTCCCTCTAGCTACCTTATTCCTACTTGTAAGTGTCAGAAAATATTACAAATAATACTACACCAATAGTTAACTACCATGTAAATTGTTGCAAGCTGTTGGATTTGCAGTGGGACAGATACCCTGGTATTGTATGCTGAAACATATGGTATTTGCCTTAGAAATTCATTTCCTCACAGTTTTACATTTTTTTACTTTTTTCTTTTTAGGTTGAAATGCTAGAACACAAATATGGAGGTCACCTTGTCTCTCGCAGAGCTGCATGCACCATCCAGACAGCATTCCGCCAATACCAACTCAGCAAGAACTTTGAGAAAATCCGAAATTCTCTGCTAGAGAGTCGGATGCCCCGGCGAATCTCACTCCGAAAGGTCAGAGTCCACAACACTGAGGGCTTTGCATCTGAAAAAGCCCTAGTGGAGGGCTACAATTTTGTAGGGATCCCTTTAGTGAGGTCACCGTCCTTGCCAGCCAGTATTAGTGGTGCATTAACAGAGTTGGAGGACTCATTTACTGAGCAGGTCCAGTCCCTCGCTAAATCAATTGATGATGCTCTGAACACATGGAGCCTGAAGACCCTGTGCTCTCTCCAGGATGGTAGCACCTACCAGTTCACAGAGACATTCAGTGCCAGTACGAGACAACCAAGTGAAGATGCTGAGAAGTTGGAGCGGAGGGACCAAGAGAAAGAGGAAAGGCATCATGAAGCTCTTCCAAAAAGCAGCAGTTCTCTCATGATGGCCTTCAGGGATGTCACTGTACAAATTGACAACAAAAACATATCTGTCTCCACTTCAGTTGTGGAGTCAACTTCTGTTTCAGTGGCAGACTGTCTCAGCAATGCACAGTCCAGCACAGTCCAGTCAACCAGGACAACAGACAGTGCTGGTGGTGAAGTAAATACATTAGAAGCATCAGGGTTAAATTCTGGTTCTTTGGCTCTGCAGAACAGTCATAGTCTGGAAGAGACAACCCTTCAGACAAATGGAATGGGTACAGGGGATATGGATTCTGAACAGATGATGATACAGAAGTTTGAGGCCAGTGAGGAGGTCATCCAGGCCAAGAGGTCTGGGTCAGAAATGGGGGACAACCTGGAGCAGCTCAGCAGCAGCAGCACCTCCACCTCAGCCAAATCTGCATCAGAGATCTCCTCCAAGGAGGCCTTGCAAGCTATGATTCTGAGTCTTCCCAGATATCACTGTGAGAATCCTGCCAGCTGCAAATCACCGACACTTTCTACAGACATAACGAGGAAACGATTGTACAGAATTGGCCTGAACCTCTTCAACATGTAAGTGGTTTCCTACAGAAATCTAAAGTGTTCTGTCTGCTGAATACAGGTTTGGTCCCTTCAGTTGGGTTGTCTCTATACTTCACCCAAGTTTAGCTCTTGAAATATTTAAGTAACACGTTGGGGTGCGTGTGTGCACTGAATTCTGTTTTACCTATGTATGCCATGAACAGTAGCACCCCTTAGGGAACCGGGTAGCGAAGGGGTTTACCAATGGACACCACGGTATGTGTGACATACAGTACCCTGGAGATACCAGGATAGGGATTGGGGGGGGGGGGAGGATTGTGCCACTATAGTTAGTCTTTTACTCCTATTGACATTTATGGTTTAAAAAGGAGCAGGGCTACTAGAACCAGAGACAGTCATGCTTGGCATGTACAGGAACAAGATGTGCAAAATGATGATTTACAGTTTCTTATTTAGTACAGCAGAAATATTATAGACCCTTCACAGTGTTTTATTAACAAGTTCTATATGGTACTGTATGCTTTTAAAGTGAAATTTTATAGTGGATAATCCCATTTCTAATGGTAATCTTTCTATTGGTATGTCTGTGAAGTCAGAGTGGTGTGCAGGGAGGTTGCTGCTTGTGTAGATGTGCTGTCAGGAGATAGTTGGGGTGGGGACACCTGTCTGATTGCATGGATTTAAAAATGATTTTGTGTAATTGTTAACTAGTGCTGCACTGGCAGCCAGCTAGTGATTTTAAAAACCTTCCAGTATTCCAGTTGGCACCACACTAAATGTCGATTTGAATATAGCACCATAGACACTAAATGCCTGTTTGCCAAGCAAACTACATTTAGTGTAGCACTAGTACATAGAAACATAGAAGTGTGATGGCAGAAAAGGACTGACAGGCCCACCTAGTCTGCCATTTGTCTAGCTATCTGCTAGGACATGCTGTACTGTTATCCCAATTTTAAACATTTGAATATGCTATGCTCAGGGTTAGGGATACCCCCCATTCCCCATGGAGACTAAAATCAGGGATATTAAGGGCATTAGATTAAAAAATAAATGGGTCCTATGTGCAAAGTGATCCTGGCCTTATGTATCATGATAAGCAGGGTCCGGATATGCAAATCTTGGGTGTCTGAGGCACACCCATGGATTTATTAATGGCATGCACCTCTGTGCACCCCAGTACATGGCCATGTACACCATATCCCATGCAACTGCATATCTGATCTGATCAGGGGGCAGTGGGAGGGTGTGCCCATGGAGGGCTGGTAGATCAAGGCATGCATGATGCCTGTTGTGCTTCACTATGCCAGTCTCATGGTCTTAATATTTTGCCAGCCAGAGGGCTGCTGTAGTGGGTGAGAACCCTGGCCCCCTCCATGCCACAAAGAGCTGGGGGAGTGACTGTTGGATGTGTGGTGCTGATCACTGAAACTTGAATTTTATCCAGTGATCCATAAGGAATATGGTAGTCCATATATGGTCCCCCATGTCCATGATACCCTTTGCACACCAAGTAGGGGATCCATGGCACACTGGGCCAGCCAGGGATCATGTATACCAGCCCCATACAGCCCATGGCGTGCAGCTGAACTGCCTGGCATGCACCCCTACTGGCATGTACCGGGTCAAATATTGCATGAGGCCAATTAAAAGAGAAATGGATAGAATTTAAAAGGCATAATAAATCAGAACATATTTGCCTCATTTTATGGTGGGAAACTCTAAAGAACTTTTTAGAAGGGAAATAATAAAATATACTGGACACAAAGCAACAGAAAAGAAAGTAAAATTATGTGAAGCTGAACTAAAGTTAAAAAAAGTAATTGAGTTATACTACATAAACAAATCCCAGCTAAAGAAAATAAAGATAAGTGATTTGCCAGTAGAAGGACAGTAGAGGAAACTGTAACTAAATACAGTAACTAAAGGAAATCTAAAATCGCAGGTGAAATACATGAAACAAAGCCATCACAAAAGAATGATATTAACAGAGATGTACCTACTTGAACAATAATGGTCTAACTGACCTATTATAGCAATAAAGGATAATCAGGGGCAATCCAAAACAAGCAAGACAAGATTCTTAAAATATTGGATTTTGATATTGAACTATATAAATCAGTCAATGCCCTCTTACCACAGATAGAAGAATTCCTGAACAAAAAAACAGAATGGGCTGTTAAATCCTCATCAGCTAATAAATCACCAGGTCCTGATGGCTACATCCCATAAATTTATAAAACTATGAAAGATTTCATAAATGCATCATTAATAGACATGTCAAATAATGTGACTATCAAACAGGCAAAACATGGCACAGATAACATACTGTAAATGCATAAGCTGGGCAAAGACCCAGTGTATCCAAGTTAATGGAAACCAATGCCATCAATAAATTCTGATATTAAATTACTAACCAATAGATTATATAAAATGCTAGAATCACAGTTATCAAGGCTAATGTATGATAATTTAGTTGGATTAATCAAAGACTGATACTGTATCTATACCAGAATTTCAGAAAATCAATTTATATCAGATATACTGTATACAAACATAATATCCTCATCCAACATGGTCCTAATTTCTCTGGATGCTAAAAAAGGCCCTAGACTGTATAAAGTGGAGATGTATGCAGGCGGTTTTCAAGACATTTAATGCAGGTAAAGGTTTGTTAATTTGGATACAATTTATAGCAGCCCTAAGATATATATAAGCTCCATAATAAACCTATAACAGATTTTCCCCTGCAAGAGGGCCAGGGCAGGCATGCCCATGTTCTGTATAGTTGTTTAGTCTCTGCATGAAGCTATTAGTAGTCTTACTCAGTGATAACCAAAATGTATGGGATTTAACAGTGGGATACAAAATAATAATAATCTGGTTGTGTATGTCGATGTTGTGTTAATGTTTTCGGAGAATCCTAACAGTACTAATCTGAAACAAAAAAGATTTGAAAGATTTCCATCTACATTCATTTTTCAAGATTAACTGGAACAAATTGGTTATCTTAGACTGGGGTAGGGAGACCTTAAAGAGAACAGACAGCACGAACAGCCCCACACTCAAGTGTGGGTCTGGTCCCAAATTGATTTTACTTACTGTTTACTGCAGTGTAGTAGATCATATCTGTCTATTCTTGCTGCCTCCCAAGCTGACATTTGCTGTAACCAGAAATCCCAGAATCCCCTGTGGCTGATGTTAAGGCTGGGTTGCTGCAGCGGAAGGTTTAATAGCCTGCAGTGCATGTTAGAGATTTTATAAGCTCCAATCAGATGTTTGCTGGTCCTGCTATTCTCCTGGGGCTAAGTATAGTTCTCTGTGACTGTGCTTAGCCCAGGAGGACAGTGGGACCAGCTTTTAAAAATGTGAACATGTATGTCAGGCTGTTTGGATCTTCCACAGCTAAAACTCAGCTCTGATGCCAGCTTCAGAGGATTCTGGGATTCCTGGTTATAGCAAAATTTAGGCTGGGAGTCCGCAGGGTATGTCCAGATATAATCTAATATACGTTAGTAAACAGTTAGTAATTAATACAATGTTTTTTTTTTCAAAGAAACTGCAAACTGGGACCAGTCCCACACTTGAACACAGGGTTCTTAGTGCTGACTATTCCCCTTTAAATAAGAGCAAAAGTTGGGATATCATTTTCCCATAAAAATAGCCAAAATTAAATTTTCTGGTAATACATTTATCCAGAAACTTACAAGAATGAGAAGCATTAGACATGGACCCATTCATTAGAAAAATTAAGACTGATGTGCAAAGGTGGGGCAATCGCCCTACAACCAATTATGTGGGAGAGTAGCAGTAATAATAATGACCATCTTATCAAAATTGCTATGCTTGAGGAGGAGGGAGGGAGAAAAAGGGAACAATCCACAACTCCCTGCAACCGATCATGACAGCTGCCAGTGTTCTTAGGTCCCATACTATGTGGATCCCCTCCAGCTGGTGGGCTAGGAGACTGGCACGCACGGCTGGAGTGGCTGATACTAAGGCCCAAGGCAGGAATAAGGTGGCAGCAGGGGAGCAAAAAGCTCTATGAAAAACAAAAATTAAAATAAAATTAAAAGTAAAATAAAGAAAGGAGGGTTCTACTTGCCAGATATTAAAACATATAGGGTCCAATATTCAAAACTGGAACTTAGCATTTCACAAAGTCCCCATCTTGAGTGCAGATTAATGCAAGACCTAATGAATGGGACAGTCAAGCAGGCTCTGAGCACAGTGTGAGTGCCCAAAGCTTGCTTAAAACACTAGTAGGTGCACTTGAATTAATGTACAACCCCCTGCTGGCCACATACAGGTAAGTAAGTGGCCATTAATCAAATAAGTTGTGAAGGACTTAGAGCATCCCAAATAGGTTTGCACTGTTGCTGTACTATTCTGCATCCCCATGCAAATAACCCCATTTCTCATGAAAAGCCCTAACAGGTCATTAGCCTTCCATTATGGTCCCATTTAAATGTGAGCACCAAGCCTTTGCTCCTTGGATTGCATAAAGGCTTGTCACTCTGATGACCCCTCCAAAAAAAACTGGTTATGTATTTCAGTTACTCCTGGGCTCTAGTGGTCCCCCCAATCCCAGGTCTGTTTTCATGAAGTAGTCAGTTGCTTGGTTTCTCATGGTTCCACCTTCTGCTTCTGGTGCCTGTAATGGCAATCACTACCCCATGCCCCCCCCCAACATGTCACCTTAGTGACAGTGTTCGGCACTTGTGCATTGCACACTTCAGAGGCGGGATGCCACCTACATCCCACAACTTCTGCAACACTATACAAGGATGTGTATAGATATAGTAATTGTGAAATGATGCTCACAAGCACTGAATTGATATGTCCGGTTGTATATCACTGCAGCAGTTGTGGGATGTAGATGGTGAATGACCACGGAGGAGTATGGTGGGTACATGCCACTTGCCATCACTGGGTTTGTGCCTGGGGGTTAGTGATCATCACTTTGGCCAATGGGAGCAGGAGGAGGTCCCTGGACACCAAGAAATTGACTACTTGATGAAACCGGGCTGTGGATCAGTGGCCACTGTAGCCAGAGAAGGATTGAAATACATAACCAGGATCAAGAACCAGGGTTGAGTGAGAGAGGGGGATCACTAGAGCCAGACATTCCTGACTGGGTATAGGGAGAGGGTTATGCAATGTTGTCAAGGTATCAAAACCAGGTTCTTGTATGCATTAACTAGTGCTGTGCTGCCAGTCTGTTAAAACTTCCAGGCACCATCCAATATATCAGTGTGTTTTGTATATGGGGTCTGTCCATCATTTTCATGCCTTTTCTGGTGGTCGTTAGTGCTTATGCATTAACAGGGTTTAGCAACACCACCCCCCCCAGCCTTTAAATATGGCAGTTGTCTTGCTAAAATGGTTTGGGCAGTGCAGAGCACAGTTACGTGGCCCAAGCCATGTTAGAGCAGCACTAATGTTTTAAATATGAGTCCCAAAGTCATGCACCAAATGTGATTTAAATTCTAGAATGGTTAAGGGAAGACTGGGGAAATGGTTGGTTAGTTTGGAAAGGTAGTCAGTAGGGGGATGGGGACATATCTTTTTTTTTATTTTAAGAAAGGGGATAAAAGTGATATAAAAAATAATCCAGTCCCTTCTTAATTTATGGCAGGCAATTTGGAAAAAAGGGTGCAAGACAGAAATGGTAGAGGAATCTGAGGGGGAATTTAGCTTCTACAACAAAAAATTAAGAGACTAGAACACTTCTGCCAGGAAATATGGACAGTGGATTTATGAAATGGGAAGAAAAGGGTCTTAAATAGAGGTGAAGTTTGATTAATAAGAATTTGACAAAACCTTCAACATATAAGGAACTTACAGAAAAATATAATTTAGTGGGTGATTACCAGTTTAAATTTAGACAATGCATGTCATATTTTTCAGGAGGAACGGGCAGACATGATGGACCAATTGACCTTTTTTTGCCAACAGATTCTGTGTTTCTATGTTGTGGATGTAGTTGCACAGCACGGGGGGGAGGGGCGGACAAGGAGGATGCAGGTAACTACAGAGTGTTAAGCTTTATCTCCACTGTGAGAAAACTGATGGAGACCAATATGAAGGAAAGACTAGGGGCCTACTTAGAGAATAATGGGCTGCAGGACAAGCAGCATGGGTTTGCATCGGAAGACCACGTTAGACGAACCTGATTTTGTTTTTTCAACTGGGTCATTAGGGCTTGTGGACCAATACCAGGTGGTGGATTTGCTCTACTTTGACTTCAGCAAAACCTTTGATTCCATGCCAAACTGGAGGTTGCTCAAAAAACTGAAGGACTTAGGAGTAGGGAAGGGATTAGACAAGTGGGTGAGAAACTGGTTAGGGGAAAGGCAGCAGAGGGTGATGGTTAACTGAGTCAAATCTGGGGTCGGGGGTCACAAATGGGTGCCACAGGGATCAGTCTTGGGACCTGTCATATTTAAAATATTCATTGGTGACATAGGGGAAGGTATCCAGGGTAAGATGTGTCTGTTTGCTATGACAGAAAGCTCTGTGGCATGGTGGATAGGGAGGAAGGGGTGAGTGAGCTTCAGCAGGGTCTAGAAAGGCTTGAGAGGTGGTTAAATTTCTGGCAGTTGAAATTCAGTACCAAGAAGTGCAGTGTGATGTACTTAGGGAATAAGAATCCACACACAGAGTATTGGATGGGAGGGAGGGGTTAAGCTGGCCACTTCATCAGAGGAGAGTGATCTGGGAGACTTCATCAGTGACTCACTCAACCAAACCAGCCAGTTCAACAAAGGCCTATAACAAGGCATCTAGGATTATGGGGTGTATAGGGAGGGTTTATTACTGTAGGAGGGAGTGGTGATACTGCCCCATGTAGATCACTATTGAATCCTCACCTGGAGTTCTGTACTCAGTTCTGAAATCCCCACCTGAGAATGGAGTCAATGCAGTGAAGGGTCACAAAAATGACTGAGCCAGCATGGCAGGTCATGTGAGGAACTTCTGAAGTCTCTGAACATGAACTCGCTGGAGGCGAGATGGGGGGCAGGTGTGATAGGGACTTGTAAGTTCCTAAGGGGTATAAATAGGGTAAACTGCAAGGATCTGTTTGTTAGAAATAGAGATGCAGTCACATGGGGGCACAACTGGATTTTAGTGAGAGGTAAATTCAAGAAGGATGTGAGCAAAGTTTTACTTCACGGAAAGCATGGTGGAGCCTTGGAACAGATTACCAGCAGAAGTTGTTGGGACAAGTACCACTAATGGGTTTCAACATTGGTAGGACAGGTCAAGGGGACTAATAACCCCACTTAGGAGAACCAGGATGGGGGAGGAGGCAGAATGGAGGGAGGGAGGGATGTCGTGAATATCCCACTGCGACACTAGGCCAGTGTTTTGCTTGTTAATAATCAAGAAACCAGCATGAGTTTTCACTCATCTTTATTGTGTAGCCATCTTAAACACACTGCTCCAGCCAAGCAAACTTCCCATAACACCCCCACACTCTAGGGACTGTCTACAAATCATCAGCTCCTTACATTTACCTTAGGGACCATCTAATAAGTATGTTAAATTCCTATAACATCACATCTTCTTCACTTAAAGAAAAGTTCTATATTATTTTCAAACTGAATTATTGGATTACAGTAACTTGGCTGAATTATTATTATTTTAACTTCTTCCAGACTGAGGTTTCAAATTAAACTAAACCTAATCTTGAGAGGAGAGGTCACTAGTACTTCACTCTCTAGTGAGTCTTTACCACTCACTCCACTGTACTTATGTAACAAGTTTCAATCAGTCTCTCTGGACGTCAAATTTCTCTTTTGGGTCTCGCTTCCTTCTCTGGTGACTTTTCAGTGGATGCACACTGCTCCGAATCGTCCTTGCTATTAGTCTCTTTGGTGTTGTCTTGACTGACTGCTGTGAAAGTTGGTAAGTCAACTTCAGCCAAATTGGCATTGTTAACCTTTGGCAGAAGTCTTAAATCCACACAATTCCTTCTCACCTCCACTCCTCTTTCTGTTTCAATCTGGTATGACCTTGACGCAATTTGTGCTTGTACAGTGCCCCTTTTCAGCCACATTCCTTTGTCGTAGTCTTTAAGGTGCAGTTGATCTCCGGGCCTTAAATCAGATAAGTTTCTTGCTCTCCAGTCATGTAACTGTTTTTGCTTTTCCTTTTGTTTTTCTTCTCAACTATGACTAAAGAACTCACCCAGTCTGTAGGTTCCTCAATTCTCTTGATTACACCTGTAGCTTCCATGTGGTTCAGCTCTTCTTTCAGTTTGTCCCTCAGTGTGAATGGCACTTTCCTGCAGGGGTGTATTACGGGTGGCACTTGGTCATCTATGTTTGTTTTGTGCTCCCCAGGCAAACATCCTAGACCTTTGAACACATCACTGTACTCTGTAAATAACGATTCACATTTAGCTTCAGCTTGTGATGTCATGACAAACACTCTTCTCACTAAATTAAGTTTCTCACAGGCACTTATGCCTAGAATTGGTTGCACATCCTTCTCTACAATTAACAGAGACACCTTGAACTGCTGACCTTTGTGCTTCAGAACTACCATGCAGCTCCCTTTTACTGGAATATTCTCTCCTGTATAACCAGTTACTTTTATCTTGGCTGGGTAAATTTTGGATTTTACATGCAGAGTTTCATAGTCTTGCAATGAAATCAGGTTCACCTGTGCTCCTGTGTCAAGCCTGAATGGTATGATAGTCTCATTCACAGTTAAAGGTACAATCCATTCCTTTTTTTCAGAAACGCACAGCTCCACGGAATCTACAAAGAACTCTTTTGGCTCATCGTCTTCGACAGTGTGAACTTTATTTTGTTCACTTTTCGTTTTGCAGCATTTAGCAAAATGGTTATTTTTGTCATACTTACTGCAGGACTTCCCATAGGCAGGACAAGCCTTAGGTTTACGGTTATTTCCACATCTACCACATGTTTTCTGATTAGGCTGCTGCTCCTTCTGCTGCTTTGTTTTCGAAAAATATTTCTTGTTTATCTCAAGCTTCTTTAGTGCATGCACAGCACCCTCGTTTTCTTTGTTCAACTCTTTAGCCTGTGATTTGGTAGTTTCAGCAGCTCTACACATCTTTATAGCTTTGTCCAAAGTTAAATCTCGCTCTCTAAGCAGTCTTTCTCTGAGCCCATTGTCTGTGATTCCGCATATAATTTTATCCTTAATCAATGATTCTTTCAGATCTCCAAACTCGCACGTTTTGCAGACCGAACGTAAATCTGTTAAATACTGATCAAAGCTATCAGCCTTTTTCTTGTCGCGTGTGAAAAACGTATATCTCTCGTAGGTTACATTTCATTTTGGTACAAAGTACTCTTCAAATTTTTTCATAATTACATCAAGATCCATGTTTTCGCCATCACTGAACTGGAAACTGTTGTAAATGTCTAACACATTTTCCCCAACTACATGTAGAAAGATTGAGGCCTTTGTTTTACCATCTTCGCTTTCAGCGCCACTAGCAGTTAAATAAATGTTAAACCTTTGTTTAAATTTTTTCCAATTTTCAGCTACATTTCCAGACAACTGCATACCTGATGGAGGATTTAGTTTATCCATCTTTTTCTTTCTCTCTCAATTTTTTCACCAGACCATCTTCTTCTAGAGTTCTTTTTTATGTTTTTTTCTGTCTTTTCAGGTTTTGAAATCCGCTTCTGACACCATGTTTTGCTTGTTAATAATCAAGAAACCAGCATGAGTTTTTACTCATCTTTATTGTGCAGCCATCTTAAACACACTGCTCCAGCCAAGCAAACTTTCCATAACACCCCACATGGTAGGGGCTGTCTACAAATCATCGCTCCTTACATTTACCTTAGGGATCGTCTAATAAGTATGTTAAATTCCTATAACATCACAGCCGGGAGGAGTAGTATCAACTATGGGCAGCCGTGATGGGCCATCAGTCTACTTCTGCCATCAGATTCTATGTTTCTTTGGTTCTGTGTTAAATTCCCCTATCTCTTGTTAAATTATTGTTATTGCTAAAAATCATATATTCAAATCAGAGTGCCTGAAAGATGCTTGAGTGCCATTTCCTATATGATACATAATTTTATTTTTTATCCAATTTTTAAGGATTTTTTCATATAGAATAATGCATGGGGAAGTGCAGTTTATGAGGATTTTATGTACACCTGAGGTGTGTGTGTGATGCCCCATAAACCCCCAAGGGTGAATCCCGAGGGGTTTATCTGGGCACCACACACCCAGGTTGTGCATAAAATCTGAATCCTCACACTTCCTCATGTTCTATTTTTTATATTTACTGGTTTTCAGCAGTTTCTGGCTGCAGGGTTAACTGGTTAAAAATTGAGCTACTCCTCCTTCATTCAGAATCACAACTGGACAATACTACTCCCATGTGTATTACAGCCTCCAGTACAGATATTCATTATCTAGAAGTGAACCTATCAAGAGAAAAATGTAATCTATTTAGGTTAAATTGTTCAATGCAGCCATTTTTTTTCACTCAGAGCCTCGAGAAGTGTTTGTGTTGTGCTGGCAGTTTTAAGTGAGGAGCTTGAGCAGACCACCAGCATGAGGACATATTCTTGAGGGACAGGTCAGGGAGACTCGCACCAGTTTTGCTGTGCCCATGGTTTACAGAACTCCATAATTCACAAATGTGAATTATGGAGTTTCAGAGGGTCTGCCAGCCGTTTCCCGTAAAGGTTTAATTAATGTGCAGTCCCAGAGTACAGTATATGAATTTTAGATTACCTTTGTGAGACTTGCATCTGAAACAATGTTGTCCAGCAAAATTTGTTCATCACTACTATATATTTGCATAAACTTGTGACTTATAATGGAATCTATTCCCTTCTTACCAAATAAGTTCTCAGTTTAGATGATCTTGTGGAACTTGGAATTCTGTCTGTCTCCTACCATCTGTCTATTTTAAAAGGAAAAGACTTGCAGTATTATTAGATAAAATTACTTTGTAAATATTACTTGAGGAATATTATTTTGTATAAACATTAGTCAATTTATTTGGAAAGGTGCTGCCATGTTCCTGACTTAATTAGCAAAAGATTTCAATAGAATTTGAGAAAGTTGCAACTACTGAAAAGAGTTCAGCCTTCTAAATTATAATTTGTCATTACTGAGTTAAAGGGAATAAAACAGTATTTAGGCCACAACAAAATAAAAAATTGATCCTTAGATATTTCTAGGCATTTTTCTGAAGTGGGGGAGTGAAGTTTATTTTATATATTTTTTCCGCTACAGTCTTAAATTTCTTAGTTATAATAAAAGGTGCATATTTTGTTCCAGTAGAATATTGGGGCCAAAAGTTCCATGTTAACCTCTTGTGACACAATAAATTTGAAAATAGTTATACGAAACTGAGTCAAAAGTAACAAGCATTTGTCAATGCCGAATGTTGTTTGCTTCTACGTGCTGTTTAGGTATTTGGAAGTCATTGGAGTGCAAATATTGAAAATTTGCAAACTTACGAGTGTGCGTAGGAACTGCGCAACGCACGCTCGTAAAACAGTCATTTTTAGGAATTTTTTCACCAAATTTTCAACATAGCCATTTTAAGACCTCTGCTCATGAACAGTGTCACTGTGATTTTGTTAATGTGTCCCATACACTGAGTTTGCACACCGACCGCGCCATTGTGTGCTAACATGGGCGGAAACACGCTTTAGGCAGGATGAAAAATGACAGCTGTACTGCTCATGAGGAGGTGTGGTAAAATGGCAATGTTGAAAATCTGGAGTGAAAATATTGAAAATTTGCGAACTTACGAAGCCTGCATAGGAATCCGCGTAAACACGCCATAAAACAGTCATTTTTAGGAATTTTTCACCAAATTTTCAACATAGCCATTTTAAGACCTCTGCTCATGAACAGTGTCACTGTGATTTTCTTAATTTGTCCCGTACATTGATTTCGCACACCGACTGCGCCATTCTGTGCTACATGGGCGGAAACACATTTTGGGTGAGATATGAAAAATGACAGCTGTACTGCTCATAAGAAGGTGTGGTAAAATGGCAATATTCAAAATCTGGAGTGAAAATATTGGAATTTTGCGAACTTACGAGCCTGTGTAGGAACTGTGCAACGCATGCTCGTAAAACAGTCATTTTTTGGAATTTTTGCACCAAATTTTCAACATGGGGTATTTGGACCCCTTCTCATGAATGGTGTCACTGTCATGGCGGTATTCAGGCCTGAAGGGTGATTTCAAAGTCACTGCACAGTCACTGTGCGAAATCACCCTTCGGGCCAGAATAACGCCATGACAGTGACATCATTCATGAGAAGGGGTCCCAAAAACACCACGTTGAAAATTTGCAAAATTCCAAAATGCCTGAGATATGCAACAAAGTTGAAACCCCTATCTAGGCCATTATACAGCTTACGGCATTTCCTCAGTTCGCGGTCGGCTTTGAAGAGTGCAGACGTGTTCCCGGTCCACCGAAGATCATCGCGCGGAGTCCGGAGGTAAGTATGGGGTGAGGGCGTGGGGAGGCTGGGTGCGCAGTGGGTGGGTGCGGGTTGTGGGTCGGGAGAGCGCCCAAGGGACCGCTTTTCGCTTTTTCAGGTTAAAAATTTAAAAAAGATGTCGTGGGACCGCTTGCCACACTGGGGTGGGCTCCCAGCGTGGCACAAGGACGCAGGTTCAGCCGACGGGGGATTGGGCAACTCGACGGCCTGTGGACTGATTGCCACGCTGGGGTGGCCTCCCAGTGTGGCACCCAACTGGAGGGGGGAGACGAGCTCAGCCCATGGGGATTGGGCACCCTGTCGGCTACATAGCACATGCGGGGCGCCATCGCCTGCGTGTTGGGGTGGGGGGAGCTATGCTTTATCTCTGCTCACTGAAGCATAGCTCCTTTCATCCGGGGAGGTTACTGCATTTTGGAGCGTGTCATAGACAGCTCCAAAATGCATTGGCTCACAGGGGCCGTGCCTGCCAGCTCACTGACTGAATTGGAGGAGGAGGTGACACACCTCCGAAATCTCCGATGATGGCACTATGTTTCTTGCACATGCGTGCAAGCAACATAAAAATAATATATGTATGTGTATACATATATATGAAACATTTATGTGTTTTGACAGTGTTATTCCTCTGTCCTCCCATGTTTCAAAGAACAACATATGTTTAGCAATTCTAAGTTCTAGATTTGCATAAATAAATAAATATGTGCCAAAATGACTGTTTTACATAGGAACACCAATTATAGTCATGCAGCTTCTGTAACTATTGAAGCATATTAAAGGAGCATTCAAAATGGGTTCCTTTAACATCCCTAGAAATAGCCTCCTCTTTGTTTAGACGAGTCATGGCTTTATTGTATATACCATTTACTTTACAAAGGTCCTTTTCTATGATCTGGTATACAGGGATTATGAATTTCAACCTCATGTAGTAAACCATTTCAAATACTGTGAGACGGTAAAGCCATGGACATATATTAAATAGCATGAGCTATTCAACCTACCTAAGAATGAAGGCGCAAAATACTGTCTGCATAAGCTGTAATTTTATATTCATTTTTAGCCATTTTGACTCCTTTAACAGAATCAGTAGGCAATAACAGCACAGCAGGATGTGGGTTGTACCCATAAAATCACAGTTATGGGTGCTATAGCCACAAGGGGGAAGCAGAGTATTAATCATGGTAATGTGAATTCATTAACAAACAGACTATCTGTCTTTCAGATGAGCGGTGTAACCAAGGTCCTGTCTGTTCTTCTGTTTGTTCAAGTGGACATTCAGAATCCCATGGCACTTCTCAAAAAGAGAAAGGGAATTAACTAGGTGCCTGGCAAAAATTTCCTCCATTCACTAATCCACCAACAGATTAACCTAGTCTAATATTTATTTTTTTCACATTTAGTTTTTTGTTATTTTAATTTTTGTAATATTAATCAGCATATCCCCAGAATGAGGCTGAAAAATAGGAACTACTGTATATCATAGCCCTCCTACGCCAGTCAACAAAAAACAAACAGACAAATAAACTAATTTGGATCAAATCTGGGATCCCCCACCCTTCACAGCTGGTTCAGAAGGAGCAGGCACTGGTATTTTCCCAGCAGAAAATATCCTTCTCCTCAGCACATTTTTTTGTTATTTCCTGACCTATAGTACAAGTCCTTTTATACAAAAGAAAACAAACCACACCACATTATATATCAAGAAAGGAAAGTGTGTAATAAAGCTGGCACCACGTAACATATAACGAAAGCTGACACTGATGTTCTTCTAGTAGTGAAGCACTCTTGCATAAATTCATATTCCACACACCTACACATCTTTTACAAAAAAAGAAAAGGCTGCATGACAAATCATGAATGTCAAATATGATTTAAAACACACACAAGTGCAACTGAATATTAAACAAACATGTTATAACACACACAAATGTAACTCAGTATTACACAAACAAGATATGAAACACACAGAAATACAAGTCATCTGAAATAGCCCTGGCATAACTAGTTGAAAGAATTCCTAATGTCCCTTAAACTGAAAATAATGATTTTGAAAGTCAGTGCAAGGATACTATAATATGTACAAAAGCATCAACCATGTAACTTGCCTTATTTACTGAGATTAATATTTACCTTATGTTTCAATGTTTAATGTGGTTTCAGTGCATTTCAAAACTGTAAACAGAGCCAACACTCTCTTACATCTTCAGCTCTAGAGATGACACTAAAATGGCACTGAATATCATACATGATGATGCCACAGAAGCAAGAGCATTCTAGCTGTATTATTACTGTACCCTTGAGGTAGTGTTTTTATTTTAGGAAAGTGATTCTGTTTGTGCACATGATCATAGTAATCAGTATTTAGCATGGGTATTGGACTTGCTAAATTGTTTGTTCTATTGCCTAGGGCACAGAGGTCCCAAAAAGAGTGCATTGACCATTATCAGTGCCTTTATTTTTATATATTGAAATGTTTCACCAGGAAGGCATGCTGAGCAACAAATTGCTCGTCTCCCGGTGCGACCTGGGGGGTAGGGGAACATGAGGATAATATACAGAGTTTTGGTACCCAATACAGGTATACAATTTGATTACATTTAATAAAGTGAGCAGACTATACAGAAGTACTGAAAAGGAGGAATGCTAACAGGTATGAACTAGATGGAATACAATGCTAACAGTCTTGAACTAGATAGATACAATAGCACAAATATCTTTGGCAAACACTTGGTGGGATACAGCTTTGTAGTTAGAAAATGGCTGGATAGAATACAAGGATGTTGAGCTAGGGCATGATTGTGAGGAAAGACACTGATAGAACAAAATTTGTAAGGTGTAACAAGAGCACAAGGTTGATTGTAAGTGCATTAGAAATTAGGGGTTAGCCAATGACTACGACTAGGAAGGAGGTGTGAGTGGGGGCATATAGGCAGAGAGCAGGGGGATGGAAAGGGGATTTGGAGGAGGGAAGGTAAGGGGTGGAGAGGAAGGGTCTGCCAGGGTCTGACCCCTCCAGAATGCTGGGGACCCTGCCTGCACCAGGTGGAGGTCAAGCACGAACAGGAGAGAAGCAGGTTGTAGGCAGTGTAAGTTTGAACATGTCAAGAAAGAAGAGAGGGAGAAGGGAAGGGAAGGGTCCTCCAGGGCCTGGCCCCTCCAGTATGCTGTGGACTCTGCCTGTACTAGGCAGAGGTAGAGCATGACAGGAGGGAAGCAGGCTGTAGGCAGCAGAGGTAGAGCATGATAGAAAGGAAATAGGCAGCGATGGGGAGTAGGCTTCTGAAGGACCAAGAGAGAGAGGGAGGGAGGTGGGAGAGAAGAGGGACTGAGACCCAACCCTTTCAGGAAAGAATGGGGTGGGAGTAGGAGGCGAGGAAGGTTCTGGACCCCTCCAGGATGCAGAGAACCCTGCCAGAGGCCTGGACCAGGCAACGGCGAGTGAGTAGTGACAGTAAGGTGGTGTACAGAGGAGGTAATGGGGGGGTGGGAGTAAGGTGGAAAGGAAGGGGTGCTGGGGGAAGGATATAAATTGAGGGTTTTGCAGGAAAGAGGTGGGTGTGAAGCTGAAGCAGACTCATAGGGGAACAAGTTAAAGAGGATTGTAGCAGGAGCAGCTAGCAGAGAGAAAGTTATGTAAGACAGGGGCAAGGTAGTGGGAGGAGGAGGAGGAGTGTCATATTTGAGGTGGGAGGGAGTTCTACATTTTGGGGAAGCGACGGGAGAAGCCTGATTGGCTAATGAGGGTGGTACAATGGGGGACAAGCAGGGTACGAGTGTCGGAGGATCTGAGGGAGTGGGAGGAAGGTGGGGGGGGGAAGGAAGGATCATGAGAGGTAGGAAGGAAGTACACCAAGCCAAAGTTTGGAAGTTAGCTTGGCACAGTGAGCCAGGCATCTGTTAGCAAGTGGGGCAAAGGACAGGGCACGATAAAGGTCACAATGATGGGTTCGAGATGGGGTGTCAAGAACGAATCGACAGAAGGAGTTGAAAAGTGAGTCCAATCTGGTAAGGAATGATATGGGAGTGGCACCATAGACTGTATCACAGTAGTCAAAAATGGGGAGGATCATCTTCTGGACAAGTTCTCACTGGGCCAGGCCTTGCACATGCCTTATCTGAAAAGAGAAGTTCAGTTGGGAATACCATTGATACAACGACCCTCCTCCCACAGTGACACGATCACAGCGACAACAATCTGTTCAACATCCATGTTGTCGAACAGGTTGTTGCAGTGATGGATGTATATAGCAATGGCAGTGTAAGATGCTCTTCCCCATAATCCGCACCCCCTGGAGTTAACAGTCATTAAGTCTGGGGGAAGGTGGGGGGCAGAGCTCCCCCCGCATTGCCACAAGGACAGTGTCGGTCTGTTCCCTGTCAGTGTCAGGACATGGTGCAGTCGGGGATGTCGGGGGCACTGCATCACTGTGGGGGATGTCAGAGAATTTACATTCACTGCGGTGTGGTGGAACCGTTCAGTTGCAAACATTTTCAAACAAATTTATTTATTTAGCTTTTGTTGACCAGGTAAGTAAACTAGACAAGTTATATACCTATTTTCAGGTACGACCCAGGAGAGTACAATGTGATACAGATACAGTGAGATACTGGTTCGTACAGAGGACAACATGACACAAGTTAGGCAGTATACAGAGTCAAAATAGAACCATGTGAACATAACCAGTAGACAGTAAGCAGTTAAGATGTATGCTGGAATATATATACATAGATACACCAAAGCTAGGAACAGTACAATTTTACAAGGTATACACAGCTCTGAGCCACAAACAGAGCCACAGTTTGAATATCTCCTGAAACAGAGAAAAAATACATTATATGCACTTCAGAATCCAGTTAGACAGGCTGCATCAGTAGGAGCTGCAAGAGGGGTGCCAGGAAGGACATGTGAGTCCAGTGCAGGGGACAGGAACTAGCTATGGAGGTCTAGAACACCCACATGCAGAGGAGAGCTTCAAGTGATACCACAGGGAGCTCTGGAGGCATGAGTGGGAGGGGGAGGAGTGGACTTGATCGGGAAAGAAGTTCCATAGCCTAGGGGCACATGAAACAAAATCCCTGTCCCCATTTGCATGCGGGTGATAGGGACTTTAAGAATGCCAGGGCCCAGAGACCTGAGGGATTAGGTAGAAGAGACAGCCGGTTTGAGAAGCTCAGCCAGCCATGGGGGAGTGCCAGTACTGAGCACCTTGCCCATGAGACAGCCCAATACAAAACCTGCAAAAGATCTAGTACCTACAATTACCTGTCCATTTGTTGAGAACTTGGACTACCTCAAGATTGCCTGAACAGAACATCGTCTTCCTGTTGCATATTTGGTACCCCAAAAAATACAGTGCAACCAATTTTGAGAAGAGCTGTAAAAACTAGTGTCAGACTCAAAGCTAAATGAGAGCCATGACCAGAGATACTAGGCTCTCCAGAAGGGCACACCAAAAATCTCAAATCACTGCTTCTGGTGGCGTTCACTTGCCAGTTTACTATATCATTAACATTCAACAAGAAATCTTCTTATTCAGTAGGTCATCACAGATGTCAATGATAACCCCAGTATAACTGAGTAGCCCATGACATTGGCGACTTCAATTGAGCACTTTCAAAAAGGGTGACTCAATCGCGGTGTCTGTCCACAGGGCTACCGGGCAGGGAGGGTGACCAGATTGGGGGGGGTCTGTGAATAACGCGACTGGATGTTGCAGCATGTACTCACGTGGGGGGGGGGCAAGCACGCCGTGTGACGGGTGGAAGTGGAGGGAGGGTTTATGAGGTGTACTGCAGCAGTGAGCTGTCAAGCAGGCCCTGTGGCATGGTAGGTGGGTGGGTGGCAGGCTATGGTTGCGAGGGTGCCTGGTTCGGTTCCGGGCACGTGTTCATTTTGTTGTGCCTGGTCTTTTTGTTTTCAGCATTTGCACCCCGGCATACACCCCTGTAGTTGAGAGTCTTTTAGTAGGGAAGTGTGGGGGGCAAAGCCCCCACACATTAAATAAAAAAACAAATCCCCGGTGCCCCTTTGCTGTGCGCCAGGAGTGTACATAGTCAAAATGATGTTCGGTGATGTACACTCGCCCTAACGGTGATAGCCTTTCCGTGATCACCGTTATCACATGGAACCATATAACTGATTGCAATGCCGACCTATCAACACAGTTGCCATATTTCCTCTCACAGCGCTAGTAGCCCAGGTTCAGGAACAGACAGGAAAGCTGGAGGGCCAGAAGGGGGAGGAAAGTTAAGCATCCCAGAGGAATCTTGCCTCCTCCAGTGGAGGGAGATTGTCTGTTCTCACCATGTGAGTGCCATCTGGGGTACCACAGGTGGTGAGCGGTGGTGAGCAGGCATAGCAGCTGAGGGAAGGGAGACACTTTGCTCCAAGCATGCTGTTTGTTTGCTTTGTAGTGCACATTCACGCTGACTTCTTGGGAGGGGACACCAGGCAGAAACTCCCCGCCAACAGGATGCCATACCTTGTGGTACATTTGGGCCCTGTGTCTCCTACTCTCCTAGCATAAAAAAGCTCCACTGCATCCAGTTTCTGGAGTAGGTACCTCCCTGAAGGCCCCAGGGCAGGGGGAAGCCAAGGGATTTAAGTAGCCTCTGAGAAGAACACAGACAACAAGGCTCGGAGCTTGTTGATTAGTCAGCAGATAGGATTGTGTCTGGTGAACAGGGAGACAACACTAGGAATTACAGGAAAGAAAATGGTGGCTGCACTGCATGCCCACAGCTATCTTGGCTAGGTGGTAACCCAAGAGTCTTCCGGTAGGGATAACACAGCATGCAAAGTGTCCATGTGGCATATGTTCCTACTTCAGCGTTATTGCTTTTTCCCCCTTAGTGTTTTGTGAGCCAATGGGCTTAACCCATGTACCTTTCTTTGTGGCAGACAGTATGTTATTTTGCTCTTGTTACCAAAACTAAAGTTACTGTTACTCCCTCTTGGGACTGTTTCTACACTTACCCGAGTACCACACTTTCTCCCATATCTTTTTAAAGTCTTCCTTATTTAAACACATCAGAAAAGGGGATACTATTCAGAAACACTATTCAGAGACAGAAACAGGAAGATGTTTAAGGTCACACGTGATTAAAGGCACTGCTGGGCAGAGTACAGGACTGTTTGTTGTTGCAGTTGGTCAGGGAGCCTACGTGCCAGGATGCCGTACTAGACTTGGTACTCACAAACTGAGAAATGGTGGGAGGAGTGGCTGTCCTGGGACATTTGGGGTCCAGTGACCACAACTTTTGTGTGGTTTGAGATGTTGGTGGGAAATTCTGGTCCCATCTGAAGAATAACAATTCCAGACCTCATACGACTGGATTTTCATCAGCTGCATGAAATAGTTAGAAAATGCCTGTTTTTTATAGACTGCATTAAAGGTGTAGAACAAAAGTAGGGTGAGATCAAGGGAGAAATTCTGAAGGCAACCGTCACTGTTCAAAAAGGATCACAAAAACAAACAAGCACAAAAAGCCTATTTGGTTCTAATGGAGTTGAGAGAGCCTGCGAGGGTGAAAACGCATGCCTTCTAAAGGTACAAGGGGAATATAGGGGAAAAGAATGGAAGGAATATCAGACCGGTCTTAAAGAGGCAGGGGGACTGGTCAAGAGAGCAAAGGGGGACACAGAGCTAAGGATTGCCGAGGGTGTGAAGGAAGGGGAACAATAATGTTTTTTATATATTAATGAGAAAAGGAGAACTAGAGGTGGGATTGTCAGGTTAGTGGTGGGGGGGAGGTAGCTGAAGAAGAAGAAGAAAAATAAGAAGCAGCAGAGTAGAAGGCAAATGTACTGAACAGTTACTTTTGCTCAGTATTCCTAGTTGAGGATGATGGACCTCTTCTGGAGAATGGGATCAAATCAGCTGCACAAGGGGTTCAGAATAGGGGGAGGGTAGAGATCAAGACTAAAAAGGTGAGCGCAGTGGCTGGATTTCCACTTGCGGCACCGACGACCTGAGTTTGGGAATGGACCTGGATTATCGGAGGGCCGGCCGGGGGAAGTTGGATTGAACATCCCATGGACTGTTCTCCTTCTCCGGGGGGAAGGCGTGGGATGTCGCTGGTACACTGGGGACCCCTGGCAAAGGCCAGGGGTTCTACAGCAGACTGCGCCAACAAGGAACACAGGGGGCGGGACAGAGGCTGGCGTCATTGCACATTCCTGCCCCCCACAAACGGGGAAAAACCTGCCCACCTGCCGCCTCTATGAAGCCTGCCCCCAGCTGCACTTAGCTCTTCCAGGCAGACTCCCACCCTATCCTGTCATTCGTGGAACCTTAGGGCCGGATGCCATGACCCCACCCTGGGGGGCAATCCAGGGGGTCCCGGGAGAGCGGCTAATGTGGGGGAGCCGCAGCCATGAGGGTCTGTGACTGGGCAGATGCCTGGCTGTAGGCTGGGCCCAGAAAATATAAATATAAAAAAAAAAAGACTGAAAAGGTGAGAAAAGGTTTGGAGGCTCTCACGGCTGATAAAGCACCAGACCCAGATGGCCTACAGCTGACGGTACTTAGGGGACTGGCAACAGAATTAGCTGAGCCTTTAACTCAGCTATTTAATAACTCACTAAAGTGTTGAGGGGTGCCAGGTGATTGGAAGTCCACAAATGTGGTTCCAATACACAAGGGGAGGCAACTATTGGCTGGTTTGTCACCTCCTTAGTTGGTAAGCTGATGGAGACCATTATAAAGGAAAATCTAGTGGACCTACTTAGAGGACAGTGGCTTGCAGGACACTAAATAGCATGAGTTTGTGATGGGGTGGTCATGCCAGACAAACCTGTTAATATTTTGTGACCAGGTTCTTCTCAATTGAGCCAGTCAGCCATTGCCAGATATGTAATGAAGTATCCATCAAGCAGACCTCTGCACTGTGGACCTCTGACCGAAGGACCGCAGTGAAAAGGACAACACAGGGGAATCTGCTAGGAGGGAGGCAGCCAAGTGAGGCAGCTGGTGGCCGTACACTCTGCCCCACAAACCATGAGTAGGTCAAAGGGGTAAGCAGGTGTCTACAGCCACAATTCATCAGGTAGGAAAAAAAGGTGTAGCACCCTATACAGGGCTAAGCTGAAGTACACTAGAGGTTCAAAACTTACAAAAACCTAGGGGTTGTTGAAACTCCCTATATAGGGTAAGGTAATACAGGGAATTTAAAGGGGTAAAATAACAGAGAAAGCAGGTAGGATAGGATGATGGGAGTGGTGCAGTGCAGTGGCTGTGGGGTGGCAGTCTTCAGAGGGACTTTCTGGAGATGCATTGCTGCCCTGTCTGCATGCACCTCTCTGGGCTGAGGTAGGTGGTTGCAGATTCAAGGCAGAGTTGGCTTGGGTTCAGAGGACCTTTTCCCCCACCTATGTACCACCTAGTCCACTGCCACTACCTCAGAGGCTGCTGAGAAGGAGCAACGGCTGGACAACAGTGGGCTTGGGGAGGGTTAGAATAGTGGAGTGTAGGCACATCCCATACCCGGTTCCACTACAAAACCCCTAGGCCACACTGGCAGAGTGGGGAATATCCCACAGAGGCACCCAAAGTAGTAACTGGGGTGGATGTGGAGGTTCTCCATAGTGGAGACCCTAATGGGGGGTGGCACAGGACCCCAGAGGAAGAGGAAGTGAATCCTGGTGGGGACTCCATAGTGAGGATGACAGAGTTGGGGACAGGTAAGGATGAGGAGAGGGAGGTTTGGTGCCTTCCCAGTGCCATGGCTCTCATGAAGTGAAAGAAGATCTAAACGATCACTGGGGCAGCAGGAAGGGAAGGAGAGCTAGGTGTCATTGTCCATCTGGGGACTAATGATCTGGCTAGGGATGAGCCAGCAGTAATTCAGGAGGAGTTCAGGGAATTGGGGAGGGGTCTTAAGCAGGTGGCACAATCTGTGACCTTCTGAGATGTGCTACCTGTTTATGACAGGAGAAAGACAGGATAATCCACATCAGGAACTTCAATGCATGGTTGAAAGAATGGTTCAGAGAGGAGGGTTTCAGCTTCATTGGGGACTGGGACCCTATCTTGAGGGATAAGGGCCTGTACTGGGGCAATGGCCTGCATCTGTCTAGGAGGGTGACCGTTGTCCTCAGTAAATGGTGTAAATGCTACATTGACCAGCATTTAAACTATCGAAGGGGGAGGCAGAACAACAAAAGGAGACATAAACTCTACCCCCCAAAGGCAAATGAGGTCAGCAAGGGGAATCCTGAGGGGATAAACCCCCCCAAAAGAACCATATAACAAAGGAATATGGAATATAGAAGGCAAGAGTGATAATGAGATAGATAGTGGAGGAAACAAAGGGGGAAGGGGGGGGGGTTGCAGCACAATTTCGAGAGCCATGTGTGCAAACACTCGAAGTCTAGGCAACAAGACTTCAGACCTAGAGGTCACCATGGCAGAAACAGACCTGGATATGGTTGCAATTGTCGAGTTCTGGTGCAGTGAAGACCAGGATTGTGATGAGGCCATACCAGGGTATACTTTGTTCAGAAAAGACAGGGTAGGTAAAACAGGGCTAGGAGTTGCTCTTTATGTTAGGAACAGAATAAAAGCCACGGAAATACAGGGAGAGCAGGGAGGATCTGAGGTACTGTGGGTCACCCTCCAAACACGTAAGGGGGCCACTGTAACATAGGAGTGACGGTACCAGGTTAGAAGCATGTGATTAGAAGCGCACAGCTAGAACAGTGAGATGCAAAGTGCGTTTCCTTTCAACAGTGACGGGTAGAATAGTGAATGGTAGTAACTGCTACCCCTGTGGCTGTGAAGGCAAGATGGGAGAAGTAGCTGAAAAATGTGGAGACTAGCCAAGTTGCTCCCATTGTGCAGAGGTCTAAGGCACAAGCAGCTCAGCGAGCACAGTCCAAGAGACCAGGGTTCTGTTCCTAGTCTCCCAGCATATGTAGTGCTAATTCCACCCCCCCACCCGAAGTTTGTTTATTTGAACAAGTCGGATTTACAACCTTTGAGTCAAGAACTCATTTACAAAGGCACCTCGTTGCAGGGAGGGCAAGACAATACAACACTGTGCAGATACAACATTGCACAACATTACAGGTGCAGACATTGAACACAGAGTACACTTAGTTACATATTGGTATAAAATACAGATTTACAATTAAAGATGTACAATTTCTCTGGAATTGCAGTGGAATACATCCTTGTGTAAACCTAAGGGGGTAGGTAAAAAGGGGTAGGGGAAAGATGGATCGGCAGTCCAGAGGATGTTGTCAAGACTAGGGGGGCCAGGCAGGGAAAGGTCCTGCAGTAGGATTGGGGGGGCAGGATTAGTTGCACGTACAGCAGCGGACATTAAAGAGATGGTTTGATTCAGAAATTCCTCCCACCGCTGAGTTTCTGCTTTTCTCTGGGGTCCACCCCACTTCGGAGTTGGTTATTTAAAGAAGAGGGGGTGCGGGGTGTGTGGGAGCAGAGCATCTTCAAAAATTAAGTGTAAAGCATGTCATTTAATAATGGTAGCGGTCGTTGGTGTGGTTTCCGACTGCTACCATTGGTGCTATTTTGTTTTACATCGTTTTGCACTGCCTTTGTTATTGTAAGTGCTGTTTATGCTGCGCTGTTCAGGACAGCGCTGTTCTTGTTGCCATTCTTGAAACCTAGTGCCGGAGTGAGCTACAGACCTCCAGCATAAGGGGGGAAAAGGTGGATAAGGACATGATGGAAGCCATCCAAAGGATGGCATGCGAGGGGGAGGTGTTTCTGGTGGGGAACTTCAGTCTACCAGACATGGATTGGAGCCTACCAGCTGCAGCAACATTCAGAAGTAGGGACATCCTGGATTCCCTGCAAGGGGTATTCCTTAGGGAACTAATTAAGAAGCCCACTCATGGGAGGGGGGTGATACTGGACCTGGTACTGACAAAGGGGGAAAGTGTTGCTGACGTCACAGTGGGTGGCAACCTGGAGTCCAGCGAACACTGTACAGTGTGTATCAATATAAGAAATGGGCCAGAACTGAGACACACTAAGATGAGGGTCCTGGACTTTAGGAGGGCCAATTTCAGGAACATGGGAGAATGCCTCAGGGATGCCTTGGCAGGGATAGAGAATTTTGGGGAAAATCAATGAACTATGTAAGTGTAACAAGGTGGCAATGAAAAAGCAACAAATCTGAATGTCAGGCAGGTTAACAAGGGCAAGAAAAGAAAAGAGATCGCTATGGTTCTCTAGAGACGTCGCAAAAAAAGTACGAGTAAAAAAAACTAGCATTTAGAAAGTACAAAAAGGCACAGAAGGAGGAGGATAGGGAAAACTACCAGGAGAAACAAAGGAAGGCAGGGAAGGCAGTTAGACGTGCAAAGTCACAAACAGAGGAGAATATTGCCCAATCAGTAAAAGAAGGGGATAAAACTTTCTTTAGATAGATATATATATATATAATATGCAAGAAGAGGAAGACCAAAGGAGAACTAGTAAGGATAAAAGGGGAAGAAGGGGTTTATGAGGAGGAGGACCAAAAGAAGGCAGACGCATTGAACAAATACTTTTGTTCAGTATTTACAGAAGAAGAGGTAGGTGAGGAGCCAAAGATAAGGGACAAGGGCATAAATGGTAGGGAGGTGGACACCAGTCCTTTTACAGAGGAGAAAGTCCTCAAGGTACTGGCACAAATTAAAAGTAGACAAAACAGTGGGACCTGATGGGGTACACCCCAGGATACTGAGGGAGCTCAAAGAGGTGCTGGCTGCAATTTTGACAACTATGTTCAACTTATCATTAGAAACAGTGAAGGTTCCGAGGGACTGGAGGAGGGCAGATGTGGTCCCACTTCACAAAAGTGGGAACAGGGAGGAGGCAGGAAATTACAGATCTGTCAGCCTAACTTCGGTAGTGGGAAAATTAATGGAAACACTACTGAACAAAAGGATAGTGGAACACCTTGTAACCAGTAGATTACAGGATCCAAGGCCACATGATTTTACAGGGGGAGGTCTTACCAGGCAAACCCAGGGCCGCAGTAATGGGGGGGTAAGTGGGGAAGTTGTCCGGGGCTCCGAGCTCAGGAGGGGCCCTCCTGAGGAGCTGGCATTACCTCTATCATTAGCTGGTTTGGGAAACAGGGGCCCATTCCAAGTGACTTGTCCGGGGCCCCAGGATTCATAGCTGCAGCCCTGGGCAAACCTGATCGAGTTCTTCGACTGGGTGACCAGGATAGTGGATCAGGGATGAGCAGTAGATATGGCCTACCTGGATTTCAGTAAGTCCTTCAACACCATTCCACATAGAAGACTGGTGAACAAACTGACCTGTCTGGGAGTGGATCAAAAAGTTATAAACTTGGTAAGAAGTTGGTTAAGATACAGGAGTCAGCGAGTGGTGGTAAATGGTGTCCACTCTGGAGAAGGCAAGGTGACCAGTGGGGTGCCTCAGGGCTCAGTAGCAGGCCAGTTCCTCTTCAATATCTTTATTAGCAACATTGCAGAAGGGCTAGAAGGGAAAGTATGCCTGTTTGTGGATGATAGCCACACCGGGGGAGGGGGGGGAGAAAATGAGGGATGATTTGAAAAAGTTGGTAGAATGGTCAAGGGTTTGGCAGCTGGGTTTCTATGCAAAAAAGTGCAAAATCATGCACTTGGTGAACAGAAACCTAGGAGCTATATACCAGTTAGGAGCAGAGGTGGGCAAAGTTGGAAACATTCGCTACGTGGAATATTTCGCGCATTGTGCTCAGTTCGCAGAGTGCAATTTGAGAAATTCGCCATTTCGCAGTGTGGCTCAAAGGCGAAAGTGTGGAATTTTGCATTCGAAATTCCAAGCTTTGCCCCCGCACCCACCCCACCAACCGCAATATAAAAAAATAATGAAATCCCTGATGTCTAGCGGAACCCCCCACCGATCCCTGGCACCAATAATAAAAGTCCCTGGTGTCTAGTGGACCACCCTCCTTGCCAATCTCCAGACCCAGTAATAAAAAATCCCTGGTGTCAGTGGAACCCCCCCACCCTGCAGATCTCCGGACCCAGTAATGAAAAACCCTGGTGTCTAGTGGAACGACCCACCCTGCTGATCCCTGCCAGTAGTGCCACTCCAGCCCAATAATAACAATCCCTGGTGTCTAGTGGAACCCCCCTGCCCCCAACCCATCAGATGGTCCTCCCCCACAGCCACCACTCTGCCCCCCCCACCCTGTCTCTGACCCTGAGCTGGCTGCTGGCACAGCCCTCCACTCACCTCCGCTGCCAGCAGCCCGATGATCGCTTTCTGATTCTGAATGAATAAGCACGTGCTTGTACAAGCATGCATTCATTTATTCAGTCAGTCAGCTAGCCAGCTCCTCTGTACGTGGACATTTTTCCATGTGCTAGAGAAGGGACAGGGGCTGCTCTGGGATTTGGTGAGGGGGGTGGATGAAGCGGCGTTGTGGACCCCGGAGGATCCACAGTGCTGTTCCCATCCCACCCCCGGAAGCCCAGAGCAGCCCCTCCCTCTCTAGCACTCCAGAAAATGTCCACTAGAGGAGCTGGCTGGTTGAGTGAATGAATGAATGAATGAATGAATGAGCACATGCTTGTACAAGCATGGGCTCATTCATTCAGTCAGAATCAGAGAGCGATCAGTCGGGCTGCGCGGCTGTAAGGTGGAGTGGAGGGCTGTGCCAGTGGCCTGCCTCGGGTCAGGGACGAGGTGGGGGAGTGGTGACTGAGCAGGGGGCACTACCTGATTGGAGATGGGGGTACACTAGACACCAGGATTACATTGTTGGCTGAGGTGGCACTACTGGCAGTGATCAGCAGGCTGCGGGGTTCCTACTAGACACCAGGGTTTTTGTTACATATATATATATATATATATATATATATATGTGTGTGTGTGTGTGTGTGTGTGTGTGTGTATGGTGGGATATTCAGACTGCACCAAAAAGATGCGCAATAGTGGGAGCAGGCACAAGCGCAGTGTGCCATGGTGCAACGGGCACGATATTCATACCAGGCACAGGCCAAGGTGTGCCTGCACAATGTAGCTGAATATCGTGCCTGATGCGCCAAGGCGCAGTGAGGGATGCGCAGTGGAGCAGGGCTGATGCGCAGTAGCACACTGAGGAATGCGCAAGGACAAAGACAGGATGTAGCAGTGCACCAGCCATGGATGCGCTATGCGTGAAGGAGCATGCAGCAGGGCAGACAGAGCAAACCCACCCGCCACCCACCACGGCAAGGCCCTATGAGCAGCACAACCAGAGGTGAGCTGAAAGGACCACCAGCCCATGAACTCTGGCACCGATCCAACAGCAGACGTGGGCCAGCAGTCCTCACCCGCAGGGCAAGGCACCCCAGCACTGTCCCACAGCAAACAGTGACCATAACACAAGGATGGCCAGGACCCACCCATGCCACGGCACCACACCAATGCAGACCACCCCAGTACAGCAATCCCGAGACACCCAGCCCAGAAGCATGACCAAACAGTGCATGGCACCGAAGGTATGCCACCACCATCACCGTGACAATGCAACCCGGTGCCCCATGGCACCATGCACAACAGCCCCACTATGACCCTCCCCACAAGAGGTGACACCATTCACTGATGCCACCACAACATACACAAGGTCCCCCGCATGGCCCCCGCAGTGGTACAGCAAGGAGGTCAACCTGGCATCAGTACCCGAGGAACCCCGCAAGTGACAAGGCCTGCCCCGGACACCACCCCCAGCAGGATGGCACCCCGCACACCCACCCATGCACACACCCTGTCCCAGCACTTGCCCCACCAGGCAGCACAGCAGCCTACAGTGGTGCATGGAGGCATGCACCACACAGAAGACAACACAGAACACATACAAAGCCCCCCCCCCCACAGTCCCAAGGGTACCCCATCAAAAAACACACATAGTGGAGCAACAGATGCTGCTGTCATGAGTCCCATGTTGCCATGTATTCACGGCCCAAACAGCACCATGGCGCCGGTAAGCCTGCCATGTGGTGTGCGTACTACGAACCAGGCCACCGCCTGCATACGTCAGTCACCAAACCACAGGCACTGTCCCAGACACCATAGACTGCATGGAGTGGGACTCAACAGCACCACCCACAGTGTCAACAGAGGCAGACATGCAATAGACTATGGGTCGGGACGCCAGCTGCCAGGGTGCCATGCCTGAAGGGTGGCTGGTATGGACTGCCACCAATGTCACATCAGCATCCATGCATGCAGTGGTGGGGTTGGCATGACCGTGCGTACCACAGACACGCAAGGGGCCCAGCCACATGGACTTGGAACACACTGCCAGGGGCAGCTGGGGCATAGCACATGCACCAAAGCCCACTGCACACAGGCAAACAGTGCACAGAGCACACCACACATACCCCAGACAGTGCCCATGGCCCCAACCCACACCAGTGGAGGATCCCTGGCAGACACACCTACGGCCAGGCCAGCACCACCCCTCAGTTGCCATTCACACCACTGTAGCAAGGCACCATGCGCCCACTGCAAATCAGAGATCGACACAGTCGTGGTAGGAAAAGCATGTATAATGTAACAGGAAACAACAACAGGAACTATTTACAAAGATATATATACAGCAGGGGGAAGGGATGTGCAAGGCTACAACAAGGGGGGGAAGGGCAGGGGACAATGGCAATGGCAAGCAGGGGGATGGGGGTGTGGGGTACAGTACAGGGAGGGAAAGGAACAGTGCAGGTGCTGCAGGCCCTACTGGCGGCCCCTGTGATCCCTGTGCTCCCTGTGGTGCCTTCTGTGCCACTGATATTCACCCTTCTCCATCCCCTGTGGCAGCTCCAGCATGGCCCAGGTGACCATGTTCCACTCCAGGGACATCCAGCATTGTCCACCTAGGACAAGGGAGCAGAATTAGTGTGTGTGTGACTGGCCAGACCAACGTAGCCCACCCAATGTCCATGACGTACAGCAGTGGCCTGCGCCCCTTGGATGGCATGCGATGATCCACAGTGGGTGCGCCCACATGACCCACCAACCTGGGCACCCGGAGCCATGCAAACCACTGCACACCCCCACTGCCCATGCACAACACAGCACCATCGTGGCCATCCAGCATCATGGCAATACAGCGGGATGTCAGTGGCACAGCCAGGCACCCAGTGCACACACAGCCCACTTGCAACACCCACCCACATGTGCAGACCCACAGGATGGTATGGAGGTCACCATGGGACATGCACGGCAGTAGGGCCATGCCCCACCACCACCCCTGCAACCCACCATGCACAGTTGTAAGGGGAAACATGGCACTCACCTGCGTCCTGGTCAGCAGGGCACCACCACTGTACCCTGCCTGCATGGACACACCACCATCGTTGACCTGCCCTCCATGCTCCTGGGCCCTACGGTGATCCTCTGGGCCTAGAGTGCAAACATGGAGAGAGTCCAATCAGTACACATCTGAACCATAGCCCCCCCTTGCAGTGTGCATGCCTGCACAACCCGTCCATGCCGCGGTGGCGCAGGGTGTACTCGATGCATCCCCACAGCCGGAAACACTGGTACCGGCCCCCCTGGCGGCATTGCCTGATGATCACCATGATACCAGGACAGACAGATAGTACTAGTGTGGTGAAGGAGTACCTACCTGGCCATGGCACGGCGCCCCACCATGCACACACCTGCAGTCTCCCTAGGTGGTCAGGGTTACACCGCTGGAGGTCCCCATAGCGGTGGCGACACTGCTCAATGGTCCTGCTGCTCCCTGTGGCCTCCTCAAGGCCCTCTGCCACCTCCTACCACACCGCTGTGCGTGGCCTCAGGAGGGGAACCTGTCCAAAAAGGGCACGTGCATGGGGCTCCACAAGTGCCACCAGGTTTGCTAGTTCCACCACTGTCCACACTGGTGCTCTGGTGTGCGGCATGGTGCTGACACTGGCGAGCACAAAATGGTGCCCTGTAGTGCATGTGCCCCACGTACTGAGGCAGTGCTGTACTGCGCTGCCAGTCGCAATCGTTCTGGCACCGGACTGCGCAATAGGGGGCAGCCATGCGGACGCATGTTGCCTAGAGGGCAATGGTCAGCCACAGGGTCAAGAGTCTGTCTGCGCACGGAGCGTCCCAGCGCTATTGGGAGGCCCCTGCATGGAGTGTGGTAGGGCGATGTGTATGACAACATGCAGTGGCTTCATCGCGCTGAGGGCGCGGCGGCGCCTCTATGGCACACCATGGCACGCGCCTTTGGGCATATAGTACGAGTGCCACAGGCACAGTAGTGGCAGTGCCCTGTACTGCCTCCCACGCACAGTGCATCAGCAGCACCGCTAGTGGCGGCATAAGCACTGTGGGCATGCGTGGTGCAGTGCCAATTATGCACGTCATAGTGGTGCACCACAGCCTGAGCACGCTCAACACCATTGCGCAAGGTGCAACAGCGTGATATTCAGCCAGGTTATGCTAATCAGCTCATGAGCCATTCCACGGTGCATCCACTGCATTTGCATCCCATTACAGTTGTGTCTGCCCTCATTTGCATGCGATGCACTATAAATATGCGACCTGGGAATGCATAGGCCATGGATCGGTATTGCAGTCCTTTGAGGTAGGTGACATGCTGTGGAGACATGGGGTCCCAATTTTAAATGCCAAGCATTTTTCTGATCACTAACTGAAAACAAAATGGCAGATTTGCGACACTACTAGGGCCATTTACGACACTAAAAAGTGCATTTTGCGACACTTACAAACTTTTTGTTAACTTTTCCCATTGACTTATAATGGGAACTTGTTTTTTGAATAACATTTGAACCATTTAATATTTTTTCATGAAATCTTCAAAAGGCACATCGGGGACACACGTTCCCTGAAGTTTTCGGACCAGTCATGCAAACTGTGCAACCTGTAGGCGAGAGCAAAGAATTCACAAAAAAACATAAATTGCGCATTTGGTTGTTACTTAATAACTCCACAGCTGTATATCCGACCAGTACGAATATTGGCACATCCCAAGATCTACCATGCCCAATGGTGCATACCAAATTTCAGGCAAATCCATTGAACGTTGGCAAAGTTATTAAGGTGCAAAGTTTCACCCTTTAACCTTAAAAGTGCTACTCAACCCTAACTATGGTAGCACTACCGTGCTACCATAATATATATATATATATATATATATATATATATATAAATAGAATAATAGATAGGTTCTAGTGTATTACAAGCATATAATTCTAGATTTCAGACAAGAAACCTCGAGAGCGGGCTCTCAGAGGTTTTTGTATCCCCAGAACCTCGAGATGGAATTTCTGCCTTGAAACACCAGAACCTATTTGTTATTTTTGTAATATATGGATGCAAGGAATTTTTAATTTCTTACTTGTGCCTGCTGTGCAGGTCAGTGGTCTGCAGAGTTATTAAGACTCTCGAGCGTCGCTCCTCGCCTCGCACACCACCCCCACTCCTGCTCCCACTTCCAGTCCCATTCGCATGTTTCTCTCAAAAAAAAAAACAAAACTCGGTTCACACAGTAGTCACATCGGTAATCCCAACTATACTATTACTTAGGACCGAAGTATAGTATTATTGGACTGAAGTATACTATTACGAGGACCGAAGTATACTATTACGGGACTAACTACTGTATTACAAGGAATTTTTGTATGTATTTTGGGGTATTATTTTCACTATCCATATATTACACATATATATATATATATATATATATATATACATACATACTCTTTTAAACTGTGGCTCACAATCAGGGAGGGGGACCCCTAGACACCAGGGATTGATGGGGGGGGGGGTTGGTGTTACAGGGATTCACCATTGTAACCTGTGCTTGCTTTGTTTTTGTTTTTTTTACATGCAATTTGTACTTAAAACCCCCCAAAGCAATAATGGTGAATTTCAGCTAATTTTCCGTCATTACACAAAGTGCTCCATGGGGTGAAATTTAGAACTTCACGGCATATTCACCTAAGGAGTAAAACTTTTCTGCACCTGAAGTTGGGAGAGGAAGCATTGGCAACCACCAAACAGGAAAGGGACCTGGGGTAATCATTTCTGATGACACGAAGGTAGCCAAGCGGTGTGATAAGGCAGTGGGGAAGGCTAGTAGTATACTTGGGTGCATACGGAGGGGTATCAGCAGTAGGAAGGACGACGTAATATTATCCCTGTACAGATCACAGGTAAGACCCCACCTTGAGTACTATATCCAGTTCTGGAGGCCCCACCTCCGGAAGGATATGATAAGGTGGAGGCGGTACGAAAGAGGGCTACCAAATTTGCTGGTTTTGTTTTATTTTTTTATACTTGTAGGCAAGATGGGCAAATTGCCCGTTTTCATAGGCGACAAGTTTAGAATAAAAAAGACACACATCTTTTAAATACAAAACACAATACAAAAACACATATAAATAACAGCATTAATGGTTACAAATCTCAATCTGATCAATCATAACATTAATGAAAACAATTGCACTCCGATTTAGCAACTAGCCATTGAACCAACCTATTTTTAAATGTCCTCACTATCTAGAATTGATTACTATTGAAGGAATGCTATTAAAAAACATGACGGCCCTATATATTACTGACTTTTTACCTATAAATTTCCTATATAATGAAATACTAAACAATTCCCTAGACTGAGACCTGGTATTCTTTAACCCAGCTGGAATAGGAACGAGATCAAGGATGGGGGGGGGGGGCATAGACCAAGGGTACTCTTACACACAAATACTCCCAGTTTAATTTTTATTCTGTCCAAAAATAAAGGACAGTTTGCTTCCCTAGCAAGTACACAGTAATGGGTATTATATGGCAAACCAGTCATAAATCGTAAAATACTGTGATGGTTGGACCTAAGTTTCTGTAACATTTTTTCATTTGTACCTGAATAAATCAACAATCCATTGTCCAACAAACTTAATAGAAAACTGTGTGCCACTAACTTTTTGGATTCTGGGACAAGCAAAGATTTTACCCTAAAAAGCATTCCCAACCTCTGATACATTTTCTTAATTAACATATTAATACGATCTACAAAAGAAAATTGAGAATCCAAAATAATCCCTAAGTAATTAAATCTATCAACAAGTTGAATGACATTACCCTGTAAATCTAAAATATGGACAGAAATATCTTTTAATTTCCTGGGACACGACAAAACCATGACCTTAGTCTTAGATGAATTTAGAATTAAACTATGAGAACATAGGCAATTTTAAAATCTTTTAAAATCGTGTTGGACAGTTACCAATGCTGTGTCTTAATCGGGGCCCTCTGCAAACAATACTGCGTCATCCGCATATAAAATAATTCTAGAACCAACACAAGAAAGGGGAACAGCATTCACAAAGAGGGAAAAAAGTAAGGGGCCCAAAATTGAGCCCAGTGGTACCCCATAAGTGATTTGGGTAGACTGAGTACAAACATTACCAATAATGGTCTTATGCTCCCTTTTTTGAAAGTAATCAAATAACCATAACCTCACACCTTCCAAAACTCTTACCTCCCTCAGGGACTCCAATAACTGGGAGTGATTAACAAGATCAAAGGCCTTGGTGAGGTCCACAAACACCGCAGCCATGGAGCGACCTGAAACCAATGCACCCCATATGCAGCTTGTGAACCCCACCAAGGCCGTTTCAGTATTGCAACCCCTCCTATCGTGCAGGGCCTACATCTAAAGCCCTATGAGGGGAGATTCAAGGAACTGAATATGTACTCTCTGGAGGAGAGGAGGGAAACTGTGGATATGACAGAAACATTCAAATACCTACCTAACCGGTATTAATAAGGCACAGGAACTAACATCTTCCATAGAAAAAGAAGCTCGAGGACAAGGGGTCACATTACGAAGTTGGAGGGGGGAGGCTCAAAGGAAATGTGAGGAAATACTTATTCACAGAGAGGGTGGTAGATTCTTGGAACAGTCTTCCAGAGGAGTTGATGGGTGCCAAATTGGTGACAAGATTCAAGCATGCATGGGACAGATATAATGGGACCTTGGTAGTAATGCAAGGGGAGGAGACGACCAGAGATCTAGTAGGATCTGCAATGCCACAGTAGTCAGGGAAAACTGGGCAGACTAGGTAGGGAAAACTGGGCAGACTAGGTGGGCCAAGAGGTCCTATCTGCTGACTTCTGTTTCTATGTAGGTTACTAAGGCAATAGCCAGAGGGTAGACAGTGGATTTATTATACTTTGATTTTCACAAAGCCTTTGATTCAGTACCACAAAGAGACTCTTAAGATGAAGGACTTTGAAGTAGAGAAAGATTTAATAAGGTGAGTAGGGAACTGGCTTGAGGGGAGGCAACAGAGGGTAGTAGTGCATGGTGCCAATTCAGAGAACTGGGGGTCAAGAGTGGGGTACCCCAGGGATTGGTCCTTGGACCTATATTATTCAGTATGTTCATTAGCGATATAGGGGAGGGTATCCGGAGAAAGATGTGTCTGTTTGCTTATGACACAAAACAGTGAGTCAAGGTAAAGAACGTGGAAGCTTTAAGGAACTTCAGCAAGACCTAGAAAAGCCGAAGAGGTGATCAAAGATCTGGCAGCTGTGATTTAATGGCAAGCAGTTTAAGGTGATACACGTAGGGAAAAGAAATCAGTACACAGAATATTGGATGGCAGGTGTTAGGCTGTCCACTATAATGGAGGAGAGATCTGGGAATCATCATAAGTGACTCCTTCAAGCAAACCAACCAAAGTAACAAGGCATGCAGTAAGGCATTGATGATGCCAGGGTGTATCCGGAGGGTTTTGATAGCAGAAAAGTGAAATAATTCTGCCTCTATACAGGATGCTGATGAGGTCTCACTTAGAATACTGTGCCCAGTTCTGGAGCCCTCACCTGCAAAAGGACGTAGACAGGCTAGAGTGAGTACAAGAAGGGTCCTCAAAATGTTCATAGTCATGTGAAGAATGACAGAGGTCCCTGAAAATAAGTACTTACTAGAATCAGACACGGGGCAGGGGGGCATGATTGAGACATATGAGTTTCTAAGTGGTATAAGTAAGCAGTAAGACATGATGGGGTGTGCATTAAACAGTTCTAATGTGCGGTCAGGGGCATAGTAAGGCACAAGGCCACAGGCTAAGTGCCTTCAGCCACTGGGCGTGCATTAGAACTGCTTATAAAATGGGCTTAGAAAATCCAGCTATCTGATTGGCTACTACATCATCTGAGCCGTGTCCTTATCAGATGATATAGTAGCCAACCGGGACTACTGCCCACCACTATGCCGCACCACAGCAACAAATCAGTGACCTCTGGCAAGCGTAAACAGAAATGCTTGCTGCCAGAGTTCACTGAAGCGCCACTGCTAACCTCTCTCGATCCTTCACGGCTCTCCCGCTACTTTCTCTCAACCTCCAGCTGCTTCTCATAAATCCCCCCCAAGAAATCTTTTCTTTTAATTTCACATATAAAGTCTAACCTGTCTTCTCGTCTCCTCCTTAGGGTAACCGACCGCATTCTCTCTTAGTACCCAATGTATCGAACCACAGTCAAACAACCGAAACATTTCCGTGGCACACTCATGAACAGCGAGCGTCGCAGCAACATAAAATGAAAATAGAAAGCAAGCAGCGTAGGTATGGCGGCCTGTGAGGGACATGCTCGCTCCCACTACAGAGAACCGCTTCACTAAAACTGTTTTGCAGTTCTGCAAGTTTGATAGAACTGTGACAGTAGAGCAACAGATGTTTTATTTTTTAAATTATTATTTTATGTTGCTGCAACGCTTACTGATCCTGAGTCCGTATATACAGACATTGCAATTCATGTAATCTCTTCACTTGCTTCATTGTGAACAGCTATAGTTAGCTATGTGTGTCTCTCTTTAACCCAGTACTCTCACCATTTAACAGGAAAACACATTAAATAAAATGTCACAGGAGGATTTAAATCAATCTAAATCAGCAAACACAGTAACAACACTGTACTGCCAACTTAAATGTCACTTCATGGGGGACTACTTTTTACTACTTGAGTTATTAAACCATGTTTTTTTATATTTTGTAATTTTTGTATAATTTTTGTTTTTTCCCCAATAAATAATTACTGCAGGGCCCATTTTATAAGTGGAATAAGACACTCCGAGGTGTGGTTTATGGCTTGATAAGAGCACTTCCCAGGTGCTAAAGTCACTCGGCGCAAGCGCCTCGTGCCTCATTACGCACCTGGGGAGTGCTCTTATCAAGCCATAAACCACACCTCGTCATGTCTTATTCCTTACTTAATGCACACCCCCAGAGTGTCTTATTGCACTTATAAAATGGGTCTATGCATTTTATATGCATATAAAAATCAAACTTTTTATGTTCATATAGAAAAAAATTTAAATCTTGAATGTATTTTGTTACAAAATAGTTCCTCCACTGGTAACACGTAGCTGTTTTTTTTTTTTAGCCATTAGTGTTAGTAGACCAAACTGTATCAAAAAGATGGAACTTTTGTCCTGTGTACTGTTCCTTAACATTAAACAGTTACTGTACAAGTCTCCCTTCCATTGCTCACTTTCACTGACCTCACTCCTAACTGGCCTGCAAAAATAAAACTGTCTCCGACCCCCCCCAATGCATCCCACTGTGTCTGCAGAAAATGACCCGCTGGACCACAACTGTACCTGTCCCTGTCAATGTTTAGCTCACATTCTTTGTGAGTGTGTGTGTGTGTGCCAAGCCCTTTTAGAGGCTCTGTGTAGCCCGTTCTGTAAGAGCACAGATTAACAGATGACAGGACAGTGGGTTGGAGAAAAATGTGTCTATGACTGTACCAGTGCGAGGAAGGAGTGAGAGAGCATCTCAGCAGTAAGTGTGTTTAAGGAAGAACCAGGTAATTTGCTTTGGGATGGTCAGTTTTTTTTTTTAAATAAATTCTGAAATGTCCTAGCACATGAGTGAGTGAGCGAGGCAGATGGGGGGAGGGGGGAGCAGGGTGTGCACAGTGGGCTGCGGAAAGTGACTGTTAGAAACTGCTTTTTTTTTAATTTCATTTGCACTTACCAGTGGGAAGTGTGATTTCAGTGCTGCATAATTTTTATGCCTCTTGTGAAAAAGCCAAGCCTCCTCACACTGTGCTGCTTGGATCCTCACAGCAGTTAATTGGGTGGGATCAGCGGAGTTTCTATATCAACCACAAAAAGACTGGGGGGGCTTTGGGGACTGAGTGGGGGGAGGAGATAATGTGGCAGAGAAGTTTACAAAAGTACTGCATGACTACATGACAATTTAAAAGCTCCCAAGACTTTGTGGAGGACACATTTGAATCCATATCTGAGTCTTCACACTCTTTTTGGTCTTGCAGTATCTGAACTTTTATCTGTCGCGGGAAGGGGGGTGGCTCCTGATGTTTAGTTGTAGATCTTGTCTATCTCTTGTGAACCACAGTGGTTTCCTCAGGTGGTAGGGGCATGACTATTGGCGAATCTATTATTTGCACCAGATCTCTAGGGGCTTCAAGATTATCATCTGTAATCTGGGGCAGGACTTCAAGTGGTAGGAGTTTGTCCATTCTCAGGGTGAGCCCCTTCATTAGTTTCATATGGTGCTGTTACTGGGGGGGGGTAGGGTAGGGACCACAGACTCCTCCTTATCCTTAGAAGTAGAAGGTGCGATGTTAGAAATCCCTTTCACATTAGGAGTAGCTTTTAAGACATAGGACCCTTCAGTTGTATGTCTAGACCCAGAAGAAGCCTGCGTATTGGTCTGATTTGTTGTTTGAGCCTTCTGCACCAGATGCTCCTGGTGAACGCCATCATCCCTATTCCAGGCTGCCCACAGGCACTGACGAGATGTGTGCCCTTTCTCCTCACATAAGTTACAACATTGCAAATTCCTGCACATCATGCTATCATGCCCAAACTCCTTACACCGCAGCTGGTCTCACATGGCTGCTCAAATGTGAGCAAGCCCCACATTTGTAGCACGCCATTGGCTGGCTTGCATAGAAGCAGACACCCCTGTCTCTGCCCAAGAAGAAACTGTTGAGCAGATGTAACACTCCAGAATCTGTCTGTGAGAGTTTTACTTTAAATCGCCAATCCCCTGTCCAGGTGTTCTCCAGATCGAGAATAGCTTCTGGCGGCCCCAAAATTTTGCATCTCTTGTCCAACCAATAGTGGATGTCACTGATGTTAACCCGTTAATTGAGAAACACAATGGTGACAGTCTTAATGAGAGGTTTTGTTAGGGGGATAGCTATAAAGGGAATCCAAAGCGGTTTTGTCTTCAACGGGTGGTACTTTTTCCAAAATCTATCAAGTCCCTGAGCAGTCTTAAAACTTATATCAAAAGTATCATTCCTCAAAATATGGATTAAGGCATACATTTCTGATGCAGTAATTGCAGTGTCTTTGATTAGTTGCCTAGTCACATAAATTCTATCAGGATATTTCAGAAGTCCCCCTCTATATTTCAACCTAACAGTGATCCTCCATGGTGCTGATTCAGATCTATTCTTAAAGGACACCTGTTCTCCCAGCACGCCACACCACAAACTCCTGATTAAGTTTTTGAACAAAAAAAAGAAATCCATTTTTTCATTACCTACGTGTAATAATATCTGTTCCAATGTATTGGCTGTAATGTAAACGTGTTTGGAGCAGCACAGTGCCATTTCTCATGCTCAGCATGGTTCTGGCTGCTCCACCTTATAACTGGTACAGTGGAGCAGTGCAGAGCCATGCTAAGCATGTGAAATGGCATCGCACTGCTCCAGCCATGTTTACATTATGGTTGCTACATCAGAAGAGATATTATTACACAGAGGTAATGAAAAAAATTATTTTTTTAGGCAGAAAAACCTAATCGTGGGATTGTGATTTTGGGCGGTGGGGTGCTGGGAGGAAAAGTGTTGTCCTTTAAAAAAATCTGAATACCGTGGCCCAGAGCTAGACCTGCTGGAGTCAATGATGGAGGGGCCAGGTTCTTCCTCAGCTTGTTGTGAAGGGGCTTCTAGGGAATGTGGCAAAATTCCCCTCACCAGTTGACTGTGTTTGTCCAGTATGGTCAGTCTGAGATAAAACAGGTGTGGTTGTGCAGCAACGGAACTAATGTCACTACTGTATGTTGAATTGGGGGGCAGGGTGTTGATATTTTCAGCATGCTTAGTCTCAGGATTTACAGTCTCAGCCTCCGGATTTACAGGCTGTGACTGTGCAGAAAGAGAAAACCAGTCTCTTTCTGTTCGACTGAGGGGTTGTTATTTACAGCAGCCACCAACTTAGCTGAAGGGCCCTCTTCTATATCAGATTTCCTATTGGTAGACAGAGTTTTATTTATACCAGACCTGTTCACATCACTTTCCACTTCCCTCGTATCTGCAGAAATTCCAACATTAAGTCTCTTGTTCCTGGGTAAAGGAGAGACCTTGCACTGTAAATATGGCTGTGCCATACTGTGCACATAAGGAGCAATTTTCATAACTCCCTCTTCTGTATTGTACTCACAAGTCTGGCATGTGATGTCATAGAGGTCTTCTCCACATTTCAATCTGATCCCACTTCCAACCCCAAGGGCTCTACTGGTCACGTTTCTACCAACGGACCTAGTGAGCACTGGCGTGCAGTGGGTATCAGTCCCGGGTATCAGTGCTTCAGTGGTTACTTTATCAGCAGTCTCAGACTAGGACTCTCATAACTCCCAGTGTATTTGCTGCCATTAACATTTGCTTACCTTACTAGACTACCTCAGGGAAGCTTTCCAAAGCTGTCAGAATGGCCAGAGAAAGTGGCATATTCTCTTGCATCCCTCTGGAGTATGTGATGTCCCATGTAGGATCAGGAACCCATTTTCTAGTTGAATCCTGCATCCAGCCAGCATTCTTGAAAGCATTTTCTGAAATCCATGGACCATCTTGAGATGCTAAACCTGGGAGCTGAAAAGCTTTCAACAACCGGGTAGGTACCTGGCTGTCAGGTTGCTGCTTTGATCTTGCAGCTGACTTTCAGAACTAGGGCCCAGCGGTGCACAGTGGAGCATCAGGGCTCAATGCAGCAGGTTTCCCCTATGAGGCACCATTATCTGTCAACAATTTTCCAGGTTTGTCCAAGGCTTTTCGGATATTCTGTGCCTGAGGGAGGCTTTTCTTTTAGAATACCTCTCCTCATCCTCAGCCATCATTCTCAGCAAATGTCTTTTATATTCTTGCAGTTCAGTCTCTGGTTTTAAGTCGGCTGCAGTAATGTCCTCTGTCTGTGCATCAGGCAAATTGAAATCCTTGTCCATCTTTTCTGTACAGTTTTCCAAGCTCTGCATGTTCTGTTTGCCCTCTAGAGATACACAGATGAGAGACGAGGACTGATCCCCTGTCTGCTTCAGCACACCTTCCTCCTCCTCCAACTTACCAGGATCCGCCAGTGTCCTGACCAAATTTCCCCCACTCACTAAAAGACACACCAACAGCTTAATCTGGTTCAGTTTCAGTTGGTTTCCATCGGTATCCCCCTGATAAGGCTGAAAATAGGCACAATTGTCTAGTCCTCCTTTCTTGGTTAACAAAAACTAAATAGATATATAAAATCTGAATTTGTCCATGGGCTTAGCTTACAGAAGAACATATGTACATACAAAAAATGCCAGCAGATACAGGCCTAGTGGTCTGTCAAGTCTGCTTGAATGTGCAGCTATCAGTATTTTATGCAGCAGCTGCCCCCCACCAGTACAACTGGTTCCTCGCCCCAGTTTGCTGACACCCCTCCTCCAGTATCCTCACCATTGTGATCTTCTCCTTGACTTTGTCTCACCCTCCCTCTTATAACTGCCCACTGTTTTCAAGGCCACCACCTCCTCTGGTAGCGTTTTCCTCTTTGCCACCACCCTCTCTGTGAAGTAGTGCCTTCTCATCTCCCTCTTGAATCTTCTGTCCTTCAATTTCAGATTGTGCCCTCTAGTATCCTGCCCTCCTTTCAATCTAAATAGTCCCTCTGTATCAACCTTATTTATGCCCTTTACATACTTGAATGTCTTGATCATGTCACCTCTTTCCCCCCTTTCCCCCAATGAGTACATGCTGAGTTCAGTAAGTCTCTCCTCGTGTGGTTTGTCTTCCATTCCAATGATCAACCTGGTTACTGTGCGCTGGACCCCCTCCAAAAGTTTGATATCCTTCTTTAGATAGGGACACCAGAACTGCATGCAGTACTCCAGGTGTGGCCTCATCACTGCTCTGTACAGCAGCAGGATGACCTCCTTCCTCCTGGAGGTGACACTTCTATCAATACACCCTAGCATCTTGTTCGCTTTAGCTGCCACCTTCCTGCATTGTGCTGAATGGTTCATTTGACCAGTGGTTAGCACCCCAAGATCCTTCTCTTCCTCAGTAGTGGATAATTGTACTCCTCCAGCTGATAACAGTATCTTGGGTTCTTGGCTCCCAGGTGCATGACTTTGCACTACTTTGCATTGAACCCCAGCTGCCATGTATCTGACCAGCGCTCAAGTTCAGCCAGAAGAGAAGAGACAGTTTAACTTCCAAAGTCTGCCTTGCTATTGCCAAGGGCATTTTATTGCCTAGCCTAGCCTTACTTATGGAATTCTTACTTCCTGAAATACTGTAACACTTTCAAATGGGACATACTCTGCAATAATATATGCTACTTTGTCGTGGGTAGTATCTGCCTTACCCATCACTGCCTCCTATCCTATGGTCTTCGCTGGCTAGCTAATACTGCTAAGTGTTCATTTCTGATGTGCTGCTTCACATAAAAATTACTAAGGCCTACAACCTCACATCCACTGACTGGCTTCTATGAGAGGAACGCAGGTGCTCCTTACAGATGGGTCAGTTGGCTGTCTCTTACTATGCCCCATGCTTTGAAACTTGTTTGTAACACAACTCAGGAGCATAGACATGAATTTCTGAACGACCTTATATGTGGTTCTTTTAAAATAATGATAAAATAATAGTGATTTTATTTGTGAGAATTGGATACACTATTGAGCCAATGACTGATTTAGAATAGTTTCCAGTAGAAATGCAGGGCAAGGTAGGAGCTGGTTACAGTTAAAAGGTAAGTTAGGCAGTATAATATAAGTACATAAGACAAAGTTTTATCACTGTTACAGTCCACATGCACTCTACAAAATGCTAGGGCAAAGTTTATTTCTATGGTACCCAATCCTGGAGGCTCTGGGCGCCGTACTTAAAATATACAGTAGGGAGGGTAACAGATAAAATCAGATATTATAGTAATCCAAACAGATAAAAACAGTAATGCATCAGATACAGCATCAGATTAAGCAGATTTTTGGGCTGGTCAGATCACTACATCTGTGAAGGCCAGGGAAAATAAATAGGCTTTCAGGCTGCTCCTGAACCTCTCAACCGATTGGGCCTCTCCTGACATCAGCTGATAGGGAGTTCCGCAGGACTGGTCCGGCAACACTAAAGGCCTAGTCACCGGAAGTTCTTAATCTGGCCCTGGGAACTTCAAGGAGGCCCCTGGTGGTGGTGGAGTGGAGGGAGTGGCCTGAGGTGGCAGGTGTCAGATGATCAGCCAGGTAGTCAGGGCCTAGATGACGGACTACTACATAATAGCAATACAGTGTAGTTCAGCACAATAGGTAGTCAAGCGTGACACAGGCACCAATCATGGTCTAGGATCTATGGCATCAATGTACCTTCTCAACCACAACATGGTCTAAGTCGCAAGCAATGGAAATCATGTCATCTACGCATGGAACCAAATGTGGGAGGGAATCCAGAGACTGGGCCCAAACCAGTGGGTAGGTTATTCCAAACCAGAGGGTGGGCTTGAGAGAAGCAGGTAATATTGGCTTTGGTTTTCATTGGGGGATATGACAGTCAAGTCCCACAGCAGATCTGAGCCCCTTCTGGACTGGCCTAGGCTATAATGGGGCTTAGAGTAGTCTGGCACCTTTTTTTATGCAGTGTATCTCCATAATTACATAGAATATGATGGCAGATAAGGGCCACTCTGACCATTTATTTTTTTTAAACTTTATATTTTTGGTGCAGACCCATCTTGATCTATGCTGCAGTCTCTCCCCCCCCCCACACACACACACTTTACTCCTAAGATTCCCTTGTGTCTGTCCCAGGCAATTTGAACCCCACCACTGTTTTCGCCCCCACTACCTCCACTGGAAGGCTGTTCCAATTATCCACCTCCCTTTCTGTGAAGAAGTACTTTGTGCATGAAGTGCAGAAGATGAAGATTCCTAATGTCATTTAGGTCTAGGCAGTATAATTTTTTATAGAGCATACTATTGTGGCTATCATGGGGTACATTTAGTACAAAGTGAGCAAGCCTGTTGTAAAGAAGAGTTACCTTATTCAGGAGGACCGACTTATTGGCCTCCAAATCAAATGTTTGTGACTTTTATTTTAAATATTTCTGATTCTGTTATATCATTGCCTTCTCACTTGTACATTTTCTGCATTCCTTGGATTTGTTTTATTGTGATATAATGTATGGGAGAGGGTGATTACTGTCTGAAATCAGCAAGTTAATAACGCTGTTATGGAATCGTTGTGACATCAAGAGGTTGTTAACCCCTCTTGACTATGACACAATGATACCATAACAGCTTTAGCTCCTTTGCGCATGCACACCCCCTTTCCTGAGGTTGTTTCTGACTCTTTTTTTTCTTCTTCTTGTTACTTACTATGGCTTTCAGTGCTTAAAGGTGACATAGAACTCCCCTCTAGTTCTATGTACAGCGATCTCCGGCACACATCACGACATCATCACGGTTGTTCAGGAGGTCTGAGGTCTACATGCTGTCTCGCACTTGCGTGTCTCTTGGACACGAATGGCCGTGGCGGTGGTAGTGCAGCAGCAAAAGGAAAGGGTACAAAGAAAGAAAATAAAAGAAGTAAGCACACTTCACTCATAACTTATTCCCATACACTATAAAATATAATGGATGGCCATTGGACAGTAACCTCGTTTCAATCACTTCTCAAGGTTTCCATGATGACAGTAAACCTCTTGAGCTATGCTCTTGAGGTTTACCAAGTTGTCATGGAAACCTCTTGAAGTGATTAGAGCGTGGTTACTGTCCGATGGCCATCCATTATCCTCTATATAATATTTTCCCTGGTAGTGCCTCAAAACAGGCATTCATGTGCCAAGTGCACTTAACTGGTTATCAAAAATTGACTAAATAAGGCTCTGAGACAATAAATCATCTGGGGAGGGGGAGGGAGTCGAGTCACGATGGCTGCAGGTGATAGAAGGGGAAATTAAATTATAGTGATTGACAGGGTGCTTAATCAAAGGAATAGAGAAAAAGAAATTAAAAGAGAAAGGAAGATTGCAGCTAACCAGGCAAGGACAGTACTAGAACAAAATGAAAAAAACTTTACGTACAGTAGGTACGTAAGGAAAACATGACAGACTAAGGATAACAGAATAAACAAGCATTTGTCAATGCTGAATGTTTTCTTGCTGGCATTGGCATTGGTAGTGCAGGAGTTAGAGAGATGCATAATAGGAATGGCAGTGAAGTATGGAACTGATGTCAACCCCACTCCACCCTGCAGAGAGTGACAGGCAATAAGGTGTGCCTTTGGGTCATCGGCCATAACACTCATGCCATTTCACCTCACCCTACTCTGCAGACTTTGATAAGTGTTGCATTGTGCCTTGGGGTCATTGGGCCTTACGCTCACCCCATTCCATAAGGAAGTACATTGAGATGGGTGCAGTATAGGAGAATGGGGTGAACTTTGGGGCCGAAGAGTCCAAGGCACACCTTGATGCCTGTCAATGGCTGCAGGGTAGGGGTCGGCGTACAATGGCGTGAGCATTACAACTGACAATCCAAAGGCACTCCCCTGATGCCTGTTAGTCTGTACAGGGTGGGACGTTACGGTTGGAAACCCTAACGCCCCAGGCGTTTGTTGGTATTTGCACTCCAAATTTTCAACATGGCCCTTTTGTGACCCTACTTCATTAAAGCATTTGGGATCTCTGTTCATGAACAGTGGTGCTGTGATTTTGTTAATCTGTCCGGAATGTTGATTTCCCACAATGACCGTGCCATTCTGCGCCACATGTGAAAACACAGTTCGGGCAGGATGTGAAAAATGACAGCTGCACCATCCATAAGGAGGTGTGAAAAGATGGCAATTTTGAAAATCTGGAGTGTAAATATTAAAAATTCTTGAAATTACGAGCGTGCGTGAAAACTGCGCAACACACGCTCATAACACAGTCATTTTTTGGAATTCTTTCACCAAATTTTTAACATAGACATTTTGAGACTTCTGCTCATAAACAGTGGCACTATGATTTTCTTAATCTGTCCCGAACATTGATTTTCCACTGCGACTGCGCCATTGTGCGCCAGATGTGCGAAACCACATTTTGGGCAGGATGTGAAAAATGACAGCTATACTGTTCATAAGGAGGTGTGCAAAAATGGCGAAAATTTGAAGTAAAAATATTAAAAATTCTCAAAGTTATGATTATGTGTGGAAACTGCGCAACACATGCTCATAACATAGTCATTTTGTGGAATTTTGTCACCAGATTTTCAACACAGGCATTTTGGGACCTCTGCTCATGAACAGTGTTACTGTGACTTTTTTACTCTGTCCCGAACAATGTTTTCCTACAGCAACTGCCCCATTGTGCACCGGCTGTACGAAAACACATTTCGGGCAGGATGTGGAAAATGACAGCTATACTGTTCATAGGTAGGTGTGAAAAAATGGCAATGCTGAAAATCTGGAGTAAAAATATAAAAAATTCTTGAAGTTATGAGTGTGCATGGAAATTGCCCAATGCATGCTCGTAACACAGTCATTTTTTTGAATTTTGTCACCAAATTTGCAACATAGGCTTTTTGGGACCCCACCTCATGAACAGTGAGACTGTCATTTCATTACTCAGTCCCAGAAGGTGATTCTGTGCAGTGACCACAAAATCACCTTTTGGGACCGAATAACGAGATGACAGTGACTGAATTCAGGAAGTGGGGTCCCAAGAACCCCGTGTTGAAAATTTGGTGCCATAATTCACAAAAATGGTTGAGATATGCACCAAAGTGGAAAAAAACCCATGTATGCCATTATACAGCTTACCGGCATTTCTTCAGTTCACGGTCGGCTTTGAAGAGTGCAGACATATTCCCGGACCACCGAAGATCGTCACGCCAAGCTCTGGAGGTAAGTATGGGTTAAGGGGTGTGTGTGGGGAGGTGGGATATGCAGAGGGTGGACGCGGGTTGGGGGAGGGGCACCGGACTCGTCAAGGGACCTTTTTCTCATTTTTCAGGAAAAAAAAAAATAAAGATAACGTAGGTTGGTTTTCTTTATTTTGCCGGTCTGTTTTGGCACACTGGGATGGGCTCCCAGTGTGCCACCTGTATTTTGGGGGAGGGAGACTGAAGCTGATGGGGATTGCACCCCCTGTCGACACAGAAACATGTCCGGGGCGCATGAACACAAATTAAATAAGGGGGCCATTATGCTGACAGGGATTGGGCTCCCCCATCAGCAAACTGAACTGGGAAAGGGGCATGCCGACAGGGGGATTGGGCACCCCCGACGTCCGGCTTGATTGGGACTGTGAGGCAGATGAGCAGCCGCGCCACCTTTCGTGAAATGTTATACCAGGCAGGCACTCCTGCAATGAGGGGGAGCTCCCTCATTGCAGCGGCTAAATAGTTTCAAGTTGGTGGCATACTTTTGCACTGCTGTCATAGACAGCGTGCAGTCTAATTTGTGTCGTGGAGCCCAGCCCGTAAAAGTAGTGGTGCCATTGGCCGCAACACAATGGCGTCTCCAAAACCTGCTATTCCAAGCTACCCCAATATGTTGCTTGCATGTGCACAAGACAACATAAAAAGGACAGCACAATCATAGAAGAGGATAAAAAACAGCAAACATATTAAATGAATGCTTCAGTTCTGTATTCACAATAGGAAGTGGGCTGTCACTTTCTGATGACATTAATAGATTCCAGGGTAAGAATAGTAATAGGCTGGAGATACTATAGCTTGTGTAACTTGGGAAAGAGTGCTTAGAGGTCTTTTAAAATCTTAACATGACCAATCCCTAGGAGAAGTTGGGCTGCACTAGGGAGCATTTTTAATTTCTAGATAGCAGTTTCTGAAAATCACATTACAACCACCTGATTGAAAACTTGCATTACAACCGGAGGATTTTAATTAGTGCCTGTCAATCAAGCTCATGCTGAGATTGGCACAAGCAAACACACAACTGCTGTCAGTAACAAAAAAATCTCACCTGATTAAAAATGCTCCACTAGTAGTTTTAAAAAAACAAAACGTGTGGATGTGTAACTCAGAATTTTACACACACCTTCAGTGTGGTTCAGTGTGCGATTCTTTTATAAACCCCTTGAGCTTCACTTTTGGGTTTATTTAGCATCCCGTGCCTCAGGTGTAAGTAAATTTCTGGTTACACATATCCACCAATGTATTATTCTCTATGTAATATCAAATGTCCAATGGATTATATAGAAAAGAAAAAAAAGGATATATCTTATCTCCCAGTGTGTTCATTAGCTGTCTGATTGAAGTCCTACAGCACTCATGCAGCACAATGCATGCAGCACCGTGTAATAGTACTCCAACTCCAGACTCCTCTTCATGTACTAAATGGGCAGGTGCCTTGCAGGAAATCCTCCAGAGCTCCTGCTGCTGGTCCCCAAAAGGGAACCACTCCGAATGGAGCCCTACTTAGATGGGTATATTGCTCTACCACCATATATACTGGTTCACGATATGCAGCTGCAAATCTCTGGGGAAGTCATTACCCAATATGCTGAGAAATAAATATGGCCCACTGCTCTGTGCATAATATGGAGACCATGAGCAGTGGTGTCGTAATCAAGACCTGTGCCTCATGGACACAAGAAAATGTAACAGCCTGAAAAATAAACAAACGCCATGTTATTCTATTGCTCTGCTATCTGAACATAAGTAACATAAATTGTTACACACTTGTGGTCAGTGCAAACATCATCCTTGAACTTTTCTGGCTGCGACCAGCCAGGCAACATACTGTGCAAACTCAAACATTTTCGTAACGGCTGCCAACATTCCTCACTTCCCTCTAACATCCATGTAAACCTGAGACCCTGCTCAAAATTGTGTAGGTAGCTTTAGTGCTTTTCTGTTGTGTAGAGTTTTTCTATACTGTGCTGAGGTGTGCACGTGCATCTTTGCATGAGCATGCATGTTCTTGGTCCACCCGTAAATGGGGAAGTGGTACGTGTGGATGGTCCTTCATTTACAGTTTTAGGATGGTGCTGAGGAGTGGTATAGCACGTGTGGTTAGTTTTGGTAGTCTGGAGTGGTGTTTGTGTGGAGAAGGATGCAGCAGTTTTCAAAGGCATGCAGTGCACATTCGTAAAGGTGATCTGGAGCATCATGGGTGAGTACGCAGCTGGGAGTCAGCACTGGGAGCAGTATGGCGACTGAAGCAGCATCGAGGGCTTGGCAGCTAAGTGTCTAGGAACATTTATTTATTTTTATTTTATTTAAAATTTGGTACTCGGGAAAGGCTCGCTTCCAGGTGCAACCCAGGGGTAAGGGACACAGGATAATACAGTTATACATAATAAGAACAAGAAGATAAATCACTGATAATAAATTCAGCTACCAGAGAATACTGGTGAGACAACAACAACTAGGGCAGAAAAGTATAAAATATAAAATGTTTGGCTGGTGAGTACATAGCTTAGGACAAGGAGGAGCCAGTAGTGGAAACTGCACTTGCTGTAAAAATTCATGAAAATTATATAGCATGAATATATACTCATGAGTGCTGTAGAAATTCATGAGTGGGAGGGAATTATGTTTGACAGGGGTGTGGGTAGGTAGTGGCAGCAGGGGAAGAGGAGAAATGGAACACTGGATAGAGGGAAGAAGTCTGAAGAGTCTTTTGAAGGAAAAGAGTGAGGGGGCTTAATGAAGGTCAGAGGGTAGTTTATTCCAGAGGAAAGGTAGGTGATATAAGAAGGCAGACTGACCCGTCTCTGAGTGGAGGTGTGGAAGAGGGAAGGATCAAGGGTCCCTGTAATGTAGGGAGTAAGCTGAAGGGTTAATAGGTGATAAGCAGGAGGAGAGGTAAGGAGGAAGGGTCGCAAACCAATACTTTGCAATGAGGGAGACACAGTGGACCATCCTCCTATGTGGTAATGGAGAAAAGGAGAGAGAGAGAGGGATAGAGAAGGCAATGGTGAGTGAGGGGAGGGGCAGAAGTAGCAAAGCTGCAGAAGGAATTTAGGAGAGTGTCAAGTCTTGAGAGGGATGTGGCGGGGGCAGTGTTGTAGACCACATCAGCACAGTCTATGACAGAAAGAGTAATTTTTGTAACCAGCTTTCATCAGGTGGGAAGCTGGAGGCTGTCTTTATGACAGTAAAGGATTGCAAGTTTTGGGCTGAGTTTGGTACAGGTGATGTCTATATGGGTTGAGAAATCTAGGTGATTGTCTAGCAAACCCATAAGTATTTGAAAGCAGGGACCTTTGCAAGGGCGGGTGGGGGAGCTGTCCAGGGACATGGCTGTTTAGTAAGTAGAGTTGGACAGAGCTGGTGCTGTTTTTATGTTTGCTTGCACGCATGTGCAAGAAACATAGTGCCATCATCCGAGTTTTTGTAGGTGTGGCACCCTGTCTTCCAATTCAGTCAGTGTGTTTGCAGGCGCAGCCACAGTTCACCAATGAATGCTGCAGCTGTCTATGATAGCAGTTGAAATTGCAGTGCCATACAGTTGAAAAGGAGACCTCCATTTTAGTGAGCAGCGATAAGATAGTGCTGATTAGCATATTGCGTGCTCATGCACTCCCCCTCCACACACGCATATTGCGTGCTCATGCGCCTCCCCCAAGCACACACTATATGGCCGACAGGGGTGCCCAATCCCCCATCGGCTCTGCCGTCTCCTCCCAACAGAGTTCCAGGTGCCACGCCGAGCCCAGCGTGGCAACAGTCTGTGGCACACGGGAGTGCCTAACTCGCCGGCCCACTGTTCCCCCCAACAGAACATTGGTGCCACGCTGGGAGCCCACCCCAGCGTGGCAACAATTGTATGGACCGATGGGGTGCCCAATCCCTGTCGGCTCCACTGCCCCCCAAACAGCCTTCCAGCTGCCATGCTGAGGAGCCCACCCCAGCGTGGCACAAGTCCCAGCGTCATCTAGAAAAACAAACCTGCAAGAAAAAATGTTCCCTCGCTGACTGTCCTGACTCCCCTCGCCCACCGCGCCCACCCTCTGTGCACCCTGCCTCCCCACCCTCACCTCAACCCATACTTACCTCCAGAGTCCAGCGACGATCTTGGTGGACTGGGAACGCGTCTGCACTCTTCAAAGCCGACTGCGAACTGAGGAAATGCCGGTAAGCTGTATAATAGAATAAATGTATTTTTTTCAACTTTGATGCATATCTCAGGCATTTTTGGGAATTTTTTCACCAAATTTTCAACATAGGGTTTTGGGACCCCACCTCATGAATTCTGTCATTGTCATTTTATTAATCGGCCCCGGAAGGTGATTTCACGGTCACTGCATGGACCACCTTTCGGGACTGATGCACGAAATAAATGTCACAGTTCATGAGGTAGGCCCCCAAAAATCCTATGTTGAAAATATGGTGAAAAAATTCCCAAAAATGACTGTTTTACAAGCATGCGTTGTGCTGTTCCTACTCACGCTCGTAAGTTCGCGAATTTTCAATATTTTCACTCCAAATTTTCAACATTGCCATTTTACAACACTTCCTTTTGAGCAGTATGGCTGTTATTTTTCACATCTTACTCAAAATGTGTTTCCGCGCATGTAGCGTACAATGGCGCAGTCAGTGTGCGAAATCAATGTTCAGGACAGATTAAGAAAATCACAGTGACTCTGTTCATGAGCAGAGGTGTTAAAATGGCTATGTTAAAAATTTGGTGAAAAAAGTCCATAAAATGACTGTGTTTCGAGCGACCATTGCGCAGTTTCCACGCACCCTCGTAAGTTCATGCATTTCTAATATTTTCAGTCCAGATTTTCACCACTGGCATTTTTCCACACTTCCTTATGAACAGTGCAGCTGTCATTTTTCACACCATGGCTGAAATGTGTTTTCGCACTTCCAGCACAGAAATGCGTGGTTGCTGTGGGAAAACACTGTTCGGGACAGATTAAGAAAATCACAGTGACACTGTTCATGAGCGGAGGTTCCAAAATGCCTGTGTTGACAATCTGCTGTGAAAAATCCACAAAATAATTGCATTACGGGTGTGCGTTGCACAGTTTCTATGCACGCTCGTGACTTTACCAGTTTTTTAAATATTTTCACTGCAGATTTTCAACATTGCCATTTTTTGCACCTCCCCATGAACAGTACAGCTGTCATTTTTCATATCCTGTTCGAAATGTGTTTTCGCACCTGTGGTGCCAAATGGCATAGTCTCTGTGCAAAAATCAGCTTTCGGCTAACGAACTGATATTGCTACTGTTCATAAGTTGGGGGTCAGAAAAAACCCATGTTGAAAATTTGGAGTGAAAATGCCAATGAACTCCTGAGGCATTAGGGTTTCCGACCATAACGCCCCACCCTGTAGAGATTGACAGGCATCAGGGGTGTGACTTGGGATTCCCGCCTGTAATGCTCATACCATTCCACACCCTGCAGCCAGTGGGAGGCATCGAGGTGTGCCTTGGATTCTTCAGCTCAAAAGTTCACCCCATTCTCCTATACAGCACCCATCTCACCGTACTTCCTGATGGAATGGGGTGAGCATATGGGCCAAAGACCCCAAGGCACACAGTGACACTTGTCAGTGTCTGCAGGGTAGGGTGTGGTGAAATGGTGTGGTTGTTATGCCTGACGACCCAAAGGCACACCCCAATGCCTGTCAGTCTCTGCAGGGTGGTGGTGGGGTTGGCTTCAGTTCAATACTTCACTGCCATTCCTATTATGCAGCTCTCTAACTCCTACACTAGCAATACCAATGCCAGCAAGCAAACATGTAAGCATTAAGCCACGATGAAGGTGGCATCTAATGCTGGATTGATGCATGGTTGGGAGGGTTGTGGCCCAAGGCCGGAGGCCAAGGGTGAACAACCACTCAACCATGCATCAATTGCATTAGATGCCACCGACAGAGTGGCTTAATGCGCTTGTAACATGGGCCACGCGAGGAGAGAGTCGCCAGGAGCCCATTTCATGTCGGTTCAACTAGATAACAGGGGGAGTCGGTGTGCTCAGAAAACTTTTACAGTGCACTTACAAATCGTGTCAGAAAACGGCATTACGATGCTGATGCGCTCAACACAGTGTGTACCTCTACTGATAGCGACCAGTGCAGCTCACATGCTCGTGCAACAGCTGTCCTGATGTGCACGGCTATTTCTGCGTTATCACCCATTGGAGGTCTCCGGTGGGTGCCTACCTCGCCACGCTGTGCGTGCGGTCACAAATTAGCATGCGGGCTCCCTCACTTCCTGTTCCCTCTCGCAGGTTCCTCCGACGATGCACCACTTGCCTGCATGGGGTCTCTGTGTCAGACTGTGTTACCTATCCCTCCTGTGCTCGCCTGCTTCTCCCCCAACCCCCACTTCCGTCTGCCTCCAGATCGTCTCACTCTTCACCTGCCACGCTTCTCTCTCCAACACTCACTGCCCACCTGTGCCCAGTGCTGCTAAGCTGGGGGTCTGGCTGCTTCGAGTACTACCTCATCGTGCATGGCATATATCCTGGGTTAATACCCGCTCTGATTTGGGTCCCATGATGCCATTGCGCCAATCGCTGCTGCCCACTCCACCTCTCTCATTAATGCCATGTTACAATTGGCATTGACAATTGCTTGTTTAGGTATGGGGCTTTTTCTGCATAGAGGTGCTATATTGGTTTGTAGTGACTGTAATTGGAGAGGCTTTTAGTTGGTTAATGCAATTTTACCATGTATTTTTAAGGTTTTTGTTTCATGTGTTGGTAAGGTTATTGTTACGTCTGTTAGCAAGATTGTAATAAGGTGGTTTTTAGTTTGTTCATCAGGTATTGATGTGCTTTTAATGTGTTAATAACACATTAATAAAGTTGCAGTGGTTAATTGGTTGCATGCTGTTAACTGAGTACCATCAGATATGGATAAATATCTAATGTTTCTTTTCTTTGGGGATGAGGGCCCATGTAATTATCTACAGTATCTATCTGTCTGTCTGTCTGTCTGTCTGTCTGTCTGTCTATCTAGGATATACAATGGTCTGTGTTAAACAATGGCATTTATTTCCAAGAGTGAGAGGGAGGACCATAACTCATGAGTGGCGAAGAATGGAAATGAATGCCATATTTTTTAACACAGGTATTGTATGTTCTGTATATGCAATGGTCTGTATTAAATCTTAAAAGCTTAACATTAGAGTTATTAAACAATTAGGTATTTCTGCACAACAGTAATGTGCTGTTTTAAACAGCAGTCCTATTTATAGTAACAGCATGCCTCTACCTCTCTGCCCATTCAGGAGAGATTTGGGATAGCATAGAGAGTAAACAATGACTTTCTCTAGCCTGTCTGTAGCATCATAAAACAGGATTTAAAAAGCTAGTGTACTCCTAAAATTAATATTAGTTTTTAAAAGCAGTCAACCATTACCTTTTCTTTCTTTCTGTCTGTCTGTCTGTCTGCCTGTCTCTATCTATCTATCTATCTATCTATCTATCTATCTATCTATTTATCTTTATAAAGCAGTATAACCTACGGTGACACACCACACAAGGCGTGGGTAAATCCCCCAATAACCCACACCCTGTTGTGCCTTATTGCTTAAGTATCCAAGAGAACTGGGTTTGATTCCCACAACCTCCTCTTATATACTGTGTTACCCTGATCAAGTCACTTAACTTCCTTGTGCTACCAGGACACACCTGGAAGTGAGCTTTGGTCAGTGTGGAGTTCCCTCTAAATATGTATATATTGTTTGCCAAAAACTACATTAGTGCATCTGGTAGGGTTGAAGATAAAGTGACAAAAGTAGGGAAATGAAAGTGACAAAAGTAGGGAATTGTGACATTAGGATTTCCAACCCTTACACGCCAACCCCCACCCAGCGCACTCAATAGGCATTGGGGTGTGCCTTGGGGTGTGCATTATGGCTGATGACCCCAAGGCACACCCCTGACACCTGTTGGTGTGTGCAGGGTGGGGGTGAGGTGTTATGGCTAGAAATCCTAATGTCATATTTCTGTACTTTTGTCGCTTTATCCTCAACCCTAACTTATGCATTAACGTAGTTTTTTGAAAAGAAGTTCCTTACTTTTTGAGATAGTGTAATCATAGCCTTATTTGCCTGTGGGAGTGCATGGCCCTCTGGACCCTGCGCTCCCACCCATCTATAGTTTTTGAGATAGAGTAATCGTGTCCTTATTTGCTTCTGGGATGCGCTCCCATCCCTCCATAGATGCGTATATGTATGTCACTGAGGAAGGGCCCTGCACTTCCATTTATTGGACAACAGTGACCAAATTGCCAGCATAGCCATCTTATTACCCTACCTCATGTACCTGGTACAGAAAATTTTCAAATCCCTGCCAAAATGTAATTCCGGGCAACTGCAACGTTTTCCATGTCACAGGCATGAAAACACATTTTGGCCAGGATTTGAAAAATGACAGCTGTGACATACATGAGATGGGGTGATAAGATGTCTATGTTGAAAATTTGGTGACAAAATATTACAAATTTACAAAGTTATGAGCGTGCATAGCAAAATTGCAATGAATGGTCATAACTTTGTCATTTTTACATATTTTGACCCCAAATTTTCAACATAGCCTTCCTATGACCCCACCTCATGAACAAGGACAGGGAACATTTTCAAATCCTGCCAGAAAGATGAATTTGCCAAGTGACTGTAAAATCAGGAGTTGTGTAATGACAGTCATATTGTTCATGAGATGGGGTCTCCAAAAGGCTATGTTGAAAATTTAGTGTCAAAATGTCCAAAGATGGCTGAGTTATGAATATAAGTTGAAACCCCCATTGAAATACATTGAACTGCATTTACCTTAGTTTCTCATATTGCAGTCGCTGGTTTCAGCAGCAAGACGTATCTTCAGTCAGAAAGTGGATCTTGAACCTGGGGCCTATTCAGGTGAGTGAGGGTGTGTGGTGGTATACTGGGGGTGTGTGGGGAGATGGGTGCTGAGTGGGTGGTTGGGGGGCTGATCGGCAAGGGTCAGCTTTATGCTTAAAAAAACCCACTGAGGAGGGTTTTCTTCATTTCAGGTAATGGGACACAATTGGCGAGTGGGGGGATACCACTAGCCACCAGGGAATATCATAATACAAGGGGGACAGTGATCAGTGGGTGGTGGGTGCCACTAGACAGCAGGGAAATATGTTTTTCTGAGGAGGGTGATGGTTGGTGGATTGGGAGTGCCATTAGATACCAGGTAAATAAATCTTTCTGAGGGGGACAATGATTGGCAGGTGGAGGGTGCCTCTAGACACCAGGGAAAGTAAAACAGGTCACAGGGGATGGAGTTTGGAGGGGGGTGCCACCAGGGAAATACATAACACTACCAGGGACAGCAAGGAGAATTGTAGGGAAAGATTCTCCCTTCATGAAAAAGGATCCTTTTTCATGACTCGTAATATGAAAAAGGATTCTTTTTTCGTATTACACGGTCACGATAAAAGATTCATAATATTAAAAAATAGCATTTCAAGGGCATATCTCTAACAATGAAGTGCAGAATACACCTAACAGGGTCCTGATCAGCCAGCTAGGTGTGTTGGTCGCTCTCCAGGATATCATTTTTGTGGCTTTTGAAAATAGTTTTTTTAAGAAAAAATGGAAAGATGGCGGCAAACAAAAAAGGAATATTCCAATACGGAACAGGATTCCTTTTTCATTTCATACAGCTGTCTTGCATGCTTACTGAGCATACTCAGAAACTTCTTTTTAAAAATTTAAAAATTAAATAACTTTGGATTGGATTATTTTTTCGCCAGAATAGAAAAACGCACATCTGTGAGCTAGTCCCATTCTGTCCTGAAAATTTCAGACCAGGAAAACTGTCTGGGCTGTAGGCAAGTTCAAAGAAAAACCCAGCAAAGTCAATGGGTGAAAAGTGTGTGTTTCACCTCTCCAGACCTCAGAAACTGTACATCCATCCAGGACGTAACCTGCCACATTCAGAGATCTACCCTGGGAGATGGTGCATTCAGCTTTCATGCAATTCTGTTGAACAGTTGCAAAGTTATTAAATTACACAGTTTGGGATTTAACATTGAACTGCCTACTCAACCCTAACTAATTATAGGGGTACGGTCGCGCCCATTTAGTTAAGGTTGTACTTGCACTTCAGTATTAAACCCCAGTTTTTGCACTTTAATAACTTTGCAGCCATTCAAAGGATTTGCAGAAACTTTGCATGTATGGTCTCACATGGTAGGTCTATAGATGTATCAAGTTTTGTTCCAGTTGGATGTGTGGATAACAAGATGAAGATAATGCAAAAAGTGAATTTTTCAGGATTTTTTCTTCTTGGTTTAAATGGGATTTCTGTCAGGTTTGCTAATGCCCATATGGTTTGGAATTGTGGTCTGAAATTTTCTAGGTAGAAAGGGGCTGGCCCACAGATAGGCCTTTTGCTTGTTTGGTGAAAAAATAGGAATCTGTTCCAAAGTTATTTAATGACATTCTGCAGTGCAAGCAACACATGTATGATGCTTAGCTAGACTCCATCAGATAAATTATGCAGCTAACTGTTGGGTAAATGACCTGAAATATTTTTTTACATTTAAAATCTTTTTTCATTACTTATTCATTACAAAAAAAGATTATTGTATTTATCCAATGCTTTCTGATCCCCTTATTGTTTTATGTCAACTGGCCTATGACTAGACTGTTTGGAATTTTCAGGGTAAAAAGAAGCTGGGGCACAAATGAGCCTTTTGCTGGTTTGGTGAAAAATATTAATCCTTTCTCCACTTGTTTCTTTCAACTTTTAAGTATTTTTTCACGAGTGATATGAAAGAGGATTCTTTTTTGTATGATGACTCTTAGAAAAAGATTGTTTTTTTGTCAGGGAAATATCCTTTTTCACCAGTTGACGTGTTTTCCCTGGTGTCTAGTGGTGCCCCTGCCCTCCCATTGCCATCCCTTATTACATTTTCTTTTCCCTGGAGTCCAGTGGCACCCCAGCCCTCCATTTGCTCTCCCTTTACCTGTGATATATTTTGTCATGTCTAGTGGCACCCCCACCCTCAGATCACTGTACCGTATTATGTTTTATTTTCCCTGGTATCTAGTAGCACCCCCACCCCTCCGATTCCTGTCCCCTTAAGTTTTATATTTCCCTGGTGTCTAGTGGCACCCCCACCCTCTGATTTCTGTCCCATGTTAGATTTTATCCCTGGTGTCTTAGTGGTCCCCCCCACCCTCTAATCGTTCTGCAGAGCTGTAATGAATGGAATGGTCCTTCAATGTTTGTTTTTTTTACCTGTAAGAAAGGAAATGATCCCTCACCAATCTGACCCTCCATCCCCACTCAGCATCCACTACCCAACACCCCCCAGTACACCCCCACTCATCCTCACTCACCTGAAGAGGTACCAGGGTGAAGATCTCTTCTCCCATGAAAGACACGTCTTGCTGCTGGAACTGACAACTGCAATTTGAGAAACTAAGGTAAGTGCAGTTTGATGTATTTCAATGGAGTTTTCAACTTTGATGCATAACTTATCTATTTTTGCATATTTTGACCCCAAATTTTCAACATGGCCTTTTTAGGACCCTACTGTACCTCATGAACAATATCAGTGACATTATGCAAATCTGTCTGGAAATGCGATTTTGCAGTCGCTTGGTGAAATTACCTTTTGGACGGGATTTAAAAGTCCTCACAGACCTTGTTCATGAGACTAGGTCATAAGAAGGCTATGTTGAAATTTTGGGGTCAAAGTATGTAACAATGCCAAAGTTATGCGCATATGTTTACATTTTGCTAATCTCCCTTGTAACGCTGGCAATTTTAAATATTTTGACTCAAAATTTTCAACACACCAATCTTTGTACACCACCTCACGAATGTGACAGCTGTCGTTTTTCAAACCCTGGCCAAACTTTGTTTTCACACCTCTGGCACACATTGCACTACAGTGGTGTGGAATGATGTTTTGGTTGGTGTTTTAACATTTTCATTACTAGGCTCATGAGGTGGGGTAATATTAAGGCTATGCTGACAATTCATTCTTGTTTTTATACAAATGCAAGCACAGGGCATTTCTGTGTCATTTGGCATTATTGTTGCTGTTACCATTACCAGTTTCATTTGCAATTGCAGTACCATCCACGTGCATTATGGTTTGTGTTTTCATACGCGCTTGCATTTCTGTTTCATTTCTGTTTCCTTTTGCGTTATTTTTGCTGTTATTGTTACTATTTGAATTTACAATTGCAGTACCATGACTGTGCGTGTAACGGTTTGCGTTTCTGTACTCGTTTGCATTTGCATTTCTCTTTCCTTTGGCGTTGTTATTGCTGTTACCATTACCATTTGTGTTAACAGTTGTGGTTCTGTGACCATGCACGTTGCAGTTTGCGTTTCCGTATGCGCCTCCATTCCCGTTTCCATTTCTGTTTCCTTTGGCATTGTTCTTCATGTTAACTTTACCATTTGCGTTTACTATTGCAGTACCGTGGCTGTGTGCATTACGGTTTGCGTTTACATGTGCGCTCGTGTTCGTGTTTCTGTTTCTGTTCCCTTTCACGTTCTTTTTGCTGTGACACTTAACATTTCCATTTAAAATACTGCTGCCATCACTATTCGCGTTACCAGTTGTGGTTTCTTTCTACGCAGCTCGATGTCCGCTTTACGTCACTGTTCACTTTGGCGTCACTTCGCACTTGCGTTTCTATTAACGTTTCCTTTACTATTTACATTTCTGTTACCATGTGCGCCACTGTTGGCACTTCTGTTTGTGTTGCTGTTCCTGTTACTATGTCACAAGACATCATGGCCCTCCCGCCGCTGCATTACTTTCACTATTTGTTGTCATCATTCTCAAAAAGAAGGGAAATTAGAGGCAAAAAACTCCATTTAATGCATCAGTTAGGGTTGTTCCACAGCAACAAAAGTGAGGAAATTCGGTGTTAGGGTTGAAAACCACCCTTGGACTTCCCAGCCCACCTCCCCAACCGGCATCAGGGTGCACGTTGGGGTCATCTATCCTAACTCTCACCCCTTTCTCCTATACGCTGCTTCTTTACACATGTGATGGGGTGAGAGTTAGGGGCAATGACCCCAATGTGCTAATACTCAGTTGGGGGGGTAGCTGTCAGGTCAGGGGGATTTTCAGCCTACAGGCCTCACTGTACTGATGACAACCTAACTGCACTTAACAGAGTTTTTTGCCTCTAATATATATTATAGTGGCACGGTCGTGCCACTATAGTTAGGGTTGAGCGACCAGTTACATACTAAAGTCAAAAGTTTGGACATTAATAACTTTGGACCCGTTCAGTGGATTTGCCTGAAATTTGGTACACACATTGGGGCACACTAGATCTCTATTTGCCAAATTGCATTTGTGTTAGTGTTCTGGTCTTGGTGTACAAAAGCGCTGAAAAGTGCAAAATTATCCATTGTTGGAGGCACCTTTTGGCATTCTTAATGTGGTCCTGCACGGCCATTGTATGGTGTGCTGCTCTGCAAGATGGCTCATTTGAAAGACATTTGGTGGTCAAACATGCCGCTTTTTGTTTGGTGAAAAAATATTAAGGCATTCAAAAGTTATGGCATTTTTAAGTTCCTATTATAAGTCAATGGGAAAATTTATATGTATATCTTGCGATTAAAGAATGGGAGTTCTGGCCATCTGGTCTCACCTGGCAATCAAAGAATTTACAGCCTCACAGTTCAAGAATCTTTGTTCCCAAGGAATTTTCAAAATTCTTTGACTGCGAGGTTTGCCATCTTGTTTTCAGTTTTCCAATCACACAAACACAAATATCTCGGCTCAGGGGTCACTTCTGAAGTAAAACTTTAATGGGTTTTACTCAGGGGACCCTGATCTATCAAGCCATGGCTTTGGTTCCATCCAAATCAGTCAAAAAATAGAGTTATAAGCTTTTAAAATCTTAATTTGCGGCTCGCTAACGATCTTTGATCGCGAGCCTGCAAATTCTTTGATCATGAGGCTGTAAATTCTTTGATCGTGAGATTCTTTGATTGTGATCTTGCATCGTGAGTGAGGGACGAGATGGCCAAATTTAAAAATCATTTTTCTCAGCCCATGGGTGCCCTAGGAAGTCAAATGAGGGTGGGTTTTACTCAGGGGGCTTTGTTCTGTCAAACCATGGTGGTGGTTTACTGGAATTCCTCCAGTTATTTGATTTATTACATTTTTTATTCTTTGTTCGTGAGCCTGCAAATTCTTTGATCGTGAGGCTGCAAATTCTTTGATCGTGAGATTCTTTGATCACGATCTTGCATCGGGAGTGAGGGACAAGATGGCCCAATTTAAAATTCAATTTTCTTAGCCCAGGGGTGTCCTAGGAAGTCAAATGAGGGTGGGTTTTACTCAGGGGGCTTCGTTCTGTTGAACCATGGTGTGGATTACTGCAATTGCTTCTATTTTTTGATTTATTAAATTTTTTATTCTTTGTTCGTGAGCCTGCAAATTCTTTTATCGTGAGGCTGCAAATTCTTTGATCGTGAGATTCTTTGATCGTGATCTTTGATCACAAAATAGGAACAAGATGGCTATATTTTTTATAATTTAATAGATAGGGAAATTTTGCCAATTTTTGACATTGAATATCTCAGAAATGGTTTGGTCTTTTTACTTGAAATTTGGAGGGAAGAAAGGCAACATCCCACAGATGTGCCTTTTAGTGGGTTGGTCAAAAAATATTACAGGGTGGCAAAGTCATGTCACTACGTAGTTGGCACTTTTCCCTATAGGATAACATTACGGCGTCCACCATATTACAGGAATTATTTGCCGCTCTGCTGGAAAATAACGGTTTGGTTTTTGGGCTGAAATTTGGAGGGAAGAAAGCCAGCATCCTACAAATGTGCCTTTTGGAGGTTTGTTGAAAAAATATTACAGGGTGGCAAAGTGACAGCACTCCGAAGTTGGCAATTTTTTCCCATAGGATAACATTATTGCGTCTGTTGCATCTTTCAGGGCCCGTATCTCAGAAACCGTGCGAGATACGGACTTTTTGTCCCAAAAATGCTTAGCCCCCCAACTAGGGGCTAAGCAAAAAACTAGCCAGAAAAGTAATAATTCACACAAAATTTTACTTTTTTTCCTACGTCATACGGTTCCTGAGATATAAGCAATTTAGTGTTCCAAGTCGTACTTTTCTGCTCTGAAGTCAATTATAATGCATACATTCTTTGTTTTCAATTAGTTTTTTCAATGCAGTTTTGGGGGAAAAGAAGGGTGTGCCCTTTTGTTACTGTGACAGTTAACGTTTTCCAGTTGCGCTTCTGTTATCATTCGAATCACCGTTCCTGTCTATGCCACTGTGTGCATAACAGTTTGCGTTTTCATATGTGCTTGCATTTCTGTTTCTGTTGTCTTTCCTGTTGCTGTTACTGTTGCTATTTATGTTTACTATTGTGGTACCATGATCTTATGTGTAACAGTTTGCGTTTTCGTATGTGCTTGCGTTTCTGTTTTTATTGGCTTTATTGTTGCTGTTACCATAACCATTTGCATTTACAATTGTGGTTCCATGAGTGTGTGCGTTACGATTAGTGTTTTTGTCCGTGCTTGCGTTTCTGTTTACTTTGGTGTTATTGCTGGTGTTACTGTTACCATTTGCATTTACAATTGTGGTACCGTGAATGTGTGTGATACCAGTTACGTTCTGTATGCACTTCTGTTTGATGTCTCCGTTTACGTAACTGTTTGCTTTGGCGTCACTATACGCTTGTGTTTCTATTAACATTTGCTTTGCCATTTATGTTTGCTTTGCCATGTGCATTACTGTTGCCACTTGCATTTGCTTTGCAGTTCCTGTTACTGCGTAACAAGACATCACGTGGTGGGAGTGCGGGGCCCTGCCGGCACTGCATTCTTTTCATTATTTATTATCCTCATTCTCAAAAAGAAGGGAAATCAGAGGCCAAAAAATCCATTTACTGCATCAGTTAGGGCTACACAGCAAAAAAAAGCTAGGAAATTCAGGGTTAGGGTTGAAAGCCCCTCCTTGGATCCCCCTAGCCTACCCACCCAACCGGCATCGGGGTGCACGTTGGGGTTGTCAGTCCTAACTCTTACATATACACATGCCCATGATCGGGCATTGGGGCACTTTGCCATGATGTGCAGGGGGCGTTGATCCCCGATGGCTGCAGCCTGGCAGGGTGCCAGGCACAAGTCGCCTGGGATCAGTGCACCTACATGCAAATGGGGCCATAATGACATGCAAATGGCCCTATTTGCACCTTGCATACATTATGGCCCCATTTGCATGTGCACTTTTGAATATCACGGTGGTTGCACCTATCACAATGGCATTTGCACTTGGGCATCCCCCTGCTCCACTCTGGCCACTTGTGCTGGCACAGTGCCACTGCGGGTGGCCAAGGAGCGATATTCAGTGATGCTGTGCCATGGTGCAGCTCCGTTGAATATCACCCTGTCAACACCTTTGTGCATCCAAGTTGTGCTGCGCCCAGGCTTCTGCCACAGCCTGGCGCAGTCTGAATATCCCGCCCATACTGTATAGTACCTTATTTTCACTGGTCCTAAATATTCGCTGTGTTAGCTTAACAAAGTCTATCAGCGAATATATAGGACCAGTGAAAATTTTCAGCGCTGCACTCAATGCCCTGCATCCACCCAACAGAACCACATCGTCGGTTGCATTTTCAGACGTCACACACACACACACACATATCCATTTCTCCATACCGCACCTCTGCTTTAAAAAAACACATCCATTCTTTATTAGTTAGTGTAACCTAACTATCATTATTCTTATGTTTTGTGTCTTATTTACTTGTTTGGCAAAATTTAAAATTCTACCTCTGCACTCACTCGCTTTGTTTTCCATGCACTCGCTGTCACAGTTGCTCTCTCATTCAGTGTCCTTGTAGGGTAAATGAGTAAATTCCAACACAGGCTGAAGTTTAAATCCTTTATTTCATTTGTTTATTTAGAAAGAAAGAAAGTTCGAAAACATCCTGAAAGTAAACAGCATTCTTCCGCGTTTTTCAGCACACCTTCACCACGTGGTCATTTGTGGGCATTCCCTGACTGTTTATTCATCTGGTACATCCTCTTGCATGGTGCATGGAAAAAAAACAATTAATAAATGAATGTGCACCTTTCTCTGAATACTCTGGCAACTCTTAGAGATGCAGCAGCACTTACAGGGGTTGAGGTAATTTCCATGAGCATCAGTGATTCCGGACTGCTTGAACTCTCATATGCAGTCCTTTCTCCTTCCATAGGATACTGACGTTTTCTTTTGCCTATTGTCAGCCAGGTGAGAACTAACATTTTTTTCCTCAAAATGCGCAGATAATGAACAGTATTTTTTTTTGGTGAGATAGGAACCACAGGGTGGAATGAGGTGAGTGACGACTTGCATTTATCAGCTGATCATCGGAGCACTAATTTAAAAGGGCACGAATGTGGATGATCAGATAACGCAAAATAAAGTAAATGCGAATTTATGGTACTATATATATATATATATATATATATATATATATATATATATATGGCAAAGAACTCTGTTTAATGCATCAGTTAGGGTTGTTCCACAGCAACAAAAGTGAGGAAATTCGGTGTTAGGGTTGAAAACCCCCCTTGCAACCCCTCAGCCCGACCCCCCAACCGGCATCAAGGTGTGCGTTGGGTTGGCACTAACGCTCACCCATCACATGTATGAACAAGCTGAGGCATAGGAGAATGGGGTGAGAGTTAGACTGATGACCCCAATGCACACCCTGATGCCGGTTGGGGACGTGCTTGAGGGGTGCAAGGGGTTTTCAACCCTGATACCTAATTTCCATACTTTTGTCACTGTAAACAATCCTAAATTGATGCATTAAACTGAGTTTTTTTGCCTATATATACACATATATATGTGTATATATATGTGTGTATATATATATATATATAATATTATAGTGGCATGGTAGTGCCACTATAGTTAGGGTTGAGTACCCCATTTAAGGTTAAAGTGTGAGATTTTGCAGCTTAATAACTTTGCCACCTTATGATGGATTTGCCTGAAATTTGGCAGGCACAGAACAGTACCATAGATCTCTAGATCTGCTAAGGTTCATAATGGTCAGATATACGGTTGTGGAGCTATATAGCACCATAGAAAGTCATATTTACACTTTTTTGTGCATTCTTTGCTCGCGTTTACAGGTTGCACAGTTTGCGCGATCAGTCCGAAAACTTCAGGGAACATGCAGCCAGGGTCCCCAATGTGCCTTTCAAAGATTTTATGAAAAAATATTAAATGGTTCAAAAGTTATTCAAAAAACAAGCTTCCCATTATAGTCAATCGGAAAAGTTAACAAAAAGTTCGACAGTGTCGCAAATGCAGTTTTTTAGTGTCCCAAATGACCCCTGTTGTGTCACAAATCCACCATTTTGTTTTCAGTTACTGGTCACAGAAATGCTTGGCATTTAAATGTGGGACCCTCTAGGGACACAATTCGTTTTGTGTTCGCCTAGTCAAGCCCTGAGGATGCTAGCCATATCTTTTTGGGAGGGTTAAACACCCCAGAAATATGTTTTAAAAATTTTTGTAAACTGTAGTGTCACAAAGTAATGTCACACTTGCGACATTTTCGTGATTTTTTTGTGAAAGTGTTGCAAATCACAACACTACTTTGCAAAACTATGCCCAAAATAACAGGAATTATTTACCACCCTGCTGCAAAATAACGGTTTGGTCTTTTGGGCTGAAATTTGGAGGGAAGAAAGCCAACATCCCACAGATGTGCCTTTTGGTGGTTTGGTGACAAAATATTAGAGGGCTGCAAAGTTACAGCACTCTGAGGTTGACTATTTTTCCCATAGGCTAACATTACGGTATCCGACGTGCCTTTCGGGGCCCGTATCTCAAAAACGCTTTGAGATTTGGACTTTTCATCAGAAAAATGCTTAGCCCCCTGGCTAAGTGCAAAACTAGCCAGGAAAGTAATAAATAATAAGACATTTTAATTTTATTTCACGTCGTACGGTTCCTGAGATATAAGCAAGTTAGTATTCCAAGTGTTCATTTTCTGCTCCGAGGGCCATTATTATGCATACATTCTTTGTATTCACTGTGCTTCTGAATGCACTTTTTTGGGGACAAAACGTGGGTGCATTTGCATTACTATTACAGTTAGTGTTTTCGCTTGTGTTTCTGTGACTGTTTGCGTTAGCGTCTCCGTTTACATCGCCGTGTGCATTACCCTTTGCATTTGTGTTTGCGCTTGCATTTGCGTTAATGTTACTATTTGCATCTGATGACCCCAACGTGCACCCCGATGCCTGTTGGTGGGGACGGGGTGGGGGTGGGGTGCAAGGGGTGGGAACCCTAACATCGAATTTCCTCGCTTTTGTCACTGTGGAACAACCCTAACTGATGCATTAAACAGAGTTTTTTGTTATGAATATATACACACACACACATATATATATTTATAAAATGGGTAGGAAAAGTTATCCCTGCTGGTTGGTTGAAATGTATCACATGACCATGCGTATATAAGAGCGCAACCACACACCTGCACTTTTACCCCCCTTCAAAACAATTTTGACATTTTATAAGACAGATAAACCACTCTGAGGTATGCTGTCACGCTCTGATATCGCACACCTTATGTAACAATGCACACCAAGCGTGCGTATGCTCAGAAACACCCCATTTCTATCATCAGACTGATTTATCTATTACTATATACAGTGTTATGTATACTGTGTATATGTATACATACATATATACTTTGGTGGCTTTTTTGCTAAACATTAAGTTGTTCTAGTGATGTATGCCTAAGACACAATAATGCATCAGATTTTTTTGAGCCTGGTCTGATATTTTATGTGTGATATATTTTGGATTTGTTGCTCTGTTGTGGCAGCCTGTGAATGGTGTATTGCTGTGATGTCTGTTGCTTAAGGAGCTTTCTGGGCTGCTAATTTCTGCTGTTTTTTTTTATTTCTAATTGTTTTTTTTTCTTTGTGTTTGTTTTTGTAATGTAACATCATAAGTGCATTTTTGCCAGCTGCTGACTGTTGCTAAGAACAACTGTTACGACATTGTGTTCTGTGATGAAGCCAAAATTATACAATGGGCACTTTTAAAACTAGAAAGCTTATTGGCTAACTGGAGTAAATCCCGGAGTGACTAACGGATAAAGACCCAGTCAGCTGTAACTGCAGTCAGCAAAAAAGAAATCTGTCTGTGTCATGGAAAACATAAACAAACTGCTGCCATCTTTTTCCCCATGAACCACTCCAGAATGACCGAAGTTGGAAACCCTGCCTAGCAAAAACTACACTTGCCTCCCAAAACAAGTGAGAAAAAACCTCTGGCAAGTAAGTCTAAATTGAGCTTCCAAAGATCTTTTGTGAAACCCCTTGTAGCTCTAAAATAAACCCACTCATCACATATGGAAGCTACTCAACAGCCCGCAGTGAGAGATACTTGGCTGGCAAACAGAGAGCGAACAGCACGCTTTAGTTACGCTCGGTGAACAGTAGGCTGGGAAACGGGAAGAGCAAGCGGTGTGTTTTTCTTTGACAGAGAGAGAGAGAGAGAGAGAGAGAGAGAGAGAAAGAGATCATGTCCAGCAAAACACTATTTTTTTAAGTAGTCCGTTCAGTATCATGCTCACAGCCCATTTTCCATATTAAAAGAAACACTTTTCACACTGTTTTGCTCTCTCTTGCTCAAAGTGCACTCTTCACTGTCTCCATCTCCCGGCCAGCTCTCCCTCTGTGTCATCATAACAAGCAGTAACATACAATGAAAACATGAAAATAATAATAACAAAGAAAAAATATAACTGGGGAAGGGGTGAGGTCATGGCACAGCACAAACAAATCATTCCTGTTGTTCTGGCTGCTGGGTGGACTATTTAACTAAGGGAGGCAGGATATTTAAAAAAAATAATTAAAAAAGCTACAACTGTACTAATTTAAAGTTTTTTTTTTATTTGTTGTTCATTTAGTACTTGTGTTGTAGTTGGATCATACAGCTACGACCTATTTGGGTGAGCATTACAGCGGGTGCAATGGGGGTTATGGCTCCAACTGGACTAGGTGAGGAGACATTCAAGAGGGGTAATGCAAAGTGTGCAAACACCAATAAGAAAGGAAAGCACAATGGTAGTAGCAGTGCAGGATCAGAGATCAGATGAAAGGGGGTATGCATTAATGTCAGGAGTCTGGGTAACAAAATCAGCGAATTCCAGGCACTGATGGCAGACACAGGTGGACCTAGTGACTATCACAGAAATGTGAGCTTCAGAAAATAATGACTAGGACCTGATGGTCCCTGGGTATGCATTATTTAGGAAGGGTAGAGGAACCGGTAGAGGGGGAGGAGTAGCCCTTTTTGTCAAGGAGGGCATTGAGGCAGCAGAAGATGGGTACATCAGGGGGTAGTAATGGAGAAACTAAGTTATTGTAGGTGCAACTCACAGCAGCCTCAGGCAAAAAAACTGCACTTGGGGGTGTTCTATAGACCTCCAGGGCAATGGGAAGAGAGAGACAAAGAGCTCAGATAAGAACTTGAAAGATGGATAGCAAAAGGGGAAGTAGTGGTGCTGGAAGATGTGAACCTGCCAGATATCGATTGGGGCATTCCAATGGCCAGGTTCACTAGAAATCAGGCCTTGCTAAACTTCTCCAGGATTATCTGCTGATACAGCTAGTTAAGGAACCCCCCAGGCAGACTGCAATTCTCGATGTGGTGCTCACCAACTCAGAGGTGATTGGAGCTGTGAGAACAGGGGAGCCACTGGGGAACAGTGACCATAACTCCTTTTAGTTTGAACTTGTCCTTCGGTCTGGAAAACCCCAACTGAGAGTTGAAGTAAGTTAGTAAACGTTTATTTATATATGGCGCCCTTCCTGAGCTCAGGGCGCCTTTACAATACTTCATACAATTATAATATATTTAAAATCAATAAAACTGATAACACAGAGAATAAAAACCATTCAGTAAGTCTCCAAAAATGCCTGGTTAAATAAGTAAGTTTTTAAGGAGTTTTTAAATCCTTCCACGGTCAGGCTATCTCGTATCTGACAAGGTACAGAATTCCACAGAGTAGGTGCCATAAAGGCAAAAGATCTTCCTCCAGATGTTTTCAGGGATACCCTGGGAATCTCTAGCAATCCCTCGTCGGAAGATCGGAGTGAGTGGGAGGGGCAGTAAGAAAACAGGAGCTCTTTCAGGTAGTGAGGTCCCAGCTTGTGTAGGGCCTTATAGGTCAGCAATGCGACCTTGAAGGTGATCCGCCACTGTATGGGCAGCCAGTGCACTTCACACAGCACAGGTGTTATATGACTGGATATGGGCATTACAGTTAACAACCTGGTCGCCGCATTCTGCACTAGCTGCAAGTGGCGGATATCCACCCCTGGTAGCCTTAGATAGAGGGCATTGCAGTAATCAAAATGACTGGTGACAAAGGCGTGCACCAAGGTAGGAAGATCTTCAGACAGGACCAGGTGCTTCACCCAGGCTATATTTTTTAGATGGAAAAGGGAGGACTTGACTACAGCTGACACCTATGCCCTCAGGGTCAGGCCCTCATCAAACACCATGCCCAGGTTACGCACCTGGCCCGAGGCCGTAAGTGGGGTTCCCCAAGTTATAAGCCTGAGAGTTTCCCTGCCCATGCCCCTGTCATCCTAATACCAGGGTCCACCACCAGTACCTCTGTTTTACTCGAGTTCAACCTAAGACAACTAGTACTCATCTAGTTTTGTATTTCCAGGAGGCAGTTATTAAACACTGTGATTGAATCAGACTCCTGTTCAGGCACAAAAGACATGTAGAGCTGAGAATCATCAGCATAGTAATGAAAATTCAGCCCATACCACCTTATAATGTCCCCCAATGGAAGCATATACACTGCGAATAACATGGGGGACAACACCAAACCCTGTGGAACCCCGCAGGGCAGCCAGTGAGGGGCTGAGAAATAAATCCCTGACACCACTCTCTGTGATCTGCCCTCGAGGAAAGATCGAAACCAGTTGAGGACTGCCCCCCTCAGTTCACAGAAAAACCACAGGCACTCGAGCATCACTCCATGATCCACTGTGTCAAATGCTGCTGAGAGATCAAGGAGAACCAAGATGGAATGAGTTCTCTGATCTCTCGCCATCAGGAGATCATTTAGTACCCACACCAGGGCTATCTCGGTGCTATGCCATTTCCTGAAGCCAGACTGGAGAGGGCCATAGATATTGTGGTTGGTCAAATGATCCTCCAGCTGCAAAGTGACCACCTTCTCAATAACTTTCCCTACAAAGGGTAAGTTCGAGACTGGTCTGTAGTTCGCTGGGCAGTCGGGTTCAAGGGAGGGTTTTTTCCAAAAGGGTGAACTACTGCCTCCTTTAAGGGATCTGGAAAGATCCCTCTCTCCAATGAAACCACCACTATCCCAGCAAGGACCAGGCTGATGACCTCTATACACCCCACTAGTAGGTGAGTAGTGCCCGGATCCAAACTACAGTAGGTTGGCCGCAAAGTCTGGACAATCCTCACTATATCCATGACTGTCAGTTGGCTAAAGGTAAACCAAGTCAACTGGGCATTAGTACCACCCGATTGATCAGTGCAAGGTCCAATGGGAAGGCACTAGCTGATCTCATCCCTGATGGTGGATACCTTATCAGCAAAAAATTGTGCAAACTCCTCACATTGTACTTGTGACAATGCTTGACTAGCATGGAGACAGGCTGGATTGCACAGTCTGTCCACAGTCCGGATGAGCTGGGCTGGCCTATTCCTCACTGCAGCAATTTCCCCTGGACAGGAACTCTGCCTTCTTATGGGAAATTGCTGATTGGTAGATCTTATAATGATCCAACAATCTAAGCTTATCCACCTCCAGGCGAGTTTTCCGCCAGTGTCTTTCCAATATTCACCTCTGTCTTTTCAGCTTACAGGTCTCCCCATTAAACCAGGGAGCCCCCAGGGGAAGGGGAAGGGGGCGAACACAAGTTGGAGCAATGACATCCAAGGCCTGGATTCCAGAAGGGTGGACTTCAACAGGCTGAGGAAGTTGGTCAGGGAAAAGTTAGCCAGGGTGGACAACATGGGGGTGGAAGAGAGATGGGGCGTAATTAATGAAGTCATTCTCAAGGCATCGTAGCTATGCAATAGAATGGTAACCAAAAAAGAACAGGTTCAGGAGGCCATTACAGTCCTCAGCAAGAGTCCAGGTGAGGGCAAAGAAAAAAGCATTGTACAAGTATAAAGAAAGAAAGACGGGGGAGGAAGACTGGGGAGAATACAGACTGAAAAACTGGAAGGCAAAGGGGGTGGTTACAGAGGCAAAAGCAGACACAGAACTGAGGACTGCAGAGGGGGTTCAAGAGTAGGGAACAACAGTCATTCCGATATATCAGGGAAAATAGGAAGAAGGGAAGGGGACTTCTAATGGTAGCAGAGGGAAGGTAGGTTGATAGAGGAGGATGGGCAATAGGCTGATTTCCATAATGATTATTTTAGTTCAGTTTTCATTAAGGAGAATGGTGGGCCTTTGCCAGATAGTGGCATCATAACAGCCGCTAAGAGGGTCCTGGAGATGAGGCAGCCAATACTTACAAGCAAAAGGATCAAGAAAGTGCTGGCAGCATTAAAAATAGTTAAGGCCCTGGGACCAGATGGGTTGCATCTGAGGTTCCTTGGGGTTGACAGCAGAACTGGCTGAAACCCTGGTAGATCTGTTCGACTGTCTAAGAACGGGGGTAGTTCTGAAGGACTGGAGGGTGATGGATGTAGTTCTGCTCCATGGATAGGGGTAAGGAACATGTAGGGAACTACAGACCTATCAGTCTTACCTCTGTGGTTGGGAAGATGATGAGTCACTGGTCAAAGGGGATATCATGGCCTACTTGGAGGGCAACAGATTCCAGGATAGTAAACAGCATGGATTTGTGTCAGGGAGATAATTTTCTTTGACTGGGTGATGAGGGAATTTGATAGGGTCCATGCTGTAGATTTGCTGTACTTTGACTTCAGCAAGGCCTTTGACTCTGTGCCTCACAGACCCTTGCTGAAGAAGATGGAGGATATGGGTGCGGCTAAGGTCATAGTAAACTGGGTAGCTAACTAGCTAAAGGGGAGGTAGCAGAGGGTTGTAGTCAGTAGGGCAAGTCAGCAGAGAGGGAGTTCATGAGTGGGGTACCACAGGAATCTGTTCTGGGACTGGTCCTCTTTAATATATTCATTAGTGACATTGGTGAGGGTGTCCAGGGCAGGCCTCGTCTCCGTAGATGACAGTAAGCTCTGTGGGAGTGGGGGTAGCGACGAGGGAATCAGGGAAAGGCAGAGTGACGTATGAAAGCTAGAGGGGTAGTCTAAGGTTTGGCAGTTGAAATTCAATACCAAAAAGTGCAAGGTAATGCACTTAGGGAACAAGAACCCAAGGACAGAGTAGTAGATGGGTGGGCTGGGACTTAGCACTATGGCTGAGGAACAGGACCTTGGAGTTATCATCAGTGACTCCCTCAAACAATCAAGTCAGTGCAGCAAGGCATATAACGAAGGGAGTAGGATGCTGGGATGTACTGGGAGGGGTATTGATAGCAGAAAAGAAGAGGTACTATGTCCCCTATATGTATCCTTAGTGAGGCCACACCTGGAGTGCTGCACCCAGTTCTGGAGTCCTCATCTGAGGAAGGATAGAGATAGGCTAGAGACAGTGTAGTGCAGGGTAACAAAAATTAATCTGGGCCAATGAGGCAGGTCCTATGGGGAGTGCCTCAAGGCACTGAACATGTACTCACTGGAGACCAGAAAGGAGAGGGGAGATACTGTATGACAGACACTTTCAGTTCCTAAAAGGAATTAATAAGGTAAACATCAGGGAAATATTTAGCTTGAATACTAGTTCACAGTCACATGGACACAAATGGAAACTGACAGGAGAGAAGCTCAGAAGGGACAAGAGGAAGTATTGTTTTGCAGAAAGGGTGGTGGAGCCATGGAATAGTCTGCCTGCTGAAGTGGTGGGTGCTAAAACTGTTGGTGGGTTCAAGCACAACTGGGATAGAATGAAGGTTATAGTGATTGCTCAGGGTGGTAGAAGCTGGGAGGGGAATTGGGGGAGGATGGGGAAGGTTGAAATGCTGGAGGGATAGTGGATCCCATGGCTGAGTAGGGAACTCGGGCAGACTGGATGGACCATTGGTCTTTTTCTGCCATCATTGTCTATGTTTCTATGTTCCTATCCAATGCCTGTGAGGATATTTTCTGGCACTTATCACTGATACGTTTGCTTTGTCCCCATCTAGAGTGAGAATTTCAAAATATTTTCACTTTGGGTACCAATGCCCAAAAATGTCCTTACTGTAGGTTGGGATTGGCTGGAGCTGGCAGCACAAGCAGCACAATGTCACTTTTACATTCCCCAGCTGACTTCCACGCCAGCTCTGAATCCCACCCTTTCAGTTTCAAACTGTCAGCCTCACAATAAACTTCTCAACATCTTCAATTTAAAAAAAAAAAAAAAACAACTTCTATAACAAAAAAACTGCACTTTTTCTCACAGCAGTTCTTAACTGGCATACTTGTTCCGCCATTATTTTACAATCCTCTCCCTCCCTCCCTCCACATGCCTGTCATCTTCCCTACCTGCGACTGCCACTTCTGTCTCACCAACGCCGCAAACCGTCTCCCTTCCCCCAGGCAACTCAACACCAAACACCACTGTCTCACAACCATGTCCTGTGCCGGTGACTCCTGAGACAGTTGAACAGAAACATGTGCTGAAGCGCTAACTATTTGATATGCCGTCACATAGCCTCAATGAACGTCAGTCCTCGAGCACAACCCACTTAGTCATCCTAAAGAATAATACATTGAAATGAAATTCTGACATTTAAAAACATTATGAAACACACCAGTTGGGAAAAAATTCACAAGCTTTGGATTAAATGAATGTGTCATGGCCCTACTGGGGAATATCAGAGAAATTTTCCCCTCATGCAGCTTGACTTTTGACATCACTCATGGCTCCACCACTCATAATATCATAAGGTCAAGCTGCACTCAGGAAACATATCACTGATATTCCCAGTGGGGCCATGACATATCTTATATATATATATTATAAAGTCGCGGTCGCACCCTTATGCAGTAGTTAGGGTTGAGTAGGCAGTTTAATGTTAAACTCCAAATTTTGCACTTTAATAACTTCACAACCGTTCCACGGATTTGCACAGAATGTGGAATACACGGTCTTGGGTTGAAGATCTCTTGCTCTGCCAAGTTGCATTTTGATTGGATTTGTGAGTTTTGTGCAGTGACACATCAAATAACATGTCTTTCGCTTTTTTTGGCAAATGTCGGGGTCATTTTTCGACATCACACTGTGCCCACACAGTTTGGAATTTTGGCTTGAAATTTTCAGAGTAGAAAGAGGTTATCCTAAGGAACAATCCAGCATTAGTTTAGTGAACAAATATTAATCTGTTCTATAGTTATTACATTTTGAAATGTTAGGTTCTGAGCATGCTTAGTTCAGTCTTTGGGATAGATGCACAGTTTCGATCAATTCCTGGTCATGAACGTCTCACAAACAGGGATTGCAAAAAGGGACTCGGAAATCTCACAAAATCCCTTTTCGTGAGGTAAATCCCATGTTCGTCTGCTGCCTATTTGTTTTCTCCTTTAGCGAGGGGAGAAAACAAAATGCTGTAACTTGCCCCAGGGACGTCTTTTGAAAAAAAACAAGGCATGAGTCTTAGTGAGGGGGATGTCCTTTACCTGCCCATGCCTTCATTTTTGTTTTTTACTTAAAAAAACAGCAGTTTTAAACTTTAAACTCTCTTTTCGCAATCACTTTTCGCCAGCCAATTCCTTTTTGCCAGATAGGATGGTGAAGATGGACTGCGAAAAGGGATTGTTAAAGTAACTGTGCCCTTTCCCCTGGTGTCTAGTGGACCCCCTGACTCCCTTAAAACATTCATTCCCTGGCGTCTAGTGGCCCCCTACACTTTGATTGCCCTCCCCTGGTTTTTTTTTTGTATTTTCTGACACCGGGATACTCACCCCCAGTGTCGGATAACTCCCGCCCGCAGCCCATTATTTTTGAAATGTGTCGACATCAGGGGCCCAATCCCTGTGTCAGTTTTTAACCCCTCAGCCCCCCCAGTGGCTTTGGACACTGGGGAGCCCCCCCATGTCAGAAAATGTGTTTTTTTTAATGTACCTGAAAAAGAGAAAACAGTCCCCCAACGTCTTTTTCTCTGCATCAAAATTTTCTATGTAGAATCCTGCATCAAACTGCCCCTCTATGGACATCTTTTTGCACCATCTGGGTGCCCAATCCCCATGTCGGCATTTATCTCCCCCTCCATTACTGTGGCACACTGGGAACCCACACCAGTGTGCCAAAATATTAAAATGTTTATTATGTTTCTGACACCGGGATGCCCACTCCCGGTGTCAGATGCCCCCCAAAGCCCCATATTTTCATTGCCGATCGGGTGCCCAATCCCCATGTCTACATTTTTTAGTAACCCCCACCGTCCAGTATTCAAGGACACTGGGGAGTCCACTCTCAGTGTCTCAAAATGGTGTTTTTTAAAACCTGTCAAAAACAAGACAGTCCCCCAATGTCTTATTTTTCCCTGAAAAAAGAAAACGGTCCCTCGTCGTCTCCCTGTCCCCCTCCCCCATCCTGACCCTTCCTCTGCACACACACTTCCCTGCACCCCCCCCCTTACCCCATACATACCCTCCAAGGTCAGCTTTTGAGATCTCCTATGGGCCGGGACACTTCTGCACTCTTCAAAGCTGAACTGCGAACTGAAGGATTCAAGGTAAGCCGTATAATGGATGTCAATGGGGTTTCAACTTATGTTGATATCTAGCCATTTTTAGGAATTTTGACCTCAAATTTTCAACATGGTGTTTTTGGAACCCCACATGATGACCACTGGCATTGTTATTTGTTACTTGATCCTGAAAGGTGATTTCGTGGTCGCTACATGGAATCACCTTTTGGGACTGATTAACAAAATGACAGTGCCAGTGTTCATGAGGGGACGTTCGAAAAAGCCCATGTTGAAAATCTGGTGCAAACAATCCCACAAATGACTGTGTTACGAGCATGCATTGTGCAATTTCTACGTACGCTCGTAATGTCACCATTTTTTAATATTTTCATTCTAGATTTTCAACATTGCCATTTTTTCACACTTCCTCATGATCGGTACAGCTGTTATTTTTCACATCCTGCCCGAAACATGTTTTCACACCTGTGGCGCAGAATGGCGTGGTTACTGTGCAAAATCAGCTTTCAGGATGGAGTAATGAAATCACAGTGCCACTGTTCATGAGGTGGGGTCCCAAAAAGGCCATGTTGAAAGTTTGGTACAAAAATACAGACAATCGCTCAAGTAAAGCATGGTTGTTGACATTCCGCTACGCACTCACGTAACCTTGGCAAATTTTAATATTTTCACTCCAAACATTCAACACTGCCAGTTCTTCACACCACCTCATGAACAGTACAGCTGTCTTTTCTCACTTCCTGTCCGAAATGTGTTTACACAGCAGTGACACAGAATGGTGCAGTTACTGCACAAAATCACCTTTCAGGACTGAGTAACAAAATGACAGTGTCAGTATTCATGAGGTGTGGTGCCAAAAAGGCCATGCTGAAAATTTGGTGCAAAAATACCTAAAAATGCCTGAGTTACGTGTGGTCATTGGAGTTTTTCTACGCATACGTGTAACTTTGGTAATTTATTATGTTTTCGCTCCAAATTCTCAACATTGCCATTTTTTCACACCACCTCATGAAAAGTACAGCCGTCACTTTACAAATCCTGTGAAAAATGTTTTTCCGCACCTGTGGCGAAGAATGGTGTTACAGTTGTTCAGAACTGCATTTCGACTGGGATATGAAAATTGTCTGTACTGAGTACATGTGGTGAGGTGATAAGAAGTTTATGTTGAACATTTGGGGTGAAAATTATTTAAGATGGCACAGTTATGACTATTTGTTGCAATTTCACTATGCCTGCTCATAACTTAATGTGTGGAACTGCAGGGGCCAGAGACCTCTGTGTTTCCACAGCTAGATACATATGTGCATCTCAAAGGACCCTGCGCTTCCACAGCAAAATAAAGATAATATTATACTCTCTCAAAAAGTAAAGAAATAAATTGCAAAAAACTTTGTTAATGCACCAGTTAGGGTTAAAGTGACCAAAGTAGGGAAATTAGATGGTAGGGTTGGGCCCCTAACGCCCCCTCACACCTAACCCCACCAGCCCATCCCACACCCACCTTCCACAGACCAACACATGTCAGGGTGTGCCTTGGGATCGTCGGCTCTAAATCTCACCCCATTCTCCTATACTGTACCATGTCAAATTTCTTACACATGGAATGGGATGAGCGTTAGGCCCGACGACCACAAGGCACACCTTGACGGGTGCTGATTTGTGGAAGGTGGGAGAGGGTATTGGTGGAGGGTGTTAGGGGGCCCAAACAAATGTTGTTACTTGCCCCATGGATGTATTCTTTGGAAACAAATGTATGGGTTTTGTTCAAGGCGATGCCCTCTACAAAACCATGTGTTTGGTTTCCATCACTTTATTAAAAAAGCCATATTTATTTGAAAATACCCATTTGCGACTCGCTTCCGATCCCTGTTCGTGAGGTGTACAAATCCCCATTCATGAGCTGTCAAAATCCCTGTTCTTTTTTTTAAAGATTTTATTAAGACATCGCATATAAATACGTGAAGCATATAATAGAGAAAATAAAATAATTCCCCAAATTGATACATCAATTCAACACATTAAGAAATTTGTTGTACATCTTATCCAGCATTGCACACAAACATATTTCTAATCCTCCCCCCCACATTCCATACAGTGGGTTAATTCTCAAACGTTAGGAATGGAGCTTTATTTATTTATTTATTTATTTATTGAATTTTGTTGACCCAGTATGCCCACTGGGCCTAGAAGTCCCTTTTTCAGGGGCTACCAGGGGGAAGGGGAGAATACAGATGGTAAGCAACTGAAATTGAACCAGATTAAGCTGTTGGTGATATTTTCAGTGACTGGGAGAAATGTGGCCAGGACACCGGGGAAATGCCCCTACTGCTTGGCCAGTAGGGGAACTTGCTGACCATCATGATGGAATGCTCAGTTGCCGAGCCGACTTTGTTGCAGCAGGACATGCTGCAGGCCGAGGGGCCAGTTGTGTCTTCTACATTTGAAATTACAGATACTGAGATTTTTTTTGAAGCACCGATGGAACCAGTCTTACCTGCTAACCCTGCAATTTCTATGGACGTCTCGACCGCGACGGGACAACAGATGGAGACTTCATTATCTACTATGGCATTCTCTGAACAACTCCCTAAAGAGTTCACTTTTCCAGTTCCAAACCAGCCTTTACTCCCTACCCACCAGTGGAATGCGGAACCACTGCTTAGGCACCCTGTGACAGCTGAAACTATGCTGTCTGACAGCGAGGTTGCTACGCAGCAAGGAAATGAAATTGACTTACAGGTTGCTGCAGTTCCGGCTGAAACGAAGAACACGCTTCACTCTGGACAAACTACCACAGGTACTGTTTATGTTACTTCACCTTTGGAACAACAACAAGCGACTATTTTTTCTTTCGGTGCTAAACAAAAATGGATTTTCAAACCTGCTGTAAAGAAAACACCACTTGACCAACCCCGCTCCTGGGCAGACCAGGTTGATGACGCTGATGCTTCTTGGTCAGTTTCCGAAGCCCTGACATCTGCGGGCTGGGCGCAGCTCCCTGAGTCAGGCAAATGGATTTCTGGCTTCTCCCCTATTGTAATTCCGGGGGTAAAAATAAAGGGTTCTTGTGTCTCTCCTTCACAACTTCCTGAATCTGCTGTTTCTAAAGTCCTTCAACCTGCTACTACAGAAACCCATTCTGAGGACGTTCTAGCTTCTCCTTTGGCTCTTCCTCCAGAACTCTCCTTTGCTCAGAATCCAGAACTTGGGTTTCTCCTACAGGGAGTCGTACCCCTTCCTGATAAACTTCCACCTGAGCCATTATACCCTTCAGTAGAGGAGTGTGTAGACGACACAGACACTTTAAACAACACAGTAGGCCCTCCACCAGACACTTTGCCTGGCCCAGAACAACCTGCAACACGCTCCTATGCCTCCTTTTTTCATTCCTCCTCTTACTCAGCTAAAAGACAGAACGCAGTTCGGCTTATTTATAAAGGAGGGATGGATTTTTTTCCTGATAGGAAATTTGTGGCAAAATCATTATTAAAAGACAGCCTGCAATTTACTTCTGCTGAAATGTATGCGCTATTACGTGTCTGGTGAAAAAACTTTTGATGTTAGTTTTAAACTCAATAGTGGTTTGGAAAAATTTTGGTCTAGATATCATACGGTACGACAAACTCCTTTATAGTCCCCATTTGATGTTTATCCCCTCACAAAACCAGCACACAAAACAGTTGCCGTTCTTTTTAGGAATTAAAGTGTTAGTATTGCAGACCTAGTTTACTGGTTGAAACAGAGGTGCACAGTATTGGGGCACCCAGAGGCGATTTTTGACTCTGAGGATATTTGGATGGGGGGGTTGGAGAATCAGGGTTATCCTACGTTCTACTGAAGATGGTTTGCAGCATCTTCCAAATTGTATTTTTTTTGGGCAAGACAGAGGGGTCCTTTTTTATGCAGGCCAACCTAAATCATGCTACAGATTTGGGAAATCTGGCCACATTAGTAGTGCTGTGACCGCTTACGATGTAACCTTTGCAATTCCTTGGGTCATGTGAGTGAACACTGTAGGAATGTAGCTGTCTGTTCCTTGTGTGCTGCTCACGGGCATTTATGCCACCTGCCCTGTGGCAGCTCACCAACACTCGGACACTCAGGACTCTGAGGAACATTTGTTAATTGCAATTGCACGGCGTTCCAGATCCACTCTTTCTACGACCCGTACTACACCTTTTGTTCCCACTAAGTTGACCTCCTCAGGTGTGGAAACTCCTGCTCCTATGAATCTCCCCCCCTACTCCCGTTCCCCCTTTAGCTTCAGACCCAGATACCCCACTACCTGACCCTCCACCCCAGGTTTCAATTCCTCTAGATAACCAATCCATGCCCCCCCCACTTCCTCATGTCATACCCTTTCATTCTAGAGAAACCCGGAGTAAGACCTATCATACTCAGCCTGCTTCAAAAGTCCCAAAATTGGTGAACACCCCTACAACTAACCGGTTTCACGCCCTTCTTCTTGCACATGATGTGTCTGATACTGACTCAGTATCTTCTCAGTCAGGAGTGGACTCCATGGGGAAATCTATGGATGTTGAATCAGAGGGAATTTCACTCCCGGCCCTCCCTCTGAAAACCAGCTCTGCAGTTACTAAAAAGGGGAAAAAGAACAAACGTAAGCCACCATGACCTGATTCAACTACCTAAATGTTTTTCTCCTTAACTTTCTGCCCACTTAACGTGAACAGCATCAAAAATCAGTTAAGACAATATGCTTTCTTTTCCCTTTTACAAACTTTACATGCAATATTTTCTTCTTACAGGACATATGTTTACATACTGTAGCTGAACTTACTGGTGCCTCAAAACGATGGCACACGGGAGTTTCATATTGGTCACTGGGATTTGACAGATGTACAGGGTTGCAATACTTTTTGCATTAGATGTGAAGGTTTTGAAATTGATAGATTTGGTTCCTGGAAGGGTATTGATTTTAGATATTGTACACCAAGGGACGTGTTACAGATTAATCAATGTTTATGCACCTCAAACTAAAGCAATCAGGGTGGATTTATTTCAGCTTCTACAACCATATTTACACACCTCCTATAATGTTATCTTGGGTGGAGATTTTAATTGCGGACTATCTAACAAAGATAGGGGAAAGGGGGTTAAAATGACTAAAATTTTTAGCGACATGTCTTGTTTGGCTAGGGTGGTCCAAACCGCAAGTTTGGTTGACGCATATGCTCATCTACATGTGACTACTGTGCCTACCTTTTGCAAAGGTGCCCTTGCTACCAGGATAGATTTCTTTTTTATTAATAAGAATTTACCTTTGCAACCTGCATGGGTTAGCCTGGTGGAATTCTCTGATCACTGTGCATTGTGCCTAGTGGTTGGGTCCACAGCTGCCTTTTCTTTTGGTAGGGGTCTCTGGAAGCTTAACTCTCAATTGCTCATATGTCAGGATATTTTGGAACACTTACAATATTTCATAATGGCAAGGAAATCCCTATATGAGATGTATGAAGATCCACTCCTGTGGTGGATAGATACTAAATCAGATGTTATCTCTCTGTTGAAATCTTTTGGGAAATCTCAACGTTCAGCAGCATATTTTTCTTATTTGCAACTCCGGAAGCAGTTGCAGAAATTGATGTCCATGGCCCAGAATACAAAACATGATTTTTCATCCCAAATAAAAATTCTTAAGGATAAAATAGCACCTTTTCATAAACACCAATCTTAAGTTTTAAAATTTCAACAACAATTTGGTACACAAGGTAGTTTTGCCACTGTTTGCCCCTTTCTGGGTAACAAAGAAAGGGTGGGGAAAAAGGTTTTTACCAGTTTATTAGGGTGTGATGGTCAGGAAAAACTTACACAAGCTGACTTAATGTCAGAGGTGACTTCATACACAGTGACACTCTTTAAAGAAAGGCCTGTAGATTTGGATTCTTCTCTGGCTTACCTCCACAATGTTGATGTTCTGAACTGTCCTCAATCATTATTATCTAGTTTAGTAAATCCCATTACATCACAGGAAGTCTTTACTTTCATTAATACTCTTTCATGCAAAAAAGCACCAGGTTTGGATGGTCTAATTGTTGAATTTTACAAATTGATAGGAACCTCTTTATCTCAGGAACTTGCAGATGTCTATAATGATTTATTGACACATTCCGATTGTCCTTTAGAAATGATGAGGGGAATTTTGATTTTTTGCATAAGAAAGGTGACAAAAAGCTCCTTTCTAATTGGAGACCGATCAGCTTATTAAACGTTGATTTAAAAATTCTAATGAAAATTTTAAATAACGGCTTTTAACTGTATCCTCCCATTTAATTTCTCCTGCACAGTCCTGCGCACTTTCTAATAGATCTATACTTGACCAGTTACTTTTTTTACATGAAATTTTTGACAGATCTAGTACAATTGGATTACATGGTTTTATTTTATCTTTAGATCAAAAGGGGGCTTTTGATTCGGTGAGTCACAACTTCTTATGGCTTACTTTAAAACATTACGGTATTTCATCCACTTTTATATTTTGGTTACAGAAACTTTATAAATCTGCGATGGTGTCTCCTCTGGTTAATGGACACCTTGGGCCTGTGCTTCCGCGGTAAGGCAAGGTGATCAGCAGGGTTGTCCAGTTAATCCGTTACTGTATGTGCATAGTATAGATCCTTTGTTACGCACTTTGAATAAAATGATACCCTCCATTTCTGTTCCTGGAGTCTCAATACCCTTTTCAGCCCTTGCTTATGCGGATGACATTTGCATTTGCAACCCCACTGTTTCTTCCGTTCACTCAGTTGTTGACATGTGTCAATTTTTTGGTTCTTTTTCTGGTACGTCCTTAAATATACCCAAATGCCTTGGATTCGTTTTAAATGGAGACGTTCCTGAACAGTCACTTACGTGTGATATACAATTTATGTCATCACCCATACAAATTCTAGGTATTTTTTTCAGTTCACCTACACCAGCTATTTATAACTAGGATATTCAATTGCAGAAAGGTAGGATTATGGTACAAAATTGGAATAAATGGCAGTTTTCCAAGCTGAAACATATTAATTTGATACGAAGCTATTTAATACCTTTATTTTTATTTTTGAGTAATGTTTTTCCCCCACCTAAACAAAGGGAAGCAACTTTATTTAGTATTTTTTTCAAGCTGTTTGGGGTAGCCGTCTTAATCCCATTAAACGTAATATTCTATACTTACCTGTATCCCGAGGCGGTTTAAATATGATTAATCCCCTGCTTTTTTTTACTGTCAATTTCTTTTTTCTAATTTTTTGCCATTATTTAAACATCTTCCTAAATTATGGACCAGTCTCTCCCTGCAGGCAATAGGGCTTTGGTATAATGAGTGGGTGGTTGGCAGATTAGGACATCTTAGTAAATCTACGATTGTACAACCTTATCAATGTGAGATTTTGCTTAAATTACAGCAGTGGAAAATACCCAGTGACGGGATACTTTCCAAACATAAAAATTTTTTATACCAGTCTGTTCTCGACTCATGTTTTTCAGAACCAATTATATTCCCAAAATGTCCAGATGAGCTGCTTTTGCCACTACAAGGTTTAATAACTCATAACTGAATTCCTCCTAAACTTTGGGATGTAACTTGGTTGTATGGTCATGAAAGGCTGAATGTTAAGGGAAATCACTTTCATAAACAGTTACAAGACCGTAACTGTTCCCGTCCTGGTTGCTTTCAAGTTCTTGAGACGATGCAGCACTTATATTTTTTATGTCCATATATTTCCAACTTTTGGGGCTATGTTGCCACTATTTGGAAAGAACCAGCTTTTAAATATGTGAATTACAATGTTTTGATCTATGGTTCTTATACTACTGTTTGGAGAAAGTGGGATACTGGCACATTGCATGTTATTTTTGCTGTCTTTAAATGGTTCATTTGGCAAAACAGGTGTCTTTTTACTTTACAACAGAAAGATTTTTCTTATATGGCAATTTTACAGAAAATGCATTCTGAATTGTTAAACATTTATAACGATGAAGCAGGAAGATATAATTGCGCTCAGTTAAGGTTGAATTGGAGGAATTTACCTTGGGTGACGGATAATGATGTTCCCATCACATGACTTTATAGTGTATTATCTGGGTTTGACAGTATTTCCTTTTCTTTATTAATTTGCTTTCTTTCCCTTTTTTTGTTTCCTCATTATTTTTTGAGTTTTTGATTTTCAGTACCATTGTGTATTAACAATGTATTTGATTCTTTTTTTGAAGTTCTGTTAATAAAAAAATTCCCTACTCTTTTTCGATAAGTGCCATGGGATCTTTAGCATCAACCTGAACTACCAGCAATCCAGACGGCACCTCAGAAGTGCAGCACCCCCTCATGCTGCACTACAGTGTCAGTATTGGGATATTAACCCAAGTGCCAGATGTGGGAACTGAACCCACAGCCCTCTGATCTCCTGGCCTCAGATGCGAGTGTGCTACCTACTGAGCCACTGACACTGCTATAAGCCACTAACTTCCTTCTAAGAAATGTCCCTATGTAAATCATTTTCATATTCGTCCCATAATTGTTCAAATTGGGCAGTCTCTTGTATCATAAAAGTCCATCTAAATTAATCAAAATCTCCCAATTCTTTTGCATTTCATCTGGCTAAAATTAATCTTTTATTGGCCATTGTTTCTAGATATACTATTTTCCTCTGGTTTTCTAATAGTTCTAGATCTTGAAAATCTTTTAATACCATGTATTCGAAACTCAGGGGAATGTCTATATTAATAGATAAATACAGCAATATCTTTGTTTTTTGCCCCCATTCTTATATGTGGGTACATGACCATATACAGTGATACAGACTTCCCAAGGAACCACATCTATGCCAACAGGTCTTTAATCCATCCTTTCTTTTATATTACCTAATATTTGAGGAGTAAAATATGCTCTGTCCAAAATTGTTTTTCTGAATAGCTTTATTTTTAGCATACAGATAGTCTTTATTAGCTTTTATTCTTACTTTCTTCCACTGTTGTGCCGTATATCCTAGTTTAGTTTCCTTTTCCCATTTATCGTTTATTATAGACCAATGGTCCTTTGAATTAGTTACTAATACAGCATAAATTTGCTGTGCTAATTTTGTTTCCCCTTTTTGTAAAATGTTACTATGTTCATCAATCAGAACTGAGAAGTCATACCTGTTCCCTTGGGAAATCTGATCTCGTAAAATCCTGCATAGGGTCTGATGATAAATAAAATGTGTTCTCTTAGTAACAGGGAATTATTTGTTAAAGCCTTCGAGTGAGATAAAATTATCCCCTTCCATTAAGTGAGCCCATGTGTGCACCTCTGAGTTGACTGAAAGCCTTAACTTCTTTAACAATGTCATTTTGCTTACAGTGGAATTCCCCCAGACATTCAAGAATAACCAAGAGGAAAGTGCGTGCTCTCTAATCCTTTATATTGCTAGTGACAAGTCTTTTTTTATTGTAAGACATATTTTCGGAATTGTAATCCTTACCCCGACTTCATGGATAATGTTATTAGGATTTCTAAAGGACAAGCCTTCCCAAAAGAGAGTCTCATAAAAACTGTCTTTTTCGGGCAAACATGCCCATTCCCATAACAACTTAATCTCAAAGGCTAGTGCATAGGACAAGGGATCAGGGCAACTATATCCCCCGTCTCCTAAGATAAATCAGATTTTTTAATGGGATTCTGGGTCCCCCCCAAAAGAAATTTAATAAAGCTCTTCCTGATGTTGCTAAATCACTTTTCATTTGGTAAACCTATTATATTTTGTATGACAGAATTTATGTATGGGAGTGCCATCATTTTAAGTGCTTCAACCGTCCCCCATAAGGATAATGAAATGTTTCCCATTCTTCCAATAATCTGGACACTTTTTCTTTAGCTTTGTCATAATTGATGGTAATAGTTTCTGTTTGGTTCCTAGAAATAAAGACCCCCAAATATATCACTTGTTCGTTTATTGCAAAATCATGTAAAATATCATGGTCTAATATATAGCCAGGGGCATAGATTTCCAAAACGATAGATTTTGCTTTATTCAAAGTATACCCCAGAAAAGCACTGTAAGTATTAAGTTCCTACAAGATCAAGGGCAAAACTTTATTGATATCCTAGTTTAACAATAATATGTCATCTGCAAAGACATTAAGCTTAATTTCCTGATCTTGTATTGTTATTCCTTGAATTAATTCACACTGCCTAATAGTTCGTAGTAAGGGTTCCAACACCAAAATAAATAATACAGGGGACAGGGGGCAGCTCTGTCTCACCCTCACTGGTTCAGGTCAGTAACATCACAGAACAAAATAAAGTGGCCAAAAATAATGCTCTAAAAACAGTGTCACCATCAATATTGGGAGCACAAAATGAAGCATGCCGGAACAATGCAGGCCACAGGACATGCAGGTAGGAAACAATGTCCACTGCATGGAGGCACTGCACTGGAACACACATCAGCAGACACACATGCACAGGAACAGCACAGCAGTGCAGGGAGATGGAACAGGGCAGGGTACAACCACCACTGGAAGAAGCAGGCCACTGGACACCTACTATGGTAATCCAATGGCACAGGCACCTGGAGGACAGGAGGACCATGGCCACCGTGTGGATAACCGTGTATAATGCAAGGAGCCAGGAGCACAAGCCAGCATGTCCCCAGCAACACACACACAACACACAGGACAGGGGAGATGGCATGCTGACTTGTGCTCCTGGCCCCTGTAGTTCTAGTGCAGTGTCTCCATGCGGTGAACATTGTTTGCTACCTGCATGTCGTGTGGCATGCATTGTTCTGGCACACTTCATTTTGTGCTGCCAACATTGATGGTGACACTGTTTTTGCCACTTTATTTTTGTCCACTTTAGTTTGTTCTGCGATGTTACTGACCAGAACCACCTGAATTGGGGCATGATCTGTTATATAAATTGAGTTAATTGCAACATTTCTCAGTATAGGTAACAAGCTTTTAGAAATAAAAATATAGTCAATCCTTGAGAACCCCAAATTCTTTTTATTATAATGTGTGTATTCTTTTAAACCTGGGTTCAACACTCTCCAACTATCTAATGATCGTATTGAGACACAATATGATTTATTAATTTAGACAAATAAATGTTTGTTGGAGTGATTTTTAGTGTTTTATCCATCCCAATATACATTAATACATTATAATCTCCCATTAATATAATATTTTGTGCTGTTACGTTGGTTAGTGCCACAGTCACCTTGGCTAGAAATGCTGTATAATTAACAAACAGCGCCTGTATCGACCCCACAGTCAGGATAACACCACTTACATTAATTTTTACCAATAAAATTCTCCCATTGTTATCAGAGAAGGTTTGTAACACATCAAAGGGGATTTTTTTTCTAAAAAGAAGTGCCACTCCAGCACTTTTTTTGTACCTTCAGCTGAAAATAAATGAGCTATCAATTTTTGCTTTAGTTTCTTAATTTCATTTTGGTCTAGATGCATTTTTTGCAAGGCCATACAAAAGGCATTCATTTTTTTTAAAAAGGAGAGCAGTCTTGTCCTTTTAATGGTAGAATGGATCCCATTAACATTTAGGGACTCAAAAATTGATTTACCCATTTTCATGTCAAATTGTCAACATTATAATTCCTTTACTAGCCCCTACAATTAACAGACATTGAACAGCTAATGAAAAAGATATCAAACCATATATCCCACTGACAAAGACAGTTAAACCCCTATTTTTAAACTTCATATATCTCCTAAAGAAAAGTCAAACAAGTGTGAGATCCACCTGAATCTCCCCTAGAGAACATTTTTGTAGGGTCTGTTTTTTTACCTCATCCCCTCCCCCCCCAGGTTCGTTAAGAGCACCCATTTTGCTCTTCCCACCCATGCACCTAGAGAGAAAAGTGGGAAGAAACAGGTTAACTAGAAACAATTAGACCTTAAACCAGAGTACAGATTTCTTCCTGGGAGCTCTAAAAGTATTCATTTTATTCAAATAAGTTCAGAATCTTTCTTCTTACATCTTTTTTGGTTTCCTCTACTGTTGAAAAAATCAGATGTGTCCCTTCCAAAAATAACTTTTAACTTAGCTGGGTATACCATTGTAGCTTTTACACCTTTAGCCCAAAGTTTGTTTTGTAGAAAATCTAATTTTTTTCCTTTCCTGGACTATTTCAGCTGGGTAGTCTCGGTAAATATTCACCTTGGCCCCCATCACTGCAATCTGCTTTTTCTTGTACACTTGTGTCATGAGGGTTCCTTTGTCCTCAGATTTTAAAAATTTCACAATTGCTGGCCTTGGAGAAACATTTTGTCCCAGGACTCCTCCAGGTCGCCAAACTCTGTGGGCCCTATCACTCTGCAGCTGTATATTAGAAACCTCAGTGTCCATGTAGGCAGCAAAAATGTGATTTAAGGATTCTTTTAAGGGCCCGAGGTCATCCCAAGCTTCTGGCACCCCCAGCACTCTATTTTTTTTTTATGTGTCCTTGCCTCAAAGTCCATGGTATCAAAAGGTCAAACAGCATTCATGACAAATATTGCCAATATATATATATATATATATATATATATATATATATATATATATATATATCTTTGAATGCTGTTTGACCTTTTGATACCATGAGTAGCAAAGCCACAGAGTGAAGCCAAAGGTCAAACAGCATGAGTGAGAAATATCAGCAGTATTTCTCCTTGGGCCATGGCATGTTCCATTTATCCAATGCTTGGGGGGGGGGGTAGCATGTTCCATTTATGCCATACCTCCAAAAAAGTGAAAAAAAAATTATTTTCCTGCCATTTTTTGATGATTGTAAAAAAATCTAAACAGTATCTATAAATGAAAAAACACTCATTTTGTAGATTTTTTTGTGCTGAACAACATTTGTGCTCAAAATATTATGTTGTCATTTTTTTGTTTTAAAGTTATTTGCATTTGTTTGTTGCAAAAAGTGAAAACAAATTACATTTTCTGCTGTTTTTTGCTAATTATAAAAAACTAAAAGGTATCTATAAATGAAAGACTACTCATGTGTAGATATTTTTGTGCTGAACATATTCTGTGCTCACATTACCATGCTGTTTTTTGGATTTTCTGCTGTTTTGTTGCAAATTATATATAGAATAAAGTATGGGGTGGTGTGTGTAATAAGAAGTTTACATACACCCAAGGGGTTAAATACTATATAAACCCCAAGAGCGAAGCTTGAGGGGTTTGTTGAAGCATCTAACCCCAAGGGTGTGTGAAAACTTCGAATTTACACACATACCACCCCATATTTTATTTTATATAATTGCTGGGTTTGCCTTTTTTGCAACAACGATTATATAAAATGAATGGGTTTGGGTTCCTGTGTGGCCACAGCCCAGTTTGGTTTAAGTGCACGGTCACCATTTTTTATTTATTAAAAACATTCTGTATTTCTTTCTGTCAGCAATCAAAATAAGTTTTATCCCCCCCGGTAGTAGATTCTGTTCCTGAAATTCACTTACTGCTGAGTCTGAGCAGTAGTTCAGCATGCAGTTCTATCTACGGCAGAAAGAATGCATCCAGTGGTTCGAAGGGAAGAGCTGCAGGTGGGTGCACATGCAGAGTGACGGAAACCGTGCACCTGTTTGCCATTATAAACACTCGTTTATAACAACAAATTATGCCACAGTTTCTCTATGGGAAAAAGACAAAGCCGGTCATTATAATAAAATAACTAAAATGTATCTATGAATAAAAACACTACTCATGTGTAGATATTTTTGTGCTCAACATATTTTGTGCTGACACTATCATGCTATGATTTTTTGTTTTAAAGTTATTCGCATTTGTCAAAAAAAGTGAAAAAAACCCTATTAATTTGCTGCTTTTTTTTGTTATATATAAAAACACTAAAAGGCACCTATGAATGAAACACATTCATTTTGTAGATATTTTTGTGCCGAACAAATTCTGTGCTCACAGTACCATGCTTTCATTTTTCATTTTAAAGTTATTTGCATTTGAATATGGTTAGTACTGCTACTGAGGCCAAACAGTCTAAATGAGACTATTTAAAATCTACAATGAGGATATTGGGACTTGGAGTGAGAATAACAACCTAGAGTGAGAATATTTTGATATTTTCACTCTAGGTCTGGAGGGAGTAAAAATATCACCAATATGTGCCCATAAATATCCTCACAAGTATTGGATAAATAATACAAATACTCTGGCATTATCACTGTCAAACTATTTCTAAGTCAAAGGAAGACGACATGTTTTTCATCATAAAAAAAAATAATTTAAACATTCAAAAAATACATTATGGAAGAACTGAGAAATGAATAGGTGAATCAAAGTAGAAGATTGCTGTAATCTTTTACAGTTAAAAACGGTAAGTTCAGATTTTTTGCCCAGCTTCACTGTACAACTGATTAAAACAGGTGAAAGATTAACAATCTGGGCAAAAGCTAGCAAGATTAGTATAGTGATCAGCTTGCATGCATTGCTCTATGAAACTGTCTGTCCACTTTTGAGCCACTTCTCACAACTAGGATTGCTTCTATATATTCACATTGCTAAGGGATCCAATGACCACTTGCAGTGTCCTCAGAAGCAACCATTCAGGACCCCATATGAAATGCTCTCCATTCTCAAGTTCTTTTGAGCTTTTTTTTTTTGTTTTTCATAATTTTTGCCAAAGTCTGTGTTTTCCTCCGGTATTCATGTGGCTACTGAGGATATCTAAAAAGTGACGATTTAGTTGGCGTACCTTGTACAACTTACCTCATGGATGGATGTGAGTTTTGACTGTTTGTCTTGGACTGGAACTCATCAAGCACTATAAATGCTGCCAGGTCATGAGGCCTAAGTCTCCTAACTGCTACCTGACCTGCCTGTCAGGTGGGCTGAACATGGCTCTGAAGATTCAAGTTAAGGCTGAGATTTTATTTTGGTTGATACAGATTGCCCCTGAGCTGTAGGCTAAAGCATTGCAACTTTTCAAAGGCTGCAGTGGGACCACATCCACTAGATGCTGAAAAGCTGTTGGAAGCCGTCATACAGTTGTGGCAATCCAGTTGTCTAGATATTGCCAGATATTTCACAGTATTTCTAAAGGGAAATCTCTCTGGTGGTCCTACAGTGGTACTGCAGGCAGGCAGGGGATTCCTTTAGAGATATCACAGAAATTTCAGGAACTACTGTATCTGGACTTGTCATTGGCTACAACTGCAGATGATGAAGTAATTTCTCATTGTTGTTGCCCAAAGGGTCTGGTGCTAGGGTACTGAGTGATGTGTGACTAGAGGATCCTTTTTTCCTTTTTTATGCAATCATCCCAACAGACAGAATTTGGGTCTGTATGTAATACATTCATGGCTGGGTAAGCACTTTTGGTACCATTACATCTCAGTCCAGATCTAGGTAAAAGCATCACAAGCAGTCTTATTTTCAGTTTCCAGCTTCCTCCCATCTTTTCCCACTGCAGCATTGGACTTAACACTCTTAGAGGAGGCTTGAGCTACATTATCATCATCAAGTTGGACAAATTGCAGGTTAGGCAGCCTCAGGGGCTTGATCTCTTGTCAGATGCCTCCACGTAAGGTAACCCTTAAGCCAGTGATCAGGAATCCACCTTAATGCATAAGGAATTTGGAAGATTTTGACATTCATCATCCCTTCTGGTGCTTGGGAGGTAACAACCCAAAAAGTTGTCAAGATCATGTCTGCACAGTTGTTTGTTTGTCAAGTCTTGACAAAGCATCTGATTACGACGTGAAACGTTGACATGATTTTGTGGTTTCCTACCACTTTTTTGTACCTTAATTCAAAGCAGTTGTTGTCGCTGCGTTTTTTAATAATAAAAAGCAGTTTTTAGTGTGTCCTAACTTTGTGGACTGTTCTTCGTTGATAGCTGTAGAGCCCGCGTTTTTTCATTTTACACATTGGATTTATTGTAGCGGGGCTCCAGCTTTCTGAGCTGACTTGAGCCACAGTGTTTGTGCTTTTTACTTATGGTGTTCTATTACTATTGAGTCCCTGCAGGTTACTCCCCCCCCCCCAGTTACCCTGGCCCCCTCATTTCCTTTTCTTAGAAAAATAAAAAATAAAACCCACACTCCTGGTGTCGTGGACTCCCATCCCCCATCCTGTCAGCATGAGCTAGTCCCCCCGCTCCCCCCAGTACCCCGAGTCGGGCCACAGCACAGCCCTCCACTCACCTCCATGGCCGACAGCCTGACTGAGCGTGACTGAGTGCTTGAATGAAAGCACATGCTTGTTCATTCAAGTGCTCAGTCACCTCAGTCAGACTGCTGGCCATGGAGGTGAGTGGAGGGCTGTGCTGGTGGCCTGATCAGGGTACTGGGGAGCGAGGTGGGAGCTAGCTCATGCCGACAGGGTGGGGAAGTGGGGTCCACTAGACACCATGGAGGATGGGTTTTATTTATTTATTTTTTAAGAAAGGAAACAGGGGACAGGGTAACTTGGGGGAGCGTTATTCAATTATGGCCAGTGATTGCCAGGGGACCACTAGACACCAGAGAGAATAATTTGGGTCGGTGAGTGGCTGGGGGGCGGGGGGGGGACCACCAGACACCAGGGACCATTTTACATAGGAAATGGCAGGGTGCGAAATTGCGGTGAAATTTCTCCATTTCAGGAAACATTTCATGTGGCAAAATTGCCAATTTCATGGCAATTTTGCCAGCAAAATTTAATTTCTCAACATCTCTACACTTATGCCTTTGGGTAATAGAACAGCTCAGCTTCACTTTTCTGTTCTTTCACCTGATGATTATACGCAAAGCCATTTTCAATCTGCACCAGGTGATTCTGTGAGACATATAAGCACACAGAATAGGCTGTATTCTAGAAGGTTGGTGCAGGGCTTCTGTCCAGCCTTGTGTCAAATCCTTGTGCCACCACAGCTGCAAAATTGATGATTGCCGGAACTGCGCCAGATTTTAATATCTCGGCCGCAGTTATGACAGGTGACCAGATTTAAGGCAGCTTGTACCAAACATCGTCCGCAAGGTCCGTGAAATGGGTCCCCAGTATTGACACAAGCTAGAGCATGAAAAGATGGGCTTGCCAGCGTCATGTCATAACAAGCAGTAGAAAATCTGTTTAGACTGCTGCAAGCCTGGTGTGCATATCTTTGGTGCACCCACAACTTGAGACAATCTTGGCCTTTCGAAAATACGGCTCTGTGAAGTTAACAAAATTGACAAATTACCTTTTGTCCCCAGAATGAACTGACGTTGACAACATATAGAATAATGTTTTGGCAACCCTACACAGCAAATCTGTATTTCCATTGAGGAGCTGAGATAAGATTATAGATCTCAAGAGCAAAGCTCAAGAAGCATCTGTGATGTCATCTCACCTGAAGATGGAAACATTAGTCTTGCTGTGTGGTTTCCTATATATTATTTTGTAGTATACCATATGTTTGTTTTGATTGCTTGAACTTATTTCTAACTCTGACTTGAACTGTGGTCAAATAAACAGAAAATAGCAAGCAACAGGATAAAATTAAAAACAAATAATGCGATTTAAGTAATAGCTACTGTACTGCGCATCAGCTGTCAACATTTCTTAGTTCAGATTTTAACAGACAGCTTACTTGGGGTGTTTTAAGGCTTTCTGATAGTTTAGTTTTGAGGAATCTGCAGCGTAGGTAAGCATGAGGAGTTTTACTAATATCTGACCTTGTTGTACCACAGCAATGACACAGCAACTGTAGTACAACAACATTCTGACATCACTGCTGTGGTACTTCAGCATCTGGAAATGGATAGATTTCCATAGCCAGCATAGAGGATTGTGTATTAGAAATCATACACAACAAGGCTATTCTTCAACTGAGAGGTTTCCACTGTGACAAGAGACCTCGAGAGTGCAACCATGCTTTAAAATCCTGTGCCCCCCCCCCCAAAAAGCTCCCCAGTGTATAAATTGCCTTACTTTAAGCGTGGGCTGTAGCAGTTGTTTCCAGTGCCACTCACTTCCTAGGTCAGCTCTCACTACCGCGGCCACTTCATCGCATCTGCACGACGATGTTTGATGCTGTTGTGTTGCAGTGGTGATGTCCTCAGTGCAGCATAACAACATCATGATGTCACTACTGCAGCACAACAACGTTGTTCCAGACATGGATTTCCATGCAGGACAGCATTCCTCCATACACTATATCACTGAACCATATAGCAAAAACAAAAAAAGGTTGCACACACAGCCACAGAACCTTGGTCAAATTATAGGTTTTTTAAGTTCTCACATCAGTCACCCAACACTCCTATGTAGTGCCAAAAAAGGCTGAACCATATACTATGACGCCATGTCTGCAAGAGGGCTACTAGTCCTGCCTTGCCAGTCGGTACAAGGTTGAGGGGCCTGAATTCCCATTTAGCTGTTATAGAGGGTTCTTTCCCAGGTTAAAAATTAAACTAGTGCAGTGCCTCCACCCAGAGTACATTTAAGTGGGCGTGATATTTAATAGTACAACCCCCTGGGATGCTGTACTAACCCACCTCCCCATATAGTCACCCCAACACATGGCGTTACCAACACCCAAACCCCCAATTTCAACACATTGGAATTAACGGCTTAAGCTAATAATATGCTCACTACCAAAAACATGCTCGTGAGTCAGAATCTTCCCAAACAATTGAACCCCATCTATTTACAGGGGGAGGGTTAGGAATGGCTAGCTGGAGCAGAGGTTAAGCAACATTTAGATTTACTTTAGAAAATCAGCATAGAAACACACATTTACATTCTTTTCAAATCACCACCTTTTTCATTTAATCCACCCACCAATCTTCTGACTGACTAACTGCATGTGGTTACCGTTAAACAAACCCCAACTGGTACCAGTTCCCTGGTTCAGATGATGCCCCAGAATCTGTTCCTGGGTACCCAGTACTATTTTGTTGAGGCCTGTGGTGCAGCTGGTCGGCTGGCATTGGTATGCTTACTTTAAATCAAAGAAAACTTTCTGTGCATCCATTTACTACTTCAGAAGGTTACTACGCCATTGGGCATAAACTTGAGACAGCTATTAACATCCCCCAGGTGCAGGACAATCCCTGCCTTTCCTCACGGTTCTGTAGACAGTCTTGGTTGGCATTGGGACTATAGCTCTGGGGCTGATGGAACAGCAGAACTCAGGATCATTTAGAAGCTTGAGATATAGAGCTAGCACTCTGCAGCTTGGATCTTCTGACTTGCTTGAAGGTCTAGCAGCTTGTCCCCTTCAGCCTATTCCCAAGCCAGATGCAGGACGCAAACGTAAGGCTCTCCAGGACACAAGTGACCCAGACCCAGGAGTGACTCCACGGTCCGGCTCCCTCAATGGGTCCAGAGTGCTCTAGCAACCAAGAATGCACCCATGGCTCCCTGTGACCCAGTTGGCCCCACTCGATAGGGGTTGACTGTTTCCCTATCTGGCTCTGGGTTGTAGATAATCAGATTGCAGTCTCTCTAGCTTCATATCAATATTGGCAAACTTAATTTTTAATTTTTTTCACATCCAGCTAATAAAGGTATTTTCAGCCATGCTACCAGTGTGGCAGCTGTGGCCCTTTTAAACCATGTCACAGTCTCAGGAGTCTCACTGAGCACATGGTCTCAGTGAGACTTTAATACCTCAGAATGGCTCCTCCAGTGACCCTGAACTTGGCACTGACTGAATGCATTTTTCCTCAACCAGTCCCTTAACTGTAGAAATCACTTCCCCTCACCATGCAGGTGCTAACGACCCAGAATAGGCTCTCTCTTTTCTTCTCAAAGACTACCTGGCTTTACTGACCAAGCCTCCACGTGTCCGGGAGACTCCAATACCAAGTTTCCATAAACCTTTTCCCATAACTTTTCTCCATAAACTGAACCTTCCATGGCCATTTTCTTTAACCGATCTCCTTCCCCTTTCCCTTGTGATGTTAAGTTCAGTCAGGGTACAGACAGAACCTTTTTGCTTCCTTGAACCTTTTATCCTTTTCTCATCATTCAGGTGTAGAATTTCAACAGACTTCAACATTTCCTTCCCAAACCTTTAGGCAAAAACTTCACTGCTGTGGTGTAGCTTCCTCCCACAGCTTACTGTTGCAGGATCTTGCATTTCTCTCTCCCTCTCTCTCTCTCTCTCTCTCAGCAGAACTGCAAAACCAGACTCCATGACCTTTGAGCAGAACTTCCCACTAATAAAGTGTATATTCTCACTGCCCTTTTAAATATTTGCAGCTCTCTTCCAGCTTCAGCTGCAAAACTGGATTCCTTGATCCAAATTCCTCCACAGATGGGGGAAGGCAAACACAGGCCTTGGGGGACAGACAGCTGGCAACTCCCCAGGCAGGCCCTTCCCCCGCCTTACAGCCCCATCTTTCTGCATAGGGGCTGGAGCCCTCTTCCTTCTGGAGTGGGTCCCGCAGAACTGAGTCCCGAACCAAACGTTCTTGTCTTTTGGGAGCTCTCTGGCAGCTCTCCATTGGCTGAAGCCACTGTCCCTTCCGAAAATTAATATGCATTAGGCTCCCTCGACGCTTGATTGGTCCTTCAAAAGGGTGGCAAGTATTTCCGCAGCTTTTTCCCCCATAACTCTTTGGCACAGTCCCATAAGTCCTTAGAAGAATCCTGGCCCTCTGAATGGCTGTACTGTGGTCACAAGGCTGCTGAAGAAACAGTCCCACTGAAGTCCATATAGTGTTCCAGCTTGCAAGTCCCAGTGCAGCCAAACAATTCACTTGTTTTCATTTATTGCTTCACTGATGTGTAGCAATCCCTATGTCCTTTTACACCATGGCACCATTTAACATTTTTGTTTATTCTCTTGCCTGTCACTAGTGCCGATACACACTGCCTCAGGGCACTAGACAAGCTCAGATCATTAATATTCATGATGCCTCATAAATATTTAAATCCCTCCCCCTGATCCTGAAGCACTCATTGGCGCTCTGTAAATAAAATCTCTTTGCGTCTCTGATGTGCCTTCTTTGGGACCCCAGTCCCTGATTAGCTGAAATTCAGGACTGGGACCACTGGAGAGGCATCCGATCAGCTGTAGCAATGGCTGAAAAAAAGGAATGCGCTACTGCGCATGCATAGGCCACCAGGATGCACAGAAGTGCAAAAACAGAGAGGCGGCCCCAGATCTCAACTCCTCTGACCCCGATTTACACTTACAGCACATGCAGAGGCCAGACAGAGAACTCCAGAGACAAACGGGGCCTGTGCCAGCAGCAGGGACCAACACGGGGGAAATGGAGCACTGAGGAAATGGGAGGCATCTAGCTAAGCCCACACAGGAGGATTACACTCCCCCTCCTCTTAAACGCTTGGCATCCACGCCAAACCCATGGCATAGCCTGGCATTTCCATCAATGGCATTTAATCACATTTTTAAACATAGATTCCTAACTAACAGAAGTAATCAGCCTGACCTAGACTAGACAATTACCATCTATCTACCATGTAATAAACATTTCTAAACAGACTCGGAGCTTTAACAGATGTTACCACTCTCCAGGGACCCTTGGCAGTGAAACTTTTAAGCTTGGCACAAATAATATTACAATTTCTCTCTTTGGTCACTAGGGGGCATGTACTCCCCACTACCTCATTGACCTGCGATGAGCAGCTCAGTCAAAGCTGGTGCCAAAACACTGTACCAGTTATTTCCGTAGATTTTAATCAATTAAACTAGTGCAGTGCCTCCACCCAGAGTACATTTAAGTGGGTCTGATGTTTAACAAAACAACCCCCTGGGATGCTGTACTAACCCACCTCCTCATAACACAGGGAGTTACCAAAACCCAAACCCTCAATTTCAACATATTGGAATTAACGGCTTAAGCTAATAATATGCTCACTACCAAAAACATGCTCGTGAGTCAGAATCTTCCCAAACAATTGAACCCCATTTATTTATAGGGGGAGGGTTAGGAATGGCTAGCTGGAGCAGAGGTTAAGCAACATTTAGATTTACTTTAGAAAATCAGCATAGAAACACACATTTACATTCTTTTCAAATCACACACCTTTTTCATTTAATCCACTCGCAAATCTTCTGACTAGCAAACTGCATGTGGCTACCATTAAACAGACCCTAGCTGGTACCCTGGTTCAGATGATGCCCCAGAATTTGTTCTTGGGTACCCAGTACTATTTTGTTGCAGACCCGTGGTGCAACTGGTCGGCCGGCATTGGCACGCTTACTTTAAATCAAATAAAACCATCTGTACATCCCTTTACTACTTCAGAAGGTTACTACGCCATTGGGCATAAACTTGAGACAACTATTTACATCCCCCAGATGCAGGACAATCCCTGCCTTTACTCATGGTTATGCAGACAGTCTCGGTTGGTGTTGGAGCTGTAGCACTGGGCTAGATAGAACAACAGAACTCGGGATCATTTAGAAGCTTGAGAGGTGGAGCTGGCACTCTGCAGCTTGGATCTTCTTACTTGCTTGAAGGTCTGGCAGCTTGAAGGTCTAACAGCTTGTCCCCTTCAGCCTGTTCCTGGGCCAGAAACAGAGCACAAATGCAAGGTTCTCCAGGCGACAGGTGAACCCAGACCCAGGAGTGACCCCACAGTCTGGCCCTCTCAGTGGGTCCAGAGTGCCCTAGCACCCAAGCACATGCCTGTGACTCCCTGTGATCCTGTTGGCCCCACTCGATAGGAGTTGACTGTTTCCCTACCTGGCTCCGGGTTGTAGACAAGCAGACTGCAGTCTCTTCAGCTTCATCTCAATATTGGCAAACTTAATCTTGAATTTTTGTCACAACCAGCTGATAAAGGCATTTTAGCCATGCTGCCAGCGTGGCAGCTGTGGTTCTTTCAAACCATGTCACAGTCTCTGGATTCTCACTGGATACACGGTTTTAGTGAGACTTTAATACCTCAAAATAGCTCCTCTGAGGATCCTGAACTTGGCACTGACCAAACATACTTTTCCTCGACCAGTCCCTTAACTCTAGAAATCACTTTCTCTCACCATGCAGGTGCTAACGAACCAGAAGAGGCTCTCTTCCTCTCACAGACTACCTGGTTTTACTGGCCAAGCCTTCTCATGTCCAGGAGACTCCCGTGCCAAGTTGACGTTAACCTTTTCCCATTACCTTTTTCCATAAACCGAACCTTCCATGGCCATTTCCTTTAACTGATGTCCTTCCCCATCCCTTGTGACGTTAAGTCCAACCTGGGTACAGACAGAACCTTTTTCTTTTCTTGAACCTGTTATCCTTGTTTCTCACTGTTTAGGTGTAGAATTTCAACAGAATTCAACCTTTCCTTCCCAAACCTTTACGCAAAACCTTTACTGCTGTGGTGTACCGTCCTCCCACAGCTTACTATTGCAGGACCTTGCAGCTCTCTCTGTCTCAGCAGAACTGCGAAACCAGACTCCATGAACCTTTGAGCAAAACTTCCTACTCTTAAAGTGTAGATTCTCACTGCCCTTTTACATACATGCAGCTCTCTTCCAGTTTCAGGTGCAAAACTGGATCGTTGATTCAAATTCCTTCACAGATGGGGAAAGGCAAACACAGGCCCTGGGGGACAGGTGGCTGGCAATGCCCCAGGCTGGCCCTTCCCCCACCTTGCAGCTCCATCTTGCTGCATAGGGGCTGGAGCCCCCTTGCTCTGGAGGGGATCTTGCTGAACTGAATCCAGAACCAAAAGTCCTTGTCTTTTGGGAACTCTCTGGCAGCTCTCCATTAGCTGAAGCCACTGTTATTTCCAAAAATTAATATGCATCAGGCTCCCTCGATGCCTGACTGGTCCTTCAAAAGGGCGCCAAGTATTTCCTGAGCTTTTCCCCTCATAACTCTTTGGCACAGTCCCACAAGTCCTTAGAAAAATCCTGGCCTTCGGATTGGCTGTACTGTGATCAGAAGGCTGCAAACATGGCTGCTGAAGAAACAGTTCCACTGAAGTCCATATAGTGTTCCAACTTGCAAGTCCCAGTGTAGCCAAACAATTTACTTTTATTCATTTATTGCCCCACTGATGTGTAGCAATCCCACTGCTCTTTTACACCATGGCACAATTTAACCTTTTTGTTTATTCCCTTGCCTGTCGCTAGTGCTGATACACACTGTCCCCAGGTGCTAGACAGGTGTGACTCATTAATATTCATGATGCCTCATGAATATTTACCCTCCCCATCCTGTCGCGCTCATTGACTCAGTAAATAAAATCATTTTGTGGCTCTGATGCCCCTCCTCCAAGCCTCTAGACCCCGATTAGTTGAAATTTGGGACCAGGACCACCAGAGAGGCATCCAATCAGCCGTAGCAATGGCCGAAAAACAGGAATGTGCCACTGCGCATGTGCAGGCTGCCGGGATGCACAGAAGTACAAAAACAAAGAGGCAGCCCAGCGTCTCAACTCCTCCAACCCCGATATACACTTACAACACATGCAGGGGCCAGATGGAGAACTCTGGGGCAAACCGGGCCTATGCCAGCAGCGGGGACCAACAAGGTGGGGAAAGGGAGCACTGAGGAAATGAGAGATATCCAGGTAAGCCCGTGCAGGGGGGTTACAACTATATGTATTTTGCCCTCAGAATGAAGTAAGAAGTTTGACAATAAGCATTCTGTGCAGAGAATGAACATACAAACATAAAAACATATGAAGAAGCCAGCAGAAGAAGGCCATTTGGTCTGTCTAGTCTTCTTATATTGCAGAGTCCACAGCTGTTCCACCCCCCCACTCTTCCTATCCTCTTTATCCATGATCCTTACCTTCTCCCTATGCCTATCCCAGTCTCTCTTGAAGCTGTCCACTGTCTTCAGCGAGACCACCTTAGCAGTTTGGCAATATACATTTTGTCCTGTGAGGTAACAATGTCCACGCTGGGTGGTACTACTGTGAGAAGGATAACCCGATTTAAATTACCGTAGCCCAAATTTGTCCAATGTTTATGTTGGAAGTCAAATATGTTGGTGAGATAACCTGGCTAGCTCAAGAGAAAGTTTTAATCCGTGACCCAGATATTCAAAGGGGTTGCATTTGGCGCAACTCCGCATTGCGCCCCAACGGGATATTGAAAAGGCTGCCCAGCACAGAGCAAATCCCGATGTGTTGGGGTGCAATGTAATCGTATGCAGCACAGATGCAGGGGGCGTGCCCATGCATAGGTGGCACATCCCAATATTTAGCCCGGGATGTGCGGTACATATGCTGGCGCAACCGTGCACTGCGCCACATAAGGGGGCTCAAAGTTGAGCCCCTGCAGAGTAGGAACAAATCCCAGCCACCCACAGGTGGGCTGCTGTATTGCATGGTGCAACACAGCAGCCCAGCCATTGGTGGCCACCCGCCCGCCCAGAACACTGTCTGCAAGCACTCACAACCCTGGTGGTCAAGTGGACCCCCCCACCTGTTGCTGCGATCACGGTATATGTATAAACAGTATTCCCTATTAGTCTAGTGGTCCCCCCTTCCACCTGAGTCCTCAATAAATGTATAACTGCTGGTCCCTGGTGGTCTAGTAGAACCCCCCTGCCCATTGCTGTGATTTGATAAACCTCAAAAGAAATGCCCTGGTGATCCAGTGGCACCCCCACCCTCCCACCCACACAGAACCCCTTGCCCACCCTGCCCCCCCGTCATTGGTCATTCACATATTTGGGACTGTCTAGTACAGTATGCCCTGCAAGCCCATTGGTCACACCGAGGACCAATGGTCTTACAGCCCATACTGTACCTGTCATCTGCTGGCAGCCGGGTGGTAGTGGGTAGGTTGCAGCTGCCCAATTCGGGCGATGGGGTGGGCGGGTGGGTGGGTGGGCAAGGGGTTCTGTGTGGGTGGAGGGTGGGGTGCCACTGGATCACCAGGGCATTTCTTTGAGGTTTACCATGATCGCAGCAATGGGTGGGTGGGGGTTCCACTAGACCACCAGGGACCGGCAGTTATACATTTATCGGGGAATCTGGGACTTGGGTGGGAGGGGTGACTACTAGACCACCAGGGCTGGTCATGTATTATATTCATCGGGGTATCGGGACAGGGAGAGGACCACTAGACTACCAGGGATTACTGTTCATACATATACCGCGATCGCGACTACGGGGTGGGGGATGCCCTGGGATCCCCACTACACCCGTCATGCTGTGCAGGGCACCAGGTGCAAGTCGCTGGACTGCCCTGTGCAAGGCATGCAAATGGTGCCATAATGACATGCAAATGGCCCCATTTGTGCCTTGCCTATATTATGGCCTCATTTGTGTGCCCCCTGCTAAATATCACGGGTGATGCACCTAGCCTAGCGCAACTGCTCTTGCGCTGGTGCATCCCCGTGCTCCCTATCTGTGGCTTGCACCGGTGCAGTGTGTGTGCTGACCTTGCCATATTCAATGGTGCTGCATCATGGCGCATCACCGTTGAATATCACCTGGCCCTGGCACCGGTGCATCCCGGTTGTGCTGCGCCCAGGCTTGCTCCACTGCCAGGCGCTGATGAATATCCCAGCCCTAGTTTATAACACCTCTCATATCTCACAATTTAGAATTTTGATGTGCAGCAATAGAGAGACAAGAAACCCTTTGCTAAGCAATATGATGAAAGAAATGTCAAAAATATCCATTAGTTATTCAAGCTGTACATGTATAAAAATATTTTAAACTGGTGGTACTGTATGCAGTTAGCAAGGCAAAAGTCTCTTTCATTAGAAGCTAGTTACATTGGTAACAGTCTTTCAGTCTTCAGTCTTTGTGCTTCTTTCCGGGGTGAGGGGTGGGTGGGTGTTACTGGAAACTACATTTTTTGATTTGTCCCTTTTTAGCTGGTCTGCTCATAATGGCAGTCATGACTATAGTGTTGAAACACAGCTTGGCTCTTTCCCAATCTAGATGATGCTGCTAAAGTAGTAGAAGGATTTAAACAGTTCTCAGAGATGCTTACATGATGGTGATGGTAACAGTTCTTCTGAACGCACCTTAGTCACTTGATTAACTCTTAGCTCACCAGTGAAAACTCACTCCCAATCTTTTTATTCAATCACCAAATGCAGGATGTTAATTGATCTGGCATTTTACAGGAAAATTCTTTTTGTAAGAGCTAGAAGTAATTTATAAACAGTTGTTTGCAGCTTGTGCCACAGTTTGACAGTAGATAGAACATCTTCAAGCTAGTGATTACACCTCCTGATGGCCTGTTCTTGTTGTAGGTGTTTGAAGCTGGTGGGTGTCACTGCTAGCCATTTGTCTTGTCCTGCTTCTGAGGCATGGTAGGCGACACAGGACACAGTTCCCCTTTTTTTCTCTGCAGTCTCATAGTTTGGCTGTCATCGTGGTGCTGGTACCTACATATTTCAAAGTCTTTGGTGATGGCAGCTAGATGTTCAAAAGATATATCTCTGTGGAGAAATGATCGTATTTCTATACAGTACATTTCACAGAACAAACAGTTTTCATGCCCGTGTCAGTAGACTGAGGGGCGACTCGGCAAAATTGATAAAATAAATGACATACTGTTTGCAAACAGTCCCTCATCAATCTGGTGTTCCAAAATAAAACCAAAGGCTTCCAATAACATGGCATATGTGGAGACAAGCATTAACAAGAATGTTATCGAAACAAATGTCTCCTGGGCATAGAATAGAACAAGCCTACATAGCAAAGGACAATTTGTAGAAGGCAGGCAGGAAGAAACGATAATTAAATGCATTTTAAATGTTGATCCTCAAGTTGTGAGAATGATGGTTTGAGACTTGACCTGCAACTCTGACCCTTTAGATCCCACAGTCTACAGAAAGAAATAAGGAGTTTCATAAAATGCATTTTATGCACAGAATAAATGAGACTGACAGAATGCATGTTGTCTAGGTTGTCTGCCCTACAACCACCCAACACCCTGATTTTTACTCCATAACAACACTATGTCCCAGCATCTGCTCCCAGCCATGCCCACTTCCTTGTATTTGTCCCATAAATACCCTACTCATGTGTCTGCCTTACAGTTACCACCACTCCTATATCTGCTTCATACTTAACCCCTCACCACAGTGTCATCCTCACAACCATCTCACAATCCAGTACCTGTCTAGAAACAACACTACACCCCAGTATCTGCTCCAACAACTAACTCACACCTTAGTATCTGACCCACAACTATACTACAGTATCAGCTACTAAGTACTCTGCCTTACATCTCCACATCTCTGTACATGCCCTGCAACTGCCTCTTATCCTGTTTATGCACCCACAGTAACAACTCCTCACTCCAGTATCTGCCCAGCACTGCCCCATACCACTGTATGTGCCCTACTACCACTCCATACATCAGTATCTGCCCTACACATACTGTCCCACTGCAGTATCTTCCCCACAACTACCTCAGACCTCTATATCTGCCCCTCAACTGACACACATCCTAGCACATGCCCCAAAACTACACTACACTCAGTTATCTGCCCTACAACTGTACAATATGTAATTGAACATTTGACTGTTGTCTCAATTTACTCTCCTGGTAACCAATTAATAAATGAGCCACACCCCAGTGTCTGCCCCACAACCATCCCACACCCCATTTTCTGCCCTGTAACTATATTATACCCAAATATGTGCCCACACAAGTACGTCACACCCCAAAATCTACCTAATAACCACCCATGCCTAAACATCTGCCTTGTAGCCATCACTCTACATCAGTATCTGCCCCACAGGTACCCCATATCCCAGCATGTGTCCTACAGCTACACAATTTACACTAATACTCCATTATCTGCTCCTCAGTCAACCAATGCTCCAATTTCTACCCAACAACAACCCCTTATTCTAGCATCTGCCTACAACTATCCCATATTTCAGTTTCTGTCCCACAGTTACCCCTCACAATGCAATCTAGAGGACAGAAGGAGGACGGTAATCCTACTGGGTCTATCCATACTCATGTACTGTATGTACCCCTTAAAGGGGAAGAGTCAGCACCAAGAACACCACATCCAAGTCTGGGCTGGTCCCTATTTGTACTTTATGTGCAAAAGCATTTTTTTTACTTACAATATTTTCACACAAGGCGCAAACTGGGACCAGCACCACACTTTGGTGTGGAGCTCTTAGTGCTGACTGTTCCCCTTTAATATCCTCATCCGTTAGGAACCTGTTTAACACATGTCTAAATGATAAAACATTATCAACCTGTACTACCACTGATGGTAGGGTATTCCATATTCTTACAGCCCTTTCACTGAAAACATATTTTTGTATATCTAGTCTAAACCCTGACTCATTAGTTTTATATCTGTTTGTCCTCCACAGTATTTTTTCCCAAATTCCTCAGGGCTGATGTTAATTACATTTTTCATGCTTTTAAAAAATAGTTATAAGGTCACCTCTCAGTCTTCTAAACTCAAGGCTGAATAGTCCCAGGGAGTTAAAACTTTCATCATAAAATTTTTATTTCTTTCTACCTCTCATTCTTATGAATCATTGTTGGAACCCTTTCAAATCATTCACTTCCCTCTTTGTGTGCTGTGACCATACCTGGACACTGTACTCCAAATGCAGTCTCACATATGACCTGAGCAATGGAATCAGAACCTCCCTTGTCCTAATAACAAACTCCCTTCTAATATTCTGAGTTGCTGCATTGGCTCTTAGTGTAGTTGATCGAATTGCTTCATTGATTTCAGATCAGAGATCATGACTATTCCCAGGTCCTTTTCTTCCTTAACGTTTATTTCAAATCCATTCAGATAATATTTATATTCCTGGTTTCCATGGCCAAAGTGAGTAACTTTGCGTCTAATCTCATTATAACTGATCCCTACCATGACCCATCTTGCCCAATTGCTTGTATTGTGAATACCTTTCTGTTAATTCCTACCATCCTCCATCGAGTTAATAGGGTGACAGATCTTAGTATTGTCTGCAGATTTTTCAATCCCAACTTTGTATACTTTTCTCCAAGTTATTGGTACACAGATTAATCAATATGGGACCCAAAACAGATCCTTGGAGCACCCCATTCAGTACTTTCATTCAAGAAGTTTTACCCTAATCACAAACCCTCTGTTTCCAATCAGATGATCAGCTCTCAATCCAGTTCTGAGGCATGCACTCTAATCCCAACAATTCAAGTTTATGAAGTAGGTGTTGATGAGTCACGTTGTTGAATGCATTATGGAGCTGCCGATAGGGTGAGGAATCTAGGGGTCACTGTGAACTCCAAGCTGACACTAGAACATCAGGTATTGGCCGTTGTCCACAGTGGCTTCTGTCATGTGCATAATATCACCTGGATCAAGCCCTATCTTGAACCATCTGATCTGGAAACACTGGTACGTGCCTTAGTCTTGATGAAGTTGGATTACTGTAACACTCTCTACCTTGGGTTATTTGTGAGGCTGATGTGCTGCCTCCAGCTGGTTCAGAATACAGCAGCCCAGCTGGTTAATGGAACCTCTGTGTCTGAGTACATCATGCAAGTTTTCCACCAGTATGGTGGCGTCTCCTTTCAAGGTTTGCTTGTTAACATACAAGGCCCTGCATGGTCTAGGTCCAGATTACCTGAAAGACCTCTCAGTGCCACACGTTCTTGTCCACACCCTCTGATCAGAGGAGGCAGACCTCCTATCGGTGCCATGATCCTACTTAAAATCCTCTGGGGATAGGGTGTTTGGTGTTGCAGCTCTGATTCTTTGGAATACCCTTCCCTGGGAGGTGAGAGGTGTTCCTTCACTGGCCCTTTCAAGAAAGTGTTTAAAAACACATTTTTTTCACTTTACGTTTTGACCTGGATCTGTAATACTTGTTTAATTTTTGTATTTATATTGTTCTTAATCTGTTTTATTTGTAGTGAGGTGCCCAGAGCCTTCAGGATTGGGCACCATATAAATAAGATTGCCTTGCCTCCATATCTTCCTCTGACCATGGCTGTAGCAATATCCCATCCCACTGTATGTCTGCACTCCTTAGTGTAGCAGTCCCTCCAAGCAAACACACTAGTGTTAACATTCTTACATCTTTGCAAGAAATGCTTGACTCCTGGATTAGCACAACAGGTCTGCATGTGGGATTCTTCATTACAGATAATGGGAAGAACATGTTAAAAGCAGTTTGTGATAGCCACTTCCAGGGAATTCACTGCTTTGATCATACATTGAACACTGTGATCAATGGTGCTCTCCAGAGCAGAGTAACTGCTTCTTATATTGTTGATACCTCAAGACATCTGTAGCCATTTCCATTGTTCTGCTAAGGCAATAAAAGATACAAACTGTTTAGGACCAGCTTGGTTTACCAAACCATTAACTAATCCAAGATGTCAGTACACAATTGAACAGCAAGTCATTGACCAATCCAAGATGTCAGCACACGATGGAACAGCACGTTTTATATGTTGCAGCATTTGTTGGAACAGAAGCATGCTTTACATGACTTATCCATCAAGCAGCATATTGGTGGGCTACTGCTGTACCAGGATTGGAACATCACTGAGGGCATGGCCCAGATTCTGTCTCCTTTTGAGAAATGTACCCATGACCTAAGCTCAAATACAGCTTCATTGAATCAGGTCATTCCAGCTGTCCATCTCCTCATGTCAACCATGGAGAGTTTCCAGGAGTACAGCGCTACAGACTTGTTTCCAGAACCCATCAAAGGACTCACTGAAGGGCTTACTAGGAAGTTAAGATCATTATTTGCAACTGTACATGACAGTACTAGCTATGAGTTCGCAACCATGTTAGACTCAAGATTCAGATGTGAGGCACTGTGTCTGTCCATGCAGTCACACAGTGAGTAAGTACCAGCAGCAATTGTGTAGTGAACTTTAGGAAGTAATGAGGAAGATGGACCTATTCTATTCAGAGGATGCTGAGAGGTTAGTTCTGGAGCAACTGGAGTGAGTGGCATTGGCAAACCAGCTGACAGTGGTTTGGGTGGTGGCGTGCCACTGACAATAAGGTTGCCTACTGATGCAGGAAAACATAGTGAGTCTGCAACACAGGCCCATGACACTGTGCCTGAGGTTACAAAAGCACATCATTACGACTGGTCACTGCTTATGAGTTCTCTGCTGAACAAGCAGTGGCAGACGACACGTTTGTTACCACATTCTGCTGAGCAGATGCTCACTAATTATTTGGATGAGCTGATTGTGGACTTTAATATTGACCCTCTTGTGTACTGGAACACCAAAAAGTAATCATGCCCTGCTTTGACCCAGGTAGCATGTAGATATCTTGTGTGCCCCCCAAACCCACAAGCATACCCTTGCAGCTCATTTTCAACACCTCAGGAAATATTGTTCAGCCACATCACTACTACTTACAACCTGGACATGTGCAGCAGCTTCTTTTTATTCAGCTCAGTATGCATCTGCTTGATTCTTTTAAGTGACTAGGGTGCACTATTAAAACTGACAATGTGCTGTTACTGCCTGCCAACTCTGAATACTGAGTTGACCACTATACGTATGGCTTTCTGACCTCTGCTCTTGAGTTTACAGACACAGATTCTAGAATAGCGATGTTGGATGTGGCTGCGCTTGCTGCTTGGAGTTTTGACTGACCTTATGGTTATATGACCACTGTTGCTGTTAAAATGACAATGACCTTGGAAAATTACTAAAAATGTTTTTTATTTATTTATTTATTTATTTATTTATATATGTGTGTGTGTTTTCTTTTTTTGCAATGTGACTTCTCCTATTCTGGTATATGAAGACACTGGGTTACAATATTTACTTTCTATTATGTTGTTAACTTTCAGGCCAATCAGCGATCAAAATAATAGTATAACAAGCATTTGTCAATGCTGAATGTTTGCTTGCGAGCATTAGCATTGGAAGTGCAGGAGTTAGACAGATGCAGAATAGGAATGGCAGTGAAGTATTGAAGTGACGCCAACCCCACCCCCACCCTGCAGAGATGGACAGGCATTGGGGTGTGCCTTTGGTGATTGCCCATAACACTCACACCATTTCGTCTCACCCTACCCTGCAGACACTGACAAGTGTTGAGGTGTGCCTTGGGGTGTTCGGGCTTTACACTCACTCCATTCCATAAGGAAATATGCTGAAATGGGTGCAGTATAGGAGAATGGGGTGAACTTTGGGGCCAAAGAGTCCAAGGCACACCTCGATGCCTGTCACTGGCTGTAGGGTGGGGGTGGAATGGTGTGAGCATTACTGTTGACAGTCCCAAGTCACACCCTTGACACCTGTCAAGCCCTATAGGGTAGGGCATTATGGTCAGAAACCCTAATGCCCTGGGCATTTCTTAGTATTTTCACTCCAAGTTTTCAACATAGGCTTTTTGTGACCCCACCGCATGAACAGTGACACTATCAGTTCGTTAGCCGAAAAGTGATTTTGCACAGCGACTGTGCCATTTGGTGCCATAGGTGCGAAAATACATTTCAAACAGGATGTGAAAAATGACAGATGTCCTGTTCATGAGGAGGTGTAAAAAAATGGTAATGTTGAAAATCTGGAGTGAAAATATAACAAAATTGGTGAAGTCATGAGTGTGCGTAGAAACCGCACAACACAGACTTGTAATGCAATTATTTGGGGGATATTTTTACACCAAATTTTCAGCATAGGCATTTTAGGACCTCTGCTCATGAACAGTGGCACTGTGAATTTCTTAATCTGTCCCAAACGTTGATTTTGCACAGCGACCGCGCCCATTGTGTGCCGCAGGTGTGAAAACATGTTTCAGGCAGGATGTGAAAAATGACAGCTGTACTGTTCATCAGGCTGTGTGCAAAAATGACAATGTTGAAAATCTGGAGCAAAATATAAAAAAAAAAACGTGAAGTTACGAGTGTGTGTAGAAACTGCGCAACACACGCTGGTGATGCAGTCATTTTTGGGAATTATTTCACCAAATTTGCAACATGGGCTTTTTGGGACCTCTCCTAGTGAATACTGTCACTGTGATTTTCTTAATCTGTCCCGAACATTGATTTTGCACAGCAACCGCATCATTGTGCGCCACATGTGTGAAAACACATTTTGGGCTGAATGTGAAAAATCAAAGCTATAATGTTCATAAGGAGGTGTGGAAAAATGGCAATGTTGAAAATCTGGAGTGAAAATATAAAAAATTCTCAAAGTTACGAGTGTGCATGGGAACTGCGCAGTACACGCTCGTAACACAGTAATTTTGGGGAATTTTTAACTAAATTTGCAACATAGGCTTTTTGGGAACCTGCCTCATGAACAGTTAATCGGTCCCGGAAGGTGATTCTGTGCAGTGACCGCGAAATCACCTTTCGAGATGGAATGATGACATGACAATGACTGAGTTCATGAGGTGGGGTTCCAAGAACCCCATGTTGAACATTTGGTGTTAAAAGCTGTAAAAATGGCCGAGATATCCATCTAAGCTGAACCCCCCCCCCCATTTATGCCATTATACAGTTTACCGGCATTTCTTCAGTTCGTGGTCAGCTTTGAAGAGTGCCGACGTGTTCCCGCTCCACTGAAGATCATTGCGCTGGGATCGAGGTAAGTTTGGGGTGAGGGTGGGGGAGGTGGATGCGCAGAGGGTGGGTGTGGGTTGGGGAGGGGCACCGCAGACAATGAGGACTGTTTTCTTGTTTACAGGTTAAAAAATTCACAGGAAGGTTTTATTGTTTTAGGTACATTTGACATGCTGGGGTGGACTCCCAGCATGCCACCTTTAATTTTGGGGAGGGGGAACTGGAGCCGATGGGGATTGAGCACCCCATCAGCAAAGAAAAGGGATCTGTGTTTGTGGGGGCATGATGCCGAGGGGGATTGGACACCCCCCTCAGTAGACAAATTATGGGGGGGGCATTATGCTGACAAATTGGGCTCCCCGTTGGCAAATGAACTGGGAAGGGAGCATGCTGACAGGGAGATTGGGCACCCCCCACGTCGGCTTTCGTGGGACTGTGAGAGGCAGACGGCAACAGCCGCCACGTTTATTGAAATGTAACACCAGGCAAGGCATGCCCTGCAATGAGGGGGCACTCCCTCATTGTAGCGGTGAAATCATTTCAAGTTGGTGGCACGCTTCTGAGCTGCTGTCATAGACAGTGTGCTCATTTATTGGTGCCACAGAGACAAGCCCACAAAGGCAGTGGCAGCACTGGCCACAACATGACTGCACCTGCACAACCTGCTTCTCCAGCAAGCTGTCACAACATGATTTTTGCACATGTGCGCAAGCAAACATAAAAAGGAACACAGCGAAGTCAAAGGACTTGCTCAGGGTCACAAAACATGCAAGTGATGGTTGTGGGTTGGGTCTTCAGGCTCACAGGTTGGTGCTTTAACCCCCTAGTTATTCTGCCTGGTTATTAACTACTTCTATGGAAATGCTATCAAACAGCCTAGTTGCACGCATCATGTATTAAAGTATCTTTCACCCTCAATGACAGTTGCTTTCTCTTTTGTAATTAGGACCTTAATGTTAGTACACAGAATTCAGTATAGATACCATTTAATAATAGGTATGTCAATCAAATTCATAATATTTTCCATTAAATTCTATTTCCATTAAAAAAACTGTTCCATTCCATGTTGTACGGGGGAGGACTCAAGATGACTACCAACAATGCGATTGCTTCAGTCGTCATTTTTGCATTCTTGGTAATATCATGATCTCTCTCCCTTTCCCAGCAGTTACTTTGCTACTTTTCATTTTCAAACCTCAACATACCCCATTTGTCTTTTTGTAATTTATGGAATACTGTAATATTAGTACCAAAAAGCATACAATAAATTTCTCGTAATAGTATCAGAGAAATCCATCGATGGTATTATGAGATCTGTAATGCTATAGATGAACACCCAACAAAAGTATCGTGGGATCTCATAATGCCATCAATGAGAATTCACTGATAGTATGGCATGATCGGGCAGCTACCTTGCACCATTGCTGCACAAACTGTAAATGGCTGAGTGTGAGCCAGCTTATACTGTAACCCTCATGTACAGTAAAATCCAACTGTCACAACAGCTGAGGAGAAACAAAAAGTAAAATATAGCACAGAACACAAAAGCAGTAAAATCTATTTGAAATCCATATATTACAAAAACTAACAAATAAGGGACTGTGATTACTTGGCTATAATACCATCATGAGGTTCTGGGGACATGTTAAAACCTCTCGAGTTTCGCTTTGAGGTTCACAGATCCCCAGACCCCCTCGTTGGTGTTATAGCTTCATAATACATGGTCCCCTATCTATTATTCTATTTTTGTTTTGAAAATTTCATACTTCTTTAACCACTTTCATAGACTATGTATCGTGCTTATGTTTTCTGTCTTCGCTCTTCCCTTTTCTTACTGCTGTTGAGATTAGCAGTATTTGTCGTGTTCATTGAGAAGGCCCAACTGTATTAGAAAATGTAATCAAAGCACCAATGGTACTGGGGGCTGCCAAGGTTTTAATGACAGTGCATCCATAAACACAGACACAGACACACACACACACACACACACACACACACACACACACACACACACACACGCTGCATGCACACACACTTAAAAACATATACAGTGGATCCTGCCAGGATGCAACCCAGTGTCACAGGGGCCCTGCATTATAGAATGGAGTAACTGCCATTGAAATTGCTTTGTTTCCTACAGTAACTCTATTGCATAATACTGCAGTATTGCACTGCATCCTGCAGGTCCTTTGTTTATTACAACTTGTGGTGGCAGTGTTTTGCACCTGCAGGGCTTTATCAAGTTGGCAGTACAGTATGCAGAAGTGTCTCCTGCTTTTGGAGGGCTTTCTTGATTTTGCTAGTCACACTGACGCATCCAGCTGCAGAGGGCCTTCATCAGTCTTTCCAGAAGCTGTAGTGACCCCCTGTATGACAGTTATCAGAACTGCTCCCCCCTCAGAAAAAAAGGTATGGCTGGTTCCAGCTGTCAGTATATTAGCCATATTTAGGGCTGCAGTGGCCATAGCCCTGCAGATCTCTTGCTAACAAAAAAGGACTCAGCGCATTCCTTCTGACCGAACAACATGTTGGAGTTGCAACACAGTTGCCTCCATGTGAATATTGAATTGGGTCCCATGGTATTAAATAATGTATGCACAAGCACCCAGAGTAATGTAACGCATTCATCACCACCATTAAATACTGTTGCAGGCCCTTTCGATCCAATAAATGTATGTATAAGCACCCAGAATACGGTACAACATTTACCACCACGAATTCAAGTCCCGGTAAGTAATACCCCACGGGACATCCTGATCATTGGGGATTCAGTGTTACAATATGCAGACAATGTGTTGTGTAAACAACAAAGTGATTTCACAACTGTGAGCGTATTGCCTGGAGCAGGCATAGGTGAAATATTAAGCAACTTTTGCTAGGTTTATTAGAAAACACCATTACACCAGTTACAGTGTTACATGTGGGAGGAAATGACATAGGGAAAAGAAATACTCTAGAAATACAGAAGGATTTTTAATCAGTAGGAGCTACGCTTAGAAGTAGAGGGTGCAAGGTGTTGATTTCTGGGATTCTACCTATGCCAAGGGCAAGTGATCAAATAAATTAGGAAATTTACAGATTTAATGGTTGGCTCAAGAGATGGACTGCTAGAGAGGGTTATCTTTATATAGATCATTGTCAGGAATTTCAGAATGGTCTATTATTTGCAAGGGATGGGTTACACCTTAATAAGATGGGCAAATGCTTATTAGCGCAACAACTAAAAAATTCTGTATGTCACCATTTAAACTCCACCAGCTAAGGGATGTGGGGGTTATAAAATCAGGACATACAGAAACTGAGTGGAATTTTATGCTCATTAATGCAAGGAATTTAACAGATAAATTTGATGAATTACAAGTAATTCTAAAGATGCATAACGTACACATTTTTGCAGTAGTGGAAACATGGTGGCAACCTGAGGATACCTGGGATAGGCAAATTTGGGGGTATATACTTTATAATAAGGATCAGTCCCTATCTTCCCTATCTTGAGGTGGGGGGGGGTGGCTCTATATGTTGCAGATGGTATTCCTACAGAGAGTATAGATACATCTAGGTGGCTAGATGTTGAAGTAATTTGGGTTAAGATTAGCCCTCCCTGAACAGCTAAGAATAATTTAGCAGTAATGTATAGGCCACCATCCACTAGGATAATGGAGGATGAGATTATAGTAGATTTTATCAACCAATTGTCATTGGCAGGTATTGTAATATTGGTTGGTGATCTCAACCTCCCTGGTATTGGATGGGATACACTGAAAGCAAGCACATCTGTAGAATCCAAATATTTAGAGATATTTAGTCTTATAGGATTGGTTCAGTATGTTACAGGCAATACAAGGGGAAATCATATCCTGGATTTACTATTAAGTGACCTTGGGGACAATATTATAAATTGTAATTTATTTCCTCCCTTGGGTTCTAGTGATCATGCTATAGTAGGTTTTTAGTTATCTGGTATTCTTGGTGATAATAAAGGTATCACTGTACTCCACAGGTACAATTTAGAAAATTTTGACCAAATGAGGCAAGACCTGACTGCATGGGATTGGAAATCAGATTTTGAAAACCAGACAGTTGCTCAAATGTGGGATAAGTTGACAGATACCATAAAAGGCTTAATTTCGAGATATGTACCAACTAGAAATAAATATAAAGAGGCCAAAAGTCCATCCGCGACTTGGATGACCCAATTTGTTAAGGGATTAATTAAAGTAAAAATAAAGCATACCATCAAGCAAGACATAACAAAATGGAAGCTGGTTGGGAGATATATAGAAAAAACCTTAAACTTGCAAAAAAGGGTATAGTTCAGGCCAAAAGAGAGTATGAGTATACAATAGCCACTAAGGTCCGGGACAATTATAAGACCTTCTATACATATATTAACAGCAAAAAGGGGAAAAACAATGCTATTGAACCCCTAAAAACACAAGATGGGAATCCTATAATAGAAAATAGGTCATTAGCTGAGGAATATAATGTATATTTTTCATCAGTATTTAATACTAGCCCTCAATTTATCCAGGACTGTGGGGAAACAAGACATGGGGGAGAAAGCCTTAGGATAGACCCTGCTGATGTCTTAACCAGATTACAAAAGGTAAACCAGAATAAAGCACAGGGGCCAGATGAGAGTCATCCCTGGGTAATCAAAGAAATGGCAGTATTACTAGTGGGTCCAGTATCTTACCTTTTTCAGAAAAGTATAGACACTAGTGAGGTTCCTGAGGCCTGGAGGCAAGCAGTGATTATACCTATACATAAAAAAGGCTCTAGGCAGGAAGTCTCAAATTACAGGCCTATTAGTCTGACCTCGGTGCGGGGTAAGATTCTGGAAGGTATAATTAAGGACTATACAGTTGAATTCCTGGAAAGTACAGGCAGGATAGATATGACTCAACATGGATTTACTAGAGGAAGGTCATGTCAAACCAACCTATTGGAATTATATAACAAGGTTAGTAAAGCCATGGATATGGGAAATCCAGTTGACGAGATTTTCCTGGACTTTGCGAAGGCTTTTGACAAAGTTCCCCATGGGGAGCTTGTTAAATCACTCTTTGAGCTAGATATACCAGTTTGGATACAAAAATGGGTTAAGGCATGGCTTACAGACAGAGGCCAGAAAGTCTGTGTAAAAGGGGAATATTCTGGCCAGGTTAGAGTGACTAGTGGTATCCCCAGGGTTGGTTTTGGGACCATGTCTATTTAATCTATATATTACATCTATGCAGATTCATTAAGGGGTCTGACTGTCTTAATTTGCAGATGACACTGGGTTTGGGTGTCCTGTAAATAATTTAGAGGAACATTCAGTCTTACAAACAGCATTAAATAATTTGGATATGTGGCCTCCCAGAAGCAATCTATTTTTAATATTGATAAGTGCAATGGTATGCACTTTGGAAAGAAAAATAACCAGTTTCAATATACCCTGGGTGATTCTGTATTAAAGGCAGTAGGTGAAGAGAAAGATTCGGAGATCATTGTTAACAGTGATCTTAGTTTTAGCTTAGATTGCAATACAGCTCTAAAAAAGGCTAGCAGTATAACATATTGTATACAGAGACACATTAAAAGTGGAGATAGGCAGGTTGTGATGCCCCTGTATAATGCATTGGTGCGTTCCCATGTGGAGTACTGTGTTCAGTTTTGGGCCCCATGCAAGAGGAGGGATGTTGGACTGATGGAGAGGGTGCAGAGGAGAGTCACCAAAAGGATCAAAGGGATGGATGGATTGAGCTATGAGCAGAGACTGCAATATTTAGAGTTGTATTCACTGGAGTATCGTAGAATGAGGAGTGGCATGTGTCTGATTTATAGGGCATTGACCGATACTAATTTGTGGGATCTTTTAGGCCTGGTGAAAAGGGATCAACCATACAATACCAGAGCCCATTGTTACCAATTGTTAAGAGACAGATATAGTACAAATAAAAGGAAATACTGGTTAAACAATAGGGTAACAGAAATTTGGAATATGATGACCTTTGAGGTCGTGGAAAGCAATACAATGTTGGAATTTAAAACAAAGTTAGATAAATTTCTTTTGACTAAAAATATAAATGGGTATATATAAATTGTCATTTGTATGCTCGTGGACAAATGTCTTTATGCTCTGTAATGTCTATGTAATCTATGTCCGTGAAGTACTCCTCTGGATGTGTCCATTAACAGTAGCACTGCATTACTTTTTACTCTTGTCGGTGGTCACAGCAGAACACTGCACACTCCACTGTGTCCAAGATGGCCACTGCACTCTACTACTCATGCACTACTGTGCAGTAGAGGAGTGTGCTGTGTTCTGTCGTGACCGTAGATTTCTTTTTTTAAAATTATAGATGTATCCCCCATCTGACCCTCCCTTTCAGCACTCACCTCCCCACTCCCCCTTCCAGAAACATAACAGTGACATTAGGGGTGCCCAATCCCCCAGTGTTGCAATCATGACTTCTCCGTGTTTTTTAAATATTCCCCACCCGACCCTCCTCTCAGCACCCACCACCCCACACACACCCCAGAAGCATAAGCGTGACACTGGAAGTGCCCAATCCTTCAGTGCTACAATCTGGAATCCTCATTTTGTTTTTTTATCCCTGTAAAAATAAAATGGTCCCTCAATGTCTTTTGCAGCCATTCCTGTCCCCCACTCAACCCTCCCATTCATCACCCACTATGCCGCCCCATGCCCTTACATACCCATTGGGGGGGGGGTCCAACGGCATAATCCTCTCTGGACTGCAGACATGTCTTCATTCTTCAAAGCTGGACTGTGAACTGAAGAAATAGGTATGCGGTCAATGTATTTCAATGATGTTTTTTCACTTAGTGGCATAACTTGTTTCGATTACTGTTTCTCCACTAGTTTTTCTTCTCCTGAATTTTGCTGCTTGGCTTAAGTTGTAGCTTTAGCTGCATTCCTCTTTGGTTTGCATCTGCTGACTTCAGGTGGTAACTCTGTTTTGTCTACCTTGCTTCTTTTTTTCTCCAGAATTTTCTTTAAAAAGTCTTTTAGTTCTCTTTGTTTTTTTTGTTATTTTATTAATCCTTGAAATACACACTTGAATTTTGTATAGCCCACAAGCTAGAAGGTCAAGCACCACGGTTCTCTTGTATCTTATGTGAAGATTCAAGATTACCTTCTGTGGTTCCCAACAGCTGAATATGAACATTAAACAGGGGCTGTTAACTCACTGTTGGCCCATGGGTTCCTGCAGAGAAACTTGGCTTCAAATTGCTTCAAACCACAGTGAAATAGTCCATTGCGCGACTTAATTAAGCATATTCAGTAACTTCAAGTACAATCACATAAGAATAATGGTAACTGCTCATGCAGCTATTACCCCACTAATCAAAGAGATACGACTAGAGCTGTGCGAACTTTTAAAATTCCGGGGGAATGAAATGACACAGAATTTTCAGAATTTCACAGAAATTCAACCGAATTTTGCCAGAAATGGAATGGTGGAATTCTGAGTCAGAAAATAGTTGTGAAATGATTTTCTTCAGAAATAAAATGTTCTGTGGATTATTATTGCCAGGATGCTCACCGCATGCTAGGGGGCTCCCCTGGACGTCTCTCCGCAAACCGAGCACCTGCTGCCTCAGCACACAGATCCCCACTCAAAGGACGATCACCGCATTCTAGGGGCACCTCCCAGTGGCTCTCCGCAAGCCAGCCACCCACTGCCTCGGCACACAGATCCCCACTCAAAGGACACTCACTGCACACTAGGGGGCTCCCCCCAGCGGCTCTCCACAAGCCAGTTGCCTGCTGCCTCAGCACACAGATCCCCACTCAAAGCACGCTCACCACATGCTAGCAGGCTCCCCTGGCTCTCCACAAGCTTGCCATCTACTGCCTCAACACACAGATCCCCACTCAAAGGACATTCACCACACACTAGGGTGCTCCCCCCGGTGGCTCTCCACAAACTGTCCGCCCATTGCCGCAGTATACAGATCCCCACTCAAAGGACACTCACCGCATGCTAGGGGACTCCCCTGGTGGCTCTCCACAAGCTGGCTGCCCTCTGCCTCAGCACACAGATCCCCACTCAAACACTAGGGGTCTCCCCCTGGTGGCTCTCCGCCAGCCAGCTGCCCACTGCCTCAGCACACAGATCCCCACTCAAAGGATGCCCACCGCATGCTAGGGGGCTCCCCCAGTGGCTGTCCACAAGCCAGCTGCCCGCTGCCTCAGCACACAGGTCCCCACTCAAAGGACACTCACCACACACTAGGAGGCTCCCCCCAGTGGCTCTCCGCAAGCTGGCCACTCGCTGCCTCAGCACACAGAGCCCCACTCAAAGGATGCTCACCACATGCTAGAGGGCTCCACCCAATGGGTCTCTGCAAGCCAGCTGACCGCTGCCTCAGCACACAGATCTCCACTCAAAGGACACTCACCACATGCTAGGGGGTTCCTCTGGTGACTCTCCACAAGCTGGCCACCTGCTGCCTCTGCATTGATCCCCACTCAAAGGATGCTCACCACATGATAGGGGGGCTCCCCCAGTGGCTCTCCGCAAGCCAGATGCCCGCTGCCTCAGCACACAGATCCCCATTCAAAGGATGCTCACCGCATGCTGGGGGCTCCTCCTGGCAGGTCTCTGCAAGCTGGCTGCCCACTGCCTCAGCACACAGATCCCCACTCAAAGGACACTCACTGCATGCTAGGGGGCTCCCACTGGTGGCTCTCCAGAAAGCCGTCCACCCGCTGCCTCAGTACACAGATCCCCACTCAAAGCACACTCACCGCATGCTAGGTGGCTCCCCCCGGTGGCTCTTCACAAGCCGGCTGCCTGCTGTCTCAGTACACCGATCCCCACTCAAATGCTAGGGGGCTCCCCCCGGTGGCTCTCCACAAGCCGGCTGCCCACTGCTTCATCACACAGATCCCCACTCAAAGGACGCACACCACACACTACGGGGCTCCTCCTGGCAGCTTTCCACAAGTCGTCTGGAAGCCGGTCACCTGCTGCCTCAGCACACAGATCCCCACTCAAAGGTTGCTCACCGCATGCTAGGGGGTTCCCCAGGTGGCTTTCCACAAGCTAGCCGCCCGCTGCCTCACCACACAAATCCCCACTCAAAGGTACAGCATTGCTTCAGACATTTTGCAGCTTGTAAGCAGCTTTTTCCATTGGTCCTCGTACTCAGCATAGCGACTGTCCATTGGTGCTGCTGGCTGGCTCATTCACTCTCGCTAAAATTCAAACGCGAGTGGTGAGAGTTTTCTGCAATTTCTTTAGGACTCACTCTCTGATTATTTGCTGCTGCTGCTACCCCTGGGACAGTATTTTGTACTTAAAGGATTTAATTGCAGGATGTACCTTAACTTTTTGCACTGTTGAAACTAAGGCATTCAGTTTTAGAGCAGTTCCATTTGCCAGTTTAGCCAGTTAATTTTTCAGCTATTGTATAATTTGTATGGAACCCAGACTGTACTCTATTTTTCTGATCTGCTTAAACTAAGGAGCTGTGTCTCAGAATCAGTATCTAAGCCAGTGGTAGCCAGTTAACTTGCAGCTTTTATGAAACTGAATGCATTCCAGGCTTGTACTTTAACTGTTTCTATGGGCTTAACCTTCCCCCGCAGTAGCAATTTAATTACAGCTAAGGGCAAAAGATTTTTTAAATGTAGGCTATATGTTATCATTTGTACTCACTGTGGATAAATTCAGAAGCCCTGACCGTAAAGCTGTTCCACTCCTGTACTACAGCTATCAAATCCTGTTTAAAAGAGAATTAATGTAATCTACTGCAGTCTCTCTTGTTATTCTAATTTCTTCCTCCCCCTCCTCTGTCTGTCCATTGCCTCCTGGCACCATTACCCATCCATTCCAAATGCTGCTTGGTCTCTTAGTCTATTCACGTGTGACTGAGCTCAAACCCCCCTTCCCTACATGCTTTCCTCCCCCCCCCCCGTCTCCTATGCCCACCGCTTTTTACGCTCACTCCACTTTCTACTGATGCTTTTCCCTAGACACTCCCATGTACTACTGAACTCCCAGTCCTTGGGCCTATATTAATCCTGCTGTTAGTCTCTCTACCCTCCAGGACGCTCACCGCATGCTAGGGGGCTCCCCCCCGGCAGCTCTCCGGAAGCCATCCGCCCGCTGTCTCAGCACACAGATCCCCATTCGAAGGTACGGCATTGCTTCAGACATTTCATTACTTGTAAGCAGCTTTTTCCATTGGTCCTCGTACTCAGTGAGGCAGCTGTCCATTGACACTGCTGGCTGGCTCATTCACTCATGCTAAAATTCAAATGTAAGTGGTGAGAGTTTTCAGCAATTTCTTCGGGACTTGCTCTCTGGTTATTTGCTGCTGCTACCTCTGGGACAGTAGTTTGTTCCGCCCACACACTCTGGCCCCGACCTCTATTAAATACACATCCTCCCCCATCCTGGCCCAACACCCCTGCCTACAATCTCACTGGATACTGTACAGTTACAGTCCCTTAAAGTGCCCGCTTCACATTGCCTTTTTCTCCCTATAACACCAGTGCAATTTCGGGTGTTTTCAAACCTATATTATTTCAAATTGCTCCACTTGTAACAACTTAGAGCCAAGTAAATTGTAACTTTTACTTAGTTGTCCCTCTCGCTCACCCTCCCAGCCTGCTAGCTCTCTTAGTTTTATTTTTTTCCTTCCACTCAGCCCTTCTCTATCCCTATATCCTTTAAATCCATACTTGAGCCTTGCTACCTATTATCCCCCTATATAGTGCTACTATTTAACAAGGTGCCTGGTACCTCGACTGTACTGTACTTCTTCCTTTCCTACTGCATTCTCTCACCCTTTCCACACTCCCTACTTATCTTACACTGGTGCTCTGCTACTCCTTGGCCACTTAATGTTCCTTCTATCAATGACTGATGGCAGCTGACCCTGATAGCAGTTTTTAGCTTGCCTGAAGCTGCCTGCTATTTCCCCTCACCAGAGCAGCCTTAAATCCTCACCTCACAACTCCTGGGTGTCCCCAACTACATAAGGTACTGCCTCCTTCGGCCACACAATACCCCAGAGATGGCTTCATCAGCCCACCTTTTTCTCCTTGAGTGCAGCCTCCTTATAACAGTGGAGCCAATTTTGGACTCCAGGAAAGACTTATCCTGCCCAAATACTCCTATAGGCCAGGAAATAAGCCCAATGGTGTCTGCCACCCAGGTAACTCCCTCCAAAGGCAGTAATTCTTACACATATTCAACACTTCACATCCCCTACTGCCCAACATTCACTAAGCAGACCCCCTTTACCCTCTCTGTTAGGGTAGTATTATCTGCTCTGATCAACTTTCGATGCCCACCAAACTCCCGATCCGCTGCCCTTGATAGTGTCCAAGGCAAACAAACAAACAAAGCCTTCCTGAGATTCCTGGTAAGATGTCTCAGGAAATTATTAGTTCTACTGTTACTCTGGGCAGGCAGTGTGGAATTAAACCTGACCCCCTCTTTTGCTAACTGCCCCAGGGGAACTTCCAAAGCAAAAGGGTCTGAGCTTCCTGCATGCGAATGTATGCAGCCTTGCCAACAAACTTGACCAGGTTCAAGCCTGGGTGCTACATGCCATGCCTTATGTAGCAATGCTCTTGGAAACCTGGCTGAAGACCACCGTACCTGACAAAATGTTTAACATACCGGGATACAAGTTGATCAGGTGTGACAGGTTGACCAGAGGTGGTGGCGTTGCCATGTATGTTAAAGATAAATTCCTAACCATCGATATTGTCTGCACAACAATGACCAAAGAATTTGAATGCCTTGCCTTCAAAATTAACCTCTCGCCTGGTATAGCCATATTGATAGCTGCATGCTATAGACCGCTTGCAGTTGGCCTGTGTACACTGCCTCATATTCACTTTCTCCTGGAAAAAGTGAACACAGAATGTATCATTATGGGTGACTTTAACTTTAACTGGAATGATGCCAGTGCCAACAAGCTTAAGGACTTCTGCGCTGAGCATGGTCTTACTCAGATTACCCCCTGAGGTTACCCGACCTAACAAGAAAAATCAGGACCGAAGCTCTCTTCTGGACCTTATACTTGTCAACAAGCCACATAATATGTCACATGCAGGGGTCTTCCAGCACAGTCGCCTGTGTTAGGTGCTCCCCACACCTCCCATCCTCCTCTACCTTCAAGCTAAAGCGCAGCCTAAAATACTTCTGTCTCCTGGTCTTCCTGACAGATCTTGGGAACATAAAGTGGCAGGATTTCTATCTTGCACCCTCTGTGTCTGAAGCATTCTGTATCTTCCAGGATCTGCTTCTAAACATTATCAACCAACACGCACCCTTAAGGAAAATCAAATCCAGGAAACGTGCACCTGATTGGTTAAGCCCCCAGTTGAAGAGGGCCTTACATCATAGAGAGACACACCCTTTGGAAAAGGGTGAGGAAGTCGCAGTCTGACACAGACTGGCTGTCCTTCCAGGTAGCCAGGAATGCCTGCACCAAACTGGTAAGGTTTGAAAAACAACGGTTCTTCCAGTCAGCCATGGAGGCAGACAAAAACTGTTCCACCAAATTTTGGCAGATACCGAGAGAGGTCAAGGGACATTCCATTGCCACCCCTCTCCCAGCTAAAATTGTGGCAGATAATACCTCCTACACAGATAGGTCTGAGATCCTCGATCAGCTCAATAACCACTTCGCTACCACGGGCCTCATATTCGACACATTGCCTGTTAATAAACTTGAGCACCACAAGTACTGCCAGCATAGCTTCTAGCCCTACCATGGCCCCCTCTACCAACTGCCCCTCTTCAAGTTCCAGACAGTCTCCTTTAAACAGGTGGAGAACCTTCACCTCTCGTTGGACACCAAAAAGAGCACTGGTGCCGATTCGCTGGAACCCTTCTTCTTAAAAGCAGGCTCCTATTATCTGTCAGCTCCAATTGCCCATCTTTTTAACAGCTCATTATCCCAAGGGGAATTGCCACCTAGTTGGAAAACCGTGCACATTATCCCCCTGTTCAAATCAGGAGACCCCACTGACTTGAATAACTATAGGCCTATTTTGTTGATTCCTGCTTTATTGAAGCTACTTGAAAAAATTGTTAATTCTCAATTAAGGGAGTACTTGGATCATGGGAACATCCTCGATCTAGTCCAGTCAGGTTTCAGACCTAAGCACAGTACCATGTCGGCTCTTGCCAAAATGTCGAATGACTGGCTAAAAGCTCTGGACAGTAAACAGCACATCTATGCACTCTTCTTTGACCTCAGCAAAGCATTTGATACGGTTGACCATTCCATACTTCTTGATACCTTGAGTAGCATCAGTCTAACCTCCGCTGCAATAATGTGGTTTCGCTGCTACCTCACGAATCATAAACATTAAATTAAAGCTCAAGGGGAATTCTCCCCACTAAAATTACCACCCCAAGGCTTTCCGCAAGGTTCCATTTTGGGACCTATCCTCTTCGCTCTTTACATCAACCGCATCGACTCTGGTCTGATTGCTGGAAATATTCATCTCTTCACAGATGACACGGTCCTTTACACAACCAACCCCTCCTTGGACCTTGCGTACAAGGAGCTACAGCAGGACTTTATCATCCTCCAGCACAACCTGCTGAATCTGAAGCTCTTGTTAAATGCCAAAAAAACAAAAGCTAGGATTATCTCTCTATCCCACATTATGGGGATATCTGGGACCCCACAGATTATTACCCTCCTTAGTGAACCAATAGAGCTACTGAATAAATTTAATAGCTGGGAGTCTGGTTGGATAACAGTCACCTTCGGTGCGCATCTATGTGAGTTAACAAAAAAAAGCTAAGGCAGCGCCTTGGTATTTTCTACCGCATAAGATACCTACTCACCCTGGAAGCTAGAAAGCGGCTGGTTCAAACAACCTTTCTTCCCTTGATTGACTATGCCAACTTCCTATACAGCCATTGCCCCCAGGATGTGCTCCAAAAGCTTGATACACTCAATCGTCACAGACTGAGATTTGTTCTTGACTTGTCCTTACAGACTCATCACTACTTATTGTACTAAGCATTAGACTGGCCGTCGCTTTCCACAAGGAGGCAAATAAACGCCTTCATGTGGCTCTTCCAGGCTTTGTCTAACAAACTAGCACCCTATATCTGTGACCTGTTTGAATGCTCAAAGGGTGCCTACAGACTAAGGAACTCCTCCCTTGTCCTCCTTAAGCTACCACGGACATGGGCGTGTCTTGGCTCAACTGCCATTAGCTCCTTTTTACCAGCGCTTTGGAATAGCATGCAAAAATTACTTAAAATCTCCCTGCTGCCCAGCTACTTTACATTCAGGTGGCTGCTCTACAGAGTCTTGAAAATGGTGTGTGACTGTTTCAGGTAAAGTTTTGCCCTGCTCGGCTGAATCCCTTAACTTACGATATCCCAGGCTACGTAGTCCCTCTGTCAGCCAGCATCTCTTTAGGGCAGCCACCTCCACCCCCACTTACCTCCCCCTTCTCCTCAATTATCTTCACTGGGGACCTTCTTCCAGCAGGCTGCCCTACTCCCTGTCCACTAAGTGTCTAATACCTTCTCTTCCCTTTGCCCTCCTCTATTTCCTTCTTTCCTCTCCTCACTTGTACTCTACAATCTACAACCTGTTTATGCTGCACTTTAAATGCCTGTACTTGCACTTGTCTTACATGTCTGATACACCCAAGTACTGACTTTGTATATTGTAACAGTTTGTATTGATGTCAACTATAGTATGAAGTGTTGTCTACTGTAAGCAAATATGTCCTTTGTGTCCAGGACCGTCTTGAAAATGAGCTTGCTCAATGATGTAACTGCCTAGTTAAATAAAGTTTGATTGATTGCTTGCTTGATTGATTGATTGATTATTCCATGGATCTCAATATTTTCTGTGGAAATTGTTGCTGAATAATTTTCCACGGAAAATGCTGTTCTGCGGAATATTATTCTGCAGATCACAGTAGGCAGAATTCTGCAGAAAAAAACAGCAACATTCTGGCAGAAATGTCACCAGCAGAATGATCATTCTGTGCTAATTTCGCTGGTGGAATTCTGCATTCTGCACAGCACTAGATAGGGCTTTTGTTCGATAGTCAGATATTTGCCTGATAATAGGACACCAAGTTACAGAGCTGCTTTAGGAGTTGAGGGTCAGAATCATCCAAATTTCATTGAGATATTTCCAGTACTCACACAGCAAGAAAATTGGTATTCTTACACACGTCTTTTCTCCCAATGAAGTTCATTTCAGAGCACTGTGGAGCATTTTGGGGGGAAGGGGTAATAGCTCCCTTAAGCAGGGAGAGAGGGATTCCTTGTGCTCCACATTCCCTTCTCACTCCCAGCTCACTTTTGCTCTCCTACTCTGCCCCAAGACTTGCATTTGTTTGGGGACCATCTGTCACTCCTGTATAACCTTAAAACTAAACTTATATTACTGGTTAATAATCATGTTCTAATGAGTGTGACCCCTATGTAGCACTATCTCTAGGGTTGCTACCCCTGCCTGTATTTCTGACAACAGGTTGAGGGGCCTGGGTTCAGTATTTTGGTGCCCCCACCCAGGTGTAATATATATATGGGGGTATCTACCTAACCTGGTATAGCCCTTTGGGAAGCTATAACCACCCACAAACCCACCTAGTGACCATGGACCATGTCATGTGGAATAACCCTTTACAGCAATTAACATACAGTTGACATTAAACATTAATAATAGGCACACACCTCTTGCACTTACCAACAGGGCCTGGTCTTCTGACAAACACCCTGGAACCCCTTTAAAGACAGCATTAGCAACGCAAGCATGCACTTTCAATATTGTAACAGATTTCATTATCTCTATACCATTAAGAATATGCTCATAAGCCAGTTTAAACGTGAAACAACAATTTAGCTTTATTAAGGGGATGCGAACAAGGGGTAGGGGCATGAATCTAGAAGAATCATTACTTTACTCACAATTCTGGTGCTCCCGTTTTGTCAGTTTAGGCATCAACCTTTAAAACTACAAGAACTACAGCTTTTTCCCATGAGGCACATGAACTGAGGACCCCTTGAGGTCCTTTGTGTCCCGACTGGTCCAAATTCCTTGAAGTCCCAGACCAAACATGGTGGCTCCCACTTGGAGGATAAGCTGCAAGAAGGCAGGTTAAAACAAGCACTCTAATTTAAATATAACAACAAGTCAGAAGTAAATATTTACTGCACTACTTGGAGCTCCCTTTGCTTTGCTATTGACTGCAGAGTGGAGCAAATTAAAGCAGTGCCTGGCCAGCCACGAGCTTTGAAGCACTCAGACCCAGCCCAGACAATTTACTGCATACACACTGGATCATGTCTTAAAGGGACAGGCACGGAGGCACATCATGGCACTCTCATGCAAATCAACAGGCTAACAACAAACAACCATGGATTCACTGTCTCTGCAGGACATCTACCTGGCAGTGAGCATTGATGGAGCCCTGGAAGACACCTAAGATAAGCCCTAAATTGGTAGTGGTGGTGGGGACTATCAGTATATAAAAAACTAAAAGAAGACCAGATCCACAGTTGTCTCATCCCCCAGCACCCTCTGGAGGAAATTTCAAGTATGCCAACATTTGTACAATGAAATATAAGCTGTAAGTGAAACAGCATACCATTGGAAATGCAAACATGCACAAGAAAGAATAATTTTAGGAATGTGTAGGTTTTATTGCAGTTTTAAACTGGAACCTGGCCATGAGCGCAGAGTTACTCCACATTTTTTTATTCATACAGTACTTCAGAGGGAAATGTTCTTTTTTATATTAATGGAGTCTCCTAGGAAATGTACCAGAAGTCATGGGTTTCCCTGAATTGCTGAATTCCTTTTTGATTTTATTTACTTGTTTGTTTATTTACTTATGTATGCATCTATCTATCCATCTATCTGTCTGTCCATCTGTCTGTCCACCCACCCATCTATCTATCTATCCATCTATCCATCTATCCATCTAGTTAGTTTTTGTTGACTGTGAAAGGAAGACTAGAAATGGGCAGAGTAGATGGACCAAGCGGTCCATATCTGCTGTCAAAGTCCATGTTTCTTACTGATTTGATTTAGGTTAGTCTGCATGCATGTAATTTGATCCCACAGAAAAACAGTCTGACAACAACTGGGCATCCAGAATGTTATGCTGGCCAACCAGAATTGGTGCCCAAGGTTGACCAGCATTGCTGCTGTTGCTGGGGCCCTTGGTGGGAAAAAAAAGGCAGTTAAACATGCATAAACAAGATCTTGGTTATTTGTATCCTCAGCCAGTTGGCCCAGTCCTTTGTAACCCTGTAACACACTAGAGCAATCAGATGGTACCACAAAATGATTTAAAGAAAAGTTGCAAGGAACTACCCTGAGTTTACTCACAACACCAGTTGATAGGAATTTGCTTGGTGATATGAAGACCTGTTGCAGAATACTGAGGAGCATGAGGAAATTGGGTCTGCATGACTCACTTGTGCTTCACGGCCTTTCCTTCCAGGTGGCCACAACCTGCGATTACTTGCTGCGCAGGGTTGTATCCCCCGATCTGGTCTCTGACCGAGAAAGCAGTAACTGATACAAGGATAGTTGACTTGGGCTGGATTTGGCATAGGCCCAAGGCTGGATAGACACTTCTGGCAAAGTTCAGTTTGCTTGCTGGTGAAAACCTCCAACTGATAGACATTTCAGTCACTGACAAAGACAGGCTGCTTTCTGGCAATCAGCAGTCCCAGTAGAATAGGCCTTGACCCACAATAAACATTCAGCACATTTAAGGAAAACAACATTCACTTCTCTACCTCTCAATTTGGTTTCATTCTGGTTCGCAATTGCATTCGACTCAATGAGCAAACCTCTCGTTCAGCAAAAAGGCAATCTTTCACACAAATCTTGGGCCAAATGCTTCACAGGAGCTCCTCTTTGTCCAGTATCTTCAGCTGCACTCTCTGAGTCTTGGGGCTAACTACTACAGTTTAAGATTAGTTTACGGATTACTCCAATTACTGCTATCAAGCAGTCCAATGTTTAAAACAGTAGCAGGGAGGCAAGTCAGGCCTCTCCCTACCAATTCTCCTCAGCTCCTTCCCTGGAGCTGCTTCATGATGGCTCAAGCTACTCACTCTCTCAGCTCTATAAGTGACTGAACTCTTTTTCCTAACAGTTCTTGAACTAGTCCAGTTTTCCTGAATTACAGTTGGCTAAGGGAGCTGTCACTCACAATTCTGGTGCTCCCGTTTGTCAGTTTAGGCATCAACCTTTAAAACTACAAGAACTACAGCTTTTTCCCATGAGGCACATGAACTGAGGACCCCTTGAGGTCCTCTGTGTTCTGACTGGTCCAAATTCCTGGAAGTCCCAGACCAAACATGGTGGCTCCCACTTGGAGGATAAGCTGCAAGAAGGCAGGCTAAAATAAGCACTCCAATTTAAATATAACAACAAATCAGAAGTAAATATTTACTACACTACTTGGAGCTCCCTCTGCTTTACTATTGACTGCAGAGTGGAGCAAATTAAAGCAGTGCCTGGCCAGCTGCGAGCTTTGAAGCACTCGGACCCAGCCCAGACAATTTACTGCATACACACTGGATCATGTCTTAAAGGGACAGGCACGGAGGCACATCATGGCACTCTCATGCAAATCAACAGGCTAACAACAAACAACCATGGATTCACTGTCTCTGCAGGACATCTACCTGGCAGTGAGCATTGATGGAGCCCTGGGAGACACCTAAGATAATCCCTAAATTGGTAGTGGTGGTGGGGACTATCAGCATATAAAAGCTAAAAGAAGACCAGATCCACAGTTGTCTCATCCCCCAGCACCTTCTGGAGGAAATTTCAAGTATGCCAACATTTGTACAATGAAATATAAGCTGTAAGTGAAACAGCATACCATTGGAAATGCAAACATGCACAAGAAATAATAATTTTGGGAATGTGTAGGTTTTATTGCAGTTTTAAACTGGAACCTGGCCATGAGCGCAGAGTTACTCCACATTTTTTATGTTGCTTGCACGCATGTGCAAGAAACATAGTGCCATCATCAGAGATTTCGGAGGTGTGTCACCTCCTCCTCCAATTCAGTCAGTGAGCTGGCAGGCGCGGTCCCTGTAAGCCAATGCATTTTGGAGCTGTCTATGACACGCTCCAAAATGCAGTGGCATACAGTTGAAAGGGAGAGCTACGCTTCAGTGAACACCGAGCAAGCATAGCTCCCCCACACGCAGGCGCAGGCACTTCGTGACGTCCTGAGTAGCCAACGGGTGCTCAATCCCGCCTCGGGCTGAGCTGCTGTCGCCCCCACCCCCGTAGCTGGTGCCATGCTGGGAGCCCACCCCAGCGTGGCAATCAGTTCTTTTGGCTGACGGGGATGCCCAATCCCCCATCGGCTGAATGGCTCCCCCGTCCTTGTGCCACGCTGAGAGCCCACCCCAGCATGGCAAACGGTCCCACGACGCGTTTTTTTTGTTTTAAACCTGTAAAACAAAAACGGTCCCGCGGTGCGTCTCCTGACCCCCTTCCACAACCCGCACCCACCCACTGCGCACCCAGCCTCCCCACACCCCCCCTCACCCCATACTTACCTCCGGACTCTGGCGCGACAATCTTCGGTGGACCGGGAACACGTCTGCACTCTTCAAAGCCGACCGCGAACTGAGGAAATGCCGGTAAGCTGTATGATGGGCTAGATAGGAGGGGTTTAACTTTATTGCATATCTCAGGCATTTTTGGGAATTTTTGCACCAAATTTTCAACATGGGATTTTTAGGACCCCTTCTCATGAATGATTCACTGTCATGGCGTTATTCGGGCCCGAAGGGTGATTTCGCAGTGACTGCAAAATCACCCTTTGGGCCTGAATACCACCATGACAGTGACATCATTCATGAGAAGGGGTCTCAAAAACCCCATGTTGAAAATTTGGTCCAAAAATTCAAAAAAATGACTGTTTTATGAGTGTGTGTTGCACAGTTCCTACGCAGGTTCGTAAGTTCGTGAAATTTCAATACTTTCACTCCAGATTTTCAACATTGCCATTTTACCACACCTTCTTATGAGTAGTACAGCTGTCATTTTTGACATCTCACCCAAAATGTGTTTCTGCCCTTGTAGCTAGAATGGCACAGTCGGTGTGCGAAATCAATGTACTGGAACAAACTAAGAAAATCACAGTGACACTGTTCATGAGCAGAGGTCTTAAATGGCTATGTTGAAAATATGGTGAAAAAATTCCTAAAATGACTGTTTTGCAGTTATGGTTGCGCAGTTCCTACGCAGGCTCGTAAATTCACAAATTTTCAATATTTTCACTCCAGATTTTCAACATTGCCATTTTACCACACCTCCTCATGAGCAGTACAGCTGTCATTTTTCACATCCTGCTCAAAACATGTCTCCACCCATGTAGCGCACAATGGCGCAGTCGGTGTGCGAACTCAGTGTATGGGACACATTAAGAAAATCACAGTGTCACTGTTCATGAGCAGAGATCTTAAAATGGCAATGTTGAAAATTTGGTGAAAGAATTCCTAAAAATGACTGTTTTACGAGTGTGCGTTGCACAGTTCCCACGCACGCTCATAGGTTTGCGAATTTTCAATATTTCCACTCCAGATTTTCAACATTGCCATTTTACCACACCTCCTTATGAGCAGTACAGCTGTCATTTTTCACATCCTGCCCAAAACATGTTTCCGCCCATGTAGCGCACAATGGCGCAGTTGGTGTGCAAACTCAATGTATGGGACACATTAACAAAATCACACTGACACTGCTCATGACCAGAGGTCTTAAAATGGCTATGTTGAACATTTCATGAAAAATTTCCTAACAATGACTGTTTTACGAGCGTGCGTTGCGCAGTTCCTATGCACGCTCGTAAGTTCGCAAATTTTCAATATTTGCACTCCAATGACTTCCAAATACCTAAACAGCACATAGAAGCAAGCAACATTTGGCATTGACAAATGCTTGTTTATTCATACAGTACTTCAGAGGGAAATGTTCTTTTTTACATTAATGGAGTCTCCTAGGAAATGTACCAGAAGTCATGAGTTTCTCTGAATTCCTTTTGATTTTATTTACTTGTTTGTTTATTTACTTATGTATGCATCTATCCATCTGTCTGTCCACCCGTCTGTCTGCCCACCCATCTATCTATCTATCTATCTAGTTAGTTTTTGTTGACTGTGAAAGGAAGACTAGAAATGCTGCCTGTTTTTAGCCTTAGCCTGAGGGTGTAGATACAGGTAAAACCACCTGAAACTGAACCCGATTAAGCTGTTGATAGTATTTTAGTGAATGGGGGAAATTTGGCCAGCGCACTGGGGGAATTCCCTGACTCTCTTTTTGTACTCCTATACTAGAGAGTTTGGGCCACTTTTGTGTAGCGTGTGGAATCCCCTTTAGGACAGGGGCTGAAAATGTTCTCTGCCCTTGTTCATGAAGTGGATAAGAAGGTTATGTTCTAAATTTGGTGTAAAAATATTTAAAAAAGTTATGAGGCTATGTTGAATTCTGCAAATGCAGGCTCATAAGTTTGGTAATATTTAACATTTTTACTTAGCAATTTCTTTACAGCACCTCATGAATGTGACAGCTGTAATGTTTCTTTATTTTCCAAATTGAAAAAACACTATTAATAATAGCAAAATTACAAACATCAGTAAAAATTAATCGGGAAGCTGGCAACACGAATCCAGCATATTACATTGTAAAATGTATAAAAGAAATAGAACACATGTAACAGTATTATTGCACATACAATGCTTCATGACCAAAAACAAACAAATAACATCCTCCCCCACCCGCCCAAACCCCCTCCTGCCACCAGAGGATAAGAACCAATAATAACCAGAAAATGGGCATAAGAGTAGATATAAGGAATGGAAAATCAGTTAATAATGTCTGCCACAACATCTTGGAGATACATTATGGGAGAGAAAGTAGTAACAATGAATAAGGTAGGGAGCTACCAGAGAACACTAAATCCACAAGGGGTAGAAAATTAAAAATATTCAAGTAGTTAAGAGGACATATAGGGGTTCCCAGATATTCTGATATCTGTGAAGTCTATGTGCCATACTAGCTATAAGCTGCTCTACCTGTAATGCAAAAAGTATCTCCCTGTACCATTTGACAAATGAAGAGATATAGTGATCAAGCCAATGTCGAAGAATAACTTTCTTGGCACAGGCCAAAATAGGAGCCATATTCAGCCTTTCGTTACCAATTAAAGTATTCCCATAGTCCCCCAATAAACAAACCTCATGGAGGAATGTATGCTCGTAGCTTACATTCGATAAAGAAGGATGAACTTGAGTTACTACTCTATAATAAATCCATTGATATAGCAGCTATCATGGAGACTTGGTGGGGTCTATCATCCAATTGGAGCAAAAGTATACTAGGTTATAACTTGATCCATAAAGATAGAAATAAAAAGCAGGGAGGTGGAGTTGCACTTTACATTAAGGAACATGTTAGTTTTACACAGGTGTGTGGCAATGACGCCAGTGATGATAGTAACACCGAATTAATTTGGGCAAATATAAAAAGGGTTAAATCTCATGATCTATTGATAGGTGTCTGTTACCACCCTCCTGACATTAGTACATCTAACCATCAAATAATTCTAGATAATATCAAGGATAAACTTAATCATAAGGAGATCTTACTATTGGTTGATTTCAATGCACCTAGGATAAATTGGGATACATTAACTGCCTCTTCAGCCCAAGAATGGGCATTTTTAGATGTGTGCATTACAAATGGTCTCTATCAGTTAGTGAAGATCCCCACAAGAGGAAAAAATATTTTGGATCTCATTGTCACTGATTCCCCTGATACGATTAGTAAGGTCAAGGTACTTGAGCCCCTCCTTAGTTGTGATCATAACATGGTTACCTTTTCTGTTAATGTAAACTGTGTCAGGGAGGAAGGTATCACAATAGTTAAAGATCTGAAAAAAGCTGACTTTCATAAACTGAGGTATGAATTACATTTGTGGAATTGGAACAGGGACCTCACTAATGTTGAAGATCTAGGGCAAGAAATGAAAAACAAAATATTAGAATTTAGTGATAAATATATACCTAACAAGAAACTTTATAAGAATAGGGGCAAAGTGCTGTTATGGTACACCAGTAAAGAAAGTGATCCAAGCAAAAAAAGGTGTTATAGGGCAGTTAACCATCATAACAGTGACTATTCGGGCCCTAGAGAAAATTATTACCAATGAAAAGAACAAATTGGAATTCAGATTGGCCCATATAAATGATGGCGGCAAATCATTTTATGCTTATGTTAATAAGAAACAAAATCTGTCTTCTTCAATTGGCCCATTAAAAATAATTCCACTGTTATTACAGAACCAAAAGCCGTGGCCCAGGTCTTCAATGATTATTTTTCCTCAGTTTATGGGTCACCGGCAACCAAGGATATTCCTATTAACATTGCAGATGGCACTAATCCCCCTAAAGGAAATTGATAACTGGTTAATTGAACCATTGCATTGTTTATTTAACCTATCGCTTCAGACTGCTGAAGTATCAAGTGACTGGCCTACTGCTCAGGTGGTACCTATACATAAAAAGGGGCACCAAGACAATCCTGGAAATTACCATCCTATTAGTATAACAAGCATTATAGGAAAGGTAATGGAGTCTGTTATTAAACATAGACATGATAATGAGACTCTAGTAAATTATAATATAGATCACACTCAGCATGAGTTTAAGCATAATAGATGCTGTTTAACAGCCAAAATTGTTTCCTATGAAAAGGTTAACCAGCTGTTGGAAGATAAAAAAATCTGTGGATATTATTTACTTAGATTTGTGCAAGGCTTTTGATAAGGTTCCACACTATACATTAACTGATAAAATGTATACTATGAAAATCAGTAACCCACTTATTAACTGGACCAAATCTTGGTTAACAAGCAGAACCCAAGCAGTAAGAATCAGGGGTTTCATTTCTGAGTTGGCCAACGTGACAAGTGGTGTTCCCCAGGGTTCGGTCCTGGGACCAACATTGTTTTCACTATTTATTTCGGATTTAAATAAAAACTTGTATAACCATACTATTAAATTTGCAGATGACACTAAAATTGCAGCTGATGTTAGTTCAGAATGAGGTATCAATTCATTAAGAAAGATCTTATCCTCCTTGAGAACTGGGCTTCAAATAATGGAATGGAGTTTAGTGTTAACAAATGTATGGTTATGCACCTGGGGTTGGGGAACCCACATAGCACATATACCTTAAATGGTTTGGGCCTAAATCCATCTAGTTGTGAAAAAGATTTGGGTATCTTTGTTACTGATGACCTTAAATTTAGTAAGCACTGCACTGAAATGTCCTTGAGCGCTAACAGGATTATTGGATGCATAAAAAGTGCTATAACATCTAGGAATAGGGCATGTATTGTACCACTTTACCAAGCTTATGTCTGCCCACACTTGGACTATAGGTCTTCATTATGGAACCCTACATTACACAGGGATGTTAATAAACTGAAGGGTATTCAGCAGAGGTTAACTAGAATGATTAATGGGCTCCAGTTTGAAAATTATGAACAAAGATTGAGTACCTTGAGACTGTTCTGCCTGGAACAAATGAGAAATAGGGGCAACGTGTTATCAATGTTTAAAATCACTAGAGATGCAACTCTAATGGAGGAGCTTGGTCTTAAGTTTAATATAAGGCAGATTTCTCTAAGAAGCCATAATCTCCAGTTAATGTTGTCTTGTCCAAAGACTAATTTTAGGGGTAATTACTTCACTCAAATAATTGTTCCTATTTGGAATGCTTTACTTAGGGAGATTGTGGAAGTGAACTAATTTAATGTTTTCAAGAGTAGGTTAGACCACTATTTACTAGGTTTACAGGGATGGGTATAACCCACTTTGTGGGAGATGCACTTATATGGGCTTTGCCTTCTGTGCATCTTGTCCTCTCCGAGTATGAATTCTAGTAGACAACCCAAGCATGGGAACCAATCATGAGTGAATGGATTCCCAGAAGGAAGTAACTTTTTCACGGGACCAGAGAATATGAAACAATGTGCCAGGTTCCTTATTGCATCTGGTGCAGATATCAGAGGGACGTTTACCCATTCTATGTAATTTAACAGGTGTATAATAAAGATTACATAGGACCTGAAATTGCACAGCTGTCTTTTTTCAACTCCTATTCAAAATGTGTTTTTGCATTCTGAAAGTTGATTTTGCAGTCCTTGTGCAAAATCGCCTTTATGCTAGGAGTTGAACATTTTCATTTTCTATTTTTTCCCCAAGATTTGTATTTATGACTTTGATAACCAGGTAAGTGCACTGATCCCAAAGACTGTTTTCAGGCAGGACCCGGGCCATAACACATGGCACAGGTTGACAGTGGAGTACAAGGTAACAGTAATACACATGAAACAGATTTGATACAAGCAACAATAGTAAGCACAATATACAAGTTTGATGCATAGGTCCATTTGAGAACAGTGAATACAAGGTTTCAATATCGGACATGAGGAGATTTGGTACAAAACAAACAAATCATAGGCACAGTGTACAATGTACAGTAATACATTTTATTAAAAGAGTTATTATATACACAACAATGAGTTGTGGCAATTGTCCAGAAACTGTACAGGAGATAATACTATGCAATAACAAGAAAAGGAATCACTTACCAAATGTGCATACAACTATCTAACCCCCCCAAAACTACCTCCCAACACCGTTTCCCTCGGAACACAGCAGGCAGCTCCAGAAATGCCTCAAGGATTGAACACGGTACTCAGGATTCCAGCTATTAACAGCAGCTATCTAGGTAGTAAGGCCTCTAGGGACTGCCAGCAGTCTTTATACTGTTCCAGTCTATCTAGGCGATACGCTATATGTTTTTCAACCGCCAAGGCCTGTGAAAGCTCCTGATGCCATTCATGGGGCATTGGGACAGTATCATCCAGCCAATGACGGAGAATAATAGGTTTGGTGGTTATCGAGATTAAAGCCATATGAGCTTTCTGGGAAAATGCCCACCAGATATATCTGTGGAGTAAAAAAGGGGTCTAACCCCAGCCATGGTTCAAGAAAACCATGGATGGGCACCCAGAGAGGAGCAACCTTGGGGCATTCCCAGAGAATATGTTTAAGGGAACAGTTTCCCATACCAAATCGCATACACACCTCTGAGGGCCTACGGCCCATCTTGTGCAGCTTCTGGGGAGTATAGTAGACATCATACAAAATATGGAATTGCGTAAGGCGATATTTATCTTATTTAAATTAATTTGTATAACCAGGACCAGACCTTTTGTCAGTCCTTGGGGCCAAATGTAAGTTGAGGAACTGCTGCCAATAAAAACAGATCCCTTGTCGCCTCCTTGGATTGTGGCACTGAAGCCTAGAATAAAATTTGGAGGTAGAGTGCGGCTGCCCTGCCAAAGACAAAAACTCCATGAGGAGAGAGTGTGGAGAGGACCTGCCATCCGAGGACCCCAGGAAGTCAGTAATCATGCGAGAAAATTGAAGCTGTTTGAACAGATGGCAACCTGGAATAGAAAATTGTTGCTGAATGGCCTTTGCAGAAACCATCTTACCGTTAGAAAAAAAGGATCCCAATGAGGCATACCGAAGTGGAGTACAGAAGCTGAAAGGAATGAGATGGCCTGCTATACAGATATTCAGATTACCCACCAGGGGTTGGGACGGATCCTTCACCCTGTTGACCTTCAGATAAGAACAGGGTTGGTTTAGGCCTTAAGTGATCTCATCAATGGTGTGTTACACAATTGTGACGGGAGGGATGAAAGAGGGGCCAAAAGAAGACTGGAGAGTTGTAGGCCATAATGTTGACAGATATGAGACACCAGAGAGAGCCAGAGTGGGACATATGTCCCATTCTGAGGAGCATGCGAGGAACGGGACCATTGAGAGGTCTTACAACTGTGAAGAGCACAGTAATATAAAAAAAAAATCAGGTAGTCGAAGACCCCTTCTCTCCTTAGAGAGTGTTGATTTGTAATAGGCTTGGTGAGCAGCCCCATCTTTCTATAAAAAGTCAGAGAGGATGCTCTGAAGCCAGAGAAACCAAACCTTAGGGAGGAAAGGGCATAATATACCTAAAGGGTACAATATCCGGGGCAAGATATTCGTTTTAATAGTATGAATTCTTCTTCAAAGGGAGAGAGGGGGAGCTAACCACCTATGTAAATCGTCTTTAATGGTTGAGAGCAAGGAGAAAGATTCCTGTTCACCAGCTCTGAAGGAGACCTAGAAATCTGGATACCTAGATAAGTAAACAAAGGCCCAAGCCCAGAATTCACTATTTAGAAACATGGGTGTTCAAAGGGAGGACCTGAGTCTTGTCAAGATTAAGTCTGTATCTCGCCACTGACGAAAACCAATGAATCTCCTCTAATGCCCCTGGGATCAAGGAATCAGGAGATTCAACATGCAGGAGGAGGTCATCAGCATAAGCCGACAAAGTGTAGCCGGAATTGTCTACTCGTATACCTCAAATTACTGGATTACTGTGAATTTTTTGAAGGAGGGGTTCTAAGTATAAATTAAACAAAAATGGCAAAAGGGGACACCCCTGTCTGGTTCCATGGTGGAGGGAAACTGGGGCAGAGAGGACCCCGTTACATCGAATCCTCACTGTCAGATTGAAATAGAGAACCCATAACCAGTTACAGAAGGCATCCAAAAATCCAAACCTTTGAAGAGTGGCGAACAGGAAACCCCACGAAACCCTGTCAAAGGCTTTTTCCATGTCTAGGGAGACCAAGACAGCAGATATATTGCTCTCCCCAGACACAGAGATTAGGTGAAGGATTTTATGGAGGTGGTCACTGGAGTGATGCCCAGCTATGAAACCCACCTGCTCCAGTGAAATTAGATGCTCCCAAACCTGGCGGAGCCAGTTAGAGAGAACCTTGGAAAAAATCTTCAAATCATTATTAAGGAGAGAAATGGGACAATAACTACCTGGAAGAAGTGGATCCTTCCCAGGCTTGAGAATCAGGGAAATCCAGGCCTGAGTGAGGGAAGCATCTGTCACACCAGCGGTAGGAAGGTACTTGAACAGATGAGTCAGTGTAGGGGTGAGCGTGTCCACAAATGTAGACTAGAAGGAATTAAGAAAGCAGTCAGACCATGGAGCTTTCTCAGCAGGGAGCTGTTCCATCACCAAATGAACTTCCTGCAACCTAATAGGGGGTTTCAGGAATTCCTGCTGGGGTGGGGATAAAGAAGGCAGAGTGAGGGGTGCAAGGGACTCCTCAATTAGCAGGTGAGAGGGCCTAACTGCAGCATCTGGACCATATAACAAACCATCAAACATATGAACAGCATTGACAATCTCTTGATGATGGGTAATAATCGAGCCTGCTGGGTCTGGCCAAAGACTGGGAATGGCCTTGATAGAATCCATTTGCTTAAGGTGGAGAGCTAAGAGTCTCCCAGCCCAGTCGCCTGACTCCAGGTAGTGAATCTTTGTGTGCTGGAATGCCAGATAAGCCTTCTCAGCCAGAAGCCCATAATACTGAACCCGGAGGTCATGTAACTGGGTCCAGGAGGCTAGATCAGAATGGGCCAAGAGGGAAGATTCTAAAGCCCTTATTTGGGAGAGAAGGTCATCTAGAGTCTGGGCACGGCAATGCTTGTGCACGGTAGCTAGCCTGATACACTGTCTTGGCACTGCACACTTGAAAGCTGCCCAATAGATATCCAAAGCTGGCACTGACCCTTTGTTCTCTTATATAAAATTATCGAGAAAACACTGCAGAACATCCTGAGAGGCAGGGTCTTTAAGCAGAAAAGGGTTAAGATGCCACATTATATGAGACTCCTCAAGGCCTTTAAGATAGTGATCTAGCAAAACCAGTGCATGATCCAATATAACCAATGGTACAATATGGCAGAACACAAGGCCCAAAAGGATTTCCTTACTAATCAGAAAGAAATCAATTCAGGAGTATGTGGAATGGGGAGCCGAGTAAAATGTATACTGATGATCAGAGGAATGGAAAGTGCGCCAGGGGTTAGTCAGGGCCAGGGTGTCCATAAACTCTCACAACCCCCTCTGCCCAGGAGACAGCCATTTCCAAGAGGTACCTGACTGGTCCAAATCTGAGTGTAGGTCCAGGTTTCAGTCACCACCCAGGAGGAGGGGTAGATGAGCAAAGGAGCCAAATGAGAGAGGAGATTGGGAAACAAATGAGGACAGTCGCAGCTGGGGCCATAGACTGCTCCTAATAAAACATCAGTCAGGCCCAGCTGCTGTGTAAAAATAAAAAATGACCTTTTGGATCTCAGAGTTTCTTTAGTAAGGAAAAAGGGGTATGCTGAGCAATCAAGATGGCCACACACCCCTTGTTTGAACTATGCCCCGCAACAAAAGCCTGCCCTGTCCATTCTCTGTGGAAAAAAGCAGTATCTTCCCTACACAGGTGAGTCTCCTGCAGAAAGACCATGCTTGGGTTGGATGTTTTCAAATGTTTCAAGACTATAGCCCTTTTCTCTTTATTTTGTCCCCCTTTCATATTCCAAGTGACAAACCTAAAAAGTGTAGCCATAGGCTCTAATTGTACAGCAAGGATGATGGAAGCCCTGCAGAAAAACGTAAACCCAGACAGCAGCCCTGCTGTGCTCCATGCACCTTCTCCCACCCCGGAAAAAACCCTGTAACTTGCCAGGTAAGACTCTCCCCCAACAAGAAACCCTCAACAAACCCCAACAGTAACTAAGCGGCACTATATAAGTACCACTAAGGAACCCTACAAAGCAAAGGAGTAAAGTTACAAACTCCGCTGAACAACAAAAACTAAAGGGGCTGCGTGCAAGGGCCCAAGTACATGCACATCCCCACCCTTGCCACCCCAAGTCCCCAAACCAACCCAGAAATATTAACAATAGAACAGAATCACATCCCACAAAACCACCCACCCCACCCACCCCCAAAGATAGTACCCCCTAAAAAAAACCAGAAACTGAGCTACAGTACCAAAATGAACAGATGAGAACAGCTACCCCGGTCTTAGCATCCAAACTCCCAAAACATCCTTGGCTATGATGAGTATGCCCAACTCAGTCCCTCAACCCCCCCCCCCACACTGCTAGAAATTATCAAACTATTATAAACACTAGAAACAGCTCAAGAAAGAAGCAAATAATGAATAAGCACTATGGCAATACAAAATTACGCATCTTCAGTGTGTCCCTTCAAGATATCTGGTACCCTAAATCCTATATGGCACCTCCAATGACAAAAACAAAACAGAAAATAAAAAGGGAGCCGTACTTTATAATGAAAAATAAAGGGGGGGGGGTGCCATAGCATCAAACCAAAGGACCGTGGAAGTGTAATGTCCAGGATGAAGTCCAAAATAAAGGGAGACCCAGATGGACTAGGCTTTAACCACCCTACAGCAGTTCCCGAAATGACCATTGCAGTGAAAGAATAAAATGCTAGTCCTCATTGTCAAGTAAGCAAGAGTTCTGATGGAGGCAACAGATCAAAAGAAGCTAGGCTACCTGAAAGATCAATATTAATAAAGTCTTGTGCCACTATCATTAGCAGATGTCCACCAGCTGAAGAGGAAAGAAAGCGGCACTTCAAAAAAGTCTCTGGGTGGGTATCCTGTCCAAGACAGCACTCACCTTCCTGCAAAACTGAGCCACTGATCCGGTCCACCAGAGGCAGTCGGTAGAAGCAATCTGTAAGAAGAAGCAGCCCACCCAGAAAAGGGAGAGAGAAAGGATGAAAAATGTACAGTAGCTCTGTAGCTCCGCAGTACACAATCCCCCGGGCCACACGTCAGAGAAATCCATCCAGTAGGGACTATTGCAAAACTCTAATCACTACTCCTACTGGACCAGAGTACCGAAGTAGCTGCTCCAAAGGACAAGATGCCCCACATCAGTAGAGGAACAAAATCAAAGAGTACAGGGCCCATCTGGTGGAGCCAAAAGGTCCAGGGAAGGAGAGCAGCAGGAAAAACATGGAAGGAAGAGGGCTTGAACATTTTCTCTGCCCTTCCTCATGAGGCAGGGGCATAACAAGACTATGTTGAAAATTTGGTGTAAAAATATTACAAAACAACACATTTATGTACCAGAGTTACATTTTGTGAATGCAGGCTCGTAAATTTGATAATTTTCAATATTTTAACCTCAAATCCCTCGGCTGCGGCCCTATTGGCTCTGGCCAGAGTTTGTTATTAAGTACACTATCTTTTGTTTTTGCAAAACACTCACAACATTTTGAATTTCCAGTCATGTCAGCTGATCACCCACGCCTTGCACTAAACATGCACTAGAGATAGAGGCCCCTATATTCAGACATGGCCATTTGCACCACCCAAAACATACAGCACAGAAAATAATATGTGTGCATCAAAAAGGCATATTTCTAAGGTAACGCTTTCTGTCTGGTGTATACGAATATCGGGCTGTGGCAGTGATGTGCAAAGTCCATCTGCACAGTGCATCTGTAGCCTCCTGCTGGCAATAGACACCCAGGAGTAAAGGAGATAGTGCATCCCAAATGGATTAGCACTTTTCTCCTGGGTACCATATTTGGAGGTTTGCGTGCTAGTGACAACATATGGCAAGTAATGTGCTAAGGTCCATTTGCATGCCATTATGTGGTCATTAGCTTAGCAGCTCTGTGCAGTGCCTCAATGCATACTGCATGTATACGCGAAAGCATTGTGCAGCACTTTAGCCATTGCCTCCGTCCTTACCTGATCCCCATACACTTATGTATAAATCCCTGGCAGTCTAGTGTCATCCCCAATCACACTGATCCCCATTGCAATATAAAATAACCCTGGTAGTCTAGTGGTACCCCCTTCCCGTCCCAATCCCTGTTTTTAAAGGAAATTAATCTGGTAGTTCAGAGGTACCCTCATGCCAGTCTACACTATAAAACAATGTCCCACCAGGGGAAATTTGTAGTAGGGGCCCATGTGAAATGAAATGCTGTATCTTAGCTGGTCTATCCAGGGTAAATAAAATGTAAAAAATATAATGCTAGCAGTCACTGGCCTTTTAGGGCCCCCAGGAGGCAGTAGATACAGTGTGTTCTAGTCATAATAGTCATAAGAGCACCTTGGGGAACCACATATTACAAGTTTTCCCCAAGGGAAATTTGTCTTACGATACCAGGGGAAATGAGATGCTGCATCTCAGCTGGTATATCCAGGGTAAATAAACTATACAAACAAATGCCGGTGATTGCTGGCCTTTTAGACCCCCACACCCCAAGAGGCAGTAGAAACAGAGTGTTCTAGTCATAAGAGGATTGCTGGAAGCCAGATATTGCAAGCTCAGACCCTGTTGGAGCCAAACACTGTGTGACCCTGAGCAAGTCATTTAACTTTCCAGTAATCCTGTCCATTCAACTACAGAAATGGGTACAAGGAGAACCGGACTAGAACTAAAATGTTGAACCTCAGCTGAACTATTCTAGGTGAAGAGACTATATTGTAAAATAAATGAATAAATAAATAACCCCTCTTGTGGGCCAAGGAGAAAGTGTGATCTACAGATTAAACACTATTTGAAAAAAACACAAAAACACACGCTCACAGAACGGATGATGTTTAGCTAAAGTAACTCTGAGCAAACATACGAAAATGATAGCACTTGAGAACAGAAATGAAGACGTACTCGCAAAATGTGGGTAGAAGTCAAGAACTCCCAAATTTATTCAAATTGAAAACACAGCACTAAGTGAGTATGTTTTCATTTCTGTTCTTGAGTGCTGCCGTTTTTGTGTGTTTGCTCAGAACTCTGTTGGGAACGGGGGAAGTACAAGTCCAAACCTTGCTTGAGCCAAGAACTCACTGTGTGACCCTAAGCAAGTCACTTAACGTCCTAATGCTTCAGTCCAACCAGCTGTGGAAATGGGTAAAATAAGGCAAAAGAAGGAACCCACTACTTAGACAAATTTCAGGTGGGAGTAATGGTAGCAGCTACTTTGGATACTAACTGCACTAACAGCATATGGGTTGAAACTTGACATATGAAAAAGTGAGGTAGTCATGCAAATAGCACCACCTACATCCAGAAAAAGATGGAAATCAACTTGCAAATGTTTAATTATCAAGCTTGTTTCTCACAGGGACTGGCACAGGCACGTGCTCTACGGAGAGCGTTATTGAAAAACAGCCTGTGTGTCAGATTTATTTATTTTATTTATCAAGTCTAGGATTACAAATACCTTTGAGCCATGGCTCTTTTACAAAGGTTCCACGTCAGAGAAATACAAATTATGGGGAACATCAAGACAGGCATTACAACAATGTGGACATTGCAAACAGAGTACAGATTAATACAGTTCAAGGGTAGCATTGTAACAAGGCAGCCAGCACGTGACAGTGATACTGGAGAAGGTAAAATGCCTCAAGACAAAAACATCAGGTGCTATACTCAGATTTTATTATCTGAAAATGATGTGGTTCTGCAGGAATATGCCTCACAAGCAGGATTGGGAGAAGTACTCCTGCAAGAGGACATTCAGTGGCATATGCTTCTTGGCTGCTCACTGCAGCATAAAAAACTACATACCTGTAGTACAGAAAAAGAAATACTGGCTGTAATTGCAGGACATGATAGATTCCCCTCCTACATCTATGGGTGGTGACTCCTTGTGCAATTGGACCCCAAACCATTGCATTATATAATGGATTAAACATTGCTGTTAGTTGCTCACAGATTTCAGTATATTGTGCTGAAGTTAAAAAAACAAATATGATCTCTCAGTGAAATTTAAACCATGATAGGAGGGCTGACACATTGCCCAGTGTGTTCAGGGAGTCAAAGATGAACTACAGAAACAGGTACATGCTGTTTTTTGCCATTTGTCTACATTAATAGAACGGTCAGAAAGGATTCAAAAGAGACAGCCAACAGTGAAACTTTGTGCCAGTGGTAGAAAGGATACAAAATGAGATGGCCCACAATGAAACTTTGTGACCACTGCTGAAAATACTGCAAGCTGGGCAGCTTGTAAAAACACAAACGTTGTGACCTGCATTGAAGGTACAGTATACTGGCCTTTTTAGGCACAACTGTCAGTAGTGTAAAGCATCATTTTTAATGGGGACTGCATCCCTATACCAGAGTCACTCTGACCAGGGAGTTTGAAACAAATTCATCTTGGTCACACGGGAATGGTGTTGTGAAAGCAGTGTGTCCACAGTGCTGTTTTCTGGCTGGGTTTGAATGAGGACATTGAAAGTATGGTCCCTAGATGTGAAGTCTGATAGACAGCACAAAAGAAGAAATTTCCGTGGTTGTTTCTTCTCAGGGATCCATCTTTGAGCATTACAGTATGCAGCATCCCACTTGAGAGTGATGCCCTGAAGGTAGAACTTTATGCTAATTTTAGAAGTTAGAATACACGTTTACTTCAAACTCTGCACTGGGATCACACTCACCCTACTATTTATTGTCAGATTTGTTTTTATAGCTAGGGTAGCTGTTACTACTAACACTAGTTAAATGACTACCAAAAAATAATTCAAAAATTGTCTAACATTTTGACCCCCCCCCCCATATCAAATGAAAGCAGATTCAGGTAAAGTTAAAGGAACACTACATCCCCATATTGTGTAAGTGTTATTTGTTTCCATGTCAACAGACAACTCTTTTCCTGTAGGTTTTGGGGATATAACATTTGCTTTAGTTTGTTTTCCCTGTTCATGCTAGTCCCTTGTAACTATCCCGGGGAGGTGGAGGGGGGTCTCCATTTCATGGCTGTTGACATCTCATTGTCCATGAGAGCTGTATTAGCACATGAGAACATGATGTCACAGCAACCATTTATACCATGAATCTCTATGCAGAAAGTACAAATATCCTGAAAAAAACCTCTCTGTAAACACACAGATTGAATGCAGTTTAAAGGGAATCCCTGCATTACAACTCAGACAGTTTTCAAAGTTAACTGAAAGTAAATGTGATATTTCACATCTTGCTGCAACTTGTTTTGCTGACCTGATTAAGCAAACAGGCATACTGTGGAGTCTAAAGGATGCTGACACATCGTGTTCTCATATGCTAATGTAGTTCTCAGGGACAATGATATTTCAAAAAACAGAACATGGAGAACCCAGGAGAGTTACAGGGACTAGTATGAACAATGAAAAGAAACTACAGCATTCACATACTGTATATCCCTAACAGTTACATGAAACGAGTTGTCTGTTGACATGAACACAAAGTTTACAAGATATGAGGGTATAGTTGTCCTTTAAACTGATCACATTAGGGCTAGCAGTATAGCCTAGAGGTTAGCATAACAACCTGTGAACGAGCTTGGTACATCCAGCAGACTTAGGCTTTAGTTCCCACAACCTCCACTTGCATGCTGTGTGATTCTAAGCAAATGACTTAACCCCACCAGTGCTTCTGGTGTGCCCCTGTAAACATGCCTTGTCCCCAGGGGGCCTTACTCAGTTACCAAAAAGAATAATAACAAAAAATAAGCATGCTAACAATTGCTGAGGAACTGCTGTAAGGAATGCTCAAGCAACCTAAAGGTAAGAATTGATTCTTGTGTGAACCTATTTTCAAGTTCTGGAAGGGGAGGTAGGGTCAGAGGTCTATAAAGCTCATTGATGGATCCCTGAGAAGAAACAATACTACTGTGGTGAGTAATTTTTTCTTCAAACAGGAATCCATCAGTGATGTCTTACAATAAGCGGATTCACTAGCAGTATCTTGGAAGGATGGGTGTAGAACATATTTAGAAAAAAGTTTCTGAAAGACAATAGTTCTAGACCTGGCATCCCTCTTGGACTGTAGGTCCAGGCAGTAGTACCTTGTCAAAGTGTGGCACTGTTTTCCAGATAGCTGCTTAACAAATTTCTAGGAGGGGATGCCCCTTGTAGCTGCTACAGGGGTGGAGGTACTCCTTGTGGAATAAGCCCGCGGGCCTCTGGGAGGTAGTTTACCAGTTTTTTCATAACATAACTGAATACAGGACACTATCTAATGAGAGATAGTTTTCGTTGCTGCTGATTTTACCTTTGCCAGCTTCTCAGTAGGTAACCAAAAGCTGTGTGCTTTGGGACCTGACATCCCCTGCCCGGTCCATGTACTAAACTAATGTGCTTTTTACATCCAAACAGTGCAGTTTTGCTCACCTGTACTAGAGTGTTCAGGATAGAGCACAGGAAGGGTAGTTCAACTGGAATTCCAACACTACCTTAGGTAGGAACTTCATATTGGTATGGATTGCCTTATCTATGTGGAAGACTGTCGTTTGGATCTGTACAGAGGGCTTGCAGTTCATTCACCTTCCTGGCAGATTTCATGGCTGTCAGGAAAACTGTTTTTCAAGTGACATATTTTACATCAGCAGTAGCCATAGATTAAAAAAGGTGCCTCCATCAGCTAGCAAGACATATTTAGATCCCATGAAGTGATTGGCTCCCTTGCAAGGGGGGTTACTGTACAGGTGATTGAGGCCCTTAAAAATCCTTTTCAAAACAAGTTGTGAGGCCAAGGATTTGTCTTTGCCTGCTGATGTGTAGGCTGACACAGCTGTCAGATGAACCTTCAGGGTTGAAGGTCTCAGACCTAAAGTCTGTGGATGTGCCAGGTAATCCAAGTCTGTAGGCAGGTCTGCCTGCATGGGTGTTATCTTCTTGGAGGCACACCAGCATGAGAATCTCATCCACTTAGAGGAAACATAGAAACATAGACTTTGACGGCAGATAAGGACTGCTAGGCCCATCTAGTCTGCCCATTTCCCTACCTACAGGATAGGCCGCAGATCCTAGTTAACCAACAGCCTATTTCTTCCTACCCCCCACAAGAATTGCCTTATGTCTGTCCCATGCATTTTGAATTCTCCACAGTTTTAGACCACAACCTCCTCAGGAAGGCTGTTCCATGCATCCACTACCCTCTCTGTGAAATAATACTTCCTCACATTGCCCCTGAACCGCCCTCCTTCTATCTTTAAATTGTGTCCCCTTGTTCTTGCAAGTCTCTTTTTCTGAAAAATGCTACCCTCTTGGACTTTGTTGATTCCACTGAGGTACATAAAAGTTTCTATCATGTCCCCCCTCTCCCTTCTTTCCTCAAGGGTATACATATTAAGCTCCTTTAGTCTCTCCTCATACGGCTTCTCTTGCAGACCCTGCACCATTTTAGTTGCCCTCCTCTGGACTGCCTCTATCCTGTCTATGTCCTTGCGGAGATGGGGTCTCCAGAACTGGACACAGTACTCCAGATGGGGTCTCACCAACTGTCTGTACAGAGGATAACAACTTCCTGTTTTCTGCTGCTGATGCCTCTCCTATACGTCTAGTATACCCCAGCCCTTACTGCCTTCTCACATTGCATGCTAACCTTAAGGTCACCTGATATGATTACCCCAGGTCCCTTTCCTTTTGTTGTTGTTACTACCTCCCCACCCATTGTGTATTCTTCCCTGGGTTCTTGTTTCCCAGGTGCATTATTTGCACTTCTTGCATTGAATCCCAGCTGCCATACTTCTGACCATTCCTCCAACCTTCCAAGTCCCTTTTCATCCTTTTCCGTGCTCTCCTTGTATCAACCCTGTTGCAGATTTTGTGTCATCTGCAAAGGCATACTTTTCCTTCCAGTCCCTCTGCAATGTCACTGATGAAGACATTAAAAGGACTGGACCCAATACTGAACTCCTGCGGTACCTCACTAGTAACCCCCTTCTTCAGAATGGACTCCATTTACAATTACCTTCTGTGTCCTGTTGTCCAGCCAATGTTTTACTCCAGGCTACCACCCAGGGTTCCACCCCAGGCTGGTTAATTTGACTATTAATCTTTGTGTGGACTGTGTCAAATGCCTTGCTAAAGTCTAGGTAGGCCATGTCCACAGCCCCTCCTGGTCTACTACTTTGGTCACCCAGTCAAAGAAATCTATTAGATTCGCCTGACATGACCTTCCCGCTGTGAACCCATGCTGCCTTGGGTTCTGTGCTCCACTGGCCTCTAGGTACTCGACTATTTTTCCTTCAGAAGTGACTCCATCACTTTCCCTACCACAGAGGTCAGACTGACAGGTCTGTAGTTTTCTGCCTCTGTCTTGGAACCATTTTTGTGAAGGGAATCACATCCGCCTCCCTCCAGTCCTCGGGTACCACACCATCCTCCCATGATTTATTAAAAAGAGTAGCCAGTGGTTTCACTAGTTCCTCCTTAATCTTTTAGAATTCTGGGGTGAATTCCATCAGGACCCATTGCTTTGTCCACCTTCAGTTTTAGGAGTTCTTGCAGAACCCTTTCTTCTGTGAAAGGACTGGGATCGACCCCTATCAAGAGTGCTTCTGTTAATTGGATTAGGCACTTCCCCTCCTCTTTTGGAATACTGAGCAGAAATATTCGTTCATGTATTCCTGCTTTTCACTGTCCCTCTGCCCACCCACTGTTCATTCTATTCAGCCTCACTATCCTCCCTTTGTCTTTCTCACTCGCTGATGTACCTATAAAAGGTTTTATCCCCTTCTTAACTGAGTTGGCTATCTTTCCTCAGTTTGGGCCTTTGCTATTCTGACTTCCTCCTGCTTCCTTCTGCCTTAACTGGTACAGCTCTCTGTCCTGCTCCTTCTGTGTTTTCCTTATACTTCCGAATGCTATCTTTTTCTTCCTGACTTTCACAGCCACCTCTTTTGAGAACCGTAGTGGCTTTTTCTTTTGTTTTGATTTGTTCATTTGCTTCACACAGAGGCTTGTTGCCTCTGTGATGGCAGTTTTGATAATTCCCCATTGTTGCTCCACACCTCCTTCTAGCCTGTTTGCTAGTGCTTTTCTGAGGCACTCTCCCATCTTGCCAAAGTCAGCCCTCCTAAAGTCCAGTACCCTCACTTTTGTATGGCTTGGCTCTGTTGCTGAGTTTAACGTGAACCACACTGTTTGATGGTCACTTGTCCCCAGATGGCAACCCATTTCTAGATCTGAGATCCTCTCACTGCCCCCGTTTGAGAGTATGAGGTCTAAGATTGCTCCCTCACGAGTGGGTTCCGAAACTAACTGTCTAATGCCTGCCACCTGTAGGGCATCAATAATGGCCCTGCTCTTGGATGTGGCTGCAGCAAATGTGCTCCAGTTAACATCTGGCATTTTCAGGTCTCCATCAACAGTATCTCCCTTTTCTCTGCCATTCTAAGAATGCCTTCTATCATATCCTTGTCCATTCCTTCCTCTGACATGGGGTCTGTACACAACCCTGTGCGGATTGTGATGCCCTTTCCAGTTTCCAAGGTGACCCACAGTGCCTCCTCTCCTCCCTGTTTACTCTTTTGTTCAGTTGCTTTTATCCCTTCCTTTACATAGAGAGCTACTCCTCCCCCTCTTCTCCCCTGCCTGTCTCTCCTGTAGGTTATGTACCCTGGTATGTTAACATCCCAGTCATGGTTCTCTGTGTACCATGTTTCTGTGACTGCTACAATATCCAGGCATCCCTCTTCCATTAAGGCCATCAGCTCAGGGAGCTTGTTGCCCAGACTACGGGCATTGGTACTCATTACCCTCCATTTCCTGATGGCCTTACTCCATTTTACCCCATCCCTGTCCTTCTTGCCTTTGTCACTTTCTTCATTTACCCCTGCCCTTCTCCCTATCGACACCTCTATGTTGGTGTTTGCCGCACTTACTACCGTGATTATTTGGGGGCTAGGATTTTCCTGCTCCTTTCCAGTGCCTCCCCCCTTGGCTAGTTTAAAAGCTTGCCAGTGAAGCATTTAAACCTATCACCTAGGATCCTGGTTCCCCTCCCGGACAGATGCAGCCCATCATGCCAGTATAGGCTTGCATCACTCCAGGTGGACCCCAGTCCCCAATGAAGCCAAATCCCTGAGCTCCACACCAGTTTTTCAACCATTGATTGAATCCCATGGTGCAGAACACCCCAGCCTCTCCTATGCCATAGATGGGTAGCACCTCCAAGAAGGTTACCGTGTGTGCTACTTGACTAAGGCCCCTCCCCAATTCCACAAACTCTTCCTGCACTTCTCTAATCCCTTTCTTAGCCAGGTCATTTGTCCCTAGGTGGACAATGACATCCAGCTCCCTCCCCTGTGCAGCTGCTCTGGCAATCCTGAGGATTCGCTTCCTGTCCCTGCAAGCCATGGCGCCAGGCAGGCACCTTACCTCCCTCTCCCCTTCCTCCCCCAGTTCTACCTTCCTAACAATGGAGTCCCCCACCAGGAGTTGTTTCCTTCCCCTGCAGGGTCCCCTGCCACCCTCCTGTGGGTCTCCTTTGTGGAGGTTCCCAGCATTCTCCTTGGTCTCCACTGTGGGTGCCTCCATAGAGGAACCACACTTTGCCAGAATGGCATAGGAATTGTGGAGAGGTACAATGGGAGGGATGCGCCTCTGTTCCACCACCCTTACCCTCCCTGAGCCCACTGTGGTCCAACCGCTCCTCTTTCTTGGCAACCTCTGAGGCAACGGCAGTGGCACTGGTGGTCCCTGGATGGAAGAGGAGGTCCCACAAATCCTGGCCAACTCAGCCTGGAGATGAGCAACCTCCTCCCCAGCCCCAGAGAGGTGCCTGCAGATGAGACACACCGCATCCTCCAGAACATCTTCCGAAGACTGCTGCTCCACAGCCACTGCACTGCCACTCCAATCATGTCTTTTACTGGCCCTTAACTGTTTGCAATCCTTACTCTTTCCTCTGTTTTTTTTCTCTCTCCTTACTTTCTGCCTTTGTGCCCTTTAAGCTCCTGATTGTCCTGTTCTGAGACAAGAATATCCTATATTTCGTAGTAGACCACTTACTTGCTCAGAGGCAGACCTCTAGTAGCAGAGGGGCCAGAGAGCTACTCTTGCCCTTCTAGGATGGTGGGTCCTTGGTGGTTCTGTGATCACTCACTTCCTGCCCCAAACAGGAAGTTCCTGTTGTCAGTCAAATTCTGTGCCTATAAAAATAGAACTAGCTTTGGGTGGGGGAAGGAGGCAATATAGTCCCAGCAGAGAAGTCCAGTCACACAGCAGTCCTTCTCCTGGTGTCTTCTGCCAAGCTATTAGCAGAAACTTTCTAAGGCAGTCTTTAAATGTAGCTTCCTAGCTAAGCCACTCCCCTACTTACCGGATCTTTCTACAAGTAATTTAAACCTCACAACAGTTAAGTCCTTTCAGTCACCTGAGATTTACACCTAGACAACTCTTCAGATACCCATTCAGTTCAGTTAACCCAAACACACACTTTTTTTTGTATGTTAGTTTTTTTACCCTAAATTAAAAGTCAAATACAAAAGTTCTTCTACTTTAGTCCCAGCAGAGAAGTCCAGTCACACAGCAGTCCTTTCTCCTGGTGTCTCCTGCCAAGCTATTGAGTATGCTTTCCTTGTTTCTGGTTTTCTGGAAACCTTCAACACCCTCAGTACCTGCTCTGACATATTCAAACTAGAGAATTCTAGCTCTTCAAGAACCATGCCCTCAGATGTAGCGTTCTGATGTCTGGGATAATTATTCTGCCCTGAGACAGAGTTATCAGGTTGTATTTCAGTGGCAGGCTGATTGGAATCCAGCTAGATAGGGTCAGAAGCATTGAGTACGAACCCAATCTGGCCCAGCCCAGGACTAGCAGAATCATTGTTCTTTGCTTTTCCCAGAGCTTTATGAGCACTCTCTGTATGAGTGGGAATAGTGGGAAGGCATACAGGAACTTCTCTGTCCAGTTCAAAACTAGGGCATCATGCAACAAAACTGTGGGAACTGATTGTTCTCCCAAGAGGCAAACAGGTTTATTTTTGGAGTGCCCTATCTTCTCAAGACTGAGGCCAGCACTTGCTTATTCAGACTTCATTTGTGGTTTCCCTTACTGATTCCGCTGGGGTAGTCTGCCAGTACATTGTCCTAACCTAGCAGATATACTGCAGAAATCTTTGCATCTAGGGAATAAGTCAGATCCCAGATCCTCATGGCTTCTATGCACTGTTTTGAGGGTCTTGTTCTGTCCTGTTTGTATAAGTAGTACATTGTTGTGGTATTGCCTGTTTCAGTTTGAACAGACTGACTGTGTAGCTGTGAGGAACATAACTGCATTGCCAGCAATACTGCCCTGACTGTAGGAGATGTATGTGTTTCTGAGTCTCCTTTGGGCTCAAGATGCCACTACTGTGAGGTCCTCCAGGTGGGCATCCTACCCTAGAAGTGAGGCATCTATTGCGAGGACTTTTGTTGGGATTGCTGTATGAAGGGAATACCCATTCTGAGGTTGCTTTCCTCCTCCCACCACTCTAGTGTTGTACAGAACCTTTTGTGACTGGCATTAGCTTAGACAGAGAGCCTGACCTTTGAGACTGGTGGGCTCCCAGAAGATATTGAATGTCCTTCATCTGAAATCTGGTCCATGGCACCACGGCTGTGAGTGAGACCATCTGGCCAAGAAGCTACAGGAAATGCCTTGCAGGCCTTGGATAACCCAGTGTCAAGGAGTCTGCACTGGCAATCAGATTTGATACCCTTTCCTGTGGAAGGAAGGCTTTCCCCTGTAGGATAGCCAGCTCTGTACCTTTGAAGTCCAGTGCCTGAACTGGTTCTGTCTGAGACATATACAGATTTATCAGGAATCCCAGATTCTCCAGGGTGCTCTTTACCTTTTGGATAGAGCACCTTGCCTCTTGTTTTGTTTACCCAGAGACTAGTCAGTTGTCTAGGTGGGGAAAACCACCACACCTTGTCTCCTTAGGTGTGCTACTACCATGGCTAGCTATTTTGTGAAGAATGTTTGTGCTGAGTTGAGGCAGAAGGGTTATAAACTGGTATTGGCAGTTTCCCTGCCTGAACCTGAGATATTTTTGGTGACTGGATTTGACTGGAATGTGCAAGTATGCATCCTTCCGATCCAGGGACCCCAACCAATCTCCTGACTGTAGTGATTGTATCACTGCGCTCACTGTGACCATCTTGAACTTTTTCTTTTTGATATGTTTGCTCAGATGTCTTAGATCACAAATGGGTCACCAATCTAATTTTTTCTTGTGGGGTAGGAAGTATTTAGAAAATAAGCCCTTTCCCCACTGTGAGGTAGGGAACTTTTCTATTGCCTTTGCCTGCAGCAGTTTCTTTACTTCCAGTTCCAGAAGAATTCCTTCTGTTGGTGTATGGGATGGGAAGTTTTTTGGTCTCTGCAGTTTTGGAAACCTTTTGAATTGTAGAGACAATCCATGATCCACTCCTTCCAGGACCCTCTTGTCTGTGGTGATTTTAACCCATTCCTGAAAGTAGTGGGTCAGCCTGCCCCCAGCTGGCAATGGCTGACTGGTGACCTTGGCAGAATAGTCATGGATTTTGTTTTATATGTGGCTTGTGGGCTGGTGCTGCAGCACGTCTGGAGCCCCTCCTGCCTCTGCATCTGTAGTAAACTATTTGAGGCTGGCAGTCATAGGGGGAATAAGGTACTGGATTGTAACCCCTGCCTCCCCTTCTGTAAGGCCTGTAGGAAATGGAGACCATTTCTCTTTTGGTGTTATTTTTCATCTGTTTTTTTCATGTATGCCTCTGTTTTGTCACCAACTAGGGAATTTACCTCAAAGGGGAAATTAATGGCTTTTTTCCTGGGTGTCCTGTGTAAGGATGATAGCCCTTATCCTGACAAACCTTCTCAGAGTCATTGCATGAGCCAAAACTCATAAAGCAGAATCATTGGAGTCGACAGCCATATGAAACTGGTACTTGGTGGTGTCTAGGGCTGACTCTGCTGTAGTGGCCAGGTCTTGTGCCACTTCACCATCTACCTTATCAGTCAGTGCCAGTACTGCATTTCACAGTGCCTTCTGGTACTGAGCTGTATATGCCAAGTAGACTGACTGCCTCAGGAGCAGCTAAGCTGTTGTGTACACTTTGTTTTGGCCATAGTATCCAGTTTCTTGTAATCCTTTTCAGGAGACAGTGCGGAGAAGGGCACCTTGGCTTTCTCACAGGCAGCTGCCTGCACCACTCTTTCATGATCAGTGTGGGGATACAGGTATTCCACCCGATACTTCTTTTCAACTATTTTTTATCAATGCCAGCAGCTGAATTTGGTGCTGACGTGATTTTTGATGTAGCGTCTTGGAGTGATTTGTGTATGGGGACTAGCAGTCTCCTCGTGGGGTCTAGCTCCATCACGTCCATGAACTCTGTTTCCAACTCATTGTCCTCTGCTTCATGAGAGGGGATGTTGAGGGTGTTCATCTTTTCAATCAATGTGGAGTAAGAGGTATACTCCTCTCTGGGCCAAGGACTCTTGCCCATGTGTACCATCAGGTCCTATAGTTCACCTTCCTCCTCCTCCTCCTCTTTCTTGTAATAAATATCATCATCCTCCACAGGCAAATGTTCAGGGACCGAAGCCTGGGAAAGGGGAAGTCACATTGAGGAAATTTCTCATAGCCTGGAAGGCTTGGAAAAACTGTCATGCCTTAGCCATATCCTCTGTCGAGGGCATTTGTCTCTGGTCCACTACCTGCTCCTTTTCCTTTGTAGGAGGAGTGGCATGGACTTGTTTCTCTCTTTGTTTTTTCTTGGCAGGCAGAGGTTCCCCTACCTGCTCTGAAGCTCTTTTATTTGTATTTTTGTAATCAAGAGTTGCCCCTTTTGGACACCCTGTTATCTTTGCCAGGCTTATCTGACGGCTGAGCAGCTTTATCTTTTTGTATCTGTCCCTTTTGACAGGGACTGCTGCTTATGAGGAGAAGAATCCTCTGATGCATGCTTTCCACCATCATTAGGAACTCCCTCTGAGCCTTTGTCATACTTTGATGATATAGAGGCAGGTTGAGAAATCATATATTTTTCTCCTTTTAAAGCCCTTTTCTTTTGAGTTTCAGGGCAAAGCATTTTACAGAGCTCACAGCTGACAAGATCGTGATCTGAATCAAGGCACTTTAAAGGGAAACTGTCGTTTGCAGGGGCTCCCACCCCTGCAAACGTTAACCTCCAGTTAAGCTTTTTTGAAAAAAGCTCCTTTTTTTATGCTGCACAAAATAATGCATTTTAATTTCTAAAAGTCCGCTACCCGGAAGTGTAGTGGACGATGGAGTGGCACCATTAAGTGTACTGGTGCAGCGCCACACCATGCGCTTCTGTGCAACTGAATGGAAGAACACAGTGCGGCCCCACACCATTACACTTAATGGTACCGCTCCAATGTCTGCTACACTTCTGGGTAGTGGACTTTTAGAAATTAAAATATATTACTTTGTACCGCATGAAAAAAGGAGCTTTTTTCAAAAGCTTAACCGAGGGTAACGCTTGCAGGGCGGGAGCCCCTGCAAATAACAGTTTCCCTTTAAACAAAGTTCATGGCAGTCTACCTTTGCCAAAAGCTGAAAAAAATGTGTACACTTTTTTAAACCTGTTGATCTTGTTTGCTTTTTAGGTCTATCAGTCATGCCAAACACCGAAAGACCAGGCAAAACAATTGTATTTTGCTCTCTGTCACAGACAATTATTGTAAAATATTTTCCCTCACAGATAGTGAGAAATTGCATTTCCGATTTAAAAAAGGCAGAGGAGTGTGGTTGTTTACCAAAAGAATGGTTCAGTTCCCTCAGAATAGGAACCATGTATCAACTGTGGCAAAAAATTCTGAAAATAAAGGAAATCTTGGTGGGTTTAATAACATTTATTCAAATGGGATCAGTTCCCTTGAGGCAGGAACTACATTGCAGACATGGCCTTGTCTGGTTTCAGGAGCCTGGATTCAGTTCCCAGTAGGTCACATTATTTCTTTCTCACTACAATTTGTGACTTAATGGCTAAGCAGTGACTAATACTGCACAAAAAGCATCTGTCATCTCAGTCATTCCTGTTTGCAGGATATGCAATACCAGAGAAAGGAAGTGTGCCCAGGAAATCCAGGTTCAATCATGTGAGCCTGTAGCTCAGCGGTTAGAGCACCAGGATGATATTCCAGCAGCTTGGGTTCAATTCCCAGTAGGTGACATTTCTTTCTCACTACAATTTGCAATTTTTTTTTTTTTGTCTTTGGTAACCAGGTAAGGCCCACTAGGCACAAGTGCCTGTTTTCAGGGGTGACCTGGGAGCACTGGGCAGTTAAGTGACTTGCTCAGAGTCACACAGTATACAAGTGGAGGTTGTGAGAATCAAACTCAAGTCTGGTCTGCTGGATATATCAAGCTCATTCACACCTCGTTCCTCTAACCTCTAGGCTATACTGCCAGCCCAATTTAATTGCTAAGCAGCTGACACTGCTGCACAGAAGACATCTAATTGTCATCTGAATTGTTCCAAGTTGCAGGACATGCAATAACAGAGAAAGGAAGTGTGTGTGGGAATCCCAGATCCAACCATGTGAGCCTGTGGCTCAGTTGTTAGAACACCAGGCTGGTATTCTGGGGGACTGGGTTCAATTCCCAGTAAGTGACATAATTTCTTTTTCACTACAATTTGTGATTTATCTGACTATTACAATGCCAAAATTATTTACACTGGAAAATGCTACAGTAACATCAGAAACAAAATGCACAGTGATCTAGTACGTGATTCAAAATTAGCAAGGGTAGTTCGCTTCAGGAAGGACTTTGAGAAATTTCAGCAGGCCCTAGATATTCTGGGTTATTGGTCTGATATTTGGCAGATGCAAGTCAATGTTGGAAGTGTATAATTGGCATCCAGAGGCCAGAAACAGATATTGGACTTTAAAACTAGTAGATATTGCAGAACAGGAGAGGGGCATGGGGGATAGTATTGACTTTCCTTTATGCTGGCTGAGCAGGTTTCTGCATTGATCATTAGGGCCAACAGAATGCAAAGGGGATAAATGGTAGGAAAAAGACAGTGAGAATGTTACTGTACCAGACACCACCTGGAATATTGCTTGAAGTGTTAGATGCCACATTACAATAAGGACATAGCTGGGAAAATAGAGCACAAAACAATTTGAGTAGATAGATAGAGAACATTATGATTACATGTGAATTCAGACTATGGCATCTGCCAATTTTCTTCCTAGAAAAAAAGGAGATTAAAAGAGAGACAATTGCAGTATTCAGAATCCCACCTCATAACTCAACCTTTGACTTCTGCATATGAATGGCATGCTCTTTCCTGCCTCCCCTTGCCCTCTCCTCTCTTTTCCCCATTACTAATTAGCTGAGCTCTGTGATAGAAACATATAAAAGACCTCTGCGAATTGTACTGTATTATTATCTGTTCAACACACAATTTTATGGCTGCTCTCTCCCTCTGCACCGAAAGTCTTTATTCTAATACTGGTTTATATAATGTTGGACAGTCTCATCTTTGTCTTGCACGTTAGCTGGTGCTCAGGTTAGTATGGATGAATCGTAGCAAACATAAAGGGCAGTCTCTGTTCTTTGACCTCCGGTGGCACTCACGTAGCATTAACATCTACTTTCACTCTTAGAGTCACTCAAGCAACATCATTTTGTGCTTAGTAACATCTCTGCTGGACCGGAATAGTAAAGAAAATTGTTAAATTGAGTAGTAATTTTTTTATAATGTTCTTATTTATTAGTAGCAGTGTACAGAATAAAGATACAGCATTTCACATAATATCACGTCTGCCAAGTGAATATCACACTGCAACCCAAAATCACATAGGACAAAATCCCAAAATAGCACACTCTACCCTTGTTTTATTCACAATGTTAAAATCACATTTCTGATGAGGGCTGCTACTGGCTTTATGCACCTTTGGAACTCACAGAGTCCAGTAACCCCCACCCCTACCATGGTAAATCTGCAATGTTAAAATTTCTTTCTGCCTAAATTGGTTAATTTCTTACTTTTATCTCCATGGAAAAGGGGTTCTCTTAGTTACCATTTTACAGCTGTGGTGTGAACAAGCCAGAACAGCAGATGCCAAGGTGGAACCCCATGGGTTGGTCCAAACTATAAAATGTTTGTGGTGGCTACTCTTTACAGAGTCCATTGCCTAAACTGGCTCTTTTATGGTACAGTGCTTCCACTCAGGTAACTTAACAGATTTGCCATGGGAGAGGTGCTCCAAAGTCACACTGTTACAGCACTGATGTCAAACACAGGCATAAATAAGGCACTGGGTCAGTATGTCACAAGATATAATGCCGCACGGCACTATTGCGCTGCGCAATTAATGCCATGAGGCATCATGTCTTTGTTCTGTGGGGGGCTCTGCCCCCACACCCCCTGTTACAGGGGGCTGCACCCCCCGGACCCTCCACTAAAGATTATCAACTCCAAGGGGGGGGCCAACTCAGGGAGTGCACAGGTCCGGGTTTCGCCATAATGCCATATGCTATTAAACATGCGACATTATGACCCAGTACTCATAAATATAATTCTCCCTGCCTAACAAAAAGTGATATACACATGCATGCTGAAGCAATCAATATGTTTATTAAAATAGTTTTCAATAGAAAAAACAAAACTTTAAACAGAGAATTGGTGTGGAGGAAACCATTTGACAAAGAAGAAGCTGCAGCAGTTGGATATGTAGTTATACTTCCACAAAATCAGATCATTCAGTGTATTTAAGGCATCCAACAATATACAGAATGCAGCCTAGGACAATGTAATATTAATGTAATGTTCTGAAGCATGTAGATATCATTCACTATGTCAGTAACATGTGCCTAGAGGAAGCTACTGCAGTTTTCAACGAAGCTTGTTCGAATATTTTTTTTATTTGCTACTGACACTGAAATTAAATAAAGATATATAGGAATATTATCATTTGTCATCACAGGAATCTCATTTGACACTGGGCAATAGAAAGATTGGATGTAATCATGTGAAATCATGCATAATGAATCCTGTGTATCTCACCTAATGAAGTATTTTTGTTTCTTATGTTTAGTGGTTTAAAATACAAGTTAAACCATTCTTTTTGTGTGCTGTAAACATATACTGCTGTAAGTATTCAACCTTCTGGATGCTGGTTACTATGGGCCCCAGCTACACAAAGTGGGGAAGTGGCCAGGGTTCTAGTTGTGTCCAGATACTGAGGCTAGCTGGGGGTCCTTGAAAGTTGCTGCTGACTGCATTAAGTTTGGGGATCTGTTTCTCTCTCTAATCATCCTTGCTGCCTTTGGCCGAAGCACACCATGCTACTGAACTGTGCTGTGGTATACCCTTTCCATGGGCCAGGATCTGCTCTTCTCTGAGCTGATCCTCAGAGCTCAGCTCGGGTAAGACTGAGCTGTGTATGCGTCCTCCACTGTTTATTCGGGGTGAGAGGTGCAAACAGCATCCAGCAGTAGCCTAGCTACTGAACACATGCACAGGGCATGCACAATGACTCAGCAGTTCAGCTACTGAACATGTGCACAAGGCATGCACAATGACTCAATGGCTCAGCACTGCTGAAAGCGGGGAGCCTGCAATATTACAGGACTCGGGGTCCTTACACAAATCTGTTAGTAAGGGTTGAAAAGCCAGGGGGTGAGAGCCTGGTTACACACTCCCTCAAGTAAACCCTTACAGTCCTGCACAAGATCATGTTACACATATACCAAAAGGAAAGGGGGAGGAGTACAGACCTCCTTGTGCCCCTGCAAAGTTGTGTGTCTGCATTCCTTTATCCATAGCCAACAACAGAGGGAACACTAAGGGGACACAATTAGTGTGACCCATTCCACAGGGTGCGATTGGATGGTGAAGTGGGTTGAAATGTCATACCAATGATTCTTAGTAACACCACCTGTAGCATCCAACAGATTACTTCAGCTACCAGGGGTGCCTCATTGTTGTAGTTCTCAGTACTCTTCTGATACTCTGTAGACTTGGATACCATGCACAAAATGTCGCCAATACATGTCCACATAACCCTTTTGTCCATAACCTTGTAGCAAGTGTGGAAGGGCAGGGTCTAGCAACCTGCCACCCTTAGCAGACTATAGTCCTTCTCGGTACTGTCTCTTCTTCCTTGGACCAGAGAAAGGAACAACCCATACAAAGACATAGACTCTGCCAAACTCAAACCTGCAAAAGAAACTCAATCTGCTATCCCTTAGCACAGTTTCCTTTCCCCTGCAAATAAATAGTAGGCACATAAAAAAGCATACCACATTTCCATCTCATATATTCCATACTCTTTCTTAACCTTTTCCCCCTTTCTCCAATCTTCTGTTCTTTCTTTGGTCCTTCTTCCACATCACCTGTACCAAAAAGTCATATACTACACCACTGAATTTGCATGACTCTAAAGTTGGATTTTTATATAACCAATGTAATACTTGGAAGTAAAATATGGGGTTTAACATGGAAGTTTTTCACTGTCTATAATTGTAATTGCATCAGATTTATATCTTTGTATAATGTTTTATTTTGTGTATGTTGGTTTATGTATACACCAACTGTACTTTCCATTTGCCCTCCCCCCAGAACACATCTGAAAACAAGCTATTGTAGCTCAGTATGCCTTTCCTGGTGAAACGTTTTTAAATAAATAAATAAAAGGAGAATGTCCCACTTCCATAGTGTGGGGTTTCCTGAAGGGGAGCTGGGCTTATCCCAGAGCTGTCTCTTTAGTGACCCCTCTTCATGCATGAACGTGTGTATAAAGAGTCATACTGTACCATTTGCCAGCCTCTGTTTTCCTCCATCAAGCTACGAGGTACAGGGAACACCTCCATCCCCAACATGGATTAGTCAGAGAAGAGGCAGAACTGACAGATCCCTCCAGCTGGAAATCTAGAACAAGTTTCCTCTGTGAGGGGAACAACAACAGACTGCATTCAGCCCTACCGGCACATGGATGATGAGGGCTTATGGGGGCAACCAACCAATTCTCTGCACCCTGACTTTAGGCATAATGATGAAGGTGTGACTTCTTCATGGTGGTCCCATCTGGACCAGGCACAGAAGTGTAGTTTCCATTCCACAGCCTTTTCAGATTAATATAGATGATTTCATGCATTCCTTTGCTGTCCAGTCTCACAGTTATTTACCACACTAATGGCCCATGTGTCAGTTTCCTCTTTCAATTGTTTGCACGCTACCTGGTCACCTGCAGTGAGTGCACACTTGGCCTCCTATAGTAAGACCCAGTTTCTGGCCCCCTCTAATTCCTGCCAGAACCAGCCAGGCATGTATGGGAAACAGTACCCTGCTCTTCATTCTGCCTTCACTTTCCTTTTGATTACTCTGAATGCATCACATAACTTAGGCAATCAGCACTTGTCCCCAGTTCCATGGGGCAGCCAAAGTTTGTCCCACCACTCAGTCATTTTTTTATTAACACAGTTTCATTAGGAAGTGAGGGTACCATGATGACTAATTCCTACCACCCAAGGGTATCAGTAGAGGTGCTGCAGCAGATGCTTCTGAAGGCACATATGTTTCGTCTTTTCTTCCTCCACCACTTTCTTCCTCCACCTCTGGCACCTGTTTGGCTCCTTGCTTGGTCTCTAGCAGCTCACCTAGTTGTGGGATCTGGATGGTGTTGTCTTCTGTGGGAGGGTGCAACAAGGTTCTCGGGAGCTGACACCTGGTGGACCATGCTGTGGGCTGGAAACCCCTTCAGTGATATCAACTCCACCAGTCTCATATTTGTCCACATGGGAGTGAGGGAGATTCCCACTGAGGACCACATGCCAGACACATCCTCTGAGTTTGACCCCATTTCCTCCATAGGTCCCTTAAGGGACAATAGGCCCAGGCCTCGACCCTTCAGTGTTAGACAAGGGGTTCACTTTAACTAGAAACCTTTTTTTTAAGAAAGGAACACCCCAAATTTATTGTTATAAGTACTTAAGATTCGTGTGGGTGTTTTATTTTTTGTAGTTTCAACATACTGCAATTTTGGATACTGTAAAAATAATAGAGGATTGATTAGTTCAAGACTCACTACTTATTTTCTTTTGGCCAGTAAGCTTGCTGGATTACTTCAACATAGAAACATAGAAACATAGACTTTGACGGCAGATAAGGACCACTTGGCCCACCCAGTCTGCCCATTTTCCTACCTACTGGATAAGCTGCAGATTCTAGTTAACCAACAGCCTATTTCCTGCAACCCCCCACTATAATTGCCTTGTGTCTGTCCCATGCATGTTTGAATTCCTCCACTGTTTTAGACCCCACAACCTCTCCAGGAAGGCGGTTCCATGCGTCCACCTCTCTCTCCGTGAAAAAGAATTTCCTCACATTACCCCTGAGCCGTCCCCCTTCTAACTTTAAATTGTGCCCCCTTGTTCTTACCCATCTCTTTTTATGAAAGATGCTACCCTCCTGGACTTTGTTGATTCCCTTGAGGTACTTAAAAGTTTCTATCATGTCCCCCCTGTCCCTCCTTTCACCAAGGGTATACATATTAAGCTCTCTCAGTCTCTCTTCATATGGTTTCTGATGTAGACCCTGCACCATTTTAGTTGCCCTCCTCTGGACTGCTTCCATCCGGTCTACGTCCTTGCGTAGATGAGGTCTCCAAAACTGCATGCAGTACTCCAGATGGGGTCTCACCAACTGTCTGTATAGAGGGATAACCACTTCCCTTTTTCTGCTTGTGATGCCCCTCCCTATGCATCCCAGTATCCCCCTGGCTTTCCCTACTGACTTCTCACATTGCATACCCACCTTTAGGTCATCTGATATGACTACACCCAGATCCCTTTCCATTATTGTTGTTGTTAGTACCTCCCTGCTATTGTGTACTCTTCTCCTGGATTTTATTTCCCAGGTGCATTACTTTGCACTTCTTTGCATTGAATCTAAGTTGCCATATGTCTGACCATTCCTCCAACCTTGCCAAGTCCCTTCTCATCCTTTCTACCCCCTTGTGTATCAACTCTGTTACAGATCTTTGTGTCATCCACAAAGAGGCATACCTTTCCTTCCAGACCCTCTGCAATGTCACCTATAAAGACATTAAAGAGGACTGGACCCAGTACTGAGCCCTGAGGTACTCCACTAGTAACCCCCCTTTCTTCAGAATGTGTTCCATTCACTGTTACCTTCTGTGTCCTGTTGTGCAGCCAGTTTTCTACCCAGGCTACCACCCTGGGACCCACTCCCAGGCTGGCTAACTCAATTATTAATCTTTTGTGCGAGACTGTGTCAAATGCCTTGCTAAAGTCTAGGTAGGCCATATCCACAGCCCCTCCCTGGTCTATCACTTTGTTCACCCAGTCAAAGAAATTGATTAGATTTGTCTGACATGACCTTCCTGCTGTGAATCCATGCTGCTTTGGGTCCAGTGCCCCACTGGCCTCTAGGTACTCAACAATTCTTTCTTTCAGAAGTGATTCCATCATTTTCCCCACCACTGAGGTCAAACTAACAGGTCTGTAGTTTCCTGTTTCTGCCTTGCTCCCACTTTTGTGAAGGGGAATCACATCTGCCCTCCTCCAGTCCTCAGGTACCACCCCATCTTCCCATGATTTGTTAAAAGTGTGGTTAGTGGTGTCACTAGGTCCTCCTTAGCTCTTTTAGGATTCTAGGGTGAATCCCGTCAGGCCCCATTGCTTTGTCCACCTTGAGTTTTAGAAGTTCTTTCAATACTCTTTCTTCTTTAAATGGACTGGTATCAACCCCACTATCCAGAGTGCTTCTACTGTTTGGTTTAGGTAACTCCTCTTCTTCTTTTGTGAATAGTGAGCAAAAGTATTCATTCATTATCTCTGCCTTTTCACTGTCTCCCTCTGCCCACCTCCCCTTTCCTTTATTAATCTTCCCTATCCCTCCCTTAACCTTTCTATGTTCCCTAATATACCTATAAAAGATTTTATCCCCCTTCTTAACTGAGTTGGCTATCCTTTCCTCGGTTTGGGCCTTTGCTTTTCTGACTGCCTTCTCCACTTCTTTCTGCTTTAATTGATACAGTTCCCTGTCGTGCTCTGTCTGTGATTCCTTATACTTTTTGAATGCAGCCTTTTTCTCTTAACCTTCCTGACACTTCTTTTGAGAGCCATAGTGGTTTTTATTCCGTTTTGTTTTCTTTATTTGTTTCACACAAAGGCTTGTTGCCTCCATGATGGCAGTTTTGATTTTTCTCCATTGTTCTTCCACCCCTCCTTTCTGGCCATTTGCTAATGCATTCCTCAGGTATTCACACATTTTGCCAAAGTCAGCCCTTCTAAAGTCCAGTATCCTTGTATTTGTATGGCTTGTCTCCATGGTTGTGTTTATTGTGAAGTACACTTTCACTTTACAGTGGTCGCTTGTTCCCAGGTGTCTACTGACTTCTAAGTTTGTGATCCTCTCTCCATTTGAGAGTACCAGGTCTAATATTGCTACCTCCCGAGTGGGTTCCACCACTAGCTGTCTAAGGCATGCTCCCTGTAGGGCATCAAGAATGACCCTGCTCTTGGATGTGGCTGCAGTCCATGTTGCCCAGTTAACATCTGGCATATTCAGGTCCCCATCAACAGTATCTCCCTTTTCAGCCATTTGAGAATGCCTCTATCATTTTCTTGTCCATTTCCTCCCTTGAGACGGGGTCTGTATACAACCCCTGCGGATTGTGATGCCATTCCTGTCCCAATGTGACCCAGAGTTCCTCTTGTCCTCCCCTTTACCTTTTAGTTCTGTTACTTTGATCCCTTCCCTTATGTAGAGAGCTACTCCACCTCCTCTTTTACCCTCCCTGTCCCTTCTGTAGATTGTGTACCCTGGTATGTTGACATCCCAGTCATGGTTCTCCGTGTACCATGTTTCTGTGACTGCCACAATATCCAAGTGTTCCACTTCCATCAGGGCTACTAGCTCTGGAAGCTTGTTTCCAAGACTACGGGCATTGGTACTCATTGCCCTCCATTTAATGTTGGCTTTATCCTTTTTTACCCCATCCCTGCTCTTATTGCCCTTGTCCATTTTTCCATTTACTCCTGTCCTGCCCTCTGTCAAGCTCTGTACCTCAGTGTTTACCCTACTACCTGCCATGCTTTGCGGGGGGAGGCTTGAACTTTCCTGTTTCCTATCAGCACCTCTCCCCTTGGCTAGTTTAAAAGCTTGCCAAGGAAGCCTTTAAACCTGTCACCTAGGAGCGTGTTTCCCTTCCTGGACAGATGCAGACCATCATGCCAGTATAGACCTTCATCTCTCCAGGTGGACCCCTAGTCCCCAATGAAGCCAAAGCCCTGTGCTCTGCACCAGTTTTGCAACCATTCATTAAACTGCATGGTGTGCAGTACCCTAGCCTCACCCCTGCCATGGACTGGCAGCACCTCTGAGAAGGTTACCATGCCTGCTACCTGTCTGAGGCCCCTCCCCAACTCCACAAATTCATTCTGCACTGCACTGATCTCATGCCTAGCTAGGTCATTTGTCCTGAGGTGGACAATGATATCTAGTTTCCTCTCCTGTGATTCTGCTTCTGCAATCCTGAGGATTATTCCTGTCCCTCAAGCCATGGCCCAGGCAGGCACCTTCTTCCTCTCCTCTCCCTTCCCCAGGTCTACACCCCTAACAATTGAGTCCCCTATCAGAAGTTGTTTCTTTCCCTTGTGTTGTCCCTTGCCACTCTTTTGTGGGTCTCCCTTGTGGATGTCCCCAGCACTCTTCTTGGTCTCCAATGAGGGTGTCATCATAGAGGAACCTTGATTTGCCAGACCGACATATGATTTGTGTACAGGTGCAACTCGGGGGCTACACCTCTGTTCCACCACCCTCACCCTCTCAGAACCTACTGTGATCCATCTGCTCTTCACACATGACAACCTCTGAGGCAGTGGTTGTGGAACTGGTGCTCTTTGGGTGGGGGAGTCCTCCTTAGTCCTTGCCAGTTCAGCCTGGAGGTGGGCAACCTCCTCCCTCAGAGCTGACAGTTGCCTGCAAATAGGGCAGCAATGCAGGTTCCAGAATGTTTCCTGGAAAATTGCTGCCCCACTGCCAGTGCATTGCACCACTCCCCACATGTCCCTCTTCCTTATAATATACAATGAGTAATATACACATTTTTTTTTTTGGTGTGTGTATACTTACGCTTTATGCACTGTGCTGGGTAATTAAGAATATGACAGTTCTGCTCCAAGACCTGTTGAGGAAGTGATGTCAGAACCTTGGCTATAAAGGAAATGCCATGCCTGGGGTGGGTAGGGTGAGGGGTAGGGTGGGTGGGTAGGCCACAACCACTGGTGACTGTTAGAAACAATCAATTACACCACTGCTCCACCACCCTGGTGAGTACTGCCCTTTATAGTAAGTCAACCAACACCACAATGTACTAGACCACTGCTCCTACACAAACCACTGTACTGAGTCTAGAGCAATGTCATCATGGCACCTAAGCAGAGAGTCCCCAGTAGCTCACAACAGTACAAACACAGGAACAGAGGCTTACCTAGTGTAACAACCAGGAGAGCACCCACAAAGAGCTTCAAGATGCTCCCCAGTCCTTCTTGCACTTCCTCTGGTTACCATGATTTTCATTTATATACATATTTTTTTAAACAGTTTTTTTGTTTGTTTTGCAAACAACACATTTGGGTTTCACACCAAAGGTGCATGGTCCTTTATGTTGGTGGGACTTTAGAAGCAGCCCTTTATACTTTCAAATCCCATCCCCTGAGGAAGAACTGTGCTCAAGGCACCAGAGCATTTGACTGGTGTTGTCTCCTGTAAACATCTTTGTACTATACACTGTACAGTTGTTGCTGATTCAACATTAAAGCTATTTTTCTAGTTTTACATTGTTTGATCCTAATCTTATCTGTCTGTGTGTCTGTGGTATTTGGAGCCAGCAGCTCTTTGTGGGTGCTCTCCTGGTTGTGACACTAGGTAAGCCCCTGTTTCTGTGTTTGTACTGTTGTGAGCTACTGGGAACTCTCTGCTTAGGTGCCATGATGACATTGCTCAATCGGATTTTAGACTTTTCCTGCATAGTGACAGGGCTCCACTTTTTTTGTACAACAAACTCTCCTGTATATATTTGGATATGAGTTCTAAGCCTGCTGCATCACAAGATTCAGGAATGCAATTACTCTGTAGCTTGGAGACACCCAAGGAAGCAGTATCCAGATGTAATCTAGTAAGGTCTGTTTAATGTGACAATACTCATTTAAATGCTGTTGAGATTTATTAGACCCAGAAAACTTTGTATTACATTAGAGAGGCTCTACTTCTTGGAGCAGAACCTGTGACTAGGCCATCTCATCTTACAGTGTTATGTAGAGTAGGGGCAGATACCTAGAGGGCTCCAAATTTGACACATCCTCTGAGGTTGACCCCATTTCCTCCATAGGCCTCTCAGAAGGGACAATTGGCTCAGGACTCAACCCTTCAGTATTCTCTTCGAGGGATGCAATACAATCCTTCACCCAGTGGCACCCAATCAGGTTACCAAGTGTATCCTTATGACTCAGTATGAGACCTAGGTATATTCTTACCTTTAGCAAGACAGTAACACACCCTTTTGAGCTCTTAACAGCTGTCAGAATTATTAACACTTTTCCAGCATTCACATGCAAAAGAAACTGAGAAGGCACAGGCAGAATTTCAAGGAAAATAGTGTTTGCTAAACATTGAAAACAGTTAAAATACAAACACAGAACATATAACATAAATACAGTACTTACAGTCAGAACTAAATTGGAAATTACAGAACAAAAAAAGCCTGAATACTTTAAAGTCTAGCTGAATTATGTCTTTCAAAAGTGCCTTGTTTTCAGTCCCGAGACCAAGTGTGTCTCACTCCTCTTAGAGTCCAGAGATAAAAAGCCTTTTTCCCTTCAGATGCTTGACAATTTGAAAATCCATTTCCCCACCTCCTTGTGAGGTCACAGCACCCATGAGGTCACTGTCAGCCCTGTAACCACTCTGTAATCCGAGTATGAATATCCAAAAAGGATATTATTTTTCCGCTGGCTGGAAATCAGCAGTTAACAATAAAATAAAAACAAATATATGACAACCTCTCTGATCAAAGCATTTCCTTTGATGTTTCATAAACCCACATCCTGTTACCAGTTCCCCTCTAGGTGTGAAAACCAAGAGGGATCAGCCCTTCAAGGGTCATAAAATGCACACATTGGACCGAGCTTCAAAAGGAATATTTTACGATGTCATCACCTGGCATTTGGGAAGGAAGTCTTTAATTAGTGTTTTCACTGGCCAGTTTTATGACAGCCTGCTGGCTGAGTCACACTGATATCTTTGGGTCACAAAAGTCACTATTACCACTGCAAAGCTGTTTTTTTTTCTATGCAGACATTCACATACCATATATTTATATCACAATTTATAAGTATAATAATAAGCAGGTGGCAGTGCGCCACACTCCTCGCCTCCTAGACTGAATTTGGGGGGCTCTATCCCTGCAATGGGATGAGTTCCCCAAAGTGAGTTCATGGCTCAAATTGACATGAAGTCCATCTGCATTTTTATTTGCTGCCCCTGCCCTGTGTGAGACAGTCATATCATACCCTTGCAAGGCAAGGCTCCATCTTAATAGCCTACCATTTGTTTTACCCATTTGTGCCAGCCAAACCAGGGGGTTGTGGTAGGTTTGTACCTCAAAATGCTGCCCGTATAGGTATGGCTCCCACACCATGGCAAGACACTCTTTTTCCACTGTAGAGTAAACCTGCTCCCTGGGAAGCAACTTCTTACTGAGGTACACTATGGGGTGATCTTTCCCTTGGTTGGATATCTGACTCAGCACTGCCCCAATACCCACATCTGAGGCATCAGTCTGGACTACAAAGGGTCTACTATAGTCTGGCCTTGCCAATACAGGAGCACTGCACAGTGCCTCTTTTAGTCTTGTAAAGGCTTGTTCACTGGCTGGTTCCCAGGTAACTTTCTTAGGCATCCTTTTTCTTAACAGACCAGATAGGGAGCAGTCAAGGCACTGTAATTTGGTACAAATTTCCTATAGTACCCTGCTGTCCCTAGAAAACTCTGGACCTGCTTCTGTGTTTCCAGTTTGGGCCATGCCTTGATTGCCTCAACTTTTGATTGGTTAGGACAGAGCTGTCCCCAGTCTACAATATGCCCGAGGTATGCCACCTCAGCCATGGCCACCTGGCACTTCTCAGCTTTTACAGGGAGCCCAGCCCTCTGTATCCTGCCCAGCACTTCCCTAAGGTGGGACAGGTGTTCCTCCCAGCTGACACTAAAGATGGCAGTGTCATCCAGGTATGCCATGGCGTGCTCCTCAGCACCATTTAACACCTGGTTCACCAACCTTTGGAAAGTGGCAGGGGCATTCTTCATTCCAAAAGGCATTACTTTAAATTCAAATAACCCTATCGAAGTGATGAAGGCTGACCACTCCCTAGCTCTGGCAGTTAACTCTACCTGTCAGTACCCCCTTTGTCAGGTCAATAATTGTAAGGTAGGTCGCCCATCCCAACTTGTCCAGGAGTTCGTCCATCCATGACATTGGGAGGGCGTCTGACTTTGTGACTGCATTGAGTCCACGATAGTCCATACAAAAATGAGTAGAGCCATCTGGCTTGGGAACAAGGACTATGGGTGAGGCCCATGGGCTGTGGGATTTCTGGATTACCCCTAAATCCAGCATTTCCTCCACCTCCCTCCTAATGTCCTTTTGGACAGCCTCAGACACCCAATATGCCATCCGCTGTATGGGCGCTTGTGTCCCTGTCTCCATATCGTGCTTCACTGGGGGGGGGTAGTCCAGGCTTGGCACTAAACAGTGGGGCAAAGTCTGCTAAAATCTCCCTTACTTACTAGATCTGGTATGGGGTCAACTGTGGTGACATTTTAATTGCCTCCACAGAGGACTCCCGCTGCTTTCTTCCAGCAAGTCCAGAAGGGGGTCTCCTTTGACCTTATCCTCCCCAGGACTACACACTACAAACACCGTGTTAGCCCTATTAGCATATGGCTTCATCATGTTGACATGGCACATTCTTTGTGTATGTCTCCTGTCAGGTAGCTGTATGATGTAGTTTACGTCATTTACCTGTCTGACTACTTCGTACGGTCCTGCCCACTCGGCCTGCAGCTTATCTTTCCAGACAGGTATTAGGACCATGACTTCCTGACCCACAGTATATGAGTGAGCTCTGGCTCTGTGGTCATACCACACCTTTTTTTTTTGTTGGGCAGCTGCCAGTTTGCTCTGGGCTGTCCCTATAAGCTCCTTCAGCCTTTCCCTAAACCTAAGGACATAATCATAGAAACATAGAAACACAGAATTTGACAGCAGATAAGGAATGGTTGACCCACCCAGTCTGCCCAGTTCCCTACCTAATGGCTAAGCTGCAGATCCTAGTTGACCAACAGCCTACTTTTTCCTACCCCCACCCACTAGAATTGCCTTATGACTGTCCCATGCATTCTTGAACTCTACCACTGTTTTGGACTCCACAACCTTCTCAGGAAGGCTGTTCCATGCATCCACAACCCTCTCTGTGAAAAAATACTTCCTCATATTACCTCTGAGGTATCTCCCTCAATCCTCAAATTGTGCCCCCTTGTTCTTGCACACTTCTTTTTCTGAAAGAGGTTACCCTCTTGGACTATGGGAGTTCCCTGGATGGCATGCTTGCCTTCCCAGTCCTCCCAGATCAAGTCTAGGGGCCCATGTACTCAGCATCCATATAAGAGCCCGAAGGGGGAAAACCCTGTCAACTGTTGGGGGACCTCCCTGTATGCAAACAGGTGGGGAAGCTATTTCTCCCACTCTTTCCCATGCTGTTCAGCAAACACTTGGAGCATTGACTTAAGGGTACCATTAAATCTCTCCACAAGCCCATTGGCTTGCGGGTGATAAGGTGTCGTGCATCTCTGCACCACCCCACACTTCTCCCACAAACATTTCATCAGGTCCAACATGAAGGAACCCCCTTGATTGGTGATAACCTCCTGCAGAAACCCAACATGGGAGAAAGTCCCTAGCAAGGCATCTGCCACTTTGTCTGTCCTCAGTGAGGATAGGGCGAGTGCCTCTGGGTACCGAGTGGCATAATCCACCACAGTCAGGATAAACTTCTTCCTGGAGGAGCTGGGGGTATTTAGAGGCCCCACAATATCCATTCCCACCCTCTGGAATGGCTCTTTCATGATGGGCAAAGGAATTAGGGTGGCTTGGGTTCTCTTACCAGCCTTACTATTTCTTGGCACCAGTGACAAAAGATCTGTGATACTCCTTCTCCTGGTGAGTGAAGTTGGGCCAATAGAAATTCTGGGCCAATCGCTGCGTAGTGCGCATGATTCCCAGATGACCAGACATGGGAATATCATGTGAAATCTTGAGCAACTGCTCACGGTACCCCTGGGGAATGACAAGCTGCCTGCCCATCACCCCTTTCTCTGTCTTTGCATCCTGTGTATACAGCAGTCCATTGTCCCAATAAACTTTGTTTCCCATCACCTGTGCTCCGTCAGAGTCTGCTCAAGCCCTCAGCTTCTCTAAACTAGGGTGCCCTTGCTGAGCAGCTGTAAACTTCTTACACATTCCCAAGGCATGGTACAGGTCCCCTTCAGTTTCTAGACCAGAGTCCCTAGCACTTGCATCAGGGCATTCAGGATCACTGCTATCCCTAACCCTCTGACTATGGTTCAAATCTCCCTCCTCAGAGTAACCCTTCATAGCTGTTCTGTTAACTGCTACCTGGGGAACCTCTACCCCCTTTTACTATTCTCCAAATCAGGAGACACAGGCGAGGGAACCAGCCTCCCAGTGGTTTCCACAGGGGCTTCTATGGGGTCCAGGGAACTGCAGATTCACCTACACAAACTGAACACTCCTACAGGGGCAGGGAGCACCGAGAGTGCCTTGAAGAGGTAAAGTCTACCTCCTCCTGCCAGCTTACTTTTAGGGGTGTTAGCCCATCGATGCTGTGGTCTGCTGCCCCACCCACCCTCCACCCAAGCCCAACTCTTAATTTATAGGCCCTCCCCATGACTTCCTGTTGCCACATTTTCTAAGTCCCCACTTCTCCATTAGCAGGTTATACTCACCTGCTACTAGAGAGTACTCCTTGCACAACCTTCCTATCCACTCTTTACCACTATACCCTTTTCTGCTCTTCTACCGCTCTACCTACGTTGGCTTCTTCGCTGCCTCCCTCCCTTCCTAGTTAGCCTATTCACTGCCCTATCCCACCTAGTTGCAGCCATCCAAGCCTCTCCACCCCTTGCTGTGCATCCCCCGACCATTTTCCATTCTCCCTGTGGCCACTAGGAGTCACTATTTCTCCCCTCCGTCCGGGGCCTGACCCAGTACACTCCAGCTTCCCAACTGCCAGGTTTACCATCCTTCCCAGGCTTTAACGACACCTGCCTCCCAGTTCATTTGAATGTTGTACCCTGTGCACCAAAGTCCGCAGCCCTACCACTACACTACTGTGGTAGTCACACAACAGAAAGCTTAGCCTAGACCTTTATACTTCTCTACTGCCTCATCAGCAAGAGGGATCATGGGTACCAACTCCCCAGTGCTTCTTCTGGCCATCCCAGCCCTCCTGATACTGGCCTCTCTCCTACCTGACCACACTCCCTGCACTTATGGTGCTGCAACCCCTGACCATACGTTGGTCTCTCAACCACCACCCACACCAGACACAAACCCAGGGCCCCAGCATCCACCTCCCCCTCCACTTACCAGGCCCCCTTGCCTTTCTGGGACCCTCTTGGACCTATCTCCTTACTGCTATTCCCACCCTTCATGCTCTACCCATTCCATGCACCCTTGAGGTTGACCCCTCAGCCTGTAGACCACTAAAAGATGCCTGTTACCACCAACCATTGGTTAGAATTATCATTTTATTACTGCTACTGTCTGGAACTGTCCACCCCAATCTGGGCTCAACTCCAACAAGGCCACCCAAGACCTTATCCTCTGGGCTCTGCATTGCCTCCCTGAACATCTGCAGCTTGCTAAAAAAATCTGCTGGGCTCCAATGCTGGGTCATCCAACACCAACCCAACATTATTGCTGTAGTGGAGATGTGGCTCTCCAAATCTACCCCCCTGATTCCTTCATCTCACTCCCTGGGTACACCCTCTATCGGGAAGATAGATTAGGTAAACAAGGGGGCAGATGTGCTGTTTACTTATGTGACATCATTATTGGTCAAGCACTCCCCGCTTCCAAGCTCAACAACGGAGCCCAGGCCCTCACCCTTAAAATCATCCTTGATCCTACCAGGGGTCCACTCTATATCACGGTCTCCTACATGCCTCCTAGGAACCAAAACCTTGCTATCCAGTCACTCAGAGTATCTCTCAACTCTCTCTCACAAAGCCGAACAAGTCTTATTATGGGACCTTCATGTCAATTGGCTTAGCTCCTCAGCTTCACAAGCGAGAGATTCCTTTGCCATCCTTAACATGACCCAATTAGTCTCCCAGCCCATTAGACTTAACCACACCAGAGGAACCAGCACCCTCCTGGATGTCATAGTCTCCAACCACTCCCACAAAGTCCAGGATATTAAAATCCTTTCAGACTCCTTCAGTGACCACTCTCCTATCTTCTTCCTTTGGTCCTCTGCCACCCCCAAACCAGTAACTCAATCCTTTCTTCGTAGGTGCCTCCGCCCAAGTGGCCTTAAAAAACTCAGGCACTATCTCACCCAGATTGACTAGTCCCCCATCAGCCATGCCCCAAGCATTGACACTTGACCTCTTCATGCAGGCTTTCAACAAGGCCTGTGATCTATATGCACCGCTCACCAGACATCACTCAAAAAAACAAAATGTGCCCTGGGTCACCCCTTCCCTGATCCAAAAACTCCAAAAGAGAGATGACCTCTGGCATATTGCTGTGGAGTCTGGAAAAGTGTCAGATAGGCAAGCTTACAATGCTGCATGCAATCAGTGCACATGGGCCATCCGCAAGGTCAAAGCGGAGCACTACCAGGCCACCCTTACCTCTTCCTGGGGCTCATCCCGGACCTTCTGGGATAATATAAAAGAGCTGAATGGGAAAACATGTCCCCCCCATCCCATCCTTCTGTCAACAGCTCTATTACCATGGACCTCCTCACCATAGCTAACTGCCTTAATACCACCTTCACTGATCTAAGTTCTGTCCTCCCTAGTAGTTTCTTCGACCCCGTGCTGAAATCTCAACCACCTGTCCTACATTGCCCCACTTCCATCTATGCAAGATTTCCACCCAAGAAGCCAGACCATACCTGCAGAAAGCCCTGGGCAGCAATAGCCCTAGCAATGACACTCTGGACACCAGGATCCTGTGCCAAGTTCTTGACAATGTCCTTGTCCCACTGACTGGCTTACTGAATTGATCCCTCTGTCTAGGTCAATTCCCCAGTGTCTGGAAAATGGCTATCATCACACCCATACACAAAAGTGGTGAGAAGTCCTCCCCAAACCACTATAGGCCAATCTCCATACTTCCCCCTCTTTCCAAAGCTATCAAAAAACTGGTGGCCACTCAGCTCACTGAGTACCTGACCAAATAAAACATACTATGCCCTGAGCAGCATGGTTTCCGCACAGGACATAGTACCACCACAGCCCTCCTTGAATTCTCCAACTATCTGCACTTTTCCGTAGACTCTAGCAATCTTGCTGGTGCAGTGTTCATTGACCTCTCCAAGGCCTTCGACACTGTTTGCCATTCTCTCCTGCTTGACTCCCTCTACCAAATCGGTTTCTCCACTGGTCTTCTCGCCTGGTGCACCAGCTATCTCTCAGCTCATTCCCAGTGTGTAAAAATCTATGGGACCTTATCCAGCACCCGACATGTTTGCTCCGGGGTCCCCAGGGCTCTATACTGGGGCCCCTCTTGTTCAGTCTCTACCTCAACACCCTGTCCAGTGCCTGCTCTGGCAAAATTCTTCTTTACACAGATGTTGCCATTCTCTTTGCCACTCACCATAAACCTGGCTCACTCCAGGACTCTCTCCAGCTCACCTTTAACCAAGCTGAAAAATAGTTCAAGGATCAAAGGCTTGTTCTCAACCTAAAAAAGACCAAGTCTGTGCTATTCACCCACCACTAAAACAAGTCCAGAAATGCCTCTCTCCTAATCCTCCCCAGCACACAGCACCCCCTAGAGCAAGTGTCCACATATAAATACCTAGGGATTACCTTTGACATGGCTCTCACTTTTCACCACCACATAAATGTCCTCTCAGCAGCCACCAACTCTTGGTTAGGCCTTCTCTACCAGCACAAGGACTGCCTCCCTCCCCATGCACTCCGGCTGGCCATCACATCCTCTGTCCTGTCCCTAGTGGATTATGGCCTGCCAATATATGGTGCTGCTGATAACACTGCTATCAGTAAAATCCAAATCTCCATAAACAAGGCCTGCAGGCTCTTGACCGGGGCACCCAGACTCATCCATACCTGCCTACTCTATGCCGCTGCAAACCTCCTCGATCTTGAAGAAAGACTCCACTACCAAACCTGTCTACTATCCAAGAAAATTCTTCTCGGGCTCTCCCCCCAGAGGTGGCTGCATCCCTTCAACGTGCCCCTCCAACAGTGGCCACCCGCAGCTCAGATAAGGCCACCCTACTGGTGCCCAGAACCAGGATCTCCCTAGTCCAGTGATCCTTCTGCTACAGGGCTCCCTCCTTGTTCAACTCCCTCCCTGTCGACATCACCAACATGCTCAAAATTGGTCCATTTAAAAATGCCCTTCATGACCACCTTTTCAACACATGCTGCTGTAAATGCAACTAACTAAATCCCTGCACCCTCTTCGGGCCTCCAAAGAAAACAATTTACCCTTGCTGGTAACTGCACACACCATCCCATTTGAGATTGTTGCCAATAACTACATTTATAGCCACATTTTCTGCTACAGCAACCTTTTGCACAGTCCCCTCTGTCTCACCCCAGTCTAGGAGAACACTAGCAAGGGGCAGCATTTTCTCCTCCCCAGTGAATTCCTGTGCAGTCACAAATTGATTGGTTATCAGCTGATCAGGCTCTTCCAAATCCCCTTTTATAAAAGTCAGGGATGCCTCTGTGTCCCTTAACCCATGGGTCTGTACCCCACTCAGTGACTGGGTGTATGTGTTCCCTCATGTTTACTGGCATGTTTTCAGGGACACACAAACAACCCACTTCTTTCCTAGCACCACTTTGTGCACTCTCAGCCCTTTTTGCGCACTGCCTGGCAATATGTCCAGTTTCTTTGCAAACCCAACATGCACTTCTTTTATCAGGCAAATCTTTTCTTTGTAACCTGGGGCTACCTGGTTTCGGTGGAGGCAGGGAGGGTTTTGCTGCCCTGAAGGCATGCTTTTCTCTTTTTGCACTGCCACACCTGCCCCATTCTCTCTTAGAGAAGGCCTGCTCTTGGGATAGCGGTCCAAGAGTTCAGCAGCCTCTTACACTGTTTTTGGATCTCGGTCCTCCAGCTAGGTTTTCAGCTTTTCTGGGCACACCCAAAAAAACTGCTCTAACAGTACAGAATTTTTAATTTTCTCTACAGAGGTTGCTTCAATCCCGTCCCACCAAAGCTTTAAAAACTGACATTGTTTAGTGGCTAGCTTCTCATAGCTCATATCAGGGCTTCTCCTGAGCTTACGGAATTTAACTCTGTAAGCCTCTGCTGTTGATTCATACTTCTTGAGCAGGGCAGCTTTAAGTTTATTGTAATCATCACTGTCCTCATTGTCCATTTGACCCAGTGCATCCTGAGCTTTCCCGGTAAGTAGCGGGGATAACTGGAAGCTCCAGGACCCTCTAGGAATATTTGCCTGAATACTTACTGCTTCAAAGGAATTTAAAAAAGCATCTATATATTCCCCTCTTTAAATTTAGCTATCAATTTAGAATTTAATTTGTAACCCAGTCCTGGAGTCCCATTTAACCCCAGGCCACTTACCTGCTCTGCTGCTGGTGTTTGGAGTCATAGCTTCTCCAGTTCATGTTGCCTCTGGCACTCATGCTCTTCTCGCTTGGCCTCTTGCTGCTCTTGCTCAGCCTCTCACTGCTCTCACTCAGCCTCTTGCTGCTCTCACCACTCTCACTAAGCCTCTCACTGAAACTGTCACTCTCTTTCCTCTACCTCTTGCTGAAGCTGTTGCTCTCCTTCCTCTGTGGCTCGCTGCTCTTGCCTCTCTTCTGTCTGAACTCCAGCTCCATTCTCTGCAACTCCATCTGTAGCATGAGCTCTTCTGGATCCAAAATGTTGGTGACCTTCCCCTGCTGCTGTGGTCCTTAGCTTGCACTGGTCCCTCCTCAGTGGATATGGACACTGCACTGGACCCTGGCCCCTCCACGCCCAAGGTTCGGTCCTTTCCAGTCACAGACTGTGACTCGATGTCTTGTGCATCAGCTGCCACAAGAGCCTCCATGAGATGCTTTTTGGCTCTGCCCTCATGCTGGACTCCTCTCTCTTGGCACAACTGCCTCAGGTAGTCTGCAGTGTACTTGCTGTAGTTGGAAGCCATCTTCTTCCCTATCTACAGCTACACTAACTTGCACCCAAAAAATAAAAAATAAAACAGGTAGGGAACTTGGACTGTAAGCACAATGATATAGTTCTATTTACTTTTTAAAAATCACTGCTATATTTTGCATGTAAGCTGTTACAATATTAATCTGACACCCAGGACTGTTAGTGCTCATGTTACCAAATACTTTTAAATCGCAGCGCTGCCAACCAAATCTGTCACAAACATGCTCTGCAGGTCAGGCCCTCTGCTCCCACAGTGCCAAACCTTGAAGTGCAATAGTGTGAACAGGAGACAAATAGGGTAACCCTCCTGTCTGTTTGGGGTCTGAATTACCTACTACCCTTGAGTCCTGGGGGTCAAATGTGAACCTTTTTGCTAGCACACCCAGTTAACAGGCTCAGATATGTATTCTCTTCAGGGGATGCAATGCAATCCTTTACCCAGTGGCACCCAGCCAGGTTTCCAAATGTACCCTTATGACTCAATATGAAACCTAGGTATATTCTTATCTTTAGCAAGACAGTAACACATCCTTTTGAGGTCTTAACAGCTGTCAGAATTATTAACACTTTTCCAGCATTCACATGCAAAAGAAAATGAGAAGGCACAGGCAGAATTTCAAGGAAAATAGTGTTTATTAAAAACTGAAAATAGTTAAAGTACAAACATAGAACATATAAATACTTACAGTCAGTACTAAATTGGAAATTACAGAACAAAAAAAGCCTAAATACTTTAAAGTCTAGCTGAATTATGTCTTTCAATAGTGCCTTGTTTTCAGTCCAGAGACCAAGTGTGTCTCACTCCTTTTAGAGTCCAGAGATAAAAAGCCCCTTTCCCTTCAGATGCTCGACAATTTGAAAATCCATTTCCCCACCTCTTTGTGAGGTCACAGCATCTATGAAGTCACTGTCAGCTCTGTAACCACTCTTAATCTGAGTATGAATATCCAAAAAGGATATTCTTTTTCTACTGGCTGGAAATCATCAGTTATCAATACAATAAAAACAAATATATAACAGCCTCTCTGATCAAAGCATTTCCTTTGATGTTTCATAAAACCCACATTCTGTCACCAGTTCCCCTCTAGGTGTGAAAACCAAGAGGGATCAGCCCTTCAAGGGTCATAAAATGCATACATTCGACCGAGCTTTGAAAGGAATATTTTACGATGTCTTATCACCTGGCATTTGGGAAGGAAGTCTTTAATTAGTGTTTCCACTGGCCAGTTTTATGACAGCCTGCTGGCTCAGTCATACTGACACCTTTGGGTCACAAAGGTCACTATTAACACTTCAAGACTATTTTCTTTTCTAAGCATTCGCATACCATATATTTATATCACAATTTATAAATATAATAATAAGCAGGTGGCAGAGTGTCACACTGTCCACCTCCCTTCCTTCAATGTTCTTGGCTCTTATCTTTGGCTCCTTGCATTCCCCTTCCTCCATGAACACTGAGCAAAAGTATTTATTTAGAATGTCTGCTTTTTTCTGTTTCCCCTCCGCATACTCCCCACCTGCCCTCCTAAGCCTTAGTATCCTCCCCTAGTCTTTCTCTTTTCACTTACATGTCTGAAAAATGTCTTGTCTTCTTTCTTTACTGCCTGGTCCGTTTTGTCCTCTGTTTGTGCCTTTGCAGCCCTGATTGCTTTTACCGCCTCCTTATGTTTTTCCCGATACACCTCCCTTTCCTCCTCCCTCTGTGTCTCCTTATACCTCCAGAAAGCTAACTATTTTGCCCTTACCTTCCTGGCCACCTCTTTTGAGAACCATACTGGTCTCTTTTTCCTCTTGCTTTTGCTCACATGCCTGATGCAGAGGTTTATTGCCTTCACTATCACCTCTTTTAGTTTTGCCCACTGATCCGCCACTCCACTCAAGTCCTACACCCATGCCAGGGCTTCCCTGAGGCATTCCCCCAATTATTTTTTAAATTGGCCAGGACCCTTGCCTTTTGTGTGGCTTGATTTTGCCACCATGCATATATTGAACCACACCATATGGTGGTCACTGGTCCCCAGGTAGCCACCCACTTTGATGTCTACAACACTGTAGCCCAAGGTGAGCACAAGGTCTAGTATTGCCCACTCACAAGTGAGGTCTTTTACTAGTTGCCTGAGGAACGCACCCTGTAGGGAGTCCAGGATGTCCCTGCTCCTAGCTGAAGCTGTGGCTGGGATGCTCCAATCTACATCTGGCAGATTGAAGTCCCCTACCAGCAAGCACCTGCCCCTTATTTGCCATCTTTTGGATGGCTTCCACCAGAACCTTATCCAACTCTCCCCCCTGTGCTGGAAGTCTGTAGAGCATGTCAGTGCAAACTGCAGCTCCATTCCCTATTTCAAGGATGACCCACAGTACCTTTGCCCCACCTGTATTTCCTATATCTCAGTCGCCTTTATACTATCCCTCACAAGAGTCACTCCTCGCCCTTTTTTCCTACCCTGCTTTCCTGAACAGAGTATAGCCTGGAATGGCTATATCCCAGTCATAGTTTTCATTTAATTTCATCAGCAGTATTAATGCCTGCTCTGATTCAGCTCCTTCATAAAGGAATAAATGTTACACCAGTCCCTAAAGTTGATGAGTTCATTATATCTGGGAACCTATTCACGCTATTCTGCAAACTTAATCTGAAAAATCTCTTTACAATTCTCATTGGAAGACTGCAATTTACCACCCAACATTGGGGTTTTCAGTAGTCTAGCATTTGAAGACCGTGAGGAATAAACCGACAGAGTAAACTATTAGTCTTTATAGAAATGCTGGAAAAAGTCTTTAGGAATGAAAGAAACATACCTATGAGTGATACAGTTACATAGCTTGCATTACCCTTGAATGGCACGTTGTACCAGGGCAGAAGAACAATGGAAGATTTGGATGTTTATTGTTTTTTTGATCCAGAAATGGTAACAAGTCCAGAAACTACTGATGAAAATTTAGACATGAATGCAACATGGTTATCAACCTCTGTGTGGAATGATAAGATGGAGTGGGAACATTTACAACCAAAATTTAACTTAAGCCCCATTACAATAATCATGTGATTAGCATGTTATAAAAAAATTGTAGAGTCAGAGGTTAATAAGTTAATAAGAAAAGAAAGTACAATTTAACAAATGAGGAAACATAGGCATTGTTAGAACTGAAATCTATGAATGATATAGAAATTAAACAAAGAGACGAGAGGCGATGTGGCATTATGTCAAAAGAGCAATATTTGACAATGGTTTAATTAATAATTTAGAGCTTTATCTTAAGCTACTAGTGTAATGCCCCAGAGTTGGAAGCACTACAGAAAAGGGGAATCAGTAGATAAACTAGGGGTTTACAGGTGCCCAGGGTGCCTGCTGTAGGTGTAGGCAGCAGGGTACTATGATAAAGCGGCCCCTCTTAAGTGAATTTCCCCTCCCTATAGTGGGGAAACTATAAAATAATAAAGAAAAGTGCCCTGTGCACTTAAATCCTGGTCAAAAAGTAGATTTCTATGCAAGCAGCAACAACAATGGCTTGGATGGAATGCTGTGCTAAGCTGCTCATGCACAGCATCCCAGTCCAAAACACTCTAGAGTTAGAAGTGTTAGCTTTTGAAAGAGTTTAACAGTTATTCAAGGTAGTTCCTGCCAGACTGTGGAGGAGAGAGAGCACCACAAACCAAGGGGAAAACTGTTTAGGGCTTACCTGGTGTTGAAGCCATTTCCCTGAGGGTTTGGTGGTGTGCCTCCTCTGGGCTCCAGCTGGCGAAGACTCCGTGACACTCCGGTTCAGTCTGCGGTGCCATCGGGGCACCAGAAGAAAGCAATCAGCCGTTTGCCATGGTTTGGGCTTGGGAGCCCTGTTGTTTTATTGCTTTGACCCCCCCTTAAGTGTTTTAAAGTTGATTCCGGTCCCCTGTCAGTGGCATAGAAGAGCTGCATCGCGACCGTTTTGCAGTCGGCCCTCCGAGGCCCCATTGGCCATCCCTTGCTCTGCCTGCTGTCTCACGTGCTCCCTCCCACTGCCAACAAACCTCCCGCCACCTGATCCTCCAGAACAGCTCGTCGGAGCGGTGAGTCAGCGGCAGCACCTGCGTTGTGCTGTCCGACCAAAGGAAACAAAGACTGTGTTTTTTGTATTAGTTTAAAAGCACAGAAGGCGCTGAATAAGTTGCCGAGTCGTAGGGTAGCGGTTCGGTCCGAATTCCTGTATTTCAATATTCAGAAGGAGGCGGGTAAGGATGCCCACAGGAGGGGGCTAGCAATGCAAGGCCAGTCCGAGTCTGTTAAATATTGATGAGGGGCAGGATTAAAGGCAGCGACCTGCCTAAAGAATTGACAGCTCTCTGAGAGCTGTATAGAATTAAAGGGGCCCAGCCACTTTTGGCCACATAGAAAGTTAAAGTGGCAATCTAGGCCCATTTCTGAGAGGGCACCAGGCCCATTGTAAAGCAGGGCGTCAGGCACATTTCAGAGGGCACCAGGCCCATTGTAAAGCAGGGCACCAGGCCCATTTGTGAGACGGCACCAGGCCAATTGTAAAGCAGGGCACCAGGCCCATTTCAGAGGGCGCTAGGCCCAGCTAAGAGAGGGCATCAGGCCCATTATAGTGAGGGCGTCAGGCCCAGAGGTAAAAGGGCTGCCAGGCCCAATGTCAAGGTAGGGCATCAGGCCCGAGGTAATGGTAGGATATTAGGCCCACAGCTAAGTAGGGCATTAGACCTGAGGTAAATGTAGGGCATCAGGCCCGAGGTAAATGTAGGGCATTAGGCCTGAGGTAAAGCGGGGTTCTAGGGAGGCTCCGGCCTAGTGTAATAAGACAAGCCAGCCTAGTGGTAGTAAGGGCAGCCCTGGACTAGTATATTAGGGCAAGCCATCCTGGTGGTAGTAAGGGCAGCCCCGACCTAGTGTATTAGGGCTAGCCAGCCTAGTGGTAGAAAGGGCAGCCCCGGCCTAGTGTATTAGAGCAAGCCAGCCTAGTGCTAGTAAGGGCAGCTCCAGCCTGGTGGATTAGGGCAGGCCAGCCTAGCAGTTATTAGGGCATACAGGCCCCATAGCAAGTAAGGCATGTAGGCCTTTAGTGTTCCGGGCAATTAGCACAGGGCAAGTGGTACCATCAGTATAGTGGTTAGGGCATCCATAGCAAAACGTTCAGGGGTAGCCAGATCCTATTCAGAAAGGCCCTACAGTCAGGGGAAAAGAGTCCAACCAAGGGTGTTCAGCTCACAAATACTGCAAAGTAACTGTACTGTTCATGCACATGTTTGTTGCTAAAGTATCTGAAAGACTGTGAGCTTGCCAAGAAGCACCAAGACTGTATTGTATATGGATTGTGGTTATTTGCCCCTGGTCATCTGAACTGTTACCCTAAGCATCTGAACTATTGCTCTAAGCATCTGAACTACTGCTCTAAGCATCTGAACTATTGTCCTAAGCATCTGGACAATTGCCCCACCTGTAACCATTACTCATAAATTTAGACTTTGCCCTTCCCCCTGGCAAATTATCGGATCATTCTGCAGTCCCCTTGGCATTGCAGGAAGGTGTATCTTTCAGCTACATTGTTACCAGTGTATGGGGACAGTTTCAATCTTCTACCACACTGCAGTCCCGTAGTGTGGTCTGTAATACTTCATACTCAGAATCAGTCTCTACCCAGAAGAAGACTTCTTCTCAGCATTCTTCACCCAAGTGGGATTGATCATCAGATCATCTCCTCTGTCTGTGTCATCCACCAAAGTTGAGTTCGTTGCCAGTCATACCCGCCGTTTCTTGTTTTTCACAGCTCGAAGTTACGTCCGCCGAAGCGCATCACGACAGCCGTGCCAGTGTTGTTTCATATGGTTCCTGACCCAGATGTCCCAAAGTTGGTCGCTTTCCACAGTAGAGTGTGCACATCCTGGAGAACCTGGTCTGCACCCCTGGTCATTCGCCGAAAGTCGAGTCCGTCGAACCCCAGTTCGAGACGCGTCTGCCATTTCTTTATTTTGTTCTAGGTTCTGGTGACAAGATTGCAGAATCTACCATCCTCTCTACAGATTCTTCTGGTTTCTGGTCCTATCGGAGATTCTTCAGAGTTTAGCTGGCCTTTGGGAGTGTTGCAGCATCATTCAGGTCATGGTAGTCCTCAAGTGGATTCGTCGCCACGCAGATCCTGGTTTCTTCTCATCCTTGGCAGCCCTGAAAGTGGGTTTTGGCCAAGTGATCCTTTGTCTTCAGTTTGGAATCCAACAGCTTGTAAGTGGGTTATTCCAGGAACCAGTTGCTCTGGTTCTTTCTTTCCGGCAGCCTTGGAGAGAGTGGGTTTTTGCCGAAGAATCATATGGTCTGTTTACCAAACCTCTCACCACCCAGTGGCCTTTACAAGGTCCCTGCTGGGAATTGTGTTTAGTATCAACCGTTCCATTTGCTCCTCTTTGTAGCTACCATCGTAGAATGACGGTGTACACGAAGACATCAGACCTCTGGACTTTGGTGACATTTGGACTTCAGTAGAACTCCATGGTCATAGTTAAACCAAATATTGTTGTGGGTAGTACATAGCATCTGATTTTTGCCTAAGTTTAGTAATAGGTATAGGTTACTGTTGAAGGATTGTAGGCGTATAGTGGCAATAGGCCGTGGTGTGCCCGAAGAGAAGAATAACATAGAGTTTAGACATTTTAGAGTTTAGTTGTAACTGTTTAGATATCCATAATGCTGTCCATACTCCCTACTGTTTTTGTGGTTGGTATGTTTCTGTACGACCATGTCCTCCGTCCCCTCCTGTCTAATAAACGTCTTTGCTTCATCCAGTCTCTGTGTATGACTCCTACCTCTCCTTGTTGGGTGATTCCACCAGCCCAACCCCATTCAGACCTTAAGCAGCCCCTCGCCATCCCACCTGCTGAGGGTGTCGCTGGCACTGCTGGTAGTGAGACAGTTCCCTTCACCACTCCGAATGAAGAACCCGAGGTCTACCAGTGCAGCGTCCATCACACTAGGGAATCCAACTGCAAACGTTTAGATGGAAATATTGAATTAGATAGATTTGGACTATAATAGGGTCTGGATCTTGGAAACTGAGAGGAGGTTTTTGAAACATCTGAGTCAGTTATCCAATGCTATACAAAAATACAAGAAAGTATAACTTATGCCCCAGGTAAGCCCATTGTTTCTGGTGTGGGGTCCTTAACATAGAATTTTGCTGTTTTTGTACACTATTTTCTACGGAGTAGTGTTGTTAAGCTTACTTCTTATCTCCATGACACCATTCACTTGCTCAACAAGATGGAAAACATTATCTGGGAGTAAGGTTATACTTGGCTATGATTTGATGTCACTTCCCTTCATTTTTCGATTAGGCACAAAGATGGGATAGCAGCAGCAAGGTTTTTTTTTCTTTTGAGAATCATAAGCAGACAGAATAATTGCTGACTGATTTTGTTTTCTTGGCACTGGAGTTTGTAATCCATAACAGTTGCATATTTGATAAGTCATATTTTCTACAAATCTACAGCACAGCTATGGCCCCATCTTCTGCCACCTTGGTTATGGGGTATTAGGAGATGATCTGTCTCTATTATGTATAATTACAAAACCGGTGAGAAAAATCAGTAAAAATGTTGGCTCCTGATTGGACAAAATGCACTACATGACCATGTCTTATCCTACAATGACCACATGCCTGCACATCTTTCTATTTTCCACTGCCAAAACAATTTTGGCTATTTGATAAGACCAATAATCCACTACAGGGTATGTGGTAATGCTCTGATATATGCACGCCTTGGGTGGTTCAACGGACTCGGCCTGCAGCCTCATGCCTCATAATGCACACCATGACATGCATACATCAGAGCATGACCCCATGCTCTGAAGTGGATTATCTGCTACACACTCACACACAAATATATATAAATATATATATATATATATATTCATAGCCAAATAAATAAATGAATAACATCTTTGCAGATAACATTAAATGCTGGCTAAGGTATCTTGATGATGGGATTTACATAGAGGTGGTGCCAGAGGAGAAAATCCTTGAATCTATGCACTGCACTAACAACAGTAATTCCATTTAAAGTTTATATATATATATATATATATATATATATATATATATATACAGCTGATAAGTCTGAGCTGAATTTCATGAACATTACTTTGACTAGAAAAACTAACCAGAAAGTTACAACAAAGGGGTACACTAATGAGACTCCTGCCAACAATCTCCTCAGAGCTTAGAGTATACAGCCACATAGCCTCATACAGTCTGTTCTGTATGGGCAATTTCTTTATATTAGATGCAGTTGTTCTTCTGATGAAGAATTTCAGAAACAATCAGAAGGTCTTAAAGAAAAAATGTAGTAAAGAGGTTACTATAGGCAGTACTTAGCTCTAACAAGAAAAAAGTCTGGAATTGTACCAAGGAAGACTATGTTGGTACTAAGGAAAACTACTGGTCCTCAAGAAAAAAAAATCTAAGTTCCCAACATGTAACCCTTGTTTTAAGTTACAACCATTTAACTGTCAGAATTGGTAACATTGTTACAAAAACTGGAGGACTGTGATGAGTAACCCTGTACTGCAAGATGTAAATGGTCCTAGACCCAGGGTCTCTGTTAGCAAAGGTAACTATCTAAAATATAAATTGGTTAAGTCATTTTTTTTATTTAGTTGTTTTACCAGGAGTAGTGCACTAAGCTGAAATCTTTTTTACAAATGTGACCTGGGAGCACAGGGAAGTTAAGTGACTTGGTCAGGGTCACACAGTATGCAAGTGGAAGCTGAGGGATTCAATCCCAGGTCTGTTTTTCTGGATGTCACTAGATATGCAGCTCAGAGCCTTAAACCACTGCGCTATACTGCCTCCCCATTTCACTAGGACAAAGCCCTAGTTCCCACTCCTAGCTGCCCATACAACCATCTGGTTTATACTAGTTTTATAAATGTATTGTGTTCACATACTGTCCAGAGCAAATTCTTTCACAATCTGAGTAACATATGTTATTCAAGAAAATTGAAGTGCCACAGTTTTTCAGTTGCAACACTAGCTTCATGGTCTATGCCCAGTGGTGTCCCTGCAACCTTGTATACATACAGTAGGTAGGGAATTATGCCTCTTCAAATCAGAGAGCATGAACACCTCAGGGCAATCAAAACACATATTTGGACTATACATTTGGTGCCCATTTCCTCTAATATCACAACTCTGACATAAGAAATTTGCATGTTATGGGGCTAGACCATATCAAACCAGTAAGTAGAGGAAGAAGCAGAACCCAAGAAAATTCTTTGTGTTGGAAGAAATCCTAGGCAACATGTTTGGAACTTTATAGCAACTGAGGATTCAGACAGAAATCGGAATCTTTTGAGAAGTTAAGGTCATAATTATTATTTTATTACATTTTTGGTGATTGTATTTATGTAATTATAAGTGGCAAGGCAAGTGTATAAATACTAATACTGTCAGTACTGCTAATCTTAGCTTCTGCCTATATGCAGTAGAATAAGGTTATTAGACAGGTAGTCTATGTCCACACATTACTAAGTAAGGGAAGACAAACAGGGTTGCTCAGCTGGAGTGGTGGTGCTACAGGTAATGAAAAGACCATTGATAGATACAAAAGTGCACACTCAGACATACACCATCAATGAGATGAATGTGTGTCAAATGAGTCCACCAACAGCAAAAGTGTTGTGCAAAATGGTCCACTTTAATTCATTGCAAATAGCAGCATACCAGGAAGAAATCCACAGTGCAGAGAAATGCTTCGATATTTTGCCCTTGCATGCTTTGTCAAGGAGCTACTATGGTAACTATAATTACCCCATTTAAACACAGATATCTTAAAGGGACAGTACTATATTAGTTATGTACATAAAATGTGTTAGTGCTCAGGCTCCATAAAGTGCAAATAGTGACACATCTAAAATACAAATACACACAGGCTGACCATATTACATCCCCCCTCATTTTGATAGCAATGATAATTTATGAAAAAATGCTAATTTAACATTGCAAAGTAATATGTTACAACTTACATTTGAAGGGTAAAGGGTTCAGAAGCACAAAAGCAAACTAATGCAAACAACCACTGAAGACATGATGTGCTAAACCTAAGTTATAGACACACTTTCATAATAGTATGCAAGGTACCTTAATACAGTAAAGGGGTTATTTCAACTCTTGCATTGTGCCCAGGGGGTATTGTGGGGCAAAGCTTGAAAATCCAAAAAGCTTCTCTTTGTGCTAACTGCAAGTCAGTATCCCCCCCATGCACCCACCGTCACTTTCTCTATGCCAGTGAATGTCCAGCGATGGACACGAGGGAGTGTGGGATGGAGCACATGTTCAGAAGTGATATAATCCAAATTCTGCTTACTAATAGCTCGTAAGTGATCCCTTACTCATTCCTGAAGCTAGCACTTTGTCGTCGCCACATAACATGTACCACAGGTACATACTGCTAAATAAATCATGTGGATGGAATCACAGTTCAAAAAATCTCCAAATATTGTAACATTCCCAATTTGCTGGATTTATTTTAAAAAGTGTTATTTATCACCTCACAATTCTTACACCATAGGCAACAGTGGCAGCTGGGGCAATGTTGGCAACCAAGTACCATGTTTCTTTGGTATGGGTTGAAGGGTATGTATTATACAATCCCCAATGTTTGGAGATTTTTGAACTGTGATTCCACATGTGATTCCATGTGCCTTCAATGGCTGTTTGTTTTAGTTTAGTTTTGTGCTTCTGAATCATTTAACTCTCAGACATATGTGGTAACATATTACTTTGCAATGTTAAATTAGCATTTTTTCATGAATTTATTAAAAAAAATGTTCATGAATGATCATTGCTGTAAAAATGAGGGGGGTGTAATATGGTCAGCCTGTGTGTATTTGTATTTTAAATGTGTCACTATCTGCACTTTATAGAACCTGAGCACTAACATACTTTATGCATGTAACTTATATGGAACTGTCCCTTTAAGATATCTGTGTTTCAAATGGGTGGTTATAGTTACCATGGATCTCCTTGACAAAGCATACATGTGCGAAACATTGGTGCATTTCTCTGCAGTGTGGATTTGTTCCTGGTATGTTGCTTTCACAATGAATTAAAGTGGACCACTTTTACACAACAGGTTTGCCATTGGTGGACTTCTTTGATGGACATTTTGTCTCATTGCTGGCATGAGTATGAGTACACAGTTTTGAATCTCTCACATTGCTAAGTAACTCAGGCAGTTTTATGAGCACTCAGCAGACTAGTATTGACCATTGGGTGAGTGGGTAGGTAGTCAGCAGTAGGGTTTGTGGGGTGCTCATCTCCAGGGCTTACACTTTTGCAGAGGGGACATTGCCCAATATGTGGGACATTCTGGGAGCTCCATGCTCAGTTGGCAGCAGCAAGGCAAGAAATATCCAAGCTGCAACAAAAACTTAGCTGGTGCCTACCTACCACATCCACACTAACCCCAGAGGACCTCTGGCTTGGGGGGATGGAGGGTGGTGGGGAAGGGGAAGGGCAGTCACACAGCAGTCAGATGTACCCAAGAGATACCAATAACAAATCACTTTGCACCCATGGAGGAGGCACAGGTGCCTGACTTTAACAGTAGAACCTTGAGTCAGCTGATTTTGAGGGGAAAGTAGATGTGGTGACACCTGGGTGCAAATGTGGGCAGAAGTCAGTAAGAAGTATTCTAGTGATAAGGGACTCAATGGTTAGAGGCATGGAGGAGGTGGAAGGCAGTGCTGGAAAGGGGAGAGGATAGTCAGATGCCTCCCTGCGTAGAGCATCAACCTTTCGGGATTGGGAGAGGATAGGGATGATAGTGGAGGAAGGAAGGGAGCAGAGAGCACTGGTAAACCTTGTTACCAATGATCTGATGAACTAGACTGTGGAGACAGTGAAGTGGGACCTCCAGTGGCTGGGTGACAGGCTGAAGTAGCACTCTGATTCCTTAGCCTTCTATGAGGTCCTCCCTGTATGGGGTTGGTGAGAAGGGGGGAGTTAGAGTAAGGAAGGAGGAGATCAAACCATTCAATGGGTGGTTCAGTGGAAGGCTGCCAGTGTTTGTAGTGATTGTGTAACTGTTGTGATACTTTGGCTTGTCGTTTTCTGTGATTTTACACCCTCAATAGAGGTGCTAGGAGAATAGTCTGGAGGCTAAAGGAAAGTTTTAGCCAAAGAGCCATACCAGAGGCAGAGTGCTGGAGAAGGAGGAAGGGAAGGAGGAGGACTGCAAAACTTGCAGGTGGGGGGGCTGCTAAATTGTGGGACTTTAAGTAGGGAAAAAGGGGAGGAGAGTCTGGCAGCCCTCACTGAACCACAGGGAAACCCTTTTTAATTCAATGGAAGGCTGCCAGTGTTTGTAGTGATTCTGCAACTGTTGTGATACTTTGGCTTGTCTCTTGTGGAGGAAACCTCTGGGGATTCAAGGTTATTAGAATAACCTCCCCTCCAGGCTGTAAATTTAGGAGAATAGCTGTTCATAAGCTCAGCAGATTTCAGAATTTGGTTCTCTGATATCTGTTTCGAAGCAGGCAGATGTCCAACGACCCATGACTTTAAAAAAAAATGATCTGGGATATTCACTTGGGATGCTGAGGTGATTGCTCCTGCTCTAAAAGAATGATCTGAAAAGGAGGAAGCATCACGACCCAGGCAAGAAAGCAGTGCTCTGACATGGAGGATGAACCAGGATGTAGTCATAATGGAGTAAGACGCAATATACAGAAGAGAATGAACAGAATCAGGGTGTCTGTCAGTGGACTACAATAAATCAAATATTTGAATAGGACACCAGGTGGATTTTGTGGCAAAATAAGAGATATGGACTTCTTTGCTGAGTCTGTTAGTCTTGAATCTTGGCAGAGTAAGAACGAAGTGATCTGCAGATCGTTTCTGTAAACAGTAATTAGTAGGTTGTTTGAGGGATTGAAAACTGATTATGATGATGATGATGATGGTGTTGTAAATTCTCCAGGTTACAAAAATCCAAAGCAGGCTAGGGTCATAGTGGCTTGTAAATTGAGGTCTGCAACAGATCTGAAGAATTGATTTCATAGGAGAAGCATTAATTGAGCATATACTGTAGATTATAATCTGTGGGTTTCTTGAGGAAAAGTCTGGAGGAGTGTTTTTCATTATACCCTGTAAAAAGCCTTTGATTGCTGGGGTACAGAGATAAGATATTGGATTGTCAGGCCAGGAAGACATCAAGGTAAACCAAATGCCAGAAATTTATTGTTTAATTGTTGTGATTAATAAATGGAAAGTCTGAAAGTAACAAGATGCAAATGCCAAAATGAGAGAGACAGAACAGTGGAATGGGTTCACGTTTTGTGAAATGCAAAAAAAAAGAACACTTTTTCCAGGCTCCTTTATAAGCTGCTCGAGTAGATAAAGCCAAGGAGTTCCATATAATTAGCAAGGCTTTACTGAGAAGTCAAGTTAAGTCATTCGAAGCTTCCAAAATGCTGGTGGAAGGGCCACCTCCTGATCTGCTTATGGGAAGGCAGCTCTGAATTGATGAAATTGGAACTGAGAAAGGCAATCAGCTAGGACATTAGAAGAGCCAGGTATAGAGACACAATGAATAGCGAGTTGGTATGATAGGGAGTTCCATGTTAATTGTCTCAGGAAGTTCATTATGGAATTAGAGAAAGAACGTTCTTTATTTATAATGGCTACAGCTGCCTGGTTGCCTATGTAAAACGGTTACTGCTTGATTGTTCATGAGGGGCCCCAAGTGATTGACTGCAACAATGGGGTAGATTTCGTACGGAGTTAAAGTTGAGTGGAACTGAAGAAGGTTATCAGTTTCTGTAGGCAGACAAACTAAGTGGTTTTATGAATGGCAGCAAAGCCAAATGAAGGAGTTGCATCTGTAAATATGGAGATATGATTTGAATGGTTTGGATTCTTGTAAAACATTGATAATCCATTCCATTCTGCTAGAAAAAGGGACCACATGGCTAGGTCTGCATGGGCAGCAGCATTAATAGTTACATGATGATCCAAAGGTATAACTGAATGGGCTAGAAGAGTAGGTACGAAGTAAAACTCTGGCTCTGTGGAACAATTCTCATAGCAAAAGTCAGGTAGCCAAATAGAGAAAGAAGTTCTCTTTTTGTATAGGATCATTTCTTAAAAAACAGAAAAAACAGGCTTGAAATTCTGTGTAATTTCTCTTGGGGGAGTTGGGCTTACATTTTAATAGTATCTAATTTGATACCTAAGAACTCTAGGGCCCCATATTCATAGCCAGCTTGCTGTGAGCGTAAACAGGTGCGCCACATGGAAAAATAGGGCTGGCTGCTTCTGGCATCATATTCAAACAGATAGCATGATCTGAACTGACTACACTATCTGTCTGAATATGGGGCCATGGTAGCATGGCACACATCAAGTGGCCGCCATGTTTGGCGCGGTACTAGGCTGAAGATCACCCATAGGGGTAAAGTGCAGCATACACTGCTTAGCGCCATGGCCCCGATAGGCAATTTCCAGCCCAAACATACAATTGACCCCATTGGGCATGCACAGTGCTAAGGGTCCATTTGCATGTTCATTATGGGCTCATCTGTATGTGGGCACCATCTGAATGCGCTGAACCAAGACCCCAAGCCCCAATCCTTGTCTCCATGTAAAATTAAATTAGTTGGTGGTTCAGCAGTCCCCCCAGTCCTGATCCTTGTCACCATATAAAATGAAATTCATTGGTGGTTTAGTGGTCCCCCCCAACCCCGATCCTTGTCTCCATGTAAAGGTATAATCATCAGCGGTTCAGTGGTCTCCCCAAAACCTGATCCTTGTCCCCATGTAAATGTAAAATCATCAGTGGTTCAGTGGTCCTGCCCTGCCCCAAACCCTGTCCCAATGTAAATTTATATACATCGGTGGTCCAGTGGTCCCTCCCCATTCCCCCTTCCCTGATTGCCACCCCCGTTTCATGACAATACATCCCCAGTGGTCCCTCCCCCTCCCCTGTTCCCTGATCACCATCCCAACCAAACTTACAATGTCCTGGTAGTCTAGTGGACCCCCACCCCAGCAGGTGTGACCCACCACCCCACTAGTGACTGGCACAGCCCTCCTCACACCATCATGGCCAGCCGCCGACTGAACTGTCTATTGGTTGACTGGTCCATTGTACACTCTCAGTGACAGTTCAGTTGGCAGTTGGCCATGTCGATGTGAGGAGGGCTGTGCTTGTTACCGGCACAGGTCAGGTTGGGGGGGGAATGGGGTGGTGGGTCACACCTGCCAGGGTGGGGAGCCACTAGACTACCAAGGCATTGTGGGTATGGTTGGGATGGCGATCAGGGAAAGGGGGAAGGACCACCAGGTATGTATTTTCATGAAACGGGGTGGTGATCAGGGAACAAGGGAGGGGGGAGAGACCACTGGATCACTGATGTATGCAAATTTACACGGGGACAGGGATCAGGGAAGGGGGGACCTGCTGAATTACCAATGATTTTACATTTACATGAGGACAAGGATCGGAGCGGGGGGACCACTGAACCACCGATGATTTTACATTTACATGGGGACAAGGACTGGGCAGGGAGGGACGCTGACCCACCAGAGTACCCGAGAATTGACAGTGAGTAACAAGTCTGCGACTGTTAAGGGTTGCCTCAGAAGTGTTAAAACAACACTTCTGCTGGTGGCCATTTAGTGCTTCTGGAAACTTTCAGTATTGTTCTGCCCCACATATGCATGAAGGAACCCTCATTTACATAGGCACAGCACAATATTGTGCGTGACGGCGCTGCTGGGGGTGCGTCACGCATCTATGCCCTTTGAATATGGGTGTGCCCCCAACAACTGGTGCTATTCCAGGCTAGCACTGCACAAACCTGATTTGTGCCATGCTAACCTTTTGAAAATGGGGCCCCTGAAGTATGAACAGGTCCTTCTGTTTTGTCATCTGCCAAAGGAATATGTGGGGGGAGAATAGTCATCAAAGGCAGGTGATGCTCAAGGCTGGAGGAGATGCAGGGGAATTGATCAGAAGGAAATTGTCCAAGAGATGCAAAATAAATAGGCATCTAAACACGGTCAACAAAATCCAACTCAAGGAACTTGAGAAGGTATCGAAGAGACATGGGCTACTTTTACATCCAAAGGTAAACAAACAGCGAAACAGTACTGATTTCTCCAACATATTCTATAAATTTGCCACAGGAAAGGAAGAATCGGCAACAATTTGAAGTCATCTGTTATAGCTGTTTTAATTAGCCAAGCAGCTTGATCAGCACGTTTAATGACTTTATTAGCATCATCAATTCATGCATAAGAAAGTGAATAATCTTCAGATGGAATGAGAGAATTAATACTTAGATCTGTTGTGGAATGAGAAGTTGACAAGTCAATTATCAGCTGTTTCTTTCCTGAATACTTTTAGGTGGCTAATCCTACAGGGCTTACACAAAACATTGGAAAAGGAGGAGCTGCAAAGGGACTAGTTAGATACCCCTTTAACAGTTCTTTAGCCAGTAATGAATCCATGACATGTGGTTCGGCAACACCAGATTTAAGACTGCATCACTGAACAGATGTGGTAGGGAGAGCATGATGTCCAGTGTGAAATCCATTGGAAAGACCTGAAATAAGGAATTGGGTGAGAGGTTCAGAAGGATGAGTTGACAACAGCTGATGAAAACAAGCAGTATTGACTGGTACTGATGGATAGGCATAATGTCGTTTGTAACCTGGAGCACGGACATAATTATTTTTATGATTACTGACCAGTTTCGAATGTGCTTTTCCACAGTAACTGCAAACGTGAAGAAGTGTACTGGATGGAGTGAAGCAAGTGATTTCATTGAAATTGTTACAAACTGCTTTTCCAGCAGAAAAAAATATCTGACAGCCCTTTTTATCCAATAGATTTTTGGGTGCGTAAAAGACATGTTGTAAGGTGAATGGATGAGTTGCAGCAGATGTGGGCGGTGGTTGATTAGAATTGACAGCTAAAGGACATAAGGCAGCCAAATGAGGAAAAGAACCACAGATTACAGACGTCAGTGCTGGTAGCCCAGCAAAGTGTCTACAAAATAACTCATTGAGTGAAGCCCAAGAAGTATGAGAATTGAACTTCAATAAATAACTGCTTCCTTAGCTGAGAATGATTTGTCATAATCATAAAAATGCATGCTACCATAATGAATGGCTAGATCAACAACAAGATACAGGTAGGAGTGCAGTTCTTCATGCCTGGATGCGAATGCCTCCCAAACAATTTTGTGGTAAATAGAAAAGGTAGCAACAAATTCCACAACCATTAATTTCTTTAGGAGCCAAGGGTTTTTAGCCTTTAGTAGTACAGAGACATCACAGCAGGAAAAATCCTATTTTCATTTGCTTCATGGGAGGATATAAGAAGGGTTACAAGACTGGCATCTTTCCCTTCAATAATGTCCTTCCTGATATGACCTGAAACCAGGTTGGTAGGACAAGCTGTAGATGGGAACTGAATCTGAGAAGTAGGAGTAGTACCTGAGATGGATGTAGGTGGGATGGAGCTTTGGAAATTTGTAGATGGTCTGGATGCTGGAGGTATAGTTGGCAAGGCAGAGGCCAGTGATGCAGAAATAACCTGAAGTGACACTGATGAGGCTTCTGGAGCTTGCTGATCGGCAGGAAGAGGTTGTTGTTCTAAAGTTGTAGATGGTATGGATTCTAAAGGAGACATAGAAACATAGAATTTGATGGCAGATAAGGACTGCTTGGCCCACCTAGTCTGCCCATTTCACTACCTAATAGATAAGCTGCAGATCCTAGTTAACCAACAGCCTACTTCCTCCTACCCCCCACTAGAATTGCCTTATGTCTGTTTCATACATTCTTGAATTCCCCCACTGTTTTTGACTCCATGACCTCCTCAGGAAGGCTGTTCCATGCATCCACAGTCCTCTCTGTGAAAAAATACTTCCTTGCATTACCTCTGAGCCATCCCCCCCCCCATCTTCAAATTGTGCACCCTTGTTCTTGCACATCTCTTTTTCTGAAAGATGCTACCCTCTTGGACTTTGTTGATTCCCTTGAGGTACTATGAAAGTTTCTATCATGTCCCCCTCTCCCTTCTTTCCTTGAGGGTATGCATATTAAGCTCATTTAGTCTCTCTTTGTATGTCTTGTGGTGCAGACCCTGCACCATTTTGGTTGCCCTCCTCTGGACAGCCTCCACCTTGTCTATGTCTTTGCGGAGATGGGGTCTCCAGAACTGCACGCAGTACTCCAGATGGGGTCTCACCAACTGTCTGTACAGAGGGATAACAACTTCCTGTTTTCTACTGGTCATGCCTCTTCCTGTGCATCCCAATATCCCCCCAGCCCTCCTTACTGCCTTCTCACATTGCTTGCCCATCTTTAGGTCATCTGATGCAACTACCCCCAGGTCCCTTTCCATTTTTGTTGTTGTCGGTATCTCACCCCCCATTGTGTACTCTTCCCCTGAGTTTTTGTTTCCTAGGTGCATTACTTTGCACTTCTTTGCGTTGAATCTAAGCTGCCATAGATTTGACCATCCCTCCAACCTTGCCAAGTCCCTTCTCATCCTTTCCACCCCCCTTGTGTATCAACCCTGTTGCAGATCTTTGTGTCGTCTGCCAAGACACATACTTTTCCTTCCAGTCCCTCTGCAATGTCACTTATAAAGACATTAAAAAGGACCGGTCCCAGTACTGAACCCTGCGGTACCCCACTAGTGACCCCTCTTTCTTCACTGTGGACTCCATTTACTATTACCCTCTGTGTCCTGTTGTCCAGCAAGTGTTTTACCCAGGCTACCACCCTGGGAACCACTCCCAGGCTGGCTAATTTGTTTATTAATCTTCTGTGCGGAACTGTGTCAAATGCCTTGCTAAAGTCTAAGTAGGCCATGTCCACAGCCCCTCCCATGTCTACTACTTTGGTCACCCAGTCAAAGAAATTGATTAGATTCATCTGACATGACCTTCCCACTGTGAATCCATGCTGCCTTGGGTCCTGTGCCCACTGACCTCTAGGTATTCAACATTTCTTTCCTTCAGAAGTAATTCCATCATTTTCCCTACCACTGAGGTCAAACTGACAAGTCTGTAGTTTCCTGCCTCTGTCTTGCTCCCACTTTAGTGAAGGGGAATCACATCCGCCATCCTCCAGTCCTCAGGTACCACACCATCCTCCCATGATTTGTTAAAAAGGGTAGTCAATGGTGTTTCTAGTTCTCCCCTTAGTTCTTTTAGAATTCTGGGGTGAATCCCATCAGACCCCATTGCTTTGTCCACCTTCAGTTTTAGGAGTTCTTTCAGAACCCTTTCTTCTGTGAAAGGACTGATATCGACCCCTCTATCCAGACTGCTTCTATTGAATGGGTTAGATACCTCCCCCTTCTCTTCCTTTGTGAATACTGAACAGAAGTATTCATTCTGTATCCCTGCTTTTTCACTGTCCCTCTCTGCCCACCCACCCTTCTCTTTATTCAGCCTCAGTATCCCTCCCTTTGTTTTTCTTCGCTCCCTAATGTACCTATAAAAGGTTTTACCCCACTTCTTAACCGAGTTGGCTATCTTGTCCTCAGTTTGGGTCTTTCCTATTCTGACTGCCTTCCCCGCTTCCTTCTGCTTTAACTGGTACAGTTCTCTGTCCTGCTCCTTCTGTGTTTCCTTATACTTCCTGAATGCTATCTTTTTCTCCCTAACCTTTCCCACCACCTCTTTTGAGAACCATGGAGGTTTTTTGTTTCATTTTGATTTGTTTATTTGCTTCACACAAACAAAGGCTTGTTGCCTCTGTGATGGCGGTTTTGATGTTTCACCATTTTTGCTCCACCCCTCCTTCTTGCCTGTTTGCTAGTGCTTTTCTGAGGCACTCTCCCATTTTGACAAAATCAGCCCCCCTGAAGTCCAGTACCTTCACTTTGGCATGGCTTGACTCTATAGCTGAGTTTATCATGAACCACACTGTTTGGTGGTGACTTGTTCCCAGATGGCAACCCACTTCTAGATCTGAGATCCTCTCTTCGTCCTCATTTGAGAGTACCAGGTCTAGGATTGCTCCCTCCCGAGTAGGTTCCAACACTAGCTGTCTGAGGCATGCCCCCTGTAGGGCATCAAGAATGGCCCTGCTGTTGGATGTGGCTGCAGCAAAGGTGCTCCAGTCAACATCTGGCATATTCAGGTCCCCCATCAGCAATATCTCCCCTTTCTCTGCCATCCTAAGGATACCTTCTATCATTTCCTTGTCCATTTTCTCCCCCGAGGTGGGGGTCTGTATACAACCCCTGTGCAGATTGTGGTGCCATTTCCATTCTCCAGGGTGACCCACAGTGCCTCCTCTCCTCCCTGTTTACCCTTTAGTTCCATGCTTTGATCCCTTACCGTACATAGAGAGCTACTCCTCCGCCTCTTCTACCCTCCCTATCCCTCCTGTAGATTGTGTACCCTGATATGTTGACATCTCAGTCATGGTTCTCTGTGTACCATGTTTCTGTGACTGCCACAATATTCAGGCATCCCTCTTCCATCAAGGCCACCAGTTCAGGGAGCTTGTTACCCAGACTATGAGCATTAGTATTCATTACCCTCCATTTTTTTGATGGCCTTACCCCTTTTTGCACCATCCCTGTCCTTACTGCCTTTGTCTTTTTCTCCATTTACCCCTGCCCTTCTCCCTATCAACTTCTCTGTTTTGGTGTTTACCTCACTAACTACCCTGATTTTTTGGGGGGAAGGGGTGCTAGGATTTCCCTTCTCCTTTTCAGTGCCCCCCCTTGTCTAGTTTAAATGCTTACCAATGAAGCATTTAAACCTATCACCTAGGGTCCTGGTTCCCCTCTGGACAGATGCAGACCATCATGCCCATATAGGCCTGCATCCCTCCAGGTGGACCCCCCATCCCCAATGAAGCCAAAACCCTGAGCTATGCACCAGTTTTCAACCACTGATTGAATCTCATGGTGTGAGCACCTAGCCTCACCCATACCATAGACAGGCAGCACCTCCAAGAAGGTTACCGTGCATGCTACTTGTCTGAGGCCCCTCCCCAACTCCACAAACTTCTCCTGCACTGCTCTGATCCCTTTCCCAGCCAGGTCATTTGTCCCTAGGTGGACAGTGACATCCAGCTCCCTTCCCCTTGCAGCTGCTCCTGTGATCCTGAGGATTTGCTCCCTGTCCCTCCAAGCCATGGTGCCAGGCAGGCACCTTACCTCCCTCTCCCCTCCCTCCCCCAGTTTTATTTATTTATTTATTTGTACATCGGAATTACAAACCTTTGAGTCAAAAACTCATTTCCAAAGGCTCCATGTCAGGTTACAGAGACAGAGAGTGGGGGAGCACAGTTTCAGTGGATAGTATACAGAGGAGATATATAGTGAAATGGCCTATACAGAAAGTTAGCTAAGTGGGGGGGAGGGTAGCAACACAACACAGTAGCAACTTGAAAAGATGCAGCCTGTACATATTGTTAGCTAAGCAGGTCCCTGCAAGATAGGGACTGGTCATTGTCATAGTTACAAAGATACAACATAGTAGCAAGAGAGATGTGGCCTATACATATTGTTAGCTAAGCAGTTGTCAGAGGAAACAGTGCAGTCTGGGAGATTAGTCTTTGTCAAAGCAATAAAAACTGATAGCACGCTGAAGGCTGGGCACAGGCTAACAAGTAGCAGGCTGTACAGCTATGGGCAGGTGTAGGAGCATGAAGTGAGGAGGTGGTTCCTGAGGGCTGCTTTAAAGGGACCCAGCTTGGTGAGGCTAGTGATTGATGGAGGAAGGGCATTGTAGAAAGTGGGAGCCCTGACCGTAAAGGCTCTCTGTGCCAGATTCATCTTGACCCTTTGGACTAACATGGAGACAGTGTTAGTGCTGTGAGTGTTCACTGTGTGCTCTTTGGTAACTAGGGATGCTGCTACTCCTGGGGGTGTTAGCACCAGGAGGGATTTCTTGTCTGTGAGACAGGCCTGGTACTAGAGTCTCTCATCGAAGTTGAGGATCTGTGTTAGGGAGTAGAGGGTTCAGGTGTGCGTTGTCCATTCTGCACTTGACTGGACCCTGCAGGCTTTGTTAATGACCACTTTAATTTTGTTGCCTGTAGAGTCTGCAGCACCATAGATAAGTAGCCCATAGTCTATCAAGGACATGACAGATGAGGTAATGGCTAACTTCAATGCCTCAGGGGGTAGGCAGTCCTTGTGACAATAGAGGAGGCTGATGTGGGTGTTCACTGCAGATGTGAGTGTGTGTACGTGGGCATGGAAAGTGAGGACAGGGTCGAAAGTAACCCCAAGGTACTTTTAGGACTAAACCTGTTCTAGTGGGTGGAGTGGACTGGAGACGATGTGGAAGGGTGAGTTCTATTGTTTGTTCTGATGGTGAGCAAATAGTAGGATCATTGTTTTTTTCAAGTTTGTGATCAGCCTGTTCTGACTGAACCACTGTTTGACCAGGCTAAAGGAGTGCTGGAGCGAGGCCTGCAGGCTGGTTGGGTTTGAGTGGGAGGGACAGAGAACAGCGTCGTCAACATAAAGTAAGATTTTTCCGGGGAAGAGGGGAAGGGAGGGCATTAACAAAGAGACTAAAGAGTAGTGACCCCAGGATAGAGCCCTGAGGCACTCCTGAACATATTGGGTAGGAGGAGGATAGCGTGGTATTGATCCTGACACACTGTGTACGTGCTGTCAGGTAGCTGGAGAGCCAGTCTAGGGGCCATTGTGAGAAACATATTTTAGTGAAGGTGTCCAGCAGGAGAGGGTGGTTGACCATATCGAAGGCCTTGGAGAAGTCTACAAACATGGCTTCTGCTAGTTGTCCCTTATCAAGTGCGGCGTGGATATAAGTTAAGAATTCCAGGAGGGCTGTGGCTCTGCTGTGACCAACGCAAAAACTATGCTGTTGGCTGCAGAGCAGGTTATGAGTGTCTAGGTAGGTTGTTAGCTGGTCAGCCACCACCTTTTCAAGGACTTTGGCGGGGGGATTGAAATTGGTTGGTAGTTACTCGCGGATAGGTGGTCCCCACCTTTGTGGATGGGCGTCACTACTGCATTTTTCCACTTAGTGGGAAATTGACCAAGGCAGAGGAGCAATTTAAGAGGCCTGCCAGGGGGAAGAGCAGTACGTCCAGTGCCAGGCAGAGTAGTTTAGTGTAAAGCGGGTCATTCAAGGGGCTAGAGACGTTCAGGGCCTTGTCTAGGTACGGCTCTGCTTCCTGAGAGGTGATGCCCTTAGGTAGAAAGGTGGCGAGAGATTGGGGGGTCTGAGGTGGGGTTGGGGCTGAAGAAGTTTTGGGGGAGAACTGAGCTCAGGTCAGTGAAGCTGGTGTTGAGGGCATCGGCTATTTCCTGCGGGTCAGTGGTGACTGAGCCATTTTTTGAGATCTGCGAGGGGGGTGGGGATTGTGATTTGCCATTGAGTGTTTTAATGTTGTCCCAAAATTTTCGGGAGGACCCCCAGGAGGAGGTAAGTAGGGCCATAGATTGTTCAATTTTTGCCTAGCAGATGTCCCAGGTGCATTTATTCCATGCAGCATGATAGGCTTGTCTGTCAGCAGTCTTTGCAGAGTCCCTAGCCTTGTACCACAGACTGTCCCTGTGCTTTAGCTGCTGGATTAGTGCAGGGGTTATCCAGGGTGCATTTTTTTTTGAGGTGCAAAGGTGTCACAGGCAGAGGTAAATGAGTAGTGAAAGTAGTCTAGTGCAGAGTCTACACTAGTGGCCTGGTAAATCAGAGACCAGTCCCAGTGGGCAAGATGCTCTTTGAATTTGGCGAGGTTTCCCAGGCGGAGGATGCGCCAGAGTGTAGTGGTTGGCACAGGGGCAGGTTGTTTGCCTGACCAGGTGCAGACAACTGGTGAGTGGTCGCTCAGGGAGTCTGAGAGGACTTTTATATCCTTAATTCTTTGGGGCCAATTGGAGATTATGATATCTAGCAAGGTATCCTTGCCTGTGGTGGGGTTGTGCCTGGTGGGCTGAGTCACCAGTTGATGCAGGTCTAGAGCTATGAGAGCATCCTTGGAGGCAGTGGTCATGTCTGAGAGCCAATTTAGGTTGCGGTCCTCCAGGATGATATGTTCAGATTTATGCCGGAGGCTGGTGATGTATCCAGTAAGGGAGCAGAGTGCATGGCACTATTTGCACTGAGGGATATATGCCACTGTGTTTGTGAGGGGGGCCTTGGATGGGTCTGGGGTGATCTTGATAGACGTGGCTTGTGCTCCATGGTCCAAGGCTGGTGGTGGTGGTATGGCTTGGGCAAGCAGGGAGTGGCGCAGGTACATAGTGCATCCACCACCCCATTTACTGACTCTGTTGAGGTGATGTATGGTGTAACCTGGGATGGATACGAAGGAGTCTGGGGTGGACTTGGAGAGCCATGTCTCCACCAGAGCAAGGACATCTGGCTGGTGCTGGGTGATCCAGCATTGTAAATCAGCAGTTTTCTTTAGGATGCTGCAAATGTTCATAGAGGCAATCTGAAGCCCAGAGGTAGGCGAGGGGTAGGTTGGGGCAGGGGTCCCAGGACCTGGGTAGGGTGGACATTCCCAGAGAGTAGAAGGAGCAATGTAAGTAGTCTAATAAGGGGTTGGAGCCTTTTGGGAGCAGGTGTACATATGACTATTTCTTGGCCTCATGCGGCATACACATGGAGTAGGTAGGGAGCATATGATGCTGATTGCTGGCCAGACTAGGGGCTGGAGGTTGTTGGCGATTGTGACCAGTACATACAATGACATAGGTGGGAGAGGAGTGAGTGCTGCATGGGTGGATGTAATGGGGTGCTAGGACTGAGTGGCCTTACCAGTGACAGCTGGGAGTTTCTACTTGGTGAGGGGGGGTAGTGGGGATAGCAGGTGTGGGAGCAGAGCCACAAGTAGGGGCACGGCCAGACTAGGGAGGCAGGCCATGTTGGGCAGGGAGCCTATGTTGGGCCTTTAGTGAAGTGAGATATAAGGGTGGACAGACTACCTTCCACTAGTGTGGGAGTCTTTGTGGCACAGTGGCAGGGTGCCGGACATTGGTGCATGGAGTACCAGGTTCGAGACCGAGGGGGGACTGCTCATGGAGGGCCTGGCTGGATACCAGAAAGGGAGATGCACACAGTAGAAAATACTGTGGGAAAGTGTGGAAAAGAGAGGGTGCACTAGTGACTCCTAGTGGTGGAGATGAGTTCTACCCTCCTAACAATGGAGTCCCCCACCAGGAGTTGTTTCCTTCCCCTGTGGGGTCCCATGCCACTCTCCTGTGGGTCTTCTTTGTGGAGGTTACCAACATTCTCCTTGGTCTCCACTGCAGATGCCTCCATAGAGGAACCACACTCTGCCAGAATGGCATATAAATTGTGGAGAGGTACAACTGGAGGGGTGTGCCTCTGTTCCACCACCTTCACCCTCCTTGTGCCCACTGTGGTCCAACTGCTCCTCTTTCTTGGCAACTTCTGAGGCAGCAGCAGGGGCCCTGGTGGTTCCTGGGTGGGAAAAGAGGTCCCCCAAATCCAGGTCAACTCAGCCTGGAGATAAGCAACCACCTTCCTCAGCCCAGAGAGGTGCCTACAGATGGGACAACACTGCATCTTCCAGAATGTCTCCCAGAAGACTGTTGCTCCGCAGCCACTGCACTGCACCACTCCCATCATGTCTTATTTATGGCTCCTTAACTGTTGTTTTGTATACTTACTCTTTCCTCTCTCTGTTTGTTTTATTTTTTTATATATATATATTTTTTTTTCTCTCTCTACTGTCCTACTGCCTCCATGCCCTTAAAGCTCCTGATCTTCCTGTTCTGGTACAGTAAGTTCCTATATTCCTCAGTAGTCTCCTTCTTACTTGTTCAGAGTCAGACCTCCAGCAGCTGGGGGGGGGAGTGTGGATAGCTACTCTTTTCCTTCAAGGATGGTGTCTTTTGTGTCTCTGTGATCACTCCCTTACCACTCCCAAACAGGAAGTTCCTGTTGTCAAGTCAAATCTTGTGCCTATAAAAGTAGAACCAGCTAAGAGTGGAGGGGAGGGATGGAGGGTGATATAGTCCCAGTAAAGTTGTAACAGCAGCTCTTTCCTGTTGCTGTTCTCTGCCACAAGCTATCTAGGTCAGTTTTTAAATGCAAACACCTGACTTTCTTCTCTCTAAGCTACTCCCCCTAATTCACAGTTTCTTTCTTCACCTATCTAATTGCAGAGATAACAATTTCTTCACCCAACTCAGACAAATACACTCTTTTTTGTTTGTTTTAACCCTAAATTGAAGTTCCCAGTAGTAGAGTTCTAGTTCTTTAGTCCAGTAGAGTAGTAACGTTCTAACAGCAGCTCCTTCCTCTTCTGTTCTAGCTACTCTGGCTTCAAGGTTTGAAATGGTGAAGCTGATTTTAAGCAAGAAGTCACATAGCTCTGAAAATTGGGAGGAGGCTAGAGGTTGCCCGGGAGCTGGAGAGACAATAGGAGTGGTGGCAGGAACAGGGTTAGCAGAAACAGCAGCTATGTAAAGATTAAACAATTCCTGGCTGATGCTGAAAAAGGCACTTTAAGATGGTGGAGGGCACCTATGAGTTTGGGAACTGTCCATCCTTTTATAGTTTGCCTGGATTTTGAAGTGACCTTCCTGCAGATAGGTGGAGGAGCATCTGAATCTTTGTGGTCTGATGGACCAGTAGTTCCATCCAGAGGTTGATACATGCAGCTAGGATATAAGTAAAAAAATCAACAAACTTGAAAAATCTCAGTGAATTCCTGTTACGAGGGGTAACAGCTAAGGACAGATGACCCCTGGCATCCCAAGCAAGGTTTGTTGGGGGGACCTGATTCCAAGTACAGGCTGAGGCCAGGCACACAGCTGCACAATAGTGTGTCGTCTTGTCATTGCACCACCATAATGTTTATCCAGGGGCCCATGCTCGATCACAGAGTTAGTCCTGAATGAGAGTGAAGGGCTCCAAACAGCAACTACCAGAGCGTGTAGTAGAAGGTCCAAGGGAGAGCGATGCTGTTTGCACACCAGCGCTGGTAATAAGACTTGGAGGCTGCAGGACAAGACACCAGAAGAAAAACAAGGACAATAGAATATGGAGCAAGGAAAGATTTCTGGAAGCATAGATAGAAAGCCAAGGTGCACGAGAAAGGAGGCAACAAACAATACCTAAGAGTAGGGTAGCGGGATCGAGTAGGTCAGGTATCAGTGTTTTTTTGGTCAGGTAAGGTAGTTTGGGTAGTTTACTACCCTCCATGAAATAACAATACACTTCACGGTTTGGGTAGTTTGAGGCAGGTAATGGATTACGCTACCCAATGTGGACCCCCCCCCATCCCCAGTCATGTAAATAAGAAATAAAAATCACTTTCCCTGGTGGTCTAGTGGACCTCCTCCCTATCCCAGATCTGCCCTTATGAATAAAACAAAAAAAGAAATCATCACTTTCTCTGCTGATCTATTGGACCCCCCTCCCCTACCGCTATCTGCCTACAAATAGACCCTTTCCCTGATGATCTAGCAGACCTCCCTCCCTATCCCCGATCTGCCCTTGATTTCCCTGGTGGTCTAGATGGACTCCCCCACCCTGGCAGGTAGTGCCCCCCACTATCCCTACCCAGACCCTGAGCAGGAGACCGGCACTGCCCTCCACTCTCCACCACAGCTTGCCTCCCAACTGAGCATGAATGAATGAGTGCGTACTTGTACAAGTACACACTCATTCATTCATGCTTAGTCGGGCAGCCGGCTGTGATGAAGAGTGGAGGGCTGTGCTGGTTGCCCGTTCAGGGTCTGGGTGGGAGGTAGTGGGGTGTGGCGCTACCTGCCGGGGTGGGGGGTCTGCTAGACCACCAGGGAAATAAAGGGCAGATCAGGGATGGGGGTCCGCTAGACCACTAGGAAAGTGCTGATTTATTTTTATTCATAAGAGCAGACTGGGATAGGGAGGGGGGCCAATAGACCACCAGGGAAAGTGTTTTTTTTTTTGTAATTGGTAGAAATGGCTCGAGTAGTGACTACCCACCTGACCGACTACCCGGTTTCTCATCCAGGTATTTTTGGGTACTTTAGAGATACCTCCAGATGCTCTTGTGGGTCAGGTATTTTAGCACCCCATCCCTACCTAAGAGCCAAAAAATACAACCAAAGTACAAACGAGAATGACTGCCACAGCAGCAGGGTGGCAGCAGACAACACAGGAGTGGAACAAAGAACAGCAAGGAAATGTGACAGAGGGAACATGGAACACAGTAATACAGGAAGAAAAGCACACCAGGAGGCAGAGCAGCTAAATGGCCTGTCAACAGGAAAGACAAAGAAAGAGCCATGGACGAGCTGCAGGGGGGAGAGGGCGAGGATCAGAAGAAGTGGCAGAGTCACAAAAGCAATGGGAACAAAAGAGAAAATGGGCATCAATACTGCAGGGAGGGAATGGAAGGGCAGAAGGAGTGGCAGTACAGAGAGGCAGAAGAGCAAAAGAACAGGCAGTGGCACCACAGGAAAAGGAAGGGCAGAGGTAGGAGTGGTGGGCTCCAGGCAAAGAAAGAAGCAGAGAAAGGAGGGGATGCCGTGGCGAAGCCACAGACAGATAAAGGGACAGAGGAGCATGGAGCAGGAGCACACAGGAAGCAAATGCACAAGAAAATGGGAGAACACAGGAGAACAAAAGTCAAGCAGCGGAGCCAAGCAGCACATGAACAATGGGTACATAGAACTTGCAGGTGGGGGTAGCTGCTGGACTGTAGGACTTTGAGAAGAAAAAAGGGGAGAGGAGTCTAGTGGTCCCTCATTGCACCACAAGGAAACACTTTTTAATTAAAAAGTTGGTGTCAACAGGGATACCCCTTTGTTTAGGGCTGGGGGGGCTTCTGGGACAGGAGACTCTTCAATAGTGATGGCCTTCACCTGATAAGAGCAGGAACTAGTGCATTAGGCAGAAGTTTGATGTCTACTTTGGCAGAATGTTAAACTACATGTGGGGAAGGCTGGGCCTAGTCTTCCCACAGCTAAGGTAGGAGAAGTGGCGAACTTAGCCAGGACTCCCTGAGGATGTGGGCTAGGGATACAAGAAGTAGTAGTAGAGTGGAATGAGATCAGAGGACCAGAGAGTGTAGAACAAATAGACCAGCAAAAAAGGAAAAAGCACAACACACCATGGATACCAGGGAATTTTGATAGGTGAAGTCAGTCAAGAATCAAGAGGAATGGGAGAGCATGTTGGGGGATGATGTGCCTCAATGCCAGGAGTCTGAGTAATAAAATTAAGAAGCTCCAGGCACTGGTATTTAACTCTGGGCTGGATCTTGTGGCCATTACTGAAATCTGGGCCAAGGAAAAAAAAGCCTAGGACCTGGCGGTCCCTGGGTATACCTCATTCAGGTGAGATAGAGTGATGGGTAGAGGGGGAGGGGTGACCATTTATGTCAGGGAAGGAACAGAGGACCAGAAGATGCATCTGTTGGTGAGAAAGGGATGTAGAATCCCTGGGGGTACAGCTGACAGAGTCATCAGGCAGGAAACTTCACGAGGGAGTGGTCTATAGGCCACCTGGGGAGGAGAGGAGAGGAGAGAGATAAGGAACTTGGAGAAGAAGTAGGAAAGAGGGCAGCAGAAGAGGAGGTTATGGTAGTAGGGGATCTCAACCTGCCATACATTGACTGGGATGTCCCAGCAGCCAGGAGTGCCAGAAGCCAGGACCTTCTTGATACTTTGCAGGACAGCATGTTAGTGCAGCAGGGCAGGGATCCCACTAAACAATCTACCATTCTCAATGTGGTACTCACTAAGTCAGAAAGAGTAGGTGGAGTGCAGGTTGGGGAACCCCTGGGGTCCAGTGACCACAGTACTTTTATTGTGTGTATGAATATGAATATATATATATATATATATATATATATATATATATATATATATATATTTATTCATGGCAAAAACTCCGTTAATGCATCAGTTAGGGTTGTTCTGGCGACAAAAAGTGAGAAATTAAGCAGTTAGGGTTGAAAACCCTAACTCCAATCTCCCCAGACGACACACACACAGACACACACACACACACACACACACACACATGCAAGTATGGGGAGGACCAAGTCAACACAACCAATGACAGACATCCAGCAGCAGGTGACAGAAATAACAAACAATTGTCTAAATGTACTACGAGACATCCCCACCCCTTGACCAGGTACTGCATGCTCAGTGGAAATCAACAGCAAAACTGAGGCCATGTACACCAAACGTACACATCCCTGATTGCAGCTGCACACAACGTACCACACTTAGTAGTTGCATGGCCTTACCTACCGATGCCCCACACCACACCACACCACTTGTGGTGGTCCACCTGAGCAACAGAGTTCAGCAAAACCAAGGAGTTGTACAGCTATAATATCTCTGATTATAACAAGGGTTTGAGAAATGCAGCTTTCTAAGTAAGCAATAAGACATGACAGGGTGTGCATGGAACAGATTTTACCACACGGCTAGGGGCATAATAAGGCACAAGGCCTTGGCCGAGTGCCTTTAGCCCCTGGCGTGCGGTAAAATCTGTTCCATGCACAACCCTGGAGTGTCTTATTGTGCGTATAAAATGGGCTACTTTCTGTTTTTACTTTTTACAGCAAGAAAAATAATTTTAATGTGTGGAAAAAACAGATCTGCATGTTCAGATTTATGATAAAATAGTCCTTCCGCCTAATACAGAATGGCGTTATTTATTTATTTATTTATTGAATTTTGTTGACCAGGTAGGCCACTGGGCCCTGGAGGTCCCTTTTTCAGGGCGACCCAGGGGTTAAAATTACATACAGGTAAGGAGAACAGTACAAAATGGGTAAATAATACTGGTGCTATACACAGTTTGTCTTTCTGTGGCATCAGTAGTGCTGGTTGTGTTACCGGAGTCCCCCCTCCCCCCCATTATGAAGTGAGTGGAAATGAAACTCCAGGTGCTTCGGGGGGGGCTGGGGACTGTTAAAAAAGCAGACATTCAACTCACGATTAACATTAAATCTTTACCGTAGGAGACGAGATTGAACAGCTGTGCTGTCTGAACCTTGCTGCCCGAGCTGGGTTGCGCTCCTGCTGGTGACAGTGGTGGTGGTACGGGAGTTCAAGAAGCAGTCATGCTCTTTCTCTCTCTCTCTCTCTCGCTCAGATATGCGTCATTCATCAAGACATGCCGTCGCACCAGAAATGAAACTCCAGGTGCTTCGGTGGGGGGGGGGGGACTGTTAAAAAAAAGTGGACATTCAACTCGCGATTTATAGCCTGAGATTAGTGAGCCACGACCTGGTGTGGTTACACTCTTTGTGATGCCCTTCCTCCCTCACACTCAATGCTCGTACACCACTGCAAGTCCCAGAGTGGTGCGACGGCATGTCTCGATGAACGACGCATATCTGAGAGAGAGAGAGAGAGATTTGACCATGAGTGCTTCTTCAACTCCTACCACCACCATCTCACCAGCAGAACCAATCAGCAACAAATGCGAACACAAGAAATAATCATCTCGGTAAAGATGTAATAACCGGTGGCGGCTGCATCTCCAAAAGACACGAACCTTGGTCGTGCTGGACCCAATAAGCCCTTCAGGAGCTCAGCAACGGGAATGCTTTTCTGAACAAGTGGTGTCTTCTCTTCTGTTTTAAAAAAAAAAGTCATGCCAGTAAAAATTCCAACATTCTATGGCACCAGAATCTTGACCTTTTGTACCAGCCATGTTTTACCCATGCATGGAACAGATTTCATGCATGGGTAACTAATAATCAGATTCCTTGATTTAGCCTACCCATTTTATAATTGACTGTAAACATTGTAACACTACTATGTCTAGTTTTATTAATAGACATATAGAGCCTAACCATATGATGAACATGGTTTAATGTTGTTTAAAAAACAGTTTTATTATGATAGCAATAAGCCACTCCAGGTATTATGTTAATGGTCAGTTTATCACTGTCTAGCGACATATGGCATGGCTATTCAACATTAAACCCCTACAGGGTGATTAACAGACCATTTAACATAACTGTTGGTCATGCCTTATTGCTTAATTGTCTTTATGAGTAGATACTCTCCCTCTGCTAGGCACTGCAGCAGCTTTGCAACACAGTGTCCCACCCACGAACACCATACATCAGTCTAGTTACTGAAGAATGGCTGTCAATATAGACTCTTGAGATGAACAGTGTAGCAGTCATTACAGTCCGATCGAAACCCTAGTGTGATTATAACTGAGAGTCAGTGATGAGAGGATAACCCCTGCTATCCTAGTACAGTTACCCCATTGTGAGTTAAATCAATACTAAAAAACATTCAGTTTATATCTACAGCATACCTATGATTCCTGTAGTACCACAATTAACATAGTTATCAGTTTGATCTCATCAGTAGACAGAAGTGTGGCAAACCCAAATAGTAAGGCATACAGCCTGAGTATGAAACAACTGTTAAAAAAAATCACACTATGTCCATAAGTGACATAGATCACTCATTACAACAATAGTAAATGTATTACTATTTGAATAAGTTAGTCATCACAGATGCAATGAGATTGTCTTTATCCAAGTACAACATACTCAGTAAGTGTCTACAACAAAAATCTCTCCTATACATCTCCGATACAGGTACATCATTGTTGGCTCAGCAGTGCTATGATATTTAGAAGTTGCTCAGCTGATCCATGCAATTATAATGTTTCATCACAAAGAATACTTACTGCATCTTTAGTATTGAAACACACTGAAGACTATATATGTACATCACCAGTACACCTTCATCAGTAACAATGCATGTCATACTGGCGAATCACAATTTACAGCATTGAGCAGACGATACCTTTCCATACGATTTACATCAGTCTCTCTCTATGTTGAGTAAACCATTGCAGTAAATGTACTACTATGTAAATCACCTACTAAATGTCACTACTTTTATCTTGAGCATGCTAGTGCTTGTAGTTAATTTACATGTCTCTTAATTTATGTATACTCACTAGTGTTAAAACCTTACACTCTCATGCCTTGCCTTCATGATTTATGTTGACTAACGGCACAGTACCAGTTGTGGTGGTGTGGTGTATAAGGGCAGCCAGTAGAGTGAGCCAATACAACTACTAAGTGTAGTACGTTGTGCAGCAACTGCAATCGAGGATGTATACGTTTGGTGTACATGGCCTCAATTTTGCTGTTGATCTCCACTGAGCATGCAGTACCTGGCCAGGTGGGTGGGGATGTCTCGTAGTACATTTGAGACAATTGTTGCATTATTTCTGTCACCTGCTGCTGGATGTCTGTCATTGGTTGTGTTGACTTGGTCCTCCCCCATACTTGCATGTGTGTGTGTGTGTCTGTGTGTGTGTCATGCTGTGGGGGGATTCAGGTTAGGTTTCAACCCCTAACAGCCCGAATTTCCTCACTTTTCGCTGTGGAACAACCTAACTGATGCATTAAATGGATTTTTTACTTCATGAATATCCTGTCTTTTTCAGAACTATTACTCACCATAGTATATGATTAATAGTTGTAAGAATAGTCTACATACATAAAAAAAATGTTCCAATATCAGAAATATTTCAGAGTCTTGTGATTGCATTTACTGTATGTAACAGTAACAGTAGTCAACAATCAATCATATTGTTTTATCGCTTTATTAATTACCAATTTGTCATTGTTATTCCATGTAATAGTTTTTATGTAAAAGTGTCTTACTCCTTTTGTTTTGTGAGCACATATGTAAATGAAAGATATACATAACTAAAGGCAATATGACGCCAACATGGACACCATTAGTTCATCTACTGAACAAATGGATATGTTACTGTAGTAACTTGAGATTTGATAAATTAGCTTGTACCAACCAACAGTGGTACCACCAATCATGTGAACAGTGGTGGAAGAGGTTTGCTACGTACTGAATACATAAATTTGTTGTAAGTATGGCAACAGACATTTCACTGTTGTACTAGCACGTACATACTTATCTTCATCATGATACACATACACACATTCTGTAGCACTAGTTGTGGAAACAACAACAGTGTGCCACAAATAGTGTAATGAAGTAATATCACACATCTAACTACTTCTATGGAGAATCCGAACTCTAATGCCACAATAGTGTGGTATCAAGTTTCACCAAATCAGAAAATCACAGTTATATTAATCTTAAAAACTATTTTCAAAAACATCTGTACTACACAATAACACACCAAACACAAGAGAGTATAAATAAACTTTTACTATAAAAATATATTATATATAAAAATTACAAATAAAAATATCTTTCTTCATATAAAAGTACAAAATATATATACACAAATAATATTTGAACAGAGGTAAAAAAAAAATAATTTGTGTATTCCATCACATACACACAAAAAATTATTCAAAACGTTTTGTCCACACAAATAAAAATATCTATTAAAAGTCTTGTCTTTTTTTCCAGTTATGTGCAACACTTGTGAGAAAGTGTATGCACTGCTTGAGGCAATCCAGGCTAGAACTGGATTCGATGTGGAGGCGCCAAAGCGAAGTGGAAGCTGTTGCGCCCTCTGGAGGAGATACCAGACGCTTCGAGAAGGGTGGCCAGTTTCGCCAAGGGAAGCTGCAGGAACAGATGGTGGCCATGGAGGTGAAGCACTGCTACTCGGCACAGCACCATCACCCCTGCTACGACCGGCTCTAGCACGAGTTGACAGTGTCTGCTGCTGTGCATCAACAGAGAGAGACTGGATTGTCCAGCCTCTCAGGATGACAACATTTCTTTACTCAGACTGACAACCTGGCGTGTGAGCCGTCTCATGCGACAGTCGACGATGCATTTACCGCAGTCTCGGCGCCTACAAAGATTTTAAAAAGTTATGATGAATATACAACACAAATTCAACAATTACGACTTTCAAATATTTCACTTCAAATATTTCTTATCTACTGCAATATCAGAAATGCATTCAGTTCAAAGTTATGATAATAGTTTTAAGTATGATGCTAAACTATTTATCCAGAAGCAAATGATTTGATACCTTTTAATGGACCAACATAGATGTAACAAGAACAAAGTGCTCTAGCTTTTGGACCAACCAGTCCTTCTTCAGAAGCTCATGGCGGTTGTTAGAAACAGCAAAACGCGAACTGAAAGGGCTTTAATCAACAAACACTGTATTGATCAATAAAAATATCAAACATTGCTCTATTTCTACAAGGACAATCAGCAACTACTAAATCTACAGCTAAACTATTTAGGTATCTTGTTCTGTCTCTGTCATACTTGATTATCAATATTATCTAATAAGCTGACAACATAAAAAATGTATAGTTAGCTGTGGCTTAGAATACTACTCTTATATTTGCTTTCACTACTCATAAATATTCAGTATGTACATCACTTTTGCATTATTGACACTATTATGCCATAAAATTGGAAATACATCACTCATCAAATTAGTGAATTTTACTTCGTATCTGCCCTATTAATATGAGTCAATATACCACATTGAAAACAAAATTACAGCAAAGCGTTAACACTGTCATAATATACTTTCATGTACACAATCATGAAAGTAGTTTAATGATACTTTGAAACCAAACAGCTTTTTACCTGCATGTTTCAGGCCCTCAACACACATCACCACTTTAAATAATTAAGTCACTAATATGACATAAACTCCAAAAAGCATACCAGATATTCAACCGGGCTATGCAGAGCGCTGTGCAGGCACAACCCCAACCTGCGCCTGCACACTTTGAGGCAGGATCAAGTTAAGGGGCCACCCACAGGTGAAGCTGCTGCACTGCAGGGCGCAAACAGCAGCTGCCACCTGCAGCAGACCTCAACTACTGTCTCATACCTCTCAACCTTTTGTCCCCAAATGTGTAACATTGCCTCTCAAAATATGGAAAGAATGGGCAAAACGTGAACACTTTATCAAATTGTTAAATTAGAAGCTCACAACACTGTGAAAATGTTTGCATTTATGTTCAGAAAGTCTGCTATTAATCAAATTTATATATTTATCATCATTTACTATGAGGTTTTGCTTACAAATGTTAACACTGAATGTGGTACAAGTCCTCAAAATGTGAAACAGGGAGCTTTTGGCAAAGTAAAATGAAGGCGTTCCTCGTAATGTGGTATGCTAAAGAGGTATGCACTCTGTACCCCCACCAGCAGTGCGGGTAGCAATGTGTACCCCAACAAACATGTGTTTTTGGGGAGGGTTCCAACCACATCCATAATCGTGATTTTCAGGATATGATCGGGAGGTGGGGAGGTGTGTTTGAATACTCCAGCCAGCAGATCAGTTGTCGGTCCACTGGACCACCAGGGATATATCGGGAGGTGAGTGGGGTGTTTAATTACTTCATCCTTGATCGTGCATTGGTCCACTGGAGCACAAGGGCTGTGTTAGGAGGAGACACATTGCTGCCATGTCGGGCTGGTAGAGGGTATTTCACATATGCCTGTGATCGGGCCAGTGGGGTGGTGGTGGTGGGGTTTAAGCTCTTTGCCCACGATTGGGCTGCAGAAGCGTCCTTCACCGCAGGCTGCTGCCTGGTGAGAGCCAGGCGCAAGTCTCGAGGATCAACACACACCTGCATGCTAATGGCATGCTAATGGGGCCATAATCAGATACAGTAGCCCCCCTCGCCATGCACAGATTATAGCCCCATTTGCATATCACCTTTTGAATATCGACTTTTGCCACATAAGTTGAATACTCACTTTCTCAACTTGCGGTGGCGCCAAGATCCCTGCGCCATGCACAGTGGCTGTGCTTGGGGTGATATTCAAGGAGTTCCTCAATAGCACAACTCCTTTGAATATCACCCTGGACACACCCTGTGCAACTATTTTCCACGCAAGGCTTGCGCCTATGAATGGCGCAGTTTGAATATCAGCCCTTAGTATATAATACATTTTCCAAACCTACTACAGTGTATGGGAAATATGCAATACCTGATTGTAATGACAGCATCGAATGCTCATCTCGAAACAAATGTTTTAAATAGACATATTGCCACCTTTACTCACATACAGTCTCACTGTCATGTCCTTACACTGTCCCAAAAGTTATTTACGCACAGCAACCACAGCATCATATAGTAAAGTATAAAAAACACAGTTTTACAGCATAAGTGCTCATTAAAAAGTATGACACTGTGTGGACAAGGCCATGCAGCATTGAATAATGTACCAATGTGATATGTGGCCCAATATTGCTCACAGTTTCACTACTCAAGAACTTCTTTTAATAGCACCCAACCCACTAATACACACATTGTGATGTAATGGAATTTGCACCACTGCAAGTAGTCATGGTACTGCATTTTAAATGTGGTGAGACAACTTCATAGTGCTATATAGAAATGTCCGATATTCACAGGGTGACACACAAACAATCCCCTATTAACTGTATTATCACTTTTATCGACATTCCTCAGTTCATGATCACTTTTAAAAATACATATCAGACAGTGCACTGAACAGCATCACACTGGATTGTAAAGGTAAGTATGAGGCTGGCAAGGCTGAAGACAGACACACTGCACAGCTATTCACTTTAACTGGGAAACGGGGATCATGAAGACTACAAGGCACATTGTTAACTTGTACATTGAGAAAAAAACAAAAAAATCATAATTGGACACTTAATGCATTGCACACCATTTAGGTCACTACAGTATCCTCCCACCATGTTGTGTTTTTTAGGTGGTTGGGTATCTGCACTGATCAATGCATTGCCACCCTTATAAGGTCACAAACAAAAGAAAGTGGTACTGCCTCGGCAACGAAGGTGTGTTGCTCACACCCCAGACAATTGAACATTTGCAGTGAGTATGCCAACAGACAGTGCACTCCCCCTGCCACGCAGTAAGACAGCAAGGTGTAGTTATCAACAGGAGCATTGATCACCACGAATGTTGACAACCATATGGTACTTCTCAAGCATGCAGATAATAGCAACAACAGATTTCACTTACGTGGTGGGGCTGGCACCGGCTTCCTGCTTCACCTCCACTTGTTCGAGAGCAGCAGCTTCCCCGGGCTGTATTAAAGCAAACAAGTGAAAAAATGATCACATCAATAGATGAAATATCAAGGTAAAAGTGTTTTTCTTAAAAACATCAATTTCTAATACTACATCATTCATACAACTATCATATGAACACATATCTCTTTACAGAAACAGCTCTCTCTCCAACTAGATGTATATTATTAACTCAGTACATACATATAACAAGTCTTCTCCATCTGCAAAAAGACACACAAAGTTGAAATGTGACACCATGTATATCTTTTCAAAGACAAATGTCCATCAATCCAGAACAGTTAATATAAAAATTCATTTTCTAGTGATTCCCTAACACTGTTTCTTCAATAACGTTTTCAAAAGAAAACTCACAAATATATTATTGGTAGTATACAGTGCAGAACAAGCAGTGCCTACCCATCAATCGCAATACATATAACATTGTCATAATGTATATTTGTTACAGAAACATCCTAAAACATTACATGTATGTTCAATTTACATACATGCATACCCTAATATATGACGATCTGTTCCTTAAACAGTTTTAAAATGTGAGTTATTATAATAAAAACAACACAAACACCGATAATGTCACTGTTCACTCAGTGACCCTCTAACTAGAATATGGCAGCCGTTTATGTATTATTAAGCATATTACCCTACAGGGCTATTAAAACACATTAACAAACATGTAGATATTCTATGCTGTCCATTAAAAACTATTGCAATAATAAAAATGAAACATTGGCATGACATATAGAAAATTAAGTGAATACAATCTAAGGACATGTAGATAATACCAACAGAAAATTAAGCAGTACACCATTGAATACCACTGAGACACCTACACATTAGAATTGGCAATCTGTACTCATTGTACATTAACTCCACCACAAAATTAGCAGAGGAAGACCTGACCCCGACAAGACCATCTACCGCTATGCATCATCCATTCTCAGATTCATGAAGAATGTATTCCACTCACATGTGTAGTAATACCAGTTTGTTATGGTAGTACAGGATTTTCTGCCATAGTGGCACTGCACATTCACTGAACTTGGTTAACACCTTTTGAACTATTTTGGGTGGGATATTCAAAATGGTTGACCCATACATGAATAGGGTTGCATGCAAGTACAAAATTCACGCCATCCTCGATATTCAGTAAAGACAGTTGCACCACTGAAAACAGGCTGAGCAACAGTGCAATCAAATGAATGCATGGTCAAGTGGAGGAGGAACCATGCATGAACTCCAGAGCCTGATATTCACCCAGGCTGTGCAGGGGTGTGTAGCCACAACCCCAACCAAGCCTGCACAACAGGAGCAAAAAAAAGCCCTAACTCGGGTCACCCACAGCTGAGCTGCTGGATTTCAGGGTGAAACACAGCAGCTGTCACTGCTGGCCCACAACCCAACATGCACCCCATCCCAATTGCAGGCACCTGACTGTAAATCCCTCCACCCCTCCCAGTGGCCCGACCGTGAGCATGTTACCCCCCAACACCAGAATCCACGGGCAGCACTATCACTCCCCGAATGTATCCGTGATGCTCCAGTGGACCGAAATGCCCGATCACAGCGAGAAGTTAAGTAACCACAAATGTATCTCCATGGTCAGTGGACCAAAATCCCCAATGCAGCCAGTAAGTAAAACAACCCACCCGTCCTCCTGAAACATTATCCATGGTGGTCCAGTGGACGAAATGCCTAATGTGGGCAGTAAGTTTTAATAACCCCTCTAAAGATAGCCCTGGTGGCTGGTGTCCCCCACCCTACCCACCACAAGCACCAGTACCGCTCACCCCCTACAGGCAGCGGACAGCATCATCCACCACCTGCCGCCCATCAACTGACTGCCCGTAGGGCTGCACCATTGGTGCAGACCAAAAGAGCCAATGGGCATGCACCCTATACTGTACATCACATTCAGATTTGTGAATCAATCATTCATTCAAAAATCGAACTGTCATGTCACGGTATAGATACATATTGGCTGTACTGGACACCAATGGCTTTGCAGCCCTATCAGGCAATCAGTCAACGATAACAGGGTGGCAACAATGGGATGTGGCGTACCAGCTACCGGGGGGAGGAATTAAACGCTGGAAATACATGGTGTGGTGGTAGCACCCCAGGGGCTATGTTAGGAGGTTACCAAACACCACCAATTAAACTTTTCAGTCCACTGGATGAGGATCCTTCAGGGCCACATTGCCGTGATCAAGCTGTTGAGGAAATTGAACCATACCGTGATAGAAGCTGATGAGGGTGCTAAGGTATTCTACACTGTTTTTCTCACGATGCAATAGCAATTGCAGCGGAGGCATTGTTCACGATGGCTGCAGCCTGTCAGGGCACAGCACAATTCCTCGAGGATCAGCAGACCTACATGTTAATGCCATACCGTCAACTTTATAATCACATGCAAATGCCCCCACACTGCGGCTTGCATGTAATATATACCCCATTTGCATGTCATGTTTGAATATCACCCCAGACACACAGCTGTGCAACTAATTTGCACAACACAATGGCTTACTGCACGTATGAATGGCACAATTTGAATATCCCACCCCTTGTGTCATGAGAAACCCTCGTTTCTTATTTATAAACAGCCTAACAAATTTGTGATAATAAAATCTTACCGTCGGAGTCGATCAAAATGACACTTTCGGTGTCCGACTGACCACCCTCCACAGCTTGACTCTGTGCTGGCACTACCTCGCGTGCAGCTGGGGGACGCCTCCTATGTTCTACCATGAACCAAAAAAAAAAATATTTAAGTGCTAGATGTAAATCACAGTACAGTTTTTTAAGACTTACAACAACAGTAAATCAGCCACGACATACACAACATTGCTTCTGATTATACAGACCACAAGCATTATGGGCACATATTATAATAACAATTCTATATTTCTGTGCAGAGGCCCAGCACACCATTATCTACATAGTCTGTAACTTGTGGAGCATCAAACACTATTGATATGTACATTTGTATGTGTCTGTCTGTGTATTATGCATTTCGGTCCACTGAACCACCAGGTATATCGCTGGAGGAAAGTGGTGGGTCTATTACACTTACTACACGTGATCAGCCATTTCCTTCCACTGGACCACCACCGGACACGTTAATGAGAGAGGATTGTTTTTACACAGTATACAGACTTGCACAAGTTTCAAACCACTACATCACAATAACTAAACAGTAACATTTTGTTCTCTTCAGCAACATACCATAGTAGTAAGTGTATATGTATAAATGTTCTATTTTCTGGCATTAGCTACCTTAGCGAAGCTCTGGTTTGTCAGTGAAGAACAGCACAGTAAATAAATGGAAGAATTATGTAACATGTTTTGATAGTACATCCTTACATATAGTATAAACTATTATAAAAGCGTGAGAAACAGGTTTCTGATTAGTATCAAACACGTTATTAGCTGTATGTCAATCTTTGATTGACATATATATGAGACAAGCACATACAAAACAATGTTCAACACTATTTACAAAATATTGCTATGATAATACTAATAAGGCACTCTGAGTGTTTATATTAATGGTCACTTAATCACTGTGTGGGGCATGCACTACTAAAGGCTGTGCCTCATGCCACATTACACCAATAAACACAGATTTACAACAACATTGACATAATCGCTCTGATGTCTTATTGCTTAATCATGCAGTATACAATTATTTTACAAGTTCTGAATACAAGGACAACTATTATGGAAAACTTAGCTGATTTCCATTTACGGTGAGTAAGGCGCCTCCCCACAGCTGGCTTGCCAGCAGCTTCCCAAAGCTCATAAGCGAGTAGTACCAGCACATATCATTCTCAGTATCCCTCCGTTGTTTTAAAAGCGTGAAAGCGTTGGCGCAACAGCTTCACTTCTTCTTCAACTGTACCACGCTCTTGTTTTTCACTTTCAAAGCTATATACAGATAGCTGTTAATGCGCCTCCACATCGAATCTAGTTTTCGATTAGTACTCCTCATCAAGACCCTCACATTGCCTCTAGCCTGGACTGCCTCAAGCAGTGCACACACCTCTCGCAAGGTCCACTGCCTCACTTTTTAAATGTTCTAGTTCTGAAATACAAACAAAAACAAATATCTACATTAGTATCATGTAACAATATAAATCATTTCTTAAACGAATTCCATATAATACTAATTAAATTAAAGAGCACATGTCCTTCAGTATAGCAGAAATACAGATCAGTAGCATTATATAGGGCTAAAAAAAAAGGATTCAGCCACCTCAACAGTAACAACAAATGCTGCTACACTATGGTGTCCCACCACCATGCTATCCTCTAGTCTCATGGGTGGGGGGTACTGCATCGAACATCAGATTGGACACACCATGACATATCCATCTGTACTACACTGAAGTGTTCACACAACATAGTAACGTGATGTTAAACAAAGATGAACCACACATCGCAGAACTGTGCACACACCTATTAATGCACTTAATAAATGTGAAGACAGCTAACAAACTGATTGAAAGTAAAATTGCAATATAATCCTGTTGTGCATTCATGGTAGCCCATATACTAATAACTACCCATATCTGTAACATAAAAAATAAATCTATATCCTGACATACCAGTAAAGAAACGTATACATTTTACAGTACCACTGTGTTTTATTGAACTTGCACACATACCATGTTGGTAAAGCTACAATACTGTAAGGCCACAGTAAATGGTACACTCATTTTACATACTCAAACTATTTACTAATGTTGAGACATAACAATATCATACAATTGTGAACTGACAGCAGCAGGGAAAATTACTATTGCTGTGCCCCCACTATTGTAATATAGCAAACCCATATATGTGTCATATATCTGAGTGATACATACGGCAGTCTATTTTTTGACCATTAATATGGTTCTGAAAGAACCTTTGTGTATACTGTAATATTTCTCAAACAGTCTCACAATCTTAAAGGACTTTCAAGGTTCCATCTTGAAGGTCTCCCAGAAAATGACAATTGCCAGCATGCGAGAAATGTACACCATCTGGTAGGAATAGCCAATCATTACAGTATTTATTTCGGGTGGCGTATAGTATGCATTCCATGCATCGAGAAAAGCAGTAATCTGTACATTTACTTTTCTACAACTCTGTCAATCAGATACATATGATGCTCTCTTACAGACTCTACGCTCTGTAATATCTGAAAAGATGATAATACAGGCAGGCAACATAGACATAATGAAGCAAGGTCAATTTTGCCTCTGTAACTAAATCTACCCAGCGTTTTGAGCCAAATCATTGCCTCCAAGATGTATTAGCAGTATGTCAGGAGGAGAGTGAGTTCTCAAAAGTCTGTGCATGGTTGGCATAAGATGTTCCCATCTCATGCCACCATGACCAAACCTTCTTACATAGCAATTTGGGAGCTGCAGGTCCCTCCCAAAATTACTATGAACTGCAAACTCAGCTGCTCGTCTTATGTAACTGCTTCCAACTATCCACAAAATCCTTTTGCTATTTTCTGCCATTCTAAGTTTTTAAACTCAGAACTGTACAGAGAGCTACAAAGAAAGGGACTGTTCACCCTGCAGTGACCAGACAGCACTGAAAATCAAACTGATATTTTCCCTCCTTATTTCAAGCTAGCTTCAGTGCGTTCAGACAAAACACACAAATAAAAAAAACATTCCCTCCTGCTCTGGCTTCATTAACCAATGTAACTCATGCATTCAGTATTACTAGACTATGTTCCTGCAAAAATCTGAAACCACTGAGAACTGGAAAAATGCATCCTTTTCATAGGCAGTTTTAAACAATTACAACATCAGAAACAAGTCTGATAGGTTCCATTTTCTCATACAACTCCACGTGCACCTTCCTATCTCCCTCCATTTGCAGCTGTATCTGTACAAGTTAGTACTAAAATGCTTTCTCACTTTAAACTATTTTCTCTTAAGAATATAGCCTGATAAACAATAACAATTAACATTATGAGATTCAACAGAAAAAAAGTTTTGATTAATAGTATGTACATGTTGTAATAAGTTTTTTTAATACTAGAAAATATCATATGAAGATAGACTGTACTTACAGTTTCAAACTGCTCTTTCTCAGCAATATTCAAAATGGATCCTGTTTACTTCTTCTTCAGTGTTGTCCATCTCTGATTCATTCTCAGAAGTGGCCTGACAAATCTTAAATTACATTGGTAGAGCTAGCTGTCACTCAAACACACTGTTTTATGATTCAATAATGAATGTTTCAGCCACTCCCAAGTGTTAGATTAACTTTACTGTCGAATGCACGAAAGTACATTTGCGACACTTTCGATAGCCTGACAGTAAAATTTGCCAAAGTGTCGAAGTTCGACAGTACTTTTGACCATACTGTCGAATGCACGAAAGTAAAATTTGTGACACTTTTGAATGCACGAAAGTAATTTTTTCAAAACTTTCGTGCTCATGAAAGTAATTTTCCAAAACTATCTATATATTGACACAATTTCAGATTTTATGGAAAAATAGCTCAATTTTCAATTTTAAACACATAATCTGCTGCATAGCTGCTTCAAACTCAGTGCAGTTCAGATATTTTAGATTTACAATGTTCCAAGCGTGCATAACAACTGTGCAACGCAGACTTGCAAAACACTAATTTGTTGTAATTTTCACACTCAAATGTACTCATATATCCATTTTAAGACCTCTGCTCATAACAGTCTCACTCTGATGTTTATACATTTCTACCATATAGTCATTTCTCACATAAACTGAGCCAAAACGCAGCACATAAGCAAAAACACACTATTGTTAAGATGTGAGTAATGAAATCTGTACTATTCACAAGGTTGTGTGTTAAAAGCAAAATAGTAAATTCTCAACTGAAAAGTATGACAATACACAAACTTACAAGTGTACATGTGAACTGCACTGCGCAAGCTTGTAAATCAGAAATATTTCAGAATTCTCACACAAATTTTTGACATATTCATTTTAAGTTGTCTGTTCATAAACACAGCCACGGTAATTTTGTGACTGTGCCCCACACAGTTATTTCATCAGTGAACTGCAGCATTGCACAGTACATGTGCAGTAAAACATTTTTCCCATGTTGTAAAAAATAACAGCTCCAATAGTGATACACAGGAGTACAAAAAACACAATGTTAATAATATGCAGCAACGATATTGAAATTTCGTTAACATGCAAGCATACTTAGCAACTGTGGTACACACACTCACACAACAGTAATAGTGGCATGTCCTCCCTCTAATTGTAAACATACTAATTATTACAGATTTGGTAATGCACACTATTACTCTCAAGTTTTTGCTCTACCATATAGTAAATTATCATACTAACTATGCCATGACACGCTACATGGTAGAAAACACATGTTCGTCCACAGGTAAAAAATCACACCTATCCTAATCATAAGAACACATGTGAAGAAAAAAACCTTTAAATGTGTACTAAAATATTGAGAATGAACAAACTGATATTACGTAGCAGCGCATATGCACTTTTCATAAAACTATCATTTACTTATGTTTTTACCAAATTGTTAACATACTTAATGACTATTCTATCAATACACACTGTTATAAGAAATTTACTGAAGCCTATTCTAAAACTTTTTTTCTCTCTCATACAGGTGCCTGATACTTTAAGATTGCTTACTGTCACTGTCAACCATTATACCAAAAAAATGCCAACTAAATACAGACGTAGATGTGTCTCAAAATGAGAGTAGTATAATAGTACTACACTGTTGTATAAGGGCAACAAACAAAACAGTAAAGGCACACCCAAAAATGAACATCAACAGACCTTTACTGCAACAGTGACTCCTGCATCAAGTCACTGCACAACCAAACAAAAATCCTTAACAGAAAAGCAAAAATGTATACCATCACAAATGTTGTGTCAATCTGAGATGAAACACAACTATTTTGAGTGCAACCATCAAGAGACGCTCAAAAGAACACTGGAAAATCAAAAATAGTGACTTACAAGTCAGAAAGAGAAAGTATTTCCGATCACTAGCAAGTAAAGCTAAGATCGAAAGACTTATCGCTGCTGTGCTACGGCACACCTGCAAAAAGAGCAAGAGTCACCTTTCTCTGATGAATTTACGTCTGAAAGTACGAACTTTTGTCAACAGAGCACTGTTTGTACTACAACGATTGTGGCATAAGATGTGTCATGTGCTTGAACAATTCAGGAAACTTGTATATGCCATTAAAAAAAGGCTTCAACAGTATCCTTGTTTGACTGTTGACAACTTCTGTCATGTTTTCACGGGACAGTGGCTGCACACACAGCACTCAGAAGCATATTTCTGGGAAGAGTCTTATCATTACTTTACAAAAGAACAGACGTTCAGTATTGATGAGTCCGGCAAACTAAAAAATGTCCTCAGTATCTCTGATGACAATCAGTTGGATAGTGATGATGACTGTGGTCCAACCACACTGTTCAATAAATGCCACTGCCTGACATGGTCATGTGATGATACCTGCAACCGTAGGCAATCATCATTTCAAAAGTAGAACACTTTGTTAACCTATTCGTAATAACAGATCGCAAAGAGAGACATAAACTGTTTACAGAAATTGACCATTGTGAAATCCGTCCACATATTGGACTCATGGGTCACTCACTTGCATGTCTCGATAGTGGTGTTTGTGATAGTATTTTTCACAACATGCGGATGCTTGCAGTACATCAAACAGGCATGTGAAACTTTGTCTACAGAGTATATGAAGTACAGCGAGCTGTACATCAGTACACTTGTTTCAATGACTTATTGCAGTCAGGTGACATGCAGGGTGCCATCACGTTCCTAAAAAAACTGCAACACATTCCTTCTGTACCAGAAACAACTAATTTTCAGTGTAACACTTCTGTAGAAAAATCTGTTTCAGTGTTAGAAAATGACATTCTGAAACAGTATGGGAAGGAAATTGCTAAGTTTGAGGTTGCAAAGTCTCAGAAGTTTGATTCTGTATGTGTCATGCAACCGCTTTGTGCTACACAAACAAACAGTCACAGTCAACCTAGAAACCTTGTCACCATACAATGACATGTGGTTCCGTCTGGCAGCATTCTTGCTGCTGAAATCTGACTTTTACTTACAAGACACCGTTGTGCTATGCAAACACTGTTTTTCAAAACTAAAGTGTAACACTTTGCCAGCAAGGTCAATGCTAAACAACATGGAAACAGATGTTACACCAAGTGAGATTTCAACATTGAATATGTTTGAACGTATTCTAATTCAGACAATGAAACCATTCCAAATGATTCTACATCTGAACACAGACATGGAACATTCCACAGAAAGAGCTTGTTAGATCTCTAAAGGGTTCTGTGATGTATCTACCACTTCCTCTACAGGAAAATGTTCAAGCAATCTCAACTGAAAATAGCTTGGTAATTCTTGTAAATGGTGTGCCTACAAAGGCCAAGGTCATCTGGCAAGATGTTGTCAATGTGCAAAAGGTAAAGCTTGCTCTTGCTCATTTAAAGAGTAACAATTCCTTTTATATAGACCTTGACATAGATCAGATGGCCAGTCTCTCTGTCCAACATGATCTATTAGAAAAAATAAGCCAATCATTGAGAAGGTCAGTACACAGACAAGTGACAATGTGTATGAACAGTACACATCACCCACTACATGGCAGAGATCCATTAGGAGACAACATTGATCTCTATCAAATGAAGCAGGTGGAAGGTGAGCCTGTCAGCATTTGGGAGGCAACACTAGAAGCACGCTGTTTCCAGACCTATTTCAAAAGGGTCAGGCGGACGCTTAGATGAAAGAAAATCACAGGTACAGGGTGCTGAGTACCGCACTAGCCGTGTCCTGAGCAAGATGGCAAATTCAGACGAACATACAGTACCTGTTCCATCTGCTCTGGGAGAGTGAACTTAGCATTCTGTCTGCGTGTATAGCTCATACCATTCGTCTAACAAGTCCACTAGATGGAATAACAGCTGCTCAATTTCTAGAGAAATTAAAGCAGAAAGATAAAAATGTGCAAGTGAATCTGTCTTCCATACTTTCAAGTCTACGTGGCACCAAAGAATATTGGTATCGCAGACACTCGGAAGTGATGACAATGCTACAAGAGTATGGTGCAGCCACATGGTTTGTCACACTTAGTTGTGCTGAATATGCCTGGGACGAACTCATTGAACTGTTGAAGTGGGCAAATTCTGATGTCGAAGGCATCTCATCGATGACTGTCGGAGAAATGTGTTCACTTGATCCTGTGTCTGTCACAAGACATTTTCACAAGCGGTTCCATGACATTCTCACTTTCATCTTGTCAAAGGACAATCCTCCTCTAGGTATTGTACAACATTACTTTTGGAGGACAGAATATCAAGCACGAGGTGCCCCTCACATCCATATGTTATTGTGGATCAAGGATGCGCCATGCATTGGTGAACATGAAGCAGCAGAAGTGCTATCATTCATCAAAAAATATATCACTTGTCACATTCCAGACAAGTATGACAGTTCTACACTATGGAAGTTGGTACAAAAGTTCCAGTGACATATTTGGACTGGAGAGTATCGTAAACTGTCATTTGAGGTTGCATCTCAGCTCCGTTCCATGTTCACAAAGATGCAGTTACTCATTGTTGACGAAATCAGCATGGTCTCCAATGTCATGCTTGTCTGTATTCATCTACGTCTACAGCAGATCTTAGGTACTGACGATGGGGTGCCATTTGGTGGCAAAAGTATACTTGTGTTGGGAAACCTCTTACAACTTGCACCAGTCAATGCAGAGCATGTATTTACAACTCTGACTGCCAAGCAAGCTAAGAATATCCTTGGTTGCATTGCAGGCTATAACATATGGGAATTATTTACCTATGTTGAGTTGTCTGAGAACATCGTCCAAAGTGGTGATCTAGCTTACAAATCACTTTTAGATGAAGCTCGTACAGGTTCTCTATCACCAGAACATGTTTGTATGTTAAATGATCGAAAAATCACAGTACATAGTACATGCATAGAAACAGCATGTAATGTCTTCAGTGATATATACTCTACTGGCAGACACATAGTGTGTCTTATGCCACGACTAAAGAAATGCGCTGAATTCAACAATCTAATGCTACAAAGAGAAAACCAAGAGATTCTAACTCTGCATGCAGTTGATACAGTTGATGGCGTTATTCTTAGTCGAAAGCTAGTAGCAAAGATGACTGAACGACTAAGTGAACTGAAGTCAGATGTTTCACGAACAGCTGGCCTAGAAGCTGTTCTCACAGTTTTTAAGAATGCACGTATCATGCTGCAACGTAATCTAGATGTAGAACAAGGTATGGTAAACGGTGCCATGGGAAACATCACTGACTTTGTCTATAATGTCCAGAAGACATATATTGAGACACTTGTAGTGCACTTTGACAACATGGAACACTCTGTACACACAGATTGAACCTGTGTAAAATTCCAGGTTTTAAGGATATCTACGTAAACAGGAAACAGTTCCCATTATGTGTTGCATATGCTGTCTCCATTCACAAATCTCAGGTATTGAGTTTGGATTCAGCAATGGTAGACATAGGTACAGACATTTTCAAGGATGGCATGAGCTACGTTGCACTTTCACGTGTACGCAGCCTTTCTGGATTGCACATCATTAGTATAGCACCTCAGAAAATCTGAGCTGACAAGCGATGTATTCTTGAGTACAACAGGTTACATACTCTACATCAGCCACAAATGTCTTTAATACCACTGCCTACATATCTGTCTGTCTCACACAATTCAGTCACAGCTAGAGGTAGCAACAAACAGCAGCAAGCTTCAAAAGTGATTCAACAAAAAGAGTTCAGCAAAGGCCACAACTCAAGTAAACATTCACAACCAGCAATTCATCAGAAATCTGTTGGTGTAGCTGCTGTACCAGTCTTTGACAACAGCAGTAGAGTAAACTACTATGCTAACTCAGCTATGCAAGTTTTTCTCACATGACGAATTGTGCAGGCAATATCTCGCTTCACAAGACAATCCCTATCAAACGCTTTGAAGCAGATTATCAACATGACTTCTGACCACTCTAACAATGTACAGTCACTAACACCACTACGACAGGTGTTAGCTACATATGCTGGATGTGGTACATTTGCTGCAGACATACAGCAAGACACTACTGAGTTTATGATTGCTGTCATAAACAACCTGGATGAAGACGGCACCCCAATGTGGCAGTACTTCACAGTAACATATGTTACAAAATATGTATGTGTTTCATGTGGCAAGTCACAGCGTGAAACCACACAAGACATGCTGTGGATAACTCTCTTTGTCCCTGAAACCAAAAGTGTCAAATTTTGACAGCTATTCACTAATGCTGAATGTAGTCATGCCTGTGGAAGGTGCGGAGGCAGATGCACTCAGTCCATACGTCTAAGGAGTTCATCTCAATATCTGTTGCTTATGTTGCACAGATTTGACCCCAACGGGCTAAGAGTTGATACTCCTATCACAGATTACACAGCCAGTAGAATAGTCTTCAACCAATCAGTGTTTGACACTCACAGTATAATCTATCACCATGGTCAATCCATGCATTCTGGGCATTACACCTCGTTACTAAGGTGCAGAACTGGATGGTTAGAGTGTGACGACTCTACAACGACTTTTAAACAGAGACTGCCACGGCACTTGAAAAATGCATATCTTCTAATATTGAAGAATTATGACAACCTTCATATTTCAGAAGAATAGGACAAAACATGTTGCATTTTAAAATGACTACTTTGTCCCCAAAACATTCATGCCTCATTACAATGTTGTATAATGTACGACTCTAAATAAACAATACAATTTCAACAAAATGGTATTCTAATACAGACATTACATACACTGTAACATGTTAGATCTTGTGTGGATCAGTGACTACATGAAAATTGTTGTAGTGGCTTCAATCGGCGCCAACAATATTCACAGTCACTAGAGAAACCACGATTACATGTCTATCAAAGATTGTACATCTAAAAACTGAGGACTTACTACTCTCCTCCTCTGTACATCTCTTTAAAAATCCATGTATCAACTCATATATAACAACAAATTGATATGACTTATAAGCTCTTACTCTTTGCAAACAAAGAGAACTTCTCAGTTATTATTGTAGATAACTGAGCTACCCTTATAACATTCAGCAAACATTCCACTCTGTCACAAGTTGTCTATCAACACTTCAATTTGTCTACTGACTCTTGACATATAGAGAACATCATTTGATCACCATGCAACAGTGTAGAACTATCACGCTTTCATGCGTAATACTAGTATTGTACATATGTAAAAATAACTACCTTTATTGATAATGCAAGAAGCTGAATTACACAACTGTAAATAATTACCAATTGCTGAATCTCATTTACTGACTCTTACATGTGTTTAAAATTACTTGTACATAATATAAAAATTTGTATTCAAGTGTACATTGTTAATAGCTAGTTTGATACTTGTACTAAAAATAGTAGTGCAGCACTAAAGTACAAGTGAATGTTTTAGATATTATTCAGCACTATAGTAACAACATTTAATTAACCATAAGTTTGTTAAAAAATGCATTTCATGACAGTTTTAGTATTTACAACTTAAGAATTTACATAGAAGCCAATGTAAGAATTGATAATATGTAATTTGTTCATGTAAAAATATCATATTTTTTTAACTTGTCACATAAGTAATTCTACTGTATGTAAAAAATATTGACAATTGTAAATCGGGCACTGTTGCTGATCACAACAAACTGCATACCTGTTCCTGACAATATTTATGATCGCCTCAATTGAGAGGTCGGGTGGGAATTTTCCATTTGCGCCTAGTCAGTGACATATTATTAAATAATATCAATCAAATGTAACAAAACTTACATTTGTGTAAATTGTACTACTTAGACAGTCAGCATATGGTTTTTCACCCACCCCAGGAACATCCACATTAGCAGTCACACAATTACAACAAAACACTTGTCTATCATGTGTGTAATCACACTTCACAACCTACTGACATTGCCTAATTAACATAACACACAAGTAATGCACTACACATAATTACAACATACAACCATTTTTAAAAAGTTACTTTTTTTACACAAACTCCATTCACATTCAATAGTAAATATATAATGAGCATACAGCTTCAGCCTGACTATTAGAATTCCAGGTTCGAATGTCAGAAACTACTTCCTCACATAAAGAGTAGTGAGTACTGAAACATAACTAGAAACACACAACACCTAATAAGTTTCCTATTATATCACACACTTACTCAAATCCATATTATACAGCTACTATTATTCTTACACATTTACATATTTGACAAGCAATGATTGCACACATATAAAGATTGTATTGTGAGACTGCTTCTGTTAACTAAATTTCATTCTTGATTAGACCTTTTCTCCATTTGACAAATTGGCAATAAATTTTTTAAAACCATAACCACCTGTGTCGACTCCTTACTTTAAATACCATTATGACATAAAACTAAGTGTCTATGACTTAAGCATACAAATCAGGTTGACGATATACTGAACAAGGTTTAAAACTGTTTAAAAACATGTTTCATTATTATAGCAATAAGTCACTCCCAAGAATTGTGTTAATGGTCAGTCAATCACCCTATAGAGACATGTGCCACTCAGCCACACCTCGTGCCACAACACACCCCTGTGTGTGTCTGTGTGTGTGTGGTGCTGGGGGGGTGAACTCGGAGTTACGGTTTTCAACCCTAACAGTGAATTTCCTCACTTTTGTCACTGTGGAACAACCCTAACAAATGCATTAAACGGAATTTCTTGCCTCTAATTTCCCTTATTTTTGAGAATGATATTGAGAAATAGTGAATGTAATTCACTACCGCCACATGATGTCTTGTGGCATAGTAACAGGAGCAGCAACGCAAACAGAAATGCTAACAGTGGCACACATGGTAACACAAGCGAATGAGAACAGAAAGGGTAACGCACACGGTGGCGTAGACGGGAATGGTGTGCCACGTGATGTCTTGTCACATAATAACATGGTGCCTGTAAATGGAAATGTCAATGGGCATGGTGACACAAAGTGAAACAGAAAGAGAAACAGTACAGTACACACAAATGGCAAAAAGTAACAGAACATAAGCAAAAATAAAACGCAAAGGATAGCCCTGCGTGGTAGCATTGGGGTGTGCATTGGGATGATCAGCCCAACTCTCACCCCATGACATGTAAAGCAGCAGAAGTATAATACAATGGGTGAGAGTTAGGACCACGATCCCAATACACACCCCAATGCTGGTTGGGGGTGGGGGGTGCAAGGGTTTTCAAACCTAACAGCGAATTTCCTCACTTTTGTTGCTGTGGAACAACCCTAACTAATGCATTAAACTGAGTTTTTTGGCTCTAATTTCCCTTCTTTTTGAGAATGATAAGAAATAGTGAATGCGATGCAGCGGCGGGAGTGCTGGGCCCTCTGGGCCCCACGCTCCCACTGCATAATGTGGTGGCAGAAGCACGGGGCCCTTTGTGCCCCACGATCCCGCCACATAATGTCTTGTGGCATACTAACAGGGACAGCAACGCAAACAGAAATGCTAACAGTGGTGTACATGGTATCACAAGCACGAATGAGAACAGAAACGGTAACGCACATGGTGGCGTAAATGGGAATGGTCTGCCATGTGCTGTGTTGTCACATACTAACATGGTGCCTGCAAACACAAATGTCAATGGCCATGCTGACACAGAAATGACAAAAAAGTAACAGAAACGCAAGCGCAAATGAAAACACACAGGATGACGCACGTGCTGGCATTGGGGTGTGCATTGGGATCATCAGCCCTAACTCTCACCCCATGACACGTGTAAAGCAGCAGAAGTATAATAGAATGGGGTAAGAGTTAGGACCCACGATCCCAATGCACACCCCAATGCCGTTGTGGGGTGGGTGGGGGTGCAAGGGGGTTTCAACCCTAACAGCGAATTTCCTCACTTTTGTCGCTGTGGAACAACCCTAACTAATGCATTAAACTGATTTTTTGCCTCTAATTTCCCTTCTTTTGACAATGATACGAGAAATAGTGAATGTGATGCAGTGGTGGGGCAGGGGCCCTCCCACGCCTTGTCTGGCGAGGGGGTCCTTTGGCCCCACGCCCCACCACATGTCTTGTGGCATACTAACAGGGACAGCAACGCAAACAGAAATGCTAACAGTGGTGCACATGGTAACACAAGCACGAATGAGAACAGAAAGGGTAACACACATGGTGGCGTAGACAGAAATGGTCTGCCATGTGATGTGTTGTCACATAGTAACATGGTGCCTGCAAACAGAAATGTCAATGGGCATGGTGATGTAAAGTGAAACAGAAAGATAAACAGTACTGTAGACAGAAATGGCAAAAATAACCAAACGCAAGCACAAATGAAAACGCAGCGATAACGCATATGGTGGCGCAGACGCCAACGGTAAGTGAAACGGAAAATGGAATCATAAGCGGAAAGGGCAACAGTAACAGTAATGGAAGGCAAGACAGGGCTGGTTTTCCCAAAACTGCATAGAGAAAGACAGTGAGTACAAATAATGTATGCATAATAATGAGTATCGGCACAGAAAATGAGATCTTGGAATACTAAATACGTCATATCTCAAGAACCCCCATTAGGGGGCTAAGAAATTTTCTGACGAAAAGTCCGTATCTCTCACCGTTTCCGAGATACGGGCCCTGAAAGACGCGGCAAACACCATAATGTTATCCTATGGGAAAAAAAGAAAAGTTCAGAGCACCATAACTTTGCCTCCCTGTAATGTTTTTTCACCAAACCACTGACAGGCACATCTGTGGACTGTTGGCTGTCTTCCCTCCAAATTTCAGGAAAAAAGACCATACCATTATTTAGCAGCAGGGTGCCAAAGGATTTCTGTAATGCGTTGGGCGCCGTAATGTTATCCTATGGGAAAAACGGTCAACTTTGGAGTGCTGTAACTTTGCCGCCATGTAATATTTTTTTAATACAACACTGAAAGGCACATATGTGAGATGTCAGCTCCGTTCCATCCAAATTTCAGCCCAAAACTCCCAACGGTTCTTTTGCAGCGCAGTGCCAAAGAATACAGCTCACTGTCCCACAGATGAAAAACTACTGTAGCAATTTGCGGCTTCATAAAAAATTCGACACTTTCGTGAGCACGAAAGTAATTATGAAAGACTTTTTCCAGAAATTTGAAAACATATTTCTGGGGTGTTTTACCAAAATAAAGACATGGCAAGCATCCTCAGGGCCCGACTAGGTGAATACAAAAAAGAATTAGGTTGCTAGAGGGTCTCAAATTTAAATGCCAACCATTTTTCTGATCACCAACTGAAAACAAAATGTCGGATTTGAGAAAGTAACAGGCCCATTTGTGAAAGTAAAATGCATTTATGACACTGTCGAACTTTTTGTTAACTTTTCCCATTGACTTATAATGGGAAACTGTTTTTGAATAACTTTTGAACTGTTTAATATTTTTTCACCAAATCTTCAAAAGGCATCAGGGACCCCAACCCGCATGTTCTCTGAAGATTTCAGGCTGGTCGCTAAAACCCGTATGACCAGTAGGCGACTCATAGAATTCCAGAAAAGCGTGAACGCAGCACAGATCACACTTAATAACTCCACAGCTGTATATCCAACCAGTACAAAACTTGGCAGATCCCAAGGCCTATGGTTCTTGATCATATATTCCAAATTTCAGGCAAATCCATCAAATGGTTGCAAAGTTATTAAGGTGCAAAGTTTTGGGGTTTAACATAGAAATGGCTCCTCAACCCTAACTATGGTAGCACTACCGTGCTACCATTATATATATATATATATATATATATATATATATACTGTCTATACAGACAGTATATGTATATGACATTGCTGATGACATCAAAATCTGCAATAGGGTAGACACTCCAGAAGGGGTAGAGAGAATGTGTAGAGACCTGAGAAAACTCGAGCAGTAGTCAAGGGTATGGCAGCTTGGTTTCAGTGTGAAAAAGTGCAAAATCATGTACCTAGGGCAAATGGGGGAGATGTATTGATAGTCACTAAACAGGAAAGGGACCTTGGGGTAATCATATCAGATGGCCTCAAAGTGGTGAGGAAATGCAACAAGGTATTAGGTAGGGTCAGTGAGATGCTGGGGTGTACAGGGAGGGGTATCACCAGCAAAAGGAGAGAGATGGTGTTACCACTGTGTATATTGTTGGTGAGACCTCACCTGCAGTATTGTATCCAGTTCTGGAGACTGTGTCTCAGAAATGACATAGACAGGCTAAAGGCTGTCCAGAGGAAAGCACCTAAAAGGGTGCAGGGGCTGCATCAAAAGCCCTATGAGAAGAGACTGAGGTATCTCAATGTGTACACTTTGGAAGAGAGCAGGAAGAAGGGGGACATGATAGAGATCTATAAATAACTCATGGGGGTGAATAAGGTACAGGAAGGGAGTATTTTTCAGAGGAGCATTGTATGAGAACCAAGGGGCATGCAATGAAATTGAAATAGGGGAATTTTGAAGGGATATGGTGAGGTATGTCTTCACAGAAAGAATGGTGGATACCTGGAACAGTCTTCCAGCAGAGGTAGTGAAGGCAAAAACATTGGTGGGCTTCAAGCATGCATGGGATAGTCACAAAGGAATATTGGTAAGAAAGTGGGGAGGGGAGGTAACCGAAGCTCAGGTAGGTTCTGTATTGACAATATTGGTAGGGAAAAATTGGCAGAGTGCGTGGGCCAGTGGTCCTTATCTGTTGACAAATTCTATGTTTCTGTGTTTGAGTTAGCCCTGGGTACCAGTAAGCCTTTGACTGAGACTGAAGTGCTAGACATCAGAAGGATGGATTTCAACCAAATGAGGGAATTAGTACTGGGCAGGTTAGCTGGGATAGACAGCATCAGGGTAGTAGAAGAAAGATTGGGGTTATAAAAGGGGCCATTCTTGAGGTAACAAAGACATGCACAAGAACAGTTATCAAGAGAAACAAGTATAATAAGCCAGTTTGATTCTCTGAAAAGGTCAAGGAGGCAGTGAGGGTCAAAAAGTATAACGTACAAAGAAAAACAGAGGGACGTAGAATGGGATAAGTATTAGGAAAAAAACAGAGGGGCCAAGAGGGCAATCAAGATCACAAAGGCAGCCACAGAACAGTGTATTGTAGATGGGGTCAAAGAAGGGGAAGAACTGTTTTTAGATATATAAGGGAAGAAAAAGAAAGTTTAGAGGGTGAATTGTCAGACTAAAGGAGGAGCTCAGGGTAATACAGGAAGACAGGCAGAAAGCAACCATGCTGAACAACTAATTCTGCTCTGTAGTCACAAGGGAGAACAACGGGCCCTTGCCAGAGCGGGATAAAGGCATCTGATAGAGGGGTCCCAGAAATGAGGCTGCAGAAACATACTAGTGAAAGAGTCAGAAAAAGGTTAGCAGCCCTCAAGGCGAACAAGGCCCCGTAGCTGGATGGGATGCATCTGAGGGTACTAAGGGAACTGGCATTGGTTTTATCTGAACCCCAGGCTGGGCTATTCAGAAGCTCTTTACAGCAAGAGGTGGTTCATAAGGACTGGAGAATGGCATACATGGTTCTGCTGCATGGGGGGGAGAGACAAGGAGCAGCAGGAAAGTATTGACCAGTTAGCCTTATCTCTGTGGTAGGGGAACTAATGGAAATACTAGTCAAAGAGGACATAGTGGAATACTTGAGCAAAAGTGAGCTTCAGGAGAGTAAGCAGCATGGATTTATGGCAGTGAGGTCTTACCTGACAAATCTGATAGTATTCTTTGACCGGGTAACCAGAGAAGTTGACAAGAAGCACGCAGTAGCATTACTCTTCTTCGACTTCAGGAAAGCATTCAGCTCGGTGCCACACAGATGACTGCTGAAGAAGATGGGAGATCTGGAAACAGCTAAGGAAGTAATGAAGTGGGTAGGGAGTTGATTGGAGGGAAGGCAGCAGAGAGTGTGGTAAAGGGATCAGATCAGTGGAAGGAGAGGTCACTAGTGGAGTACCATAGGGACCCGTCGTGGGCCCAGTCCTCTTCAGTATTCTCAGCAGTGACCTGGGAGAGGGAATCCAGGGCAGGTTGTGTCTATATGTAGATGACACTAAACTCTGTGGTAGAGTTGAGAATGTGGAGGGGATAAGGGAATTGCAGAGAGACCCTACAAAGGCTGGAAAATTGATCCAAACTATGGCAACTGAAATTAAATGTCAAAAATGCAGAGTTATGCACTTAGGGAACAATACCCCCAGAACAGAGTATCTGATGGGAGAGGTTCAGCTGAACACAACATCAGAGGAAAGGGACCTAGGAGTTATCATTAATGACTCTCTTAAACAAACCAGCCAATGTAACAAGGCTGTCAGAAAGCTAACAGGATATGGGGTGCATTGGGAGAGGTTCAACGGTAGGAAACAGGAGATATTGCTATCTCTTTACAGGTTATTGGTGAGGCCACACCTGGAATACTGTGCCCAGTTCTGGAGTCATCACCTGAAAAAGGACAGGGACAGGCTAGGAACGGTACAATGTTGGATGACCAAGATGATTCAGGGCCAGGAGGGCAGACTGTATGAGGATCAGATAAGGCACTGAGCATGTATTCATTTGAAACCATGTTGGGGGGAAGGGAGACATGATAAAGACCTTCAAGTTCCTAAAAGGAATAAACAAGGAAAACTGTGAAAAGCTATTTTCCAGGAAAATAAAAGCTAGGACACGGGGTCACAAGTAAAGGTTAATGAGGGGAAAGTTTAAACAGGATGTTAAGAAGTATTATTTTACAGAAAGAGAGGTTGAGGTATGGAATGTTCTGCCGCAGAGGTGATGAGTGCCAGAACCATAAACAGCTTCAGAAATGACTGGGACAGAGCCAAGAGTATTATAGGTTCTCAGAGTGATGAAGGACGTAGAAACATGGAGAACAGTAGGGAGTATAGGGTAAGCAGAGACTCCACAGGGACAGCAGGAAAATTTGGGCAGACTGGATGGACCGTTGGTCTTTTTCTGCCATTATCATCTATGTTTCTATGTTTGCAATTTGCATTTACAAACATAGGGAGCGTAGGTGACCTACTCCTTCAGCAGAAGCAATCCCCATGGCTTTAACAAGGAAACAGATCATAACCCTTTCTTATGAGATTTTTATTTGCTTCAGCTCTTTCTAGAAATATTACAATTTATCTGTATAAATTGCAATTTATCTGTATAAAATACTATGAATAACATTTGTTCTAATAACATTTTATGTGTATCTTTTTAGGTATAAACGAAGACCATGGCATTAATATTCACTCATTCCTTAACACGTCTGTCTGGAGCTGGCATCACATTTGGGATTAAAGACGTGTACTCATCTGTTTGGTGTTCCAGTGGTATTTGTTGATGAGTGTTTCTTTTTTCATGCCATATCCATTTCATTCTGTCATAACCTTCTTCACTTGCTTGAGTGATAGTCATCCATGTATAAGCATATTTCCACAGGTTCACCTCTAATTATCTGTTTTACATTTATATATTTATTTATGAGCTGTTCTAGCTTTAAAACAGACTTTTGTTAGTTTTGATTATGTACAGGCTTATGAATATATACTCTCACTAATAGTTTGACCCAGTTATTAGCCCTTCTCCTCTTATCCCTGTCCCGTCAACTCCCTTCTTTCTTTTCCACTGAGGTCTATATTATATATTTTGTAACATTTAATAATTATGTAAGCAAGGTATGACATTTCTTACAAAGTAGGAGTAATATTTATGCCAAATGGTTATGCATAACGATATTCAAAATATGTTAATTCACTTTACCTTGAAATCTTCTTTTGATAAGGAAATACATAATTCACTTTTCAGAGTATTTTTAAAGAGTGGTCTTTTTCTGTAGTGCACTAAGTTTCACCACACTGCAGTTCTGAATACCTTAAAAAGCATAGGGGTGGGTTTGTTCAAGTTCACCACTTATTTTCTTTTTGCCAGTAAATTTGCTGTATTACTTCAGGATGCTCCCCAGTCCTTCTTGCGCTGATTTTGTTTTCTATAATTATGGTTTATCTATAGATTTTTAAACAGTTTTTAAGCAAAACATTTGTTTGATTGTCCCCCCCCCCCGCCTCCACCTGGTCACACCTGGAAACAAGCCTTTGCTCAGTGTGCCTTTCCCAGTTACCAATTTTAAATACATACATACAGTACATACATATACATTCATGAATAAAAAGACAAATTTGGGTTTCACACTAAAGGTGTATAGTCCTTTAAGTTGGTGGGGCTTTAAAAGCAGCCCCTTATGGTTTTAAACCTCACCTCCCTGAGGAAGAACTTTTCTCACAGCTCTGGGATGTTTGACTGGTATTTTCTTCCTGTAAATATATTTGCACTAGTGCTGCAAAAATGGCGCTGATTCAGCAGTAAAGCTATTTTTATGTTTGCTTGCATGCATGTGCAAGAAACATAGTGCCACCATACAAAGTTTCGTAGGTGTGCTACCTCACTTCCAGTGCCCTGCTCCTTGTCGCAGGCGCGGCCTCACCACACCAATAAATGTCCAAGCTGTCTATGACATCAGTTCAGATGCAGTGGCGTACAGTTCCAAGCAAAACATTGCTACAATCAGTGGTGGTAACATGTAGACAATTTGCATACTGCCGTTGGCAGTATGCAAAGTGTCTACATGTTGGCACTGCACTGGAACAGCTGTTATAGACAGCTCCATCCCCCCCATAACAAACCCTCAAGTAGCACGCTGAGATCCTACCCCAGCGTGTTCATGTGCTCCCCCACACTGTGGATGGCGGGGTGCCCAACCCTCATCAACCCGCCTGCGCCCCCAACAGACTTCCAGGTGCCACACTGGGAGCCCACCCCAGTGTGGCAAATGTCCATAAGGCCAACGGAGGTGCCCAATCCCCATCAGCTCCACTCTCCCCACCCCAGACTTCCAGGTGCCACGCTAGGAGCCCCCCCAGCGTGGCAACAGTCTGTATGGCCGATGGGGGTGCCCAATCCCCCGACAGCTCCACTGCCCCAAACAACCTTCCAGCTGCCATGCTGGGAGCCCATCCCAGCATGGCAAAAGTCCCGTGTCGTCTTTCCAAAAAAAATTAAAATCACCTGTAAGAAAAAAATGGCCCCTCGCTGACTGTCTTGCCCCTCTCCCAACCCACGCCCACCCTCTGAGTGCCACCTCCCCGCACCCCCACCTCACCCCATACTTACCTCCGGAGTCCAGTGCAATGATCTTTAGCGGGCCGGGAACACATCTGCACTCTTCAAAGCCGACCGCGAACTGAAGAAATGCCGATAAGATGAATATTGGCATAAATAGAGTGTTTTCAACTTTGGTTCATATGTTGGGCATTTTTGGGAATTTTTTCGCCAAATTTTCAACATGGGGTTCTAGGGACCCCACCTCATGAACTCAGTCATTGTCATTTTGTTATTTTGTCCTGAAAGGTGATTTCTTGGTCACTGCACGGAGCCACCTTTTAGGACCAATTTACAAAACAACAGTGTCACAGTTCATGAAGAAGGCCCCAAAAACCCTATGTTGAAAATTTGGTGAAAAAATTCCCAAAAATTACTGTTTTACGAGCGTGCATTGCGCAGTTCCTACACACACTCGTAACTTTGAGAGTTTGTAATATTTTCACTCCAGATTTTCAACATTGCCATTTTACCACACCTCCTTATGAACAGTACAGCTGTCATTTTTCACATCTCGCTCAAAATGTGTTTTCGCACATGTAGCACAGATTGGCATAGTCGGTTTGCGAAATCAATGTTCGGGACACATTAAGAAAATCACAGTGACACTGTTCATGAGCAGAGGTGTCAAAATGGCTATGTTGAAAATTTGGTGACAAAAGTCCATAAAATGACTGTGTTGCATGTGTGCATTATGCAGTCTCCACACACCCTCATAAGTTCACAAATTTGTAATATTTTCAGTCCAGATTTTCAACATTGACATTTTTCCACACCTCCTTATGAGCAGTACAGCTGGCATTTTTCACACCCTGGCCGAAATGTGTTTTCCCACTTCCAGCGCAGAATAGCGCGGTTGCTGTGGGAAATTAGTGTTCAGGATACATTAAGAAAATTACAGTGACACTTTTCATGAGTGAAGGTCCCAAAATGCCTATGTTGAAAATCTGCTGTAAAAAATCCTCAAACTAATTACATTACAGGTGTACATTGTGCAGTTTCTACGCACGATCATGGCTTCACCAGTTTTTTTATATTTTCACTCCAGATTTTCAACAATGCCATTTGTATTTGAGGTGTATAACCTCCTCATGAATAGTACACCTGTCACTTTTTACATCCTGTTCAAAATGTGTTTTCGAACCTGTGGCACCAAATGGCGCAGTCGCTGTGCAAAATCACCTTTCGCCTAACGAACTGATAGTGTCACGGTCACAAAAAAGCCCATGTGGAAAACTTGGAGTAAAAATACCAGAAAACACCCAGGGCATTAGGGTTTTCTACCATAACACCCTACCCAGTAGGGACTGACAGGTGTCAGGGGTGTGACTTGGGATTGTCAGCAGTAATGCTCATGCCATTGCACCCCCCCACCCTCCAGCCAGTGACAGGCATCGAGGTGCACCTTGGACCCTTTGCCCCCAGAGTTCACCCCATTCTCCTATACTGTGCCAATTTCAGTGTATTTTCTTATGGAATGAGGTGAATGTAAAACCCAAACACCCCAAGGCACACCTCGACACTTGTCAGTGTCTGAAGGGTAGGGTGAGGTGAAGTGTCGTGACCATCATGGATGACAATCCAAAGGCACACCTCAATGCCTGTCCATCTCTGCAAGGTGAGAGTGGAGTTGGTGTCAGTTCAATACTTCAATGCCATTCCTATACTGCATCTGTCTAACTCCTGCACTTCCACTGCTAATGCCAGCAAGCAAACACTCGGCATTGACAAATGCTTGTTCTAGCTTTACTTTGAGCCTAGTGTCATCTGTCATTGTGTATGCCCTGCTGTTGGCCGTGTCTGTGGTGTCTGGAGCTGACAGCTCTGTGCAGTTGCTCTGCTGTTTGTTGCACTGAGCGTACCAATGTTCCTGTGTTTGTACTAAAGCAGTATCTCTGCTGCAGCCCCCAAGTCCATCAAACTCCCAGCCTTACCTCAGGGCTTCACTGGATCCTTGCGGCCCCACCACCTGTTCAGTCAGGCAATGACAATCTCCACATGTGTTTTTTTGCTCTCCCCTCTTTTGGGGCTTCTCCCTCCTTGGGTGGCAACTGGGCATAGTGTATGCTGGTGGGGGCTTCCTACAAGCTGGTGCTGCAGTTGGCTCTTCTTCTGGCTGGCAGATGGTAGCCTTATATGGTGGCAGCTATGGTGGCAGATGTGGTTAACTGTCTCTTTCATGCAGTTCATTTTGGCATGGGGGCACAGATGGAAGGCTAAACCCCCCAGATGTCTTATTCTGCAGTGGTCACATGGTGATTGCCACCCCCACATTTCACAGGACAGTGGCACACCCGAGGCCCTCTGCCAGGTGGGTTACTTCTCTTGCAGGGCAACCTTCTTCTAGACCATACTGTGGTTCTGGTAGAGACCTCAATTTGGTTCCTTCCCATTTCCTCTTTGGTGCTTTCAAAAGTCCACTCTGTTTCCTGTTAGTACACCTTGGGCTCTGAGGGGGGTGGCACAGGTTGTCTGACAGCAGGACCTCCAGTTGGGCAGTTCAGAAGGCTGCCTCTGCCAGTAGGGTATAGTGTACCACCCTACCACTGGTGGCATACACTAGGTACAGGAGGTACACTCGGGGGCTCCTAGAACTTAGGCTCAACCCTGCAGATATCTCCCCCCTTTAAAAGGTTCACTTATGGCTGAGTGGTGGAAGCTGGTGGGTTTTTGATTTTGTTCCTTTCAGATTTCACTTTCGCTGTCACAGTGCTTTGGTTACAGTTTGTGCTGGCCTGGCTGGCTGGTTATGATGTTCTGAGGCTAACTCTTCTCTGTCATTTATGCACGCACCAATCAATGCTCTATATAGTCCTGATTTCTCTTTAGTGATGTAAAATTTTAAACCAGTAACTTGTTTTGCATTTGTGCAGTAGTTGCAGTGCATTCAGTATGGTTAGCACACTCACACTTTTGTTTTTGGCAGGACTTGCATGGCACTTCGGACTGGCAGTGGTGATGGCGATGTGTGCTCCAGTAGCTGGAATGGGAGAAGAACTGGCTAGCTGCCTGCTGCTCCTTTGGTGGCAGTTGGACTGTTGGTGATAGTGCCGAGACCCTTGATGTCGGCAGTCATCCCATGGCAATTCTCAATGTGCAGCTTCTCTTTTCTGCCTCGCAGGCACACTCACAACACGTGGATGACATGCAGGCCCTCTACAAGCCTCTGCAGTTCACGTGCAGGAGCGGGCTCTACAGGGCTCTTCCTCCACTTACAAAATGCCATGTAGATGGGATTTTGGACATGCCCCCAAGCAGCTCCTAACATGCTGAGTTCAGCTCCACAGGCTAAAAAAATAAACTGAAAAACTAACTTTGTTCCTTGTGGCCATAACACTGCTATTTTTCAACATATTTCACTCAAATAGCTTTTAAAATGCAGTATTTAATTAAGGAGGGGGCAGAAGAACATGTAAAAATTCTTTCAGGTAGGGGATCAGACAATTGTAGGGAGCCTGGGACATAGAAATATCAGGACATTTTTATTAATATACACCAGACATACAAATATTAACTTTTAAGATGCTCTTCCCCAAGAATAAGCCCAGAGAAGCCAGTCCTAAGACATGAAGCTCTTCTTCCTGTAATTCTATTCATGGGGATCTATGCTCCCCAAACATACCTATTTTAACACTGCAGATCATTTAGGCCCCCATATTCAGAGCCAGACAATAGCACCGTGTAGCTGGTAGCTCTGCGTGGCAAATGGTGCATGGCCAGCTCTGAGCAATACTTAGACAGGACACTCTGATGGAGTATGCTGTCTGAATATGCTGCCATGCCAGCACAGCATATAGTGACTATGCAGTGCGCTGATATGGCCCTAGGCTGAATATGACCACAGCAGAGCCCACTGCAGATAGTGTTGCCCGAAATATGCTTACCACCTCTTCTGGCAGCTTGCTCCAACCCTTCTTCACTCTGTCCATGAGGGAGTACCTCCTGGCCTCCTTCTGGAACCAGCCCCCAGCAGTTAGCAGCTGTTTTCCTTCATGCTTCTGTTGTTGCTAGTCCTGAAAAGCTCACTGATATCTACCCTGCTGATGCACTTTAGGCATTTAAAGGTCTCTGACATGTCCACTTGTTCCCTTTTGTTCTTCAGTGAGTATAATGGTGCCATCACAGATGCAATGCAGTACCTTGCAGTATTACTGCAAAATGCTGCAGTATACTGCAGGGAACAATGTAATTCAATGGCAGATGTGCCCTTTTGTCATGCAGTATTTTGTGATTTGTATTTACTGCAAGTTACTGCATTGTATCATGGCTGGTTCCATGGTACATGTTCAGTTTCTCTAGTCTCAGTTTGTATGACAACCCCTTGTGCCTCTGAATTATTTTCATTGTCCTTCTCTGCACTGCCTCCAGCTGCTAAATGTCCTTTTTGTAGTACAGGTTCCATAGCTGTGCGCAGTACTCCATGGCACTCAGTCCCTCACAGGGACAGATATACTACTCCTAGGGCCCCTAAGTTACTGAGAGCCCTTTACACAATTATAAGCCCTCTATAATACATGTTGTGTTCACATGGGCTCTTCAATAGTTGCAACACTGCAAAAAAAGATAGCACAATCCACCATGTGGTAGCTGCAACACATGTTTATTGACACAGGATTGAAAATTGTGCAAAGCTGCTTACGTTAAACTGCCGAAACAGCCAGTGAGGGCACCAGCATTGCCCCTGATATGGTCGTTGATGGAGCTGGACACCGGGTCTGTGTCTGTGTGGTGTTGGATCACATGAGTTTGTCATGGCTTCAGGAAGAATACATCTCCAAAATTGTCTACCAGCCTCTGGGCTTCTTGCTTTTGGGTGTGGTTAAGCTGGTCATCCACTGGCGTTGTGCTCGGTTTCTTCTAATCTTAGGTTTCATGTTCAGGGTTTCGTCATCAATGTCCTTGTCCATCATCAGATTTGGAGCTCCATTAGGATCTTCTGGGTCAGTGATCAATTCCAACGTATCTTTCCAGGGTTTCAACACATTAAAGTGGTAAATCTGCTTTCCCTTTTTTCTGTCCGGTTGTAAGATGTCATAATCAACTGGCCTCACTTTTTCGATCCTTGCCATTTAGCTAGGCATTTTCTCTCAGAGCTAGGCTGCAGAAGAAAGTACTCTGTTGCCAGACTTGAACTCCCATAGCCTGGCCCCCTTGGTCATAGTGCCCTGCCTGGGTTCGCAGGACTTTTACTAAATTTTCTTTGGCAAATCTGCCAATTGTGTCCAGTCTTTCTCTCATTTGTAATTCATATTGGAGTATGTTAGGTGGACTATGTGCCTGTTCTTCCCACATCTCAATTATGAGATCAAACATCCCTTGAGGTTGTTGTGTTTACAACAATTCAAAGAGAGAGAACCCAGTGGGTGACTGTCGCACCTGCCAAATGGTAGACATTAAGGAGGATAACAACCACTTTTTTACCTCAGCTGACATGAATTTAGACTGCATACCTTTTAACAATTTATTGAAGCACTCCACTAAGCTGTTGATCTGTGGATGATACACTGATATCTGGATGGACTTAAACTTCAGCAAAGCACACATCTCCCTCATAAGTTTTGATATAAAGTTGGCGTCTTGATCAGTTAGAATCTCCTTCAACAGCTCCTCTCAGGGAAACACATTTATCACTTGTTTTATCACTGACCGGACTGTAGTGGAATGTAGGGGAAAAGCCTCAGGGTAACGGGTGGTGTAATCCAATATAACCACTATATACTGATACCAACATGTACTTTTATGAAGGGTACCACCGTTTCATTTTTATTGTAAAAATGAAAAAATAAGTATCAACCCCAATTCTTTCAAACATGGTGTCTATTTATGGGCAAAGGGATCAAATGGGTTCTTTATATACCTCTGGGAAATATCAGCTGACACTCAGGGTAGAAGAACATATTTCTGCTACTTCCTTCCATATACTTGGCCAGAAGAATCAGGCAAATATATGTGCCTAGGTTTTCTCCCTGTCCAAATGACCCACAATAGGTATAGTATGGGCCAGCCTCAGTACCTCTTTTCTTGAAGACCCTGGGAACCACTAACTAATAAAGTAAAGTGTCAGTTTGTTTCTTGGGGTCTATCCCATACAAAATATCAGCTTTCATTTTAAACCTTGGAAAATATTGTACATTTTGTTCATCTACCTCTTTACCACTTACCACAGATAAGTTCTGGTTGGTATTCCTGAGAACCTCATCAACCCTTTGCTCAGAAATTATGTTGGCTAGGTTTTGAAAATGATCAGGTCTGACCTCTGGCAGGACCACGTGACCTCCTGTAAACGTGGATGCCATGTCCTCATTGGAGTCACCCTGGACCATCCTTGAACCTGCATCCTTGCAGTCTCCAACCACTACAATCTCAGATAGAGGGGGCTTTTTCCTTTTTCTCCCTCCATTTCTGACCCCAGGGCTTCTTAGGCTTCCCTTCCGGGCCAAATAGTTCAGAGTCAGGAAAGGGAAACACATGTTGTAGTCCCTCTGTCTGTGTGGCCTCCTATGAGGACAAACTTTCAGTATTGCTCTGCAGGAGGGTATAAAACCCTTCCCAGTCTCTACCCAAGACTGCTGACCAGGGTGAAGTTTGGGAAATTCCCACCTTTATTATTCCTGTACAGTTCCCTACTTTTAACCATACCGGGGCTGTAGGGTATTTACAGGTATCCCCATGAATGCAGGCAATATTTATGGGATCTTCCCACTGACCCAAGTTGGATCCAACCACAGATTCTTTAACCAGTGCCTGCCCACAGCCTGAATCCACCAGAGCTGTAACTGTTTGGTTCCCCACTTGCACTGGTATTGTACACTATATGAGTTTTTGGCCTGGGACTGCTGCGGGTGGGTGGTAGCTATGCATTCTGAAAAATCACAGTAAACACAGTCACAAAACTTACTGATATGGTCACTTTACCATATCATAAGCATACAGTGCTACTGTCAGGTTTATGACCTGTGCTGCCCCTCCCCCCATTCGGGTCACTGGAGAGTGGGGTCTTTGGATTGGTAGATTTATACTAGGCCCTGGAGTTATACATTTTTGAAGGTGGAGGGGTAAATAATATTCCGCCAGTTGACCACTTACCCATACCAGCACATTTGTTCCCATCCGCCAAGAGTCCTTTCTCTGCCCTTATGTGGAAATCTTCTCCTCAGGTCACTTCCCAAGGTTCATCATGGGTTCCAGTCTTCTTAGCAACCTCTGGTCTTTCATCTTCAAGGTAATGTTCTGTAATTTTCTCTGCTGCAGCTAGAGTGGTCTTCTGATGTCAGCTTACCCAGTCATGGACTCAGTCTGGTAAAACATTCCTGTACTGTTCCAGTATAATCAAATCCATAATGTAGTACAGTAGTAGTAGTAAAACTTTCATTCATTTCAAATAAATGAATCAGATGACTAATTTGAGACAAGCACATTTCCAGTGAGCTCCGTGTAGTCTAATAATCTCCACTTTAGTATGTACCTCTGGTTTTAACCACCAAGTAGTCAAGTCTTGTAATGTTTGTGCCAGCAGTTTAGATAATGTTCCAACCTGGAAATTGAAGATTTGAAAGTTCCATTGGTAACTCCCTTCAGTTATTCTGATGCAGTCTAAGATAACCACCTTCACCTGATCATAGTCTCTAGTGGCAATGTCAGTTAGGCTCCTATATGCAACTTGGGCATCTCCAGTTAGGTACTCTGCAATTTGAGTAGCCCAGCTTTTTTGTGACCAGGCAGTGGTACTGGCAACTCTCTCAAAAGTCATGAAGTGGGCCTCAGGATCATCCTCGGGACCCATTTTTGTTAGCATGGGGTGGGGTCCTACAGCGACTTGATTTCCAGTGACCTGGAGCTGGGGCAAAATTTCTTTCTGTGTTTGCAGCACCTGCTTCATAAACTTCTTCTGCTGCTGGTCTCTGTGCACCTGCTGTTGTGCCTGCTGCTAATCTCTCTCTGCATCTGCAATTGTGCTTGCTGGGACATCAGTCTCTGCATCTGGACCTGTTGTGCCAGTTGTTGGTCCTTCTGATGCAGCTGTTGTGCCAGCTGAGCCTGCTGTTGTGCTTGCTGTTGGTCTCTCTGAGCCTGCCATCAAGTTCTTTGGCATCTGGGCCTGTTGTGCCTGCCATTTCAATACTTTGTCTGAATCCATCTTACCCCAGTACAGGCAAGGGGGAGTTTAATCCCACCACTAAAGCCAACCACATGTGACAGGGTAGCAAACTGGGTGGCTTCTGAGGAACATTATCAAAGACAACACTCTGGAAATCAGTTTAAATTAAATGAAAGCTGCTTTCCTTTCTGTAAGAGAAAAAAGAAACAAACATCTTGTATTCAGCTTAACAGAAACTTTGTGCAGTTCAGTCTCTTGCTGTTTCCATTTGCATCTCACTAAAACAGAAAACTCTGCCTCTTTCCCTTTATTGGGCCGAGGTAGTGCATCTTAACACACCTCCTGCTGAGGTACAGCCAACACCCAGAACAAGCAGTGCAGTGAAGTCTTGGAGGGCCAACCTGAAAACAATAGGGGTTTGGTACAAATTTCACCACAGCCCCAGTCTAAACCTGTGTTCCCTGTGTTGCAGGGTTGTGAGGTATTGTACAGGTAAAAGAAGAGTGATGGGAATATGCTCCATCACAGGAGCACTGATGTAGAATGGCCACTGTCACAGTCTGCAAGGATTTTCAAGCAACTCACTCAGCAGGAACTGTCAGTTCCTCTGGGGAGATGCAGCAGCTGCTCTGCCCCAGGTCTGACTGAGACACAGCTTCCAGAGCTGGTTAGACCCAAGCAGCTGGCTCTGCCTCTAGAACCCTCAGTAAGTGGCCTGCTGACTTTTATTTTATTTATTTATTGAACTGATTCACCAGGAAAGGCACACTGAGCAAAACGATGCTCGTTTCCCGATGCGACCTGGGGGGAAGGGAACAAAGGGAGGATAACATGCAGGTTATCAATCAATATAATAGCAATAGACATATACTAACATAAACAACATAATGACAAAATATAGTTTTGAACTAAGCAATTTTGGCAGTTGTACAAGAGGAGTATTAGGCATCTAAAGAACGAGCGTGCTAAAAAGAACTAACCTGTACAGTTATACAATTAAATACATCATACTTACACATACAAGGAGTACAGTATTTGTGCTATTGGTTTGTCTAAGATAGGGCTGGGTTGGCCAGAGAGAGGCCATAGCTTGTGTGGATAGGTGAACATGTCCGCAGCCATGGAACAGAGCAGTGCAACAGGGCGGGCTGGAAGATATTGGAAAATATGGGAGAGAGGTTAGGTGTGAACGCAGGCACAGTTAGCAATGAAGTAGTTTGACAGTGCAGATGCTAGGGAGCGGGTGGAGGAAGAGTGATGAATTTGAGGGGGGAGCACATTCCAGAGTTTCAGGAGTCGGTACGAGAATGCAGTTTGTCCAGCGGAAGTCTTTCGACTCGGAATATTTAGTAGGCAGGAGTTAGCAGACCTGAGGGCATGTGGGGGGTGGGAGATATCAACAGTAGCATGGAGAGGTAGGAGGGAGAGTGCAAAGCCAGAATTTGGAGATGAACTTGGTGCAGTGCTGTTTGTGATGATTTTCTAGGGAGGGGACGGTGAGGGAGCGGTAAAGGTTGCAGTGGTGGGTACGGGGGGTTGCATCTAGAGTGAAATGGCAGAATGCATTGAAAATAGGGTCCAGGTTGGACAGGATGGATATAGGAACCGCACTATAGATGATGTCACAGTAGTCTAAGGAAGGGAGGATAATTTTCTGTACTATTTCACGTCTCGCCGATGGGGGGAGGCTGGTTTGGTTACGATAGAGGACTGCAAGCTTGGGGTGTAGTTTTTTGATGATAGCATCAATATGGTCAGAGAAGTTTAGGTGACAGTTGAGCCATACCCCAAGATACCGGAAGGAAGCAACGTCCTCCAGGGTTGTCCCATCCAGCGTGCAGAAGGAGGGAGGGTGGGAAGATGGGCTAACCACTGCCTAGTGCCGAAAGACATGGCAACAGTTTTTTTAGCATTGAGAGAGAGCTGATGTGAGCTGAGCCAGAGTTGGACCTTATTGAAGTCCAATTGGAGGTTGGAAGCTACTTCCGCGGGGGAGGAGCCGGAGGAGAATAGGACGGTGTCATCCACGTACATATGAATAGAGGAACTTGTGCAAACTTTTGGTAGGCTGTTGAGGAAAATAGAGAACAGGATGGGGCCGAGTAACGAACCTTGGGGGACACCGGTAGTCATAGAGATGGGGAAGGATGTGATATCAGCAATTTTTACAGATTGAGTTCTTCCAGAGAGGTAGGCCCTGAACCACTTTGAGGCTGAGATAGAGAGGCCTGCTTCTGAGAGGCTTGCTACTAACAGTGGGTGGAAGACGATGTCAAAAGCTTTGATGAGGTCGACGAATATAGCAGAGGATATCATCCCTCTATCCATACTGGAGAGGATGGAGTCAGTGAGTCGTAGTAGGGACGATGCAGTGGAATGGTCCTTCCTAAAGCCAGATTGGAATGGCGTGAAAAAGTTTGTGTCAGATAGAAAGGAGGTAAGTTGTGCGAGCACCAGGTGCTCTTGGAGCTTAGCAAGTTTAGGGAGGAGGGAGATAAGGCGGTAGTTTGAGGTAGAGGAGAGGGACCCCTTTTGGGAGTTGAATGACAATGGCATGTTTCCAGGCCTGAGGGACAGCAGCACTGGAAAAGGAGAGGTTTGGGAGAATTGCCAGGGGGGAGGCTATGACCGGTGCCAAGAGGTGGAGGAGTTTGGGGTCCAGCCTGTCTGGGGAATTTCCTTTAGTCAGGTTTAGTGACATTAAGGCCTCGAGGGCAGCCAATTGTATGATAGGTTGGAAGGAGAAGGTGCAGGAATCGAGCGTTCTAGAGACTCCTGTGGTAGGAGTTTGTGGGGCGGTGGTGGGAAGAGAGGAGAGGAGAGCTGCGGCACATGAAGGGAAGTAGTTGTTGAACTCAGCTGCTACAGCTCCTGGGTCAGATAGTAATGAGTTGCTTGTTTTTGGAGGGGAGTTGGATTTGCAGCTGGGGGGGGAGAAGAGGGAGTGGATACACTTCCAGAATTTGGATAGGCTGCTTAGATTGGACTGGAAGGAGGAGTTGAAATATTCAATTTTTGTGTGTCTGGTTGCTCTGGTGCACTTGTTTCACAGTGCCCGGTACTTTTTGAAGTCTTGAGGGAGGTGTGAAGCCTTATGTGTACGCCATGCTTTATTGCGGGCATTGTGGCAGGCTATCAGTTCTTGTGTGATCCAGTGTAGGTGGTTTCCGTGTACCCTAGTGTGACACAACAGAGCATGCAAATTCCAGACAGTTAGGAACGTGTCTTGGAAGTGTAAGAGGGCATCGTCAATGGAGCTAGTTAAAGCAAGTGGGGTCCAGCTAGCAAGGGCTAGATCTTTGAGCATGGCAGGAAGGTTGAGGGATTTAAAAGACCGTTGGATTTTGAACCTAGGCAGCGAGGAGGGGTGGTAAATTTTCCTAATCAGGTAAGTTATACGGTGGCCACTCAGAGACTTGGGGAGCAGGCCAGATTGGATAACCCGATGTGGGTGAGAGGTGAGATCCCAGTCTATTAGAGAGTGTTTACCTGATTTAAGGTTTAAATGGGTGGGCTCGGTGATAGTTTGAGTCAGATTTAGGGCTGAGGTAGTGGTACGGGTTCTGCTGAGAGACTGAGATAGCCAGTTGTGGTTAAATTCCCCTATAACATACAATTTCCCCTTCGGGGTTAGGGAGGAGAGTTGTGAGGGTATGTTGGTGACTGAAGTTGATGGCATGCCCAGTTGGCAGTTTACGCCAGCTATGTATATGGGGAGTGAGAAAGATAGATACAATTGTATCAGTAGAATTTCGTGGGCCTGAGGTTCAGACTTGGATACTACAATGGAGAAGTGTAGTTCTGCCTTAAGGTAGATAAGAAGTACACCGTCACGCAAGTTAGCCTATCCTGGTGGATCATAAGAGTACCCAGGTATTGAAACTGTGGGCACAGGAATATTTTTGTTTAGCCAAGTTTTGGACAGGATGAGGATGTCGGGGCATAGTGTGATGCAAGAGCCTGTAGAGAGTCGAGTTTGAGGGCTAGGCTACGAATGTTTAGGTGGAGGAGACATAGACCAAGTGGAAGGGGGGTTGAACGTGGGCGAGGTTTGAGAGGGACCAGGTGCATTTTGTAGGGTAGGAGTGATAAGGGGACCTAGGTTCAGATGAATGTCCCCCACAGCAAGGTACAGCTCTTAAGTGGCACACCAAGTACTCATACTTACAGGCCTAGTAGACCTGCAGGGAGCAGAGCTCCCTGGGGTGCAGAGGCATGGGTGCAACCACCAGGGAAATGAGGGGGTCCAGCTCCCATCAACTTTTTGGGCCCTGCAAAATGGCCAATGACATTGGCCTGAAAGTCTCAGTAGATCCATCCCCTGCCAACTTTTTAGCCATGGTTGCACCCATGAACAGAGGAAAAAAGTGAAAATGTAGAGATGGGGTTCTTTACAAAACATCCATGAAATCAGGTGGTGATACCGTAATACCAATGCTGATGTAACACACACTTAATTCAAGGATGTTCATCGTTCTGGAAATGCACATGGTACTTAATGTCCTCTATGTGGTGTATTTTTTATCAGTAAAATTTATACGTGAAGTCCAACCAATTATTATAGGGCCTCCATTAAACATTCTTTTTGTGTGTTCAAGGAGTTACCCTGCCTAAATGTGGTGCTCCACTAGTTAATCATGTTTCTCTGCTAGTTTTTGCACAACATTTCTAATCATCATTATTATTGTTCACAATAATTCATGCGGCCTCTTGTACTTGCCATCTGCTGCACTAAGTTGCCTGCACTGAACACTATTGTTTCCCTGCTTCTGTTCCTTTTGCACACACCCGTTGCTTGGGATGGTCCTGAAAATGAGCCATGGCTCAGTGTGTCTTCCCATTCACCAATTTCTAAATACATTAGTCAATCAATAAATGAAGACTAGTACTTATGGGGGGGGGCAGAGTGCATACATTAAGGTACAGTGTATGAAAGGTTTTCCTCTGCTTACTCTAACTTACAATACATTAATGATAGGCAAAAGGCTGCACAAATTGACATGTAAAACTATTGGAATAGAGTGTCAGTGGATCATGTAGTTACAATAAAAATGGCTTTGTAAAAGAAAGCCCTCCATTCAGTTTTAAAAGTGATAATCTCAGTATAGCTCCAGAAATGTGCGCAGGGGTTAAATTGGTCAGGATCCCATAGGAACTCAGTTCACCACCTCTTCAAAAAAATGTAAGACAGTTCAACCACTTCTGTTTTCTTTCTCCATTGACTATAATAAGAGAGTTCCATCACCTAGAAATAACAGTTCTACCACCGAGAAATCTAGATGTGAGAGTTCCCCCACTGAAACATTTCCAGATTAATCACTGTGTATGGGGGAGAGGGTGACAGACCTGGAGAACCTGCTTTGAGGATGACTGAGAATTTACATTATTGTTACAGAATACCAGTTGGTCATTTAGCCCCTCAGGTACCCTTTGGTCCAAGAGCCTGTGGACAAAGCAGGCCATGGTTTGACTTCATGTGCGTTCAAAGGACAACTAGCTCAGTTTAGGAAAACGTGCATAGTGGTGTGACTTATGGTTATTTGCGGCAGCAAATTTTCTTATCATGCTATATAAAATTCTGTTTTTGGCTAGCACTGTGGCAGTTGTCAAGTTTACTACAATACCATAAAATAGAATGGGTAACAAGTTTTACTGTCTATCAAAATCCTAGACTCCCATGTTTAAACAGTTTTTGAGTCTATAAAGACATCCTAATTTCTTTTTTTTTTTTCTGCAAGTAGTTTGTACTTTTTTCGGCTTTTGTTCCCCGACCCTGTGTGACCCACATGCACACACCATGCACTACATGATGCCCTACCCTACCTGTCACACCATCACGACCTACACCTGTCAATGGACATCCATCCGGTGACAGCGGGCCTACAGGAGGGTGATTCCCCCCTCCTGGGAGAGGAGAGGAGAGCTAGTGCTCAATTCTGCTCCCCCCTCCCCCCTTTTGTCAACACCCTAATGACCTGAGGTCATTCCCAAACCTGGGTTGTTGGCGTAGCATGAGGTAAGGTGTCCAACGCCTCAGCCGTCAGCACCACTGGTCCAGCTAAGACATCCTAGTTTCTGATGAATTTTTGTAGATACCTTCTGGAGATGGACGTAGAAAGTGTAATTTGACCTAAGATGGGCCCAAGTTATTCAAAGGCTTCAACTTGCTCCAAATCAAGATCATCAGAGATCCAAACTTTTAAAACAGTTCTCAGCATCAGCTTTATGTACAGAACAAAACAGTGTAGCTTTAGTTTGCTTCTATTAAGCACCAGTCTCTGCTGAGCTGAGCTGACAAACATTTTAGTTTTAGAAAGTTGGACTCCAATGACAACATCTGTCACACATTGTATTTAGACTAAATTACAGCATCATCTGCATATAGTAACATTTCAAAGTTTTCACAGACATCTGGTAAAGCATTTGATAAAAAAGTAAATTAGGAAGGGACTAAAAATTAAACCCTGGGGGAGTCCTCAGTTCATGTTTTCTGCAGCAGATCCAGTATGACACATCCAAACTACATATACCGTTGTGTTAGACAAATAGCCCTTTAACAAGTTGCAGGTGGGCTGTCATAATCCTATATCTCCAAGCTTTTTTGTTAATATTTGGAGAACCCCAAAGCCTTAGTCATATCCACAAATACTGAATTAGTAGGTTTTCCTTTATCCAGAGCTTTGGGAATCTCATCCATGAACCTGATCAAAGCAGCCTGAGATCTGTGTCCCTTCGTAACATTACGCTGTCATCCATTTAGCAAAACATATTTTTCAATGTATGTCCTTGGATATACACGTTTTTCTTGCAATTTTGTTAAAGATGAGAGAGCATGGAGATAGAGCTGCACTTGTATATTTGCATCAGTGATCTGCCTGTGTGGACAGGAACCACATTTACATACTTTCAGTGAACAGGGCTTGACCGCATGAGATGGGTAAGTTGTGCATGTAAATTAAAGTGGATATGAAAGGAAAAATGAGATTAAGTGATTTAGTAGTGTATGCCAATATATATTTAGGGCCAGTATGCATTGTCACCATGGCATTGCCATTTGTCTTACATCAAAACATACACATTGTAGTTTATGCTGTAATTCCTAAGATTGTTGCTTATGTAGTCTTGTGAGCCTACTTCCTGTCTGTGTCAGAAAGGAAGTGCAGCTTGACTCAGAGTGATGAACAAAGTGGGTGATTTGATACCTTTTATTGGACTATCTAGAGATTTACAAAACACAAACTTTCAGGCTACACAGAGACCTTCATCAGGGAATGGAAGAACCATAAAAAAAAACTTAAATACATTGGGTAGCACTGATAAATAAACAGTTACATGTGAGTGTCACAGTTCTATTGACAAGGCAGTAAATAACTGGATATGTACAGAGACACAAAATACAGCCTTTGAAATCTTAGCTGGTAATAAAGCAGATTAGAAAAGTAAAATTTGTTAAATAAGTACGTTCTATGAGCAATCCTAAAGACAGACTGTGTGTGTGTGTGTGTATAGAATAATGCATAGGGAAGTGTGCATAATGATGATTTTATGCACATTGAGGGTGTGCATAAAAAACAAGTTATCACATTTCCCCATGTTTCAGTTTTTTATAACTGGTCCCTTTATTGTTTGTATATTTATTACTCAGTAAAGATGACATGAAGAGAGTGTCAGTATGAAGCAATTTTATTAGTATGAAACTGACAGATTAGTTATTTAACTTTTCATTGTTGAAACAAATAAACCATTTTATATTCTACAGTTTTAACATCTGAAGGCTTCTCTGCACCCAACCCCATCCTGTTCCCCCTTCCCCTGTTCCATCTAGCCAAATTCGGCAACTAGGAAACATTTCTGTAACCATTTGAAAGGAGTGCATTAAATAACAGGCTGAATAGATTTGTAAAGAAGAACAGCCCTTTTAGAAGCAAAAAAAAAAAAAGCAATTTTTTCAATGTGATCATTTGTGTTTTGCTCCTGTGTCTCTGACATTTGAAGTTCAGTGAGATGTTGTAACGTTTGGAACCAAAGGGAGCAAGAGAAAAGTGCAGTTTTAGCATGGATTGCAAATGAATGGTTACATGTTTATTAGCAGATTTGTTAAGTTTATTTGTGAAAAAGCAATGCTTTTTTATATGTTTTTATCTTGGTTTTACCTTTGAGCTAGTTGGAGTCCGTGTCATATAGCATGCAGAGTCTCTTTCTGTGTTCAGTAGTTGGGTACTGCACTGGATTGTTGTAGATGTAGACTCCCTGGTAAAAGTTGCAGTGTGGCTCTGATAGTGTCTGGAGACCGGTGTGTGAAGTATGACGCTGGGGTTGCAGTAGCAGAGAAATTGTTGAATCGTGATGACTGTGCCATTTTGTATGGTTGGAAATATAAGTTAGACGTCTGCCGCCATGTTTGTTTGTTTTTTGTGACAAATTTCAGTTTTTTTAAGCCCCCGTAATTGAGATTACAGCTTGGTGGTTTCTGTGAAGCTAGTGTGATACAACTGAGAGCACGAGGTGACAGCATGAGCTTACAGCGAGAGGAGTTAGTAGGGCTTCTATGAGACTCATTTGAGAAATGCTTTAAAAGGTGCTTAATCACACTCCGTTATATACGGCTATATATAACAGAGTTTGCCAGCCACTGTTCAGAGTTGATAAACATCACTGACCAGTTATAAAAGCATATATATATATCTATGCTGCATAAACTAGGGTTACCACCTGTCCCAGTTTTCGCAAGGCAGTCCTGATTTAGGCAGCTGTGTCCTGTAAAAAATCCTGAAAAATACTACATGTCCTGACATTATAGTAAAAAAAATATTTCCTTACTTTCCTCTAAATGTTGCAAAAAACTGTAATACCTTAAAGTGATAAGAAATACTAGAAACAACTATAACACTAAGTCTTAATTCTGATTATTTAGAGAAAACAAGTCTGTTGCATTGGTTGAGGTTACATATCGTCATGTGAAAAATCATGTTTCAGTATGAAATATCCCACTTTGGGCTTCTTAAAGGTGGTAACCCTAGCATACACACACATATCCACATGGACACGGCAGACTGATGTTTCGGTATGCAAGTCAGCAGGTTGGCATATTGCTGGTGGTGTGTCTCCCCCCTCCCCCACACACATAGTGGTTACATTGGAAATGCATAGGTGGGGGAACTTTTACCTCCAGATTTGTAGGTGTGGAACTACTGTCATCCCCAGGTGGTGGAGGTCTCCTATAGTATTCAATGAACAAAGATGACAGAGGTGCAGGAACGTTCATGCAGTGTTACAAGGGGTAGGAACTGAATGTCTGCTCAGTTGGACATGCTAGTTTGTAATTTTGTGTGGTGGCAGAGACAAGAGGAGACAACCTCCGCCACCAGGGGATGACAGTAGTTCCACACCTACAAATCAAGAGGTGAATGTTCTCCCACCTAAGCATTTTCAATGTAACTGCTGTGCCAGTGTGTGTGTGTTTGTGTGTGTGTATGTGTGTGCTGGGGGGGCGACAGCAGCACACCAACCTGCAGACTTACATACTGAAGCATCATCGCTCTGAGTCAAATTGCACTTCCTTTCTGCCACAGACAGAAAGCAGGCTCACTAGACTAAATAAACAGCTATATTTGGAATTACAGTGTAAACTGCAATTTGTCTGTTTCAATACATGACAAATGGAAATGTTATGGAGATGATGCATACTTGCTCTTAATATATACTGGCATATACTTACTAAGTCGCTTACTCTCTTTTTTTCTTTCATGTCCTCTTTAAGAGTCTAGATATTACAGGAGCAACAAGCTGCAATAATTTTGGGGCTAGGCTGTCATAGCCTGTGGATTTATCTATTTATAATGTGTGTAGTAATTTTAAGACCTGGGGTCTTGTCAGAGCTCTAATGTAGAACTCCAACCTATCCAAGTCATGCTTTATAGCGTGTTTCAAGCTGGTGGGTGTTGGTTGGGTTGTCTCACATTTTTTGAGATCACAAAAAAATCATTACATTTATTGGCTAGCTCAGTAGGGTCAGATAGATTTTGTCTCATGATGGCAAAAGTCCCCATGTATACAGCACTGAATAGTATTTGTTCTGCATCATACATGTGGTAGTTGAAAAATACTTTATTTTAACTTTTTTAGAGAATTTAAAATTTTCCAGCAGTGCAAGAGTTAATTCCTTAGTGAGTGTGCGAAGATAAGATGCATTAGTTTAATGGATGCAGCTGCCCTGAAGCAGGAAATATCAGTGGCTCAATAGGCAGCACACTCGCCTCTGAGACCGGGAGATCAGAGGGCTGTGGGTTCAGTTCCCACATCTGACTCTTGGGTTAATATCCCAGTACTGACACTGTAGTGCAGCATGAGAGGGGTGCTGTCTTTCGGATGAGACGTTAAACAGAGGTCCCATCTGCCTGGATTGGTGGTAGTTCAGGTGGATGTTAAAGATCCCATGGCACTTATTGAAAAGAGTAGGGGAAGTTTATTGAACAAAAAAACATAACATCACCATAATCAGGACACATATCATACAGCATAATATTGATAAAAGAGATTCTTACATAAATAAAAAACAGAAACTGTCACATAATTAAATATTTACAAAAAGAAATGATTCCAAAGAGAGCAAAACTTAATTTGTGAAAATCTCTGCCTATCTTTACTTTTAACATTCAGCAATCCATCTTCTACCTGAGACATTACAGTGATTAAAACACTGAAATTCCATTTTCAATACTTCAGTTTCCGGAATTGCACCGGTGATTGTTATTCTAATTTCCAGATTTTACCGGGATTCTGCTGTCATTCTTTTAGTACGTGTATAAATAATCAGAATAAAAGAAGGCTTAATATACAGAGCATTAAATAAAGCAAGTTGAAAATAGTTCAGGAAGCAATCATAAGAAAAATACAAGTTTTGTAGAATTACTGATCTAGTATAAAATGGCAGATTCCATGAAATCTTTGTTTTTACCGGTGTTCAGGCAGCCCTAATTCCAGAATTTTACTAGGTATTCCAGTAAAAACCGAAAAACAGTGGCCTTGATTATAGTGGAATGTAATACTAGTTGTTGTTGAAAGATAAACTGACAATGAGCTTGCCATAAATAAAACTGAAGAAATGCAAAAAAAAATTAAACGTACTATGATGATAAATACTCCAGGCCCCAGAATAATTCCCTAAAATTAATGCATTATAAGTAATACGTAAGAGTAAAGGCATATTCCAATGCAGGGCAGCCTCATTCCAAAAGTTTTTAATAAAAGAACAAGTAATAAAAAAGTGTAATAAACTCTCCTTCTCATTAGTACATGAATCCCTTGGACAAAATCTATCTGTTAAAGGCTTATATTTAAGGTTTCCTCGAACCCCTAACCGACCCTGAGCTGACATCCACACTATGTCCCACACAAAGGCAGGAAGTCTAAAATCAGTTACTTTATGAAGAGCAAAGGTCATTTTAGTTGGAACACATTCTGGCAAAAGTAACACGATGCCGTGCACTTCAGAAACTATATGTGCATAAAAGGACTTTCTAGTATGCAAAATCAAATTTTGAAATGACAATTTCCATTGATGGCATTTTTTCAGAGCTGAAATCCCATAAACTGGTAAATGATCCTGAGATAAAATTTTAGGGGCAGGACTTTCCATTTTAGAAAAACGAGCCCAAACAGATGTGACCAAACTTGCCATGATAAAGTAACCATCCCCATAAATAACTAAAGGAATTAAACAAGAAAATGGAATGATAAAAACAATCGGATTTATCATAGCAAGCCAACACAGGCAATAAGTAATCTCCTTCATGCTGGATTCAGTCTAATACCCCAAAACATTTAAAAAACATGCACCCTGCATTCTAAATTAACTAGGGGTGGATAAGATAACTTAAATACAAAAAAAACAAAACTTTTTAATAATAAAATACGTTTTCTCTTTCCAAATTTCCATTATTTCATGTTTACTCTTCACCTATTTTAACTGCAGTTCCCAATTAAAACTAATCAAGTCACCTGGGCCAAACCATATCCCCACAATTTTTCAAGGTGTAGAAACCAAAGAGATACCTATAACATCCGAATTCACAACCTGGTCAGGATCTAAGGAGAAAATGAAACTTTTAGCCGTATTTATCTGCGCCCCAGAATATCGGCCCCATGTGTTAAAACTGTGTAAAGCAGTTTTAAGTGAATTCTCATTTTTCATCAATAAGGTAACGTCATCAGCATATGCTGTAATTTTCTCTGATGGTAAAGAAAGATCTGGGGCAAGCCCTAAAATACAGTGATTCCCATGGATCTATCTAATTACTGGATCCAAAACATAAGTGTATAATAAGGGACTTAAAGGACATCCCTGTCTTACACCTTTAACAAACTGAATCTCAGACCCCAATAGACCATTCACCATTGGAAGCACTTTGGAATCAGAATATAGCATAGCAATCCATTTCACAGATGGACTTGGAATACCATAACGAAGTAAAAAATCAAAGAGATAATGATGTCTAACTCTATCAAAAGCTTTTATTTGATCCAGTGCAACTACAAAGCCAGAGCCCTTTTCTAAATTACTACTTTCAAATAATTCCCTCAAAAGATAAAGATTATGTTGAGTCTTACATTTAGGAATTGCACAAGTCTGGGCTGGATGAATAAGAAAATCTGAAACCTGTAACAATCTGTTTGTGATAATTTTAGAAAGAATTTTATAATCACTATTAAGTAGGCTAATAGGTCTCCAATTTGTCAATAAGGATGGGTCACCTTTTTTATGAATAAATTTCAATAATGAAGTACTAAAATCTGAAAATCCTAAATCAGACATTAACATAAAGTTAAACACTAGTGGCAAGAAATAACTCATATAGGAAAGAACATTTTTATAAAACTCATTTGGTATCCCATCTAAACCTGGTGATATTTTATTATTTAAGGCCTTTATCACTCCTTCCACTTCCTGAGATGAAATAGGCACCACTAAAAGTTTTCTAAGTGTGTCATCCAGTACAGGGAGTAAGGCCGTAAATTCAGCTGGCAATGCTTCAATAGGCCCTGAATCCTTACTAAAAAGATCAGAGACAAAACTCTGTACCACACTTAACATCTCCAAATCAGTGGACACAATTTTACCCATGGTGGACATTAGCTCAGTCATAAGTGTTTTATGCAATTGTTGTTTACAAGCTTTGTATGGATCAGAAGCAGGCTGGGATTGCAATCCATATTGAAACTCCATATCCAAAGATTTTGCTCTGTCATATTGATAAAGGGACATTTGTTTCTTAATTTCCGAAATTTCTGATTGGAATAGTATTTTATCTCTAGGAGGAAAGGATATTAATTTATACAACTGATTCCGATATTGTAAGTATTTTAAATACTGAGAATTAGCTTTTTGTCTCCCCATTCTGAGCAAAAACAACCTAATCTCAGTTTTAGTATCCTTCCTCCAATCATGTAAGTTCTCATAAAAACAGATCGTAGAATACTGAGCTTCAAATATTACTTCTAAGCCATATACACAATCAAAAGACTCCGAAAGAGACAAATTCAGCCTACATCTTGGACAGGATGAGAATACCTTAGGAGGAACCCCAGCTAAACTAAAATGACAAATTAAAATCTGGTGATCTGAAAATTCTGTTGGTTTTACTGTACCCCAATAAGGCTTCAAATATTTAGAAACAAAAATTAAATCTATACGAGTGGAAAAATGTCTATAATAAGTAGCACCCCCTTTAGTATACAAAGCCCTATAAGCATCAAAAAGGCCAGCATCTCTAACAATCTATATTAAAGCTTGTGAATCACAATACATTTTCCTCTGGACTTCTCCTATAAATTTTGAATCAATATCACAATTAAAATCTCCCCCCCCCCCCAAATTATATGCCTCCTAGTATAAAGCAAAGGTTTAATGTCATCAAATAACTTTATGCGAGCAGTTTTGATTTGTGGAGCATAATTGTTAATAATATGAAAATCAAAATCTTGATGACAACAATCCAAAAGTAAAGCACGACCAGGACTAATATCTACTAATTTAGATATTCTGAATAAGGTAGATGTAAACAAAATCCCAATCCCATCTGCTAAGTCAGGGCCAAATGTCCAAAAGGAAGGCCCCCAAACTCATCTTTTTTTGCCTGATCAATTTTGGCAAGAGAAGATAATCTAGTTTCTTGAAGGAGAATAATATCAACTTGCAGAGTGCTAAAAAAGGAAAAGAGAGAAAGCCTTTTCTTGAAATTTTTAAGACTATACACGTTATAGGAAACTATTTTTAAGGCAGCCATGATAGGAGAAATTAGTGTCAAGACCCACCCTTTTGGCTAAAACTGGCCTTTCTTTTTTTCCCTTTCTTCCCTTTTTTCTCTTTGGCCAGTTCAGTTGCCCTGCTTTCCTCATCCTCCGAGACTAAATCAGAGCGATGGGAGGTATCAGACTCCAAATCTGAATCTCTCCCTTCACTCCGTAAGGGAGAAAAAAAATTCTACTGGAATAGGGCTAACTACTGTTTGCTTAAGTGAGGCCCTGGTAAAGCATCTATTTTTAACAGTTTCAAAAGGAAGAGGCATAGAAGAGATGGCAGGCCTCGGAGCCGGAATTGTAACCATAATAACAGGGGGATCAGAAGCCTGTTGAACAGGAGGCACAGAGTCAGTAACTAAAGAAGACACATCTCCTTCAACAGGGTTTAGTCCTCCCTCTCCTTCCTGTACCATTCCCATCTCAGAAGCATGAGTGGGCGTAGACGGAGTATGACCCCTTCTTTGTTCCTGAGCTTTATTCACTAGGTCCTCCTGATCCCAACCTCCCGTTCTGTTATGTTTAGCCCAAGGGCATTGGTGAAAGGCATGCCCTTTTTCATCACACAAATTACACTGAAATATATTCTCACATCTATCCACTGAATGCCCATACCCACCACATAAGGAACATTTCAATAAGTCACAGGAACTACTTATATGCGTTTTTGCACCGCACTTATAACAGGCTCGAGGTTGGCCCCTATAAAAACAAACTCCCCTGTCTTTCCCTAAGAAAAAACTGTTTGGAAGATGTGTGATATCACTGTTTACCTGAAATAATTTCACCTTAAACCTCCAACTTCCTGTCCATATGCCTTCTAAATCTAAAATAGCTTCAGGGGGACCCAAAATATCACATCGATTTGGTAACCAGTGATAGATGTTACTGACGCTAACCCCTTCATTCCTGAACATAATGGTGATATGTCTAATCTGGGGTTTAGTAAGTGGAAGTGCATAGAAGGGGGTCCAAAGTGGAGTGGGTTTTAAGGTACAGTATTTGTCCCAAAATTTCTCAAGACTGTGTGTCGTTTTAAAACTTATATCAAAGGAATCTTCTCCAGAGATATGAATCAAAGCAAAAATATCAGCAGGCAAAAAATTCATAGAACCCTTCAATAAGTTATTAGCAATGTAGTATCTGTCTGGGTGTTCATTTAACCCACCTCTATAACCTAATCTAACCGCATTCCTTCTTGGGGCTTGTTCTAACTTATTTTTAAAAAGCTCAGACATTGGCACCCTAGGTTTGTGCTGACTTGCCCCACTATCAGGCTTATCCTAATTAAAGCCTGTCTGCTGAGAAGAAGAAAAACCTTCCCCCTTTGAGGATGTACTCGGCCTAGACAAGGCCGAGGAACGCCCATCTGGATGCTGTGCAGCTTTTTCATGTCCCCTCAAACCCCCATTTAAGTCCATACCTGAGCTCAGGATTGAAACACTGTTGGCATGCTTTGTAGAAACCGCAGGCTCCATAGAGAAGTCTTTCCATTCTGGATCAGGAATCCATTGTCCTGTTGCAGTGCGCAGCCCTCCGGAACCGCAGAGAGCATCCTCCGCCGACCAGTCTGTAGCAGGGAAGGTGGTCAGAGTCTGTGATAATCCAAATTGCCGTCGTACCATTTGTGAAGCACTCTGTCACAGGAACATCCATAGCCACTCCATCCTTTAATTCGCTTTGTCGCAAACCCGGAAGTTCATTCCTCTCCTTTCCCACATTGCAATCCAATCATGTGCTACTCATTTCATCACCACCCGCAGCTGACTGCTGCAACAAAGGTTCCAAAGTATCAGTCACCGCTTTAGGGGGAACAAAGTCTGCATTCTCCAATACCGGCTTCGTACCGGTACACTCCGTTGCAGACTGACACTCAGTCTGAGTAATCTGACCACTCCGTTGTTCAAGCAAGATCTCAGGTAAAATAATCGCTCCGACCTCTTGAAAGTCCATACTGTGCTCAGGAGAGCACGAAACAGCAACTGTCTCCATTGCAGTTGTGAAGCACACTGAGCAAACCCAGACAAATGGCAACAACTCCACCTACCGCTAGCAAAGCAGTAGGGGAATTTCCCCAGTGTCCTGACCAAATTTCCCTCATTCACTAAAAATACCATTAACAGCTTAATCTGGTTCAATGTCAATTGGCATTCATCTGTATCCCCCTCCCCAGGGTCATGCCTGAAAATAGGCAGGATTTGCCTACTGCACTTACCCGGTCAACAAAAATGAAATAAATAAACTAAATAAAATGAGATAGTCAGCTGACCTTTGGATCATATGTCTGTGGGGAATGGGAAATGGCTTCGGTCAGCTTCTTTGGTTTGTAGTCCAAAAAAGGCAAAGCACCCACAATGGTCCAAAGTTAAGAAATATTTATGCAATCATTAAAAAATATTTTGAAATATGGGCAAAAAAACACAAACATTCTGTGCAAAATACTCTGAAAGGCCATTACTGGAGGCAGAAACACTAATACTACCACTGTACATATTGGATCGCTCTGACCCTCCCGTCCTCCCTCTCAGAGGTACAAGCCATGCATAACTATATTGAGAATATCTCTCCCAAAAATTGCAGTGCATCCTGGAAAAGAGTTGGAGGTGCAAACTAGGCTTGTTGGCCCAAAGCAATACAGTTCTGCAGTATGGTTGCATTTGAGGAGGTTCTGTAAAGAATTCAGAGAGACTAAGATTTGTGAAAGTCCAGTGAGTAAGTTTATTTGTGAGCCATATAAAAAAGGATGCAACTGTGGTAAAGAGCTGCCCTGGTGCTTTAACCAACAACTGGCCTTTGTCAACACACTGCGAGATCATGAGACAGAGGAAGTTGTGCATCTGCACTGGGCCACCACTGTTGCTTCATTTGGTATCAGGGTCACCATCCCTTGATGGTGGATTGGGTGACATGATGTTTTTATTTAACTGACGACTTGTGGGAGCCGCATATCACCCCTAATCACATCGAGCTTGCTGGTGATGACATTGTAAAAGTTTTATTGTCTTCAGGAGGACTTGAGGTGGTGGTGTGTTATTGTCCATCTGCTGCTGGTGCAACTGGGAGTGATGAGCTAGACTATCATGCTTCCATTGTCAGTGGGAATCCAGTGAGACTTGCCAGCCAGAGGTGTAGGAGCTGAAATTGCAGTAGATGTGACTTGTTGGACTTGGCAATAATTAAATGGATAACCAAAGCTGATCAGAGGTAAGTTGAGTTTGAGAAATGCTAAGAATTCAATATTCTCAGGCTCTAGCATGAGGTGATGTTGTATGGCAATATTACCAGTTCTGCTGAACCATGTTTTCAAAGCAATCAATGCTGGAGGCATATGAGACTATACAAAGCCAGTTTAGTTAATGCAGGCCAAATGACTTTACTGTCTTGCCAGAATTGAATGGGGTTACTTCTTCAGCTAGACAGTGGCTCTACTAGATAAGTTTCCATCATGCACTCTGGTGAGATATCTCTGCCTTCCTTCAAAATGTTTCAGCAGAGCCAGCAGTCAGTGTCAAAAAGCTCCCAAATATTCTTTTTTGTCTCTGGATCCTCACTATCCTGTCATCTTCCCTGCTACTCTGATGCCTTGCACTGAAGCATGCAACATTAATTGAGGAGGAGGAACAGGTGAAGGTTGATTCTTGGTTGTTTCTTCACATTGTATGTTCTGATCCATTTGAAGTGTATACAACAGTTTCAGCTTGATAAAATGGATGTGTCCTGGAGAATACACATATCTTTATATCTGGGATCCAGTAGTGTGGCCATGTCAAATTGTGTCCCCAATATAATTCATTCAAATCTGTCTGCAGTTTGTGTCAGAAATATCTTTCCCATATCCTTAATGAGTATTGCATCCTGCTTGTGCTGCTGCTGCTGAGATGACCTAGTTGAATTAGGGGTGCCACCACCTCCTCCTCCACCACCATCATAATTTCTGTCATTCTTTTCACTGTTACCAATGCTGCCACCTCGGTAACCACCACCACCAGCCTTGCTTGGCTGGGTTGCAGTAGATCTCAAATAATGGTATGTGTATCATTCAAGTAGACTCACCAAGGGAAGAACAATGCTAATGGTTAATGGCTCAGCACTGGACTCTTTGGTAGCCTGTCCATAAGGGTCTCAGACACACAATAAGCTTTTGCAGCACAGACCACTGCACCCAGGAGAGATATCCCCAGCAGGCTGCATCGTCGAATTCCATAACCCAGAGCACAGCTTTCTGTTCCACCAATCCTTCCACCATATAAAAGACGGAATTCCACATTGTTGCCAGATCCTTACTCAAACAATGCTGTGGAGCTTTGTGCTTCTTCTGGTACTGGCAGAGGAGCTCAGTGTATTTGGGAGAATGATGGAACTATCTAGTGATGTTCCATACAGTATCAAGTATTGCTTTCAGCTGTTCATGTTTGTTAAGCCCGACTCACCACCAGATTCAGTGTATGTGCAAAACAAGGTGCATGGCAGAAATCCCCATCAGTTACAGCCTTCAGCATGTTACTCCCGCTGTCCATCATGAACATTCCCACATTCAGACTAGGATATGGGTTACTCAGTTGTAAATCAGTGTTATGACGAACTGCAGAATGCTTTCCCCACTGTGAATCCTCTCCATGACTGATACATCAAGTTAGGCAATTCCTCAATTGGTGCACATCTGTGTGGCTGTCTGCTTCAATTTATCTCCTGCAGGGACTAATGATGGCAAAGTTTGGGTAGGAATTGTGGTGGTGCTAACTGATATGGACACATCCTAATGGGCAGTGTGACTTAGGAAGCTTTGGTTTGCACTACTTCTCAAGCTATCACTAGTGAAATGTACAACCCCCCCCCAGAAGTGCCACAGTCTGCATGCGTACTGACTTGTATATACTAGGGAGAACATACCCGGAAAAAGTGAAGTATGATGGAATGTTGTATTTGGGCTTCAATTCATGCAACAGTTTTCAAAACCTGGTGTTCTTTACAACTGAAAATGGCTGAAGGTAGTTACCATCATCTCACCAACCAGTTGTATGATTCGGACCCCTTATGATGCTCAGAGTGCCGGCATTTCGGCACTGGGTAATCAGGGCACCAAATGTGGGATGTGCCCCTCTCCCCAAGGTTCACCCACTCCCAGATTAGGAATCTATCAGTGGGGGTGTGTGTGGGGGGCACAGTCCCCCACAAGAAACATGATCGGTGACATTGCTGATTGGCGCCCTAATTGTCCGGTGGCGGGTTGCATTCTGGTGGTGGAACTGATTCAGACAGAACTTGGGTGAGCTGTTGCCAGTTTTGTGTGGGTATGTAATGACTCGGGCAGTGTAGTTTATTTTGTTGCTACATACTCTGGACTAGTTCTGATGATGCACACACTACTGGGCCTTGCTGATGGTGCTGGGAGTAGGGCTTTTGAAGTAGGGTCAGAACCTGCATCAGCTGGTTGTTGTGGCTGCTACTGCCATGGTGGCTGCATGAGTCTAGTAAACCATCTCACCACCCATGCCTGATGCTACTGCAGGTCCATGTGACCTGAGTGGGGGTAAATGCGACTATTACAAAGATGCCGTGTTCACGCTTTAGATGATCAGCGTGAACACTGGTTCCCAAAGTCCAAGAAGACTGACTCTGGCTGATCTTTCTGTCACACAGGTTGCAACAAGCTCTCAGTGGATTTGTGGGGTCTTAGTAAAATACTCCCACACTGCAGAAGATCTCACTGGTTTGTTTACTATATGGCTGAAATGCTGGGGTTCTTTGAGAGTAATAGGGTGGTGACTGTGAGATGATTTTGCTTTTTCTGCCATGGTGGATTGATATGACTAGGCTGGGTGCCCTAGCATTGGCATTGGCAGCATCAGCAGCACTAGGGTTATAATGAGATTGATGATCTGTAGGCTGAGGTGGCCATAGTCTTTCGATTTCCTTGTTTGACCAACTTGCTTTCTTGCTTTTCTCTTCTGCATTACTTTTTTTTTAATTTGGCCATCTCGTGCCATAATGGTCTCAACTTCTCCGTACACAGTCATCATTGGAACAGGTTGTTGTAACTGACAGCACACTTTTAACCTCCTCTGCTTCCTCCTCCTCCTCCTCCTCTTCTGCATGTGATTCCTCCTGTCCTGTTACCTCCTCTCCAGCTTTCTGCTCTCCTGTCTCTTCCCCTAGCTTCTCTTCCTCTTTTCTTTTGCCATACAGACGTTTCTCCATGGGTTTCTGGCAGGCAGCTATCAGCCATGTCCTGCTTCCCACTGACTGATACTCGCTTCCCCCAGCCACCAGAGAATCAGCTGTAGATTGACCATCCTGCAGCAGGGCCTGGGGGGAGGGCTGTCCTTCTCCCAGGTATGCACAAATCCAGATTCCGGTGGCCTGGTGATGGTGCAGGCTGGAGGAGAGTGGTCATCGCTTCATCAAGCCTGCACCCCTTTCCATTTTCTGTTCCCTCCCTGTTGGTGTGCTGCACATGTCAGGGTGTGCAGGTGATGGCATGCATGCACCGAGGAAGTCTTGCAGCTCTGTTCCAACTGTGCCACTCCCATCCTGTCCTACCAGCAGGCCTCCACCTGATGGCAATTGCGCAGCAGTCCAGTGAACACTTGATCCTTTTCCTCTGGCTCGCCTTAGCAACTTGAGACCACTCCTGATCTCAGGTCACTGGCATGGTGAGCTGAAGTGCTACCGCTATGCCACTGGGCCAGCCCTCTTCTCTTCCTCTTTGATGTTCTCTTCACCTTCCCCATGCCCTTTGTCACAGTCTTGTGTGGTTTTTCAGCTTTCCCCTGCCATTTTTCCATCTTCTCCTCATGTGTTTTTGTTTATCGTCTCTCTACCACCTCTCTCATGCCCCACCTTCTCCAACAGCTCCACTTTCATAACATCCTGCATGGCACTCTGTCCTCCACTATAAGCTGCTTTACTGGTGGTGTTACTGGCTTACTTTTATAAAGTTGCTGGGTTGGTAGTCCTTGTCCTGCTTCAAGCAGTTCCATTTTGTCCTCAGCAGACAAGATAACAGAAAGGCCCCCTGTTCTCTGTGGCACTGTAGACATAATTATGTGCAGGGACCCTGATCTTCTGTGGAACTGTTAGGTGAAGTTCTGAAGCAGGTTTAAAGTTCTGCAGCAAATTAATAAATACATAATACAGAGCCAGAATTATAGTTTTGGGGGACCCAGCAATGATGACCTGTGAGGAGGACTCCTAACTCCCACCACATAAATATAAGTTTGATGTGCTTACGCAACTGGATGAAATAATATGAGATGATACTCATGTAACTTAATTTGCTTTGTTGCTTTCCACCTCTCTATCCATGGGATATACCACCCTGTAGGGGTATGACGCAAGGAACCCCAGAGAAGAGTCCCCCCCCCACATGTGCCAGGAATGAATGCATTGGCTAAAGGTAGGTTAGAAAGAAGCCCAAAAAGAATACCCAAAGATGTTGAGCTTTGATAAGGCGAGGATGATGAATGAAGACTGAAAAGAGAAGGGCAGACTTCCTAAGGAGAGAGGAGAAAGCCAGGGCCACCATCCACCTCCATCCAACAGCAGAACCTAACTAACTAACTAACCAACCAAAGAAAGCTCCAACTCTAACTAATATTATGACCACTGGCATGGAAGAGAAGAAAAAAACCCTTTGAGGAGGAAACCTCTGGGGATCCAGGGCCTAGGTCACCTTCCCTCCAGGCTGACGACGTTTGATTTGAGGATATATGTTGTTAAAGAGAAGGGTTTGATAATGAAAGGGACATGAGTAGGGAGGATGATGATGGAATAGGGAAACTCCCCAAAAGAAAGCACAGATTCAATATGGAACATGAGGCTGTGCATGGATTGAAGGAACATAAGGCAAAGATGAATACTGATGGTGATGATTGCCACAAGAGGGCAGCATGTCGATGAGGTAGCATAAGATCAAAGGAGAGGTATGCCTGATCGAGCAAGGTGAGGAATTAGACTTTGAGGCCGATAAGGCATGAATATGCGGTGTGAGCGGTTAGACCCTGATGTTGTGGGCAATAAGATATCATAGGATTCAATAGAGTGATGCAAGAAATGAGGCTCCTCGAAAGGAGATATACTCCAAGGCCAAGAAGGCATGTCTGGAACCAGAGGGTATGCAAACTAGAGAGGTGGTATGCTTGCCAGAGCAGTGTGACTAAGTAGACTCCTCAAAAGGAGGTAGTTTCGGAAATGAATAGCGTGATGTGATTAAGTAGGCTCCTTGAAAGGAGGTAGATTCGGAAATGAATTTGAAAAGGAACTTGAATGATGGTGGAGAGCCTCCAGACAGCCTTTAGCAAGGGCGACATACAGGAAGGTATGGCTCTTGAGTGGAGATAGAGTCAAATCGAGGTAGCAGGGATAGATGAGGAGGGAAGCCATGAGTGAAGTGAATCTGAGATGACTGACATGAGCAAAGGCATGAGAAGAGATGGAAGCAGGAGGAGAGATGGAAGCCATGATTGGAGCAAATCTTTGATGGCTGATGATGGATAGAGGATGATGAAGCAAAGCCATGATTGGAGAGAATCCTTGATGGCTGGTACAAGATAATAAGTAGTGAATGAAGACCAGAGTCATGAACCTGAAACATGCTGCAGAAGGGCTGTGGGTCGATGAGGTGGCATATGATTAGAGATAGGCAGCCAGATACAGGATAGGGGAAACCCCAAAAGAAGGTACTGGACAAGGAAGGAGGGAGAGGACCCACTAAAGCGAGAAATGAGGGAAGGGACTCAGAGTGGCAGATTGTACAAGCCAGCATGAGTCAGGATAGGTACGCCCAAAAGAAATACTAATGGCAGGCTAAACCAAGACAGCCGGCATGCTTGAGAACGAGGAAGACTGATGAAGGTACAAGACAGAGCTGATGAGCAAATCGGCCACCATCTAAACAGATGAAAAACCACCAGAATGATACAGGCGAGAATTGAAACTGCAGGGACTATGTGGAAAACACCGAAACTAAGCTGAAAAATGGCTTAGAGCATGTCAGATGACCGATAGGCAGGGTGAGGAAGCTGCCATGATAGGGAGAAGTGAGGGCAGCCAAAATCCACAAGAGCTATAGGGAAATCGGCGACAAGTGAGATCACCAGGTAGGGCCCCCAAGCACAGACAGTGAAGCACAAGAATGAACTGGTGCAGCAGCAACAAATAGAGAAGCCCATTCAATTAAAATAGACAAACAGCGAGTATGGTTTGTTGATTCCAAAAATAGCTAGTTACGTTATGCTGAAATGATGTTTTCCCAAGAAATGGCCTCAGCGACAATGCACACGGAGGTGCTTATGGCCCGTTCTGTACATGTAGTACTGCTAGTGTTCTACCGAGTTCCTAGCCACCATACCTGGGTTTTCTGATGTATTAAGGTGAGCTTTGGAGGCAAACTTGTTATCGATAGTGTGTAGAGAAGCCCCTGGACATAAGACAGAACCACAGCTACTGCAGACTCCAGACCTAGCTCACAGGGACTGCTGAGGAGCTGACAGCACTGGTTGCAGGAAGCCATGTGTAGAGAACCGAAGGATATGAGTGAGGTGACTCTAGCAGATGTGGGGATGAGGATGCGGGTGAACTGGGGAGAAAGCACTGAAGAATGAGAAGCAGGGAAGGTAGAGGAAAAGCCGCGCCAGAGCAATGCTGGCACGAACACGGAAGAAGCAAGGTACAGACAAAGGGAAAGAGATGGGAGGGATCCCCGGAAGGGCACAGGAGAAGGGGGTGGCTGCAACGTGCGAGCAGATAGTAGGAGGCCAGAAGAGGCAGGCAGGAGAAAACTAGTGCAGCAAATAAAGGAAGTTGAGGCTCGAGGAAAGGAGATGGGGCAGAAAGGAAGCAGCAGTACAGGGTAAACGTACTGAACATAGATGCCAGAGCCCAAAGACACTGCAACAAAGCTCCTACAGGACAGTCAAACTGCCAAAGCAGGAAAGAAGTCAGAGTGAGAGCAGGGTGTCAGTTCCCAGGGAAAAAGCAAGCATAAACGAGAAGTCAGGAGGGCAGCATGGAGGACAGAGCCTCTGGCTGTAACAAAAAAGAATCCTGGCAAGGCCCAGGATGTTGTAACCTCTTAAGCTCAATGGAGGAGTGATGTTGTTGCTCTGCCAATTGAACCTCAGGCTTAAAGCCCTCCCATTACATCATTTCCCTTTAATATCTAGTTTTATGCTTTTCAGCATCTGTTCTGACTCTCTGTATTTGTCTAACTAAATTTAGGGTTTAATGGCATTGTATGCAACATTAATGGCTAATGACAGGCACACCCCTCCCAACCTGCTGGCAGCAAATACACAGCTGAATAGTAGTTCCCCAAATGAAGCCTGAAGTAGTCTAGCCATGGATCACCCAAAACTTCCTTCCTTCATGAACACCCATCAGGTGCCCCATACACAGCTGAAGTTGGTGGTGGTGGGCTTTGGGGGGGGGGGCAGAACACAGTGTCTCCCCATACTTCTACCCCCAAAAACTGCCATACATTAAAAATACAAAACATTAAGCATCTACAGTGACAATGTGATTATTTTTTTTTCATTCTTTCCTTGTTTGGTTTTCCCATGTTGAATAAATCTTTTGGTGGTTGGTTGTCATCTTCCTTACCTTGGCTTCATCTTTTCTTTATTTTCTTTCATGTGCACTTCCCTGACTTAGCCTGAAAGTCTCAGTATCTGCAGTGCTCCCTGTGCAAGAGCTGTTCTAGAGCAGGCTGGGTGATCCTAGGATCACACCTGAACATGGATTGCAGTTATGGAACCTTGGTGCACTACAACTGACCTATCATGGTGGCTCAGCTAGTTTTTATTTTATTTTCACCTTTATTTTTTGTCTCTGTAGCCTCATTGTATATATTTTTGCCACAAGGCTACCTTAACATAAAGGAAATTATAGCAACAAAGCTCTCACCTCCACCTCAGACCAAAAGATTGAAATGCTCTCTGCTCTTTTCTCTTGATTCCCCCAACTTAGTAAAAGAAAAGCTTTCTCCTTCCCCATCCTCCACCTACTTAATGGCAACAATGCTCTCTCCTCTCCTTTCTTCCCCAAACCTAATGGCAGCAATGTCCTCTCTCCTTCACCCTCACCAAAGTAGTACTACTCTCTGCAACCTACCCCTACCCCAGACCTAATGACAATGAGATTCGCTCTCCTCTCCCTTATGTGATCCTGCCTCCTCCATCAAGTAGCTTTGCATGATCCCAGTTTTAAAATACAATGTAGCCCACCCCCACCCATCATACCACCCACTCCAGGAAGGGAATGGATGGTATTTGCAATGCTCACCAAAAATGTCACCACAGAACATTGACACTGGGGCTGGCAATCAAACTAGGAGCATGTAAGAGATAGGCCATCAGTTACACAGAGCCAAAATTGTATTCATTCAGTTACAGTAAGTAAGTCTCATCCTCAAATAAATATTTGATTACTTTCACTACTGTATTGAAAGGTCAAGCGCTGTATGCTTTTTAAAAAAATCTTTAAAACTGCGTTGGTGCTCTCAGTAAATTGACTTGTTCCTCAGTGACCTTTTTAGTAGAAATATAGAGAGCTTAAAACCTGTCTTGCCCACACATCCCTCATTTACCCTTCCATTTTGTATCAGTACCAATATAATATTGTCCTGAAGCAACATATAAACTGTACACTGGCTTCCTCTTTTTTTTTTTGTGTGTTATCTATTTATCTCCCCTTAGACCCCCACCTACCTCTCCTTTGGGCCGATTGCCACAAAGACACTCATCTCTCTTGTCTCCACCACCGATCTCAACCCCACATTGCAGCCACCTCAGGGTAACCCGACATAACCCTGCGTTGAGTGAGTCCTCCTTTTCCGAGAAGAAATGGCTTAACAGCCTAGGCATTGGCCCTGGGTGCTACTGCGGCCAGGTCGGCTGTCGAGGAGCTCGAGGAGACACTGGTCCAGGCAGCCGTCATCTGGTAGGAGGAGACGCTGTTTTCAAGTTGTTTCTCCAATTCCCCTATAAGCGCCACAACTGAGCTCCCCCTGGTCTCCACAGGGGGCCATTACAGAGCGACACCGTTCCCCAACCCACCCTAGGAGAGGAGAGCAGTCCTCTGGACACTCAATCCTACTCTTTCCCCTGCTGACCCTCTGGCACTCGAGTCCGTTCCCGAACCCAGGTCGCTGGTGTGGTGTAAGGTAAGGTGCCAGCGCCTCAACCCTCTGCACCACCAGGCTGGTCTGGCTTCTTCTTTTTAATTTCTTCAGTCTGTCTAGTATTCTGTCATTCTTTTTTTGCCCCAACAGTTTTGTATGCTTAGCTGTCCTTTTTCTTTTTTCTGTAATTCACTTTTTTCTCCCCCAGGCACCAGAGATGGCCCACCAGGTTGGCAACCTCACAGTTCCGTCCATAGCCACCTCTTGTGCTTAACCCCAAGAGGATTGCCAAATGCCCTCTGTCCCAGTAAGCACTTTCCCTCTGATGGTTTCAAAACAGATAAAACCCACCCCCACCCATCTCAGTCCCATCACCTTCCTAAATATCCTTGAGAGTTCCATTGAGTGACCTTGTAGTTTTACATTTGTCATTATCCAGTCCAACGCAGTACAGTGATCATCTGCCTCTTCCTCCCTTAAAAATATTGTAAGGCCTCCTTTGAGACATTAGTCTGCCCCATCATTAAACAAGAAAAACCACTCCTGCATATCTTACTCGCAAAATTTGCTCCACCCAGAGCCTCATCGAGTCACTCTGTTTTTTTTATATTGGCACACTTTTTTGGTCCAGCACTACAGGATGATTCTGTACTGCTTCCTATTACTGCTGGGCTCAGATGCTGGATTCATGCCCAGTACAGCTTTGTGTGGGCCCCAGAATGCACTACTGGGATGAGGAACAAGCATTCTGGCCCAGCAGCAGTGATAGGATGGCTCATCAAGCTACTATCAACAAGAGAAGGATGCCATTATAAAAAAAAATAGGTATCAAGGGGCTCTCAGGGCTGGGTGGGGAGGGTTTGAGGGGTAAGATGATTAGGGGTGAATTTTAGTTCTTATAAAGCTACACACAGGCAGAGTAATGGGCAGAAAGGAGTGGGGGCAGTCTCTGTCTAACTCACTGGGGCACTTTCTGTGTAATTTCTGTGACCAGACCCAAATTCTGTGGCCAGACCAAAATTCTGTGGCAGATCTTAATTTTTGTGTCAATCACCACATGCCACAGAACTGCAGAAAACAAGGGCTTGGATAATGATAGTATCAGTACCAGATCTAAACTCTGTGTTACCGTCCTCACACAGTGACTGAGCAGAAGCACTGAGGCCTGGTGCTTGTACTGCTGCTGATGCCAGATTTGGGTGCTGTGGGCAGAGGGGGCATCATATGGTGCCTCAAGGCTGATAGGCAGTCGTCCACACTCACAGCAGAGAAATGGCCTTAGTAGTGTGCCACTGGCAGCAGGTGTCATTGTGTTCATGCAAAATGAATGGGAAGGGGAGCATGCCTTTACAGATTGAGATGGATCTTTTATATTCCCAAGGGTGGGGGACCTTGAAGTACTCAAAGAATAGGGGGACTCTTATGTGCCTCTGGTTTGCTTAGGGTACATTCATCCGCAGATGCACTGGAGAACTGGAACTGGTTGGGAAAGCTGCTGCTTGCAGTGGGTGTGGAGCCAGTTGAGTGTTGTGGACTGATGAACCATGGTTTCTTTGGATGGACTTTCACATGCCCAACTCTAGTTTTTTCTCTTCCTGTCCCTGTCCCAGCTCCTTCTTCACCACCACATACAGAACTGGTGCTTGGTGGAACTGGCATGGTGGAACCTTTCCCTGCTCCATTACTCACCCTGCATCCCTTTGGTCTTTAAGTCTTTTCCTCATAGTTTTTACACCTTGTGATGGCAAATGGCCACACATACATGCCTGTCACATTGCCCACCGACACACCATCTTCCTCATGCTCACTGAGAGACCTGCAGCAGCCTACTTCACTTAGTTTCCACTCACACGAAGAAAAAAAGAAAAATGTAAAGATGGATTTTGGTGCCCTGTACATTATTAGCACTCAATAAAAAATATTTGTTAGACTAATCTTTCACAGATTCTGCTGCACCTTTCCCAGTCACCTAAATTCACTCTGCCTGCTTCTGCTGCAAAGCCTGCAGCTACCACTGTGGACTTACATTGTGCACTCTCTCCTCTCCTCTTCAGTACAGTTATACTAACCTACCATTCTGAAATTACAGTATTGAACGGAATTAGCTAACTGGAAAGATAATGCATGATTCTCTAGTGTTGTATGACATATTCTAATTAAATGTCACTCTTTTTTATGTAAGAGGTGACATTTTCAGTAGCCAGGTAATTGTCTTGTGATAGAGTGCTGAAAATGGCACTGCAATATGTGCAGTGTGAGGTGTTCTCAATCTCCAGCATTGCTGATTGGCTTCTGCAGGTCATGCGGCTTGCGTACAACTTTGACATGTTCAGTGTATGCTCATGACATTGAAGAGCCCTGCCTGCATCATGCTGTTGTGTGTGTTCACTTTTTGTGGTTGCTGACAGCTGCACAAAAACAGCTTCAGAAATTGGCAATACTTGTTGCAGCACAAATGCCAGTGCTTTGCATTTGTAGAATTGCTGCGCACTGCACAAAACAGTACATTGACCTATGATGTCCCTTGCTTCTAGCCATCATGTGCTGTTTATGGAAGTCTTTGTAAGCAGTAACCTCAACTGTGAGATCATTTTACGGACAGTCAGCTAAAGGATCTCCTTCATGGCCAAACTCCATCTGCCCATCATTCAGTCAGCAAGCTGAGTTCCCATGTATCAGGAACTGGGGTTGAGGGTCCCTTAAACAGGGACCTAGTTCTATTATCTCCAAGTGGACATACCCAATCTTCATCTCAAGGAAAACTCTGATCTTATGACCATGGATAAAACATGGTTCTACAGTACAATGTTAAACTAAGATTGTATGTGGTCAGTGACCATTGTCATTTATGGTTTGCCTATGATTTTAAGCTTGGTTATCCATGGACAACCACAGATGCTAAATGGGCCAAGGACAGACCATGGATCTATGGTCAATATAGGCTGAGAATTATTCATGTTAACCATATTGCCGTGCAGTGGCTACTGTAAACTGCATTGAGAGACAGAGTGAAAGTGGAAGTTATTTGAGTCTTTGAGACTACCTACATTGCTCATTATGCAACATTCTGAAAGGAATGTGTGTCATTCATGGGGAAAACTCTCAATTGTCTGAGGCTCCTATAGCTCATGTGGTTAAGAGCAAGGCACATAATGCCAAGGTCCTGGGTTTAAGTCCCAGTGGGAGCCACACTTTTCCTTTCACTTGTACAATTGAATTTTTAAAATTGCCTCACAGTGGCTAAACTGCATTGAGAGAGAGAAAGTGGAAGTTATTTGAGTTCATGTTAACCATCGTCATTTGTAGTTTATTTATTTAAAATTGCTATCCAGGAAAGGCACACTGAGCCAAAGCTCATTTTCAGGTGTGACCCAGGGGAGGGAAATACAGAGAGGATAAATATACAAAATCTGAGACTAACACCTAGATAAGATAAAAGTATATGAGCATGCAAAAAACATCAAATGGAGGTTACAGTAGGCATCTTTACAGATGATACAATGGGTATCTTTATTATTTATTTATTTTACAGATGATGAAGGACATGAAATATTACATGTAAAAGCAGTAGTAAATGTATTATGCAATAAGAGTGGACACTTGTGAGAGAGTCAGTAAAAGTGCTTAGTGCCTGTTGGGGTAGGTGACAGTGCAATCAGCATGGGAAGACAGACAACAGGGGAGTCAAAGGCAGTAGCACAGGGTAGTACTAGGCAGGAGGGGTGACAGAAAACAGGGGGGAAGAATCAAAGTGTGAGTTGGCAGGAACAGTGAAGAAAAGAAATATGCCTTAATCGGTATTTAAAAGCAGGAAGTGAGGGGGACAAGTGTATGGGACAGGAGAGTTGGTTCCAGAGGGAGAGGAAGTGGTAGGACAAAGCTGCTTTGACCTGCAGAGGAGTGAGGGTGGGGGTGTAAAAGGTATGGGAGTCCCTGGAGCAGTGAGAGTATGAAGAGAATGGGGCAGGGGAGATTAGTGAGGAGAAGTAAGAAGGAAGGGACCCAAACCAGTATTTGGCTATAAAGGAATCACAGTAGGACTGGCAATGACTCAAAAGCGAGAGGATGGAGATATAGAAATAGAGAGAACAATGCTGAATGCAGGGGGGAGAGAGCTGGTAGCAAAATGGTAGAAGGCATTGTGAAGGAAATCCAATCTAGCAAAGCAGGAGGAAGGACAATGTCACAGACCATGTCCACGTAGTCAAAGATTGGAAGAACAATTTTGGTAACCAGCTCCTGGCAGACCTGAAGGAGAGGCAGTCCTTGTGATGGAATAGGGCACCAAGTTTAAGGTGAATTGTTAATTTCAAAGGTCTCCTGCAATTCTAAAACAAATTTCTATAGTACTCGGGTAATCTTATTTTTTCCAACAACCTTGACATTATTTGTAGCTACTACAGTATGTGCTCATTACATAATTTTGAAACATCTTTCATTTACTGGCCCATTGCTGGTGTTGTTCCTCTTTCTAATGTAGTTTCTCCTCATTCATAACTAATAGGATAGTCTTTTTGCTTTTTATACCACCATAAAATGAAATTCTTTAAAGATGTGGTGAGTTCACATATTAATTTTTGTTCTGCTCAAGCAGTTCATTTCCTTGTGTAAACCTTAGTTTTTCTTTGGGACAATAAAGGTATTATAGTGAATTTTTATATTAAAATGTCAAATTCTGCATTCTGGTATGCAACTAGGTTATACAGATTAAGTTGCTGCCCCATGCTCCTATCAACATGGTCAAACGTGGATAAACTGTGGTTGACCATGGTGTGCCCAGAACATTTAGAAAACATTGGGAAAGACCAGAATAAATGGAGATCATGCTTGAAGAATTCTGTAGCATCTTTGACCAATAACTGTAGCCAAATAGAACCAACACAATTTACATGGTCTACAGATAAGCTATAGATTTTGGAAATGTAGATACAACTTGAAAATATTTTGAGAAAATGTTTTTTTTCTTTAAAAAAAAGGTACATTAGGTCGCACAAGATGCCACTTCATGGAGCTTTGGGAAGCTTCCCCAGACCTGGGAAACTTCTGCTTCACCCGAATTGCAACATTTTTGCCATGAAGTGCAGAATTGTACTGTGAAGTACAGAATTTCAAGGGCAAAATTCCACACTACCCAGCAGAATGTTGCACTTTGTGGTTAAAAACTGGCACTTTGTGATCCACGAATTGCATGTATTTCATGAATTGCGCTTTCTGAATTGCATAAAATTCACAAACTAATTTGTGGAGTGGAGTTTGCTGACTTTGCCCATCTCTGTTTGTAACTAATTTAAGAGGTGGATTGATTTCATTTGAGAATTAAACTAATTCTGGCATGCTTCAAAAGGAATGCTATAATGTGAAATAAGAGATGGCATAAGCTAAAAAAGAGCCTAACTGGGAATAAAATAAATTAAGAGAGTCATGTCCTTTAAGCTAGTGTTCACATCTGTGGTTGATATCCTAATGTTACTTAAAATGATCTAGTCTTCTGTGAAGAACTTAAATAGATCTGTCCCAAAATGTGGCTAAATTAACAACCACAAATGTTTTATGCAGTTTTACTGCAGAATCTACACCATATGTAGTTTAAATGTTGGAACTACTAATATGATAAAAAACATTTATATTTAAACCTAGATACCATTCATAATGTAATCTGAAACTGGACACAAATATAATAAATGTGATTAATATCATAATTTAAAAGATCAAACCATAAAAAATAACTATTGAGCATGTGCACTAAAAAAAAAAAACCAAACATTTATATCCTGTACCATCATGGCTGTTTCCTGAAATAATTTAAAAATGTTATTTTGTCAGCCTCTTTTTTTCTCACATTTACCAACTTGAAATATAGGTTTAGTTGTCCTGATTAGTCTCACTTGATTATGTGCTGTTTCCAGTCATCTGTGCATGTTAACAAGGACAGTATTTTCCATGAATCACGGATAAAACCAGAGACTGAGTTATCATGGATAAAGATCAGGGACATAGCAGGGATGTTCTTGGCTGTCAGTGGTCAACCCTTGTTTGTCTGTGTGACCACGGACAGGTGTACAGTTGAGACCCGTCAGTTAACAGTAAACTGCAACTGCAGTTTTGAGAATTTGCGCTACAGTCTACACTGGCATTGGCCATGCATCTATAATCCTTTGCAGACTCTCACAGGCCCCTCTTGGTGCTTACCCCGAGTCTGTTAGAATAGTTTGATTAGGACTGAGTCCAAATGAGAATTTTGTCAGTTCTGTGCTACTGCTCCTACTACTTTAGAATCCCCAGAATTCCCGTAGCTCTCCTGAAGCCCTTCTTGAGAGCTCTAACTCAAATTCCAGCAGAATATTGGCATTAGTCTTCTAAAATGTTCACATGGGTGTCACCCCATCAGGAAAATGTTAAATATTCCCATGTAAAACTCAGATTTAGCTAAACAAGCTTGTGGTTGCTAGCCTAAGGGATAGTAGGCAGTGTTGGCTCTATGTATTAGCCACTGAGTCTTTTTGCTTTTTTATATTCATTTTGCTAAATAAATGTTTAAATTTGACACTGTTGGCTACTGATTTTATGTCATGATAGCGGGTGTCCCTTAGACAAAATGTGTATTGAGTGAAACTATAGAGGTGCCCCCCCCAAAAAAAAATGAGGGTTAAGACAAATAGTTGAATACTTTTTTTGCATCTAGGGCCAGCTCTGGTAGTGGATATTACTTTACTAAATACCTGGACCTACTAGTGGCTAACCTCCTCTGTTGGGGGATCCTCTGCCTGGATCAGAGCTTCAATCCTTGACCACCCACATCCTCTGTATGCATCTCTCTGCTCTGAGCAGTACTGTACTACCTGGAACACCGTGGGGCCAGTGCTTTAGTTAACACTCCCACCTGTGTTAGCCAGAAGCAGACAGTTTCCTGTAAAGTATTCAGTACTACTCGTGGCAACCTGCCAAGACATTCCAGGCTCAATATGCAAACTTGAATCACTGGCACTAAGTCTTAGTGGTTTACTATAAAAACAGCATTAAAAAAAACTTCCTGAGATTAAAGTTTTTATTTGTGTTTTCCAGAAATCCAGACAAAGGAAACCAGTTCCTGATCTCTCGGGGGTTTATCCCAGACACCCCAATTGGTGTGGCTCACTTCCTGTTGCAGAGGAAAGGGTTAAGCCGGCAGATGATTGGGGAATTTCTGGGCAACAGCAAGAAGCAATTCAACCGAGACGTCTTGGAGTAAGTAATAAACAAGCTGGCCCTCTAGTCTCTTCTTTTCTATACCAATGCTATTTCTTTTTATAATCTTTCAATTCTGAGACCATGGGGTCATTCCAAAGCAGAGTGCAAGCCTCTCTGTCTCCATGGCAACCTTAATGTGTCCAGGAGGACATGTTCCGTGACTACAGTGGAAAATGCCCTCTATCAATAAAAAAAGCAGAGTGCTGGCAAGAGATGCCTTTTTGTCTGTGGGGTTGTAACTCATAAACTCTGTGCTATCGGGGACTGTTGTGCACTTCAGGTCTTATTTAAAGATGAGGGAAGGAAAAAAACACATTTTTTATTGAAGAACACAATAAAGCCATTAACTTCAGAAAGTAAAGGTCAGAGCTGACAAACAGAACTAAAGTGACCTTTTTTCCAAGCAAACCTACCAGCCTCGAGCTCCTTGATGGAGTGAAGGTTTTGTAGGGGTTTTTAATCCCCGTGGATATTACTTTATTTGGATCAGCGCTGATGTCTTGACATTAATCCGATTCTCTTCATTTTAAGTGCTCTTGATGCTTGCTAATGTTCCTGTTCCCTTTATTTAATGTCCGCTGCTATACATAGTGATACCCACCAGCAGAAAGTGCATTCTAGTGTGTTAGGAGTCACAGTCCATTGCCACTGTGTGCCACAGAGCTCACTAAACACAGATTGTCTTCTACGCTTGATAATGGCTCCTTTTACTTTATGATGGTCAGTACTGAGAGGGTCTAGCATGCACTGGTGTGTCCTGTCTTGACACGTTTTGTCTGGTTAGCGTCCTATACATGCAGTCAAAGAATGAAGCACACTGAATGTTTTGCTGTTTAGGTCTGTAGCAACAGATCCGGGTTCAAATCAGAGACTTGTGTGTGAATATATATATAACAAGACCCTAATAGAAGTATCACTGATATTTTTCCCCAAGTGCAGTTTTACCTTATGACATCATGAGTGGCGGAGCCAAGAGTGATATCAAAAGGTCAAACTGCTTGAGGGAAAATAGCTGTGATATTTTCATTAGGTCTGTGGCATATCTGGTTTATGCCATGCCTTTTATTATATAATGGCAAGAAACAAAATTCCCAAGCCTGGTTGTTCAGTGGCCATGTTCAACAGTGATGTTATCCCAGCACTACCTCACTGTATGAAGGTGATCCACACATAAAGTATCTGCTCCATGGCACTTTGTACCTACATTGTCGCGATGGACCTCAAGTGAGAACATTGAACCTAGAGTAAGAATATTGTGATATTCTTACTTTAGGTCCATAGTGGCAAAAAATATCCCTGATATTTGCCTCTCTTTGTCCTCACAGGTATGCATTCATCCATCCATCCATCCATCCATCCATCCATACATCCTTCCATCTATTGGTCTATCTGTATGTCTGTCTGTCTATCAATGTATCTATCTGCCTGTCTAGTATATATGTATTTACATGTGAGGATAAAAAACACAACTATCAGTGATATTTTTGCCACCATGCAACCTAGAGTGAGACTATGGTCCCGATTCTCAAAGCTTCCAGAATGGCGCAAAGAGCTTGCATCAGAACAGATGATGCAAGGAGTGGCTTGCATCAGGAATTGCACCAAGAGCAATTCTCAAACACAGCCTGCGATAACTGCAGGTTGTGTGCACCAAGGGGGTCTTGTGCCATCCTTGTGGCACATAAAGGGGTGCAGCATGGTACAAGGATGCTTGTGCCAGGACAATGCTGCAGCATCCCCTTTTTTGGCATTCACTAAAATGTGCAGTGCCAGGAAAAACAAACACTTGCTAGACCAGCCAGAGCTGGTCTAACAGTCCATGTGCCACCCACAGAGCCCTCCCTCAGTGGGAGGGACCATATGCCATGGTCCCCCATGGCAGCCATGGCATAGTGTGTTCATCCTGCCTCTGGTATGAAAATAATATGAATAAATGGTTTAGATGAACTACAATATGGGACATCAATAGGGACCTTAGGAATTGGTACTAGAGCCGTATATTGGGTATTAGTTCCCTTCTCATTGTTGATTATATTAACATTAATATATTATATAAATGTTCTATAGTGGATTACACGTCAGCAATGTCCGGATTCTCTGTACATACTGGAAGTGTTGGACAGCAGGTTAGGTATACTAACGGTATACCGATGGTTCTGTCAGATATACCGTACTCACTGCATATTCTGGCATGTTGTTTGTATCCTATGAAGTCTTTCTGCCCTTCAAAGAGTGCTGCCTGACCACGCCTGCAGCTTGTGGCAAACCTCTCTGGTGTGCTGTCCTTCAGGCACACATCCACATTTGCTGCAAGTTGCAGGACTTTGCCAGTAGGACCCTACCCAATAGAGAATTGGGCACAGGATCCCTAGCACACCAGCAACTGGCACAAACTGCCAGTGGTGCACCTTGTGTCACTCTGCCACAGCTTTGAGAATCGGGCCTTATCAGTATTATTCTCACTCTAGGCCCATTTATGCACACACTTGGTCCTTGGTGGCCATGCAGATACAGGGGAGGAAAATACTGGGGTCCTCTGCTTCAGTGGCTTATCACCTTCATAAAGTGAGCTTGTGATGGAACAGCTGAACAATCAGGTACAGGATTTTTTTTATTGCTATTATATAATAAAAGGAATGCTTAAATCAAATATGCCATGACCCCAAAGAAAATATCACTGATATTTTCTCTCTTGCAGTTTGACCTTTTTACACCACTCGTGGCTTTGCCACTAATAATGATATAAGATCAAACTGCACTCAGAAAAAATATCAGTGATATTTTCATTAGTGCCATGGCATATCCCTTTAACATATTGGGGATATGACATTGGTTGGCTTAAGATATAATATTTATCTTCATGTGAAGGTACTGTTCTGTTGATATCTCAAAGCCACAAGTGAGACAGCAATAGACTAATACCTTCAAATTAAAATAAAAATGAGATCTTAAGTCAGGCCATGTCATATTCAATTTATACAACAGGTGTTTAGGGGTTGTGTGATAAAATTGGTAAAAATTTACAAAAGAAACAAAAGTACAAAATGTTAACTGTGATCCAACCAATTGTCCAGTGGCACATTCAAAAAATAAATGGCATCTCACGTGTCAAAACTGTAAATACAGCTGGCCCGGTGGTGCTGAGGGTTGAGGTGCTGGACGCCACACTTTGCACTATGCCAGTGACCCGAGTTCAGCAACGAACTCAGGCGCTGGTGGGTCAGCAGGGGCGGGTTGAGGATGGAGTGCCCTCGTGGTACTCTCCTCCCCAGGAGTGTGGGTTGGATTGGCTTGGTGTGCTGATGACCCCTGGTGGAGATCAGGGGACGTTGCAGCAAGCTGGGCAGCATGAAAACAGCATGGCTGATACTGGCAGGGTTGCCGTGTGCCAGAGCGTCGGGTCATGCCCACGCAGGGGTGGGGACACAGTGCAGAACAATGGAAAAACAAGGCTCGTGAAGCAGGTGATGGCACCTGTCCCCCATGCCCTCCACCAGGTTCTCCTCAGCTGGCCTTCCAGTTCCTCCCTCCAGGCTCACCTGCAGCTAGAGCCTGTCTAGTAAGAGAGCCCAAAGGCTACCCTCCCCAGACGAGTGAAACCTGGGGTGCCAGCTGCGGGGAGGTTTAGTCCAAGGGATCCACAGGTGGGCAAAGGACCGATGCTCTGAGAGATGGCCCCACTAGCCATAACCAGAGCAAAATAAATAAAAAAAAGGCAAAAAAAAAACCTGTAAATACATGAGCATGCTCAATGTGGCTAAAGTAAACGAAATAAATTTCTGAGCATGCACAGTGACCAACTTCATTTATGCCATGTTTATCTTGCCAAATGTATCATCACACCTGTGTATATTTTTTAATTATAACTTTTAGTTTCCAATAAAGGAAAGTCATGTATCTTTTCTCTTTGAGTGCCCAAATATATATAGTAGTTTGGGACACAGTTATTTGTTACAAGGCAAATGTAATGGTTGACCATGTACAGAGTGGCAGATCTCTCTTCTCTCTCGGCAGTTGTTACTGTTCCATAGGTTTCTGTCTGTACCTTAACTTGTTTTGATGGTGTAATTGTGGCCCATTTTTTACTACTTTTGTGTTTCGCTTCCTGCAAGTTTTTTTTTATTAGTTTTACAACTTATGGTACTGCTGCTTATGTCTCTGAAATACAGGCAGATCCTGGCATTTATCAGCAAGGATGCATCCATATCTGTATTATTTCTTGATGAGAGCTACCTTTAATGTGGAAGCCTGTCTTTTCTATAAAAGTTGTGTTTTAAATACTGGTCCGCATTGCTTCTTTGTTCCATCTTTACTGGCCTTTTGGTACATTTAGTACGTGTTTCTAATTTACGTGTTGGTGATAATGACCACATTACAACTGCATTATGCAGTCTATTGCCCAAAAATTCAAAACTCGTCCATTTGTGCCACGCAAAACATAGCACCACTGGAAAATAGCACACAGGCATTATATTTCTACAGGCAGTGCACCCTATCCAGTGCACACTACCTATATGAATATTGAGCTTTGTTAATGCTGTGCAAAGTGCATGTATACAGCACACCACAGACCCCTGCTGGCAATAGACACACAGAAGCAAAGAGGGCTAGCACATTCTAAATGGGACATCCCTTTTGCTTCTGAGTGCTATATTCAGAGGCAAAAATGCTAATGACCACATATGGCAGGCAAGGCACACAAAGTCCATTTACATGCCAGTACGTGGTCATTATGAGCTCTATATGCAATGTCTCCACTCACAAATGCCCAGAGACATTGTGCATACTCTGGCCATTGCTTCCAGCCTCACCTGATCTTTGTATACTCACACACAAATCCCTGGCACTCTAGTGGCACCCTCTCCCATCCGGATCCTTGATGTTACAGTAAGCACCCTGGTAGCCTATCTGTACTGCCCTCCCTCCTCAATTTCCATTTTAAGATGACCTTCCCCTCTCCCTGGACCACTTACTTAGCAAGCATTGACCTCCACCACTGTCCCACACCCAGCTCACCCTACAACACCTGTCCAGGACTGAATGCAGATCTTTGGATGTGACCAGTTCAACCCTTCCACACAACACCTCAGCCTGACATGGTCAGAATTACAGGGAGTGAGCCTAACTTTTCATCTAAAAGGTGTGAGATCTAAAATATCATTTAAGCCATTTGGCTCAAGGGAATTAAAAATATATATCCAGCAACATTCATGTTGCAAAAGAACAGGTATTTTAGAGCTACCTCTTTATTTTGGCATTATTCTTTCACAGCCCACACATTCAGCCATATGGGGTGCAGTCCATGAATGTCCTTATAGAGGGCCCCTTGCTGGCTTGGTGGTGTGAAGGTCAGAGGCACCTGACATCTTACTTCCACGTACAAATGAATGGTGTCACTTGGGAGCCAGATGGGAAAGGAGTATTGAGTGTGCCAAGGACAACTCTCCCCTCCCTTGGGGAGGGGGGGACACTGATTTTCTCCACTTGCCTGCCACACAGCAGAAGTTGGGCGGCAACATATCAGGACCAGCAGATATGGGCAGGAGATATGATGACATAACACGTGTGTGTGAAGACGCAGTCACACAGTTGTGTTTTAAGCAGTTCCTGGTTGGCAAAAAAGGAAGAAACTGCCCTGGCTAGCTCGCCATTACCCGCAGACCGCATATTGCCCTGTGTGGCAGGCCACTCATGGAACATGGCTCAGAGTAAGTGGTAGCTAATCTGTGAGTTCATGAAGCAGGTCAGTGGTGGGATGGTGGGTATGCATCTGGGACCAGGGATGCCAGGAAATAAACAGGAATAATGAAAAAAAAAATGTCTCCTGGTGTATTTCCAGCCTGTCCCATTTTGTATTGCCTTCACATGTTCCTGCAGGCTGACCTTCAGCTGCCTGGTGGTCCTGGCCACATATACTTTAGGGCAGGAGCACTAGGCAGCATGAACCATGTGGTCAGAACTGTAATTACTGAAATGCTTTGTTGTAATATTTTTTTCTCACCCCATAACATGGTATCTTTTAATTCTTGCATTCTTATATGCAGTTATATATGTTACAGTAATAGCATTTATAACAGCCAACTGATTTACTGTTCCACCTTGAGGTTGTTTTTCCTGGCACAAAATGGATCTATACCACATAACTCTTTACATTTTGTGCACAAGAGAAGCTAGCTAACCCTTGGCATTTCATTAAATAAATCCTTCATACTTGGTTTCCCAGCTGAGATATTTGAATTATCTCTGATAATTGTCCTCACCTTCAGTGCTTTACTATAGAACTCTGTCTTTTGTCTCTTGGTATTAATAGGTTCTTTTCTAGGTATCTTTTTGGCCTGGACCATGGCTCTTTTTACTATTTTTTGCTCAGTACCTTCACTGTTAGAAACATAAAGCTATGCCTTCGGCTAGTTTTCAAAAGCATCCCCGTGGGAACAGTTCCTACTAATATGAATGAACTATCCCTGAGGGATGCTTCTAACCAGACTAAGTGGGCCGGTGCTATCTGATCATAGCAGGGTATTGCCTGCAGAGTTTTTCCTTTATGCCTAAGTCTGAAGCACACCATTGTTGTCAACATACATCTTTCAATCCAAGAAATCAATGGACCTGTCTGTCAGCCTTGAAATGAATTTTAAATTACACATATTTGTACCTAGCCACTGTATAAATTTTTCAGCATCATTTTCAGTGCCCTGCCAGACGCATGTACTGTAATATCATCGACCATCCCCAGGTATGCACGGACTACTGAATTAAGGATAAACATTGTTGTCACTGATTAGTGGTATCAGTGGCTCTGTATGTTGCACTCTTCTAAAAGGTATGTACATAGCAGCAATAAATTTTCAATTTAAGCACAGTACAGTCTGGCAGTGTGCTCTTATTTCGGCAGGATGTGTTGCATCTACCACATAACACTGAACTGTATATAAGGTAGGTGACATTTCTTGGCAATTATAAGGTGTGCAAAAATAACAGGGAAGTGATAAAGTGGGGCTTTCTATATCCAGATATCAAATGGGAAAACACATCTTGGAGAGAATAATTTTATTTTTTTGATTTTGTTAAGTGTTCTTCATTTTTTTTTTGGTTTTTATTTGCCTAGTTACTACTTTTATAAGCACAGCAAGACACTCCAGGGTGTTGGTAGAAATGAGATCCAGCGTAGGGCCTTGTGCCTCACTATGCTTCTGGACATGCGAGTATCTTAGCCTTGTCATATTTTTTTACTTACATAAACTGAGGCAAGTGAGCAATATCAAGGCAGTTGAACAAATGGGGATGTGTTATCACAGCATCATTAGGTTTAATGTTTATTGTATGTATTCATTTATTTTATTTCTTTTGTTGTTAATCAGGTAGATACACAAGACAAATAAATGCTTATGAAGTAAGAAGGAAAAAAAATGAGTCTGAAACAAAAATTATTGATGCCAAAGGATTGGACTGATCTGGCCCTGCACCTGAGCACAGAATACATGGCACCTGCCAGAACTCTTGTAATTGTAACCTTTATAAATTCACCCTCTCCTGACACAGACATTTGCAGACATGCACACAGGTACAGGAACACCTGCACAGACAAACTGAGACAGATACACAAACACACAGGCTAAAATATGCACACTGTCACCATAGATGTTCAGTGTGCTACTTCTGCCTTATGTACTCGAATGAAGTTGAGGGGCTTGGTTTGTTAACTCCTATGTGAATTCCTTACCCAAGGATATGAAGGTGAAAATAAGCTGCGTGGTGCTTCCACACAGGAAAAATTGAGTGGGTCAGGCAATATGCTATTACTACCCCCTGGTAAATAGTAGCAACTCACTGTGGTCCCCACTGGCATTACCCTTTTCTTTCCCACATATTGCATGTGACCATTTTATTTTATCTACTCTGTTATTCTGATTATTGTGTATTTTATTGTTTTATCTGCTTGTTCATTGTTCAGCGCCTTGACATTTGAAAGGGGCTTTATAAATAACGCTTATTATTTTTATTATTATTATTATATCCAAATTGCTACTTAACACTCTACAAATAATATGTGTATATTGAAACAGTAACGGGATTCAAGAATGCATGGGCTAGGCATAAGGGAACCTTAATGGTAGAGAAAGGGGGAGGGATAAAGCCCTGGAGATCAAGTATGGTCTGCGGTGCTACAGTAGATAGGGAAAATGGGCAGACTGGGTGGGCCAAGCGGTCCTTATCTGCTGTCAAATTCTGTTTCCATGTTTCAATGGTCTTGAGTCTGTAATTCAAACAACTCTGAAAAAAGGATTTATTGGGGGAACAGGAACAAAGTCCTAGTGAAACAAAAGGCAAGAATCAAGGCAGACAAAATTATATTCAAGCAATGTCCCAGCAATTGTTATTAGACTTCTGGTGCAGCCCACCCCAACAACCAACACTATGTCCCTGCCCAAATATATTCTTTGGGCCTCTTCCCCACTCCCTTATTGACTGCAGTTTACCTCTATGCAATAGGAAGCTCCTGGTGCCTGACTTGGTACCCAGCTGATGGAACATTATTTTTGTTGTTAAACAGTTTATTAAAGTTTTGTGTATAACAAACAACAATGAAAACAACCATAAACACAGTGGCCTGGATATTCAGACTACCATTGGTTTAACAGAAGTAGCTGTCTCCCAGTTTACCAGCGTGTATCATGTAACAATGTCAAAACCTCAAGGTTGTCGCTGTACTGGAACCGATGGCGAAATTTTGCTGATTTCAAGTGTCCTTCCCTGCAAATGAACTCTGACTTTGAGTTTGTTATCTTTAAGAAGGGGGGATGCAAGATGCAAAGCCCCCCATGTGTGGGGTGTGAGGGGCAAAGCCCCCCACATAAAAAAAACACTGAATGTCTACAGGCAAAATTTCACCTCTCGATATTGTTTCCCTTGCCGAGCCGCATTTCGACAACTTTGTTGTCGATCCAGCTTGGTGGAACCTTATGAGCTTCCCTCTCTCTCTCTCTCTCTCTCTCTCTCTCTGTAGATAGGATCTCACCTCCAGTACCTCAGCTGTCCTCAGCTGTCACCTCCAGCACCTCTGCCGATTGGCTTGGCTCTCTCTTGGGATGGTCAGGTGGATGCCAGGCTGATGAGCTCTCCTACTGCAGTCCGTGTCCTGGCAACACCCACTAGAGGCCACCACAAGGTTCAGATGACTGGCACAGTGGTTCCCTGGCCTCTCTGGCATAGTTACTGTGCAGGCCTGTCAAGCCTCAGTGAATAAAGTCTCTTTTCTCTTTCCTCCTCTTTCATGGTCTCAGCTGCAAGGCTAATTCCTCACAGATTGATAGCTGGTAGTTAACAGTTCTGGGTCAGTGAACAATCACAGTTATTCTGCGTAAAACAGCTCATCCTTAGTAACTGAAAAAGCATGCTTCTTCCCTCTTATAATTCTAATTCACTAAAAAAAAAATACCACCAGTAGCTTAATCTGGTTCCATTTCAGTTAGTTTCTGTCTGTATTTCCCCTTCCCTGGGATAAGGCTAAAAATAAGCATAATTCCCCTAGTCCTATTTTCCTGGTCAACAAAAATGAAAACCAAAATTGCCTGTGCAGTTATGGCTTACACTCACAGATAGTACTAGGCCTGCCTCCTCTCAGACAGACAGGAATTCACTCAAGAAACTGGGTATGTTCTATGGGAAAAAACTAGAGCAGACAGCCTCTTCATTGGATGAAGTCAGTTGCTAGTCATAGGAGAGGATCTGTCCACCAGCTCCTCAACAGCTGATTGGGTCCCTCAATCCTGGGTGACTTAATGATGTCCTCCTGTAACCCATGAGTCCTCTGGCGGCTCTGGGCTAGGCTTTGTAGCCAGATTGGTTGCTCACTGTCTTCTGATCCTAAGTACCATGCTGAAATGGGGTGAGAGGTGCCAGAAGTTAGCAGTGATCTTCAGACCCACATGCACAATCTCCAAAATCCTATTTTTTAAGAGGCATTGACTCCTCAAAACTCATCCTGTGCCCCACTAGATGTCCTGCACTGGAAACACTAATGTCCTATCCATTCAGTTGAGACACAGTTTGGGAAAGTCCTCGCTCCTGAAGGGCATCAACCTTACTTTCTGTTGGCAACAGGAAATTATTCAGTGCATCAATGAACTACAAGTCCAGGCGCAGGAGGGATGGAAGAAGAAACACTCCACTCATTCAACGACTCCCACTGTAGCAGTCCGCAATCCCTGAAGGTCATGAGGAACCTCACTAACTGTCAACAGCATATCAGGTTCCATTATAAACAATTAGAGACGAGCCCCACTGCTTGGGGGGCAAACATGCACACATAGAGAATCACTAAGATAAGAACACAGACTAAAACTAGAGCCATGGCAAACCCTGCACAATCTGACTTCACACACGTTTTGCACTTCTAGAGGCAAGCCCCACTGCTTGGGGGGCAAACATGCACACATAGAGAAACACTAAGAAAAACTAAGATTTTATTGTACATATGTTCTTGAATAATATGCACAAATTACTGTAACTTAACGAACCTACTGTGAATCATTGCACATATTACAGTAATTCCATATGAAAGCTTTAATGTACCCGACAAAGCCTATGGCTGCTTGAAACTACTATACTTGTTATTGTCCTCACTATGTTCTGTATTGCTTCCCTGATGTGAAACCTTTGTAAAACAGCCTTGGCTCAAAGGTGTCTTCCGAAATAATAATAAACATAATAAACAAGATATGAACACAGACTAAAACTAGAGCACAATCTGACTTCACACACTTTTTGCATTCACACTGGCAAAGTTCCAATGCTCCAATTTGCATTCCTGGGTGTGATGTGAAGTGGGACCCTTTTTGCTTATGGCAGCTTTTAGCAGTTAAGGGCTATCCCCCAAAAGTTTATAACAGTGTTTCCTAGTGCCTGAGTCCCCACTTCCCACCCCCAATTCCAGTACCTCTTATATAGCTAGTGGTCACTTGGTCCCTGAATTCAGCTGTCCCCATCCTGATGCCTGCCCTGACATGAAGAATCTACATTCAGTGCCCCCTGATCTCAGTGGCCTGCCAGTGCTGCACTGGCAGGGATCCATTTTTATTAGGCTTTCTGCAGCATTTTAAGATTAGCCATACAGAATGGCAGCATTAACAAACATGTAACAATATGCATGGTTTGCAGCACCCTGAAAGGTTCTACATGTGTGCATTTTTGAAGGAGTAGGGAAAATGGGGAACAAACAAGTGAGCCAAGTAAGACACAAGTCTGCCAAACAGATAAGGATCACAAAGAATGAAGAGGAAGTGGACCTCGATACACAGGGGAGTCTGGTAGTGACTGGTCCTCTCGTGTCAGTTCACATGTGACGATGTTGAGTATGTATGTATTTATTTTGTACTGTACCTGCACTTTATGAAGCATATGGTGCTATAAAAATTAACTAATCACAGATCCTTGTGTGTTTTGCCTTCTACTTTTTGCTGTCTTTGAGGGATCCCAAAGGAGCTTGAAGTGGGGTGGTGGGGATTGGAGGGGGAACTCTGAAAGCAAGTATTCTGGGTAAGACGTTTAACAGGAATATCCCTGAAGGAGTTTACATATCCTCTGTCATGGTGCAGATGGGGGCAAGGCTCTTCATTTTTGTTTTATTTATTTGTTAAGTGGGTTCATCCACTGAGCACTAGTGCCCTTCTTTAGTGATTACTTGGGTGCAACATTCAGTGAAAATGATTACTTTAGACAAAAATACTTAAAATATACAAATGGGTTAGATAATTATACATTAAAACAATCACATGAACATAGAGGTAGCAGATGCTGCTTCAAGTGCTTCTTAAAACTAAATAATGTTCTTGTAGAAAGGGTAGATGGATTAAGCAAATTCCAGTGTTTTACAGCTTGAAATGACAAAAATATTTTGTGTAAGCATGGTGTCACTACATTATCCTGAACTCACTTGTCCGACACCTGTAGCCTGACTGCACGGAATCCTGAAACTCAAAATCTTGACAGTGGGATTTTGCCCCCGAGTTAGTAATCCTAGTTAAGAGGGTGCAGGGGGTAAAGCCCCCTGACACAGGGAAAACAGGTAAAATCCCACTGTCAGGACTTTCTGTTTCAGGATTCTGGCATCAGGCTACAGGACATCGGGCAAGCCAGTGTTGGGATATCATAGTATATCCGTATGCTCTGCACATCAAAGAGGATTCTTGGGCTTGGCTTGTGAATTTGCCTTTGTTATGCCATTACCAGTTTGATATTAGAACATATCCCTGATAACAGGAAGAGTTGGGGGGTGTGGCCTAGCTGAGGAGCTTCATGGAGGTGTTTTAGGAGAGTTCTATCTGAATCCACTGGAAATCTACCTCATCCTGCACAATATTGCCATAAGATCCGATCACTGTTACTGAGAATGAAGCCCTGATGCCTGCTCCATCTAAATCGGCAAAAAAACAGACTAAAATCTGATTTAAACAACCTCTAAACTTGACAGCAGTCCCAAGGCTTGCAGACATGTCAGGGAGCTCTAGTAAACAGGCCCCAGACACACTGGAGTAGCCTGAAGGTGGTGGGGGTGAATGCAGCTATGGATCCAGGCTACCACAATTTAGAAAGATTGCTCCGTGACTTAAAATGTGACTTGGGAACGCAGATGCAGTCTAGATTTGATAATATGACAGTGCAAATTCAGCACCTCCAGCAACTGGTAAATGCAACATCTGAGACAGTAGATGCCCAGGAGACACGCATAGTAGAAGCCGAAAATTGAATCAGCCACCAGGAAGACACTTCTGCAAGACTATCTGCTGACCTACAGCAAGCATTAAAAGATATAGACTTCCTCAAATAAGTGGTGGATGATCATGAAAACAGAGACAGGTGGTGCAATATATGAGTTGTGGGGCTACCGGAGAACATAGAGGGCAGGGACTGTCTGGCCTTCATGAGAAGCTGGTTACCTTGCCACTGGATAATTCCCTAGAAATACAATGAGCCCATCGCTCTCCGGGCCAGAAACCATCACCAGAGTAAAGACCTAGACACCTCCTGGTTAAATTTCTCCAATTCCAGGATCACCAGGCAGTGCTAACAGTGGCTCGAAAAAGTGACCCCATCATGGTGCAAGGCTCCAGGGTCAATATATTCTTGGATTTTTCTGTGCCCCTGCAATCCAGGAGACCGGCATTTGCTGAAGTTAAGAAGAGGCTGCATGCCCTAAACCATCCCTTCACCATGGCCTAGCTAGCATGGCTAATGGTGCGTTACCCTGGGACCAGACAGAGAGCATTTACTGACCCCACAGCGGCAATGGACTATGTGAAAACCTAAAGAATTGTGAGAGAGCAATCAGCAGTGAGCATGGCGGAGAATGACTCTGTTACAGTGGAGCCACGTGGACATATTTCAGTTTTTGAATCTCCTGGAGAGGGTTTTTGTGGGGGGGGGGGAACTGTCTCAGCCCACAACTCCGTGGATTGGAGGCCTATTAGGGTGGGCCTGAGTGGATCCTCAAATGAACCCACCCTCTCCTGTGGGAGAGTAAGTACTATAGCTGAACTCTGAGTCTTTTCCTCAATAGTCACCTGGGCTAAACCTAGGCCTGGACACACTGGACACTGTTCTCATTGAGACAGGGTTTTTTTGGGAGGGGGGCTGTCTTAACCCACAACTCTGTAGTTCGGAGGCCTATCAGGGCAGGGTATGAGTGGTCCCAGGTATTAACCCACCCTAGTTTCGGGGAATGTATAATGCTGAATCGCATTTGTAGTTTTTCTTATACTGGTTTTTCGCTTTTCTCTTTTTTCTTTGTTGTTTACTAGCAGACTGAATTAACTCTTAGGCAGGGACGCAGTCTTGGTCGCATAGTTTAGGGGATCTTTTATTCTCCCAAATGTTTATGGTTTGCTGTTGACTAAGTTACTTCAGTCCCTTGAGGGGGCTGGGTGGCCTGTGGGAAGTGAATCAGTGTGGCATTCATGAATGGTTTTATGTGTCATGGGGGGGGACTTGTAGTGGCTGGAATCTTTTGTTTATTCTAATAACTACCCCCTCATTTGTGGGGTCCTTTACATTACTACCATAGTGAGATTGTTAACATTTATATATTTATACATTTTATTTCCAGTGGAGTTGGAAGCTCACTCCACGAGGAGTAGAGGGATATGGTGGACTGGATAATTCTTCAGGGGTTGAAGGGAGGGGGACAGGGTACTAGGGAAAGGGGGTAGGGACCCTAGAGGGTTAATGATAGGTGGTGAAACTAGGGATCTGAACACGAGGGTTAAGTTGGAACTACGGGGGGGGGGTGTATGTTGGGGGATCAGGTTAAAGTTAAAAGTTGTGGACTTGTTGGACATTATCTGGATATCTTGGTTTATATTTTGAGGTACAGTCATGAAGTACAAGCTATGCATATTGACACGCTGGGAAAATGGCAGAGTTGACTGTATTGTAGTGGATCGTCAATGGATTGAAAACCGTTGTTAAGCGTAAAAGGGTATGGCCATATATCAAAAAAGTGCAGGGTGACATGGTGTTATCGCAGGAAATCCATCTCACGAGAGAAAAGGCAGATAAACTAGCCCAGTCATGGGGGTGGGTTCTCCTGGCGGCACCATTCATATCTAAGGCTTGGGGAGTAGCAATTTGGATTCACCCAGGCCTCCAGCTCTTAAGGTTAATAGGTGGGTGGCAGACCCCCAAGGTAGATTTATCATCGCTGAAGTGGATGTGGGCAGTAAGATCCTCTCGTTCGCTTGCATTTATGGGCCTAACTATAATTCACTGGATTTTTTTACTTACCTGGGAGTGACCCTGGCCCCTTTCACAGACAATTTTATAATAGGGGGTGACTTTAACACATATCTTGACCCCAAGCTAGACCATTCGGGGAACAAGAGTAAACCATACCCCATAAGTGTAGCAGCTGTGCTGGAATTGATAATGGGGAATGCCCTAATCGAAACCTGGCGGCACACTCACCTGGGGGACAGGGAGTACTCTTTCTATTCGCACTCCCATCGGGTGTACACCAGACTGGACTACATTTTTATTTCCTCCACCCTGGCCACTGGAGACATGCAGGCAGTATGTGGGCCTATACTTATATCAGACCACGCTCCACTGCTACTTATCCTACCAATTGGGCCCCATGTTTCCTTGGGGAGCCACTGAAGGCTGGATCCCATTATGCTCCTAGACAGCCAATACATTGTGCACACAGGGTTTTAAATAATTGATTAGCAGTTTTTTTCTTGGGACAATGCTAACTGTACAGAAAGTATTTATATAGGTTTTCTAGAAGTGTTATATTTGTTAAACACAGTGAAGCAAGTGCTATGCATTTTCACAATGTTTTAGCACTTTTATGAGCAAAACACTAATCAATTTTTGGAGTTAAATAAATCCCTGGCACATTAATGAGAAAATGAAAGATTTTATTAACCTTAACTTGGGAAAAGGGACACATATAACATTTGTTTGGGATGCTTTAAAAGCATACATTCGTGGTGAGACGATTTCTTATTCTGCGCATAAAAAAAGACAGGCTCTCAAAAAGGAGAAACAGCTTACGGCCGATATCCAGAGGCTGGAAAAGGTAGCCATGGCAGACCCTCACCAACAAACAGTTATAGACCTTAAACTCTTAAAAGGGAAATTAAACCAGATTGAGTCCAGGAAGCTAGAAAGGGACCTGTTAGTTTCCAAATCACACACCCACTTTGAGGGCGACAAGGCAGGTAAGTGGCTGGCCGGCCTAGTGAAATATAAGAGAGCGGAAACGGCGATACTCAAGATGGCCAAACCAGCTGGCTCCTGTACATTTGACCAGAGGGAAATAAATGATATTTTTAAGTCCTTCTATTCCTGTCTGTACATTTCCCAGGTGCCACCAGATATTAAGAGGAATTCCTTCAAAAAATTGAACTTCCCTGTCTGAGTGGCGACTTAAGGGAGGACCTGAATTCCCCCATCTCCCTTGAGGACATTAAGAGGGCAGTGGGCAGATAAATAAGGGAAAGTCACCAAGACCTGATGGTATTCCTGTGGAGTTCTACAGACATGCCTGGGATTCTCTCGGCCCACTCCTGGAAGAAGTCTTATGTACAGCTCTGACGGAGGGAGATTTGTCAGCTTCCCTTCGCTTAGCCACCATTGTAGTTCTCCCTAAACCAGGGAGGGATCCTTATCAGGTGTGGCTCCTACTGCCCTATATCTCTCCATAATGCTGACTACAAAATCTTAGCCAAAGTCTTGGCTAGCAGGTTGGAGAGGGTTCTGCCAGGGTTGGTACATACTGATCAGGGCGGGTTTATTAAAGGACACCAGGCCAAACACAATTTGAGGCGCTCTATCAATGTCATTTATAGGTGGAGCAGAGGGGAGGGGGACCTGACAGAGGCCTTCTTGCATTGGATGCTGAGAAGGCCTTCGACTGGGTCAAGTGGCCCTTTATGTTTGCGGTGCTCCACAAATTTGGGTTGGGAGAGCCCCTCCTCACCTGGCTGAAAGCCTTATACACCAATCCCCAAGCCCAGACACTGACTAACAGCACTGTCTCACTCCCTTTGATCTAACTAGAGGCACTAGGCAGGGCTGTCCCCTGTCACCCCTGATCTATGTGCTCACCATGGAAGCCCTTGCAACCACTATACGGGGACACCGGGACATAAGGGGGTGTGTTGTGAAGGGGGAAAGCTAGGTTATTTCTGTCTTTGCTGATGATATACTTTTGTTTTTGGACAACCCTGGGGAAGCTTTGCCAGCACTGAATGAGATCTTTGAGATATATGGACCCCTATCGGGGCATAAAAGTAATTGGGCTAAAAGTGAATGGCTCCCGCTGGGGAAAAAAAGAGTGTCAATTGAGATTGCAGTTATCACCATAAATCTGATTAAACATATCAAATACTTGGGGATTCTGCTTCCAGATAAGCTCTCCCAAATAATTCAACCTAATTATAGGCCCTTGATACAGAAAATCAAGGAGGACTGCATTAATTGGAGGGCCCTTCCCCTTACTTTGCTGGGCCGTGTTAACCTAGTTAAAATGTACATTCTCCTACGAGTGCTATACTTATTTCAGTCCCTCCCAATCTCGCTTCCACCGAAGTACCTGAAGGCACTGGAAGGGGTTTGTTCACATTTACTATGGAAGGGCAAAAAAACCTAGAATAGGGAAATAGATTCTGTGGAACCCAGAAAGCTTGAGAGGCCTGAATCTCCTTAATATGTGTTTGTATTATTTGGCCGCCCAGTTGGACCACATTCAGGATTTGCTGAGAGAGGGTTGGGAGACCCCCACTTGAAGGGCAATGGAAAGTGGTGGGGACTCACACCTTTATTATAATTTGCTGGTTAATTCCCTGTGGGAGAAGAGACCCCCTAAGGTGCTAAACCCCTGTACCAGAGCAACCTGGAAGGTTTTGACTGCTGCCCATTTATTATGACACCCTTCATGGCTGTCACTGGATACCACGCTGGGGGAACTGCTTCCGGAGAGGTAGCCTCTCCAAAACAGATACCATAGGTCTTAGAACATGGGGTGCCCGAGGCCTATATAGACTAGAACAATTTATGGAGGGAGGAGAGGTACGCCAGTTCTCTGACCTCAAAAAGATCTTTCACTTGTCCACATCTCATTACTTTCTCTATCTCAGGACTAGGGTCCAAATATTGTGGCAGTTTTCCCAGCATCAGGGCCACCTGGGGATGGCACACTGTCCTTTGGAAGAGCTATTCAGAAATGTTTCTAACACCAATGGTTTTAAGCCCCTGACTAGGTTCTATAAGCTGCTGTTGGGGAGCCTACGGGACCCAATGGAGAAAATCAGAGAGACCTGGGAGGAGGATATTTACCCAGATGGCCTTACTGGGGGGGGGGAGGGACTGGAGTTTGATATTTAAAAATATTTTATATTGCTCTGTTAATAATTGCATGCAAGCAATGCAATATAATTCTTAATGTAGCCCTATCATACTCCTAAACTAGCTAACAGAATAGACACAGAGAATTCTCCATATTGTTGTAAATGCTCCACTCAGGTGGCCACTTTTTATCATCTAGTACGGGAGTGCCCAAAAGTTCAACATTTCTGCACAGGGATAATAAATGTCCTCTCCAGAACCTTAATCAGTACATGTAGACCCAGCTGAAATTCTGTTGGGGCTACCAGCCCAAGGGCAAGGGAGACCCATAAGGGACCACAAATTATGGAGGATTGGTACGGTAGTAGGAATGTAGGAATTGGCACTATATTGGAGACTTAAACAAGTTCCCATGACAGCATCCTGGGTATCCTCGCTTATCCAAGTAATGAAACTAGAAAGGACACAATATCTGGTACAGGGCCAGCTGAGTAAATACGAGGATAATTGGCTCCCTTTGGAGCAGGCCCTTCCCAGAGATTGGTTCCCTAGCTTCTGATGGGGGTGTCAATCCATTGACAATCTCCACTCTCCAGCACTAAATGACTCAGATATATGTTAGTGATATTCTCAGACTAACTCTAATGCCCACTAGGTAGCAATAGCTTTGAGTAATAGCTGTACAAAGTAATGTAACTGAAATGTATGTATTTGGAAACACTCTCCTAAGGATTGGGAGGAAGGTATGTCCAACTGTGTCCTAAGTTAAATAAAGTTTACAAAAAAAAAAAAAACACAGGAAGAGTTGGCCATTCAGTGATTTCCATATCATAGATGGCTGAGGATACTGAATGCGTTGCGATAATGTCAGCCAGTTCAGCAAACTATATATAGTATGTCACAGTGATGTGCTCTTTTGTCAGCATTTAAAAATGAATCATCCAATTTCATTCATTAGGATCTGCATCCTTCATAGTGCATTGATCAGAGTGGCTGCATACATCAAGATGCCATAATGAAGGGAGGATAAGAAAAATGACTGCATGGAGCATCCCGAGGACTGCGCTCCTTCTCTGGGGGGAGTGTGCCTGGTGCTCGATGGACCCCTGGCAGTGGCCAGGGGTCATGCAGCTATCAGCGACTAAGCAAGTCCAGGGGTGGGAGGATGCAGGACGCCATTGCATGTCCCCGCCCCCAGAGAAAACCAGGAGAAAAAAAGGGAACAGCTGCCTGCCGCCCTCTATGATGCCCACCATGGCTTCAATTAGCCCCCCAGGGTGGCCTTCTGACCTATCCCGATGTCTGTGTTGTTGTGCCAGGGGTGCCACAGCCCCACCATGGGGTATTGGGGAGTCATGGCCATTGTGTGGGCAGAAGTCTGTGACCAGGCAGAGGTACCCAGCAGCTGATGGCTCAAGGAGATAAAAATATGAAAAGAAAAAGAAAAAAACAAAAATATGACTGTAACAATTTTCTTTGATACCTCTGTTTAATAGTTATTGCATCATTACATCGGTAAAGCATTCCTAAACATCTATAAATGAAGGGTGTGTAGGGACCAAATAGTACTTCCAGAATATAATGAATTGTAGAGGTCCCAAATATTCTGGAGTTCTTCCCTAATAGGGAACTATTTGTCATATGTATTTGGGAAATGCTATTCTTTAACAAACAAAACAAACAAACAAAAAGGAACAGTCATCTTACCCTCATCCCCCAGCTCGAATCCTTAAACTCTGTGTATATCTTTCCTGGTGAAACTTTTGAAATAAATAAATACAACCCCTCATCCCCCCACCCTCTGTCCACAGCCCAATTCCCCCTCCCCCCAGCACCCATAATTTGATAATTTGTAATGTATCTAAAAGAAAATCCCACAATGAGCGACCGGCACAACTCACCCATCTCCTCAACCAGCCACTATCTTTATTAGTGCAAAATAGTACTCATTTGTACTTAAAAATAGTCATTATGTTTCCAACACCCCCACCCTGATAGCACCCTATTCCCACACTCCACCCCTCTTAGTACCCAATTCTATGTACGAGAAGGTGAATGGAGCAACTTGCACTCCTCCACCCCAGACACCTTCTCTTGAATGAAAGCACTCTTGCTCATGCCGTAACAGTAAAACCAGCTGATCATGTGGTCAGCTGGTTTTACTTTTACAAAGCGAGCAAGTGCACAAGTACTTTCATTCATTATAAGGTGGCCGGCCATGGAGGAGGGTGGATTGTGCTAGTCACCTTCTAGTATATAGAATTGGGTGTTAGGGGAGAAGGTTGGGAGTTGGGTGCTGCCAGAGTGGGTGACATATTGACTATTTTTCTATGCATGAACAAGCACTTTTTACACTAATGAAGGCAGCAGCTGTCCATGGATGTGGGCAGGTTGTGCCAGCCACCCGTCATGGGACTTTCTTTAAAAAACATAACAGGTTATCAAATTGTGGGTGCTGGAGAGGAGGGTTGTGTTGGACTTCTGACAGAGGGTGGGGGATGGACGGTTGTATATTTAACATGATTTGGGCTGGGAAGGAGGGTAGGGGGCTGTTTCTTTTTCCTTTTTCTTTATTATCACCTGACTATCGAACACTAAATACTGTACCTTTTCCCAAATGTATTTATTTATTTCGTTTTTGTTTACCGGGTAAGTGTGCTAGCCAAAACTGACTATTTTCAAGCACAACCTGGGAGAGTACAACAAGTAAATACAAACTGTTAGCACTTTTTGAGATCAGTTACAGTACCTATAGGTGAAAGGCTACACACAATGTCAACAGGAAAATACATAGGAATAATATTGCATATTACATAAGAGCTGGACACTTATAGCATAAAAGACTGGAAACAGAATTAGGCAAAGCAATGTAACATAGGGCAAAAGTAAAATATACGACAAGGTAAGAGAGGAGCAGTTGAATAGAATTCAAGTAATGAAGTCAGCAGTAGCAATCGAGGTATACAGAGTATACCAAGTAAGAGCTAGAGGTAGAAAGAGTAGGGTAGGTTAAGATGAAAACAGGAGAGGAGTAGAGAAAATGTATCAGAAATATAGGAAGAGAGGGAGAGAAGATAGGGATGGGGTGGTCATGTGTGGCTAAAACAAGTACAGGTGTCAGTCAGAGATAAATATCGCCTCAGCTCACATTTGAAGCAGAGATGAGACTTTGTCAGCTGCAGGTCTAGGGGAAAAGAGCTCCAGATTTGAGGGGCAGAATATTGGAAAGCAGCAGTACCTTTGGAATTACAACACCTAGGTATGTGAAGTAAGGATTGATCAGCCGAACGCAGGCCATGGTAGGAGTTTTGGGGAACAAGCAGTGTAGCAAGTGAGGATGGTGTATTCTGTCGAAGAACAGAATTAACGAGTGAGCACAGAGCATATTTTACTGTGAACTGAGGGAGAGAAATATCTGGCTGCTGAATACCGAATATTTTGCTGAATATTCAGATAAAAGTATTTGCATGCCCCTACTATGAAGTGTGGTCACTAATAAGTCTACATATGATGCATAGGTCAGTGCATTGTCAAGGGTGATGCCCAAATACCTGAAATGCTGTACTACTTCAATAGAAGTGCCATGAAATTTACACAAAAGTTTAACCAGCTCAAAGTAATTTTTAAAGTTTGTTTTTGCAAAGATCATTGTTTTTTTGTTGAGTACCAAATGATTTCTCATCTTGAAGAGCAAAAAAATCTTGTTATAACTTATCGATTACTACATTAAGATTGGCAACTTAGGACCATATCATCAGCGTACAGTAAGAGTAATGTTTCAGTACAAACATTTGGAAGATAGTTAATAAACAGACTGAACAGCAAGGAGCCCAAAATGGAACCTTTAGTGACTCCTAGGTTGATCAGTCTGTAAAAGGAATAGGATCCCCTTATCTGCATTCTTTGCTCTGTAGCTTGCAAATAATCAGAGACCCAGCTCATAACTCAACTAGAAAGACTAATTTTATGTAATTTTAATAAAAGCAAACTGTGATTAACCAAATCAAAAGAAAAGCCTTGATCAAGCACATTACATAAATAATCAGTGAAACCCAATAAAGCTGTGTGTGCTGTGATTTAGGCAAAATCCATGTTGATGTGGAGTAAAAATATTATAGTTACTTAAAGGATACCTAAACAACATTTTGACAACAAACTATTCAAAACTCTGACTCCGTAGGTGACTAAAGGAAAGGCTGCTGTATTCATTAAGGCTAAAACTACATATAATTAGTATATAATTTACCTAAATGTGGTTCCAGAATATTTGAATATTGTAAAATCAGCCTTCTAATTTCAAAAAAACTGTCTTACCTGCTTCCTAAAATGGCCGCCAAATGTGTTATGTGATGACATCATTTGAGCTGAAGTCAGAAAGATATATGGCTCTCTATAGTGCTGACTGTTTATTTTTTCCCTTTGCATAGAATTGTTTCACCCAAAAGGTCAAAACCATGTGCATTATTTTGTATAATACACATGTTAGGCTATGGTTCTGTTCACTTTGTTTATTTTAACATGCTGAAATTGTGTTTTAATCCAACCGACTTTCTCTGTGGCAAACCACAGTGCAGCACAAATCTTGAATAACCTGGTGGTCTAGTGGTTATGGTGGATCCAATATGCTACAGTGGGGATGCTGGGGTGGTGTGCATGCTTAATATTGACTTTTTCACATTTTTATTATACCTTTATATTTTCTGCTATTCTTTTCTAGTATGTTTTTGACAGAACCTACAAATGTAATCCATAGTTTGAACGTAAACATTTGTACAATCAATAAAGCAGACTTCTTCAACAAAGTGGAATGCAGCAGCAGCACACAAGTATGTTACTGTGTGTGTGGATGGGGGGTCCAGCTACACCCTTCACCACCCCCTAGAGTCACCACTTTTTTGCAGCAAAGTTCTTCTTCAGTCCAATGTTAGAGTTCATACTTTCCCGAAACTGAAATATATGCTTGTCTTGTCTTCTTTTGACATGGGAAATAATAACAATAAGAAGAATCAGCATTTGTATAGTGGTTTTCATACACATTGTATCCCAAAGTGCTTTACAAGCAGCACTAGACTGGTAGTGAAGTGACTGAACATATAGTGGCAGCCATTTCATACATTAATATCCACACACAGCTTTGGACAATTGCATGAACTAGTTTAATGGGAAGGGGAATGTTGGCCAGGACAACAGGGTCAGGCAGTGATCAAGGTGCTGGCAGCCCACAACTTACTTCTCACAGTAATCTGCTCATATTTCTCTCCTCTGTCTTCCCCCTTCCCTGAATATAGCAGTACCTTGCAAGAGTGGCCTTCTCAATCCCCCTCTGGTATTCATTTGTCATTATTCCTCCTCATAGCAAAAACTGGTGAGCTTATCACTCTTCTGCATCATGAATGCAAGTAGTAGAGTCCCCCCACTTTATTTTGACATATTAAATATAAACATATATTTCCAGTAAGTCAGGCTGATAGCAACAGGGAACAGGGGGAATGATGGGCTTTCCTATCCTTAAAAGATATATGCTACCTTTGATTAGGCACTGCTAAATGATGGGTGTGCACATCATTATGCACGCTCATTTAATAGTGCCTAATCATAGGTGGCTAGATCACATAGGTAGAAGTTTATTTTCCACTCTGTACAATGCAGCTATCAGCCTGGCTTACCAGAAGATCATGTTTATTATTAATATGTAAAATAACATGGGAGGCTGCACCAACCACATTCATGATGCAGAAAGTTAGTGAACTCACCAGTTTTTGGTATGGGGTGCCAGTGAGAAGAATGAATGAATGCCAGAGAGGGACTGAAGAGGCCATTCCAGCAGGGTATAGCTATATTCAGGTTAGTTGAAGACATGAAGGAGGACGTTGAGCAGATCACTATAAGATCTGAAATGTGGGACTGCCAACATCGTGATCACTACCTGACTGTGGATAAGAGTAGCCAGCAATGACAAATACTCAGAGTGGCAGGGCTGCACCTAAACTGTTACTTGAATTCAGTGTAGGGAGATTACCCTCAGGTGGAGGGGGGTGTTGACATTTGTTAGGACATTATTGAGGGAGTTGTGTATAGCTCATTCAAGATTTGGAAGGGTGGTAGCCAGCCAACTCGAATTGTGGAGTACAGCACAGAAAAGTACTGGAGAAAAATTGCTGGGAACTGTCCTGCGGGGTTCTGCAGATCACAGGTAAAGGAATAGACTGACAATGGAAGTTGGGTGGATTTGCTCAAGGTATTAGTATGCCTCTCCTGCTAATAATATCGTTACCCATTCTAAGTGCAGTCCTTATGAGGGCATGAACAGCAGTTTTTCTGGTGGGTCATGATGCTTATTGCTTGGCCCTCCAGGAAGACCTAGTTGTTGGTCGATGAGGTGGGAAAAAAACACAACAGGGGAACTGTACATACTACTGTCACTGTGCAGAAGGGTCTTGATCCACTCAATGTTTACTGTGGGAGCAGAAGTCAAACACTGAGAATGTGGGCTGGAGAGTGATTTGGGAGGCATTTTTTAACAATGCCAGCTGATGATGCATATTGGTACAGGTGTGCACAACTCTCTGAGGTACAAGATTACAATCTGAGGTGTGATAATTCTCTTCATGAGACCGTAAGCACATATGCGGCACCAGGCAGTACTAAGGACAGGGTATGGATGGTGGGGTGTTCAACAGTAGGCAGGCTAGGTGCAGGGGGTTCACATGGAAAAAGAAAGCCTTGTTTGTGAATTAACAAGAGCATGGGCTTTGGAACTGAACCAGATCAATACTTCGCTCTGTGATCCAGAGCAAGTCATTACACTTCCTTGTGCTCCCAGGCCACACCCGTAAACAAGCGTTCAGCTTAGTGTGTCTCTCCTGGCTAATAAAAAACAAAATTCAGTGCCTGACATAACCACTAAATCATTAGGTAATTGAAGTGTTGTACTGTAATGCAGTTTGCCAAGGAAAAAGTCAGCTGGATTACAAAACATTTTACACAAGTTAAAGTAAACTAAATGAACAAAATCATAGCCTAATGTGTACTGATCAAAATAATCCGTGAGTTAATACATGGTGTTGATCATTCTGGTACAACAATTAAAAACAAAGAGGGAAAGAAGAACTAGTAAGCACTATAAAAATATATGTGGGTCTCTGTCTTTGGCTCAGATGATGTCATCATGACTCATCACTTAACAGACTTGGCAGCCATCTTAGGGAGAAACCAAGGCCATTTTTTGAAAGTGAAAGGCTGATGTTTACATTTTTCAAAAGCTATGAAACTGCATTTATATTATTTACATAAATGCAGTTTTAGCATAAATGTAAACAGCAACCTCTACTTTACCTTGTTATGAAGCCAGATTTTGGAGTTTGCAGTTTTAAAAAACTGCTTGTTTAGGTACCCTTTAAATAAATAAGCAACAGATCAAAAATCGAAGATCAATAATCAGCACATTCAAGTATGTTAGACAGGGAGACAGCATAGCAATCAGACAGTAGTTTTCCACTGGTGACTTTACTTGTTGCCAGACTTACGGACTGGTGTGCTATTGGACTTGCTCCAATTATTTGGTATCTGGGCAGAAGAAAGAGACAAATTTATGATTTTAGTAAGTGGAGCCATAACCTCCTGTTTTGCCATTTCCATGAACCTTGTGTTGAATTTGCAAGGGTTCATCCTAGTGGAATAATTACTTCAAGTACTTTAGCACAATTCAGTGTAATCATTTAAAAATAAAAAAGTGGATAGTCCAAGTAAGTTCAAAACAGGTAGGACCACATAGACAAACTTGCATGTAGTGGTGGAGGTAGAAGAATCCATCAGAAAGCAGAGCATGGGACATATAACAGGAACCCTGCTGGAGGTTAGATAAGTTTTAACTCTTGGTGGACGTGGGGGCAGGAATCTTGCAATTATTTTTATTGTTGAGTGGGTGGGTTTTTCTTGTCCCCCCAAAAAAATGTTACCTTAACTTGCTCCCTTCCCTCACAATGAAACCCTGATACTGCCTCCACTAACAAAAGCATTCTTCCAGGCACATGCTATCGTAACTGCTCTACTGGATTTTGGTATGTACTGAGGCAACTTGAGAGGACCTACTCCAGGTGTAGAACTGGTGTTTGACAGACCTGCTATGACATTGCATGTACCAAGGAGTGCTATAGCCAGTGAAGCTAAAGTGACAGGTTAGAGTAAAATGGAGGTTCCATAGGAAGATTTGCAATTATGAAAAGAACACTTTCTAGGGCAGGCAACAGGGCACCAAGTGACATAGATACACAGTCAGGGTAGGCAGCAATAGGAGGACAGCCGGATTTAAGGAGCCAGGAAGCCTCCAAGTATCTTTAATACTCACAAGGTTAACATCAGATGGTAAGGGAAAGCATTCCTTAGTCAGTGCCATTACAGAACTTTTTTGCCACCCTGGTGGGACAGGACTGCCATGACGAGGCGCCCAAGGTAGTAGTAAAGGAGGATGCAGGGGTCCCTTAGAGTGGAGGCACCAAGGTAGGAGGAAGAGGACCCAGTGGAAGTGGAAGTAACTTCTGATGGGGGACTCAGTTGTGAGGGGGGTTGTTTAGAGAATATCATGAGAGGGAAAGAGGGAGGTGAGGTGAGGTGCCTACCCAATGCCTCGTCATGGAAGGATGGAGAGTGGATCCTTAGGATCTCTAGTGTTATGGGGCAGGAGGGGGAGCTGGATGTCATTGTCCATCTAGGGACAAATGACCTGGCAGGGGAAGCAGCCAGGGTGATGCAGAACAGTTTTAGAGAACTGGGGAGGGTTCTGAAACAGGTAGCATGCACAGTGGCCTTCACTGAGATGCTATGTGTGTAAGGCTGGGAGGGGGGAGGATAGGGCACACTTCACTGTGGTCTTCAACAGCTGGTTGAAGAATGTTGCAGGGAAGAGGGATTTGGCTACATCAGGAACAGGAATCCTACCTGGAGGGATAAAGACCTGTACAAATGGGATGGCCTCTATACATCCAGGAGGGGAACAGCAGTCCTGAATGGAAGATTTAAATGCTACTTCAATCAGCATTTAAACTAGCCAAGGGAGGAGGCAGAAGAAAAGAGGGAGGCAGTAGATGCCCCTCCCCCAGATGATGGAACAGCAGTGAAGGACAGCCCAGAGGAAACAAATTACCCAGGAGCAGTGGGATGTAGGGGCAAAGGGGGAAGGGCTGGGAGGGTCAAGAGGTGAAACTAGGGCAGAGTAAAATACTATAGAAGGTGGGCAGAAGGAAGATAAAAAGGGGAAGGACAGCACCAATGAAAAAGGAGGGGAAAGATGAACTCTGGAAAGGAGGGTAAAGTAGGGGCAGGAAGGGATAAAATGAGTGGAGATCCATGTGCATCAATACAAGAAGCCTAGGAAACAAAATTCCTGACCTTGAGGCTACCATTGTGGATCTGGACCTGGATCTGGTGGCCATAACAGAATCATAGTGCACCAACAACCACAGCTGGGATGTGGCCATTCCAGATTACACTATGTTAAGTGGGGATAGAGCAAGGAGGAAAGAGGGGGGATGTTATATGTAAGGGAAGGTATTAACACCACAGAAATACAAAGGTACAGTGGGGAGAAGGGGAAGGGCTAGAGGTTCTTTGGGTTGGTTTGGATTCGGGGTCTGAGGCCATTATACACATATGGGGATGCTGTACAGACCATTAGCACAGGAGGAGGATTTGGACAGGGTTATGTGGAGGCTGTCGCAAATGTACTCCGCAGGTCAGGCCCTCTGCTCCCACAGTGCCAAACCTCAAAGTGCAATATGTGAACGGGAGACAAATAGGGTAACCCTCCTGTCTGTTTTGGGTCTGAAACACCTCCTATTCATGAGTTTTGAGATAAAATATGAATCCTTTTTTGCTAGCACACCCAGTTAACAGGATCAAATATTACACCCTCTTTGGGGAAATGCAGTGCAATACTTAACCCAGTGGGCACCCAAGCTAGTTCAAAATTCTCCCCATTTTGACTCAGTTTGAGACCTAGGTATTTTCTTACTTTTTGTGCAAAATGGTGACACTATAAACCCTTTAACAGTTTTGTCAGTAATATCAACACTGTTCCAGCATTCACATGCAGAAATGAGAAAACACTCAAGCAGGATTAAGGAAACCAAAACATTTACTGAAATTAAAAATAGTAAATACATACAAAACACTGAACCTATGTACATTAATACTTACAGTCAAAAGAAAAGGGAATTTCAGAAACAAAAACGCCTGTAACTGAATTTCTAGTCTTAACCCAGTTTCTAGCTGGTATTACCTAATTGTAACAGAAGTGCCTTTAAGTCCAGAAACACAGTGTGTGTTCCCTTAGGAGTCCAGAAGAAAGAAAAGAAAAATATCCCAGTCTGCTCAGATTGCTTGGCAATATTGAAAGTGAATCTCTCCATCTCATTGTGATGTCACAGCACATGAGGTCACTGTTAGTCCTGTAATTGAATTGTAATATGATCAAGTATGTCCAAAAGGGTGTCATTTTACTGCTTACTCAAAATCTGCAAATATAGCAATATTAATTTATACAGTCTCTTTGATCAGAGAAATCACCTTTGATCTTTAGAAACAAATCCTGACAGCTATTTCTCTCCTAGCAATGAAAAATATAACAGGTATCTGTTAGAAATTAGGACTTTCTAAGATGTCATAAAAGATGCAGTCTTCTATGGCTTCCTGGGTTTCAAAGTAATTGAAGTTTTACAATGTGTTATAAACTGGTGTTCTTATAGTCCTATGAAGTTAGTTTTTTTTTTTCAAGCCAGAGGTAACCAGCAGGTCAGTACATTTTCAGAAACCTAATATCCCAGGATGCCTTGCTGGCTGACATATTTTCCCCAGTAGAAATCCACAGAACATACATTTATATCACAAGTGTAATCATAACTAGCAACAAGCAGATGCTATCCATCACACCCACTCGCAAAATGGCTCGCAAAGGGGAAGTAATAATTATGGGTGACTTTAATCTGCCAGATGTGGACTGGAACATCCATGCCACAGCTACAGCTAGGAACAGGGTCATCCTAGACTCCCTGCAGGGGGCATTTCTCAGGCAGCTAGTTAAAGGTCCTACTAGAGATGGGGCAGTTCTGAGTCTGGTACTTCTGAATAGAGACATCATTGCAGATGTTACAGTGGGTAGCCTCCTGGGTACAAGTGATCATTGTATAGTGTAGTTTGACATTTGATTGGGAAGGAGTAAAACCACACTAGGATGAGGGTCCTGCACATCAGGAGAGCATACTTTTATGAAATAGGAGACTCCTTTAGGAAATACCTTGGAGATGGAAATGGGGGTTGTAGAGGCACAATAGAATAAAATATCCTTGATGGAAGAGGGATGCCTGGATATCGTAGCAGTCACAGAAACATGGTACACAGATAACCATGACTGGGATGTTAACATACCAGGGTACATAACCTACAGGAGAGACAGGCAGGGGAGAAGAGGGGGAGGAGTAGCTCTCTATGTAAAGGAAGGGATAAAAGCAACTGAACAAAAGAGTAAACAGGGAGGAGAGGAGGCACTGTGGGTCACCTTGGAGACTGGGAAGGGCACCACAATTTGCACAGGGGTTGTGTACAGACCCCCATGTCAGGGGGAGGGAATGGACAAGGATATGATAGAAGGCATTCTTAGAATGGCAGAGAAAGGGGAGATACTGTTGATGGGAGAACTGAATATGCCAGGTGTTAACTGGAGCACATTTGCTGCAGCCACATCCAAGAGCAGGGCCATTCTTGATGCCCTACAGGTGGCAGGCCTCAGACAGCTAGTTTCAGAACCCACTCGTGAGGGAGCAATCTTAGACCTTGTACTCTCAAACAGGGGCAGTGAGAGGATCTCAGATCTAGAAGTGGGTTGCCATCTGGGGACAAGTGACCATCAAACAGTGTGGTTCATGTTAAACTCAGCTACAGAGTCAAGCCATACAAAAATGAGGGTACTGAACTTTAGGAGGGCTGACTTTGGCAAGATGGGAGAGTGCCTCAGAAAAGCACTAGCAAACAGGCTAGAAGGAGGTGTGGAGCAACAATGGGGGATCATCAAAACTGCCATCATAGAGGCAATAAGCCATTGTGTAAAGCAAATAAACAAATCAAAACGAAAAAAAAAGCCACTATGGTTCTCAAAAGAGGTGGCTGTGAAAGTCAGGAAGAAAAAGATAGCATTCCAGAAGTATAAGGAAACACAGAAGGAGCAGGACAGAGAGCTGTACCAGTTAAGGCAGAAGGATGCAGGGAGAGAAGTCAGAATAGCAAAGGCCCAAACTGAGGAAAAGATAGCCAACTCAGTTAAGAAGGGAGATAAAACCTTTTATAGAAACATCAGCGAGCATAGAAAGACAAAGGGAGGGATAGTGAGGCTGAATAGAATGAACGGTGGGTGGGCAGAGGGGGACAGTGAAAAAGCAGGGATACTGAACAAATATTTCTGCTCAGTATTCACAAAACAGGAAGGGGAAGTGCCTAATCCAATTAACAGAAGCACTCTTGATAGGGGGTCGATCCCAGTCCTTTCACAGAAGAAAGGATTCTGCAAGAACTCCTAAAACTGAAGGTGGACAAAGCAATGAGTCCTGATGGAATTCACCTGAATTCTAAAAGAATTAAGGGAGGAACTAGTGAAACCACTGGCTACTCTTTTTAATAAATCATGGGAGGATGGTGTGGTACCCAAGGACTGGAGGAAGGCGGATGTGATTCCCCTTCACAAAAGTGGGACCAAGACAGAGGCAGGAAACTACAGACCTGTCAGTCTGACCTCTGTGGTAGTGAAAGTGATGGAGTCACTTCTGAAGGAAAGAACAGTTGAGTACCTAGAGGCCAGTGGGGCACAGGACCCAAGGCAACATGGGTTCACAGCGGGAAGGTCATGTCAGACGAATCTAATAGATTTCTTTGACTGGGTGACCAAAGTAGTAGACCAGGGAGGGGCTGTGGACATGGCCTACCTAGACTTTAGTAAGGCATTTGACAGAGTCCCACACAAAAGATTAATAGTCAAATTAACCAGCCTGGGAGTGGGTCCCAGGGTGGTAGCCTGGGTAAAACATTGGCTGCACAACAGGATACAGAAGGTAATTGTAAATGGAGTCCACTCTAAAGAAAGAGGGGTTACTAGTGGGGTACCGCAGGGTTCAGTATTGAGTCTAGTCCTTTTTAATGTCTTCATCAGTGACATTGCAGAGAGACTGGAAGGAAAAGTATGCCTTTTTGCAGATGACACAAAGATTTGCAACAGAGTTGATACACAAGGAGGCATGGAAAGGATGAAAAGGGACTTGGCAAGGTTGGAGGAATGGTCAGAAGTATGGCAGCTAGGATTCAATGCAAAGAAGTGCAAAATAATGCACCTGGGAAACAAGAACCCAGGGGAAGAATACACAATGGGTGGGGAGGTAGTAACAACAACAGAAAAGGAAAGGGACCTTGGGGTAATCATATCAGATGACCTTAAGGTTAGCAAACAATGAGAAGACAGTAGGGAGGGCTGGGGTATACTGGGATGTATAGGGAGAGGCATCAGCAGCAGAAAACAGGAAGTTGTTATCCCTCTGTACAGACAGTTAGTGAGACCCCATCTGGAGTACTGCGTCCAGTTCTGGAGACCCCACTCCGCAAGGACATAGACAGGATAGAGGCAGTCCAGAGGAGGGCAACTAAAATGGTGCAGGGTCTGCAAGAGAAGCCATATGAGAGAGAGACTAATAATATATACCCTTGAGGAAAGAAGGAGAGGGGACATGATAGAAACTTTTAAGTACCTCAGTGGAATCAACAAAGTCCAAGAGGGTAGCATCTTTCAGAAAAAGAGATGTGCAAGAACAAGGGGACACAATTTAAAGATAGAAGGGGCGGTTCAGGGACAATGTGAGGAAGTATTATTTCACAGAGAGGGTAGTGGATGCATGGAACAGCCTTCCTGAGGAGGTTGTGGCATCTAAAACTGTGGGAGAATTCAAGAATGCATGGGACAGACATAAGGCAATTCTTGTGGGGGGTAGGAAGAAATAGGCTGTTGGTTAACTAGGATCTGCGGCCTATCCTGTAGGTAGGGAAATGGGCAGACTAGATGGGCCAATCGGTCCTTATCTGCCGTCAAAGTCTATGTTTCTATGTAGGGAATAACTGAGGTAACAACAGATATTTAAAGGTAATAAGCAAGGGTAAGAGGAGAAAGAGGCCCCTGTGGTTCTCAAAGGAGGGGGCTAAGGTGGTAAGGGGAAAAAAAACGTTTTCAGAAAATACAATGAGACTGTAATAACATGGAAGTATATTAGAGAAATTGAGGGAGGCAGGAAGAAGGGTAAGGACAGCAAAGGCTTTAACCGAGGAAAAGATTGCCCGGGAGGTCAAAAATGCCGTTAAGACTTTTTTCAGGTACATGAGCGAAAAGAGAAAGCAAGGGGTAGTACAGTGAAAATTAGGAGACCGGGGGATAGAGGTGGGGCAGTGCAGAGGAAGACCAAGAAGAATAAAAAATTGTAAATGAATACTTCCGCTCAATCTTCATGGTGGGAGGGGGGGCTGCCATGCATTAACATTCACCAAGGGAAGGTGAATGGACACAAGTCCATTTACAGAGGAGAAAGTCTGCCAAGGATTGGATGCCCTTAAGGAAAACAAGGTGATGGGTCCGGATGGGATTCACTATAGGGTGTTTAAGGAACTGAGCACAGTGCTTGCTGCCCCTCTGGCAATACTATTTAGCACTTACTGGGGAGTGGAGGAGGGCTGATGTGTTCTCTCTGCACAACAGCAGCAGCAAGGAATTACAGATCAGTTGGTTTCACATCAGTAGTGGTGAAGGTAATGAAGTCTGTGTTGAAGGAGAAATTGATGGAGTACCTGGAGACATACAGGCTGCAGGACCACTTAAAAAGAGGGAGATCATGTCAAATAGATTTCTTTGACTGGGTAACTAAGGAGGTACATCAGGATAGGCAGTGACTGTGGTTTATAAAGAACTTCAGGAGGGCCTTTGACACTGTACCACACAGGAGGCTGGTAAAGAAACTTAGCAGCCTGGGGATGAGGGAGAAGGTGGTGAGCTGAGTATCTGACTGGTCGAGAGATAGGAGGCAGAGACTAGTGGTAAATGGCGATCACTCAGGAGATGGGAGAGTGACTGGTGGAGTACCACAGGGACCAGTACTGAGCCCTGTCCTCTTCAATGTCTTCATAAGTGACATTGCCAAGTAACTGGATGGAAAGGCCTGTCTCTCTGCTGATGACACGAAGATCTGCAAAAGGGTGGACACCCAGGAGGGGGTTGAGAAAATGCAAAGGGATCTGGGGAAACTAGAGGAGTGGTTTAGGGATTGGCAGATGGGTTTCAATGCCAAAAAGTGCAAGGTCATGCACATAAGGTGGAGAAACCTGAGGGCTTTGTATAAGATGGGAGGTGGTTCTTACAGTTACCAACAGAAGAGGGACCTTGGGGTGATCATATCTGATGATCTCAAGGTGATGGGGCAGTGGGACAGGGCAGTATACAAGGTGATCCAGATACTGCGGGTGCATATGGAGGAGCATTTCTAGCTGGAAAAGGGAGGTAATGTTGCCTTTTTTTGCTTGCATGTGAGACCCCACCTGGAGTGCTGTGTTCAGTTCTGAAGGCCAAACCTTTGCAGTGTTAAGTCAGTGCAACAGAGCAGTGAACGGGGCAAGCCAGATGCCGGGGTACATAGAGAGAGGGATTTCTAGGATCAAAAGGGAGGTGGTGTTGCCCTTTTTGCTCACTTGTGAGACCCCCCCACCAGGAGTACAGTGTCCAGTTCTGGAGTCCAAACTTTGTATAACCCCCCTCTCCCTCCAATTGTCTAAGGGTCCCTATGTTAACAATGAAGGAGGGGGGGCATATCCTGAGCACTGCAGAAAACAACCACAGCTTCCAAGACAGTAATAGATTCAGGCCTTACCTGGCCAGTGGAGCTCCAAGCACAGAGATAGTCTCCCTTCCAGGATGTAAGTTAATAAGAAGATGTCCCATAATAGTGCCGCAGTTTTAATGTAAAAATGCTTGCAGTTTTACTTTCACCGGGTCCTGAGGACTTCCCAGTGTTAAGAGTCGCCCACACTCCACCCCCGTACTCAGCAAAGCTGTGATGTGATGCTAGGGAGAGCATGGGGGCTCACTCCATTATAGTCTATGGGGACATCTTTTGGATCATTTCTTTTATATTGTAATGGTCAGTTTGTGGTGAAATGTGGGCACTGGTTGACTAACAAGGCCCACTTCTCACTTCCAGATAAGGATACCCACAGTGGCCTGTATAAATGAAACTGGACAACGGCTCCCTTAGGTTCTGGTTTCAGTGTTCCCCTTGCACTCCTTCATGGGTCTTGCCCCAGACTCAGGCATGGTGGGCCTGATAAAAATGAATCCCAGAGTGCAGGCCCATCCAGTCTTATCTACAGCAGTGTGCCACATGAGAATGTCCTCCCTGGATCTGCCACCTCCAAGAGGCCCTGATGCAGCCCTGCCACCACCGAGCCAGTCCCCTTGCCATTCTGTCCCAGGTTTGAGGTAACAAGGAGTTCCCAGCATCCTGATGAACCAGTCCCTCTGCTTCCTCCTGTCTCTTCACTTACCGAAAATGCAATGGTTCCCCGATCCCAACAGTCACCAGCTCCTGCCACCCTCCCCACAGAGATGCCACCCATGCTCTGCCACTGCTTAAGCCAGTACCTTCCAGGCTGGGGGATTTAGACCCCAGCCTACTACCCTGCCAAACCCATTGTCTCTCTCCTCTTCTTCATCTTTGCCCTTCACCTATATAGTGAGCAGAACACTGCCACTAAGAGCAGGTCAAAGGAAATGCCCAAAGCTAATGCCTACCAGGATGGGGGGGCCAAGGTTAGTGAGCCCACCCCGCGAAGGGGGGGCTTACATTTACAAGGACACTGACAGGGTAGAAGCTGTCCAGAGGAGGGCTACTATAATGGTGTAGGAGTTGCATGACAAGCCAAACAAAGAGAGGCTGTGGGAACTCAACATGTACTCCCTGGATGAGTGGAGAGTGGGAGGGGATATGACTGAGACCTGTATGTACCTCACGGCGGTGAACAAGGTGCAAAACGGGAGTATCTTTCACAGGAGAAGGAACTCAGAATATGGGGGCATGCTATAAAGCATAGGGGAGGAGGTTTAAGAGGGACGTAAGGAAATTCTTCTTCACAGACAGGGTGGTGGATGTCTGGAACAGCCTGCTAGAAGAGGTTGTAGGGGCAAAGACAGTGGGGAGTGAGCTTCGAACATGCGAGAGATAGGCACATTGGTATAATAAAAAAGGTTAAGTGAGAAGGGATTGAGGGTCACCTGTGACCAAACTGAGTCCAGGGTGTAGGGTTAGGCAGGAAACATTGGTCAGACTAAATAGGCCTATCAGTCCTTTTCTGTCAACAAATTATATGTTTCTGTAAATGAAAGATATCTTCCCTTACCAAGGCTGTTTTACTGCTCACTGGTGTGGCATTAAAGACTTATCCCAAAGCTTTAGAGGCCTTTCTGCTTTCCCCCCGCCTCATTGTCTCACATATTTCAGGTGCAGAAGTGCTTGTCAGACAAGGGGGTGGGCTTCTGTCCAGACCAGGGTTCATAAACTGGCCTTCTTCTACCCCCACCCTTGACCCACTGGAGCCTATAAGCTTCCATCTCCTCAGCCTTCTGCAGATGTTACATTTCTAACAGGTGCCCACAGCATCATTCTTCAGCTGAGAGCTAAATTTGAAAAAAGGTACAACTGTCTAAGCTGGTGGGAGAAGAAGCCAGCCTCCTGACATCCCCAGCTCATTTAGGAAAATGTGTCTGGTGCATTATTATCTGCATATGCTCTTTGTTATTGGAGAAGTAAAGAAACTGTGGGCAGGGAGAGTGCAACCCAAACATTCAGCTGGGATGTTTGTGCTATCTGTAGTCTAACTGACCCTGAATAAGCTGCTAATGGTATTCAGGTTAATTAATGAGCCAACGAATGAGAGCTTTGCTCCAATTTCCCCAGCAGCTTCAAAAAGGGCACTTTGTGAGCTGCTGGATCAAGTGCTACAGCATGACTGGGAGCCAGACAACAAACAGAGGTCTGGGTCTTCTGAAACAGGCAGCTGCAGCATTTGTTCTCCACACGTGAAGATATGTTTTATATCTATAAAAATCTATTTCTATTTTAGAGAGTTCAGTTGTGATGGACATGAAGCAGGAGACCGACATCTGCTGTTGCAACAAAAATCATTAGTCAGAGACTGTCTAGCAAGATGGGTTATACATTTTTAAGACTTACTTTTTTCTTTAGTTCTAACAGTTTGAATTGTAAATTTTAGTGAAAAAGGAAGGAAATGAGTCAGCTCTGAGTTGATTCAACCCAGGTCCTCAGAATATCAACCAGATATTCTGAAGGCTGAACTACAGTATCAGTTGAGCTGGGTGAAATTTTGTTGAGTGCCTATACAAAATTGCCACTTCAGCATTTGCACAATTTTGTGAAATTTTCAGCAATATTTTGCCAGGCTTTAAATTGGCTCAAACAAGCATTATGTTGAAAGAGTACATTTTTAACATACTGTATCTTGTTAATGATATACAGTTTAATAAAAGATGTGCTACAGTTGGCCAAAGTGCACATTTAGTAGTGAAACAACCCTTTTTTGCATATCACAAAACTTGAAGTTTTACATAAAAAGGTCCACCAATACAACCTGTTTGCATTATTTGCATGTTTTATTTTGCATTTCAAAAGTGTGTATTTTCCAAGCTGAAAAAGGTGTGTTTTTGAAATGGGAGTCTTTTTTGTGAAGTTCACAAAATTTCACAAACATTTTACGCAGATTAGTCACAATTTGCAAAGACTACAGAACTAGTCTGTTTTGCATCCTACCTGTCTAGATCCCAGCAAACCAGTGTGGACCAGCAAGCTTACCCCCTTTGTGATAGGGCAAAAATCAGCTGGTGGCAAACTGACCCATGACATTCAGCTGCCCATCCTGGACCGGGGGGTTGGGGGATAGCTGGTGAAACCAGAGCTGTGAGTATGAGATGGAGGACTCACAGTCATAGACTGCATTAGAGTAAATTTGTCTCTTGTTTTCATACCCATCAACCTCCCCATGTAGTCATGTTAGTGTCCTGTTGATGCACCAGCCTATGGAGAGTGGGCCAGTGTCACATAATCACCCATGATGTTAGCTCCACCCTACTGACCACAGGTGGTGGTGCTGCTGCAGTAAAGGAAGCCTCCTCTTCCTGGAGACTGAGAGCAATGCTCTAGTGTTCCCATCGCTCCACCAGTTTGGTACAGGTGGTTGAACCTTGATCACCCAAATGGAAGAGTAATGTGCTTCACTGGCACCACTTGTGTGGGCTGAAACCAAAATTTATTAGTGAGAAAGAAATCACATAGCTTACCTGGAAACAAAATCTGCATAAGGGGACCTTCTGCTTCCCTTTATGCAAGGGGTTGCATTTCCTGTTAAGAACTGAACCATTTAAAAGAGTATAAATATTTGCTCTGTATAAACCACATCTACCATTTCCTGCCCAAAAGAGCAATGTATTTATATCTGCAACCCACAAGGTGCATTGTATTGAACTTTCAAACTTGCCCAAAGATGAAAGTCAAACATTTATGTCAACTTCTACCCCTACAGACATGTATGGGCTTTGGAGATTCAGTCCAAGAAATCTAGGATAGAATGGCAGTCAAAAAAATAATTGTTTGACTTAAGAAATCATGATTTGAAATTTGATATTGTGCCTTATTTTCTGATACTTTTCCAACTATCAAATTTCTAACTCAATGGTGACTTCCTCAAATGCAATGAACCACAAAACTAACTAATTAGGGTAGCCACATGTTTGGTTTTGGATCACGCCATCCAGCATTCAGGGTCCTTATCTGGTCATCTAATTTTACTCAGAGGTTGTCCAGTTTTTGAGCCATTTTGAGTAGTCACAGACTCTTATACAGGGGGAGGTCATGTCAAATAAATCTGAGAGATTTCTTTGGGTGACAAAGGAGTTAGATCAAGCTGGAGCGATGGATGTGGCTTACTTAGATTTCAGTAAGGCTTTTGACACCACTCCACTTATGAGACTAGTAAGCAAGCTGGGTAGCTTAGGAGTGGGTCCAAAGATGGTAAAGTGGATAAGAAATTAGTTACGGGATAGGCGGCAGAGGGTGATGGTAAATGTAGTTCACTCTGAGGAAGGGAAGGTGACCAGCAGGGTTCCTCAGGGATCAGTGATGGGACTGGTTCTCTTTAATGTCTTTATAAGTGACATTGCAGAGAAGCTGGAAGGAAAGGTCTGTCTCTTTGTGGATAACACCAAAATCTGAAACAAGGTGGACACTCTGGGAGGGAGTGTGGAAAAGATGAGCAGAGACCTGAGAAGAACTAGAGGAGTGGTCAGTGGTATGGCAGCTGGGTTTCAATGTAAAAAAGTGCAAAATAATGCACTTAGGGCACAGAAACACAAGGGCAGAGTACAAAATGGGTGGAGTGGTATTGACAACCACCACACAGGAAACAGACCTGGAGGTAATCATATTAGATGACCTAAAGGTGGTCAGGCAGTGCGACAAGGCTGTTTGGAGAGCTGGTGGGATGTTGGGGAGTATAGGGAGGGGTATCACCAGAAGAAAGAGTGAGGTGGTGTTACCTCTGTATAGATCTCTGATAAGACCCCACCTAGAGTACTGTGTGCAGTTCTGGAGATCACATCTCTGGAAGGGTATAGACAGAGAGGAGGCTGTCCAGAGAAGGGTAACTAAAATTGTGCAGGGTCTGCATCAAAAACCATACAATGAAAGGCTAAAGGACCTCAATATGTGTGCACTGGAAGAGAGGAGGAAGAGGAGGGATGTGATAGAGACCTTTAAATACCTCACAGGGTAAATAAGATACAGGAGGGAAGTATTTTTCAGAAGAAAAGGTGCTCAAGAACAAGGGGACATGCTATGAAGCTGGAGGGGGTAGATTCAGGAGAGATCTTCGGAAGTACTTTTTCAAGAAAGAGTAGTAGATTCCTGGAACATTCTTCCAGTGGAGGTGGTGGGGGTAAAGACCGTGGCAGGGTTCAAGAATGCACGGAATAGGCATAAGGGAATCATAGTGGAAAGAAAGGGAAGAGAGGGAGAAAGAGCTGTAGATAAGTATGGTCTGCAGTGACAGTGTAGGTATGGAAAAAAAGGGCAGATTGGGTGGGCCATGTGGTCTTTATCTGCCATCAAATTCTATGTCTCTATGGCTGCATGCCCAGGTTACAAATAGGTTCTAATGTTATACAGACCATTGCTTGTAAAACCAGTCAGTCTGGGAGGTGTTACAAATGGCTATTAAAACTGTTACCAGCAAGTTAACCTAATCCTTTCCCCTCTGTATTTTAGGTATGGTCTTGTACTGCACCATAAAAGTTCTCCGATATTACAAGTGGATTTGAAAGTGGAGGAATGTACTCATTACTTATAAAAATGGTGTCGAGCTAGGACTGGAGTTTGGGTGTGGTTAATTATCTGGTTCTTGCCTCATTCAAACGTGGCAACCCTTCCGAATGATAGTGGGAACGTTTTCATTATTTTTAAATATAAGATGTGCCAGCATGATGGCTCACAAAAGCCGGGTGTAATACTTCAGTGCAAGCTAGAAAGAGAAAGAATGGAATCCAATTCCTTGTGTAATCCTAAGCTGCTGTGAATGATGAGAGTGGGTACTAGGACCAGAGTGACATGGAAGAGAAAGGGGTCCCTTCAGCCTAGTAGTGAAATGTGGTGGCTCACTGTGTCAAGGAACCCTGTGTTGTGCATTATCTTATACTTAAGGTTGCAGCATTTCAGTGCCTCCTGTTCTCTGTCTCACTGGGCACAGCAGGGCATATACCTTGGGTAAAATGAAGCAACTGGAGGTGTACGTAGAAGAAGCAAATATTGCAGCTTCAGCATTTATTGAAATACAGTGCAACACCCTCAGGAAAACCTGATGATTAGCGATGATACAACGATCATCGTGAAAATGAGACTGAAACAGTTACAGAGAGGTGCCATTGCTTAGATGGAACACTGTTGTAAAAGTTGATGATGAGTGACACACACAGGTCTTCAAAAGGGTATGGGAAGCCGTTCAATTCAAAATGACAGTTTTCAGAATATAATTAATAGTGAAATGTCTATGACTAACAACAAAATGTATACAGCATGATATTATGAGAATGACAAACATTAAAATGAGTATATCACACCGAAATGGTTATGAGACCTTCTGAAATGAGTATGACCTATACCAAAATGTGTATGACACATACCAAACTGGATACGACATACACCAAGATGGATATGACATTCATCAAGATAGAAATAACACTTATTAAAATATGTATGGCATATACCAAAATGGCTAGGACACATATTGAAGCAGGTAAGACACATATGAAAATAGATGTGACACATACCAGAATGGGTATGACACACACCAAAATGGGTATGGCACAAAATGAAATTGATATGCTGTACCAAAAAGGGTATGATGCATAAAGAAATAATTATGGCACATATTGAAATGGATATGGCCTATACTGAAATCGATATGACATAGTAAAATGAGTATGACATAACGTAATGGGTATGACACACACCAAAATGGGTTTGGCACTAACTGAAATTAATATGACACTCATCGAAAATGATATGACACATACTGAAATAATAATGACACATATCGAAACGGATATGACCTATACTGGCATGGCTATAACACATAGCAAAATTGGTATTGTATACCAAAATGGGTATGACACACACCAAAATGGGTTTGATACTAACTGAAATGGATATGATACACACTGAAAATGGTATGACACATGCTGAAATAATGACACATATCGAAATGGATATGACCTATACTGAAATGGATGTGACATATAGTAGCAAAATGCAATTATATACTGAAATGGGTATAACATAGACAGAAATGGCTATGGCACACATCAAAATGGGTCTGACACTAACTGAAATGGAAATGACACACACTGAAAATGATATGACACATGCTGAAATAATAATGACACATATTGAAATGGATATGACCTACAGTATACTGGAATGTCTATAACACATTGCAAAATGGGTATTATATACCGAAATGGGTATGAGACAAACTGGACTGGCTATGACAAACACTGAAATTGGTGTGATGCACACCGAAATAGTTATGACACACAGCTAAATGGATATGACCCATACTGAAATGGATATGGCACACACCAAAATGGGTATGACATGCCGAAATGGTTATGACATACACCAAAATGGTTATAGCATGAACTGATGTGGATATGACACACACTGACATGGGTATGACAAATACTGAAATAATTATGACACATACCAAAATGGATGTGCCACATGTTGAAATGGGTATGACACATACCAAAATGGGTAAGACACACACCAAAATGGGTATGACATGCCGAAATGGTTATGACATACACCAAAATGGTTATAGCATGAACTGATGTGGATATGACACACACTGACATGGGTATGACAAATACTGAAATAATTATGACACATACCAAAATGGATGTGCCACATGTTGAAATGGGTATGACACACACCAAAATGGGTAAGACACACACCAAAATGGGTATGACAAAAAACAAAATGTATGTGACATACACCAATACAAGTGTGACACATACCAAAATAATTAAGACATACACCAAAATAGATATGACACATACCGAAATAATTGTGACACATGCTGAAATGGATATGACCTATACTGAAATGGATAAGACAGATAGAAAATATATATAATACATACTGAAATAATTATGACACATGCCAAAATATATATGATCTATTCTAAAATGGATATAATGCATAATAAATAGGGTATGCCACATTCTAATATGAATATGGAACTTTCTGAAATACAGTAGATATGACCACCCACAGAAATTCATGTGACACATACCAAACACCAATAAGAAAATACTACAATGCATATAACACATACCTGAATGAATACAACACACACTGAAATGGATATGACCCATACTGAAATGTATAAGACTCGTACCAAAATGGTTATCAAATGTACTTCAATTATTAAGGTACCTACTTAAATTAATATAATGTATACCAAAATGAATGACACATACTGAATTGTAGATGTATTTAATATATTAATACTCTTGATAAATGTGTACTGTTGTAAATAAACGGTTATGAAGTACTGAAAACAAAATCATATATTTAAATGTGTATGTTGCACACTGAAATGCACATATAGCAAACTGAATTGTTGCCAGACTTGCAAGGCATAGACTGAATAGAGTGTAACATGTGCTAAAGTGTCAGTACAGCAAACTGAAATGTGAGACACCAAGATGAGTAATATAACACATACAGAACTGAGTAGAACACACAGTGAAAAGCATGTGACTTGTGTAACCAGACTGCAGCATCACCCCCTGAGATTCTGTAGCAGTTCCTGTTCAGCTTCACTACAGGTAATAGTTCCTTTTTTTTGTTGTTTAACCAGGACTAGCACAATAAGCTGAAAGCTTTTGTACAGGTGCGACCTGGGAGCACAGCTAAGTTAAGTGACTTGCTCATGGTCACACAGTCTGCAAGTGGAAGCTGTGGGATTCAAACTCAGGTCTGGTCTGCTGGATGTCACCAGATTTGCAGCTCAGAGCCTTAAATCACTGCGCTATACTGCCTCCCTGTTCCTTAAATTGTGCTATTCAGGAATATGCACAGTGCATATTATTAAACTGTTATTTTGCTACTATACCAGTTTTATTTTGTATTTTTTTTTTAGTTTCTGTTAAGGTGACCTTTGTTTTCAAAAGTTTTATCTGGCTTTTAATAAAAAAAAATGTTGTTGTACAGTATGTGTTCTTTGTGTAAGGTTATGCTTAATACTAGATAAACCCATCCTGTACTTCTTCTTCCAATGTTTTGTAGAGTTGTACAGTATGTTGTGCTGTATAATATTTTTGTTTGCCTGTAAAAGAGGGGGCATTATCATAAAATATGTAGCTCAAGGATTAGTTAATTGCTATGTGTTTTATCTGAATTTCACTAGCTTACTGAAGGTTAGAGTTTTTCTTTACTGCCTTCTGAAAACTAATGTCAGTATTTTACCACTTTTATGAACAGCAAAGGAAGTAAATTAGCCATTTACTCTGTAAGAATAAGTGCTAGAAACACATTTTATACCACTGGAAAGCTGAGGATCTCTTTTTAATACTATATCCCAGATGTTTGTAGCTTATGATATTGTGGAGCAAACAGCCTCATTAATGTCCTAGTTTTTTTTCTAAACAATGGTAGGCTGTGAATCTAGTTATCCATCAAATTATTCATTTCACTGCCCTTTCTCCCCATATTCCCTGACCTTTTTATAAGAAGGGTGTTACATTTTCACAGGCTTCAGTATATATGCTGAACGATTGAATCATTTAACGGCAACATCCACACCCAGGTTAGTGAGCTAGTGTTTTTTTTCTTCGGACTGTATTGTTGGCAGTATAAGTGGCAAAATGCTGAAGTTAGTTTTAAAAAGTTAGCAACAAAAACAAACCTTCAGTAAACAATTTAAGGTCAACTAAAACACACCAATTTAAAACAAAGACTTCTAAAAAGAGACTGAAGACAAATATAGAGTCTTTCACCAACTACCACCTCACAAACTTACTACACTGTTGCCCCACTACCGTCCCATAATGCTGCTTGCAATGAAATGAAGATAATAATAGCAATAAACCAGGCAATGTAAGCAAATGAATAACCAACTAAACACAATGCCCCAGCATTATAAATAGCTATCATTAACAATACAGTCAAGGAAAAAAACACTAGCTCACTAATCTGGGTGTGGATGCTGCCTTTAATGATTCAGTAGTTCAGTACATGAACTGAAGCCTATAAAAAATGTAACACTCCTCTTATAACAAGCATTTGTCAATGCCGAATGTTTGCTTGCTGGCATTGGCAGTGGTAGTGTAGAAGTTACAGAGCTGTGTAATAGGAATGGCAGTGAAGTACTGAACTGAAGCCAACCCCACCACCACCCTGCAGAGAGTGACAGGCATTGGGGTGTGCCTTTGGGTCGTCAGGCATAACGGCCCTGCCATTTCACCACAGCCCACCCTGCAGACACTGACAAGTGTCACGGTGTGCCTTGGGGTCTTTGGCCCTTATGTGCACCCCATTCCATCAGGAAGTACGGTGAGATGGGTGTGGTATACGAGAATGGGGTGAACTTTGGGGCTGAAGAGTCCAAGGCATACCTCAATGCCTCTCACTGGCTGCAAGGTGTGGAATGGTATGAGCATTACAGGCAAGAATCCCAAGTCACATCCCTGATGCCTGTCATTCTCTACAGGGTTGGGCATTATGGTTGGAAACCCTAATACCTCAGGCATTTGTTGGTATTTTCACTCCAAATTTTCAACATGTTTTTTTTTTTGTGACCCCACCTCATGAACAGTGGCAATATCAGCTTGTTAGCCAAAAGCTGCTTATGCACAGTGACTACGGCATTTAGCACCACAGGAGCAAAAACATTCTGAATAGGATGTAAAGAATGACAGCTGTACTGTTTATGGGGAGGTGTAAAAAATGTCAATGTTGCAAATCTGCAGTAAAAATATAAAAAAAACCGAAGTCACGAGCGTGCATAGAAACTGAGCAACCCACACCCGTAATGTAATTAGTTTGGGGATTTTTTTACAGCAGATTGTCAACACAGGCATTTTGGGACCGCCGATCATGAACAGTGTCACTGTGATTTTAGTTATCTGTCCCGAACAATGATTTCCCACAGCAACCACGCATCTCTGCACTGAAAGTGTGAAAACACATTTTGGCCATGTTCTGGAAAATGACAGCTGTACTGTTCATAAGGAAGTGTGGAAAAATGCCACTGGTGAAAATCTGGACTGAAAATATTACAAAGTCATGAACTTACGAGGGTGCGTGGAAACTGCACAATGTTCACTCATAACACAGTCATTTTATGGACTTTTGTCACCAAATTTTCCACATAGCCATTTTAAGACCTCTGCTCATGAACAGTGTAACTGTGATTTTCTTAATCTGTCCCAAACATTGCTTTCGCACACCGGCTGCACCATTGTGCTCTACATGTGCGAAAACACATTTTGGGTGACATGTGAAAAATGGCAGCTGTACTGTTCATAAGGAAGTGTGATAAAATGGCAATGTTGAAAATCTGGAGTGAAAATATTGAAAATTCACAAACATACGAGCGTGCGTAGGAACTGCGCAATGCACACACGTAAAGCAGTCATTGTTAGGGATTTTGTCACCAAATTTTCAACATAGCCATTTTAAGACCTCTGCTCATGAACAGTGTCACTGTGATTTTCTTACTGTGTCCCATACATTGATTTTGCACACCGACTGCGCCATTGTGCACTACATGTGCGAAAACACATTTTGGGTGACGTGAAAAATGGCAGCTGTACTTTTCATAAGGAAGTGTAATAAAATGGCAATGTTGAAAATCTGGATTGAAAATATTGAAAATTTGCAAACTTACGAGTGTGCGTAGGAACTGCGCAACGCACGCACGTAAAGCAGTCATTGTTAGGGATTTTGTCACCAAATTTTCAACATAGCCATTTTAAGACCTCTGCTCATGAACAGTGTCACTGTGATTTTCTTAATGTGTCCCATACATTGATTTCGCTTTTACCGACTGCACCATTGTGTGCACTAAATGAAGCTGAAACATTTAGGTGAGATGTGAAAATGACAGCTGTACTGCTCATAAGAAGGTGTGGTAAAATGGCAATGTTGAAAATCTGGATTGAAAATATTGAAAACTCGCGAACTTACGAGCCTGCATAGGAACTGCGTAACGCACGCTCATGAAACAGTCATTCTTTTGAATTTTTCCACCAAATTTTCAACATAGGCTTCTTGAGAGCCCACCTTATGAACACTGGCAGTGTTGTTTTGTTAATTGGTCCCAAAAGGTGATTTCGTGCAGTGATTTCAAAATCACCCTTCGGGCCAGAATAATGCCATGACAGTGACATCTTTCATGAGAAGGGATCCCCAAAAAACATTGAAAATTTGGTGCAAAAATTCAAAAAAATGTCTGAGATATGCAGCAAAGTTGAAAAAACCCTATCTGTCCCATTATACAGCTTACCGGCATTTCCTCAGTTCGCGGTCAGCTTTGAAGAGTGCAGGCGTGTTCCGGTCCACCAAAGATCATCGGCGCTGAGGTCAGGAGGTAAGTATGGGGTGGGGGTGTGGAGCAGGGTGCGCAGTGGGTAGTGTGGGTTGTGGGAGGGGCAGGAGAAGCGCCAAGGACATTTTTTATTTCCAGGTTTTTTAAGTAGCGGCGGGGGCGTTTGCCACGCTGGGGTGGGCTCCCAAGCGTAGCACAAAGATAGCTAGTTGAAGCGTGGGCCAATGGGATTAGGCACCCCGTCGGCCATAGCAGTTGCCATGCTGGGTGGGCTCCCAGCGTGGCACCCTGTACTCTGTGGGGAGGACAGTGGAGCCGAGCGGGGATTGGGCACCTCCGTCAGCTATACAATGAGTTGCCATGCTGGGGTGGGCATCCAGCATGTATGTGGAAACTTTGGAGGCGCCACAGCCGATGAGATTGGGCACCTGGCTGTACAGTGTGTGCGTGGGGGCAGCACGCGAGTATGCGTACATGCGTGCGTCTGCTGTGTGTGTGTGTGTGTGTATGTAGGGTAGCGCGCAGGAGCAGGCAATATCTTATCGCTGCTCACTGAAGTGTAGCTCCCCCTTTCAACTGTACTGCACTGCATTTTGGAGCTGTCATAGACAGCTCTAGCAGGCACTGGAGAACTGCGGCTGCGCCTCCCAACACACTGACTGAATTGGAAGAGGGGGTGACACACCTCAGAAAACTCGGATGATGGCAGTATGTTTCTTGCACATGCGTGCAGGCAAACATAAAAAGTCAGGGAATCTGGGGAGAAAGGGCAGTGAAATGGATAATTTGATGGATAACTAGATTCACAAACTGCCATTTTTTAGAAAAAACTAGAACATTAATAAAGGCTCTGTTTGCTCCATAGTGTCATAAGCTGCAAACAACTGAGTTATAGTATTAGAGATTCTCAGCTTTCCAGTGGTATAAAATGTGTTTCTAGCACTTATTCTTACAGAGTAAATGGCTAATTTATATCCTTTGCTGTTCATAAAAGTGGTAAAATACTGTCATTAGTTTTCAGAAGGCAGCAAAGAAAAACTCTAACCTTCAGTAAGTTGGTGAAATTCAGTTAAAACTCACAGGAATTAACTAATCCTCAAGCTACAGATTTTTTTTGGTAATGCCCCCTCTTTTACAGGGGCAAACAAAAATATTATACAACACAGCATACTGTATAACTTTGCAAAGCATTGGAAGAAGTACAGGATGGATTTATCTGGTATTACTGTAAGTATAACCTTACACAAAGAACACATACAACAGTATTTTTTTTATTAAAAACCAGACAAAACTTTGAAAACAAAGGTCATCTTAACAGAAACTAAAAAAATAAAAAATAAAACTGGTACAGTAGCAAAATAACAATTTAATAATATACATTGTGCATATTCCTGATTAACACAATTTAATGAGCTGAACAAGAACTGCTGGAGTCCTACAGAATCTCAGGGGGTGATGCTGCACTCTGATTGGTTACACTAGTCATGTGCTTTTTACTGTGTGTTCTCAGTTCAGTATGTGTTATACTCATCTTGGTGTATCACAGCATTTCAGTTTGCTGTATCAACACCTTGGCACATGTTACACTCTATTCAGTCTATGCCTTGCAAGTTTGGCAACAATTCAGTTTGCTATATGCTCATTTCAGTGTGCAACATACACATTTTAATATGATTTTGTTTTCAGTACTTCATAACCATTTTGTTTATTTACTACAGTGCACATTCATCAAGAGTATCAATATATTAAATAAATATAATCTACAATTCAGTATGTGTAATATTCATTTTGGTATACATTATAATAATTTAAGTAAGTACCTTAATAATTCAGGTAAATGTGACCATTTTGGTACGAGTCTTATCCATTTCAGTATGGGTCATATCCATTTCAGTGTGTGTTGTGTTCATTTTGGCATGTGTTATATGCATTGTAGTATTTTCTTATCGATTTTTGGTATGTGTCATATGAATTTGTGTACTGATCATATCTATTTCAGAAAGTTTCATATTCATATTATAATGTGTCATACCCTATTTATTATGTATTATATCCATTTCAGTATAGGTCATCTCCATTTCAGCATGTGTCACAATTATTTCAGTATGTGTTATAACCATTCCAGTTTGTCATATCCATTTTGGTGTATGCCATAATTATTTTAGTATGTGTCATATATGTATTGGTGCATGTCATATGGAGTCCCTTGTAAATGAGCATATTTTTATACTCAGTGGGTTATTTCCATGTTCATTTTATGAATAAAATCATTACTACTACTACTACTACTACTACTGTCACATATAATTCATTTTTTGTCATGCCCATTTTGGTGTGTGTCTTACCCATTTCAACATGTGGCATATCCATTTCGGTATGTATTTATTGAAACGTTTCACCAGGAAAGGCACACTGAACAACCAGTTGCTCATCTCACCATGCATTCTAGGGAAAGGGTAGTGGAAATACATATAGGCATACAAGAGCAAACATTATTACAATATCGACAGTGGTGAATAGCAAATAATAGAAAGAACATATTAAGAGCAGCAAAGAGTCCAATTGTATACAGAGGTCCAATGGACAGGTCAAGTGCATTACAATAGGATACCACCTTACATTCATGGTGATGTTACCATTTAGCCTGAAAGAAAGGGGCGGATAGGGAGTAACAGCAGAGGTGGAAAGGTAGCGATGGTGGGAGGGAAGAAGATGAATAGGAATCAAGGTTATAGATATAATGATAGTGGTAGATTGATAGGAACCTAAAGTCATAGTTATATTGGTAGTTCTAGATAACCTGAAGGAATGGCCAGGTAGGGATCTCAGCAGGGAAAGAAAGTAGTGGGGCTGGAAGGGAGTTGTAATTCAGAATAGTTATGTAATATATTGATAGAGGCTGGGGAGCAGATCAGGAATACCAGGTAGGTTAATTGCAGGTACAATTCACAGAGAGGAAATAATGTTGAAGTTATGGGGGGGGGAGCGAGTGGCAGATTTGGTGAGGACGTAAATTCCACAGTTTTGGGAAGTGATATGATAAAGCAGCCTGGCCTACAGTGGTAGACCAATGGGGGACAATCAAGGAACAGGAGATGTAATGTAACCCCTAGGGGGCGCTATCCTAAGGGCTACTACCCCTGCCTGCCCTAACTGCGATAGGGTGAGGGGCCCAGATCCATTGGCAGGTGCCTCCACCCAGAGGTCGGGGTTAGAACAGTGAGACTGACTCGGTCACAGCCCTCTGGGTTGCTGCAACCCCTCTTTCTTCCCAGTAGTGGCCCACACAGTTCGATTTCAGTGTCCTTACCATATACACTTACCCCCCAGCTCAAACCAATCAGCTCACTCCGGAGAGCCCCTGAAAAGCAAGGTACAGTTACACCACATTCACTGTGCAATATTTCCCCATTAATACACAAACTAGCCAGTGTACTTTTGCAAAACAAGTAATCTGATTTATTCAAGGGGAAACAACAAGGATCAGGGGGAATCAGGTTGAATAGCTTACCAATACAATATAAGGAGGTTCACCTAGGGCTCTGTGCACAGGCCTATCCTATAAGTTACTGTCCATGGGTACCCAAGCCCTAAAGGCTAGTTCCTCGATGCAGCTGGTTGGGGCCCTGACACAGATAAGCATTTAATTCCTACTGGATTTGATGGAGCCAGCCGGCTCAGCTATTGTAGTCAGCAAAGTAACCAGAAAATCTTGCCTTGGCTAGTAATGTTTAACAGGGAGCTACCCTGATTTAATACTCACAACTCCAGAAGGAAAAGCACTCTCTCAGCACTCCCAAGGCTGAGCCTGAACTTCAGATACTTCTCCACACATTTATATGAAAAAACGACAGAGGGGTACCATACCAGGCAGCTGCTCCTATGGCCCAACCGAACTCACAGCTATTGGGAGTCTCACTGCAGCTTCAACTTTCCTGACAGACCGAGCACAATTCAGCAGATTCTCCAGTCCTCTTCAGGTTGAGCCTGGTAGGTAGCTGTGCTTGTACACAGCCTCCTCTGACCGCTTCCCTGCGGATTTGGTCCGTGGATCGCCGGCAATTTTAAACGGCCACCTAGGCCTTTCACGCTTCCACGTGAACACTCAATGGTGCAGGAGCTCAGAGCTCCTTCCTCATTCACAGCCACAATGCCTTTGCCCCTTTGCAGTATTGGGCAATCCTCTCAGTTTGGGCACCACCCGATCCCATTGGCTGGCTTCAGATGCCAGTCACTTACTTTTGCTCTCAGTGGTGTGGAAAAGGCACCAGGGTCCAGACTCCACTTCCCATAATTACTAGCTGTATCTTCATTGGTCAGTTGACTCCCTAAAGAGTCCGACTTTTGGATGGTCACTAGTTACTTACTTCGAGGTACCCCTGCCCCTATTGGATCCTTCAGAATGCCCTGGTCCAAAATGGAGGGGCACAGCACACACACAGTCTCAGCTGCAAAGGAAACAGGTTAAACAAACTGTAATTCCATTAACAGGCTAGCTAGTTAGGCCCAAACAGTTACTTCCTTCAAAAGGGGCTCCCCCTGCATGTATAGTGACTGCCAAATGGGAGCGATTTTACTGCAGCTCAGGTGGGACTCAAACAGGGAAACACCAGTTCCCCCCATACCAGCCTGTGAACCCTGCGAGCAGGCAGCCCTTAAAGAGGCAGTACTGCAGGCTTTAAAAGCCTCACAATGCCCGTATTATGGCGCCATAGCACCGAACACCAGTTAGGCAGGGAGCATTAGACAAGCTCTGGGAAGGCTTTTAGGAACCCCCATTTGTAAGGGGGTTACAGTAAGATCTAAGTGAGTGGGCAGAGGAAGGGAGGGAGGACTGATAGAGAGGAGGGGAGATAGGATGGGAGTGATCCAAACCAGAATTTAGAGACAGATTTAGCACAATGATGGAGGCATCTATTTTCTTTTTTTTTGCAGTTAAACTTTTTTATTAATTTTTCATAAGATATACAGACAAACCTCTTACAGTACAGTACAATGTGAGGATTTTTTTTTTTTAAAGAAATTGAGGCAGCATATAATAAGAACATTGCTACAATAATACAAGGAGCTTTTGGTTTAAAATATAGTAAACAATACAGGTCATGTAATTAGCATATACTTGACATTTGTAGTGAACTTAAAGCGGATAGTATGATTAGATACTGGTTTATATTAAAATGTTACATAATTATATATAATGCTGCAAAAGGAAAAAAGTACATTCGTAAAAGGATTGTGGAGTAATAAAGAATGATTGAGAACAGAGTATAGGAAAGAAAAGATATATAAGAAAGTTAAGAAGAGAGACAGGGAAACTATAAAAAAGGGGAAAAAAGCGAGACTACAATGATGTAACAGTAAAAGGGGAAAATCCATATATATTAAGTCCATACATTGGTGTTGGAAGATTTAGTTGATTCCAAAAAATTAAAAAAGGCCTGCCAACAATTGTTATATGACATGAGTCGGTCAGACAAGATATATGTCATACGGTCCAGAGAGGCATATTGCAATAGTTGGTTAATGATACCGGAAGGGTAGGGATTATGTTGGATCTCCAATGCATGAGGATTGTCGTTTAACTTGAAGGAAGAGTATATTTAACCATCTGCTCTGTGAATATGAAATTTTATAAGAACGGTGATTAAAAATACCAAGAATGCAATGTTTAGGGTCTAGTGTAAAGGTTGACCTACCACTTTCATTGCAAATCTGTGAGTACAGTGCCAAATCTTTTGTATGAGGGACAGTGCCATAAGATGTGCAATAAATCCCCATTGGGGAACTGCAGCGCCAGCAATTGTTATTGTTCAATAAACCCATTTTGTAATACAACAGGAGTTCTGTACCACAAATGAAGGATCTTGGTTTGAATGAGGGAACTCGCGCTTATCATTAAAGATTTGTGACAGGAGAGCCAACATCTGGACCATTGTGCATTGGTGATATTATATTGTAGCAAAGTACTCCATCTGTTTTAGCATTGACTGAGTAGTCAGGAAGGATATCACAAATATCTTTGTAAACAGTGCTATTTAAATTGGATGTTGTTTTATCCATTTAGAGATGTGCTTATCATACAGAGAATTGATAGAGAAGGGTGTGAGTAAGAGTTGCATGCGTGCAAGCTGTAGATATTTCCAAAATCCTGATGGGAAGATTCCATATGCCTCGTGAGTCGGTGTAAGATTTTAACTTTAATGACTTGGGTTCAAGTATATCCTGCAAAGAATACCTTATTTTTCCAGGTACGACAAAAATGGGTGATTATCAAGAGATATATGGTGGTTACCCAGATGGGGTGTAAGCTAAGGGTTTGGGGTTAGATTTAATATGCTTGTGAATGATTTTCCAATAGAATATAGAAGCAGCTATGGTAGGGTGAGACTTTAAAGAAGAGGTAAGGGTGTTATAAAGGAAAGAAGTCAGCCATTACCAGGACATAAGGATGTTCCATATTGACCCATAAAGGAGACTGGATGTTGGGTTTGTTAAACCATTTAATTGTTTGAGATGTGCGGAAAGCCCATAAGTAGGCTTGGAACCAAGGAAGGCAAAGCCACCTTTTGACCAATGGGATCTAAGTTTATTATGACTAAATCTAGGTATTTTGCCTTCCCAAATGAAGCTGCCGATAATTTTGTCTATTTTGGTAAGAAAACTGGAGGAAGTATCAAGGGATATTGGAAAATAGGTATAATATTTTAGGAGTTATTGACATTTTAATGGCGGAAATTTTACCATTAAAGAAAGTTTAAGTAGCTTCCATCTATCAAGTGTTGTTTGGATACTGGTTAACAGAGGGAAAGATTAGCATCCCATAATTTATTCAATGTCAGGGTGATCCGAATGCCAAGATAAGATATACCTTGGGGGTCCAAGAAAGCCTAATGAGTTGTTCATGAGGGGACTACAAAGGTTATTCAGTGGTAGCGTTTCGGATTTGTTAAGGTTTAGAGCTAGTCCGGAGTGGGAGGTGAAGTCATTCAGTAGTTTAACTAAAGGTTGCCCAGAACTTTCGAGGTTTTCGAGTAAAATAAGGAGATCATCTGCATATGAAAGTGAAGTATAGTGAGAGTTACCAATAGTAATGCCTTTAATTGTACCGGATTGACATAGGGACGCAGAAAGAGGTTCCATGGCAAGTATAAACAATGAAGGCGATAAGGGGCATCCTTGTCTGGTGCCTTGCTAAGTAAAAGGAGGGACAAAATAGAGTTTGTGAGAACTGGAGCTGAAGGGAGGTATGCCATAATTGAATCCAAGCACAAAATTATTTGTAAAGCCAAAATGAGATAGCACCTGATATAGATATTCCCAATTGAGAGAGTCAAATGCTTTCTCAAAGTCAATGGCTATTGCAGCTGCAGGGGTTTAAGAGTTTTGCTTTGTGAATTAAATTGAGTAATGAGCGAAGATGATCGGAACTGTTTCTATTTTGATAAATCCTGATTGAGAAGTATGGATGAGTTTAGTCATTAAAGATTCTAAGAGGAGAGTTAATAATTTGGCAAAAGATTTTTCCATCAGTATTAAGAAGTGAGATCGGTCTATAGTTTGAAGGAAGTAAAGGGTCTTTGTCTTTTTTGGTAAGACTGTTATGATAGCTTCGGTCATTGTGCATGGGAGTTTCTTTATTAAGGTTGCTTCTTGGAATACATTGACTAATACAGGACAAAGAGTGTCAGATAGGGTTTATAAAAATCAATAGGGAACCCATCATGCCAGGTGCTTACCGTTTTTAATGATGATAAAGCAGTTTAGTTTCCTGTAAAGTGATTGGTTTATCAAGCACAGCTTTGTCCTGAGGGGATAGGTGGGGTAGATTCAATTTTCCAGAAAATGTTGTATTAGGTTGGGATTTGTAGTATTAGGTTGCAGTATAGTTGATGGTAAAGGATTGCATAATACGATTGATTGAAAGGTTGTCTGTGTGTGTCTGACCTGATGGATCTTTTAGACCTGCTATATGTCTCTGCGTCTGTTGAGTTTTAGCTGGTAAGAGAGCAACTTTCCGCATTTATCCTTTGTTCCAATAACCGTGTTTAATCCTAAAAGGGCAAGTTCAGCTTTCCTGGATATCAACTCGTTAATTTTAATTCTTAATTGTAGAATTTCCAGATGAAGCTGTGAATTATGATTGGGTTTATTTAATTTATAGTATTGGGTTTCTTTTTCTTTAAGGGTTTTTCTAAATTAGCTAATTGTTGTTCTCTTAATTTCTTTCTATGCGCTGCATAACTCATAATTTTACCTCTAATAGTGGCTTTAATGCTTCCCAGATAGTACCTTGAGACATATCTGGAGTATCGTTAATAGAAAGAAAATCTTGAATCTGGGTTTTAATCAAGGAGTGAATTCAGGGTCTCTGAGTAAAAGTGGGTCTAAATGCCAAGATGGGGATTTAAAAGAAGGTGGACCCAGAGTAAATGCAAACTGATAGGGAATGATCAGATATAACAATAGGGAGAATCGATGTATCAATAATTTTTTCAGTAATGAGGGAGAGAACCAATAATCAATCCTACTATATGATTTATGTAAAGAGGAATAAAAGGTGTAATCTCGTTGTCTGGGATGATGTAGTCTCCAAATGTCAGAGAGACCTAAATCCTTCATAAGCATTGATAGAGCATTAATACTACGGAAGTGGGCATCATGTGATAAGTTACTTCTGTCTAAATATGCTTGTAGTGCTAAGTTAAAGTCACCACCAATAAGAATAGGTGAATTATTTTATTATTAATCATAATTTGTTGGGATAGATTATGGAAGAAAATGGGTGAATCAAAGTTGGGTGCATATACATTCACAAACATAAGTGGACCTGCTGTGGTGTTTAATAGGTTATAATCCACCTACCATCCGGGTCTCTAATGATTTTATGGGGCCAATTAAGAGATTTATGTATTAAGATAGCAACCCCATGTTTTTGGATGGAGAAGATGACGCATATACTTGACCGACCAGTCCCTTTTAAGTCTGTCAACATCCTCTGATAAAAGTTTAGTTTCTTGTAAGAAAGCAATATGTGTTTTATGCTTTTTAAGATGGTGAAAGTACTTGCTTACGTTTACAAGGCAAAGTTGAGTCCCTTGACATTCCATGAATGTAAGATTAGATCACTCATGGTACTAGGATATAAGGTAATTAGTTACAAATAGGAATGAGGGACTCAATACCATTAATTTGGAGGATGTCACAGATTCAAAGGTAAATATATATAATAAACAAATGTATGCAGAGCCCTTAACTTGTATGGGTTCGAGATGATTGAGTATTTGTATTCATTTTGTCTATGAGAGGAAGTATAGAGATAAGAATATCAAGCAATTAAACATTAGAACCAACAAACGTTAGTATAAACTCAGTAACAAGAATATTAATTTGAAACTTTTATGAAATGCAGAGCAATAAGAGTGGTAAATATACAGGACTCTCTCTACATTACTAAGCGTGTAGAGTAATTAGTGAATCTCAAGATACGGTTTACCCTATAATCTTAAGATACTAAACTTTATATAACAGTATATTAATGAAGTGTAATTGAGATTTGTGCTGAGGTAATTAAAGCATTACCCTGGAAAAAACAAAACATCATTCTACCAAATAAAAAGGATAATTATGTAATAGTGTTAAATTCCAAACATAATGAATTAGCTTGGACCTAGCAATAAGTCCAATATTAAATAAAAGTATACCAACATGATGGCAGATAATGCTGAAACAGTGTGAGCCAGATGAAAGGATGCCCGATGTGTATTAATCCACATAAGCTAGGTTAGGAATGCAGTATATACTATAGGTTCATAGTGCATCAGTGTATTGTGGAATCATTTTATAAGTTCCAATGATTTGGAAGAAAATGGGATGAAGAATAATGTGAAAAGGCGGAAAAACTCAATGTATAGAAATACAATTGGAAGCATACTTGGTGCAAAATCTGTGAGATATAATGGGAATGCCTGATGCACTACATACCAGAAGTGATGCAAAATAAATATTAAACAAGTAAATGATTTTAGAGTATTTGTCTAATCATCCTCCACATTCCAAATGATAGGATTTATGTGGAAAAATGCTATAATAGTAGGGGTTAAGGGCACACTGATATGAAATACAGAACTCTATATATGTATGTATCGTCTGACCACATGGTGGCGCCAAAGCTTATGAAAATTAGAGTGTGAATAGCAATTATATATACTAATGTCTGGCACCACACAGGATTAATTAGAAGAGATCTTACAAACATTTTAATATTTATTCTTTCTCTCATTTTTTTTTTTCCATTGAATACATTGAGAGTAACTCCACATGGATTAAATACCTCCAGTGTCAACTGGCTCACCTCCACAGACAGATATAGGCTTCTCAGCAGCGCTAGTGATTTACTGCATTTAAGTGCTCCAAACCTGTTGGGTGCGATAGAGACTGCACTGCGGTAAATGTACTGAAGGAATCGTAGTAGGTGGTGTGAGAGGAGGGATTCTGGTGAGAAACTGCTATATCACATCTAATTATGGGCCATAGTATTTATTACAAATTTTTTTTTTTTTTTTTTACTGGAAAAGCTTCAGGTAGCCTTGTCTTCGATTTTCTTCTCCTTTTCTTTTGGGTGGTTCAGATGATTTAAAGGAGAGCTGGACACAAGATCAGCCAGGAAGAATCAGGAGAGTCATTACCCATTGAGAGCTTCTTCTGGTCTTGAGTAAAGGGGTTGGATACAGTCTGTCTCAGATCCTCCGTAGATGAGTGCAGATCTTCTTGGAGCAGATCTTCTTGGAGTGGGGAGAATTTGTTAGACAAGGTAAGAGGAGTAGAAAAACTGATGTGACGTTCCACATGGGAAGCTGGAGAGGTGGAAATATTATTTAAACAGCAAGTATTATTATTTAGAGAAGAACCAGATGCTTTTTTTTCTTGTATACGTGCAGAGCTTCTGGCAGGAGCTACAGTGGCAGATATGATGGCTGCAGATTTCTCAGGGACCTGAAGGACAGTTTCAGCAGGAAGGGCAAGACATTGTAATTGCGAAGTGCTTGTGCTGGAGCAGGAACGAGCTGCATTAGCATCGCAAGGCAATGTAAGTGCGGGCTGTGTCCAATTCAGAAATTTAGAGAGAGATTCTGGGGTACTGAAATCTCTGGTAGAATTATTCAAAAAAAGGCGCATTGTTGCAGGGTAACGCAATGCAAACTTAATTCCACGCTGATGAAGGATTGTTTTAATGGGGTTGTAAGCTTTTCGTTTGTTAGATAATTCTTTAGAATAGTCTCTGAAAATTAGGATTCTGTTTTCTTGCCAAGTAAGTGCACTAATTGCCTCGCTTTTTGAAGAATCAGTTCAGTATGTGCGTGGTTTAGAAATCTGGCAATGATGGGCCTGGGTTTCTGGTCGGGTCCAGGCCTCGGATTTAAGGTGCGGTGAGATCTCGTGATGATTAGGTCTTGGCCGGCTGGTAATTTAAACAAAGAAGGAAGTACATGAGTTAGAAGAGCACTGGTGTCTCCTAGTGCAACACCTTCAGGAAATCCGAGAAATCTAAGGTTGTTACGTCTGTTTCTATTTTCAATATCATCTATTTTGTCCTGAAGGTTCCTAATAACTCTGTCCTGCTCCCTGATGGTAGCCTGTAATGTGTTAATGGAATCTTCATTTTGAGATCTTTAACATTAGTAGCGCTGATTTTTGATCAAGTGCCTGCATATTATTGATATTTTGTTGAGATGCAATTTTAATACATTGATTTCACTTATTAGTTGCTGAAACATTGCCTCCACTCTATTAAGAGAACTGTTATGTGGAGATTGGTCTGCCATTATTGTGAGCTTAATAGAAATTGAAAAGCTGTAGATAACTCGTTCAGTAATTATGAGGCAATAAAAATACTGTACCAGAGCTGTTCTGCGATGTACATATAGTAAGATCTCAGATGTTGGTGAAGGTAGGAAGTCTGTAATCTGTAGGATGGATGGTGATATTTGGTGAATCCAGGGAGATGAAGAATCAAGCAGCCATCTTCAGCACAGCGCCCCGAGGCATCTATTTTCTAGTGAGGGAATTGCCAGGGTGTGGCAGAGCTGACAGTGGTATGTAAGAGGAGGAGAGTCGAGAGTGAAGCAACAGAAGGAGTTGAAAAGGATAGTCAATCTGGCTCAGGAGGTCTTGGGAGCGGCACTGTAGACCACATCACAGTAGTTGAAAATAGAATGGATCATCTTCTGGGCAAGTTTGCGCCTAGCTGGAAGAGGGAGGCAGTTCTGGTTCCTGTATAGAGTGCCGAGCTTGGGACGGCATCCACATGACTAGAGAAGGTGAGATGGTCAAGCCAAACACCCAGATATCTAAATGAGGAGGTGTCCTCAAGGTCTGTCCCATCAAGGGTATGGAAGGAGGGCAAGGAGGGGAGATTAGAGAGTCTCTGCCTAGTGCTGAAGGTCATGGAGACCATCTTCTTGGTGTTTAGAAATAGTTGATGAGAGCAAAACCAGTGCTGAACATTGTTGAAATCCTGCTGAAGTCTGTTTGCAACATCAGTGGGGGACTGGAGGTGTAGAGATCGTGTCATCTGCGTACATATGTATTGAGGTTGATGTACAGACAGATGGTAGGGCATTAAGAAATATGGAGAAAAGTATAGGGCCCAATACAGACCCTTGAGGGACACCAGTGTTTATAGGGAAGGGGTGAGATGTGGAGTCAGTGATTCTGACTGACTGGGTACGACCTACAAGGTAGGCTCTGAACCAATTAGTGGCTGAGCCAGTCAGAACTGCTGAGGAAAGGGAGTTTAGTAGTAGGGTGTGGGAAACCATGTCAAAAGCCTTGGCTAGGTTGACAAAAATGGCAGATGTGATTTGACCACTGTCCATCCCTGAGAGGATGGAGTTAGTAAGCCTAATCAGGGAGGTGGTGGTGAAGTGTTTTTTCTGAAAACCAGATTGGAAGGGAGTGAAAAAGTTGGAGTTAGAGAGATAAGAAGAGAGTTGGGCAACAATCAAGTGTTCTTGCAGTTTGACAAGGGTAGAAAAGGGGTATGGGATGGTAGTTTCCTGGTGAGGAAGGATCACCACCATCCTTAGGTAGGGGGAAAAACAATGGCATGCTTCCAAATGGGTGGGATGGCTACCATTTCAAATGACAGGTTGAAGAGGTCAGACAGTAGTGCAGCGATAGCCATAGCTGAGAGAAATAGCAGCTTGGGGTCCAAGCCATCAGTCAAACTGCCTTTGGATGGATTTAATGCATGCAGGGCATCTAAGGTGACAGAAGGGGCAATTTTTGTGAAAGAGAAACAAGTAGACTGGGGCAGTGTGTGTGGTGAGGTGGAGGGGGCACCTGGCCTGGTAGACAGTAAGGAGCATAAGAGAGCAGAGGCACAAGAGGTAAAGTATGTATTAAATTCAGTAGCAACACTGAGGTGAGCAGTAATAATGGTGTTGTTTATATTGAGGAGGGGGATGGGAGGAGTGTAAGGGGGGGGGGAAGAGTGAGTGGTTGACTTTCCAGAATTTAGAGGGATTGTTTATATTGGGTTGAAAAGTTGAGCTAAAGTAGTCTGCCTTAGCCAAATGAGTGGCGTTTGTGCACTTGTCGCGAAGAGAACAATGTGCGTCATAGTCTTTTGGGAGCTTTGAGGCTTTATGCAGCTTCCAAACTTGGCCCTGCACTCTTTGACAAGCTATGAGTGCAGGTGAGATCCATGGAAGATGGCTCCCACGTACTCTGATGCGTCGAAGTGGGGTGTGCTAAATCCAAATGTTGAGAAATTTACCTTTAAAAAGTTCTGCAGCTTCATCTATAGAGTTCACTGAGGCTGTAGGAGCCCAGTTCGTATACAGTAAGCTAGCTCATGGAGGAGGGGAGCGAGGTTCAGAGATTTATATGAGTGAGTCAATAAGGTTTTATGAGGGGCCTTGATTCTGTGAATTTTATGTACCAGAAAGGTCTTAAGGCAGTCACTTAGGGCTTCTGATAATACACCAGATTTAATGACCCTATGTGGGTGTGAGATGAGGGCACAGTCAATTAGGAGTGGTTACCCGGTTTATAGTTCATCCGAGTTGGAGCAAGGATGAGCCGAGATAAGATATGAGCAACAATTTCATTTTGTACTTTGTTCATGGTGGAGGATAACCAGTTTAAGTTGAAGTCACCCATAATATAAACTTCACCCGAGGAGGTGTGGAATACTGTAGAACTGATGAGGTCTGTGACAACAGAGGAGAGTGGAGGCCTGGGCAACAGTAGGTACCTACCTCAAATATAGAGATGGAGAAAGGGAGGGATAGCTGTAAGATAAGCACCTCATATGCTTTCGGAACAAGGCGGAAAGAACAGTGGTGAATGGGATAGATGAGGAGACATAGATAACCACTCCTTCACCCCTCCCTGATTGGTCTTGTCGAGATATAGTATAGCCTGGCTATATATATATGTGTCATAATTATTTCAGTATTTGTCATACCCATGTCGATGTGTGTCATATCCATGTCAGTTTATGCTATAACCATTTTGGTGTATGTCATACCCAGTTTGCTATTTGTCATATCCATTTTGCTATGCATCATATCCATTTCAGTATGGGTCATATCCATTTAGCTGTGTGTCATAACTATTTCAGTGTGTGTCACACCAATTTCAATGTTTGCCATATCCAGTCCAGTTTGCCTCATACCCATTTTGGTATATAATACCCATTTTGCAATGTGTTATAGCCATTCCAGTATAGGTCATATCCATTTTGATATATGTCATTATTATTTCAGCATGTCATACCATTTTCAGTGTGTGTCATATCCATTTCTGTTAGTATCACACACATTTTGGTGTGTGTCATACCCATTTTGGTATGTCATACCTATTTTGCTATGCGTCATATCGATTTCAGTATAGGCCATATCCATTTCAATATGTGCCATAATTATTTCTTTATGTATCATACCCTTTTTGGTACAGCATATCCATTTCATTTTGTGCCATACCCATTTTGGTGTGTGGCATACCCATTCTGGTATGTGTCATATCTATTTTGATACGTGTCTTACCTGTTTCAGTATGTGTCCTAGCCATTTTGATATATGTCATACATATTTTAATAAGTGTTATTTCTATCTTGGTGTATGTCGTATCCATCTTGGTGTATGTCATATCCAGTTTGGTATGTGTCATACACATTTTGGTATGGGTCACACCCATTTCAGAAGGTCTCATAACCATTTTGGTGTGTGATATACTCATTTTAATATTTGTCTTTCTCATAATTCTATGCTATAAACATTTTGTGGTTAGTCAAAGACATTTCACTATTAATTGTATTCTGAAAACTGTCATGTTTAATTGAACGGTTTCCCATAAAAGGGCTCTGAGCAGACAATGTCCTGAAATTAGTGTATGATTAATCATGTTTTCTCAAGCCATGTCCGTTTAGTGTTGTATCTTTGCCAAGGAAGGAGTTGCTGTTAAATGCTGTTGCAGAAAAAACAGAGCCCAACACCACAATGTTGCCCCATGCCATGGGTTCTACAGGAGGCTTCATACAAACACAATGTTGTCATGCTTTCCTCCAGGTCTTGTATATCCATTTAATGTAGATCCCAAAACAAATCCTGTTAGACATATACAAGTTAGACAGTTGTGGAACGTTACTTTGGGTTCGCAAGTCTGTAATCAGGGTTGGTTGGTTTAACATCCCCATGCTCGTGGATTAAGCATGAGTTAATCTCCAGTTAGCTGCATGATGGATATGTAGATGGTATTCCTCTGTGGCTTTGTTTGCACATAATTACACTTGTCTGGACAGTTATACAGAAGCAGTTAGCATGTAATAATTTGCTTGCATGAATATAGTTCAGCAGATGCGTTTTATTTTCCATGGCTAAGGAACACATAGAAACACAGAAACATAGACAGTGATGGCAGAAAAAGGCCAATGGTCCATCCAGTCTGTCCATGGGTCTCTACAGAACCCCGTGACCTGGCATGAATCAGGGGTTATACCCCACTCCAGTGGCTCTCCTACTCCTTCCCCATCCTTGTCCCTGCCAGTGATGACTATCCCCTTTATTTCACCCCAAGCATGTCGGAAACCACCCATAGTTTTTGCTGTTACCTTCTCAGCCAGTAGGCTGTTCCATGGTTCCACCACCCTTTCTGTAAAATAATACTTTCTCAAATCCCTCCTGAACCTTCCCCCGTCAGTTTCCAGTCATGCCCCCATGCTGACAAGCTGGTGTTCCTGTTAAACAGTTCCCTGGAGTCCACGTTGTTTATTCTTGTGTACACACATATGTGCCCAGTATAAGCAGATCCTAACTTTTGAAGGAGGTCTGAAACCTCTGGTGAGTTTACAGATAGAGCAGGTGACAGTACCACGGAACTAACGTTTCATTGAATTTAGTCTGCAGTATAGAACATTTTACTGACATCCACCCTCCACCCCCATAATGCCCACACCCCACACAATCATACCACTCACACACTCAGTCCATGTAGCAGTAACTTGCTGTTTCCTGCACAAAATGCATGACCTGACCATATATTAGAAAATCAGTTATGACAGACAGCAGTGAAAATTTGTAGCTAGTAGCACTTTACAGTCTAAAATATACTCATAAACTTGTTCAACACACGATCATTTCCCCTGTCAATAAAGTAACATATGTTTAAAAAAAACAGAAAAAAATAATAAACCAGTGGTACAGTAGACTATTGCAAAATCTGACAATAGGTTAATGTCTGAGGAATTTATTTATTTTTATTGACCAGGTAAGTGCACTAGACAAATCCTGCCTATTTTCAGGCACGACCTGGGGGAAGGGGATACAGATGAATGCCAACTGACCTTGAACCAGATTAAGCTGTTGGTGGTATTTTTTAGTGAATGAGGGAAATTTGGCCAGGGCACAGGGGAAATTCCCGTACTCTTTTCAATAAGTGCCATTGGATCATTAACATCCACCTGAACTACCACCAATCCAGGCAGATGGGACCTCGGTTTAATGTCTCATCTGAAAGATGGCACCTCAGAGGTGCAGCACCCCTCTCATGCTGCACTACAGTGTCAGTACTGGGATATTAACCCAAGTGCCAGATGTGGGAACTGATCCCAGAGCCCTCTGATCTCCCAGCCTCAGAGGCGAGTGTGCTACCTACTAAGCCACTGACACTGCTTATGTCTCTGTTCATTAATATTGTCTTGATTTTTCTTCTGTGTGTCTATGTTTGTGTTGCTTTGTTTGTAGAGCTTGTAATTGTCTAAAAATACTAGTACTGTACATCTATACCATGGAAATAAATTCAATAATTAAATTCAACCACTACCTTCTCTTCATCCCAGTTACAATCCAGCTGTTACATCATCTTCTTGGAGTCTAAACAAAGCACTGGCTATACAAAAAGAGACAGAGCGAGAGAGCAGCTAAATTACTAGGGGCACAGAAATACCATATGTCTCTTATTGCTGCATGTGCCAAAAAAAATCATATTGCACCACTGGCTTGATACGGATGTGCCAACTTATGCTGAATGGCACAAAGAAATCATTTTTGCTTTGTAGGCTGAAAAAATGTCGGCCAGTATGTCTGATAAACTTTTGACCCCTAGAAAGCATTGGGAGGCTTTTCATGTCCTTCTGCTATTTCCTAAGTGAGCACCACTCCCAAGGAGTGAAGGATGGACTCTGTCACTGACCTGTTCTCCCTTCTTTAGACTTAAACTATTGTTCTTACTTCAGAGTGTCTATATTATTATGCTGAAGCTCATTTTGTTTTTCACCTTTATGTGTATACTGGGGGTACTGTTTAGTGTGTTTTTTTTTTTAATTCTATTTTTGCCCCTGTTGTGCAGCCCCACCATTCACTGACCACCCTCTGCTCTGTCACCAAGCCCACAGGGACTTACCTCCCAAGCTTCCCTCATGGCTTACCCACCGTGGCGGGGTTATCAAGGGGTGCCATACCACCAGAGGAATGGATCCAGTGAGGGCCCTTGGCCCTAGCTTCCCCCATGGTGGGGGCCTGATGGTGGATGTCACCCATCAGTGAATGGATCCGGTGAGGAGAGGGTTCTGTGAGCTGGTGCAGGGCCTGAGTGAGACTGACTTCATCCTGGCTGCACCTGCCCATCTCCCCCCCATTTTTGTTGTCCCACATAGTGGCAGACGTGCAATGGCACCAAGACTTATGACGGTGACTGCCTGCCACTCCCCTGCACATGTCCTGGAGCTCCATGGCCCTAGCCTCCGTTAGGGGTCAGGCAAGTACTGTCAGCAGACCTATCCCTGCTCCTGGAGGAGGAGAGCAGGACCTGGGACGCTTAGTCCTCCTCCCCCTGGCCTCCCCCTGGCCCGCTCTCCGATGTCCAGGCCCATTCCTGAGCCCGGGTCGTTGACATTGCAGACAGACACCTTGGCGTTGCGCTGATGGGCTAGCTATTGTTTTGTGTGTTATGTTGTATTGTACTGTATTTTTTTTGTGTTGTATGCAAATTCAATAAAATATATTACTTTTTTTTTAAAGAATTGTGGGTAAAAAGCATAACCATGGGAAAACATGGAACTCGATTAGACAACAAGTGACCACCTTTCTTTTATTAATTTAAGACATTTCCTTGCATCAGACAATATAAAACTCACTACCCTGACCAGACTGAGGGGTATACCTTACCTGAGGTGTACACACTATGTTTATACCTCAACTGCATTCTTATATACACCTCACAAATACTGTGCACCTCAACTGCACCTTAAAAACTTCTACTAATCTACACCTTACAAACTTTACATTTGCAGTGTGCACCTCAACTATGGCTTAAGAATGTAACAATGTGCACCTCAACTGCACAGTAGAAATTTAACATTCAGCAGTAAACACCTCAACTGCACTTTGAAGTCTGTATTACTGAGTGGGAAACTATCCTTTTTGGCCCTGTAGAGATATCGTTTACTGGTCTGATTTGAACTTCCCTGCAGTATTTGCTGGTTATTGGTAGTATGATATCAGGCAGCAATTGAAGGTCTGTATGTTTACTGTAGTTGGGCAGTGCTTGTAAAGAAACAATTATTTCATAGGAAAACAATTCTTTATTTATAGTAACAATTTTTTCATAATGCAAAAAGTGGCAAGATCTTACTAAGCTATGCAGGTGCATGTCTCCTCTGTATATTTAATGCATGTGTGTTAGGGAAGGGACAGGGTTCCTGTAACTCCTGGTACTTCTCCTATGCTACCTCTGAAGATTTAATGTTTCCAGTGACAAATGCATGAAAACAATGACCTTTGAATACTGTTCATGCAGACACTGCTCCATTTATGCATGAAATCCTAGGAGTTCTGTGTGTGTGTGTGTGTGTGTGTGTGTGATTTCGTACTGTTGTTCTTACTTCAGAGTCTCTGTATTATTATGCTGGAGAGTATTTCGTTTTTCACCTCTGTATGTACTGTTGTATGCAAATTCAATAACATATATTAATTTTTTAAAAAAAGAGAATTGTGGGTAAAAAGCAGAACCATAAAAGCTAAACTTAAAATTACTTATAAAATGGGTAGGTAAAATGATACATCCTGACTGGTCAAGAGCCATCCCGAGGCATGAGTTTATAAAGCCACAACCCTGTGGCTGGCACTTTTCTGGCAACCAGGACACAGCACATGACATATATCCATGCCTACCAGAAACTTTTGAAAATTATTTCTGGCAGTCATGTTAGTGAAGACAAAATTATTATTCCCATTACTTGTCTTACATGTAAAATACATTTTTTTACGCTTTTTAATAACTCCACATACCTATGCCAAAGGAACATGAAATGAATTTATAAAAATATTTCAGTCTGTTATCTGACCTTTCCTTTGTTTTTTTTATAGGCCTCAAATCCATGGCCAGCAGTTTGATCACCTTGCTTTCACTGCTGCTCCAAGACCTCCATCTCCGCAGACCTGGACGGGAGCACCATTACTCTCATACAGTATTTTGCACCCACCCCCATTTAGATGCACTTCTCCTCCCTCCCATCCGGATTCGCTTATCCCACAAATGTAAACCCCCCCCTTTTTTTTTAAACAGTGCAATCAGAGCAATGGCTCTCTCCCGATGGCTTGAAATACACGCTCTCACCGCCGGCATCAAACTGCCCCACATTAGATTTTTTTTTTTTAATAAACAGCTCGATTAGAGCAACAGCACTCTGCCAGTAGCTTGCAATATGCACACTTGCTACTGGCATCAAACTGCCCAGCATTAAACTGCCCCATGGTCAGCTTTTTACTGTGTTCCTCACCACAGAAAGTACATACTTGGAAGGATTTTTAATTAACAAAAAAAAAAAAAAAGAAACAACTTGACTGAGTTACAGAACTCATGCCAGAAGCTTCCACTAATGTGCTCGTGCCACAAGCTTCACTGACCACCACCAGTTTTTAGCTCTGCTCCTTGACACAAAAATCAATCAATTTCAATGTACTGTTGACAAATGACATTGCCATCACAATTACATATAAAAATGTTAACAAAATTGGTTAAAATTACAATGATTTACAGATCACAATATAGTAAATAGTTATTATACACCAAAAGCTAAAATAGAATAAATCCCTATTAGTACATCTATGGCTGGATATTCAAAAGGATTGCGTATGGTGCAACAGGGTTGCACCATGCACAACCCACTGATGCGCCCCGGCACAATATTCAATGGGGCAGGTTGCACTGTGCAACTCCCGCTGCGCCGGGGTGCAACAGTAATGTATGTGGCACAAGTGCGGGGGGCATGCCCATGCATATGCGGCACATCCCAATAGTCAGCCTGGGATGTGCAGTGCATGTGCTGGCACAAACCCACCTTGCACCGCTCAGTGGGGTGCAAAGATGTGCCTGGTAAAACCAGGAACAAGTCCAGGCCACCCACAGGTGAGCTGCTGTATTGCAGGGCGCAGTATGGCAGCTGCCAACCATGGGTGGCCACCCACCCACCCAGACCACTGTTCACAAACTTCCTGCCCTGGGAGTGACGTCCTTCCCCACCCCAATGCCTGATTGCGGGCATAAATGAACTAACTCCCTGGTGGTCCAGTGGACCTCTCTCCAAAGCCCGATTGCGGGCATAAATGAACTAACTCCCTGGTGGTCCAGTGGACCGCTATCCAATGCCTGATTGTGGACATATATTGTACCTATCCCTGGTGATCCAGTGGAATCCCCCAGCCCCCAGCGCCCGATTGTGAACAGATACAGTGAATGTACTCCTGGTGGTCTATGGGATCCCTCCCCACCCACCCACTGCAGTCCCCACCACTCAGCACCCCACCAGTCAACGGCAGGTAGCAGTACCCTGCCTGCATGTCACCCGGCCGCCTGCCAACTGACAGCGTACAGTACTGTCTGTGTGCCTATTGGTCCACAGCATGGGCCAATGGGCGTGCAGACCATACTGTACTACACAGGCCCGATATGTGAATGAACGCCAGGGATATTTACACATATGCCCATGATTGGGTGTTGGAGAGTGGTCCACTGGACCACCAAGGATATTTGAACATATGCCCGTGATCGGGCATTGAAGAGCAGTCCACTGGGTCACCTGGAAGTTTTGTAACATATGCCCATGATCGGGCATCTGGGTGCAGGGTCCACCAAGGGGCTGCAGAGCATCGGTTCCCGACGGCTGCAGCATAGCAGGGCGCCAGGCACAAGTCGCCGGGGATCAGCTCACCGCATGCAAATAAAGCCATAATGACATGCAAATGGCTGCATTTGTGCCTTGCATGCATAATGGCCTCATTTGCATGCCCAGCGCTGAATATTGCAGTTGACGTGCCTAGTGCAACCGCACTTACACTGGCACATCCCCCTGCTCCCCTTCTGCCTCTTGCGCTGGTGCAGTGCGGGTGCCCTCAGTGCCATATTCAACAGTGCTGAGCCATGGCACAGCACCATTGAATATCACCTGATCCATGCCCTGGTGCAGCCCAGATGCGCTGCGCCCAGGCTTGCGTCCCCGCCTGGCATAGTCTGAATGTCCCACCCTCAGTCTTTTCTAGACCTGCATATATTATCATAAGTTATTCTTCAGTGCAATTCCTTTTCCATTTGTATAACATGTCTTTTTTTGCTTTCAATTATCCTACACAGTCCAGCTATATTTTCTAAGTGTAATACATTATTAGTTTTCATCAAGTAATTATACTGGTATTTAGGTTCCATATCTAAACGCTGCAAAATATTTCCCAAAAGCGCCTTTCTTTCATTTATATATAAAGGACAAAACAATAAATGCATGGTGGTATCTTCATCCAGTCCACAAGCACAAACACTATTGTTAATCAAGACATGTTTTTTCAGTTTCTGACTATCCACTTAGCCAAATCTGAATTTTGTATATGCTTTCCTCAACTTTGGATTTCTATGTTGTAAAAGGTAATCTTAAATACCAAGTATTCCATTAATATTTTCAGATAACCATATACTAAGTTTGTGATTTTTTTGCAAGTTCTCTTTCTTGCTGAATAAATAGATCTTCAATTCTCTCATTTACTATGGACTTAATTACACCGTAAGGGGTATTAATACTCTGAGTAAGGCAATATAGTAATCCATATGGCTTGATAATTTTTTCAAGGATGTGTGTGCTTGGGTACACAAAACCCCTGTGACTATTAATGAACATTTCCTCAAGACATATTCTAGGAAATCTATGTTGCTGCATATTGTATACTTGTATCCAGTATGCACATAATCTCTGCTCAATATTGCTTTTTACTGGTAACTGTCCTAATTCCAGCCTAGTAATGCATGATGAAGCTCCATGAGGGAGGCCCAAAATTTGCCTATAGAATTTATTCATTACTATTTACAAACCTCCTATGTTATCTAATCCCCAGATTTCTGCCCCATAAAGTAACTGATTTTTTATTTTTGCCCTTAATACCCTGATTGGGCCTCTAACTGAGTAGCCTCTATATTTAAATGTGAACCTTGTTATTGAGGGTATCAATCTTTTAATTTTTTGTATGATATAGGCTATATGTTCCTTCTATTTTAAATTGAAATTGAAGGTTATCCCCAAATAACAACATGTATTTACCTGTTCTAGTGTTTGATTTTTGCATTTAATGGAGCACATCTTGTTGTTTTTCACTAAATTCTTTCTAAATATCATATACTTTGTCTTAGCAATATTTATTTCCAGACCCATCTTAGTGCATTCTTCATTGAAACTATTGATGCTCCGTTTTATTCCCAAATAGATTGTTGAGATCAGAACTACATCATCTGCATATGCCAGATAGGGGCATCTCCTGGCGCCCAGGCTTGGCATGTGAAGCTCTGGGTCATCCTGACCCTCTAGTGTCTTAATCAACAAATTGTGTAATGAAACAACTACCTAATGTGGAGGTGGGGTACACAAAGCAAAGTGATCAACATGGAGAAACAGTCTGTATTAAAGTGCATCAAAAGTGAGTTATAATGGGGGAAACCACGTTACAGAGTAGACACTCTCTACAGTCAAACAATCACTACTGTTTTACATTACTTTTAATGTAATAGTGGAAATGTTCCAAACTAATAGCAAAGAAAGTACCATTTAAAAAAAAACATTTTACACTTTTTTCCTTCCTTTTTTATTTTAAAATACATATTTGACAAAACCATTGTCCAGTAGGCCCCCATTGCTCCCCCTCCTTCATGGTCAAGAAAGACACAACACCAGATCTTGGAGGAAATGGCCACAACCATGCTTTATTTTTACAATTCTAGATATTAATCTACTGAATCACCAATTTACTTTTGATTATTATTCAGATTAATGTTGTAGGTTAATAGCTATACACTATTTAATGTTGAGCAGCAGGCGCTGCCGGGAGGAAGCTCATACTCCACACTCCCCGTACCGCCTACAACCAGGCAGTCCCTTCCGGTGCTGGCCAAGGTATCCCTCTGCAGTAGCTGGACAGGTCATATGGCCAAGGTTGCTGGAGGCTATCCCCATCTGGTGTAGCTGACCTTGCAGTCTCTGCTGCTGGGGCTGGACCTAGACCTCCCGTGTGGGTACAGATCTTGTGATCTACCATCCTCACACAGACCAGGGGTCCTGACACCTTTGGGAGAACTGGCATCATCCCTTACTTTCCCGCTACTCCCCTCATGCTCTCCTCCCAAACCGCCACGCTACCTGGCTGCGACAGATTGCAATAACAGTACAGTAATTTAACTTCAGCTAACGCAGCTCTACTCTGATACACATCTACTTTAGCTACTATGCTATTTTACTTTGACATGCAGGTTTCAATCAACTGTTAAATAATTGACCTTCTGCTTATGTGCTTAAGATTACATCTGTTTTTGGGGGATGCAAAAAACACAGGAAAAACCCTAGTAGGGGAAAACTGGGAAAATTCACTCCCCAACCCCTAGTGTGGTCATCCATATTGGTTCAAAAAAGGGGCCCTCTGTACCTACCTTTCATCCTACCAGTCAGAGGGATGGGTGAGTGGGTGATCCAATGAGGAAGGAGACCAGAAAGACTGGACCATAGGCTGCTGTCCAGTTGTCTTTGTCTCCTCCCCAGGGCCACCCCTTCCCCCCCCCGAGGGGGTGGGCTTGTCAGAGCCCAATCTCAGTCATGTCCAGAGGTTGCTGACCTTACCTTGGGCTGAACATTGCAACCTGTGGTCTCTGGCCATTGGGGGGAAGGGAGGCCCCTGGACAAATGACCGGCTGCTGCAATCCTTGGGCAGCCTTAGTGTTGTCTGGTAGACCCCCATTCCTCCCCCTTCCATCATGATCAAGAAAGACACAACACCAGATCTTGGAGGAAATGGCCACAGCCATGCTTTATTTATTTACAATTCTAGATATTAATCTACTGACTCACCAATTTACTTTTGATTATTATTCAGATTAATGTTCTAGGTTAATAGCTCTACACTAATGTTGAGCAGCAGGTGCTTATGGGAGGAAGCGTATACCCTAGGCCCCCCACATCACCCGCAACTGGGCAGTCCTTTCCAGTGCTGACTGAGGTATCCCTCTACAGTAGCTGGACAGGTCATATGGTCAAGGTTGCTGGTGACTGCCCCCATCTGGCGTCGCCGACCTTGTAGTATCTGTTGCTGAGGCTGGACCTAGACCCCCCGTGCGGGTACAGGTCTTGTGATCCACCATCCTCGTGCTGACCAGGGGCCCCAACACCTTCAGGAGAACTGATATCATCCCCTACTTTCCCGCTACTGTCCTCATGCACTCCTCCTGAACCACCAGAGGCTGGACCACGTCCGACCCCTCCAAGCCACATGCTCAACCATAGCCTCCAAGACCACTTGAAAATCGTATAAGAAGTTATCCAAAACCTCACCTTGTAGCTTGCTCCCTGGGCCTACCTCTAGGCACCAGTGAGTCCAGTAAATGTTATCATGCCTCAGCACAGTGCCCCCCAAGGACTCCATAAAAGCTGACATTTCCTTGTTGATGCGCATACAAGCCCTATTAATTGCAGGAACCTTGCATGCATGAGCCCACTCCTCCCTTATCAACAAGTGTGACCAGATGAGCATAATTGAAAGGCCACCAGTCCTTGATGGTCCACAAATCATCCTTCATCACCAGCAGCAGATTCACTGCCTTCCTGTGGCCCAGATCTTCTCTGCCTCAGTGTACCAACAAGATTTGCGGTGTGATTCCCCGGCTAGACATTGTTCACAGTCTCGTAAGCAACCCTTCCCAAAGCATTCCCTTAGTCCCCAACCACTCAGTCCTGGCATCCCCCCATGGCAGAGACAGGTTGCTTCCCCCTGGCTGACCAGCTGCTCTCTGTGCTACCCACCATATGAATGAATGGCCACATATCCAGATGAGTACATAGGCCTCCCGAGGGCCTGCAAGAGACAAAAACAATTGTTGTAATTGAGGTCTCACACAGTGCAAGAATGCCTGAGACTTACAGCATGCCAGGGATTGAATCTCTACATCTGACAAGCCCTTGCCCTTGGCATTCATTGCAGCCCCAATGAGAAACGAGTGAGTCCCATAATCCCCAGCGCGTAGCCCCAGTCCCTGAATAGCCTTCCACAGAATGAACCAGAATTGGTAAGCTGTCACCGGACTGCCATTCAGGTGCCTGAAAAGGGCTCCCCCTGCATGACACAGGATGCCCTGTACTCCACCAGATTACAGGCCACCTGCCACGGAACACCTGCTGGCACCTTGATCTCATGCCAGTGGCCTGCTCCCTCTGTTCCATCTTCGATCTGCAGAGCTGGAGGAGCACCTTGTGCCCTGTCATCACCATGTCCTGTGAAAGCAGGCTTAGTGTACCACTATCCCTGGTCGGTACGGTCAACTCCAACACTCTGAAAGCCCCACAGAAGGCCACCAGAAACATGGCACCAAACAGCCAAGTTTCATACTTCGTCCCTACAGACCTTGGGGAAAAACCTCCCAAATGGCTTGTAACCTCACCGGAGTGATGGGCCGTCTTTTATCTGGGGCAGCGGTAAGCTCCGTGCACCATCCCTCCAACAGCTTCTTCACCTTGAAAGCCCTCATGGTGTCCACCAGCCCCATGGCTTTCATAGCCCACAGCAAGCCAGTGAGGTGATGGGCCATCACTTCTGGAGTGTGGCCCACCAATCGCCCGACCATGACATACCTGCAAAGCTGATCTACTGGGATGGCCACACATCAAGCCACCCCTTGGCCTCTTGCATGGCTAGGTAGTGCTCAGCCCCCCAGCAGTACACTTCCTTTGTGATGGGCACTATGGAGTTACCTATGCATCTTCAAGTCTGTCAGTTAACATCTCTCATAGGAAGGGAGGCACCCGCTGTGGTTCCTTGTCCGCTCTCGGCACCAGCCTGAAGAATCTGTCCCATTGTGAATGAGATAAAGCATCGGCAATGTCGTTAACAACTCCTGGGACATGTACTACCTTGAATGTAATGTTAAGCAACATACATTTTAAAACAAACACCTGCACCAGGTTTCCCAATGGTCCCAAGGGACCTAACTGTCTATTGATGGTATGTACAACCCCCATACTATCTGACCTGAAGTACACTATTTCGTTGCGGAATCTGGGACCCCAGATACACAGGGCCACCATGACTGGAAAGAACTCCAGCAACGTAATCTGCTTCCCTACCCCAGTCACCAGCCAGCCAGCTGGCCAGCACCCTGTGCACCACTGCCCCTGGAAAAAGGCCCCAAACCCAAGGCCACCCACTGCATCAGTGTATAACTCCCGGGGCATCCCGACCCTTTTCCTTTGCCATAAGGTGACGCCATTGAAGTGGTCTAGGAACAGATGCCAGACCCGCAAATCCTCTTGGAACTGCCTTGTAACCCTTATCCTGTGATGAAGTTTTGTACAGCCGGCCACCATCTTGGCCAACCGCCACATGAAAGTCCTCCCCAACGGGATGACCCTGCATGCGAAGTTGAGGTGCCCCACCAACTGCTGCAAGTCCTGCAATGTGATTTTTGTGCTCTGCAATGCCCTGTGGAAGAGAGACCATAATGTGGTCAATTTGTCCAGTGGCAGATGACAGAGCCTGTTTTCGGAATCAATTTCTATGCCCAAAAAGGTGAGGGTAGTCCCTGTGGGGTTCGGACTTATCCTTCGCTAGGAGAACACCAAAATCCTGGCATGCTTACTCGAAGACCCTGCCCAGCCCTGTGCACTGCTGGAAATTGGCGGGGTCCACAAACAGGAAGTCATCAAGATAGTGTACTATGCTGTCAATGCCTGCTACCTGAGCCGTGGCCCAATGTAAAAAGGTGCTGAAACTCTCTAACACCGCGCAGGCCACTGAATAGATCTTAGGTATGCAGTTATCCGCGTAATACTCATTCTCAAACTTCATGCCCAACAGTACCCTATCCTCCTGATGCACTGGCAGTAGTCTGAATGCGGACTCAATGTCTGCCTTAGCCATTAGAGCATGTGGCCCTGCTGCCCATACCACTTCCACTGCCCGGTTGAACAACTGGTAGTGTACTGAGGTATGCTGATTATCAATGTGATAATTCACTGACTCCCCTTCTGGATACGATAAGTGATTAATCAATCAGTATTCTCCCCAAGCCTTCATGGGCACCAATCCAAAATTGGTGAAATCCTCAGATTTAGTAGTGGTGGCCTGTGGAAGGGGCCACTCACGTGCCCGAGCCACTGTTCCTTTTCCAGTTTTCCCCAGACTATGTGTGGTCAGTCTCGAGCAGACTTCAAGTTCTCAGCCTCGTATGGGTGTTGCAGGCTGGAATACCGGAACCTGAAGCCCACCAAAAACCCTTCCCCCAACAAGTCTGCAGCTCCTCTGTCCGGGTACTGGTCCAGCCACAGCGTAATCTTTTTTAGCTGGACCGGCATGGGAAGGCTTGCCTCCTGAAGGCTTCCTGAACCTGTCTCGGCCACCCTTCCCTGCCCCTCTCCCCCCTCCATGGGGAGGTGTACTGCAGAAAAGGGTGCTGTCTGCCTCAGGTCAAGCATGCATGTTTAAATTGGTAGCTGATGCGTGCGCAGGCTGACTGGTTGTACACGTAGCACAGCTGAGTGGTCGGGGTGCCCCCCCAGTCGCGATGCTGAGAACTGGATCAGGAGCCCACAGTCCATATGCAGCACTCCACTGCCCTGCTTCATGTTCACCAATAATGGCATGTCCAGTTTGTCCCAGCTGATGACTGGGTTGACCTGCTGCCTATGACAAAACTCCTCGTCATAGTCCAGCCAAGCCATACCTGCTTTTTATCGATGCATCAAAGAGATGCAATGCATGTAGTTGAGGATTTCCACCCCTTGTTTCTCATCCCCCTCTAACACCATGGTGGCATAAATCAAAAAGGCTACAACCCAGTTGTCATAAGTATGGGTCACCTTAACCTTTTTCTGGTCTTGGTCATCCTCTTTGTCCTTCTCCTTTTTCTTATCTGTTTGTTCCACTAGACGGTTAAGGAAGGAAAAGATATTTACATATTCCCTATTTCTAATCTGTTGCCAGACCTTGTCTATTAAATGAGTCCCTACTGCGCAGTACAGCCCCGCATATGGGTTCACCGGTGGAGGGGATGCCGGCTTGTCTGGAGCCTGGCCCTCCGACCCTGTGTCCGCCCCCCCTGCAGGCGATGGCAACAACCTGTTCTTGATCTCTGTCACCAGATCCGCCTCCACCCCAACCAATTGTTTCAACTGTTCATCGGTTGCTGCCCACAGACTGGTGTCTGACAAGGGCTGCTCCCCACTGGGTCCTTCCCCTTCTAATTCGTCAAGGGCTCCCACAGACTTGTCACTGTCAGACCCCAGAGGGTCTATAGCTGGCGTACCTTCTGCCTCACTATTGGAAGACTCCCACCTAACTGGAGACCCACCCCTCACTGCCTCCAACACTTGCCTTACCTGGCTGGCCCCCACCTGAGGGCCCTTGAGGATCAACTTACCTGCCGGGCGTGAGTGCTTCACTGGAGGCAGCAACTTCCGGCATCCTACCCTCTTCTTTCTGGTAGTTGTGGTGAAGTCCTCCAGGCCTTCCAGGCATGTCTCCAGCCATGCCACTCCATTCCCCCTATACAGGGAGCGCAGTTTCTCTTCAGCAGCTTCCAATGCCTTAGATGTGGGAATAGGCTTCCTGGCAGATATCTTCTGCAACAATAACTAGTTCCCCCCCATGACATCATTAGTATTTGTTGCAACCTGGCCCCTGCTACATTGTCAGGCCCCCCCCCCTTTTTTTTTTAGCTCTCTGAACTCTTGCCCATCCTTAAACTGATGACTCGTACACACCCCCGGCCTATCTCGCTAAAGGTTGTCATGACCTAGCCCCTCCCCGGCATCACCAGGGGCCCCCCCACTCTTCGGACCCTGCCACTGTCTGCTCCAAGCTGGGCTTCATGGTGGGGCAGCCATTGAGTAGGAGGTGTCGCTGTCCATGCTCTGAAAGTCACTGGGGAAGGGCACCAAATCCCCAAGTGGGATGCCATGCAATTAATTGACTTGCTCAGGAACATGCCATCCACCATAGGCTTCAAACCCAGGTCTCCATGCCTGCGCTTCTCCTGGCTTAGTGCCTTAATCCTGAAACCACCTGCACAAAGCCCGCTGTCTAGCACACTTATTTGCAGTTGCATCCCCTCCTCGATCTCCTGCTTACCATATTCTTGTCATGCTGCACAGGCCTATGCCCACCAGCCATGCTAGCTGATGGGGGGGATGGAAGGCTTTTTCAATTGCAGTCTCAATGCCTGATGTGATGGCTTGCGGCCCTGCCTAATCTTTGGCCCACTGCACTACTAAAGTGATGGTGGGGTTGCACGAGCTTATGATGCAAGTATTATTTAATTAGTATTACTTGTTTATTTTAAACTAATCAGGCCTGACAATCCTAAAGGCCCAGCCAAGATGGCCGCCCAAATCTTGCTAGCATTCCCGCGAGATCTGCAATGGCTATATGCCTTGCTAGGCCCAGATCTCGTGGGAAGCCTGGCAGCACAAGGACGCCCTCTCCAATCTGGATTCACCTAAAGACCGGCGGACTGTTGGGACCCATAGTCCCAACTCCAAAATTGCCGCCAGAACGTGACTCCCCGGCCTCCCACTTGTGAGCTGAACTGAAAATGTATCCTACAGCTGCCAGTCACCGCCCTTCACTAGAGAAGTTGAATCTGCCACCCGCCAACCTGCCCCTGCATCCCGAGCCCCGACCAGAGGACTACTGCCACCAGGCTGACTGGCAACTGAGGAGCGCACAACCTTCTGAGCCACACACCATCTGGAGGTAAGTTCAGAGCTGGTGAATGAGTGGTAGGAGGAGGAGGCAGAAGAGCAGAAGAGGAGGAGAAGGGGGGGCTACCAGGCCACGAGGCTACCAGCTGAGGACCCAAGAATGCTCAGGAAGCCGTGGGGTGGGCCTGGAACATTGGCAGTGTGCGAGGGGTCTTAGCAGAGAGGCGCCTTTGATGCAAACATCCTCTGCTCTCTCCCCACCGCGAGGGGATCCAATATCTGTTTCTGTCCCTCTGGGACACCACCCCCAAGCTGAGAAAATGTTACAAGGCTAGTTAACCCTATCCAGCTGTAGTTTACACGTAAGGCTGTCTGCTTCCTGGCCAGCTTGGCTCAGGACAAAGAAGCACTCTGCTTGCAGGATATTGGGATGCTGGGAATACCTACAGTGAAAGCCACAGGCCCACATTGTCATCTCCCTTCCCAGGCTTCAGCTACCTTATCTTGTTCAGGGACTGTTGATCTGATAAAGAAGGAGACCAGAAAAACTGGACCATGGGCTGCTGTCCAGTTTTCTTCATCTCCTCCCCGGGACCACCCCTTCCCCCCCCGAGGGGGTGGGCTTGTCAGAGCCCAATCCTAGTCATGTCCAGAGGTTGCTGACCCTCCCCTGGGCTGGCCATTACAACCTCTGTTCTCTGGCCATGGGGAGGGGGAAGGGGGGCCCCCCGACAAATGGTCGGCTGCTGCGAGCCTTGGGCAGCCCAAGTATTTTATAAGAGCAATAAGACACTTTGTGGATGTAAGTTATAGTCTGATAAATGCATTTCCCAGATGCTGAAGGCACTCGGCACAAGCACTCATGCCTCACTGCACAGCTGGGGTGTGCGTTTATCACACAATAACCCACACCCTGTCATGTCTTATTGCTTACTTAATTAAGCAAACATTGTTTACTTTTTCTTATGTATTAAATCTCTGCTCTGTATTTAGATTTTTATGTTGCTTGCACGCATGTGCAAGAAACATAGTGCCATCATCGGAGATTTCGGAGGTGTGTCACCTCCTCCTCCAGTTCAGTCAGTGTGCTGGCAGGCGCGGCCCCTGTAAGCCAATGCATTTTGGAGCTGTCTATGACACGCTCCAAAATGCAGTGGCATACAGTTGAAAGGGGGAGCTACTGCTCACGTGCAGCTCCCCCCCACACGCTGCCGCGGTGTGCCTCAAGCACACACTGTAAGGCCGATGGGTGCCCAACTCGCTGGCCAGAGTTGCGCCCCGCCCCTCAGTAAGAAGTGCCACGCTGGGAGCCCGCCCAGCATGGCAAACAGTCCTTTGCCGACGTGGGGTGTCTAACTCCCCGCTGGCTGAACGCCCCCGTCCTTGTGCCACTGGGAGCCCACCCCACCGCGGGCAATAACTTCCATGGCTGACGGGGTGCCAATCCCCGCTGGCTGAACGCCCCACTATGTCTCTTGTGCCACGCTGGAAGCCCACCCCAGCGTGGCAAGCGGTCCCACAAACGCCTTTTTTCCCTGAAAAATGAAAATGGTCGCGGCAGCGTCTCCCGACCCCCTCCCACAACCTGCACCCACCCACTGTGCACCCAGCCTCCCTGGCTAGCCCCATACTTACCTCCGGACTCCGGCGCGACGATCTTCGGTGGACCGGAGATCTGCACTCTTCAAAGCCGACTCGCGAACTGAGAAATGCCAGTAAGCTGTATAATGGGCTAGATAGGGGTTTCAACTTTGTTGCATATCTCAGAGCATTTTTGGAGAATTTTACCAAATTTTCAACATGGGGTTTTGGACCTTCTCATGAATGATGTCACTGTCATGGCGTTATTTGGGCCTGAAGGGTGATTTGGCGCAGTGACTGTGAAATCACCCTCGGGCCTGAATCTGCCATGACAGTAACATCATCCGCAGAAGGAGGTCCAAAACCCATGTTGAAAATTTGTGCCAAAATTCCAAAAAATGACTGTTTTACGAGCGTGCATTGTGCAGTTCCTACGCAGGCTCGTAAGTTCGCGAAATTTCAATATTTTCACTCCAGATTTTCAACATTGCCATTTTATCACACCTTCTTATGAGTAGTACAGCTGTCATTTTCACATCTCACCCAAAATGTGTTTCAACCATGCTAAGCGCAGAATGGCCAGTCGGTGTGCAAAATCAATGTATGGGACAAATTAAGAAAATCACAGTGACACTTTTCATGAGCAGAGGTCTTAAAATGGCTATGTTGAAAATTTGGTGAAAAATTCCTGAAATGACTGTTTCACAGTGTGCGTTGCAGTCTTCACGCAGGCTTGTAAGTTCACAAATTTCAATATTTTACTCCAGACTTTCAACATTGCCATTTTACCACACCTCCTTATGAGCAGTAGAGCTGTCATTTTTCACATCCTGCCCAAAACGTGTTTCCGCCCATGTAGCGCACAATGGCGCAGTCAGTATGCGAAATCAATGTATGGGACACATTAAGAAAATCACAGTATCACTGTTCATTAGCAGAGGACTTAAAATGGCTATGTTGAAAATTTGGTGAAATAATTCCTAAAAATGACTGTTTTATGAGTGTGCGTTGCACAGTTCCCATGCACGCTCATAGGTTTGCAAATTTTCAATATTTCCACTACAGATTTTCAACATTGCCATTTTACCACACCTCCTTATGAGCAGTACAGCTGTCATTTTTCACATCCTGCCCAAAACGTGTTTCCGTCCATGTAGCGCACTCAATGGCACAGTTGGTGTGCAAACTCAATGTATGGACACATTAACAAAATCACAGTGACACTGTTCATGAGCAGAGGTCTTAAATGGCTATGTTGAAAATTTGGTGAAAAATTCCTTAAAATGACTGTTTTACGGTCAGCGTGCGCAGTTCCTACGCACGCTCGTAAGTTCGCAAATTTTCAATATTTGCACTCCAATGACTTCCAAATACCTAAACAGCACATAGGAGCAAGCAACATTCTGCATTGACAAATGCTTGTTATGTTTTACAGCTATACTAGCCATATTGATCAGTGCAGCTCAACTACACCTCATGTCTACACCTTTAGAGGAGTATACACCTAATGACTGCACCTTTGGTAGAGTTATTCCCCTCATTGAGGTGTATCTAATTGTGTTTGCATCTGTATGTATTTGAAAATGAAACTGATATTTTTTGTACAGTAGGACCCCATTGAAAATTAGCTGATGCTAAATTGGGTATTATCCTGTTTCTGATATCAGAAATAAACTTTTTACTACTACTACATCTAATTAGCATTTTTGAATGCACATCAACAACACTTCTGACTACACTTCACTTTTACATACTTTTTTTTAATTTTAGTCTTTGGTAACCGGGTAAGGCCCACTATGCACATGTGCCTGTTTTCAGGGGTGACCTGGGAGCACTGGGAGGTTAAGTGACTTGCTCAGAGTTACACAGTATGCAAGTGGAGGTTGTGAGAATCAGACTCAGGTCTGGTCTACTGGATGTATCAAGCTCATTCATACCTAGTTCCTCTAACCTCTAGGCTATACTACCAGCCCAGCACATACACTCTGACCTACAATACACCTTAAGTGAGGTGCACCTAGTGTAATTAGCAGTTTTTAGAAGCACATCAGCTACACCTAAATTACATTGTAACTGCACTACTGTTGAACTTCATATACATTCTCAGACAGTAGTGCACTGATGTGAACATTTCGAGGTATACTAAGTATTTAAACCTTAGTAGCACATAACATACATCTCACTCGGACCAGGGCGGATGCCTAAAGTGGTGGGAATGAAGGCGGTAACCAAAAGAGCAAAAGTATGAGAGCTTTCCCTTATGGAATATATCTAGACTAATATTAAAAGCCTCTACATTGCTTATATTCACTGTTGGCATTGTACAGCAGGGCTGTTCCACAGACTCATCATTTTCTGTGCAAAAAAAAAAAAATGCTTCTGCTGTTCCCATGTATCTCTCCCTTCTCCTGCATGGCATACATTAGTTTTACAAATGTGAGCAGTGGTGATTGCTAATCAAACAAATTTCATTAGCAATCAGTTGAGTTTCAAAAGCAATTTTGCAAAATGGTTATTTTCTTCTTTTGTTATATTTGAAGTTTATTAAAAAATAGTTGTTTGGGATGTAGCACATAGAATTAGCACAATGAAGATACAAAAAGAGTGTTGCATATAACATATAGCCATAAACTGCAAATGCATTATGTCATGTACTGTACAGTACAAGTCCATATGTGGTGACAATATCAAGTTAACAGAATAGAACAGTGTCAAAGTAGCAAACTAAAATTGTCAGTTAGCGGGCCAGTGTCTGTTTCTCATTTCAAAGTAATCCATAAACTCTACGGAAAAAATTGATTAATCTGTGACATAATACAATGTGCAAGGTTGTCATCTGTCTTGAAACTGCTGTAATTTCCCTCATAATTATGTCAGTTTCTTTAAGGTATAAATACGAGCTGCAGTCTGCTGTCATTGGAGTATGGTGGTGGGGTGGGGGCAGGCTTCAACCAAAGCCAGGTTGTGGCCTTCTTTGCAGCCAAAAGAAAAATATGTAACAGTGAGCAAGACTGACATTTCTGTCCCTCCAATGGAATGGCCATGTGGAGCATGGCAGGGTGTGGCATCTGAGGGCCCATAGAGAATGGTTATTTTTTCTGTAAGACATAATATGCATAGGAGCAAGAGCGGTAAAAAGTGCCAATTGTGAGAACAAATTAATGCGATATGGTATGCATGAATTACTGCAGTTGCAGGAAAAAGTGCAGAATTGCAGACAGTTTTACTTTCATTCTGCAAATCAATTGTCTAGTAAGTGCTGTTAATCAAGACCGTATTTGATTTGCAAATAGCAATATTTGGGTCACACATTGTAATGCAAACCTGCTTATTTAATGATTTGCCATGTGTTATGGACTTTTGTCCTACTGTTCCGTACCAGACATAGATTAGAGCATCCCAAACACTGACAGCAGTAGTTGTCAGTCATTACTGTTTGCTTTCCTGGATGTCTTTGTAGTTCAGGTGGTCAGGGAATTAATGAGAGGACAGGCAAACCTGGACATGATGCTGTCTAATGGCATAGCTGAGCCCCTGAGTAATAGTGACCACTTATTTTTGGGGTTCTGGTTAGAAATGGGGTAGGGGCACTTAAACACCAAGCTGTATGTTCTAAATTTCCAAAGGACTAACTTCATTCCAATTAGAGTAACATTTGGAGAACACCTAGCCAGGCTTGTGGTATTAGGGGACGTGGAAGAAAAGTGGGCCATTATAAAAACTGCCTCCAAGGTGTCACTAGTTCATGTCTAAAGCAGATGGAGAATCAGAAAAAAAAATCAGGAAACCCCTATGGTTCACAAGGGAAGTAGTAAAAGTAGGAACGTTGCTAGCAGGAAAGAAAGGATGACCAAGGCAAGCACAGAACTGAAAATAGTGGAAGATGTCAAGAGGGAGATAAGACCTCCTTTTCTTACATTAGCCAGAAAAGTTGAATGAAAGAAGGCATTGCCAAGTTGAAACAGGGGTTAGAGTGGGTGGAGAACAGAAACAGGAAGGCAGAAGTATTGACGAATACTTCTGCTAAGAGTTTACAAAGGAGAAAAAGGGACCACTATCACAAGGGTGGGTGGACAAGGGAGGGGGTGGGTGACAAGGTTGGGTGCAGGACCAATTGCCACAGACAGGGTCCTTAAGGGGCTACTAACCCTGAAGGTAAATAAATCACCAGGACCAGACAAAGTTTAATCCAAGGTGCTGAAGAGCTGGCATAGGTACCATGAGCAGCCCTAGCTGACCTGTATAACTGTCTTTGATTCAGGAATTGTGCCCAGAGAATGGAGAACTGCTGATATAGTACTTCTGCATAAAAGCAGGGCCATAAATGAGCCTGGGAACTTCAGGCCAGTAAGTTTGACCTCGATAGCCAACAAACTGAGAGAAATCATTCTAAAAGAAAGGTTAGTAGAATTCAACAAGGCCAGTGGGTTGCAGGAGAGCAGGAAACATGGATTTGTGACAGGGAGGTCATGTCCAACTAATATGACTGACTTCTTTGACTGTGTCACAAGGGCAGTGGATAGGGGCCAGGCAGTAGGCATACTGTACCTGGATTTAAGCAAGGTCTTCATCTCTGTCTCACACAGGAGTTTGATCAGGAAGTTGGGCAACCTCAGAGTGGGACACAAAATGACCAAGTGGGTGTGTAATTGACTGGAAAAAAAAGGGAGTGCTAGTTCCCTTGATGCCCTCTGTAATGTCACTGATAATCACATTGAACAGCTGTGGTTAAGTGGAAATGTTTAGGAGGTGGAACTGTCAACCCTTGGAGGTGCAACTCTCCAATAGTATTCAATGGAGAAAGCTGTCAGAGGAGGTGGAACTGAGCTCCAGTAACTATCAGTGACAATAGAGAGGGTGTCAAGAGAAATACCGTATATACTGGTGTATAAGTCAAGATTTTAGTGCCAAAACTAGGCTCTAACGAATGGGGACTCGACTTATATGAGGGGGCGACTTATGTGTGGAGTTTCTTTTACCTATAATTTCTCTGGGTTGACTTATGCCCTGGGTTTCTGAGACTACACAAGATTACAAATTACACCCCTGCCCCCACCCTAGTAGCACCCTGTTCTTATGCTCCTCCCCCTCCAACACCCAGTTTTATCTGACGAAGGTGACCAGCACAACCTATCCTCCTCCATGGCCGGCTGCCATCTTTGTAATTTTCAAAAGTGCTTATAGTGCTAAGTTCAAGATTACAAATTACCTTTCTGCCCCCCCCACCCTAGTAGCACCCTGCTCCCACCCTGTTCCTCCCCAACACCCAATTTTAGCAAAGGGAGGTGACCACCACAACCCACCCTCCTCCACAGCTGTCTGCCTTCAGAATGAATAAAAACACTTTTGTGCTTGTTCTGTCTACAGAGAACAAGCGCGTGAGTGCTTTCATTCATTCTGAAGGTGGCTTGCCATGGAGGAGGGTGGGCTGTGGTGGTTTCCTTCCTTTGCCAAAACTGGCTGTTGAGGGAGGAGTGGGAACAGGGTGCTACTGGGGTGAGAGGATGGGGGTGGGGTAATTTGAGATCCTGAATTTAGTGCTATAACCACTTTTGAAAACTACAAAGACAATGTCCGGCTGTGGAGGAGGGTGGGTTGTGCCGATCGCCTTCTTCAGTTAAAATTGGGTGCTGGGGGATGTGGGATGAGTGTACTATAAATAAAGTGTAATATGTTGACTGATATGTGAGGTATATCTACAAAACTGCTAAATCCAGATGTAAAGAGAGTGGCTATTGACTTATACACAAGGTTGACTTACACATGAGTATATATGGTATTTGACTCTCTTTTGTTTTTCAGACAATTCCATACTCTGCAGCAGGGTTGACACTGTGACACAGAGGATGGGATCAGGGGCATGAGAGAATACCTGGAAAGGTTAGAAATGTGATATGGCAACAGGGATTTAATCAAAAAGTGGAAGGTCATGTACATGGGCAGGAAGGATATGACAGCTGAGTACAGGTTATGAGGGCTGGCCATCTTGGTATCAGTAGAAGAGAAGAAAGTATGGGTAGCAATTATGAACACTTTTAAGCTTTTCACACAATTCAGTAAGTCAGTGGATAAGGCCAACAGAATGCTGGGTTGCACCATCAGGGGGTTCAGTAGCAGGATAAAGCAGGTTGAACTGCCCCTATACAAAATCCCAGTGCATCTGCAACTAGAGTACTGTGGCCAATTCTGGAGTCCCTACCTCAGAAAGGTAAAAAACCAACAGGAAGTAGCACAGAAAGGGGCCACCAAGATGATTCAGGGGCAGCAAGGCTTCACATATGAGCAGTGGTTTGAAAGCCTGCATATGCACCCACCAGAGACCAGGAAAGAAAGAGGGGACATGATAGAGCCCTTTAAATATCTGAGGGATGTCAACAGAGTGGACTCTAGTGAAACATTGTGGACCAGTAAGAACAAAAACATGTAAGGGAATGGCTACAAATTGGTTTGTGGTAAATTCAGGAGTGATGTCAGGAGGTTTTGTTTCATGGAGAGGGTGGGGGATGGTGGAACAAGCTGCTGGGAGAGGCTGTACATGTAAAAATCATGGGGATCATTAAGAGGGGATGGGACAGGTTAAAGGGGCAGGTAAGGGTGGCCAGGGGAGGAGGGGCAGTGACCCCAAAATTGCATGTGTCTCTATATCAAGCAGACTTGATTGACCGCAAGGCCTTCTGCTGGCTTGATTCTATGTTTCTGTATTCTAATTAAAACAACTTTCCCTAATCTAATGTATTAAATTCTTTTCAAATTTTGAACACTACCTCACTCTTCTTTTGTCTCGTGTAAGCATCCCCATCGTCTCCCATCTGTCGCCATCCTGTGACACAGCTTCAGCAGTCCCTCAGACTCCAGACTTCCTTCTTGTGCTTTCTGTTGTAATCTTTCTGCAGGCAGTTGTGTTTTGAACCCAGTTCAGCCCAAATGTATTTGCTTTTCTCAGACAATGTGAGCTGTTACGTTATGATGGCTGTGAGCAATTTAGCTAAGCCGAGGAAACTGAATTATAATTGAAGATACAAAATGTCTTCTTTGGGGAGGGTTGATACAATACGCTGTGGTATGGTACTGATGAGAAGAGTAAGGCAATAATTCTCCATTTCTTCTGCTCCTGGCGTGAGAGTAGTGCAGAGAATGGAGGTGGTGGAGCTATAAGATCTTGGGCTCCCATGAAACAGTAACAGCCTGATGTGAGCCATGATTCAGTGTTTGATGTGCCGACTCAGATTTGCTTGTACTATTACTGAATCATAAAAGCTTGCCCTTCTAGTATTTCCTTGTGCCAGTCTCCCAGGGCAAGCTGTTTTATTAAACATGATTCACTTCCCCGTAACAAGACAGCTGGAAACACAGTACACAGTTCTGCTGCTTCACTCTCCAGCAACCCATTGGTGGTCTTTCTCTTTGCAGATGGTTGTTTCCCTCTAGTTGAAACATGAGCAAGAACCTGACATTTTTTCAAGAAGCAGGAACTGATGAACTTGGGGGTTATAAATTGCCCAGGTCACACAGTGAGTAGATTGCTGTGGTGGGCTTTAAATTCAGCTTTTCTAGGGGTCCATGACAAGTAAAATGCACAGCCTTATTATTAATTATAACAAGCATTTGTCAATGCTGAATGTTTGCTTGCTGGCATTAGCAGTAGAAGTGCAGGAGTTAGACAGATGCAGTATAGAACTGGCAGTGATATATTGAACTGACGCTAACTCCACTCCCACCCTGCAGAGATGTACAGGCATTGGGGTGTGCCTTTGGGTTGTCGCCCATAATGGTTACGACATTTCACCTCACCCTACCCTGCAGACACTGACAAATGTTGAAGTGTGCCTTGGGGGGTGTTTGGGATTTACACTCACCTCATTCCATAAGGAAATACGCTGAAATGGGTGCAGTATAGGAGAATTGGGTGAAGTCTGGAGCCAAAGAGTTCAAGGTGCACCTTGATGCCTGTCACTGGCTGCAGGGTGGGGGTTGGGGTGGAATGGCATGAGCATTACTGTTGACAATCCCAAGTCACACTCCCTGATGCCTGTTAGTCTCTACAGAGTAGAGCGTTATGGTCAGAAACCCTAATGCCCTGGGCATTTCTTGGTAATTTAACTCCAAGTTTTCAACATGGGGTTTTTGTGAACCCACTGCATGAACAATGACACTATCAGTTTGTTAGCTGAAAGGTGATTTTGCACAGTGACTGCGCCATTTGGTTCCACAGGTGTAAAAAAACAGTTTGAACACAATGTGAAAAATTACAGCTGTACTGTTCATGAGGAGATGTAAAAAAATGGTAATGTTGAAAATCTGGAGTGAAAATATAAAAAAAATGATGAAGTCACGAGCATGTGTAGAAGCTGCGCAATGCATACCTGTAACACAATTATTTTGGGGATTATTTTGCACCAGATTTTCAATATAAGCATTTTGGGACCTTTGCTCATGAACAGTGTTTCTATGATTTACTTAATTTATCCCAAACACTGATTTCCTACAGCGACTGCACTATTCTGTGTCGGAAGTGCAAAAACACATTTCAGATAAGATGTGAAAAATGACAGCTGTACTGTTCATAAGGAAGTGTGAACAAATGCAATGTTGAAAATCTGGAATGAAAATATTACAAATTCGTAAACTTGCGAGTGTGCATGGAAACTGCGCAATGCACGCTCGTAGCACAGTCATTTGTGGGAATTTTTTCACCAAATTTGTAACACAGGCTTTTTGAGAGCCCACCTCATGCACAGTGACACTGTCGTTTTGTTAATCGGTCCTGAAAGGTGATTCCGCTCAGTGACCGTGAAATCACCTTTTGGGACTGAATAACCAGATGAAAGCCACTGAATTCATAAGATGGGGTCTCAAGAACCCCATGTTGAAAATTTGGTGCAAAAATTCAAAATAATAACCGAGATATGCACTAAAGTTGAAAAAAACTCTTCTAGCCATTATACAGCTTACTGGCATTTCTTCAGTTCATGATCGGCTTTGAAGAGTGCAGACATGTTCCTGGTCCACTGAAGATCATGGCTCTGGCCTCCGGAGGTAAGTATGGGATGAGGGTGTGGGTGGGGAGGTGGGGTACACAGAGGGTGGGTGGATTGGGTGGGGGGCAAGAGAGTCAACGAGGGACTGTTTTCTTTTGTTACAGGGTTTTTTTTTAACAAAGATGATGCGGGACTTTTGTCATGCTGGGGTAGGCTCTCAGCGTGGCACCTGGAAGTTTGTTTTGGGGGACACTGGAGCCAGTGGGGGATTGGGCACCCCCGCTGGCCATACAGTGTGCGGGAGGGGGAGCTCATGACGAAGTGGGACTTTTGCCACGATGGTGTGGGCTTCCAGCTTGGCACCTGGAAGTTTTTTGGGGCAGTGGAGCCAACGGCGGATTGGGCACCCCCATTTGCCATACAGTGTGTGGGGGGGGGAGGAGTACATGAGGATGCTGGACTTTTGCCACGCTGGGGTAGGCTCCCAGTGCAACACCTGGAAGTTTGTTTTTTGGGTGGGGTGCTGGAGCTGACGAGGATTGGGCACTCCCGGACATACAGAGTGCTTGAGGGGGAGTGTGCATGAGCCGAGGGGGATTGGGCACCCCCTTGGCACACAACAAATGGCGGGTGGGGCATCATGCAAGTGGGAGATGCAGTGGTGTACAGTTTGGCAGCTACAATCAGCGGTGGTAATGTAAACAATTTGCATATTGCTGATGGCACGGCAGTATGCAAATTGCCTACACATTAACACCACTGATTGTAGAGGTCTTTCTCTTCCAGTTGTATGCCACTGCATCTGAACTGCTGTCATAAAACAGCTCAGACATTCATTAGCGTGGTGCGACTGCGCCTGCAAAAAGGATCAGGGCATTGGAAGCGGGGGTGCCACACCTACAAAAACGTGTATGGTGGCACTATGTTTCTTGCACATGCGTGCAAGTAAACATAAAAAGAATCTGAGAAATAGAGCTTTCTGATTGGCTGTAGGGAACCTATCAGCTTTATGTTGATCTTTTTTTACCATACATGTAGAGACTAATCATATGCTTAATAAGGTTAAACACTGTTTAAAAAAAAAACCTTTTTATAATAATAATTAGGCACTCCCAGGGATTATGTTAATGGTCAGTTAATCACTCTCTAGGTGCACATGGAACTCAGCTATGCCTTATACAATATTACAACCCAAGAGGGTGATTAACAGACCACTAACATAACCCCCAATCATGCCTTGTTGCTTAAATAACATTTTAATATGTAGAAATATTGTATATGTATGGCATTTGTATTCCTAGTTAATACCAAATAAAGTGAAAAATAACTACCCATTAAACTCTACTTAGGGATGCATGTCTCATCCTGATCAGGGGTCCTCAGGCATGTCTGGGCATGGTAAAAGGACCTTCCTTTTTTAGCACATACCATTATATCTTACAGTGTTTTTTGCTGCACTGGAAAATGATTTTTCTTTTGTTTGTAATTGTTAAAAGTGTTCACTGTCTTCATTATTTTGTTTAGTCAGCCCATAGCCAAATGAGAAGTTTGTTAATTGTCAAAAGTGTTCTAGTTTTCAGTGTCTTCAATGTCTTGTATAGTCAGCCCATAGTCAAATGTGAAGTCAACTGTAATATTGTAACATTTGTAGTGTACATTCATATTTTATTATAACTGAACTACATACCACAGAACTGTCTTGTAAACAGGGATTTTTTTTCCCTAATAACATGCTTTATTTCCTGTACAAAAATAAAGATATCTATCTATCTATCTATCTATCTATCTATCTATCTATCTATCTATCTATCTATCTATCTATCTATCTATCTATCTAATCTCAGGCATGTCTGGCCATGGTCATGGGTCCTCAGGCATATCTTGTCATAAATTGGGGGTCCGCTGACGTGTCTCCATGATCATGGGGTCCTTATTGTCAGAAAGGTGGAGAACCCCTGCTCTAACCAGTAGGCTATACTGCCTCTGCGTTTAAGATGCAGTAGATAAAGGAGCCTGCTGTTATGTACTATGTGTGAGATATGAGAATTTTGGACGGACAGTGAGGGTAGGGGATTGGGGTGGAAAGGAAGATAGAGTACCATGAAGCATTACTGCAATGAAAGCAGACAAATGGAGGTATTCTGTGGGTTTCTTGTGTGTTCAACAAATTCCCAGTGCTCCTTCTCAGACTCATTCCTTTCCCATTCCACTTTATCAGTTTGCTGCATCCATTTAACAGGCAGTTTTCTGCAGAAGTAAAAACTTCCGCTTGGGTGGGTGCTCCTTCTCTTTTCAATTTTTCATGAGCTCAGCTCTTGCGTTCATTTCAGTGGCTTTTTTTAACTTCAAGCCTAGGTCTCACTGCATGGTTGCATAAAGAACCATAAAAGCTTGGAAATAGGTCATTACACTTGGTTGAGTGAGCCAACACTGCAGTTTGCACTTGGTGCCTCTTGTTTCAGCTTAACCTGTGCTGTGCTGAGTTGAATTTAGAGGTGCACTTTCCTCTGTGCCCAACTGAAATGTACAGAAGCAAATGGTTTGATACCTTTTTTTTTGGACCAACATAGATGTACAAAAAGGAAACAGCGCCTAAGCTTTTGGACCAACCAAGTCCTTCCTCAGAGACTTATGGCAGTTGTTTAGAGAATCACATTCTATTAACACCCAGATCATACATAAAAAAAACAGCAAGAATTCTCATTGGTTCACTCTATTCTCCTCACCACATTTAGATCTCTTGGTTTCTCTAAAAATGTTGTAAACTGGTATGGTAATTATCTGTCTGACCGAACCCAGTTCGTAAAATATAACTCTACCTTCTCGGAAAAATCTACAGTTAACATTGGTGTACCCCAGGGGTCTATACTAGGTCCACTGCTCTTCTCTATTTTCCTAAACAACATCACCTCTAACCTTACACAGACAGCTACCCTGCTGTATGTGGATGACATTATCCTGTACACCAGTCCTAAAAGTACAGATGACATCAATGAATGACTCTCTCCCATGACTTTCTACTCATCCAATGATGGCTTGATCGTCACACACTAGTCCTAAATGAACCTAAGACTCAAGCCATGCTATTCAGCTCTAACTATAAACTCAAACAAGCCCAACACAATTTTAAAGTCACCACCCTAAGTGGCAAATCCATTGAGGTGGTAAGCTGATTTAAATATCTGGGCATCACCCTGGATCCCTCACTAAATTTCGACACCCATATCTTACGAACCTGTAAGTCGGTAAACACTAAACTTGGTATTGCCTACCGAACCAGCTATGCTCTCACCCCCCCTCTGCTAGACTTGCCATAGCTCATGGGATACTTCTGCCTTCACTTAACTATGGGGTTACCTCCTATACCTCTGCATGCAAATCAAGCCTTGGGAAATGGGATGTCACCTACAGTAACATCTGTCGGTATGCATCCTCCTCCCACAGACTGAAATGCCACTGTACCCTCTATTCTGACCTTGGATGGCTTCCACCCCACAAGTCCAGGCTTTATGCCTTTGGCTCCTTAACTGATAGCATTATTAGATCTCAAACTCCACAATCCCTAGTGGATCTCTTTCAAAAACAGTCATCCTTCTATGACCTTCGCCTGGCAGTTTCTGCCCCCTGCTCTTGTCCCTAGACACTCCACCTCTAAAGGTGCCGGTGCTTTTGCCTATCTTGCCCCACAATACTGGAACTCCCTCACACTAACAATTTGCCAGGCTCCGTCCCACATTGCTTTCAAGAAGGCACTTAAAAACCATCTTATCCTGTCCAGCAAGTGCTCCTTTTTCAAACCACCCTAGGTCTACCTGACCTTATTCTACTCAATAGCCCCCTCCCATCTCAATGTGTTCCCCCACTATCTGTGCACCTCCTTCTATTGCAGTCTTTCTTGTTATCCCTGCACATTTTCCTCACCTCTCTCTCTCTCTGTCTCCTCCTCCTCCCTCCCTCCCTCCCTACTCTCTTATTACCCCATTTATTCTACAAGTCCCATCCATGGCTGCTGCACTTAATATAAATCTTGTTGCCATTATTTTTGCACAATGCTCACCATTATGATTGTTGTTCCTATATATTGTATCCTTGTATCCCTGATGTACTGATGTATCACTGATGTATTGTTTTCCCTTATTTTTCATTTACTGTACCCATATTTGCTATTGTTCCACTGTTCTTTTGTTGTACTCTCCTGGGTCGTGCCTGAAAATAGTAATTTCTTGGCTAGTACACCTACCCATGTTAACAAAAACTAAATAAATAAAATACCTATTTTAAACAAGCTGCACAGAGCTTTTACCTGCGGTGGCAGGGGCATGGGTATCGGAGCAGCAGCGGATGGCTATCAGAACGGCGGTGGTTTCAGAGTGGATGGCACAGCTGTCAAATGGTGATGGTTTACCATTTGCAAGATGGCAGTGGCAATGGAACTGCACATGCGTGATACTCACACATGCACAGTTCTGATGGAAGTGCAGAACTAAAGTAGTGTGCTCTTAGGGGTGGGGGCGACCATTCCGCAGAGTCGAGATCGATTGGTGGAGGACATGCCAATGAAGTCAGCACTGTACAGACATTGGTGCATCACTGTAGGAGAACACAGGGTTGTGTTCCATTCACAGACCCTTTTTCTCCTACAGTGATCGCAAAACATCTGTGGAGCTCCGCCCATGCAGCCGTAAAAAGATTACAGCTGTTGGCTACTCTGTAGCAGTAGTGCTTGTTTAAATCATTTTCCTAAACAAGAATAAAGATTACTGTTTCTTTTCACAGGGTCATACTTTATAATTAAATGCCTGTTAAGTTTTGCTTATGGAAGACTCCCCATTGTGAAATGATTTACTTCCTGTAGCATTAGATGCAATGGTCTTAGGTTAACTTTGAACAGCCTGCCATTTCAGGTCATAAAGGTTCAAGCCTGGATTCAGGCTTATAAAACACAGAAACATAGACTTTGACAGCAGATAAGGACCGCTTGGTCCACCTTGTCTGCCCATTTCCTATCTATTGGAGAAGCTGCAGGTCCTAATTAACTAACAGTCTACTTCCTCCTTTGTCCCTCTAGAATTGCCTTATGTCTGTCCCATGCATTCTTGGATTCCTGCACTGTTTTTGACCCCACGACCCCATCAGGAAGGCCGTTCCATGTGTCCACCACCCTCTCCATGAAAAAATACTTCCTCATGTTGCCCCTGAGCCGTCCCCCCATCTTCAAATTGTGTCCCCTTGTTCTTGCACATCACTTTTTCTGAAAGTTGCTACCTACTTGGACTTTGTTGATTCCCTTGAGGTACTTGAAAGTTTATATCATATCCCCCCCCCTTTCCTTGAGGGTATACATATTAAGCTCCTTTAGTCTCTGTTCGTATGGCTTCTGATGCAGATCCTGCACCATTTTAATTGACCTCCTCTGCACTGTCTCCATCCTGTCTATGTCCTTGTGGAGATGGGGTCTCCAGAACTGCATGCAGTACTCCAGATGGGGTCTCACCAACTGTCTGTACAGAGGGATAACAACTTCCTGTTTTCTACTAGTGATGCCTCTCCCTATGCATGCCAGTATCCCCAGCCCTCCTTACTGTCTTCTCACATTGCTTGTGTAACCTCCACCCAGGTATGCCGTTTCCATCTTGACAGCACTACATGGTGGGCTGGGTTTGGGGAGAAATATGTCACTTGGCACATTGGCTAGGTTTGGCTACTCTGCAACAGGGGCACCCAAGTAACTCCGGACACAGGAAGCAATAACTGTAATGTCCAATACCAGAAGTAGAATTCTAAAGTGGGGCTTTTATTCACATCCAACAGAATAACAAAGCGTAGATGGAGCCCCACGGGGCTACACTCCTGGTAATGCAGATTTATGGAGATCAGAACACATCCTTGTTCACTTTATCCTTCAGGCTCTAAAACACACTGGGCACACAGCCTGAACTTGTACCCTGGCTCGGCTCCCTTGCCAGCCACTTGGACTACCTTCCCTTCCATGGCTCAGCTATCATGCCAGCCCTTTGGACACGTTCCATATAGCATGGAAACATTTACTGGTGGCTCCCTAAACCACCTATGAGCACTTCTGGCTCCATCAGGGAATCTTTCTCACAAATCCTACATCTGGGTACTTTCCTGAGGCACCAGCCAAGTACCTTAGAGAAAGCAACAGGTGTCCCAAAGCAAACCCGTTGAGGTGAATTTGATTACTACTAATGAGGGGTCTCCCACCTCTAGCTCCCATAATTCATACCCGGCCATTTGTCTGGACTGTAACACCTCATCCTTGAAAACACTTTGCTGTGTAGATTCTCTTTAAATGTATTCACATTAAATCTGCTGTCTTTACATCCCATTTGTGCTAAACTTGAACATACTTAAAGGTGACCTGTAAAGAAATACTGCAGCCTGCTCTCATTCCCACATACCTTAAAATGCTGCTGCGGGAGTCTGGGGCTGCAGTGAGCTTAATTTTTAATCCAGTGTATTTTGTAATAAAATGCCGAAACTTTCAGCCAAACACGGAAGTGCCGCGGGTTCCCGTACGAGCGGGCGTAGAGAGTCATGGGGATTACTCCTATTTAGTGACGTCGCTACCACCACTGCTCTTATTATAGTAGCCATGGTGGTACTTTATTATGCTTAATATATGGCTTATATGGGGGTCTTCATACATGTAATGTCACTTACAGCAACAACCTGTCCAAGTGTTCGGTCGAAAGTTTCGGCATTTTATTACAAAAAACACACTGGATTAAAAATTAAGCTCACTGCAGCCCCAGACTCCCGCAGCAGCATTTTAAGGTATGTGGGTATGGGAGCGGGCTGCAGTATTTCCTTACAGGTCACCTTTAATAAGTGGCTGTGTCCATTACTCTAGACCCCCCCCTCCACAGAGTTAAGCAGTCCACTCCCCACATCTTCCAAACTGTACTTGGCTGTTTTTTCCTGACCCCACAGTAACAATCACTTTAGTTTCATCTCGTTTCAGGTGAAAACACATTGACCCTTTAGCAGAACAAACTCACCCCTTGGTTGCAGGTGCCCCACAGGTATTTTCTCTTCAAAGAAATCTTGTCTAGAACTTCTGGTGCCTCAGCACGAACTTAACTCAGGCAGCTTCTTTTTCCCTAGCCAGACCAGGGGAGTTGCCCCTTGAAGCAGGCTGATTCCTTCACCCCCATCCCCACAGGGATAGGGCCCTGAACCACTGAAAGTGGTCTCTACCACTTCACTTGGCTCTTCTTGTGTTCCTCTTCAGGTAAGAACACACACCTATAAAAAAAAAATAGCTGTTTGACAGAACTTAGAACTCTGAGGGCTTGCTTACAGCAGAGCACCTCCTTCCTCTACTACAGACTGCAACAGACCGGCTTCAAATTCCCTAACGTTCTCCTCTAACCTCCAACTGCAACATTCCAGTGTGGCTTATGCAGCTGCGACAGTTCTAAAATTATGTCTTCCCTCAGTCTCAGCCGAGACTGAGAACAGAGTGAGACAGTGTGAAATCCATTTTACTGGAGTTTCACAAGCTGCCTTCCCTGCCTACCACTAGGTCTAACTGGGATTCTTGTAACCCTGGGTAACAGAGGAGTTACACTTGCCTGCCTTTAGGTTGTCTGATATGATTACCTCCAGATCCCTTTCCATGTTTGTTGTTGTTAGTACCCTCCCCGCCAATTATGTACTCTTCCCCTGGGGTTTTGTTTTCCGGGTGCATTACTTTGCACTTCTTTGCATTGAATCTAAGCTGCCATACCCTTGACCATTCCTCCAACCTTGCCAAGTCCCTTCTCATCCTTTCCACTCCCCTTGTATATCAACCCTGTTACAGATCTTTGTGCCATCTGCAAAGAGGCATTCTTTTCCTTCCAGTCCCTCTGCAATGTCACCTATAAAGACATTAAAGAAGACCGGTCCCAGTACTGAAACCTGCAGTATTCCGGTAGTAACCCCTCTTTCTTCAGAGTGGACTCCATTTACTATTAACCTCTGCGTCCTGTTGTCCAGCCAGTTTTATACCCAGACTACCACTCTGGGACCCACTCCCAGGCTGGCTAACTTGTTTATTAATCTTTTGTGTGGACTGTGTCACATGCCTTGCTAAAGTCTAGGTAGGCCTTGCTCATGGGAGGTCATGTCAGCCCTTCGTATCCAGGTGCTCCTATGTGTCTATGTTAGTGTTTATATTGTTGTCATTGCTGCCACTGGCTTCATAATGTGTTAATTAACGATTTATACCCAATTGAAAGAGCACCATTAAGGGGGACAACATATGTTATGTCTTACTAACCTCTTGGTTTCCTCAGTGCATGCCAAAGTACCTCAAAAGACTCAGATACTTGATCTATTGATAACTGTTATTGGATAATATGATTAATTCTGTACACAGCCTGATGGTTCTTATGGCTTTATGTATGATTGTATTCTATTTTTTCAATAAAAAGAGTTGGCAAAAAAAAAAAATGTAGGCCATGTCCACAGCCCCTCACTGGTCTACTAGATTTATTATTTTACTAGTTTTGTTGTTTTTTCATGACACTTCTGGTAAAAAAAAAATCTTCCATGGAGACTTCTAGGGCCAGATATTCAAAACTTTGCCCTGGGTCTAAATTAACACTGCCCGACGGGCAAACAGCCCGGAGCACAAAGCAAGCCATATTCAAAAGGAATAGCCCAGGGCAAACAGCTTCTGAATATAACATGGGAATGAGGCCAGGCAAACTGGGCTGGGAGTGCAGGTCAGACTTAGCCCTGGAATAAGACAGCTCTGAATATGGCAACCAGGAAGTACAAACCACAACAGCAACACAGTGCACAGCGATGGGAAGGTAGCTGGAGGTGAACTATGTGGCCAATGTGTGTGCCAGCAAATGCGTTGAGCCAGTACAGCTGCAGGCAGCAGCGTATGTGAAAGTACAGTGTGCAAAACTGTAAAATATTCCCTGAACTATTTGTGCAGTGCTAACATGTTTGTGCGGGTTTAGTGCAGGGCTAAACCGTTAGCCTGGTGCAAACACGTTTGCCCGGCGCTAAACTTTGTCATGTACAAAAGTGACATGCAAATGAGCCTACTTAGGTAGCCCTGGGCAAACATCCAGATTAGCATCTCATTATGCCCTGATTTGTATGCAGTTTGCGCCGGGCTAACAGTTTAGCCCTGCGCTAAACCCGCGCAAAATGTGTTAGCGCTACGCAAACAGCTTGGGGAATATTATACAGGTTTGAACACTACTTCCACATGCGCTGCTGCCTGCTGCTGTACTAGGACAACACAGCATAGGCACAGATGGTGGTGGTGCTGCATGCAACTGTCACACTGTAAGTCATGCTACAGTGCACAGCAGACACTACAGTAGCAAGGGGGCCAGTAGTGTGTGGATACAGCAATGCCTATGGTGTGTAGGGCGGTGATGATGACTGCACTACACTCAGTGAGAGGCCCAACCTGCAGGTGTTTACTGACAGTGGACATTACTGCTACGCTGTTGTGTGACCCACAGATGCTACATCTCTGGCATGGGATGCTCACAGTGACATATACATGTCCGGCTTTGTGTGCTGTGGCAGTTGTACAGCTGTGCGGCATGTGGTTGGGGGGGCATATATTATCAGAAAGGCACACTGGTGTTGGGGTATTCCCAATACTGGCCCATGTGCAATGCATGATGTGTCCCAGTCTTGTGGCCACACCTGGTCTGTGGCACAGCCTGGCCACCCATACACTCTCTTTGCAACATCCTCCATGCCCACAGTGCTGCATGTGTGTTGGCATCTGTTAGTGTCCACAGAACAGTAGTCACTAGGTGTGTACTGTATGGCCACATTGCCATGCTGTCCACTGGTGGCAGGGTCACCACTTACTGCCTGGCATGGCTGGGACTGGTGGCAGATGATGGCATCATTGTGATGCCATCAGTTAGCAGCATGCTTTCTCTATGTCTGGCTTTGTCTGTGTCATATTTATTTGTTAGGGTCACGTAAAGCCACGCAAAGATGAGTGCCCAGGGTTAAGACAAGCTTTTTCTGGGCGGTAATGTGCACTGCACTAAGTGTCACACTAAGTCGTGCAAAACCACTTAGTGCAGCGCTAGTTGCTGAATATAGCATTGCGCCTATATTCATGTCAGTTTGCCTCTTGCATACCTGTCCATGCTATTTGGCCTTTTGAATATAGCAGACCCGCGCTAATCCCATGCTAAACCTGTGCAAACGTTTTTTGCCTGGCGCAAAGTTTTGAATATCTGGCCCTAAGTCTGATAAGCCGCATGTGTTCTTGACCTGTTGCCACTATTATAAAGTGACTACTCCACCTATGCTGGTTTTGCAGTGCAAACAGTATAACATTTTGTGATGTGTGTATTTTACTCTCTAAAGTTCAAGGACCAAGAATCTCACTAGTGATAAATGTTGAATGTTTCTGAGTTGTAGAAATTCAACTGAATAGAAATACCAAATTCACCTTGTTTGTCCCATAGGGTGCTATTCATATAGCAAGCATAACTATCTGGTACTTTGCATAACTGTTCATTTTCTTACTCTTTCTTGCTGTGTTTCCTTTTTATTTGTTTGCATTTCCTATGTCTGAGTACAGATATTGTTTGCCTTGTCAAAAAAAACTGTAAAGCTTGTTGACACATTGTGCAATAATCATGTGGAGGGATTAGAACCTAGGTCACTTTCTGTATGTTTGCGGTACTGCCACATTCAAAAAAAATATTAGTAATAGTGAAATAGTAATAAACTGGATGAGTGGTATATGGCTTCCTCCTTGTTTTCAGCTGTCTGACCCCTTGGTATCACATTTTCTCTGTGTTGTAGTTCCATTTTGTGCTTGCAGTGCTCCTTCACAAGTTGAGGAAGTGCAGTTGTAACTCAGTGTGTTACTGGGGATTTTACTAAAAACAAAGTATTGTCTGTGAATTCTTCCAGTATCTGGAGTATTCTTCCTGTTGTGCCCTATCCCTGTTTTTGAGGTATGTTGCAAAATAAACATGGTTTGCTTTTGTGAGCACATACTGGTAGCAGAAAGCAGCAAAAAAGTTCTGTACAGGAACTCATTTAACTAATGTTTCTTGAATTAATGTGATGAACAAGTGCTATCAAATGGTAGGAGCCACAGACCTCATTAAAATGTCAATTGAGCATAATGACATTTATTTAGTTTTTATTGACCAGGTGGGAATACTAGGTAGAGATTGCCTGTTTTCAGGCATGACCTGGGAGAATTCAGCTTGTCTCTCAGCCTTGCATCTGCTAGTGTGTCAAGTTACCTCCCACTGTTAGCTACATTCCTTTGTAAATTAACCCATTCACCACTGACTTTAGTATGCTTTTTTGTGGGAATTGATAGAAAACTTCCCAACAGCACAGAAGGGAGCACACACCACACAGGAAGCCTCTCCAGTTGTAAACAAAGCAGAATGTCATTGTGTGTGTGTGTGTGCAGTAGGCAGCACAGGTTGGGGGAACAACATGGCAGGCATACAAATGTAAACAAAAATAAAGAAGAAACTGGGCTCTTTCTAACCAAATGCTGCACTGCACAACTGAATTTTAAACAGCTACATGCTCAACAGATCAGAAGGAAGACATCTATGTGGTACTGACTTTTTTTTTTATGTAGTACTGCTGCTTTAAGCAGGAGGCCAAGATATGTGCCGCAGCACCAGTCGAAACACTTAATGGAGGACAACTGGCTCACATTCCTGTCACATGCTACCACAGTAATTTTACTATAATGTATGGTAAGTGCCTATTAACCACCATAATCAGCAGTCACACAGCTTTGTTATGCACTGTTTAGAATTTTAAAAGTTGTTAACCACAGTTCAGAACTTCCAAACACTGGCATAAGAAAAAAGAATGCACCAGAGTTCCGTAATTCTCACACACAGAATGCAAACAGTGTTTTTTTGACCATGCACTATAAAAGATGATGGCTGGGGATCGGGTGACAACCACGCTGAAATCACCTCTCGTGGTTGCTAGGGCTATAGTAAACCTCTCGAGCTGCGCTCTCGAGGTTTACCATGTTGCCCTAGCAACCACTCGAGGCGATTACAGTGTGGTTATCACCTGATCCCCAGCCATTATCCTCTATCTCCTTCATTATGGCAATAGGACAGCATGACTCTGCCCATGCAGTCATAAAAATCACAGATTTAAATTGAAGAAACCAGATCTACTAGTCAATTACTGTACTTCAATTTAAATCTGTGATTTTTTAAATAGGTAGTTTAAACCAATGAGAATTCTTCCTTTTTTATGTATGGTCTGAGTGTTAATAGAATGTTATTCTCTAAACAACTGCCATAAGTCTCCAAGGAAGGACTTGGTTGGTCCGAAAGCTTAGGCACTGTTTTCTTTTTGTACATTTTTGTTGGTCCAATAAAAGGTATCAAACCATTTGCTTCTGGATCTGTTCTTACAAGGACCAATATGGCAACTAATCTAATTCTGTATGTCAACTGAAATATGGTAATCACTTATATGAAGGACATAGTCCAGCCTGTATTACATAAGCTATGTCTTGGCAGCAGGTAAGGACAGCTTCAGAAAGCACTAGTTATAAGCCTATTCCAGCTGTCAGAACAATTTACTTTAGCATTTCAGATTCATCTTGTATGCAGCTTTGTTTTGTGGTCCTGAAGGTAGCCACAGTCATGTAAGAACATTCTGCTCTTACTTTAACAGCTTGCAGGCATGTAGCACTTAGAAATCGTTACAGCATCAGCTAGAAGTGCTGCTTAACCAGCACCATGGCACTTTCTGTATCTACTACGGTACATAAAATATGGTATTAGTCAGTCAACACACAGCATTTTATAGTTTGACATTTATCTTTTAATTTTTGAATTTCATTGTAGTATCTAAGTATGCATATACCCTGCTTCTCTGATGGTTCAGAGTTGAATGTGCTGCTGTGTACATGGGTACCTGGCTTGGGGAGGGGCACACCACCATGCAGCTGTCTCAGCATCCCTTGTGATGGCCCAAAGAAAGTTCTGAACATATGCATCCCTGCCTCCTCTGCAGGGATGTTGAGGACATTGGGTGGCAAGTTAAAGAATCCATGTGGAAGATGTCCCACAGTAATTTCTGCACAGCTACATTGCAGAGATTGTGAGGTCAGGCCAGTGCCTTGTGCTGGAACTCTTAAAGCTTGTTAAGGACTTAATTAGATTGGGCAAGACCTGAGTGATCCCAGAATTGCGCAGAGACAGGATGTTTCTTCAGTTTACAAAGCTTTTTATTTGAATTCTATGTTACTTTCCTTAAGACTGTTATTTGGAATCGATGACCCTCAGTAAATATCTCCATTGGCACCACACTCCTTGCAACCTCCAGGCCTGCAATATAAGACCTTGCAGACTATGAGAGCTCCTTTCAGGGACTTCGGGAAATCTGGTGCACTAGGTGGAGGCTGTAGATTGGAACTGAGTTATTGAGACTCTGTTTGGGAATTGTTCCTTGGAGAGTGGGGGGTTGGATTCTAACCTGCTGTTCTTGCATACTATTTGATTTTCTGACTTTTTTGTTTTCCCTTTCCAGATCTCTGTTCCCATGTTTTTACCCTTTAATAACCCTCATTTCTTTTGCGCATTGTGTGCTTATTCTGAGTCAGACCACTGCATATTTTATATATATATATATATATAATTTGCAAAAAACTGTTACTGCACCAATTAGGGTTCAGCTTAATGCCACAAAAGTAGGGAAATGTGACGTTACTGTTTCCACCCATAACTCCCCAAGTAGCAAAAGGAAAAAAAAACATTATGGTTTTGGGTCTCCGGAGTCTTGCTGAATCAGTGATGGGGTCTTCCTTGCAGTTGTTAACCCTAATGCTCACCCCTTTCTCCCTCCCAGCCTATAGCCTTCCATCTAAAGCACAAGGTATAACTCCAAGCTAGTGCCTCATAGTGATACATTCTTCCAAGGTAGAGAAGTATGTCTTATCATATGTTGCCTGGGAATATGTTGTCTCTTTTTTTCATGCAGTGAAGAAAAGAGATCACATCTGGCCATGTTTGCTTAGGGAAGGTGGTGGGCATTAGCGTTGACAACCGCAAGGAAGACCCCACCACTGATTCGCCAAGACTTCAGAGACCCAAAACACTTTTTTTTTCCATTTGCTGCATGGGGTTTGAGAAGTTTGGCTTAGAAACCCTAATGCCACATTTCCCTACATTTGTGGTGTTAAATTGAGCCCTAATTGCAGTTTTTTTGCAAAGAATTTCCTTTCTTTTTGAGATAATGGACTTGTATCCTCATTCACGCAGGTTCCTTCAGGACCTGTGTGAACAGATGTAGATGTACAGGGCCCTTTGGACCCTAGGCCAAGGGAAGACTCTGTCTGCCTATGAAAGTGCATGACCCTGTGGGCTCTGCACTTCTGTGCTGCAATGGATGTCAATGATTCATGGGACTGTCTGGTGGACTGTGGAGGCTCAGGGCCCTCCTGGTCCTGCTCTTCCATGGGGCTGCAGACACAGACACACAGGGCAAAGAATCCAACTCTCAGCCAAGTTACAAAGATCTCTGGCAGCCATGGGTGGAGAGGTGCAGGGCTCAATGCCATTATTTGGGCCATATAGGCAACCATGCAGCTACCCTTCCCAGGCTGGGGGTGGTGTTGCATGACAACACTCCCCCCCAACCTTGGCCCATCCAACTTGATCAGTGAGCTCGTCCATGAACTCAGTTCAGTGACACGGGATCACAAAGCACTACCCAGTGATGTAAATTTAGTAAATTTTATTGAATATATAAAAAGAAACAACAACTAGACACAAGAACAGTAAATGAGACAATGACTTTTTTAATTTTTTTGACTGAAAATTTTTCAGGTAGTCATTTTATGGCACTCCCTTTTAAACATGACATGGCATTTATAGACTACTGGCTAAGTTGTCATTTTGCATCACATGTGGGAAAATGGGTCTCATCCAGGATTTGAAAAATTACAGCTGTCACCTTTATCAGGTGGTGTGAAAAAATGACTATGTTGAAAGTATGGAGTCAAATTATTGAAAATTAGCAGTTATGAGTGAACATTCAAATATTTCTGTAGCCACCCCCCTCATCCTTCACTTATTGTCTAGGGGTCCTGGTGTTATAGTGAGGGGAGAGGCACACAGACCCAAAGAGCACCTCCAGCACACTTCTGGGAAAATTGGTAACAAGACAGGCCTTACCTTACAGATGGTACCTTCATAAAACAGGCCTCATCTTACCCAGTTGGACACAGCTCAGGCATCGCGGCTTCTGCTGGCTTCAAAGTGATGAGGGCCCTTCTTTAGTAAAAAATGTGCAAATTAATTTATAAAAAACTCAGCACCACTAGGAAAAGCAAAAAATAGAAAACTTTTATCTTTGTTCAGAATGATCAGAACAATATAAATAAATTAAAAGAGCAGCGCATAGAAATTGAGAGTATTGCAAGAAATGACAGGCAAAGGGCATTTGTACCCACCACAGCTAACAGAGTTTCTGGCCTAGAACTTAGACCAATCTGGCTCCACCTCTCCCAGATTGAGCTGAAGACTAGCCCCAAACCTTCTCCTCTATACCGGTTGACCTTATTCCTTTTCCTTATGAGGGAGTGCCTTACTCATCCTTGCCACCAAACCTTATAACATACCGGGGCATGATGCAGCCTAAATGCCTCCCGCGGCTGCTCCCAAACTTACATTCCCTCACAGAGCCAAAACAGGTGCCATCCCTCCTACATTATGAACCAAGGCGAGCCTTTAAAGTGCATGACGATGGTCCCTCTCCTTCCAGCTTCTGTTTCCGTAGGCTGCATCCCTTAAATGGGTCTAATGGGTCCTGCCCCTAACATGGGCATGGCAGGTCCTAAGACAAATCCCAGGATGCAGTCCCATCCATCCTCTTACCTCTAGCAGTGTGCCACACAGGAACGGCTCCCCGGGCCTGCCACCTTTGGGAGAGCCATGCTGTGGTCCTGCCATCACCATGACAGCCCCACTGCCTTGATTCCTCGTCTTACTTTTGATAGCCTGGGCCCCCAGCCTCCAGATGGTTCCACTGACTTTCCACTTCCTCACTCCTCCTGTGCAACTCAGCCACGGTATCCCCGGCCCCAAACAGCTGCCAACTCCTGACACCTTCCCTCAGACACCTCCCACATGTCACACCGATGCTGTCAGCCGACAAACTACTGGGCTGGGGAGATTTTGGCCCCCCAGCCACAATGGCCCTACACCAGCTTGCCAAATATCTAACTCCCCCCAACTCCCAGAACCCTGGGCTTAAATATCGGTGAACTCCACCACCTACAGGGCAGACAAGGGAATTGCCCCCTTAGCTGACTAATGGACTAACCCAATGGGGGGGAGAAAGAAAGAGGGAAATGCAGAAATAGTAAGTCTACCCCTGATGGGGGGCTTACACTCTTCCCCCCTTAAAACCATTTTCTCCTGGAAATGGGGCAGAAGGGGGCTCTTCCAAGGGTTCCTCAACCAGAGTAGGTGTGCGCACACCCCACCTGACCAGGATCCCTTCAGCTGCACCCAGCACCCAACCCCTTAAGCCTACCATCCCTCCTACCCCCTGGAGCGAGTTCAGCTGAGAGAAATTAAAAAGCATATTGTAACACTTAACTCATTATCACTTGGAGCACTTTTTGAAGTCTGAGGCTTCCATTGCTTAACCTTGATACAAAATGGCCGACGAGGTATAACTGAGCTAATTTAACAGTAAAGCAGTACACATGTTATAGCCAGGCTGTCAAAAAAAAAGTAACTTTTCAAAACCTTTACATTTTAAAGAATGCAAATTGAGCACTACCTAAATAAAGACAAGCAGACACCACTCACTCACCACACTCTCATCAGCCACCCAGCACTCCCACTCACACACCATTTATAAAGAGGTAGAATCTGTACTTTGAATTATTATTATCATTAGCTGAAATGATTTAACTCTCTTTGTTTTTTTCCAAAACCATCTGGAAATACAGTCTCAGCAGATCGGTCCAATAGATTTTTCCTTCTCCAAGAGAGGAATAGATCCAGGGCAACCTCTACTGGGCACAGTACCTTAACAACTTTGAAAGTCTCCAAACATTTTGATTAAAATCAGGGGCAGTCCTGGCAAATCACAGAATGCTGAGCAGCTTCTCCCTTAAATGGCGTGCCCTCCACCATAGGGGGTAGTAATAGTCTGGATCCAGCTTTGTAGTTTCCTCAGCAAAAGAATTCAGTGTGATGACATAATATTTCATGTGACAGCCCACCATGTTCTGCACCAAGGCGAAGTGTTTAAAAAGCATAAGCCCTACCCAAAGTGATGAAAAACATAAAGACCACGCCTTCTGGATGATAGCCTGGTTGGCCTTCTCAGGAGCCGGTGGTCATTGCAATAACATATGGCCCATGCCCTGGAATACCCAATCCATCCTTTTCTCCTCTATGATGTCCCAGAGTCTCTCTGACACAGAGGGGTACTCCGCATTGGGGTATTCCACACTTATTTTCTCCAAATCCACCTCTCTGCCTGCAACCAGTCAGGCAGGTCCCTCACGCTGGTCTGTCAGGTGGCTCCTGGCTCCAGCCACACCTGGGTGCAGTGCAGGACATTGACAGGATCGCTGCTGAGGAGACCATCTATCTTTTCATGCAAGGCCTTGCTCTGCACCAGGAGGCATGGGGTAGTGTCTGGCAGCTTCACTGCAGGCCGCTGACAAGGCCGATGAATAGCTCTATATGTTTCACAGTCAGCAAACTGAAAGCACTGGAAATCTTGTCCTGGTGTCAATGGGACAGGCACCTCTCAAACAACCTCATCTCCTGCCTCCTCTTCTGTGGCACCACCAGGCTTACTTGCGTGTGAGGCCTCCAACTTCGGGGCTCCAGAGGAGACACTGTTGCCAGACAGAGAACCTGAAGCTGACCCCTGGGCCCTAGTGGGCCATCAGCTGCTGTACCACATCCTCTGCCTCTCTCTCTCTGCCATGGGCTAGTCAATGGCTGCAGGCACTGTGGGACTGGGCAGACTTCTGTGCCCCACATCATTCTCCTCAGCAGATTTCTCCACGGCTTCTACCAGTACGTCCACCTCCAGGGCCTCAAGCTGTGGCACTGAGGCAGAGGCTGCTGTCTTGGCCTCTGCTTCCAAATCTAGGCATTCTTGCAAATACAATGATGCAGTGCCCACAGATGTTCCTACAGGGTAAGGCCAAGGATAACCAACAGGAGTGCCTTCCCAAATGCCCATGGCTGACTCACTGGAGCAGATAACACACAAAGGCAGCTTTACCACTCCTTCTCCTTGGTTTCCACACAGAATACATCTTTCCACAGCTGCTCCTCTCCCTGCTGAATTCCACAGCTATGCCAGCAATGAAGTGGGGATGGTGGTATGGGGCTTCTCAGCTGGAAACCTCCATTTTAGCAGATTCTGGCAAAGTGTCTTCTCCTCCACCACAAGCACAGAAAATGGTGCTTCCTGTTCACTCTTCCATGGTGCTACACAGAGCGGGCCAATCCTGAGCATTGCTGTTCTCCGCCTGTCCATCCCTCACGTCGAGTGGCACCAAAGAAAATGCACCATACCACAATGGCGGCCCACACAACTGCACTATCCCAGCAAGGTCCACTGCTGCAGTCAGACCCCTTCCAACTCCTTGCCCCTCATGAGCACAGAAAACATCCTGGATGAGCCCACACAATCTGTAGTCCCCGTTATCCTCCACTTATTGTCTAGGGGTCCCAGTGTTATAGCGAAGGGGGGCACACGGACCCAAAGCGTACCTCCAGCACACTTCTGGAAATGTTGCTAACAAGACAGGCCTTACCTTACAGATGGTACCTTCATAAAACAGGCCTCCTCTTACCCAGGTGGACACAGCACAGGCACCGCAGCTTCTGCTGGCTTCAAAGTGATGGGGGGGGGGCCCTTCTGTAGGAAGAAATGTGCAAATTAATTCATAAAAAACTCAGCACCACTAGGAAAAGCAAAAAATAGAAAAATGTTATCTTTGTTCAGAATGATCAGAACAATATAACTAAATTAAAGGAGCAGCTCCATAGGGATTGAGAATATTGTGAGATGCGACAGGCAAAGGGCATTTATACCGACCACAGCTAACAGATTTTCTGACCTAGAGATTATACCAGACTGGCTCCACCTCTTCCAGACTGAGCTGAAGACTAGCCCAAAACCCTCTCCTTCATACCGAATAACCTTGTTCCTTTTCCTTATGGGGGGATGCCTTACTGCTGCCTGCAACCGAACCTTATAATGTACTGGGGCATGATGCAGCCTAAATGCCTCCCGCAGCTGCTCCCAAATTTAAATTCCCTCACAGAGCCAAAACAGGTGCCATCCATCCTACGTTCCGAGCCAAGGTGAGCATTTAAAGAGCATGATGATGGTCCCCCTCCTTCCAGCTTCTGTTTCCATAGACTGCATCCCTTAAATGGGTCTAACGAGTCCTGCCTCAGACACGGGTATGGTAGTCCCTAAGGTGAATCCCAGGATGCAGTCCCACCCTTCCTCTTACCTCCAGCACCTTGCCACACAGGAGTGGCTCCCTGAACCTGCCATCTTCAGGAGAGGCCTGCCGTGGTCCTGCCACTACCATGACAGTCCCACTGCCTTGATTCCTCTCAATACTTTTGGTAACCCAGGCCCCCAGCCTCCAGATGGTTCTGCTGACTCTCCACCTCCTCACTGCTCCTGTACAACTCAGCCATGGTATCCCCGGCCCCAAACGGCCGCCAACTCCTGCCACCTTCCCTCAGACACCTGCCACATGTCGCACCGATGCTGCCATCTGGCACATTACTGGGCCAGGGAGATTTTAGCCTCCTGAAGACATTGGCTCTACACCAGCCCGCTGACTCTCCAACTCCCAGAACCGCTGGCTTAAATACCGGTGAACTCAGCCACCTACAGGGCAGACAAGGGAATCGCCCCCTAAGCTTACTAATAGATTAACCCAAGGGGGGGAGAGAGAAAGAAAGAGAGAAACAGAGAAATAGTAAGCCCACCCTGCAGCCACTTTCAATGTTCACTCATAACTTTGTCATTTAACCAAATTTTTATAGCAAATGTTCAGCGTAGTCTTCTTATGACCCCACCCCATGAACCTTGTACAGTAGGTGAAAATGTTCAAATCCTGCCTGAAATGTGATTTTGCACAGTGACTGCGAAATCACCTTTCAGGGCATATATCAAAACTCTCACCTGCCTTCTTCATGAGGTGGGGTCCCACTCTAAAAAAGACCATGTCGAAAATTGTTTTTTAGTTTGGGGCAAAATATAAGATGCCAGCCATCATGACATGAACATTTTTTGTCTTACACAGAAACACAAAATTCAACAGCAGACGAGGCCCACTTGGACCCACCAAGTCTGCCCATTTTTCCCTACCTACCTTATTACTGCAGACTGTACTTGATTCACAGTTCTTTCTCCCTCCCCTCTTCCATTCCACTATGATTCTCTTGTGCCTATTCCATGCATTCTTGAAGTACACTGCTGTTATTGCCCCCACCACATCTGCTGGAAGGCTGTTCCAGGAATTCACCACTCTTTCTGTGAAGAAGTACTTCCTCACATCTCTCCTGGATCTACCCCCCCTCCAGCTTCACAGCATGTTCCCTTGTTCTTGAGCACCTTTTCTTCAAAAAAAATACTTCTCTCCTGTATCTTATTTATCATCCTGAGATATTTAAAGGTGTCTATCATATCCCCCCTCCTGCATGGTGTACATATTGAGGTCTTTAAGTCTGTCTTCATAGGGCTTTTCATGCAGAACCTGCACCATTTTAGGTACCCTCCTCTGGACTGCCTTCACTCTGTCTATGTTCTTCTGGAGATGTGGTCTGCAGAACTGGACACAGTACTCTAGGTGGGGTCTTACAAGTGATCTATACAGAGACAATACCACCTCCCTCTTTCTGCTGGTGATACCCCTCTCTATGTACCCAGGCATCCCATTAGCCCTCCTGACTGCCTTGTTGCACTGCCTGGCCACCTTTAGGCCATCCGATATGATTATCCCCAGGTCTCTTTTCTGCTTGGTAGTCATCACTACCACTCCACCCATTTAATATTTCACCTTTGGGTTTTGGTGCCTTAAGTGCATTATTTTGCACTTTTTCACCCCATACCCTTGACCACTCTTCGAGTTTTCTTAGGTCTCAGCTAATCCTTTCACCCCCGAGTGTCCACCCTGTTTTAGATCTTGGTGTTATCTGCAGAGAGGCAGATCTTCCCTTCCAGCACCTGTACAATGTCACTTACAAAGATATTAAAGAGGACGGGTCCAACAACTGATCCCTGAAGTACCCCACTGGTCACCCTTCCTTCCTCGGAGTGAACTCTGTTAATCACCACCCACTGTTGCCTATCCCCAAACTAGCTTCTTACCCAGTTTACCACCTTTTTACCCAACCTTATGCCACCCATCTTGCTTACTAGTCTATGTGGAATGGTGTTAGAAGCCTTACTAAAATCTAGGTAGGCCATGTCCATTGTTCCTTCCTGATCTAATTCCTTGGTCACCCATTCAAAAAATGTATCAGGTTTGTTTGAAGTGACCTCGCCTAGTGAAGCCATGCTGCCTCAGGTCTTGTATCCTGTTGGTTTCAAAATACTCCACAATCCTTTCCTTCAGCAGTGCTTCCATTAACTGTCCCTCCACTGACATCAGGCTGACTGGCCTTTAATTGCCAGCCTCTTCCTTGCTACCACTTTTGGGAACCACCTTGGTTTTCACTGTGATCTGTTAAATAGGACTGTCAGAGGAGCAGCCAGTACCTCCCTGAGCTCCCTCAATACTCTTGGATGCACCCCATCTGGCCCCACTGCTTTGTCCACATTCAGATTAGTGAATGCCTTCAGAACTCTCTCTCCTCTCAAACAGTATTAGTGTCCACCTACCCCCTTAAAGCTCCTGTTACTTTTTTGTGGTCCTTCCCCTTCCCCTTCCTCTGTGAACACTGAGCAGAAGTATTTGTTCAAGATGTCTGCCTTTTCCTGGCCCCCCTCTGTACAGTCCACCCCTTCCTTTTTTTAAAAATTCAAGTTTTATTAAGGTTTTACACAAAATCTTGACATGTATACATAGTAGAAGAAAAGCTATGAAGCAACACAACTTTTCCATGTCAAGCCCCTGCACCATCCCACCCTCCCCTGACTTGGCATGTGGTAACTGAACTCGCATATGGCACACATGTGCCCTGCACATCTAGACGGGCAGATCAACAGGTGTTACCACTGGTAAAACCCAGGGCCTTATCCTGAAGAGGCACCTGGCTGTAACATATATAAGGTGTGAAATCCTTCCCATACATTTTTGTAGCAGGGCAAACACCCTCATAGGCTAGCTGTAAGTTGTTTGGCTCTAATATTGAATAACAAGTCCTGAAGCCATTGAGTGTAAGAAATATTCTTCCCATCCAACCAGTGGCAAAGGACCAGTTTCTTCAAGGTTAAGGAGAACATTGCCATATGATACATACATACACGTACTGGGATTTGGGAAAGGTCCCCAAGTTGACAAATCTCTGGGGTAGATAGTCTTCTAAACCCAATAAGGGGTCCGTTCTGCTTTTGATCAACTCCCATAATACCTTAATAGATGGACACTCCCTGAAGATGTGACTAAGGATACCTTCCTGTTGCTCACATCGAGTACACATGGGAGCGGAGGTCATCCCACTTTGTGTAATTTTATGGGGGTCCAGTACATGTCATTTAAAATTTGGTACTGGGTAAGTTGCAATCTGTCCTGGGATATGTAGGTGTGCAAATCTTTCCAGATATTATCCCATCTGCCTTGTAAATTGGGAAATTGATTAGACCAGTATTTAGGGTCTCTGTATTGAGCATCAAGTGACTTGGTCAAGAGTGCTGTATACAGAAGAGAGACAGCATGAGGTTTGCCACAGACGAGACTCAGGGAGTTCACCCAGTCATCCACATCATTCTCTCCACTCAAATACTCCGAGACTTGAACCAATAAATGTCATAGTTGATATACTTTAAAGGCCTGATTTCTGTCTATACTGTAGTGATCCATAATGGAGATCGTGGTCATGCACTGTCCTCCTGGGAAAAAGTCACTGAGTCTGGAGTCTTTGAGTAGTGGGATCCAGGATCATGGAATGCAATTACCTCCTATTTTAAAATTGGGATTGCCTACCACTGGCTGGTGAATGTTCTTGGTATATTTGTGCCACAAAAAGGAACACAGCTGCGTGTGTATTCTAACTGAAGCAGCAATGAGGGAGTTGACTAGACTAGCCAGCAAGACCTTAGGGGACATGTGCAACATAGCTAATGGTGAGAGCCCGTCCTTAGAGATCTTTTCCCTCTCCAGAACCAGCCATGCCGGAACATAAGGGTTGGAGGCATCCTCTTCCTGAGACGAAATCCATCTCAGATATTCGCCGAACTGGCTTGCCCAGAAATATACCCCAAAGTGTGGGAGTTGTAGTCCCCCAAACATCTTAGAAGCAGCGAGCTTATTATAAGCATGTCTGGGAGATTTCCTGAGCCAAATAAAGGAGGAAATGATGGAGTGAACTTTTTTGTACCATACTAAAGGGATCCATGAATTTAACATACTAAGGGGATAGAACAATCTTGGGAGAACGTTCATCCTAATTATGTTAATATGGCCCCAAAGTGAAATAGGAAGAGACTGCCACCGACTAAGGTCTTGCTGTATAGTGAAGAGCCGGGGGTCCAAGTTGAGTTTCCTCATCTGTGTTTCCCCTCTGGACAGGAGTAGCCCTAAATATTTTAAATTGTGCAGACTCCACTGTAGCCCCAGGGAGTCTATTTCCTGTCTGGTGAGCCTACAGTTCAGGGGAAAATCTATGGTTTTACTCTAATTGATTTTATAATTTGAGACTGCACTATATTCTTCTATGATGGAAAGAACCTCCAGAAAAGATTGCCCGGGGTATAATAGATGTAAAAGAACATCATCCGCTTAAGCTGAAAGTTTAAAAGTTTGAGACCCCAACTTAATGCCCTGAATGCCCTCATGTTCTCACAACAAGGCTAATAGAGGTTCAAGGTAAATATTAAATAAGAGAGGGGATAAGGGACATCCCTGACGTGTACCTGAATGAAGTGTGAAACGATTCAAAAACACACCATTACAATAGATGTGGGCTTGGGGGTTTAGTATAAGGAGGAGATCAACCCTATGAACTGGAGGGAAAGCCAACTTTATTCATAGTACAGAAAAGGAATTGCCAATCAACTCTGTCAAATGCCTTCTCTGTGTTCAGGAAGAGCAAGCCAGTTGGAACATCTGAATCCCTGGATGCAGAGAGGATGTGAGCCAGCTTCTGGAAGTGATCTGAGGAGTGCCGGCCCATCAGAAACTCTACTTGATCTAGATGTATAATATGTGGCATTGCCAATCTAAGTCTGTTGGCCAGCAGCTTCGCCAATATTTTAATATCGCAATTAAGGAGTGAGATAGGTCTTTAACTAGATACATTTTCTAGATCTTTACCTGGCTTGTGTAATACTATGATTAGGGATTCCAATAGAGTACTGTCTAGGGGATTAGTATTTAAAATCCAGTCAAAAAGTCGGGTTAACCAAGGACTAAGTTGTTTACTGAAACATTTATAAAAATTGGGAGAAAACCCATCTGGGCCTGGGGCTTTATCTACGACAAGGGAGGATATAGATGCCAAAATCTCTGCATCAGAGATAGGCGTGCTCAACATCTCTTGTTGCTCAGGGTGCAGAGAAGGGAGGGGGATAGACTCGAGGTACTCTTGTACCTGGTCAGTCCCAGGTAAGTGGGGCATGGGACTGTAAAGGTCCAAATAGTACTTAGCGAATTCCTTGGTGATTCCCTTAGGGGTAAGGTGGAGGGACCCATCCCTCTGAGATCGAATGCTTTTCTCTATTCTAGAGGACTCCATCTTTTTAAGCCATAGGGCTGAAAGATGGTCAGCTTTCCCCCCTGGTTTATATACTTTGGGCCTATTTTTAAGACGCATATTCTGCCCTTTCTCACAGAAGCTTGCAATACTGGTCTCAAAGTCTGAGTAATCTAATCCGGTCTGTTTCGGGAGTGTCGGGAGAAAGGGACCCTTCTAGACTTCGAATGTCCACCAAAAGAGATAGGGCTTTTTGTTCTCTTCTACATTTCCACTGGGAGGCTAATTTTGTAAACACTCCATGCAGGATGCATTTTAGAGCCCCCCACTCTAGGTCTGGTCGGCTGGTAGAATTTAAGTTAACAGACGTGTATCTTTCAATTTCTTGGGTGATGCAGTCTGCAACCATTTGCTCTTTAAAGGAAAACTACACCGAAAACCTGAAAAAATATATGTTGTGCAGAGTGTTTTAATTTGTACGTGAAGTTCTAGTGTTTCCTTCTCTCTGACTGGTATTAGGAGTTTTTCACAAATTAGCCTGCTAGCTTTATGCTAGTTTTATGACCCCTGGGGATCTCCATACCTGATAGTGTAATTGTATTTCTGGTTCCCACAGTGCATTTTGTCTCATGTGACTGTGACGTAAGAGAGACCCAACATTCAGCACACGCATGCCAAACAAACTAAATATCTTGGAAGCTTTACAAGCTGCACAAAAATTACCAGCTGCAAAGTTTTTCAGGACAGTAAAACCTTTAGGGTGAGGGTGGTCACCAAGCTGAATTCTACAGATTTTAAAATATAGCCATCTCTGTTGTTGTGAACTGATTGTAATGCAATGCTTTCTGCTGGATTTATGGGCTCTGCTACATCACCATCACATGAAACAAGGTGCATTCTAGGACAAAGAAATGCAATAAACCTATTTTATATGGTGATCTCCAGGGGTCGTAAAACTACCCTTAAGCTAGCAGGCTAATTTAAGAAAAACTCCTAATACCAGTTAGAGGGAAGGAAACACTAGAACTTCACATACAAATTAAAACACTCTGCACAACATATATTTTTTCAAGTATTGGGTGTAGTTTTCCTTTAAAGAGTTGGTTGTTCAATTTCCAAATTGACTCTTTGGGAACATCTGCTGAAAATGACAGGGAGCACCAAGTGACAGAGTGGTCTGAGATCACTTCTGGATCTATTTTGGCATCCAGGAGCCCTCCTAACAAAGCATAACTGATTAGAATATAATCAATTCTGGACCAGGTCCTATGTACCCCGAACCTAAAGGTGTACTCTCTGACATTGGGGTGAAGGACCCTCCATGGATCACATAGCCTTAGATGATCAACCAATTCCCTGATGGATCTCTGTGCTGGTGACAGACCTTTCCTTTTAGGGTCTGATTTGTCTAGCTCTGGAGAGAAGGGGAGGTTCCAGTTCCCTCCCATTATAATAGGACGATTAGTGAAGGGGGCTAGCACTTGTAATAGTTCAGTAAAAAAGCCGGGAGTATCAGCATTAGGGCTGTAAACGCTCCCCAGTATTACTGTGGAGTTCTCCAGAAGGCCCTTCACAAAAATATATCTCCCTTTTTGATCTCTGATAACTTGTTTGCACGAGAACGGGGTACTCCTCACTACTCAAATGGCCACTCCTCTACTTTGAGTGCTATCTCTAGCATTGAATATGTGGCTGAAAAACTGTTGACAAAATAAATTGCCTTCGCTGACTAAATAAATTGCCTTCATTTTCAACCAGGTAAGTTTCCTGCAACAGGAAGATATCACTCTTAAGCAGCTGGAGATGTTTCAGCACTTGATACCTCTTAACCTTATTTCGAGCACCATGAATATTCCACGAAAGAATCTTTCTAGGGTATGCCATTAAAACCAGTATAATAATCTGGAAATCATACAAAGCCTACCTAACACTGTTCCACCACGATGCCAAGCCGACCTTCCCCACCCTTCCCCTCCGTATCTCCCAAATTTGTCAACAACACCCTTTCTATGAACAATCCCCAACAGAACTAGATCCCCTACCCCCCTTCTTTTCACCTTCAGACCCTTGACAATAATACTGAATACTGAAACAATTGAGAGATGTGTTACCCCCCCGTACACCATCATTACGGTATGTGATGTACCCTCTGTAATAGCCTACCTCCCACCCTCTCCACCACCCCCAACCAGAACCAAAACAGTGTGTCTTTCATTCCCCTATGGGGCGACCTCTCAGGGAAAAATGTATGCTATGGAGAATGGGCTCATACCTTAAAATTAAACCCCCCACTCTCAGGGTTGCACATTCCCCATGTGACCACTCCAAATCCTGCATCAACCTGAGCATCCCAGGGATTAGAACATAAGTACCCTTCCCCTTGGCTCAAGCACAGCACCTGAGAAGGTACATTACCCTGCACATTATTCTTCTGCACTGGAGGGAGGCCGGGACGTAATAACAACCAGTCCCTTTTAATCTAGTAGAAGTTGCATATAATGCATAGCCCACTCAGGGAGGATTACCACCTGGCTATATACGCTCACCCAGAGACTGGGCCATCTGTTATCCCCTGTCCTGTAAGCATCTTGTATGGCCCCTTCGTCAGAGTTATTTCCCCTTTAAACCTCATCCTACTTTGGGACAAACAAGCTCTCCTCCCCGGAACAAACAAGGGGAGAGAAACATACTAATCACTATACTCAGTATTATCATGAAGAAAAAGAGTGAGGAATTGAACCACAAACAAGTATTCCTCACCGTTAGAAATGTCCACAAACTTTTAAGTCCAATTTAACAGGGTTAAATGTATACAGCAGTCTTAATCTAGATCCCCTGTGGGAGGTGACCAAATGGGGACCTGGTCGTGCACCTGAAACCAGCAAGCTGGTCAGGCTACGAAATTACAGCACTGCGATAGGACTACAAACCAGGGATACAGTCTCAGTTTATAAGTGAGAATCTGAGGGGAAGAGAGGGTTATCTTCCTCTTTGCAGAACTTGCTCACACATACTCACTGTGGCGATCCTGCACTCCACTGACAACAATTATGCCTCATGGGTAACTCCAGTCAACCATCCCAGAACAGGTCAGGCAAAGCCTTCCTTTTTTTTTTTTTTTTTTCAATTTATTCTTTTTGCCCCCTACTGCTCCCGTCATTATTTTCAGCTCTGGTCATGGACCCCCTTATGCCTCCACCTCCAGAAATGCCTGCATCCCCACGGTTATCCCTGGCTTTCCCCCCAGAGAGCGGGGCTGCGGCACTGACCCTCCCATTATCGGAGCCGCGGTACTGATATCTGGTCGGAGTACTGACTCTAGAGGCTAATTGAGGCCTTACGGGGGCAGAGCGCCATATAGATGGCGAGGTTCGGGAATTTTATCCCCCCCTTTAAGCAGGATGGGGATGTACAATGATGACCTGCGTCCACCCCACCCTGATGTACTGTTGAGCATCGACATGACGCGGCAACCCAGCCTCCGCTAGGTGCCGCTTGTATGGCGAGTGCTGCCCTGCTCTCCCCCCGGAGAAGGAGAGCTGTCCAAGGACGCTTGATCCTTCTCCCCCCGGCCGGCCCTCCAGTGTCCCGGGTCCGATCCCGAACCCAGGTCACCGGCGTTGAAAGTGGAAATCCAACCGCTGCGCCGACAGGCCGGCCCCAGGCAAAGCCTTCCTAAGCGCTTCTTCTGTCGCTTTCGGATCATCAAGAGTGACCCACTTCCCATCGAGAGATACTTGGAAGTTTGCTGGGTACTCCATTCGGAATCTGATGTTAGTTGCCAGTAGTTTTGTGACTATGTTGTGGTAGGCCGCTCTCCTCTGGTGTACCGTGAGTGGTAGGTCTTGCGTTACACTGATCAGGTTTCCCTCCCACTGCACCTTCTTAATCTCCTTTAACTTCATCATAAAATGTTGTCGCTCTTGATAATCAAGAAATTTGAAGATGTAGGTTCTTGGCTGGGCACCTGGGGGGGGGGGCATCGGTCTCAGAGTGTGGTGGGCGCTTGATTGTAAGCCAGCCTAAAAGGTGAGCGGCCTGCCAGTTTAGCTGCAAATTTATGGGCAAATTGAACTTGGTTAGTCCCTTCTTCCCATTCAGGGAGCCCTATAATGACCACATTGTTGCAGCGGGTTCCTTCCCTCTAGATCTTCAACTTTGGCCTCCAGTTTCACAATCCTCTGTCTTGTAACTGCCAGTGCTGGGTCGAACTTCTCTACCTTCCTCTCCAGCAAGATGACTCATGTTTCGCAGTCTCCTGTGCGCAGTGCGAGGTCTTCTAAAGCATTCGAAATTGCTTTAACCTCTTCAGTTAAAGATTGGACCTCTTCCCTAAATGGACGGAATTCTTCTAAGAATCAGTCTAGGGTTAGGAGGGTCTGCTCCTGGGAACTAGCTGACTGTCATGCTGCTGGTCCTGTCTGGGCCTTTGCCTTTTTACTGGCCTTCTCGGTGTGGTAGGTTGCGGGTGTCGCAGGAGAGCCGACTGCATCTCCACTACCATCCTTGTCAAAATGCCTCCAAGTCTCCAAAAAGCAGCACAGTAAGTTCTTTATACGATTAGAAACTTGATCATGCCCTACAACAGTGATTTAAATTAGTTTTGGTTGGTTGAATGGGAGAGAGTAGCGGGAGCGCTCTCAAAAGCAGCTACTCAGTAGGTTGCATCACGTGCTCTCCCACTCCTTCCCTTTTAACCTTTCAGTCCCTCCCTTGGTCTTTCTCTTGCTGCTTGTATACCTAGAAAATGTCTTGTCCCCCTTTGATACGACATGGGCTATTCTCTGTTCAGTTTCTGCCTTTGCACTCCTTACTGTTTCCCCTGATTTCCTCTGTTTCCCCTGATACACTATCCTATTCTCCTCTCTGTGTGTCACCTTGTACCTTCAGAATGCAACCCTTTTAGTCTTTACCTTTTCTGCCACCTCTTTTGAGAACCATGGTGGTCTCTTTTTTTCTCTTGCTTTTGGTAACTTGCTTGACATAGAGGTTTGTTACCTTCAATATGCCCACTTTTAGATTGACCCACAGCTCCTTCACCCCCCAGGTCATCTCCCCCTGCCAGGTCATCCATGAGGCATTCACACACCTTTATAAAATCTGCCCTTCTGAAGTCCAGGACCCTCGCCTGAGTGTGGCTCAATTCTACAGCCATTCTTATATTGAACCACACTGTACAGTGATCACTGGTCCCCAGGTGGCCTGACACCGTAACGTCTGCAACACTGTCTCTGTTAGTGAGAACCAGCTCCAGTATTGTCCCATTGTGAGTGAACTCACTGACTAGTTGCCTGAGAAATGCCCCTTGCAGGGAGTTCAAGATGTCCCTGCTTCTAGCTGATGCCACAGCTGGGAGGCTCCAATCTACATCCAGCATATTGAAGTCCCCCACCAGCAGCACTTCCCTGTTTTCTGCCGTTTTGCCAATGGCTTCCAACAGTACCTTATGTTCCTCCTCCCCCTGTGCCAGAGGTCTGTAGGGTTCACCCATGCCGCAGTGACATCTAGTACAGTGGTGTAAATTACAGCGCAAGCAAGTGGCCAACAGGAAATGCAGTGCCCTGATATTTCACAGCCAGCAATGTGCAGCGCAGCCCCCTAGCAAGAGTGTGGCCTGACAGCAGGGGAACTGCAAGAAATAAGTGGCCATACCTCACCATGCACAATAGGAAAAAGTAAAAGCAACAGAATTATTGTGGGGCTCTGCCCCCTGCACCCACAACCACTTTTTATAACAAACTCAAAGTCGTTGCAAACTCGAGGGAAGGCGCATAAGGAGTCACAAAAGGAGGACAGGAGCCGCACACAGTTTGTATTGAGCAAGTTTACTCATGGCTTAATGCAGTGCATTATTTATTTAATTTTGTTCACCAGGTAGGTGCAAGAGGTCCCTTTTCAACGGCTACCTGGAATCAGTTACAGATAAATCTTTGGGTACAGGACATTTCAAATACATGGCAATTTTAGGTACAATCACAATACATAGGAGATGAAAATACAGCAATACAATGCAGATTTTTGACAGCTTTGAGGTACAATCCCAGTACATTGCAGACAAAATGCAGCAATACAATGAGCAGATTCATATCAGGGGGCAGACCTAGACTTTTTATGGGACAAAAAGATGTTTTATTGTCCGTATACCGGAGTGTCATGCATGGCAAACATTAAAACCACCCACTCCCCACATATTAATGCCCCATACCTGCTGCAGTGGTCAATGAAGCCAGACACGCACCTGATGACACTCTAGCACTAACACACCTAAAACACCCAGTGCTGTCATTATGCTACCACCAAGCAAACTGGGCAACAAGAAACCAAGGTATCCCAGAGGGTCTGCGCCAACATCCCGGTGACATCATCACCATGCCAGAAATCAATTAGCACATTAACAGGCTACCGGTCTGTAGAACACATCAGTGCAAATAGTGGCTCTGTTCCCTGACTCCAGGGTGATCCACAATACCTCTGCCCCCCCCCCCAATATTCCCTGTATCTCTGTCAAATCTATGCTTTCCTTCACATAAAGCAGCATGCCCTCTCCTTTCCTTCCCACCCTGTTCTTCCTGAACAGAATGTAGCCTGGTATGGCCATATTGCAGTCATGGTTTTCAGTGCACCATAACTCAGTAATGGCCACTATATCCAGGTCTGTAGGTCTGAAATCTTATTTCCTGGACTTCTAGCATTTGCACACATGGCCTTCCAGATTTAGTTAGCACTCTGCTTGTTACCTCCATCCTTTTTGCCCCCTTCTTTTCCCCTCTCTTTTTAATGTTTCAGTTCCCCCTCTTTCTGTTACTATCACCCTGCTTCCTTTATTAATTTGCACCCTAGGGGTCCCTCTCCCCGCGGGACCTACCTTCTCTCTAGTTCAGCCTTTGCAGGGGGGGCAGTTTCTGCCTCCCTGATTACTTCTGCTACCCCCATGGCTAGCTTAAATGTTCGTCATAGTAACATTTAATCCTTCCACTGAGAACTGCGGTTACCTCCCAAATGGATTCATGTCATCACCCCTGTATAGGCCCTCACCTACCCTGGTGAGTTCCCAGTCTCAAATGTAGTTGAACCCCTACTCTCTGCACTATTCCAACAATTAATTGAAGGCCCTGGTGCAAAGAACCCTCTCCCCCCCCCCGTCATAGACAGGCAGCATCTCAGCGAACGCTACTTAGCGTGCCACCTGTCTAAGACCACTGCCCTCTCCCTAAACTCCCACTGCACTATCCCAGCCCCATCCCTAGCCAAGTAATTTGTCATCAGGTGGACAGTGACATCCGGCTCCTCCCTCCTCACTACCTTTCTCCCTCCCTCCTCCCTCCCTTCCTTCCTTCCTGGATTACCAGTGGGAGGTTGTGCCAAATGAACCTGACTGAATTCTTGGATCGGGTGACAGACCTGTAGATAGGGATCTGGCAGTTAACGTCTCTACCTAGACTTAAGCAAAGCCTTTGACTTCATCTCACGTAACAGGGTGATGAAGAAGTTGGGTAATGTGTAATGGGGGACAAGATTAGGGGATGAGTGAAAAGTTGGCTGAGTAGAAGGACTCAGAAGGTTTCCCTAAATGGGGAACCCTCTGGGGAAAAGGAAGTCATAAGCAGGGTGCCCCGGAGACTGGTTCGAGGACTGGGTCTCTTTAAAATATTTATCTGTGATATGGGGGGAGGGGGGTTGGGAAAGACATGCCTCTTCACAGACGACTTCAAGATCTGTGGAAGAACTGACAATGAAGAGGTGAAAAGGGCTATAAAGAAAGATTTTGCAAATCTGAAGAGTTAGTCAAGGGTACAGCAGCTGAAACTTACTGGGAAGAAGTGTAAAGTAATGTACATAGGGGTCAAGGACCCGAGAATGGCGTATAGGCTGGATGGGGTGTTAGTGGAGCGCACATTGGAGGAAGGAGACCTGGGAGTGTTAATGGGGAACATGAAGGCATCAGCACAATGTAGTAGGGGTGTAAAGCAAATTGGATGCTGTGGTACATTGATAGAGGGATCACCAGCAGAAGGAGGGTGGTGATACAGCCCCTGTATAGATCTCTGGTTTGCTCTCATTTGGAATATTGGTTACTGCTTTGGAGCCCACACCTGTGGAAGGCAGGGACAGGTTCGAGGTGGTATAGAGTGAAGCCATCAAAATGATACAGAGACAACAGGGTAGTTCCTACAAGAGGGGGGTGTTCTGATTGAGACATTCAAGTACCACCACAGAATAAACAAGGTGGACAGCAGTGCAGTGAGCTGTTCACAATGAAAATGGTGGTGGGGGGGTCAAGAAGGATGTCAGAAAGCATGCTTTTATAGAAGGAGTGATGACGGAGTGGTGCAAAGTTCTGAAGGTCTTCCGATCTAAAATAGAGAGAGAGGGTTTAAAAAAGAATAGGACAGGCACATGGAAATAGTGCGTAAGGTAGCGGACTGGGGAGAGGAAGAAGAGAAGACTGACAGGGGGGCAATCCCAAAATTAGACAGGCTTGTGCAGACTGTATGGGCCACTAGGCCTTTGTCTGCTGTCATTTTCTATGTTTCAAAGCTAAGAAATACACAGAATGTAGTGCTCACTCTAACTCTTTCATGAACAAAAGGTACTGACTTTTTTTTTCTTACTGTATTTGCCTCTCTGGCTGGGCCCCTATCAGTCCTCAACCCTCCCACCATGTCACCTCAGTGTCTCATGGACTTCTTATTGCTCCCATTGTCCCTGTGACTTCCTGCTGTGGCAGGTGCAGCCCCAAAGGGCTACAACACAGATCCTTGGTCAGCAGGCGGGCCATGTCAATGGGTATGAGCCTGCAGTGGGGTTGGGTCCTTCACTCTGCCCAGTTGGTGTTTCCACCTTCTGGTTTTCTCCCAGGAAGAGCAGATTTGCAAAGCAGCCTAAGACAGTCCTGTGCGGGTTTCAGCATGCTGGACGTCGACACAGCCACTCCTCCCACTTCCCTATGTTGCAGTCCCTGGCTGCTTAGCTCCCAGCTGCCACTAGGAGCCAGGCTTACACTGGGTGCAGTGTCCCTCCCATCCCAGAACAGGAGAGTAGTCCATTGGATGCTTGCTCCTCCTCCCCTCGACTGACCCTCTGATACCACATGTTCGCTCCTGGGCACGGGTTACCAGCACCACACGTGGTAGTGCTACCACTACACCAGTGGGCCAGCTCAAGCTTCTCACTTTCAAAGTGCAATATGTGCAAATGTATTCAACTCTTCTGCAGACAATGGGATATAAAAAGAGAATACCCAGTTTCCAAAAAGTTCATACTAAGGAGTAAGGAGCAGAGAAGGTTGTAGCCTATGTGTGCTCCTGCCGATTACCCGTAATATCCCAAACTGTCACCTTCTGAAATATAAGTGTTTAGTCTTTTTTTTAACTGTGTTTTTTCTTTGCTGATTATTAGCTCAGTCGGTAGCCTATTCCATGGGTTTATCACCCTCTGTGTGAAAAAAGTCTGCCCTGTTGAAAAAGCATCAGTGTGATGTGAAACATTGAGGGGGTTTGCTTGTTGTCAGTAGTTGTTGGAGTCCAAGGTGTTCAATAGTGTGGTGTGAAACATTGAGGGGGTTCGTTTGTTGTCAGTAGTTGTGGGAATCAGAGGTGTTTGATGTCTATGACACAAGGAGTATTGTTTGCACTGGAGCTGCATAAATTTGCACATTTTGCACTTTCGAAGTCAGTACCTTTTTCTTCATTATGAGGTTTGAGTGGGCACTGTACTTTGTGTCTTTCTTGGTCTAAGAACCAAGCATAGCTCAGATATTGCAGTGAAGTTGCAATTCTGCAGTATATCCGTGGTTTACCATCATCATGTCTTTTATTTCTTCTTCTTTTCTGTATATGGTTCAGAGCTGCAGGAGCTCATTTCTCCAGCTGTCAGGAGCTGGGACTGGTCAAGGTTTAGTCTCCAGGGCAGTGGTTTCTCTCATGGACTCCAACTGGCCATCATCACAACGTGGACAAAGCATTATGCTTCTACAAGCTGCTGGTGCTTCATGTCCTATCACTCCTCTGGCTGGTGGGCCACCATCAGGTCCTTTTTCCTTCGACACATGTGGGCTACCCAGGCCCTCATACACAATGGTGACCACCTCCTTCTTCTCCTTCCTCTGGTGTGCCTCCTCCTTCTGGTAGCTTGCTTTCCTGCTCCTGTTCTTCCTGTGGTGTCCCCAGTGCAGTGCGAGTGCCTCAAAGTGGAGGAATTTGACATGTAACAACACATGATGGTGGAGGTTAGTGATACACAGAGTTACCCACATGGAATTAATATTATAATATGTACAGTAAATATACAGCACTTAACCTAAAGGGGTCAACAACCCATCAGTACTCATATGGGTCTTCATGGAACCCAATACCCTCATGGGTAAGGCATCTGGGATGAACCGGGTATGGACGCTAGCTTTGGCTCTGGTGTGATCCTCTTTGTAAGTTCACATGCTCAGTTAGCCCCATCTCAAGTTTGGCACTCATTGGCTACCACCTAGCCTGTGCCCACAAGCCTTAAAAGGCTCCTGGCATGTCATTGCACGGGTATGTGAGACAATTGCAGGACTGCCAGAGTGAGACATGTGTGCATGGTGTACACACGTAATGTCCACATGTACCACATTTAGTACACACAACCACCACTATCACCCCCAAGGAGCATGTGTGTTAGATATTTAATGAATAGGCCCATAGCCACAATAAGGAGGCATTGCACAGTATGGACATGCAAGTGCTACGTAATAACACAGGACAAATCACACAGGTCTATGTCAAATACCCAGGCAACAAACACGGTCCTAACATACTGGAGATGTCACTGTTTTGTCCATGGCTAAGCGCTCTGCAACCTGAGAATGGATGGCTGCATGATCAGTATGCATAGTGGAGATGGGATATGTGGTCATATGTGTACTGCATGCAGTGACGATGACCTCGCTGGACCTTGCACAAGCTGTTGCTTCTGCGACCTATAGCCAGGGTCAAGCCTTTGACTTAGTGTTCTCACTGGGTCTTGAGGTCACTGACTTCAAGATTGATCTAGTTATTTGGTCGGATCACTGCACAATAGAGTTCTTGTTTGGGCCCCCCCCCAACCCCGTTAATCCTTCCCTTGTACAGATGGTCCGCTACAGCCCTTTGAAGGGGTTATCCCCAGAGGGACTGATGGTGGTACTGGATCTATCTGGTGTGAGTGTTGCTTGTACAACAGGCATGGGTGAGGTGGTGGCAGCCTATAATAGTGCTTTCCCCAAGGTGCTCGACTCTGTTGCACCAGTCCGTTTATGACCCAGATCTTCTCGCTTGAGACCCCCGTGGTTTGATGGGACTCTCAAGGAGATGAAGATCAGAGGTCGGAGGGTGGAGCACTGTTGGCGGAAGTCTCGGGTCCGAGGAGGACAGACTGGCTTTGAGAATTCACTACAGTGACTAGCAAAGGGCAATTAACCTTAAGAAGTCAGTATTCCTGTCTGGGGAGATTGCTGCAGGGAGGAACAGACCAGCTCTGCTTTTTCAGACTGTAGATAGGCTACTCTGTCCTGCCTTTCTGCAGCTGAAAAGAGCAGCTTCAATTGCTCAGTGAGAGGAGTTTGCTCTACTGTCCTCTGACAGGGTGTCCTCCATTAGGGCTGGGATTTCTCCAACAGGGCAGATGCAGCCCTCAGTGGTGAGTTGCATGTTTCCAGAAGCACTCTTACTGTCTGGAGCGAGTTTAGGCCAGTGGGGGTAATAGAGGTATGGGAGGTGATTTTGAAGCTGTGGCCCATGTACTATGAACTGGATCCGGGCCCAACCTGTTTCTTATTGGGATGTGTTGAGTCTGTTGGTCCAGTGTTTGCTGAGATGGTCTGATGTTTGCTTTTAGAGGGACTCTTTCCCAGTGCTCTGAAAGAGGCACTGGTGAGGCCCCTCCTAAAGAAACCATCTCTCAGCCCTGACATTTTGGCAAACTATAGACCAATCTCTAACCTCACATTTTTGGGTAAGGTAATAGAGAACGTAGCAGCCCTGCAGCTCAAGGCACACCTTGTGGCCTATGACATCTATGAGCCCTTCCAGTCTAGATTTATGTCCAGGCATAGCACCGAAATGGCATTAGTCAGGGTGCAAAATGATCTCCTCTGGGTGACAGATAGAGGAGAATGGTCGATACTCGTCATCCTTGATGTTTCCTCAGAAATTGACACTGTGGACCATGTAGTATTGCTGGATTGCCTAAGGGAGCTCTGTGGACTCACTAGTATTGTCATCAACTAGTCTGAGTCCTTTCTCACAGGAAGGATGTAGAAGGTAGTGATGGAGAGCTCGTCCACCTGCCCGAAGCTCCTGCCATTTGGATTTCCCCAGGGCTCCATCCTGTCACCTGTGTTGTTTGCAGTGTACATGCTTCCTTTGGGTGAGATCATTAGACTGCACAGCTTGGGTTTTCACTGTTATGCAGATGACACCCAGCTGTTTATGTCATTTGCACCCAGGATGAGTGACACCATGGAGATGCTTTACAAATGTCTAGCCAATATCCAGGACGGGATGTCTTCTAATTGGGTGAGACTCAATCCCGACAAGACCGAGGTGCTAGTGATCAAGCCTGGTCACCAGCAGGATGTGGGTGCTGCTGGGGTGGGAACAGGATTATTCCTTGGCCCTGTACCATTGGCTGTATCTACTAGGTGAAAAATCTGGGCATTATCCTTGATGATGGATTGACACTTGAGACTCAGGTATTGTCTGTCGTCTGGAGTGGTTTTACCACCTTAGCAATATCACCTGGACAAAGCCTTAATTCCACCTGATGATCTGCTCTCACTGGTACTCACCTTTGTAACATCTAGACTTGACTACTGCAATGCTCTTTACCTCAGGGTTACTGGAAGGGTCCTCATCACCTGCAGCTGGTGCAGAACACAGTGGTCAGGTTGCTGATGGGCCTTCCAAGGTCTTGTCATGTGACCCCAGTCCTGCATGACCTGCACTGGCTGCTGGTGAGATGGAGAATCACCTTCTAGGTGGGCTTGCTCACCTATAAGACCCTATACTGATTGGGCCCTGGCTACCTGAGTGACCTCCTGACTCCTTTCCACCGTGTACACTCACTCCTCTCCTCCAACGAAGACCTCCTGGCAGTTCCCAGGGCCTGGCTGAAGACCTCTGGAGATCTAGCATTTGAGATGGTGGGACTGGCCCTGTGGAACTTGCTTCCAAGATCTCTGAGGGAGGCCCCATCGGTGAAGGTGTTCAAGCAGGGTCTGAAAGCACATCTTTTTAAAGAGATGTTTATGAACTGCTTATAAATTCTAAAAATAGCAGACTGCTGAATTTGTATCTTAAATAAGGTTTTAATTTATGTATTTTTTTCATTTGTTGTCATTGTTATTGATATATGCTTTTGTATTTTGATGTATTTCATTTATTTTAACTCTTGCTTGCCTGTACAATGTCCAGAGCCTCTGGGATAGGGTGCTAGGTAAATACAATTTTACTTACTTGTCTTATATGATGTGTTCACTTGTGCATTAAAGGTGACAGCTGACACACACTATTGCATTGCTCATGACACTAGTCTTGCAACACAGACTGCTGCACAGTCCTGGTACAACAAGGCCAACAGACTTACAAGGGCCATCTGTTAACAAGGTGTAATGATCATGCACATGTAATTTCAGTGGCTGGATAGGACAAGTGGTACCCTGTCACTGTTTCCTGCTATTGTGTATCATATCAATAATGTATGCTGCATAATTTGCAGCATTGTCATCAACAGAAGGATGCCATGCACCGCTGTGCCAGGTCTGACCTTGTCAATGTGCATGGCAGCTGGGCACTGCACATGTGGGGTGCACAACACTGGTGCTTACTGGTGGGTGTGAGAGAGGCTTGCATTGTGTCATCTGCATTCTGGTGTTATGGCCATCCACTGACAGTAGTCTGAATGACTTCTCACACCTGCAATTACTAGGCTGGTGTGCCCTTAAGTCCCCCAGAAACATACAGGGTCTTGTAGTGATGTCAGACATCCATGGTAACTATTGCTGTCCCCTCCGCAGTGCAGATGGGTGTTCATGGCCATTGCTAGTGTCAGACTGTCCCATCAGGATAACTGGCAATGGCCTCCGTTGAGCTCTTCTCCACCATACAAAGTATCACCTGGCTGGGTGTGACCCATATAACACAGTCCTCTCTGACACTGGATATCAGTTCACTGTCTGCTCCAGGCAAATCACACAACCCTGTCCCTAGCAGCTGCAAAGTGGTGGTATCAACTAGTACTGGCCACACCAGATGTTGCTTGCCACATCCAGACATGTTTGATGGCTCAACAGGTGTGGGTCATACAGAGGGAGCCACATTTGACAGTTTTGCATTCTTGCACATGGGGCACTGAACCTCCTTTTACAGGGGGGTCAACAGGCATTCTGTGGGCTTACCAGTCTCTGCACAGCTACGGCCCCTTATTCGTCCATGCTAGTCTGCACCATGTTGTGCATCTGTCAGGCTGAACCCAACATTGTCGAGAATCTGGTGTTTTACATAGTACGTGCACAGTGTGAAACACCACAGCTCATTTGCACATCATTCTTGCTTATGATGGTTACCTTTTGAGGATTAGGCCCTAAGTTAGAAAACTGGAAGGTGACAAGTGTGGTGGAAGAGATCTGGGAGAACCAATAGAACACACACACACACACACACACACTTGCCCCCCCCCACACACAGCAAATGCCCAAATAAATATACCTCACCATACCCAGTATAGATATTATGTACAAGTTTACAGGCATAGCTGCACATACATAATGCATGCGCACAAATATAACAGTGGGGTGAAGATAAAAAGTAGGTACAAACATGAGGAGATTGAGAGGGAAGTTAATCACAATAATTCAGTCAGTCAGTCAAAGAGCTACTGGGCACATAAGCTGATGGTAACCTTTGGTTTGGTAATTTTTATGTGACCAGTAGCCCAGAAGCCTGCCGTGCCAAAGGACACAAATAGAGTTCATTAACATATCTGTGAGAAGTAAAATTGCCAATAGAACTTTTCTGCTGTGTTCTTTGAACTGGTAAGCCAGGGGTGTGCCAATCTCTATAATGTAAATAGCTGGGCACTTCCTACAAATAATGCAATACACCACATTGCTGTAAAGACAAGAAAAATCCTTAATGATGTGATCCCCCCCCCCAATGGGACCTTGGTTATCAGTGGCAAGAGAGGAGAATGTACAGGTACAACAGCAGGTTCTGTTGCACGCCTTTGTGCTTAGCAGGATGGAATGGATAGAAGTGTACAGAAAGCTATGGACTGGGAGATCCTGAAGATCGGGTCATCTGCAGTATGAGGGATTAGTTAACCTTGTGAAAACAGTTTGGATTTAAGAGTCAGTTTGTCAAAGGGTAATGTTCTTGGTGATAGTCCTGTGTTGAGAAATGATACTAGAATGGAAGGAAAGCACAAGTGAAATTCATTTGTGACTGCATTGGAGCTTCGGATCCGGGAGTCTCTTTGTTATGGGATATGACTCCATTGCCCTGCCCACTGTATACTCTGCGTAGGTCCCGCTGATGAGAAAAACAACTGTGTGTCTCAGCAATTGGATTCTTCACTGCATACCTTGTTAGGTCAAATGCTGAATATGAAAAAGTTTTCTTGACATGTTTGGGCTAGAAGAAGCTGCGGAGGAGTAAAATGTATTAGTCAGTGGGTTATAATGAATAAATGTTTTAAGACCAGTATTATGCACAGATACTTTGACATCCACAAAAGGCAGTGTGGGGGAGGACACCTCCACATTCTACTTAGAGCAGGGTGGTATGTGACAAACCTATACAGAACAATTTGGAGGAATTCCCTGGAGGAAGAGAAGACCCCTACATATTATTTGTCACTGTAACATTTGTAAAGGTCAGTCACAGTCCCTGGGAAGAATTATATGAACTGTTATTTACTGACCCACCATCAAACTGATTATCTGCATTGGAGCAAATCATGCAATGCACCACATTAAGTCTAGGTTGGACTACTGCAATGCTTTCTACCTAGGGCTATCTGGAGGCAATGTCCACCATCTGCAGCTGGTGTAGAATGTGGCAGCCAGGCTGCTGACTGGTGCAGCAAGATCAGATCATATTATACCTGTTCTCTGTGGACTCCACTGGCTGCCGATAAGGTGGAGGATTGCCTTCAAGGTCAGGTTACTGACCTATAAAGCCCTACATGGCTGGGGACTGGACTACCTGCAAGACTTCCTTGTTCCTCACTGCCTGACCCACTCTCTCCATTACTCTGAGGTTTGCCTCCTAGTGGTTCCTAAGGCTAGGCTGCAGCAGTCAGGTGACCGGACTTTTTCAGTTGCCGCACCAGCCCAGTGGAACTCACTGCCAAGCTATTTGAGGCAGGCAGCCTTGGTGGAAATCTTCAAAAAGGGCCTGAAAACATTTTTATTTGGCCAAGCATTTGAGATGTATAACTATTGAATATAACTATGTTTCCTGACTGTCCTGATTTGATAGATAGATGTCATATGTAATCTGATTTTAGATCTAATTGATTCTATTTAATTGTTTATTTTGATTTTATGTTAATTGTTCATTTTCTCAACAAGTTGACTGTTGCTATTCTTCTATTTGATTTTTTATTTGATGTTTTTATGAATTGTGCAGCACTTTGAGCCTCTGGAAAGGAGTGCTATAGAAATAAAATATCTATCTATCTATCTATCTATCTATCTATCTATCTATCTATCTATCTATCTATCTATCTGTCTATCTCTCTAATCTGGTACCCATCCTGGGGCCCATGGGAATTCCACTGACCTATTCAAAAAACTAGAAAACAAAAAGCATTAAGTTTTAGAACAAGTTCAGGTAGTTGAGATTATGTGTACCCCCCCCCCCCCACCACCACACCAAGTGTGGGAGCTTTCCTTGGTTCCAACAGTTAATATTTTTCTATTTAAAATGTTAAACATAAAAAAATACAGGCAGCGTCATTGTTGTTATACAATAGAATAAGTAAGGGTAAAGTTAGAAAGTGTGTGGACTTGTGGAAGTTATTGTTTGCAAATAGTGTTTTATTGGTACAGACATCCCCTGAAAACTCAGTACAAAAATGTATTGGAATAATAGAGAACTACTCCACCCTGTTGAGGTGCTAGCCATATCTAAAAGTTGCTACATTCAAAATCTTAAAACTTGTGATGTGCCTTGCCTAGCATAGGAATGGTGGAACTATTTAGGGATATTATTTAACAAAAGTTAAAGAAAATAGTGGCAACAAACTATAGAAATACTGTAAAGGAATGGAAAATAAAAATAGCATTATTGAAGAAATTGCAATTCAGTTGTATTGGTGCCACAATTATTTTATTTTTGAACACTGACGTTAGAAGTGTCTGAAAGAATATTTAAAAAAATGTGATATTATCATTAAATAGCTTTTTGTGGCTAGCAAACAAACACAAGTCAAGCTTTAAAATCTACAGTCAACTTGTTAAATTAATCTACCAGATTTTAGAAGTTAGTATTTAGCAGATAATTTAGCACATAATAAAGAGTGAAAGAATACTTAGTTGAAAGACCAAGGGATTTGTTATAAAAAATTGTGAAATGGGTAGAACGAATGCTGGCTCCTGATTGGCCAAGAGGTACTTACAGTTGGACCATAATCCCAGCACAATGGCCACGCTGAAAGTAGTTCAACAAAAATTAAAAATTACATCCACTTTACTAAAAAGTACCCATTTCATAATTGCAATAAGGCACTCCGGGGTTGCATTATGGTGAGCTAACAGCACTTCTTGAGTGGTAACAGTACTTGGCTTCACCTCGTGTTTCAACCCACCCGAGGCAGGCCATTATCCCACCATAATGCATCCCGTCATGCCTTATTGCTTAATGGATGACCTCACAATCACTAAAATAAAAAATATTTTGAGATTATTCTGGAAAATGTAAACTGAAAGACTAGGCATTAATAGTAGCTTACTGAGTTCAGCAACATTGTGGAATTATTTGGCAGTAACAATTAAAAACAATTTACTGGAGATTGTGGGAAAACATGAGTTTTAAAAACAAATGATGAGTGTTTTTGTAGGAAAAAAATCAAGTTAGTATCCAATACGAGAAATATTTTCCATATAATAGGATGCTATTTTGTTTGTTTTGTTTATTTAAAATCTGGTAAAACCATGGGCCAAGGCCCATTTTCATGGGTGACCAGAGTTACAGTTAAACATAAATGCAATTGACTTACAATCAGATATGACAATCAATACATCAAACTTTACAACAAAATTATTTAAAACATTTACACTGACTCTCAGACAAAAGGTAATTTTTCATAGCACATCTAAGGCCACATAATGAAACATTTATGCAATCCAGGGCTGATGTAATAGCATTAAAAAATATAGGAAGTTTGTAAAACGTTGATCTTGATTTTGTAGGCATTGTTTATGTTGGTATCAAAGGACAATACAGAGTCAAAGTAACATTTCTTGGTGGTTTTAATCAGATCATAGATCACGATTGGAACTTAGTAGAGGAAATGATGAGTGAGAATTTATGTGGGGAATGGAGTGCTTGTCCAGAAGAACAACTTCAGATTGTTTTACATTTTTTTGGGAAGAAATTCATTTTGAGCCAATCATTGATGCAGGAGGGCAGGCACTTAAAGAAGAAAGTACAGTTTCCTGAAAACAAAGAAGATGCACAGTTGGGCGTCAGCAGCATGGTGGTAACCAGTATAGAACTAGGAGACTGTGTAAAAGAGCAAGAAGGCAGATGGTGAAAAGCAGAAGAATAAATACAATACTCTGTGTGACCTCATGCACATATGTTGATACAGTAGATGGGGAGAATATATCCCAACAGACAAACAAGAAGTAGCCAGATATTTAGGACTTGAACCAAGTCAGGACAGTTCCAGAGATGCCAACACATTGCCAAGGTGATCAGTAAGGGTATGGTAATGATGGTGTCAGATCTATCTAAACTATTACTTCTGAAGAGGTATACTGATAGGGAAAGGGTCAATTGTTTCATCAGGAAAGCCACACTTAGCCGGAGCTTGTTTCCAGGTGTGACCTGGGAGCACAAGAAAGTTAAGTGACTTGCTCAGGGTCACACCGTATGTAAGGGGGGCTGTTGGGATTCAAACCCAGGTCTCCAGGTCTGCAGCTCAGTGCTCTTAACCACTACGCTATACTGCCTCCTTTCCCAGACAGCTGGGTGTTGGGAGTATTCTCCACTACTTTGCTTTAAAATGGGAGATTTGAAATGAGTTTTACATTGGGGAGATCCTCTGAGTTCAAGGTTACTTGCTTTCATCAAAATAGGACACACAGTGGCAATTTTCACTGTATCAGGGACAGGCCCAGTGGATAAGAATTAACTTGGTATAAGGATGGTGGAGGATAGGGCCAAGGTTAAAGGTAGTCCCACAAATCCAAATTTTTACAGCACTCCTCACCAAAATGAAAAACTGTAGAAACTCACAATGTGATGCAAAAGACAGGTATTTATTTGGAGAGCCTCAGACATGAAGAAAACAGCAGTGAGCAGTGTGATAGCCCCCCAATTAGAGGTGTGCGAAACAAAAACTTTCGCTAGTAGAATTGCAGTGAAAGACAGACTTTTGCTTCTGTGAAAGTTTGGAAATCCACTTCTGAACTTTTGCAGATATTCCTCCTCCCCTGCATTGCTGCCCATGCCAGAAATTCAGTTAATTCCCTGGTGGCTAGTGGTTCCTCCCCCCACCTGATCACCTACTTCATACTAAAAAAAAAACTGTAATCACTGGTGGCTAGTGGTCCCTCCCCACCCGATCACCCGCCCCACATTTAAAAAAGCTTCTCAGGTAATCCCTGGTGGCTAGTGCTCCTCCCCCACCCAATCACCCACCTGACCACATCATGCCAACACCCCCATCCCGATCAAGCACCGTATATTGAGAAAAATAAAATCAACAACAACACATTTCTCCCCGGTGGTCTAGTGACCCTCCCTCTCTATCCCCAATCTATGAATAAAACTTTTCTTCCCTGGTGGTCTAATGTACCCCCTAACCCCAGTGAGCAATGTCCCATCACTCTGCTCCCCCCATCCCAAACCCAAGCGGGTGACTGGCACAGCCCTCCTCTCTCCTCCACAGTCAGCAGCCCACTGAGCTATCAATGAATGAAAGCATGCATCATTCATTGATGCTCAGTGGGCTCACACCATCGGAGGAGAGATAGGCGGAAACCCCGCTTTTGTTTGGGATGGGGAGTGGTGGTGACATTTCCACAGGGGTGGGGAGGGATGGGGGTACACTAGACCACCAGGAAGAAATGTTTCATTCACTGATTGGTAATAGGAAGAGAGGAGGGTCACTAGACCACCAGGGAGAAATGTATTGTTAATTTTATTTTTCTCACTATACGGTGGGGTATCAGGATTGAGGGTGTTAGCACGATGTGGTCGGGTGGGTGATTGGGTGGGAGGAAGGACCACTAGCCACCAGGGATTACAGGGGAAGTTTTTTAAAATGTGGATCAGGTGATTAGGTGGGAGGAGGGACTGCTAGCCACCAGGGATTACAGGGGAATTTGTTTTAAATGTGGGATGGGTAATCAGGTGGGGGGGAGGGACTGCTAGCCACCAGACAATACAGGGGAATTGTTTTTAAAATATGTGGCAGATGATTGGGTGAGGGAAGGGACCGCCAGCCACCAGGCATTACAGGGGATTTTAAAAGAGATATGGGGCAGGTGATTGGGTGGGGGGAGGGACCACTAGGCACTAGGGATTACAGGGGTATACTTCAGGTAGGGCTTGGGGGGCAGCACTGGACAGGGGCACCATACCACATGTTACTTTTTTTTTCTTTCTTCCATGTCTACAGTAGGTGAGTGGAGCAGGGTGAAATTTCACCCAAAACCTTTGGAAGTATTCTGTTCCACCACAGGCAGAAGTTCAGTAACTTCCACGAAGGTTGCAAAATTTTGCAGAAGTTCCACTATGGTGGAAAAAACAACTTTTGCCCACCTCTACCCCTAATGTTTCTCTCTCTAGTTTGCTTTCTCAAGGGTCTAGGTAGTCCATTTAGAGGAGCTGATGATGATGTCAATGATAGTTTCATAAGAAACATGAGAAAGTCAGATAGAATGGATGTAAGATGAGGGCTTCTCTTTGTTTACAGAAGAGACAGTGCTGTAGACCAAGGAGGGTCTGCAGCAAAAGCAATCACAGTGAAAATGGGCAGACTGGATGGGCCAAGCAGCCGTTATCTGCGGCAAGTTTCTTTGTTTCTATGTTTACTCCAGTGCCTTTGTTGATGTCCACAGGGAAAGGAAGCATGTTCCTCACTGCATAGCAGGAGCCACAATCCTTTGTGGTGTTCTTCTAGCATTGAAAAACTGCCAACTTCCTTCCTGCCTGCTGGTCCTCTGGCTGCAGAGTCCAGGGATGGAATTTGAGTGGCAGTGCTGCAGGTGTGGCAGTCCTGGAAGCCTTAAAAATACTTTAGAACTGAACTTGGCTTCCATGGAGGAAGTGAAAAGCAGGCCCCAATGTGGTGGAAGCTACATCAGTTTTCTTTCATTGTATATATTTATAAACATAAAAAAGCTAGACACTAGAATCCAGGTAAAATCCTAAAATCAGATTATCAATCACTGGTGTAATCCTAGAGTTTCACATCTTGACTTGAAAACAGAATTTGATCACTTCATCCACCATAAATCATTGACCCTGCCTATAGAGTAGAAATACATAGCATTTGAATTTAATTGAGATGACTGCCAAAAAGGTTGTTTTTTTTTTAACACAAGGTAGATTCCAGTAAAATATTGCATGTGGAATGACACAAACATTTGACATTCGCTTCAGATGCAATGTATGCTAGTGAATATGAAACATAGATGCAACTGTTATTTAAAGAGATGGGTTCTCTCACATGATTTGTTACTACCAGATTCAGGATAAGGTTATAGGTTGTATGTTATAGTGGCATGGTAGTGCCGGTCTAATTAGGGTTGAGTACAAACTTTAATTTTCTGTCGCTCATTGCTCAGCTTACAGTTGCCCTAGAGACCTTACAATTGGCATGCACACTCTTTGTGTCAAGATCTCCAAATCTAGATAAATTAGTAAAATGGGATTTAGTCATTTTAAGGTTATGAGAAAACATAAAAAAGTGTCTTTTACAATGCTTTTATCACCATCCAGTGTCTAAAAACTGGCACTGATTTAACTCCAGACATTTTTAGGTTCATTAGTTTCTGCCCCAAGGCAGTTGCTTTTAGTGTGTTGGGAACAAAACAAATAAAAAAAGGAAGTTATAAGCAAAATAAAGTGCCAGTGGGTGCGCATGCACAGATCAAAACAAACTTTTTTCATAAGGTATTTTCATGTGTCACAGCTAAAACTGTGGCAGCAATCTTAAACTATTTAAAAGTGGGGTTGGATGTCCTAGCCAAGAAATAAATGCGTTTGCACATTTTGTAACACATCTTGAACTTTCTGATTTTAGGACTGGGGATAAAATGGAATAATTAGGCCATCGGGAGCACAACCCTAGCACTGTAATTGCTCACTTTAAACCCCAGTCCCCACACTGGGAGGAATCCACCCCAGTTTCAAGAAAATAGGTAAGGATGTAGCTACAATGGGCCCATGGCGGCATGCTGCTGCTGACCCCATTTCCACCAATGGGAGCACCTTGGTGTCAGATAATTGGCAAGTAAATAAAGAAAATTCAGCCGCCAGCAGCCATCTCAGGCCACACGCTGGTTCCTCTATCTGACTCACAAAGTCACTTTTAAAACAAAGGTGGCTACTGGGAGTCCATCTCCAGTGGACCTCCAGGGCCTGGACCACTCAGATGGCATCCAACAATTACCCTCCTTGCCGGTCATTGTCTGATTAAGATGACTACGACTGTGATCATGAAACAGGAAAAAAGTAATTTACTGTGTGACCTCAGTTATCAGAATGTGCTGGGGGACAGTGAAATTGTTTTTATAAATGGGGCTTTGGATAAGTGAGAGCAGTTCACAACGTAGTCTATTAAGCTGAGAGACACACACCATGCTTTTAGATAATTGAGAGATTTGGTTAATTGAGGTTTGGATAACTGGGGTTATACAATGACAAAAATAAATCCAGAAACCTGATTGGTCAGTTCAGACATTGACCAGTGATGCTATCCGAGCACAAGATCACAGATCAAGTCCTAACAGACACACAATACCACGTGACATAAAATAAAATCACTGCACATACCATGTCCATGTTGCCCACACCTGGCATGGACACTCAGCATTTTGCCAGTACTTTAAAATCTATAAATATGTAAATCCTTCCCACAGCACACAGACCAGCAAAAATTACATACAAAACCCTTAGACATTCCCCTGAATCACTGCTATCATTTTTATTTGCTTATTTAAAAAAAAGTAACAAAGGCAACGCTGTCGCTGCAATCAGCTTCAAATGCATTCCCCTGCTCTTCTGGCAGTAACCCATTTTCAGTTACAGCAAGTGTATTTATTAAAGCCATCAGATTGGCTTAACATAACTCCCTCATGCTCTCCTGACACTCCCAGTAACTTTGCAGAAACAAACTACAAAATACAACTCCGTCTGGCAGTGGCAGAGCCAGGTTTGGGAGCATTTGGGAGCCAGGGAGGGCCATTCAGTCAATCACGGGCTCCACAATGGGCACTAAACAGTGAATAAAGATGGTGGATGGGTGCCACTACTCACACTGGGGCAGCCAGGAGGGGCGACCGCCCCTCCAGCCCCCCCTCTGGCTCTGCCACTGCCGTCTGGCTTGATAAAACTATGCAGTTTAAAAGTGTGTTCTGACACTGTGAGCCTGTCGGCTTCACTTACCATTTGCTGAAGCCAAACTGCATCACACCACACAGGAGTGAGCTAATAAAACAAGGGCGGGGCTAAGCCTGAAATGGGAGTGCAGGGAATGTGAGAGAAAAAAGTATTTAATCACTGTAAGTGAAAGGACAAGAAAAGGCAGACAGGCAACCGAGGTTCTGGGGAAAGACAGCTTAAAACTGGTGTGTGGAGAGTGGGGGTAGGTGGAGTTGAGATACATGCACTTCAAATGCATGTTAACACACAGCACCTCCTACAGTCCACAAGGGAAACAAACATTTTTTTCTTGACATATACTGACCCAGACAAACCAAGCTTCTGTCAATGCTGAATGTTGGCTGCTTATTAAACATTTTTTTTAATTCTGACCCCAAATTTTGAAGATACTTGTTTTAGGATTCATCTTCTAGACATGACATGTGCCATTTATAGTATATTGGCCCCAGTGTCGTTTCACACCAGAGGTGTGAAAACACATCTCATCCAGGATTTTAAAAATGACATGTCACATTTATGAGGTGTTGTGGAGAAATGGCAATGTTGAAAGGTTGGAGTCAAAATACTGAAAATTAGTGAGGTTACATGTGAACATTGAAATAATGTAATGTTCAGTCATAACCTGGGCATTTTACCATATGTGTACACCAAATTTTCAGTATAGCCTTCTTATTACCCCTCCTAATGAATGTGGTAGGTGAAAATTTTCAAATCCCCGGGAAAATGTCATTCCATAGCACAGGTACAAAAACACATTTTGGCCTGGATTTGAAAAATAACAGCTGTCACATTCATGAGGTGCAGTGAAGAAATGGCTATATTGAAAATTTGGGATAAAAATATTGAATATTATCGAACTTATGAACTTGCATTTGCAAAATTCAACATAGGCTAATAACTTTGTTGTTTTTTAATATTTATACACCAAATTTTCAACATAGCCTTCTAATGACCCCACCTCATGAACAAGTGCAGAGAAAATTTTCAACTCCTGCCCGGAAGGTGATTTCACACAGCTACTGCAAAATCACCTTTTGGGATGTGAAAACACATTTTGACCAGGATTTGAAAAATGACAGCTATTACATTAATGAGGTGCTGTAAAGAAATGGCAATGTTGAAAATTTGGGGTCAAAATATTGAAAATTACCAGAGTTACAAGCCTGGATTTGCAGATTTCAACATAGGCGCATACCTTTGTTGTTTTTTTAATATTGTTACACCACATTTTCAACATAGCCTTCTAATGACCCCACCTCATGAACAAGGGTACAGAAAATGTTCAACTCCTGCCTGAAAGGTGATTTCCCACAGTGACTGTGAAATCATCTTTCAGGACAGATTTGCCTAATGTTACTGTAATTGTTCATGAGGTGGGCTCCCAAAAAAAGTATGCTGAAAATGTAGGGCAAAAATAAAAAAAATGGGCAAGTTACAGTATGCCACTAAGTTCAAAACCCCATTGCAATACATTGAACTGCATACTTGATTTCCTCAGTTCACAGTCCGGCTTTGAAGCGTGAAGCTGTCTCTGTGGTCTAGAGAAGATTATGGCGTTGGATCCCTGGTGGGTAAGTAAGAGCATGGTGGGGTGTGGGGTGGTGGGTACTGAGTGGGACAATCGGGTGGGTGGAACAACGGTGCAGCAGACAATGATGGAGAGTTTTTTGCTTTACAGTGTTAAAACCAAAACAAAAAACCAAATGACGTGGGATGGTTTTCTATATTTCAGGTGATGACACTGGGGGATTGGACACCCCCAGTGTCAGTAATACATTTATGGGGGGGCGGGTGAGGTGGTGGTTGCTGAGAGAAAGGGTCAGATGGGGGGGATCAATCATGGGCACATAAAAAAAAACCTATGAGGGATGGCACTGTGTAGGAAAAGAACAGCACTCAAAGACATCAAAACATTCAGTGAAAAATAATTTTAATATGCTATCTCTACAATACTTACAAAGATAAATATTAGCACATGCTGCATTTTAGTCATATTGACAGTGAAAAAAAGTGAAGCTCCCACTCAAAGCTGGATGCCTTAGCGCTTGGGGGCATACAACCCCTTCCTCAGGAGGCATGACCACTACCGCTAAGTGCATGTTTAAATACCTTTACATCTAGGTGTTAATAATCATACAATGAGCAAAAATAATTTATCACCTCACATTAAATACATGGTTGAGTGAAAATAAAGAAATAAAGGAACAGGCTACGATTCCATCCATGCCAGCTCTCATTAGCAGTGTTGTTCTAACTAATGCTAAATCAAGCAATGAGTTATTTTAAAGAAAAATCCCATAAACAAGCAAAACTCTACTGCTGACAGAGACAGAGATATACCTTTGACTTGAAATAACATTTAATTTCAGCTTTAATATGTATAGTTCAAATAACATATTTAATAAAGTGATCCCCCAACATTAAATGCATAATTAAGTGAAAACAAAGGAATAAAGGAACAGACTATATTTCCATCCATGCCAGCTCTCCTTAACAGTGTTGCCCTAACCAATGCCAAATAAAGCAATTATTTTTTTTAAAGAGTAATTCCCATAGACAAGGAAAACTCTGCTGCTGGCAGAGATAGAGGTACATCTGTTACTTTGAAATATTTAATTTCAACCTTATTAAATTGTGAAAGTACCTAGAAAAAAGAGAATTTTATTTGATTCATTAATTTATGTTTTTCTAATACTATGGCACCATAGTATGGTTCACAATGCTAGCTAACTCTTGTACTTAGTATTCCAAAGGCAACATCTTTGAGTCAAAAACAAACTGGAACATTTACTACAACCGATCTAATGAATAACAGGTTTCCAGTCCATCTGATCGTTAAAGCCCGAAGGCTTTAAAGTCCTCAGTTTAAATATCCTCATTGCTTCTCATTCATCCAACATCAAGTGTCTGCCCCCCAATGCATGAAAGGTACATGATCAAACCCCATATATTGCAATGTATGTTGTGTAGGATCTGACACCTCATTTAGGTGTCTGGCTATGGGATATGAAAAAGTCAGAACTGCGTACGGCTCTGTGGTCCTCCTGTATTCTCTCCTTCAGTTTCCTAGATGTTTGCCCAATATATATACCTTCTCACAGGAGCATGATAGAGCATAGACAACAAACATTGCATTGCAAGTAATAAACTAACATTCACTTCCCTAACCCCAACACTTCCGGGTTAACTTAACTTTTTTTCTGCTACTGCAAGTTTACAGGTCTTGCATCTTTTACATGGATAAAAACCTGTTGGTTTATCACCTAGCCATGTAACTTTAGGTTTACACTCCTTATACTCACTTCTGACTAGCAAATCCTTCATTCTTTTTCTCCTTCTAAACGTAATGAGAGGGCCATTTTTATGCACCACACTCAAATCTCTATCATGCCCAAATTGTGCTAACTATCCAAAATTGCTTTTCTGAGATCTCCAGACACTGCACTGTATGTAGGGACAGCACTGCCACTGGCAAAGATACAAATAAAACAAAAAAAAAATACAGAGTGGTAGCACTGGAGGATTGGGCACCCCCAGTGTCAGTGTTATGTTTGGGGGGACAGTGGGTGCTGAGAAGGAGGGTCGTGTGGGAGGGATAGCAACAGACATTGATGGGTGGTTTTCTTATGGACAGGCTGCTGATGTTGAAAGTCACTCAGCTGTTGGCTGACTGGTTTCATGCAAATCAAAGGACCGAAGCCCTCTCTGATTGGCGTGGCTCCGGTCCTTTGAAATACACAAAGTTTCAGCCTAACAAGCAGAGAGTGATGTCAGGACCACAGCATGTGGCCATTGGTGTAGACTGCTGAGACCCTGTGTTTGTGAACTGCAATGGGCCTGGCAATGACACCCCTCCAAAATCCCCTATCATTGCCTCAAAACATTGGGTGTGCAAGTTCAGCCAATGTAAAAATGACAAACAAAATCCATTTTTACAGTGTGTGCTTTTATTTTATTTTTCTCTACAGTCAAACTAGCCATTGTAGAATCACAATAGTGCACTCCAGGGTGTGTGTTGCACTGGGGTAACATCACTTCCAAGGTGCTGGATTCACTTAGCCTGTGACCTTGTGCCCAACAACCTGAGGAGTGATGTTATCCTAGCATGGCACACACCCTGTCATGCATTGTTGCTTAATTTTGCTATAGTTCATTGTTATGGCTCATGATAATGAAACTGAATTTTATCTGTTTTATGATCGTGATTGTGGTTATTTTTTTCAACAGCAGATGGCCATGGATGTGAGAAGAGGGATTTTGCCAGTCACCATCTGGGAGAGTGAGTGAGTGAGTGAGTGAGTGAGTGAGTGAGTGAGGGGATGTACCCTTGGCACCAGGAACTGATTCATTTTGGGCAGGGAGAAGGAAGGGATGCCACTGGATGCCTGGAACTGCTTGGATTGGGGCACAGTGGGAGAGGCGTGCCATTGGATGCCATGGACTGATGTTTTGGGGCAGGGTGTGGTGGGAGCACCACTGGACACCAGTGACTACTAGGATTTGGGTAAGGCGAGGAAAGAAGGGTTGCCACTTGATGTCAGGGACTGATTTTATTGAAGTAAGGTGAGGTAGGATGGTGTCACTGGGTGCCAGGGGCTGCATGGTGCTGTGGTGGGATGAGGGGGGTGCCACTGGAGAATGAGGACTACTTGTTTTGTGGAAGAGCAAGTGAGGGTGTTGCATTGGACATCAGGGACTTATTGGATTTAGTCAGGGTAAAGGAGGGGGTGTGGCATTGGAAACCATGGACTAATTGGAATGGGGTGGTGGTGGTGGAGTGCTCTGTTCCAATGACTGCTTGGCACATGGTGGATGACAGAAGGGAGTGCCAATGGACACCACATTCCACTTGTCTCTGAAAGAATTTACATGCAGGCTGAAGACTGGCATTGTCTATACAAAGTAACACGTATCACTCCTGTTAAAAATCCTTCTAGAAAAGTAAACAAATACATTGCAAAAAATATATATTTGGTGAATTCATAAAGTGACGTTCCTCAGGGTTTGAACTGTTAAATTCCACAGCACTGGCATTGCCCTACCTTCGATACCCTCTCTCAAAGCATTGCGTGTGAACACCATGCCACAGATTCACTAAAGGCCCAGGATCTTTTTAACTTTAACGTTGCAGATCCCTACATTTGAGGCTTTTGTGTTTTGACCCTTACTGATGCCTAAACAAAGTTTTTTGGTAAAAGGCAGAATAAATGGATTAGTTTTTTGGTTTTTTTAGCACCATAGAGTAGAGCTTTTATTTCGCCTTTTCTCAGTTTATTGGTTTCCTTTTGATGCTTGCTCTTCTGAACTACTTCATTTACACATACTACTAGAGGGCAGTGGGCAACCTGGAACTCCATTTTAAATGTCAAAGCAATAATGAACAATGGGGTTATGTTAATGTTCTAGTTAATCACCCTGGTTGTAATGTGCACAATAAGCAGTAAATGAAAGAATATTCTAGGGTGATTAACTTGATTTTTTAATGTAACCCCCCAGAGTTCATTATTGCTATTATTATAATTGGGTTATGAGTTACTTTAGTTTACATTATTTTTTTTTAGTGTTTTTTTTTTTTTTTGTGTGTGTGAAATTAACATAAAATAGTCCCTCTGCCATGCTAAATTACAATGGTCTGGATCATACTTCTCAACCTTTTTTTATTGACAGGAGGGACATAGGCACTCAAACAGAGGCACAGTGGGGGACACTGACCCTCATAATGAGGGACACAATCTCAAAAACTGAGATGAAAGTTCAGAACACTACAGACTCCATTTCCTGTACTTTTATACAGTTTATTTTTTATTTGGCATTTTAAAATGGCATGTATTTCTGTTTTAATTCCTAACTGTAAAGTACCATCTCGGTGTGAGGAGTACCTTTTCCATAAGGGACAGGCAAGGGACAACACAATTTTGAGGGGTAAAATGAGGGATGTCTCTTATAATGAGGGACAGCTGAGAGGTATGGTTTCTGGATCAGTGTGGGGTACTCAGATGTACATGCTCATGCATATTTATAAATGCAGGAGTGAGGTATTTCATTTTTTTATGTTTGCTTGCACACATGTGCAAGAAATATAGTGCCACCATATGAGAATTCATAGGTGTGCCTCCCTACTTCCAATGTCCTGCTGCCTTTTGCAGGTGCGGCCCCACCACGCCAATGAATGTAAGAGCTGTCTATGAGAGCATTTGCAAATGCAGTGATGTATAGTTGAAAGAAAAGCACTGCAGCGTGTAGGCAATTTGCATACTGCATCGGCAGTATGCAAAGTGCCTACACATCGGCACTGCAATGAAAGTGCTCCTCTCCCCCCCAAAGAAGTAACATGCTGGGAGCCCACCCCAACATGCTCACACGCTCTCCCCCACACAGTATGCCTGACGGGGGTGCCCAATCCCCCATCAGCTGTGCTGCTTTCCCCCCAACAGAATTTTAGGTGCCACACTGGGAGCCCACCCCAGCTTGGCAAAAATCTGTAAGGCTGATGGGGGTGCCCAATTCCCCATCGGCTCCACTGCCCCCCCAAACAGCCTTCAGGTGCCACACTGGGAGCCCACCCCAGCACGGCAAATGTCCATCTGCTGCCCTCCCAACACACTTCCAGGTGCCATGCTGGGAGCCCACCCCAGTGTGGCAAACCTCTCTATGGCCGACGGGGGTGCCCAATCCCTCATCAGCTCTGCTGCCCTACTTAAAAAAAACTTGTCTCCCAGCATGGCAAATGTCCCGCGTCGTCTTCCTAAAGAAAAAAAACCTAGAAAGAAAAAAGTTCCCTCACTGACTGTCTTGACCCCTCCCCACCCACGCCCACCCTCTGCACACCCTGCCTCCCACACCCCTTCACCCCATACTTACCTCCTGAGTCCAGTGCGCGATCTTGATGGACCAGGAACAGGTCTGCACTCTTCAAAACCGACCGCAAACTGAGGAAATGCCGGTAAGCTGTATAATGGAATAAATAAGTTTTTTTCAACTTTGATGCATATCTCAGGCATTTTTGAGAATTTTTTCCCAAAATTTTCAACATGGGGTTTTTGGGACCCCACCTGATGAATTCTTGCACTGTCATTTTGTTATTCGGTCCTGAAAGGTGATTTTGCGGTCACTGCGCAAAACCATCTTTCAGGACCAATGTACAAAATGACAGTGTCACAGTTCATGAGGTAGGCCCCCAAAAACCTTATGTTGAAAATTTGGGGAAAAAATTCCCCAAAATGACTGTTTTGCAAGCGTGCATAGTACAGTTCCTACACACGCTCGTAAGTTCACGAATTTTTAATATTTGCACTCCAGATTTTCAATTTAAGGAGGCAGTATAGCGCAGTGGTCTAAGGCTCTGAGCTACAAATCCGGTGATATCCAGCAGACCAGACCTGCGTTTGGATCCCTCAGCTTCCACTTGCATACTGTGTGGCCCTAAGCAAGTCACTTAACCTCCTTGTGCTCCCAGGGTTGCTCCTGTAAAAAAGCTTCCAGCTTAGTGTGCTATACCTGGTTAAACAACTAAATAAAAAAAAAATTGCCATTTTACCACACCTTCTTATGAGCAGTACAGCTGTCATTTTTCACATCTCCTCCAAAATGTGTTTCCGCACATGTAGCGCACAATAGCACAGTCAGTGTGCAAAATCAATGTTTGGGACACATTAAGATAATCACAGTGACACTGTTCATGAGCAGAGGTCTTAAAATGGCTATGTTGAAAATTTGGCAAAAAAATTCCCAAAAATGACTGTTTTACGAGCGTGCATTGTGCAGTTCTTATGCACGCTCGTAAGTTTGCAAATTTGTAATAATTGCACTCTAGATTTTCAACATTACCATTTTACCTCACCTCCTTATGAGCAGTACAGCTGTCATTTTTTACATCTCCCCCAAAATGTGTTTCCACGCAAGTAGCACACAATGGCACAGTCGGTGTGCGAAATCAATGTTTGGGACAGATTAAGAAAATCACAGTGACACTGTTCATGAGCAGAGGTCTTAAAATAGCTATGTCCTCAGAACACTTGATCTCTCCCCCCCCCCCCGTGCTCAGCATGTTTTCCTGGTTAAATGCTTAAATAAATAAATAAATGTTGAAAATTTGGTGACAAAAGTCCATAAAATGACTGTGTTACAAGCGAGCATTACGCTGTTTCCACTCACCTCGTAAGTTCATGAATTTGTAATATTTTCAATCCAGATTTTCACCACTGGCATTTTTACACACTTCCTTATGAACAGTACAGCTGTAATTTTTCACAACATGGCCAAAATGTGTTTTCACACTTTTTGCGCAGAAATGCGTGGTCATTGTGGGAAATCACTGTTCGGAACAGATTAAGAAAATGACAGTGACACTGTTCATGAGTGGAGGTCCCAAAATGCCTGTGAAGACAATCTGCTGTAAAAAATTCCCAAAGTAATTACATTAAGGGTGTGCGTTATGCAATTTATATGCACGCTCGTGACTTCACCAGTTTTTTTACTATTTTCACTGCATATTTTCAACATTGCCATTTTTTTTCCCCTCCCCATGAACAGTACAGCTGTCATTTTTCACATCCTGTTTGAAATGTGTTTTCGCATCTGTGGTGCCAAATGTCGTAGTCACTGTGCAATATCAGCTTTCGGCTAACAAAGTGATATTGCCACAGTTCATAAGGTGGGGGTTACAAAAACCCCATTTTGAAAATTTGAAGTGAAAATACCAATGAACGCCTGAGGAGTTAGGGTTTCCGACCATAACGCCCCACCCTGTAGAGAGTGACAGGCATCATGGGTGTGACTTGACATCACTCCGTAATGCCTATAGCATCTACACCCCACCCATACCCTGCAGCCAGTGAGAGGCGCACCGAGGTGTGCCTTGGACCCTTCGGCCCCAAAGTTCACCCCATTCTCCTATACTGCACCCATCTCACTGTATTTCCTGATGGAATGAGGTGAGCATAAGGGCCAAAGACCCCAAGGCACACCGTAACACTTGTTGGTGTCTGCAGGGTACGGTGTGGTGAAATGGCTTGGCCGATATACCTGATGACCCAAAGGCATACCCCACCACTGCCAATGCCAGCAAGCAAACATTCAGCATTGACAAATGCTTGTTTTATGTTGTCTTGTATGTGCGCAAGGAACATCTTGCGGGAGTAGCACATTCAGAGGTGTGGCAGTATTGTGGCGAATGCAGGGAATGCTTTAGTGGGTGCGTTCCTCAGCCAGCAATTAGCAGGTATGCTGGTAATGACAGTGGTTTCAGAGAGCACCACAGAGCTGAAAGAAATCTGCTGCTCCAATGAGGTCATCAAAAGAGCAAAAATCTTTACTCCTCGGCTGAATATAAATCATGCAGCTTTATTTATCCAAAAAAGAAGAACACCCAGCCACCATTAGCTGGTCCACCACCAACAACCTCAACCGGTTTCGTACTCACAAATGTGTCATCAGGAGGATGACTCTTGCACCCTCTCTCACTGTGGAGCTGTTTTGTTCTACTCGCTCCAATCAGGTGCAGTTTCCTCATTGGAGTGTCAGATGACAAGGCTCTGTTACATTCCTTTCCTGGTGAAACATTCCAATAAATATGATGGCTCCTGCCACCCACCACACAATCCCCACAAAGCCAACATTGGGAATGCGCAATCCCTGTGTCGGCATGCCCCTTCCAGTTCAACCTTTTTGCCGACAGGGTGCCCAGTCCCCCTCAGCATCATGCCCCTGCACACACACTTTCTTTGCTGACGGGGGTGCTCAATCCCTATCGGCATCATAGCCCCCAAAACGATGTGGCACACTGAGGCCACCCAGTGTGCTCAAATCATTTTTACCTGTAAATAAAGAAAACTGCCCCCTGAAGTCGGTTTCCCTTTTTAACCTGTAAAAAATACAGTCCGTCGTCCGCGCACCCCTCCCTCGCCTGCACCCACCCTCTGTGCACCCCACCTCCTGCACCCCCCCTCACCCCATACTTACCTCTAGAGGGCCAGTGCTGTGATCTTCTCTGGAGCGGCAACACGTCTGAACTCTTCAAAAGCTAACCGGGAACTGAACAAAATGCAGTAAGCTTTATGATGGCAGGCAGTGGTGGTGGGGGGTTCAACTTAGGTGGATATCTCAGCCATTTTGGGGAATTTTGGTACCAGATTTTCAACATAGGGTTCTTGGGAGCCCACATCTTTAACACGTGCGCTGTCATCTCATTACTCAGTCCTGAAAGGTGATTTTGCGGTCACTGTGTGGAATCACCTTTCAGGACTGATTAATGAAATGACAGTGCCACTGTTCATGAGGTGGGGTCCAAAAAAGCCCATGTTGCAAATTTGGTGAAAAAATTCTAAAAAATGACTGTGTTACAAGCGTGCGTTGTGCAGTTTCCACGCAAGCTTGTAACTTCGACAATTTTTAATATTTTCACTCCAGATTTTCAACATTGCCATTTGTTCATACCTCCTTATGAACAGTACAGCTGTCATTTTCACATCCTGCCCAAAATGGGTTTTTGCACCTGTGGTGCACAATGGTGCGGTCACTGTGGGAAATCAACTTTTGGGACAGATTAACAAAATCACAGTGCCACTGTTCATGAGGGGAGGTCACCAAAATGCGTATGTTGAAAATCTGGTTAAAAAAATCCCCAAAATAATTGCGTTATGGGCATGCATTGCGCAGTTTCTACACACGCTCGTGACTTCACCAATTTTTCATATTTTCACTCCAAATTTTCAACATTGCCATTTTTTTACACCTTCTCATGAACAGCACATTTGTCACTTTTCACATCCTGCCCAAAATGTGTTTTCACACGTGTGGCACCAAATGGTGCAGTTGCTGTGCAAAATCACCTTTCAGCTAATGAACTGATAGTGCCACAGTTCATGAGGTGGGGTCACAAAAAGCCCATGTTGAAAATTTGGAGTGAAAATACCAACAAACGCCCAGAGTGTTAGGGTTTCCAACTGTAATGCCCCATCCTGTAGAGACTGACAAGCGTCAGAGCTGTGACTTAGGATCGTCGACTGTAGTGCTCACACCATTCCACCCCCACCCTGCAGCCAGTGACAGGCATCAAGGTGTGCCTTGGAGTCTTCGTCCCCAAAGTTTACCCCATTTTCCTATACTGCACCCATCTCAGCATATTTCCTTATGGAATGGGGTGAGTGCAAGGCCCAAAGACCCCAAGGCACACCACAAAATTTGTCAGTGTCTGCAGGGTAGGGTGAGGTAAAATGGTATGAATGTTATGGCCTGCGACCCAAAGGCACACCCCAACACCTGTCAGTCTCTGCAGGGTGGGAGTGGGGCTGGCGTCAGTTCAATACTTCATTGCCATTCCTATTATGCATCTCTCTAACTCCTGCACTATTAATGCCAATGCCAGCAAGACAACATTCAGCATTAACAAATGCTTGTTTTTCCTGCAGCCAAAGAGTATCACCAGCCTGCTGCTGCCATTATTACAAAGATCTGAGAGGTGAGGATCTTCACAGAAAAGCCGCGCTGCAGGCTGCTACATCCATGAAAGTTAATTTTTATTAGTGTCAGTTTAAAAAATTTACTTTCACTGACATAGCCACCCTCAGTGCAGCTTTTCCATGAAGCTCCTCACCCTCAATCCTTATAATAAGGGCAGCACGCTGAGTGAGTATTTTGTACTGTGAAAAAAAAATAAAATAGGAAATATTCATCTCTGTCATTTTTCATACAGGCAGCCCTGTTACAGAATATCTGTATAACTTTGAACACTTTTGCCCCCCCCCCACCGCTGAAGTGTTCTGTTATTAAACTTTGTTAATCCGATGCCAAGGTAAAATCAGAGCCATGCAAACTCAGGAAATCAGCCTCAGTCAGTAATTACTACCAGAAACATAAAAAAACAGTAAACTGGTAGGCAGAGTACACGTGACTAAAAAAAAAAAGTTTTGCAGATAAATTAGACTAGGGCCATCACGTACTCCTGAAAAAAATTTCCCATCTCTTTTGTCTTCCTATTAGTTAAAATTCATCTGAAACAACTCTTGTTGTTTCAGATGAATTTTGTTGAAAATATGGCAGCAAGTGCAAGCTTACACTGAGAAACTTTTTTGAAAAACATATAGGCAAGAAGGAGAGGATGTATGGAGGTGAGGTACTGCATCAGAAAAACGTAGGTCACATAATTACAAAACAGCATATGCCCACGTTTATATAGACAGACCTAGACAAGCCACCCTACAGCATGTTTATATCCATTGTTTACAGTTCTTTTATCAGGAGAGTCACACTAAGCTGAAAGCTTGTTTACAGGTGTGACCTGGGAGCACAAGGAAGTTAAGTGACTTGCTCTCGGTCACACTGTATGCAAGTGGGGGCTATGGGATTCAAACCCAGGCCTCCAGGTTTGCAGTTCAGAGCCTTAAACCACTGCACTATACTGCTTCCTCAGTTTAAGCTGAGCTGTGATCACCAGCATGCTGCCGATGCTACAGAGCTCTGAGGGATGATGAGGGTCTTAATAGAAAAGCCGCACTGTGAGCTGCTATGTCAGTGAAAGTTAATTTTTATTATTGTCAGTTGAAAAGCTTACTTTTACTGACATAGCAGCCTGCAGTGCGGCTTTTCCATGAAGATCCTCACCCCTCTATCCTTATGATAATGGCAGCATGCTGGTGATACTCTTGGACTGAAAAAAAAAAATAAAAAAATACTTCACTCCTGCCTTTTTCATACAGGCAGCCCCTGTTATGGCACAGCTGTATAACTTCAAACACTTTTTACTCACTTCTTTCCCCCAGGTATTCAGTTGAGCCTTGCTCTAATGGTGTCCATAGGTTCAACAGGTAGAATGTTGGAAAGGTAACTAGGAACTTCATTTTTTAAATCAGTGCATCTGTAATTAGGCCGCTCAAATATGTTAGCAAGTAGGTTAACATGAGGCTCCCAGAATGCTGACAGCCAATGACATTGCAGCATTTCTGCGACCCTTATAATAATTCTCTCAAAATAATTGAATTTCTGAGTTATAGCCAATATCTTATCATTTTTCAGAATTACTTGTGCATATTACTTGTAAGGTTTTTCTTTTAACATCCCCAGTTAAAGAGATGCTTAATGAGATACACAGTACGTATTTGTAAATTCTCAATGAACCATACCACATTTGTATACTGTTAAACATTCTTACAATTTTATTTACATTTACTACATGTTCTGTTTTATAAAAACAATAAAATAGTAATTAAAAAAAATAAATTGCTAAAGTTCCAAAACGGGACTTAATTAATCATTTATTGGTTGATTGATTTGTTTGCTTTTGCATACCTGATAAGTTCACTGGGGTGACTGGGCTTTACAAGCAACATTGTTAGAGAACGGAATAAAAAATCCTTTTACATATCAATATGTACAACCAATAGTTCATAAGAAAAGAGTATATATAAAAAAGCTTTACAGAAATACAGAAACAGAGAATTTGTAATCAGAATAGGACTGCTTGGCCCATCTAGTATGCCCAGGTGTTCCCTTCCTTATCTGTCTGTTTAGACCCTAATTGGTCTCCGATGACTCTCCCTTCTCCCTGCCTATTTGTAATATACCCCTGTGTTTATCCCATGCATACTTTTGCCTCCACCTCTTCCTTTGTCAGTCTGTTCCATGTGTCTACCGCCCTTTCAGTGAAGAAGTATTTCCTTGCATCCCCCCTCAGCTTTATTGCATACCCCCTGTTCCTGGTGCTGTTACTCAGCTCCTGTTCACGAGGTATTTGTACTGTAGGTCTCTTCATGTCACCTCTTGCTCTCTTCTCTTCTCTTCCAGGGTGCTCATGTTGGCATCACTCAGTCTCTTCTCATATGGCTTCTCGTGCGACCACCCTGCACCATTTTAGTGACACAGATACATAGATAGTGACAGCAGAATAAGGGCTTATGGCCCATCCAGTTTGCCCACCCCACCTAACTATTCTGCTTTTCCTGCTGCCCTCCCCCCTTTTTTCTAACTAAACTCACCTCACCTGCAGTACCATCTCTCCTTGAAGCTGTTGATTGACTTTCCCTGTACAACTTCTTCTGGTAGCGTATTCCATCTATCCACTACCATTTCCATGTAGAAGTGCTTCTGAATGTCCTTTTGAATCTTCCCCTGTCAGCCTTGGTGAATTCTGTCTCATCCCTGTGTACGAACTCAAGGAGAATAGTTCCTTGGCGTCTACACTATTTATCCCATGTAGGTTCTTGTATGTCTCAATCGTGTCACCCCTTTCCTTCCGTTCTTCTAGGGTGTACATTTTTTTTTCTCCTTTAATTGTTTAACCAGGAGTAGCACACTAAGCTGAAGGCTTGTTTACAGTTGCAACCTGGGAGCACAGGGAAGTTAAGTGACTTGCTCAGGGTCACACAGTATGTAAGTGGGGGCTGTGGGATTCAAACCCATGTCACTAGATTTGCAGCTCAGAGCCTTAAAGCACTGTGTTATACTGCCTCCCTGCATGTTTAAGTCTTGCAGCTTCTGATCATATTTCAAATCCATACCCAAGGTTCTGCACCATCTTAGATACCCTCCTCCATACTGCCTCCACCCTATGCATTTTTTGAAGTGCAACTTCCAAAACTGTACACAGTACTCCTGCTGGGGTCTCACTAACAAGTGATACAGTGGCAGCACCACCACTCTACTCTTGCTGGAGATACCTCTAAGCACTCCATTACTCCACTATCCCTACCCACTGCTTTGTCACACAGCCCTGCCACTTTGAGGTCATCACATGTGATAACCCCAAGGTCCCTTTCCTGTTTAGTGACTGTTAACGAAACTAATTCCACACCTAAAGGAACTACCCTATGAAAACTGTTTGGAAGCAACTGGCTTGTTCTCCCTTCATCAAAGGTGTCAGAGAGGAGACCTACTATTATTGTATAAAGTTTTAAATTCTCCAGAGCTATCTCTTCAGTGTGGCCTTATTTACAACAATACCAGGGGTAATTTAAGATCACATTGTAAGAAACATATGGTACCCATGGCTCATACCTCAAAAAGAGATAATTACTTTACAGTTAGGAATATAAAAGCCTGGAATAGGCTACCGAAGGTGGTGGCTGAAGCATCCAGCTTTTCTGAATTTAAAACTATATTAGATACAACATTTTATTCTAAGCACCAAATGGTTTAAATATCCCCACATGTGGAGGGGATGATCTAGATGGGCTAATTGCCCCCTTTTGCCCTTGTATCCTGGTATGAATCCTAGTATGAATGCCTCCCCCCATCCTATACTCAGCTCCTGTGTGCCTATGCCCAAAGTGCATGGTTTAGCATTTTTTGGCATTGAACCTCAACTGCCATGCTCTTGGCCACTCCTTGAGTTTTCCAAGATCCCTGCTAATTTTCCACACCCCCTCCTGAGTTTCCACTTTATTGCACATTTTAGTATAATCTGCAAAAAGGCATACCTCCCCTTCCAGGTCTTCTGCAATGTCACTTATAGAGGTACTGGAGAGGACTGGTTCCAGTACTGAGTTCTGTGGCGCCACACTGGTCAGTCTTCCATCATTAGAGTTGAGTGTCGGTAACCACCACCCTCTGTCTCCTAGGAACATAGAAACATAGATTATGACAGCAGAAAAAGGCTAAAGGTCAATCTAGTTTGCCTGGAGTTCCTTATTTGTCCTGGGACCTACTGTTCATACAGGGTTGACCCCTCTGCTTCCCTCCCTATTGCTACTGACCTGAGCAACCACCAAACCCTTTACTGTGTCTCAGCATTGCTTTGAACCATTTATAGTCATGGTCCCTAGCACCTCTGCTGACACACTGTTCCATGGCTCCACCACCTTTTCTGTAAAAGAGAACTTCCTCACATCCTCCTTAAACTTCTCCCCCCTTCCCCAGTTTCCAATCATGACCTTGGATTCTTGACTCTGAACTCCTGCTGAATTGTTTCATGCAGTTCACCTTGTTTATTCCCTACAGGAACTTGAAGGTCTCTGTCATATCCCCACTATCTCTCCTGGTCTCCAGCGAGTACGTGCTCAGTGCCTTGAAATGATGTGCACAAGAGACACTCTGTTGATCCTGAATTGTCTTGGTCACCATGCATTGCCCTGTCTCCAGCCTGTTCCTGTCCTTCCTTAGGTGAGGAATCCAGAAATGAGCATAGTATTCCAGGTGTGGCCTCACAAGTAACCTACTATATATAGTGATGTAGTACCCTCTTTTTTTCTGCTGCCAATACCCCTTCTGATTACCAGAGCATCCTATTATCCTTACTGTATGCCTTGTTACACTGGCTTGATTGTTTGATGGAGTCACTAATGATGACTCCTAGGTCCCTTTCCTCTGCCATGGTGCTCAGTTTAACCTTTCCCATCCAGTACTGTGCCTACGTTTTCCCCCTTAGGTGCATAACCTTGCATTTTTGTGGCACTGAATTTCAATTGCAAGACCTTAGGCCACCTCTCTAGCCTTTGTAGTTCCCTCTGCAACTTCCTGATCGTTACTATGTGCCCTACCACAGAGTTTCATGTTATCTGCGAAGAGACACAGCTTGCCGCAGATGCCCTCTCTAGTGTCATCGATGAATGTATTGAAGAGGACAGGACCCAAGCCAGATCTCTGCAGCACCCAACTACTGACCTCCCTCTTTTCTGATGTAACCCCATTTACCACCATCCTCTACTGTCTCTCCTTCAACCAGTTTTCTATCCATCTATGTCCCTAGTCCTCTTGTGCCCAAGTCCTCCAGCTTCTTCAACAGGCTTCTGTGTGGCACTGAGTTGAAAGCCTTGTTAAAATCAAAATAGAGTAAATCTACAGCATGGCCCTGATCTATTACCTTTATTATTCAGTCAAAGAAAACTGTCAGGTTAGTCTGACAAGACCTCCCTGCCACAAACCCATGATTTTTACTATCTTGTAGATTGTTGCTCCCTAAGTAGTCCACAAGGTCCTCTTTGATCAGTGACTCCATCAATTTAACCACTACAGTGGTAAGCCTGACGGGTCTGTAATTCCAGGGTTGCTGCTTGTTCCCCCTTGTGTTGCAGGACTACCTCTGCTACCCTTCAGTCTGTCAGAACCACCTCTATCTGTAGCCTAACAATACCCCTCCCTGCTTCCTTTTTTCCTTGATACATCTGAAGAATTGTTTTTCCTTACCCTTGATCCCCTCTGTAGTACAGAGCTCCACGTCTGCCTTTGCCTTCCTAACTATCCTCTTTGAAACATAGGAACATAGACTTTGACAGCAGATAAGGACCGCATGGCCCACCCAGTCTGCCAATTTCCCTACCTGTTGGATAGGCTGCAGAGTCTCGTAAACAAACAGCCTACTTCCTCATACCCACCAGCAGAATTGCCTTATGTCTGCCCCATGCATTCTTAAATTCCTGTACTGTTTTGACCCCAAAACCTCCTCAGGAAGGTCATTCCATACGTCCACCGCCCTCTCCATGAAAAAATACTTCCTCACGTTGCCCCTGAGCCGTCCCACCTCTATCTTCAAATTGTGCCTCCTTGTTCTTGCACATCTCTTCTTCTGAAAAATGCTACCCTCTTGGACTTCACCAATTCTCTTGAGGTACTTGAAAGTTTCTATCATGCCCCCCTCCTCCTTTCCTCATGAGTGTACATATTAAGCTCTTTTAGTCTCTCTTTCTATCAAGCTTGATCAATAATATATTAATAAGTCCCGAAGAGCCACTGGCAGCTGTATAAGAGTGGTTTCACTTGTATTCAGCTTGAGCCAGAACAGCTCAGCTTCACTTCGCCGTTCTTGCTCCATCCGAATGCACATGAAACCACTCTTATACAGCAACGAGTGGCTCTGGGAGACATATTAACATATATAATTCTCATTCAAGATTTTGTTGTCTTGAGAATTTTTATTTATGTTTTATTTAGTTTTTGTTGAGGGGGAAGGAGGACTAGGCAATTCTGCCTATTTTCAGCCTCATCCAGGGGAAGGGGGGGTACAGATGGAAACCATCTCACACTGAAGCAGATTAAGCCATTGGTGGTATTTTTTTGAATGAGGAAATTTGGCCAGAACATTGGGGAGCACTCCCTACTCTTTTAGAGAAGTGCCATAGAATCTTTAACATCCAGCTGAACAACCACCAGAATAGGCAGACAGGACCTAAGTTTGACATCTTATCTGAAAGACGGCACCCCAGGAGTGCAGCACCCCCTCATGCTGCACTACAGTGTCAGTACTTGGATTTAACCAAGTTCCTGGTGTGTGTATGGAACCCACAGCCTTCCGACTGTCCAGTCTCAGAGGTGAGTGTGCAACCTGCTGAGCCACTGACACTGACGTTCCCCTTGATCACCCCCATCTTTCCTGTACACCTGTGATGCTGTCCATCCTGGTCAGTTTGTCTTGGACAAGCTCCCTCATCTGGTTGAAGTCTGCTCTTCTGAAATCTAGGATTTCAGTTTTTGATAGGGCATTCTTGTCCTGAGGGCCAGCCTGAACCAAATGGAGTTATGGTAGCTGGATCCCTGTGCTCCCCTGCCCTCCCATCACCCACCATCTCTGAGGTGGTGAGCACCAAATCGAGAATGGCCAGCTGTCTAGTTGGTTCCTTAACCAGTTACATGGAAACATAGAAATGAAGACTTTGACAGCAGATAAGGACCACTTGGCCCACCCAGTCTGCCCATTTCCTAACCTGTTGTATAAGCTGCAGATCATAGTAAACCAACAGCCTACTTCCTCCTACCCCCCACTAGAATAGCCTTATGTCTGTCCCATGCATTCTTGAATTCCCCCATTGTTTTTGACCCCATGACCTCCTCAGGAAGGTCATTCCATGCATCCACCACCCTCTCCATGAAAAAATACTTCCTCACATTGCCCCTGAGTCATCCCCCCCCATCTTCAAATTGTGCTGTCTTGTTCTTGCACATCTCTTTTTCTGAAAGGTGCTACCCTCTCGGACTTTGTTGATTCCCTTGAGGTATTTAAAAGTTTTTATCATGCCCCCCCCTCCTTTCCTCGAGGGTATACATATTAAGCTTCTTTAATCTCTCTTTATATGGCATCTGGTGCAGATTCTGCACCATTTTAGTTGCCCTCCTCTGGACTGCCTCCATCCTGTCTATGTCCTTGCAGAGATGGGGTCTCCAGAACTGCATGCAATACTCCAGATGGGGTCTCAGGTCTGTACAGAGGGATAACAACTTCTTGTTTTCTACTGGTGATGCCTCTCCCTATGCATCCCAGTATCCCTCAGCCCTCCTCACTGACTTCTCACATTGCTTGCCTACCATTAGGTCATCTGATATGACTACCTCTAGGTCCCTTTCCATTTTTGTTGTTGTTAGTACCCCCCATTGTGTACGCTCCCCTTGGTTTTTTGTTTCCCAGGTTCATTACTTTACACTTTTTTGCATTGAATCTAAGCTACCATACTTTTGACCATTTCTCCAACCTTGCCAAGTCCTTTCTCATTCTTTCCACCCCCACCCTTGTGTATCAACCCGATTGTAGATCTTTATGTCATCTGCAAAGCGGCATACTTTTCCTTCCAGTCCTTCTGCAATGTCACATGTAAAGAAATTAAAGAGGACCAGTCCCAGTACTAAATCCTGCAGTACCCCACTAGTAACTTCTCTTTCTTCGGAGTGGACTCCGTTTACTATTACCCTCTGTGTCCTGTTGTCCAGCCATTTTTTTATGCAGGCTACCACTCTAGGACTCACTCCCAGGCTGGCTAACTTGTTTATTAATCTTTTGTGTGGGACTGTGTCAAATGCCTTGCTAAAATCTAGGTAGGCCATGTCCACAGCCCCTCCCTGGTCTACTACTTTGGTCACCCTGTCAAAGAACTCTATTACATTTGTCTGACATGACCTTCCCACTGTGAATCCATGCTGCCTTGGGTCCTATGCTCCTCTGGCCTCTAGGTACTCAACAGTTCTTTCTTTCAGAAGTGATTCCATCATTTTTCCTACCACCGATGTCAAACTAATAGGTCTGTAGTTTCCTGCCTCTGCCTTAACCCCACTTTTGTGAAGGGAAATCACATCCACCCTCCTCCAGTCCTCTGGTACCACACCATCCTCCCATGATTTGTTAAAAAGGGTAATCAGTGGTGTCACTTGTTCTCCCCTTAGTTCTTTTAGAATTCTGGGGTGAATCCTGTCAGGCCCCATTGCTTTGTCCACCTTCAGTTTTAGGAGTTCTTTCAGGACCCTTTCTTCTGTGAATGGACTGGTATCGACCCCCTAACCAGAGTGCTTCTATTGTTTGGTTTAGGTACCTCCTACTTCTCTTCTTTTGAGAATACTGAGCAGATGTATTAATTCAGTATCCCTGCTTTTTCATGGTCATCCTCTACCCATTCCCCCTCAACTTTATTAAGCCTCAGTATCCCTCCTTTGGTCTTTCTTTGCTCCCTTATGTACCTATAAAAGGTTTTATCCCCCTTAACTGAGTTGGCTATCCTTTCCTCGGTATTGGCTTTTGCTATTCTGACTGCCTTCCTCTCTTCCTTCTACTTTAACTGGTATAGTTCTCTGTCCTGCTCCTTCTATGTTTCCTTATACTTCCTGAAGGCTATCCTTTTCTCCCTAACCTTCCCTGCCTCCCTCTTTGAGAACCATAGTGGTTTTTTCCTTCATTTTATTTTATTTGCTTCACACAAAGGCTTGTTACCTCTGTGATGGCAGTTTAGATTTTTCTCCATTGTTCCTCCACCCTTCCTTCTTGCCCGTTTGCTAGTGCTTTTCTGAGGCACTCTCTCATTTTGCCAAATTCAGCCCACCTAAAGTCCAGTACCCTCGCTTTTGTATGGCTTGACTCTACGGCTGTATTTATCATGAACCACACTGTTTGGTGGTCACTTGTTCCCAGATGGCTACCCACTTCTAAATCTGAGATCCTCTCTCCATCCCTATTTGAGAGCAGCAGGTCTAAGATTGCTCCTTCCCGAATGGGTTCCAACACTAATTGTCTGAGGCATTCCCACTGTAGAACATTGAGAATAACCCTGCTCTTGGATGTGGGTGCAGCAAAGGTGGTCCAGTTAACACCTGGCATATTCAGGACCCCCATCAACAATATCTCCCCTTTTTCTGCCATTCTAAGGATGCCATCTATGATTTCCTTGTCCATTGGCTCCTGCTGATATGGGGGTCTGTATACAACCCCCGTGCGGATTGTGGTGCAATTTCCTGTCTCCAGGGTGATCCACAGTGCCTCCTCTCCTCCCTGTTTACCCTTTAGTTCCATTGCTTTGGTCCCTTCCCTTATGTAGAGAGATTACACCTTTTCCTCCTCTTTTACCCTCCCTGTCCCTCCTGTAGATTTTGTACCCTGGTATGTTGACATCCCAGTCATGGTTCTCTGTGTACCATGTTTCTGTGACTGCCAAGCTATCCAGGCATCCCTCTTCCATTAAGGCCACTAGTTCAGGGAGCTTGTTACCCAGACTACAGACATTGGTACTCATTGCTGTCCATTTTTTTGATGGCCTTACCCTTTTTAGGCCCAGCCCTGTCCTTACTGCCTTTGCCTTTTTCTTCATTTACCCCTGTCCTGCTCCCTATGGACTTCTCTACCTTGGTTGTTTACCTTGCTAACTACGCTGTTTTGTGGGGGTGGGTGGGGCTGGGATTCCCTGCTCCTCTTTCAGTGCCTCCCCTGGCTAGTTTGAATGCTTGCCAATGAAGCATTTAAACCTATAACTTAGGATCCTGGTTCCCCTCCCAGACAGATGCAGACCATTGCACCAATATAGGCCTGTATCCCTCCTGCTGGACCCCCAGTACCCAATGAAGCCAAAACCCTGAGCTCTGCACCAGTTTTTCAGCCATTCATTGAATCCCATGGTGTGGAGTACCTTAGCCTCACCCATGCCATAGACAGGCAGCACCTCTGAGAAGGTTACCGTGCATGCTACTTGTCAAAGGCCCCTCCCCAACTCCACAAACTCCTCCTGTACTGCTCTGATCCCATTCCCAGCCATGTCATCCATCCCTAGGTGGACAATGACATCCAGCTGCCTCTCCCATGCAGCTGCTCCTGCGATCCTGAGGATTCGCTTCCTGTCCCTCCAACCCATGGTGCCAGGTAGGCACCTTACCTCCCTCTCCCCTCCCTTCCCCAGTTCTACCCCTCTAACGATTGAGTCCACCACCAGGAGTTATTTCCTTCCCCTGTGTGGTCCCATGATGCCCTCCTGTGTATCTCCTTTGTGGATGTTCCCTGCATCCTCTTTGGTCTCCACTGTGGGTGCCTCCATAGAGGAACCACGCTCTGCCAGAATGGTGTATGAATTGTGGAGAGGTACAACTGGTACAATGCACCTCTATTCCACCACCATCAACCTCCCTGAGCCCACTTTGGCCAACTGCTCCTCTTTCTTGGCAACCTCTGAGGCAGCAGAGGTGATCTCTGGGTGGAGGAGGAGGTTTTCTGATTCCTCACCAGGTCAGCCTGGAGACGGGCAACCTCCTCCCTCAGACCAGAGAGGTGCCTGTAAATAGAGCAGTATTGCAGCCTCCAGAATGTCTCCCAGAAGACTGCTGCCTCACAGCCAGTGCATTGAACCACTCCCCACATGTCTCTCTCTCCCTTCCTGTTTACATTTTTTCTTTTTTTTCCTTTTTGTTAGTGTGTGCTAGCACGTGAGTGTGTTTACCCCCTACGTGGCATGCTGGGCTGTTAAGGTTATGACAGGTGTATGTCCTTTGCCCTTTTGGGGAAGTGATGTCAGAACTCCTGGTATAAAGGAAATGATGCCTTTGGGGTGGGTAGCGTGAGAGGCAGGATGGTTGGAACCAAGCCCGTGCCCCCAGAAACAATCAGCTACAGTTCTGACCCACCACCCCAGTGAGTGCTTTCCTTCCCTTCAGCAAGACAACCTGCACAAGTTTAACAGAAAATATATCCCGAAAAAAAACATTTCAATCAGAGATTCACTTAGATAAACCCTGCAAGTCTGAAATGAAAAAAATTTAATAAATCACCTCTGCAGTGTAGTTCTTTTCAGCTCTTCTTAACTGAACTCACAGCTAAACTCTTCTCTCCTCCTCCTCCTGCAAGATTTGTTTGACATGACCTCTCCCGGCTGTGAATCTGGGCAGCCTTTGGTCTTACATCCCACTGGATTAAAGATACTCTACCAGTCTTTCAGTAGTGTTTCTATTAATTTCCCTTCCACTGAAGTAAGACTGACAGCCTATAGTTGTTAGCCTGCTCCCTACTGCTGCTGTTATATACAGGGACTATGTAAGCACTGTTCCAGTCCTCCAGAACCATGCCTGTTTCCAGTGAGCTGTTGAACAAGGCTGTCAGTGGTGCAGCTATCATCTTCCTGAGTTCTTTCAGTACCCTTGGATGTATCCCATCCAGTCCCATAACCTTGTCCACCTTCAGAGCTATTAGTGTCTTCAGTACTCTGTCCTCTTTGTGGCCATCCCGCTCTGTTCCTGCTACTCCTCGGTGGTCTATTCCTCCCCCCCAACTGTGACAACTGATCAGAAGTACCTGTTCAGAATGGCAGCTTTTTCTTGGTCATCTTCTACGAAGTCTCCCCTTTCCACCCTTATAATCCTCACTACTGCTCCCCTTCTTTCTTCTTCTCATTTATGTAACTGAAGAAAGTCTTATCCCCTTTGGCAACCCCTCTGGCTGTCCCTTCCTTTGTCTGTGCCTTTGCTCCCCTCACCATTTTTCATGCTTTCCTCTGTTTTACTTAGTATTGTTGTCCTCCCTCTGTGTTTCCTTATACCTACTGAATGCTACCCTTTTTCCTCCATCACCACCTTGCCCACTTCCTTAGAGAACCATAATGGTCTCTTTTTCCATCTGCTTTGACTCACTTCCTTCATGCAAAGATTGGTTGCTTTAATTACGTACTCCATTATTTTTCCCCACTCTTTCTGTACCCCTTCCTGGCAATCCCCACCCCATGAGGCAGTTTCCCATTTCTTTAAAATCCACCTTCCTAATGTTCAGGACCCTTGTACTCATGTAGTTTGCCTCTGTTCCTGTCTTTGTTTTAAACCACACTGTACAGTAATCACTGGTACCCAGGGGACTACCCACTGCGATACCTGCAGTTCTTTCCCTGTTTGTAAGCACCAGGTCCAGCACTGTCCCATCCCTAGTGGGTTCTGTGACTAGCTGCCTGAGAAAAGTCCTTTTTAGGGAGTTACTGATAGCCCTGCTTCTTGACAAAGCTGCCATTGGAAGGCTCCACTGTATTGTTGGCAGATTGAAGTCACCAACTAGCAGCACCTCTCCCTCACTTGCTATTCTGATGATGGCTTTCCCAAGTGCCTTATCCAACTCATTTCCCTGTGATGGAGGTCTGTACACTACCCTGATGTGGCTAACAGCCCCAGAGCCTGTCTTCAAGAGGACCAGCCACAGCACCTCCAGTCCTTCATTTCCTCCAGGTGCCCCTGTGCGTCCATGGCCTTGATTCTCTTCCTTACATATAATACAAGCCCTCCTTCCCACCTTACTGCCTTGTCTCTCCTGAACAGAGAGTAGCTGGTACAGCAATGTCCCAATCATAGTTCTCAGTGTACCATGATTCCATTGTGGCCATTAAATCCAGGTCAGTTTCTGCCATGATGGCTTCCAGGTTTAGAATTTTGTTTCCAAGACTGCGTGCATTGGCACACATGTCCCTCCACACCTTACATCCCCCTGCCTGCTTCCCTTCTTCCTCCTTCTTGATTCTGCTGTTCCCTGAATTTCCCCCAACCCACCTCTACCCTTTTTGCCTTCACTATTCCATCTCCTTCAATTCTTTACCCTCTCTTACTGGATGTATGCCACCATTTTCCTCTGTCTTGCCTCCACCCCTGCCTTCTTGAAGCCAGATCCTAGGGGAGTTTACTCCTCTTGACTCTCCCTCACTGATGCGCCATCATCGTGGGGGGGACAGGGACAATTTTTTGCCCCCCTTGGTTTTACTGCCTACCCTTCTGCCTAGTTTAAATGCTCATCCAAGTAGCATTTAAACCTCCCACAAAGGACTGCTGTCCCCTTCCTGAAAGGATGCATGCCATCTCCCTTATAGAGGTGCATATTCTCTAAGGATGGCCCCCAGTCCCCAATGTAGCTGAAACCCTTCTTTGTACACCATGTCATCAACCAGTTATTAAATGCCCTGGTGCAGAGCACCCTTGCCTATGCTCAGCAATACACAGGTAACACCTCAGCCAAAGCCACCGTGCATGGTACCGGTTTGCGGCCCCTTCCCTGAAATTACCCTGCACTATTTCTACTTTATCCCCTGCCAGGTAATTTGTCCCCAGATGAACAATGATGTATAGTTCCTTTCCATCTCCTGATGCCCTAGTGATCCTCTGGATACACTCTCCATCCTTCCAAACTGAAGCACTGCTAAAACATACCACTGCCTGATCCCTTCCTCCCCCCCACTCTCAAGTCTGTCCCCCTAACAATAGAGTCCACCAGCAGCAACTGCTGCTTCTTCAGCTATAGGCTGCTTCCTCCCTTCATGGGGTCTCCTCTTCTGAGGAACCCCACTTCCTCCCTTTCCACTGCAATGGGTGCCTCTTATCAGTTGTGCCATCCCACCATTATGGCAAAGGAGTTCTACAGTGGTATAGACTGAGTAACATGCACCCTTCCCACTACCCCACTTTCCAGGAGCCCACAAAAGTCCATCTGGTCTGGCTTTGCCTAGGCAGCCTCTGGGGGAGTGGAGGCAGACTTGGTGGCCCCTGGGTAGACAGAAGGTTCTCTGTATCCTTACCAGTTTGGCCTAGAGCCCAGTGACTTCTTCCCATGACCTAGAGAGGAAAGTACATATGGGACAGCACCTTGGTGTCTGGAAGATTTCCTGAAAGATTGCAGCCCCACAACCACTGCACTACACCACTCCCATGAGTTTTTCTTGCTTAGCCTAGTGTCTATTAAATCTCTACTGTGCCCTTCTACCTCCTTCCTGCTCTCTTGTACTCCTACCTCTCCTTTTTGCTTCCCTGAAACTGTTTTGTTACCTTACCCTAGATGGGGTTCTCTTGCTTCTCTTTAATAATCCTCCTACTTGTTCCTACCTTTTCCTGGAAGGCTACTGCACTTTATACAGTTGTACTATGGCTGTAGTTACAACCATAGGTATGTGCAAATATTTACATATATTTCACAATGTATCCTAAGAGATTCTCTGTGGTTGCCCACAGTGGTACTGTATGTAGGAAGGGAATTTCTCTAGGGGTATCACAGACATTTCATGAACTATCTGGCCATGTCTTTGGCTGCAACTGTATTTTTATTTAAGTTTCAGGAATGATACCTTTGAGCCAAAGGCTGTTTTACAAAGGTTCCATCCCATAGAAACAGAACAAGTTTTAACAAGGCTGGCAAGCAAATAATTGCATAGGTAGGACTGATAAAAAACAATACCTGGGAAATAAATTATCATATTAAATTACATTAGGTGACAGAAAGAGAGCTGCCAGAGGCTTTGTCATGAATAAACAGGAGAAACAATTGTGGCTGATATGGGAGAGGAGAGAGATTAGGATGAGATAATGGGGAGGTCTAGAAGGAGAACAAGAAGGAGGGTGGAGTCTGGGGATGTAGGGGGAGAGGGTAGGAGATGGTGTAGAGAAAAGAAAAAAGAGAGTGGACAGGAGGTGGAGGGGATGGGAGCCTGGATGTAGTGGCATGGAGCAGGGGCCTAGGCAGAGGGTGGGAAGGACAGAGAGAGAAAAAGGGATAACAGGGAGTCAGAGGGTGGGGAGGGAGTGACTAATACAGGAGAGACATGGGGGAGCTGATAGGAAAAAGAAGAATTTTACAAGGCGCAGTCACAGCTGGCATCAGCCACCAAGTGCTGATGAAGAATGTGCTTAAAGGGGTTTAAATTCGGGGTGTTAGCGATGTCTCTAGGAAGTGAATTGTACCAGTTTGGGGCCCTTGCTTTGAAGGATCATTGCCCTTGAGAGGTCCAACATCAGGGGACGGAGAAGGCTAGGTTTTCAGAACTTCTGGTTAGTCATGTGGGGCAGTAAGGGGACAGTACTGAGTAGACACCAGGGGCAGGAGGCCAGGGACACCTTCTTTGCAAGAATGCATGTTTGATATTTTATTCTCCTAGACAGTGGGAGCCAGTTTGCCTGTTCATGTAAGTCACAGGTGTGTGTGAGTTGTGGGGCTGAGGTGAGGAGCCGACAGGCTTTGTTCAGGGCAAGGGTTATGTGCCAGAGGGTGGTGTTGGTGGCGGAACCATAGATTTCGAGTCCATAGTCAATAAGTGAGATAACAGGGCACTGTATCACAAGCTTTAAAACTTCAGTAGTTAAACAGTGCCTGTGTCTATGGAGCAGACCAATATGGGTATTAACAGTTTTGATGATGTTATGTATATGCAGGGCATACAATAGTGAGCAGTTGAGGGTCATGCCGAGGTATTTGAAGTGGTTGACCTGCTCCAATGTGGTGCCAACACTGTTTTCGATAATCAGTTGTTGGCGCTTGTGTTTGCTGTGGGTTACATGAAAAAGCAGTGTTTTTGGTTTTGTGTAGTTTAAAACAAATTTGTGGGACCTGAACCAGGTTTCAACTTCTGCGAAACTACGCTGCAGTTGTTGTTGGAGGAAGGAGGTGTCCGAGTGGCTAGCGAAAATGACAGCATTGTCAGCATATAGGAGTATTCTGTCACTGCATGAGGGCTGGGAGCCCATTGACAAAGATGCTAAATAATAAGGGGCCCAGGATAGATCCCTGGGGAATACACAACCAGACAGGGCAGGATGACGAGATGGAATCTCCACTTCTGACCTGCTGGAGCTGGACACCAAGGTAGCTCTGGAACCAGTTAGTGGCATCAGGTGACAAACCTAGGGACGAGAGCTGTTTAGTTAGTAGGGTGTGGTTGATGGTATTGAGCACCTTTTGTAAGGTCAATAAAGGCGGTGCCAACTGAAAGGTTTTGATCTAGTGCCTGATGAATGTAGGATGTGAATCTAAGAGGGCTTTGATGGTACTGTGACCTTTGCGAAAACCATGTTGTTGAGGGCTCAGTAGGTCGAATTTTTCCAGGTAGTTGGTGGTCCATCTGCCTTAAGAAACATCTGCTTATAAGGCATAACATGTAGATACCAGCCCCACTAGCTGGTTACCAAAATATGTAGAGAGCAGATGTTACCTCCTACCTTAATCTGGTGTCCCACCTGCAGAATATCCTGTAGACTACAGACCACGCGTGGACACCAAGCAGATGCTCATAAGGCAGATGTGCCACTCCTGCTCTGTGCCCATCCTGCTCTGTGCCACTCATGTGATGGGACATGAGCATGATGGGACACACTGGGATTTATTCCTTTTCTCTCCCCTTCCTGCTTCCTGGTGTTCCTTGATTGCCTATCTTCACTTAGCCTCTTGTAGCTCCACCCCCAGTTATATACCTGATTCACAGGGCTTTCTTAATCTACTTACTCCCAAGGTTAATTTCAGGAGCTAGGGTCTCCAAACTACCTGTTACACATTTAAAGAAAAGTCTCAAAGTGTTCCAAAATACTGACTAGAAATCTCTTTCCTCCACCTACCCACTTACACTGCTACTTTAAGTATGGAGAGAATATATACAGTATATAGTATATAGTTAGCTGGGTGCTTATTTTCCTGTCTGTCAGAAATTCCAGCACAGGACCCCAACTAACTGTCCCTTAAATCTGCTGACTCTTGTTAGAAGGCACTAAGCCTTTTTCAGCTCCACCTCCCAGTTAAATACCTGATTCACAGGGCTTTCTTAATCTACTCAACCCCAAGATTAATTTCCTGAACTAGGTTCCCCACACTACCTGTTAAAAATATAGAGAAAAGTCTCAAACTGCCCCAAAACACTGACTAAAAGTCTCTTTCCTCTACCTATCCATTACATTTTAAAAAGTGTGTCATAAGGTGAACACAAAATGGCCTGACTCAGATAGAATATGCCATTTCTCATTACCTGTGAGGACATAGTACTTGTGTAACTGTCTTATAGCTTTTCAACTTGTGAGTTATGGTTGTGACATCCTCACTCAAGAAGATAAATTCTGGTCTGTGCTGTTATTTCTTTTCAGTATTTGTACATGTTCCTGTATTGCAGTCATCCTGTGCTGATGTGTTATATACAGTATGTAACCAGAGACCTACGTAGTCTACCCCAAATAGTGAGGGGACTGGCCAGGGTTCACAGTTGCTGTTATCAAATCCAGTGCAGGAAGGGGAGGTGGGAGAATTATATAGAGACTAATGTAGGGACTGTCATAGGAAATCTTGTTTTCATATAATTGATTAATTTTACCTTTGTCCTGCTTCCTGGACTACCATACCTAAGTACTCAGTTACCTCTTCCCTGCAAAGCCTGCCACAACTAACTCAGACTGTCTGGAAAGGCTTAAATCCTGTGGTTTAGGGTCTGAAGTAACAGCCGCCCCCGCGACCTATTTAAACACTTCCCTTTCTGCTTCATTCAAGCATTTTTCTTGCGGTTGGAGGCTCTGTTGGCCTGACTTCTCCACTGGGCATGCTGGGCCCCCCTCCCCATTGGTTGTGCTGGGCTCTGTTTGTTGTGTTTCTCCTGCTTTTGGTTAATACTTGCTATCTCTGACTGCTGGGTGCTTCTTGCATTGCTTGTTTTTCTCTTCTTCTGTGTTTGTCCTTTTTGTTTTGTGTTTTCTTTTTGGGAGGCTTGCTAGTTTTCCTACCATCCTGTTGCCTTTGTTTGTATTGTGCTAATCCCGAGTCTCAGCTCTCAGGCTCCCATTTACTCACCAGATAATGCAAACCCTAAATTCACTGCATTGTTATCTGTATGCTTCCACTCATGCTCCTGCCCTCAGTTTTCCTACAACTGTTATCATATGATTCAGCTTACACTGCTGTTTCTCTGCTTCCACCTTAATTGTTTGCACCTGGTATAGGCTCATACTGCTCAGCTAGTTGCCACTCCCTGTGTTTGTGCTATTCAGGCTCATCTGTTGCTATTTCAGAATAGCCTCCTACCTCTTGGCTTCCCCCAGACTCCTCATCACTAACCTGCTACCTAATCTACAGTCTCAGAATTTTACCAAACCTTACTTTTACCAACACCTCAGCAGTTTGTTTCTGACTTCTGCCATACTCAAACTTCAACCATTCAATTAGCTCTGTTTTTAAGGGGGGGGGGGTTCTACCTTTCCAACATTACAATTGCTCTTTGGTCTCATGGTGCTCAGCTTGTGACTTCCCTGTTATTCCCATGATGTCACAGTGGGGCATTGTGGCTTCAAGTAGTAGGAGCATGCTTTTATATAAGCGATATGATTTTGCCCTGCTCCTTTTTTTTAAGTATACTTTATTAAAAAGATATGGGAAGAAACAAAACACCAAAACATTAAACTACAGACTATTAACTTGCCCTGCTCCTTTTGCCTACATGGCTTTTCATTTATCTATGCATAAATACATTAACCTCGCAAGCTACATGGCTTTCATGATCTTCATTCCATTCCATTACTGTGCTCCAAATGCTCCCTACTTGAATAACCTAACTCCACTTTAATGATATTTAAGGTATCCATGCAACTCATATCAATTTTCTATTTATGCTGCAACCATAACCATCACTGCTAAACCACATCAATTCAATTATGCTAAACCTCATTGAATCAATTTCTGGCATCACAGTCTCTCACTACGTAATCACCTACCTTCTACGACACCATTAATTTGGCTTCCTTAATGGAATTGGTTGGCTTGCTTTCACTGGCTTTGGTCATACCAATCATATTAAGCATTCCTATCCATCAGTCTCATCAGTCAGTCATATCAGTCCATTGTATCAGTCAGTCACCTCAGTCAATCATTTTAGTCATTCATATCACATACCAATGCCTAACCAATGGTTGCAGTCTTTGTCTGGCCTCCTCATATTTAGTGCTTTATAGTTGACTGTATGCTCTCATTATAAATCGGAGGCTGTCATAGTGGACCCCCCCCTTTTTTTCTTTCTTGCTCTGACCCTTCTGTTTTCTTGCAAGTCTACTGCAGTAGCACCCCTATATAAAATCTTTCTTTGATGTTCTGTCTCTGAAAGCCTGGCATTTCACCTCTACAGGAAGGCCACCTGTAGTGTGTCTCTTTCTATCCCTTTATTTTTATCCTTTCTGGGTCTAGAAAGAAAGAGACTTTCTTGGCATCCACTGTACAGCCCTGTTTTGCCTCTGGTTTAATGGTAGCCCCGTTTATGTTTTCCCTTAGAGCAGCTGTACCAGCTCGTTTTGGTAAGCGGTAGAATTACCACCCGAAAATGTAAAATAAAAGAACAAAAAGCAGCTGTAGTTTGAAATCCTCGCACAATGTTGTGTGCACACGGGAGGGTCTCCTTTCAAGCCACAGGTCACAGCTGACGTTTTTATATAAACACACCGGGGAAACGAAATGAATAAAATAAGAAAAGAAAACAGTACCTCTGTGCTGTTGTATCCTGTAGTGCAGGAGTTCTCACACTTTGTCTTAGTGAGCCTCCCCCAAGCCTTGGAAAAGATCCTGAGCCTCCCCTACTACAGAAATAATTTTGGGCCTCCCCATAGTTAGAACAACTATCATACTTTGCACATTACAGGAAGAATACAATGAAGTGCATTTGAGTCATTGAGTTTATTCTCATTTTATTGAACTTGTTATTCTCCCTTTCTATAACCCCCCAGGTCAGCCTACTTGCTCCACACTTCTGACTTTTGGACCCTATTTACCCCTCATTGCAACACCTCCATGAGTCAAACTGTTTTCTTTGTCAGTTTTACCCTGCTCTTAAACACCTTCTCAGGGACCATTTTGCTCCCTCCTGGGCTTGATCCTAGTATCTCTCTGCTTAGCCATTGTATTTGCGCTTTTCTGCAGCCAGTATTATGGGTCAGTTGTTACCTTGTTCCTATTCATTTGCATTATTTTGCATTTTGTTTTGCACAGTTTCCAAGAATTGTATTTTCTCCATACAGCTTTTCCCCATGTCATACCAGGAAACAAGTGTTTGTTGAGCATGTCTTTCCTGGTAACCATTTTGTACACAAATTCACATGCCGTGATTCACTTTCAGTTTGCTGCATCCTTTCACACAAAGCATCCAAAACTTGACATTTAAATATAGTACATTTTAGAGCTTGCTTGAGCCTCCCCTGGAACAGGTTGGGGCCTCCCCTGGGAGGCTGGCCTCACCATTTGAGAAACCCTGCTGTAGTGAAACCTTCTGTTTAGGAAAAACATTAGCTCCTCGAATGTTTGAATTAGACAGGAATACACTGTGCAAGCTGTCCTTGCTCTGTGTACCTCCAGCCACTCCGCAGGAGTAAAATTAGCAGGTAAATCCAAGCTAGCAATGGGACATGCAGAGAAATGCCTGCATATTCTCTACCCTTTGTTGTTTTCATAGGCCTTGTTTTTCTTTGGTGCACACGAGAATGCTAAGACACTAGTAGATACAAGTTGTCAGAGTCGGCATTAGGAGAGGTGACTTGCGACTTGTAAGTCAGCATCTCTCGCCGCTCTGTCCCCTGTGTCTGTCACATTAATTTTTAAGTCTTATGGGTTCTGAAGGACGACTGCTTATCGGGTTTAGGGTTTTTGAGTGCAAATACAGATACAGTAATTTCTGAACCTGAGTCAAAAGTGTTCTGCTTAAAGAAATTGATGCAAAATGTCAGTGATGCACCTTTATTTTCGTTTACAGGACACATTCCTAAAAAGCTTTATATTGTGCTTAAACTCACCAAGGCTTGAGGAGTAACATCATCAGGTCCTACCCCAATGCTGTTCAATCTCCTATTAAAGAGCTGGCTGGCCATGTCTTTCTATATTTATACACTGACAGCCTGAGGGAGGAGCCTGTGTGAGCTATATCCTACAGATCTTTATTTATCTTGTATATTTTTGAATTGTGAAAGCATATATAAGGTGTATCCACCCTGTGCTGCTTACTTTAATGGTTTAAAGAAAAACTGTTGTCTGAACTGTTTTTGAATAATAAAGCAAAAGAGGGTGGATCCTAACATAATCACATGATTATATTCTCAGATATAAAGGCAGAACTTGAATGAGTAAATCAGATGTGTTGGAGGTTCAGTGCAGTGCTGAACCTGGGAGGTCTGCGAATCCTTTCAGACCCTCCAAAGGTAAATGAGATAATTAATCATTTGATGAAAGTTATAGCTGATGTCTAAAGCCGAACAGTGAAGATAACTGTGATTTCGCTTTGAGCTATATATATTTGGATTGTTTATTTATTTATTTTTTTTCTCGAACTAAAGTCCGCTTTATATAATAATACATTTTGCTTGGCCTAATTCTGTTGGCCTTGTTGAACTATCTGCTGTGTCTGTGTCCTTCCTTTCCCACATTCTTCTACAGAGGCATACCAACCATGACCATTACTTTCTATGGCTCAGGACCTACCCTGCAGCTGACAGTCTTGCTCTGCACCAAATTCTGCTTCTTGAGCATGGGAACCTTGGGGCAGGATCCTTTTCATCTGGCCCATAGTGGGAATGTCTTTGCTCCAGGTGGAGCTTTAGCCATGCAGCTGATTGATGGCACCTCTTGAAGCAGAATTTAAGACTTCAGGCACGAGGGATGGGGCCCCCACATCCAAGAGTGCTCCTTTAGCTAGCTGAATCGGGTTTGGCAGCACCCTCTATGCTGTTCTTCTCATGACCGTCTCTGGTTCATCTGGCCTGTTTTTAGTTGGTAGGCCAGCTTAGTGCCTCAGCGGTCATTGCTCTCCTCCTCCTCCCGCCTTGGGGGTCCTGCTCACTTCAGAGTATCCGTTGTTGCAGAGGACTGTCACAACCCTTTCCGGTGTTCCCATTAGAGGGATTGTGAGAGAATTCCACTAAACTGGAACATTTTCCTTTCCTTGGATTGGGTTTCCAAATTGCAGCAGCAGAGCCATCACTAAATAAAACATTCCTAGCCTGGGGGGAAGGTGACCTAGGCCTCAGGTCCCCAGTGGTTTCCTCCTCAAATGGGGTTTTTCCTCTCCTCAGTGTCAAAGGTCAAAATATCTAGTTACTTTAGTTGTAATTCCCTAAGTTAAGTAGGTTTCCGCTGTTTGATGGAGATGATGGTGGCCCTCCTTGCCATTCCCTCTCTCCTTGGGAAGTCATTCCCTCTCATCATAATTCATTCAACCAACACTAAAATCATTACTCATTTCAGTTATCTCTGACCATTACCCTTATCTCTGCTGACCAATATGTATGTTCAAATCTCAATACCAGTTTGTTACCCCTGCAATGCTTTCTGATCTGCTTTTTTGGGGGGCTTTTCATAAGCTACCTTTAGCCAAAGGGAATTCTTCCCGCAGCACCTCTAGGGGTGGAACCCTCCTCCAGGGTTCCTTGCCTTCCGCATCCCTACAGGGTGGTATTCCCAAGGCTCAGAGAGGTGAACGGCCACATCAAAGTTTATCCAGAAAGTTGCATAAGCACAAGACCACACCAAGTTGCACAAGCACATTGAATGGATAGACTTAAGCCTGTGATTCTAGGTGCTGAAGCAACAGCTTCAGCCACGCCCCCCCCACCTAACCTATTTAAACACTTCTGTCCTGCTTCATTGAGAAGCATTTTTCTTTGCCCCACCATCCTCTCCTCCTCCTCCAGTGGCTAGCCTCTCTCTTCAGGGGCTTTTCATAAGCTACCTTTAGCCTAAGGGAATCCTTCCAATGGCACCTCTGCGGGTGGAACCTTCTTCCAGGGTTCCTTGCCTTTGACATCCCTACAGGGTGGTATTCCCGAGGCACAGAGAGGTGAACAGCCACATTAAAGTTTATTCAGCAAGTTGCACAGGCACAACACCATACCATGTTGTGTAAGGACATTGAACAATATGTTTGATTTAAACAAACATGATCTCTTTGTTGTTTGAAGTCAGCTGACAATAAACAGCTTTGGTCTAGCACCTAGGGTCCATCCCAAATGCTAACATGTGGTACAAAATGTTACACAAACTCCCAAGTAGTGAAAAATCAGTCTTTAGTCAATAAAACTTAATTTGACTTAAAACTGATCTTTTACTGCTTGGGAATGGTTCTAACCTTTTTGTTTTGTATGTTGCCAAGAGAGTTAGCCACTCTATTTTGAAGTATCTGTCACAGCACTTTGCACACCTGACCATTGCTTTCATCCATCATAAATGATGTCTTGCTGCAACAAACATACATAGCTACTTTCACAAGATATTTATACTAAATCAGGCATTTTCTTTTCATGAGGCTAAATTAATAATGTGTTTACCTTAATGATCTATAGTCCCTACAGTACTTTGTCCCTGAGACTGAGGCACATAACTTCAAAGTACTTTTTTATTTAAAATGTGTTAGATTTGAAAGACCCATGGGTATAAATGTTAATTTTTAAGGGTTACCTGGGATCATACAAACATTCATGTCTAACAAGTTGTACCGTATAATAATTTACGATATATACAGTATTCACAAACTCAGTCAAAGCATTCGCAAACAAATTGTGTTAAGCAATACTACATCAGTGCAGATTTAAAAACATAATCAGATTGAATATTTTGCATGCTGCCAGGAAGAAATTTGCAATATTTTATTGTACGATAAAGATAGGACTTTTGTCCAAGTGATGTTTTAAAAAATGGGAGTCTCCACTGCATTCCCTGAGAAAATCTGGTGTGCGAATAGTTGATTTGTTACTTATAATATCCATAAAAGAAAAATGAATTGGACTCTTTAGAAGTCTCTTAACATAACTAGGGTAAAATAAACACATCTAGGGCCTGATATTCAGAATTGCACCTGGCAATGGCACAAGTGGTTGCGCAGTGCAACTGAGTTGCGTTGGAGCTACAAAGGAATATATTCAAAAGAGATGTGCAGTGGTGCATCTCTTCTGAATTTATCAAATAATGCACGTGGTGCAAATACAGTGTACTGGCACATCCCTCAGACAGGCCTGCATACCTGGAATGGGAATGCACTAGTGCAAGTGAAGCTGCCCAGGTGCAATATCCAGATATTTAGACCTGGATATGCAAATGGATCATTATGCATGCAAGGCGCAAATGGGGCCATTTGCATGTCATTATTGCCCCATTTGCATGTGTTGTGCAGGGCTGGCCAGCAAAATTTGCCTGGCGCCCTGCACAGCATGCGGTCCCTGTACCAGGGACTGCAATAGTACCCCCTCCCCATCCTGTACCACTGAGCACCCGTTTTGACTACTATATACTGCCCTGGTGGTCCAGTGGTTTCCCCATCCTGCTTGTATCCCTGATTGCTGTATAAATTTAATTTTCTCATCCCTGGTGGTTCAGTGGTTCTCCCCCTCCTCATCCTGTACCACCGATTGCCGTATTAATATTATCATAAGATCCCTGATAGTCTAGTGGTACCCCCCTCCCCTCCCGTACCTCTGATCACCCATAAATTCGAATACTGTTTCCCTGGTAGTCTAGTGGTACTCCCCACCCTGCCGGTAACCCCGATCACCTGTAAAGTTAAATAAAACATTTCCCTGGTGGTCCAGGGACCCCCCCAACCACACAGAAATCCCAGCCCACCCAGCTCCCCTTCAACATCGACAGACAGCAAACCCACCCATGTACCTCCACGGCTGACCGCGAATGACAGCTTACAGTATCGGCTGCAAGTCCATTGGTCCACACTGTGGACCAATGGGCTTGCAATGCTCTGTAATAGTCACTCACAAATTTGTGAATGAAGTCATTCATTCACAAATTTTGTGAATGACTAATACAGTACAGTATGCACTGCAAGCCCATTGGTCTGATCTCAGACAATGGGCTTCACAACTGACCTGTAAACTGTCATTCGTGTTTAACTGTGAGCTGCGTGAAATGAGGACTGCCCACCCGATGATAGGGAGAGAAACTGGGTGGTGGGGTCCTGGTGAGTGGGGTGTCACTGGACCACCAGGGAAATGTTTATTTAACTTTACAGGTGATCGGGGTACCGGGGGAGTACCACTAGACTACCAGGGAAATATTATTTGAATTTACTGGCGATCGGATATATGAGAGGGGAGAGGGGTACCACTAGACTACCAGGGATCTTATGATACTATTAATACGGTGATCGGTGGTATGGGATGGGGAGGGGGGAACCACTGGACCACCAGGGATGGGAAAGTGAAAGTTACGGTGATCAGGGTTATGAGGAGGGAAGAACCACTAGACTACCAGGACATATGTGGGTGCTTGTGAATGGTGTTCTGGGGTGGCTAGCCACCCACAGCTGGTGGCTGCTGTGTTGCGCATTGCAATACAGCTGCACATTTGTGGGTGGCTAGTACTGGAGCCATATTTTATGGGCTCAACTTAGCTCAGGTATGTGGTACATCTCTGGGTTGTGCCGGAAGATGCACCACACATCCTGGGCTGAATATCAGGATGTGCCACATATGAATTGCACTGTGCAATTCCCCCTTTTGAATATTGCCCTGGGGTGCACTTCTGGGGTTGCAGTGGTGCAGCTCAGTTGCGCCAGGTGCAACCTGTTTGAATATCTCGGCCCTAGAATCAAATTTTAAAAGACAGTGATAAGTGGATTTTGAAATGGATAAAGCAAATCAACACACTTAATTGTACAAAATTGTTACTCTAGAAAGCAAGGTATCAACACCTGTAATGCACTGTATAAAAGGAGACCACAGTCTAGCAGAAAAAAACAAATGTGACTGATGTAGTATTTTTCTAGAGTTAGTTGATTAGCAATTTATTAGCTGATACAGCTGTCCAAGTCTCATTTGTATAGCTTGAATCAAACTACTTATATGGGCCCCCATATTCAAAAGGGCACAAGTACTTGCTCCACACATCTGAGATGTGCCATCTCAAAATATTGCAATATTCAAAAGATGTGTGATAAGAAGCTTCGGTGCATCCCAGTTTGAATATACCAAACATGCACCATAGTGCAGCCTGAAATGCCCTGGCGCATCTAGAAATGCACCAGAGCATCTGGGCAGGACTGAACATTGCAAAAGGAGCAACTTAGCCTGGGACAGTGGAGCAACAGGGAAGGATGGCAAATGGGAAATGGGTGAAATAGAACAGTCGAAACAGGGAGGGAAGCATCCCAAGGCAAAAAGGGTGGGAAAGGCATTGCCAAAGTGCAAATCGGGCACAGACAGCCCCCACGGGCACAGTACGAATCACCACACATACACCACTAACCCAGGGGACAAAGAGTCACAATGGGCATGGCACATAGGAGGGTAGGGACAGAGCACCCCAGCACCAGAGGCCCAATGGACAGCATGGCCCAGCCATGCACTGTGACAACAGTGCAGAGGAATGAAGCAGGATGGACATGGTAGCTACATCACAGACATAGTGGTCCACAGGCACAATGGCACACAGGCTGGTGGTTGTAGGCCGCACTGGTGGCACATGCCCACAGGTACACAGGACTGCTAACAGTGCAGCACAGCAGCAGGGAGGCCAGGACAACAACAGAGGTGTGCACAGCTCCAGAACAGGGGCAATGTGCAAGTGACAAGGTGAGCAGCACTGATTTACACTCCAGAGGTTGCCCAGGGGACAGCATGACAAACACTGTGGGGGTAAAACAAGGTGGACAGGGTGCATGGTTATGCAATGGCACAGACACAGATGGGCAGTCGTAAGCAAGGGGCATTGGGCCAACCATGCAACACAACAGATGAATGTAACAACAGGCAAGTGAGGAGCGCAGACACAGGCTGTCAGATGCAATAATATTTAATAGCAGTAAACCATACAAACAAGCAAATCCGAACAAGAACAACAGTATGCAATACAAAACTGTATACAGTAGAAAGGGGTGTGGAGCAGTGTGGAAGGGGGAACAGAGGATGCAGGGGTGGAACTGTATACAGTGAGGAATGCGGGTGTGGGGATGGTTCATATGGGGCTATTTACACAAAAAACTGTCAAAAGGCCCACAGGCCTAGTGCCCCTGGTGATGGGTTACCTGGCCCTGTCTTCTCTGGCAGCCCCACCTCAATTTGGCCAGGATCACCCTGGCCACACTCAGCAGGGTCTCCTGTCTCCTGTAGATGGCCAAGAGAATACCCTGGGTGGAGACAAGCCACCCACCATCATCCTTCTCCTCCTCCTCCATTGGGCAACAGCGTCAGCTTGACGACCTGTGGTGGGGAAACAGAGAACATGTACTTAGTGCCACAGCCTACACAGACACAGCCCCCCCCCATGGGCTGGATGTACATGCCTGATGCTGGCCGACCCCATGCAGAGGGCCGACAACCCACTATGCACAGCACACATCAGCAACATGCCAGGCACAGAGCCACACAGTGCATGGGAAGTGGCACAGGGAATAGGCAGAGGATGTCACCAAGGGTCTTGTGGCCATGTCCCCCACAGCATGGGAACCTGCCACCCGCATGTACCAGTCATGCAGGCCCTGTGTCAACTCCGTGTGAGCACTGATGGGTGCCCACAGACCGGACCAGACAAGGCAATTTGGGACAAACACACAGGTGCCATGGGCACAGTGGGACTACCACACACTGCCGACACAACAATCCAAGTATACGTAATCACCACCACATGGACATGCAGAAGAAGCAGGCAATGGCCCGCTATGGGCAATGCAACCCCCCCCCATTCCCCAAGAACACACAGGGGCCAAACATGCAGTGCATTTACCTGCCATATGGCATGGCCCACGTGCTGGTGTGCCCCCTCCAGAGCCTGCGGTATGCTGTTTAGTTCCCTGGTTGGATGTGTACTGTCTGGCCAGCTGCTGCTCCACCTGACCTGCAATGGAAACAAAATGGAACAGCACCGTGAGCAGCATGCAGGAACACATACCCCCCAACAGTGACAGGGCACAGCACAACGTGTGCCCTGTTGAGGGGCAACACACAATGTGGAGTCACAGTGCCACGGCAACAGCACCATGGACCACCAGTCCACACAGGGCAACACAGGGCATGCATGGCAACAATAACACAGCTCTGCAACCAGGGCCATGGCAACCATATGTGCAGGGAAGCATGCACCTGCTGCACATACACATATCCCCAAGAGCAGGTGACTAAAGCATGCACACAGCACATATGTACCTGGACGTGGCACCGGCCCCATGTAGGCCTGGTCATGGAGCCTCCGGAGCCATTCAGGATCTCATCGCCTTAGGTTCCTGATTCTGTGCCGACATTACACCCCAGTTTGGTGGATGCAGTATACCGTTGCCGCAGCGACTCCCAGATCGTGAAGACCACCACAGCAACAGGAATCGGGCAAAGTCCACCTGTCACTGTGGTGGTCTGTATGGCGATCGGGACTGCATCGTGGCTGTTTGCCCCCCCCCCGTCCAACTCAGACTCGGAGTTAGAATCCTAGAGACTGGGGGGGTGTGGGGGCAGAGCCCCCCATGTGGGGGGGGTTCATTGGGCGCAGCCCTGAAGGATACATCAGGTATCCCCGACACTGCAATGCCGACAGACGGCACAGTGGCTGTCGCTGTCGGGGATGTCTCCATTAAGTCTGTTGCTACGGCATGGGTAAAGTGGGGGATGCCAATCCAGCACACGAGCTTGGCTGCCACCCGGGCCCACACCTGGGTCTGTGCCTCCTGGAGCTTCTCCCCACCAAACAGTTACCCCTTCAGGGGGTAACCAGTGCCACCAGGTTGGCCACCTCCACTGTAGACTAGTTTAGGGCCCTGGGCACCCACCTTAGTCGCACGTGCCATTCTCAGCTTAGACAGGCCAGCAGTATGTGCTATAGTACATTGAGGCAGTCAGGACAATGTGTGGCTGGGCTGCACCTGTTGCACGATAATCCCACCATGCAGTCCACTGTGCAACTCGAACATGCGCCATAGGGGTGCACCATTGACACCTATAGCGCAACACTGCACATGCACATTAGCGAAAGGCCGGGTGGGAGAATGGGGTCACAGCCCATTGACACATGCACGTACATCCAGGTGCAAGTGCCATCTTGTTGAGGGTGGACAATGCCACACTTTCAGCCAACCACATGGTGCATGTCCACTGGCATGCGCCATACAGAGGCAATGGTGCATCACAGCACATTACTGGGAGATGCACGATACATGGTCACTACCATCAGATATACTTCACCGCACATGTCAAGTACGTTACACAGTATTGTGCATGTGTGGAAAATGTGCCATGTGGAGATGCATGGCACAATTTGGATGCGCCATGCAAAATGAGATGAGCCTGGAGCAAATCTACAATATTCAGCCAGGTTATGCTAATGATCTTATTATCCAATCCAGGCCCAAGTCAACCGATTAGCATCTCATTACAGGCTGCACCACACCTTATTTGCATGAGATGAGCCATAAAAGTGCCACCCCACACCACAGGTGACTGGCAGGAACTGCAACCTTGAAGGTAGGTTTGTTTATATTTCCCATGCTATAGCCTCTTTTGCTCTGCATTCAGTGGGACTTGGCTCATCTCCCGACATGCTGGATATTTGATCATGCATTTCTCATTCCTGTCCACAGGCAACAGAATGTCTAATGAGGAAGAGGAATCACTGAAGAGGCGGAGGCCAAACTTCACCAAGGATGAGCATTGTGCCCTGGTGGAAGCCTACTTCCTTAGGGAGGTGCTGCTCATGGACAAGACAGACACCCAGCAGGAGAGGACAAAGGGCTGAAATGAGGTGGCTGTCCATGTAAATGCCCACAGGAAGTACAACCACATTCTCCAGGAGTACATGAAGAGGATGGCCAGCGACAAAAGAAGGTCCAAGGAGAAACTGGCCACCAAACAGGCCTCCCTGTGGCAGACTGATGGGGGCCCATCCACTTCACCAACCCTCACACCTAGTGAGGAGATGCTAGTGGCCAGCATTAGCTGGGCATCTGTGGAGGGTGACCCTGGAGGTGGGTTCCAGACTGGGGGCAGCCCATCGCAGCACAGTGAGTATGCATGTGTCAGCCCCTGTGGGGAGTGGCGTGTGCCAGCCACAGGTATGCCTGGTATGCCACACAGGGCCCAGTACCATGTCCAGTGGGCACCATGCAGGGCTGCTGGCAGTGCACAGCCTTATCATGGGCCCACATGCTGCTCTGTGTGCCGTTGTGCATGGCAGATGGCATGCCACAGGTCCCAGGGTGGGGCCGCCAACAACACAGGCCACAGGTGGCCATGCATGCCCACAGGGGCCTTCATGTCATGTGTTGTGACACCTAGCTGTCCACGGTGGGCCCCTGGACCATCCAGCTAAAGTGGGCAGGTGGTCCACAGTGGGGCAGCGGTGTCTGTGGCAGGGTCGGGGATGCATTGGCCAGGTCACAGCCAGGTCATTGTGGTCCTGTGCCACATGCCGCCATGAGTGCACACCCCAGCACATGTGCAGGACTTACAACACCAGTACGTTTGCACTGCACAGGCCACAATGGTGTTCCCAGGCCTATGTGGCAGGACAGGCACACCTTCGGCACACATGCACACCTCCCCACGTCATTCTGTGAACCTTGGATATGGCCATGTGTCACTCACCATGCTATCCATTCTGCCTTTCAGGTCCGCCACACCTTAGGGGTGCTTCGTCATCTGGTGCCCATCTAGTGGCACTGGTGGAGGTCAAGGCCAGACCTTCTACATCCTCTGGAGCTGTGGCCATTGTTGAAGATTGTGGGACTACACGCATGCTGTTGAACCTACTGGGGCTGGCCGACAATGACCCCCTTTTCTGGTCTTTTGATCCAGGATGACCACAGTGTGCTTGCATCAGTCATGGAAGATGATGATGATGATGATGATGCCACCCAGCCATGGGGACACACAAGTGGCACCCACTCTACCACTGTCCTGGTACCCACACGGGCAGCAACAGACAGCGCGGGTGGTCCTGTGCCCAGACATGTGCCTCCCCAGTGCGCATCTCCGCCACTGCAGCAGCTGGGGGTGGCTGGGGGTGGGGTGCTATTGTGGGGTCTGGGACTGCCATCTCTGACTGGCAGGGTGCTGCAGTGCTGCAATGGCTGGCAGGGGCCCATGTCTAGCCTTCCCCAGGGCCCACTGTGCATGTTTGCACACAGTCCCCGCCTCAATAGTAGACCACTGTACTACATTGACGGACAAGGGACGTGGCACAGCAGGCCAGGACCCCCCACCCATCAGACCCCCACCCTAACGTGCCACCCGCTGACAGGCTGAACGAGTACACCTGGCTACTGTGGGCCGCCATGAAGTGCCAGGCAGCACTCAGAGAGGAGATCCGTGGATTGCTGGTGCAGGTGGGACACATGGACAAACATGCAGCCATGAGGCATGCACAGCTGCTTGACGACTTACGATAGCAGAGGCCATTGTGGTGGGCTTTGCTGCCCTGGGTTCTCATAGTGTCAGGAGTTTCTGCCGCACCTTGCACAGTACCGGTAGCACTCCCAGGGCATGGCATCAGGTGACCCCATTGCTGCTGACACCATCCCCAGCCAACTACATCTTCAACACCCCCGGATCCTATCTGGACTTTGGGACTGCAACACCCATGAGTACCTGGTCACTGTCATGTGGGTCAACCACTGCCAGGGTAGAGGCCTCACCCTCTGTGGCTGGTGATGCACCTGAGGCATCCTCCCAGCCAAGGTGTGGCCACCCATGTGGTCACGGCAGCCATACTGGCTAGCGGTGATGCCTGCTGGGTGCGGTTAACATGGTACCTGTACCCTGCTGCCATTGCAGCCCACGCACCAGGCCAGCAGTGGCCATGCTGTGACACACGCTTGCCCAGGTGTCACGCCTGTCTGTGCTGTCTGTATGTTGTACTGGGCATGTGTGGAGGCAGTGGTGTTGTGCTGTGTGGCATGGGCATGATGAGTTCAGCACTGTGTTTGCCATGCATGTGTGCCGGCAGATCCCCTCTGATCCATGCCAGTCCCCACATTGACACTGTGCCTCCCCGTCCTTGGTAGCACTGCAGTGGTTGCCTGTGCATGGTTGTGTGCACTCTGCAGCTGTTGTGCAATGTCTGCCCTGTGTGTCTGTGCCCTACCCCCCTGCCCTGTGTCAGTGTGTGTGTGTGTGTGTGTGTGTGTGTGTGTGTGTGTGTAGACCAGCTGCCCAGTATGTGCCTCCTGTGTTACTCACCTCCATTTGCCAAAGTGCTCCTTTACAATGGTGTCCCTATGCTACCGTGCCCTTGCAATCAGTCTTGGGTTCCTCCTCTCCAGGGTTGGCTGCCCATCCTTGTCCTGGTGTTCATCCTCCTCTGTACTGTCGCCCTCCTGTGCCTGGACAAGTATTTCATGATCCATGGCCATGTTGTTTAGCATGCAACAGGCCAGGAATATGCCATGGGCCTTTTCTGGACAGTATTGTAGGGCACCACTGGATCTGTTCAAGCATCTGAACTACATTTTCAGCATGTCAAACACACGCTTGATAATGTTGCGTGTTGTGTACCTCACTGTAGTGTTCCTCAGCCTCGCTACTGAGCTGTCTTATAGGGGTGAGCAGCCATGGCCAGAGGGGGTATACACTGTCACCTGGGGGGACAAAGACGTGTTAGTTTCACTTAGGTGTGCACATAGGCTGGCACATCTGCCCCCCCTTGCCTGTCTATGCTGTCATTGCCTGTCCACCTGGGTGCCATTCCCCCTCTCCATCTGCATGCCCTTTTTCCCACCATTGCGGGCCCCCACACTTGTGTCTTGCTTGTGGCCAGGACATGCACCGCTGGGCCAACCTCTTCCAAGTCCTGCGACCCCCATCCCTGCTTGTGTGGGCACTGTGCCACTGTCCTATCTGGTCACTGTGCTCGTTCATGTCCCAGACAGTGTTAGTGGTTGTTGGCATCAGTTGCTTCTCGCACTGCCACATGTGCCTGCTGTGCAGCACCCCTGCCCTGCTTGCCCTGTGGCCTTACACACCACTGTCTCAGTATCTGTGGGTCCTAGTCTGGCAGGCCTCCAGGTTCCACAGTTCAGCATGGCCTTTGGCCATTGCACTTTCCCTGACACTCTTCCCCTCCCCCCCCCGCACTGCCACCAGCTGTGTGTTGTGCCGTGGAGTGCATCGGGTGGGCATAGTGTCCTACCCAACTCACCCATTAGGTGGCCACTGGGGATGTCCCCACTCTTGAACAGACAGCACAAGGACAACTGGTGCCAGATGTAGGTATCATGTGTACTCCCAGGGTGCATGACACAGACATTGGTGATGCACCCTGTGGCATTTCACACCAACTGACAGTAGATGGAATGGTAGACCATCTGGTTTATGTATGCCACAATGTTTGGGCCAGGTGGTGCCCTGATAGCCACATAGGTGCAGTCAATGGCCCCTGGCATGCCTGGCATTCATGCCACCCTATGGAACTGCTGCATGGTTTCTGTCTACTCTGCATGTGTACTAAGGAATGCTGTGGACTCCATAGTGTGTAGCAGCAGAGTGGTGAGGAACTGTGTGAGGGGACGGGACATGGTGGACAGTATGATCCCAGTGGTGTCACACAATGGAATCTGGAAAGTGCCTGTGGCGAGCAAGCACATTGCTGCTGTCACCTTTGTTTGCACCGACATGGCGTGACTCCTTGTGGTGGGTGCCTGCAGTTCCTCATGTCACAGCTCACAGAGCTGTCTCAGAATTGAAGCAAAAAGAGGTTGCACTCTCATTGGAAAAATAAATGCACTACCAAACTATTAAAGTACCAAAAATACTGAGTTTTATTTAATGAAAAACAAGAACACTGACTGGAAACCTCAGCTGTTCGACCTCATGGGTCTTCATCAGGAGGTACAAAGACACAGCAAGTCAGACCAACATATATATACTGCATAATTAATTACAATCAGATTGGTGCACCGGTAAAACACTCTTAATAAATTACCATCACCTAAAAAGCATTAAAAGCTGATAGAGCTGATACCAGCATTTGTCCTGAATAAATTAATGAACAAGGACTATCTTATTGTCTAAGATTTAAATCAGAGAGAACATCAGTATAATTAGACTCTCACATAGGTTAGAATGAGTCAGAATCCCCTGGACCTTAACAAGGAATTGGTCACATCTTAAATGAATTTGTTACAGGTATGTGTTTACTAACATATATCAAGATCTACTTGATAACTGAATTAAAGTGATAGCAACATTAACTGACAAAAGTGGATGTCTCAGAATTGCCCTGTTGAGTCTGTACCGGCCAACAATCTGTGTGTCGGTCAGTTGTTCAAAAGTGACATGGGCTTGGTACTGTCTCTGTTGGGCATACTGCCTACGGGCCCTTCCACGGCCACATTGCTGTTCTGCCCGTCTCCTTACACCCCTCATTACCTCCACCATGAGAAATGCTGCCCCATCCATTGCTTTGCCTACTGCTGTTCTGCTGGCTGCCTGTAAGTGGCTTGAACTTAGGCCACCTCCTTTTGTGCCTAACTTTGGGGGGCACATCTCTGGAGATGCGCCACACATGTGCTACCCATTTGGGCTGAATATAGAGATGTGCTGCACATTCATGGGAATGCCCCCTCCAGATGCACCACATACATTATAGTTGCCTTGTGGCACATCCGGACTTGTGCATTGCATCTCTGCTCTTTGAGTATCATGCTACAGCGCATTTTTTAAGATGCGTCAGTGCATCTCCTTTGAAAATGTCCCCCATGGTATTCAACGGAGACAGTATAATTAGTAATGAATCCCCAAGTATTTAAAAATGATCCACACCCTCAGTCTCAACTCAATACCTAATCACAACCTAATCTTATAAACAAGAGAATTAATGTTGGGGCATCCCATCTACACTCATTCTCACTTGGTGGAGCAAGTTTTCGAAGTCCCTCTTTAAAGTGAAACTACTTCCTGAATCCCCCTTGGGCATTATCTGTTATTGATACCGTTACCCAGATTTGGTATTCCTCATGGAGTGGTGTTTCCTTTTCTCAGACATTCACAAGAGTCAGACCCTACTATTCCTGTAAAGTAGTCAAGCGGCTCGTTGGTACCTGGGCACCTTGTCTATTTATGGTTACTGAATGTCTCTTCCCCCTTGGATACCATTTTGCCCGTGCATGTAGCTCTCCTTCGCTGCCTCCTGGACAGCCCTTCATGCTCTATTAGGATGCTTTCCTCTTAGGCTTCTTGGAGTAGAAACATACCATACAGCTACATTAGTCCACCTTGATATAGCAAATCCAGGGATGCATTTGGATTTTGTTTTTGGATTTACTTAGCCACCCACTTTTTAAATTAGGATTAGGATTTTGATAAAATATGGAGACTAGAGACGGACAAACCTAAAATGGTCAAGACATTTATTACCAGGACAAGGGTGCAGGTCAGATTTCTGTTAAGTTCAGATCATTTTAGATTCAAATAACAGAAGGAAATCACACAATGCACTAACAAATAATTTACATAGATACATAGACAGTGTCGGCAGATAAGGGCTTATGGCCCACCCAGTCTGCCCATTTGAGCTTGTAAGTTCAGTTTATGTTTTCCTAGAAGTCTGTTGCCCCTTACCCCTGACCTCCAGAATTCCTTTATGTCTATCCCATGCATTCTTAAATCCTGTGATTGTTTCAGCCCCCACCACTTCCTCTGGCAGTGTGTTCCACTTGTCCACCACCCGTTCTGTGAAGAAATTCTTCCTCACGTTTCCTCTGAATCGTCCTCCCTCCAACTTCATCCCATGCCCTCTAGTCCTGGAACATCTTTTTCGCTTAAAAATAGTGTATTCCTGCACCCTGTTCCTCCCTGTAATATACTTGTGTGTCTCTATCATATCCCCTCTCTCCCTCCTCTCCTCCAGGGAGTACATGTTCAATTACTTCAACCTGTAGTCCATTGACAACCAGATGTTCCACCAATCTCTCCTTCAGTAGTGCTTCCATGATCTTCCCCACTACCGAGGTGAGGCTGACTGGTCTGTAGTTCCCTGCTTCCTCTTTGTTCCCACTTTTGTATAAGGGGACTACATCTGCTGTCCTCCAGTCTTTGGGTACCTCCCCTGTTTCCAGTGATCGGCTAAACAGGATAGCCAGAGGTTCAGCCACCACCTCTCTTAGTTCTTTAAGGACCCTGGGGTGCACCCCATCTGGTCCCATTGGTTTATTAACTCTTATTACTTCCAGTTCCTTCAGGACCCTTTCTCGTGTAAAGGGACTTGTGTCCATTTCTGCACCATTCTCACCCCTTGTACTCCCTTCAGACCCATTACCCTCCTCTTCCTCAGTAAAGACTGAGCAGAAATACCTGTTCAATATGTCAGCTTTACTGTTGTCATCCTCCACGCCCCCATCCTCCCCTTCAGTCTCACTATCCCACCCTTTGCCTTTCTTTTTCCTTATGTACCTGTAAAGGTTTTGTCCCTCTACCCACTGATTTTGCAATGTGTTCTTCTGTCTAGCTTTGGCTTCCTTACTGACTTCCCTGCCTCCTTTTGCTTCTCCTGGTACTTCTCCTATCCCTTCTGCCTGTGTCTTTTCTATTGCCTGAATGCAATCTTTTGGCTTTCACTTTCTTTGCTACCTCTTTGGAAAACCATAATGGTCTCCTCTTCCTTTTCCTCTTGTAACCTGTTAATGCATAATTCTGTTGTTCTTATAATCCCATTTTAAATACTGCCCACTGTTCCTCAACCCCTGATTCCTGCCCCATTTCCTTAATGCCTCTTTCAAGTATCTCCCCGTTTTCCCAAAGTCTGCCCCCTAAAATCCAGGATCGTGTTTTTGTGTGGTTTGGTTCTACTCTTCTGTGATTTCAAACCACAATGACTGGTGGTCACTGTTCCCAGGTGCTCCCCACTGTTACCCATCACTATCCCTGTTTGTGACACAAGGTCCAGTATTGCCTTCTGCCGAGTTGGTTCCATGACCAGTTGCTTGAGAAAGCACCCTGAAGAGGTCCAGGATAAATCTGCTCCTAGCTGATGCTGCTGCTGGGATGCTCCAGTCCACATCTGGAATATTGAAGTCTCTAACCAGTACTACCTCACCCTTGTCTGCCGTCCTTTGGATGGCTAGCATCAACTCTATCTGTTTCTTCCTCCTGGGCTGGTGGTCTATAGACCACACCTGTGCGGATGGCTGTCCCATTTTCCTTTCCAGCTTAACCCACAGTATCTCTCCCCATTTTGTTCCTCCTGGATCTCTGTGGTCCTTATGTCATTTTTCACATACAGTGCCACTCCTCCTCCCTTCCTGCCTGCTTTGTCTCTTCTGAATATGTTGTAGCCAGGTATGGCCATCTCCCAGTCGTGGTTATCATTACACCAGGTTTCAGTGATGGCCACAATGTCCAGGTCTGACTGCACCATGACAGCCTCCAGATCTTCCATCTTGTTGCTAAGGCTCCTGGCATTTGCACACATGGCTTTCCATGATTTGACCTCCCTAGACTGTTTCGCTGTTCTACTCCAGCCCCTTCCTTGGTTGTCCTTTATCCCTGGTTCTCCTTGCTGTCTGCCCTTCGGCTGAATTTTGCCCCTTTTCTGCCTATCCACCTCTTGGGCGCTAATCTTCATCTTTTGCACACTGCTTTGTAGAGATAGCCACTCCTCTGGTTCACTGGTTCCACTGCTAGCTGTGGGGGGTGAGCAAGTAGGTACCCTCCTTGCTGGCCTGCCACCCCCCTTTGCTAGTTTAAATGCTTGTCAATGTAGCATTTAAACTTATCATTGAGTGCTTGGATTCCCCTCCAGGATGGATGCAGGCCGTCAGGCTTGAACAAACCTCCATCCCTCCAGGTGGGTCCCCAGTCACCAATGAATCCAAACCCTTCCTCACAGCACCAGTTCTTCAACCATGAGTTAAAGTTCCTGGTGCATGCACTCCTATGCTCTCCCTTGCCTCTCGCAGGTAGTACTTCTGAGAAAGTGACAGAAGTAGCTACTTGCTTGAGACCCCTTCCCAATTTCCTAAACTCTTCCTGAACTTCCTTTGGCTCCCCATTTGCCAGGTCATTAGTACCTAGGTGGAGAATGACATCCAGCTCACCCTTCCGTCTTGCCTTCCCAGTGATCCCCAGGATCTTCCTTCCATCCCTTCATGCTGTGGCACCTGGTAGGCACCTCATATGTAACCTGAGTGTGTTGGCCATCGTTTCTGTTTGACTCCATTCTATGCATTCTTTTGCTCTGTTTCCCCTTTTTCTTTGCCATAGTTAATCCACTTTTGCTCCTTTAGTCTTCTCTGGTTTCCTGTTTGTAGGGGCATGTTATATTTGATTAAACACATCTCTAGCTCCCCACCTGGCACATTTAAACTCATCCCCAGCCCTTCCTTTCTGTTGACAGCCTTCCATACACCACTAAGCAGCATACATTTTGTCCCTCATTTTTTTCTTACCATAAGGTCTCCGGATTTGTCCCATGGCCCCCTCCCCAAATTCATCTATCTCATGTTCTATAGGTCTTTGGATTTGTTCACCCTCCTAACTAAGCTACGGGCATTTGATTGGTCCCCTATCTTTGCAGCCACTAATATTAATTATTCCCTCCAATTCTTTCAGTCCTAATTTATGGCTGTATGGGATCACCATGCACCCTTGAGGAATACCAGAGTACAGGGCTACCACCATTCCTGGATTTTATTTAAGTTGTTAGCTTGCCTCTGTACCAGAGATCTTGCTTGGTGATCCTACAAGATCAGTGGTTCACCATCTGCTTTGGCCTACTGTCAGCACCTTTGCAATGCCTGCACCAAAGTCATAGGATCTGCGAAGTCCAGGTATTTTGCAGCCACACTCCAGAACAACATTAATCATCCCTCCGTGTTCTGGAAGGTTATCCATTCCCTTTTCTTCCCTCCAACCCAGCCTCCTTCCCTTGTTCTCAAGGTTGTCAACTCCCTCATCTCTGACACCCCTTCAGTTGCTTCTTCCTTTAACATCTACTTCACCATCTGTGCATTTTCTCCTTCCTTGCCCTTCCCTTCCTCTCCCATCTGTCTTTCTTCCTTTCTTCACTTTTTCTCCACTCTGTCTCCTTCTCTTCTACCTCTCCCTGTGCTTTCCTTAAGGTCCTACTTCCTCTTAATCCTCACAAGGTAGGTAACCCTAATGGTATCAGTCCTAAGCTTCTGCTTCTCTTGGCACCTGACATCACGGTGCCTATTACTCAACTCCTTAATCTCTCTTTTTTCTCTGACACTGTCTGTGAAACCTAAAGGTGGTGATCCTTTATCTCCTTATAACTTCTGTTCTATCTCTCTTTTGTCCACTCTGGCCAAGTTACAGGAAAATCTTGTTCTTTCTTAGCCCTCTACCTTGGCAAGGTTGGAGGAATGGTCAAATGTATGGCAGCTTAGATTCAATGCAAAGAAGTGCAAAGTAATGCACCTGGGGGAAAACAAATGGGAAGAGTACACAATGGGGGGGTGAGATACTGACAACAACAAAAATGGAAAGGGACCTGGAGGTAGTCATATCTGATGACCTAAAGGTGGGCAAGCAATGTGAGAAGGCAGTAAGGAGGGCTGGGAGGATATTGGGATGCATAGGGAGAGGCATCACCAGTAGAAAACAGGAAGTTGTTGTCCCTCTGTACAGACAGTTGGTAAGACCACATCTGGAGTACTGTGTACAGTTCTGGAGACCCCATCTCTGCAAAGACATAGACAGGGTGGAGGCTGTCCAGAGGAGGTCAACCAAAATGGTGCAAAGTCTGCACTAGAAGACATATGAAGAAAGACTAAAGGAGCTTAAGATGTATAGCCTCTAGGAAAGGAGGAAGGGAGGGGGGCATGATAGAAACTTTCAAATACCTCAAGGGAATCAACAAAGTCCAAGAGGGTAGCATCTTTCAGAAAAAGAAATGTGCAAGAACAAGGGGACACAATTTGAAGATGGGGGATGGCTCAGAGGTAATGTGAGGAAGTATTTCTTCACAGAGAGGGTTGTAGATGCATGGAACAGCCTTCCTGAGGAGGTTGTGGAGTCAAAAACAGTGGGGGAATTCAAGAATGCATGGGACAGACATAAGGCAATTCTAGTGGGGGGTAGGAGGAAGTAGGCTGTTGGTTAACTAGGATCTGCAGCTTATCCATTAGGTAGGAAAATGGGCAGACTAGGTGGGCCAAGCAGTCCTTATCTGCCATCAGTTTCTATGTTTCTTCTCTGACTCCTCCTCCTTCTTCACCCCTTTCCAGTCTGGATTTAGAAAATCCCACTCCACTTCTTCCTCCCTCCCTCCTCCGCCTTACTGAATTCATGCATTCAGGTATGAATCAGGGTCTGATCACCTCTCTCACCTTTGTCGATCTTGCAAAAGGTTTTGACACTGTGGCACACCTCTTCCTTCTGGACAAGCTTAAAGCAGCAGGCCTCCCTGCCTCCTCAGTCAATTGGGTCTGCTCCTATCTTGAAGGCAGGTCTTTAGCTGTCTGGATTGGAAGCTTCCTATTACATCCCACTCCCCATCTGTTCAGATGTCCCTCGAGGGCCTGTCCTGGGCCCCATTCTGTTTTCCATATGCTTTAATGACCTCAACTCTGCCGGTTCCTTTGTGTCCATTCATATGTTCACTGTTGATACAGTACTGTTTGCATTTGGTTCCTCTTCCCATGACTTTACATCTTCCTATAGCTGCATTTTGACAATATTCAGCGCTGGTTTCAGTTTAACCAACTGTTCATCAATGTAAAAAACTATATCCAAACAAAACAGTTTCCATGACTTTTGTCATCCGACAGAGGCTCACCAGACTCACATCTCTCCCATTATTTCACACACCCTTGATGATACTATGATTAAGGATGTATCCCACTTGAAGTACCTTGGGATCTGGCTGGATCATCCTCTTGATTTCTCAGTGCATAATGATGCCATACACTATGAGCTTCACCCCAAGCATAATGCACTATACAGGAACAATGTCAGTATCCCACTTTCTGCCCACCGTGAGATGGTTTTAAAGATGATTCTCCCTATTTTTGACTATGGTGACAGATCATCCATTGCCAGAATGGCCCCCCTCATTCTCTTTTTTGTCATTCTGCCTTAGATTGTTTCTCTCATATCCATCACTGCTCACTCTACTCTGCCCTCTCCCTCTTTGCTGTCTTGATGATCTCTTGATGCCAGGCACCTTTCCCATTCTGCTTCATTGATATCCAAATTCTGGTTTGGTTCCCTTCCCTTCTACTTTTCCTTCCTTTTACCCTCTCCACAGCAATGTTTCTCATTCCCTTTCTATTTCATATATGAAATACCTGGTTAAACAACTAAATTTAAAAAAAAAAAATAAAAAAAAAATCTACTGTTGGTCAAGCTGCCTTCTCATATTACTTTCCGAAACTCTTGTCCACCCTTCCCCTGTCAATTTGCTCTGCTTCTTCCCCCCACTTCTCCCTTAAGTCTCTTCATAACTTTTCTACTCCCCTTAGCAACTGTCCATGACCCCTACCACTTGATCTCCTTACCTCCTACTCGTATTGCCCTGATCATATTTTCATCCCCCCTACACTATACCAGTAGGGGTAAATTCCGTCTTACCTGTCCAAACTCAATTTTATCTACTGCATATACCTGTTGTACTGTAATGCCTTGCAGTGTTTATTATTATCCTCCTTTTGATGCACTGTATTACTGTATATGACAAATATTTTTGTAATTCTGTTAATCAATTATTTTCTTTCTCCTCTTGTACTGTCTTTCATACCCCTCCCAAGGATGCATCTGGAAATGAGCTGTTATCCACTCAGTATGTCTTTCTTGGTAAAACTTTTAGATTGATTAAACAAATAAATATCCAGACCCCCCACACACTGTTTGTGTAGTCTCATATTTTCACATATTCAAACTGCATATCACTAATATAAAGTTGGGTAGATGTAAGACCCCACTGAAAACAATGGTTGCACCTCAGTTAGACTACCCGAACAAATGAAACAAACTGTTTGAAAAAATGATGTAATACATATATCATAAAGCTGACTACAAAAATCTAGGCAGTGGATTGGCTGGTTACTTCTGTGTGATTATAACATGGTAATCATCTCAGAGCCATGTGCATGTTCTGGCATTGAGGGAAATTTCATGTGTAGGTGACAGTACACTCTGCTTCACCATGTCACAACATGGAGTTTACATGTATCATAGGAATCACAGGAAAAAATCAGGTACTTTAGCAGTTAGGCCGTTATCATCCTGCACCATTTATAGACCCGCGTCATAAAGATAATTACTTTTATATTTATCCAGAGCTGACTTAAAGTGATTCATGGTTTTACTGAAAACCACCTGACTGGGCACAGCATTCAACTGATCCACTGTACGCTGTGAAAACTCAGCCCCTCTCTGGTTCCTGTTGTACTTCTCTCCCTTTAGTTGGTCCTGGTGACCCCGATTTGTAATTAAGCTAGATCTTGCTTTTAGTCCCAGACATTCCCACATATCAGGAGTTCTACATGCCCTGTAAATCAAACACATATCCCCACGGTATCTCCTATATTACAAGGAATACAGACCGAGGGCTCTCAGCCTATCCCCATAGGAGAGTCCCCCTAGGTCACTCACCCTCCTCGTTGCACGTCTCTGAACCCCCTCCAACTTTCCCATGTCCCGACTCGGTCTAGGTCTCCATACACAGCCAGCATACTCCAGATGGGATCTGACAAGGAAGCTATAAAGTGGCATAATCCCGTCCCTTTCTCTGCTCTTTATAGTTCTCAATATAGAGGCCAAGATGCCATAGGCTTTTTTGGCAGTAACATTACACTGGTGAGTAAACTCCAAATCTTAATTTATCCATACTCCCAAGTCCTTTTCTACATCTGTTTCAAATAACTTGGCTCCATCCGTAGTATACTTAAATTTAGGGTTATTCCTTCCCAAATGCATAATCTTGCACTTTCCTAAATTATATTTTAATTTTTTCCCCACGGCTGTCGTGTATATTAGATCAATATTATTCTGTAATTGCTCAGCATCTAATTCATTCGTAACAACTGCTCCAAGTTTCATATCATCAGCAAATTTAGCAAGCCATGCATTGACATCACAATTTATAGATGAGACCAATACATTAAACAGGACTGGGCCCAGAACAGATCCCTGAGGGACTCCACTGGGCACCATAGTCTAATCAGACATCTCTCCCTTTATACAGACCCGCTGCTTCCTATCAAACAACCATGCAACAATCCACCTAACAACATAGAAACCCACTTCCGATTCCTCCAAAGTACATAACAATTCCCATTGAGATACAGTATTGAATGTTTTTTCGGAGTTGATGCATAAAACATCCAGTGATAGGTTACTGTAACCCCCCTGCAAATGGGGGTTCCCAAAAGTCTTCTAGGAGCTGGCTAAGTGCTCCCAGCCTGAATGGTGTTTGGCATTTAAGCCGCTTAACTGTGAGTGCTTTTAGAGCCTCTGGTACTATCTCTTTAAGAGCTGCCTGCTCGCAGGCTAAATTAGTTTGAATGGGGGGACTGTGTGTTTAATGCTCAAATCCTGCCCGAGCTGTTACCTAATTGCTCCATTTCTGCAGTTGCTAATAGAGCAAAGGGAGTCTAATTAAAAGAGGTAACTGTTTGCCAGGATTTGTTTAGAGTGATAATGAAAATACAGTTTGTTTAACCTGCCTTTATTGCAGCTGGGACTCTATGTGTTTGGCCCCTCCATTTTGGACCTGAACTGCTGAGCTGGGCCAACTGTGCTCAGGGGAGCCCTAAAATGGAGACTGCTTGAGCCAACCAGAACTTGGACTCTCACCTGGAGCCTGCTACAAAAGGGGAAAATATGGCCAGTGCAGCTGGGAAATGTAGTTTGGACCTTGGCACCTTTTTTGCATCAACAGAGGGAGCCCTACTGTGATTGACAGCTGAACCAGACAACTGAACTGGAGGGAACCCAAAGGAAATGCCCTGCGCTGCTGCTGGCAAGCCAGTTCGGTAGTGACAGTGAAGAGAGAAGGAGCTCTGCTCTTGTTGCGGTGTGTAGTTCATGCAGAAAGCACGTGGGAGGCCCTGAAGTTGGCCTGCAACCGTTGTGAGTGCTAATTCAGACTAAATCCAAGTGTGTGAGGAGGAAGAAGACAGAAGAAGTGTGCAGAACCAGGCTTGCCCGTAGAAGACCGAAGATTTGCTGAAGTGCGATCGGCCTGTCGAGGATTGTTGATGCTGTGTGTGCTCCTGGGTAATTTACAGTGTTTGCGATTGGGATTGAGAAGCAGCTGCCTGGTATAGTAATTTCCTTTACATATAAATGTGTCTAGTGCTTGTGGGGGATCGCTATTCCATTTCCCCTTTTATACTGTGAGTTGTGAGCTGAAGCTGGAAGCTGAACTCAATTTAACTGAATCCACTTGCTATCCAAAGCAGGTGTGCCCTGCCACGAGGGCCTCG